>JAXRKN010000039.1:4019862-5359816 GCA_038502055.1 Tanytarsus gracilentus | reverse complement strand
ATTATATACCCAGTAATAATAGTAAGAATTCAAATCAAGTTAACGAAAAGAAAGATAATGATAATTATAAAATTAGAGTAGAGAAGGAAGTGGAAAAAGATAAACAAAGCGGTCAAAATGATGAAATTCACAAGAATCTTTTAATATTTCAAAATTACTTTTTTATTCAAAACGATAAAAAAGTTATATTTGAATATAGATCAATGTCCTCATTGAATAGCCTTTTTCATGCATTTTTTGGTAGTTGCCAACTTGATTTAAAGTTTAAAGAATTGTTAAAACGAGAAAATTGTGAATTTTTGAAGTTTGTATGTAGTTGTTTAGACAGAAATATCTGGGATGAAATGGAATATTTAGTATCAGAATGGGTTACTTTTATAAATCAAAAATTTCCAAAGACAACTCCCAATTTTTCTGAAAATCGCGATGATTTTAATACGTTTAAAGATATGAAATTTAATGCTGGGTTCATTTTAGAACAGTTTTTAGAACACGATTTTTATTCATTTCGAAAGCAATTGTATTGTAATAATTGTAAAGTAGGGTTTTCACAAAAAACTTTTGCACTTTTTAAAGTTTTAAATGTTGATAAAGATTTTAATAACACTTTGAGAAAACAATTGCTTTCGTATGAATCTTTAAGTAAAGAAGAAATTGAAGCAATGAAAAATTGCATGGAATGTGGTTCAAATAATTTAAAATCAGATAAAGTAGAGTTTAAATTGGAAGATATAATTTTAATTCATGTCGTAAATTCAGAAGCCATTAAAATTAACAAAACTTTTTATTCAAATTTGTTCAACCACATTCCAATTCAGTTAAATTTGGGCGAAAATAATATTTTTGAGTTAAAGTTTTTGATTCACGAAGATGTGAAACAGGTAGTTCCATTCATTAGACATGAAGATAAATTTATTGAATTAAATGATGTTCTTTTTGAAGAAAAATATGTAGATTCTAAAACTTTAAAAGTGAACCCAGTATTACTTGCATATGTTAAAATAGATTCTAAATTAGTTTTTAAGACGAACGTTTCTCCTAAACCAAAATTGGATGAAATTGATGCATCCGATTTTGATTTAGAAGATTACGAAATTAAAGAAATTAAGGATATTCACAATTTGCTTGAAAATTTACCTGAATTGCTACCTGAAGATTTTTTAGATAGTTTAAATGAAGAAAGAGATGAAGATGAAATCCTTTCAGATGAAGAGTTAGAAAATCCCGAAAAAAATGAACATATTTTAGTTTTTCCAAATGTTACTCAAGAAAGAATTCAAAATTACGTTAAAAATCATAATCCAGATATTAAACAAGCTTTTAATGATGTTTTAGTAGTTGCTCCCGGTCAAGGCCTTAAGCCTGAGCCTGCTTGTAAATTTCTTGATTATGATGCGATTTGTTTTCCAAAAGCTTATTGTGGATATCCTCAAGAATATGACGGCATTCATTATTCTTGTAGATTTATTTCGTATACTCGCGCTATTAGAAATGAAATAAACCATTGGGATAGATCGCGTTTTGGCCCGCGAGAAATTTTATTTAAATTTAAAGAAAAAGTTAAGAGAGATTTAGGCAGTGCCATTACTACTGCTTTACGTAAAACTAAAGCAGAAAACTTGACAAAGAAGGATATTAAAAATCCTGAGAAGATAGGGCATTTGATTTCCAAAAATATTGCATATAAAATTTTACCCCAAGTTAGAACCAGTAATGAATATTTGTTAAAGAAAGAGCATAGAGCAAAGCAAATGATTCGTCAATTTGGACTATGCTCTTTCTTTTTTACCTTAAGTATATCAGAAGCAAATGCCCCAGAATTTTTAAAACAAGCTTATAAAAATATTTTCCATAAAGATATATCTCTCGTTGAAGCTAGTAATCTAAGTCAAGATATTAAATCCCAGTTAGTTCGAGATGATCCTGTGCTAGCCACAGAGTTCATTAATCATCGGTCAAAAGCGTTTTTAAATTTTGTAAAAAATCCCAATGGTTTATTTGGTAAAAATTATGTTGATCATTTTATGTGTAGATCTGAAATTCAGATGAGGGGTTCAATTCATTATCATTATGTTTTGTGGTGTAAAGATGCGCCAGTTTTAATTCCATATCCTAAGACTTTAGATATTAAAGAAGAAAATGAAACCCGCGTTATTGATTTCTTAGATCAATTTGTTAGCACAAAGTTTTTAGAAAATAATCCAAACATGAAATTTCAAATTCATAGACATACCCATAGTTGTTATAAAAATAAGAGTAAAAAATGCCGGTTTCATTTTCCTCGCTATGTAGCTCATAGAACAATGATTTTATATCCCCATAAAGATCCAAAATTTATAACGAAAGAAAGACTAGCAATTTTAGTTAAAATTAAAGAAAAAATGAATTACTATAAGAAAAATAATGTCTTAGAATCATTCGATAAAATGTTAAGCGATTTAAATCTGAGTATGACTGAATATTACGATTGCATTAGATGCGAGGTTTTCAAAATTTTAATTATTTACAAGAGGGAAACTAATGCGGTCATGGTTAATAATTATAATCCCATTTTGTTAGATAGTTTAGAAAATAACCATGACCTTCAATTTATAATTGACGCTTATGCTGCAATTCATTATCTTTTCAAATATTGCTTAAAAGTAGATGAGGGTGTAAATTTTTTGATTGAAAAAGCAATAGAAGAATGTAGAAACGGCAATAAGACTGTTCAAGAAACTTTTAAAAGTGTTGCAAATGTTTTCCATAATACCTCATGCATAAGCGTTCAGCAAGCTGTTCAAGAAATTAAGGGTTATTCAATTGTTTGTTTTAGTGAAGATGAAAAATTTATTAATACTAATTTGCCTCAAGATCGTTCATATTTAATCAAACCAGATGAAGAACTTGACCTTTTAGAAGATGATTCTAAAGACATTTATGTTAAAGGTTTTATTCAAGAATATGCTCAAAGACCCAAAGAATTAGAAAAGCTAACTTTAGCTGATTTTGCGGCTTGGTATTTTAAGACCAAGAAATCTAAAAAAAAGAATTTTAATTGTGATAATAATGAAGAAAGTTCAGGGGATGAAAATGATGAGCAAGAATTAGAAAATGATAAAATTGCTAGTCTTTCTGAATTGTACAGTAAACGATCTCGCCCGAAAGTAATTCGATTTGTAAATTATAAGCAAGAATTTGATCCTAATAATTATTATCGCGAAAAAGTAATGCTGTATCTCCCTTGGAGAGATGAAGAAAGAGATCTTTTAAATTTTGCTAAGGTTAGGGAAACTTTTGAAAAAAACAAAGATGAAATTTTTAACAAATATGCCGAATATAACGTTATAACTGAAGAATGTTTAGAAGCTCTTAAAGAACGGGTTCTTTCCAATTTAAGTTTTGAGAAACAAGAAGAAATTCAAAATTTTTTAGATGAGGGTTTGAGTGATAATGATGAAATTGATATTTATGAAGAGTTGGGAATTGCAAATGGGGAAAAAAAGTCTAAAAAGAAAATTTCTAAAGATAAAGATAAGGGGAAATCAGTTTATGCACTCAAACAACCTCCATTAATTAATAGAGTAAATTTGTGGGAAAGAATTTGTGGGTTAAATGAAAAACAGCAAGAAATTGTTTTCCATATTTTCCATTTGATTAGTACTAAACAAGAAACTGATTGTGATAAGGGAACTAAAATCATTCTTCAGGGTAAAGCGGGTGTCGGTAAAACTTTTGTAATTAATGTTATAAATGAGTTAGTTAATGATTATTTCAATCGAATTGAGGGGACAGATTTTAAATCAAACAAGACTCTTTTGTGCGCTCCAACGGGGATTGCAGCATTTCTTATAAATGGCTTAACCATTCATAGTGCTTTTGCAATTGACACTAGATTTCGTAAACATATTGTTAAATTAAGTGATGATTTGATTGGTCTTATGCGTAAAGAACATAAAGATGTTAAAGTAATAATTGCGGATGAATATTCAATGATCTCTAGAAATTTAAGAATTAATATGGATAAGAGGTGTAGAGAAATTTATGGCATTAATAATAAGAGTTTTGGGGGTAGAATTGTAATTTTTGCGGGCGATCTTTACCAATTACCCCCAGTTAATGATAAACCCATATATGCATTTAGTGATTATAATAATGTTAATGATTTCCTTTTCGATCAAGTTTGGTATGAATTTGAATTTTTTGAATTAAATGAAGGGGTACGTCAAAAAAATAAAGTTTATCAAGCCCTTTTAGATGATTTTGCTCTCGGTAAATTAAGTAAAGAACATGCTAATTTTTTAAAGAAAAGAATTTTTAAATCTGAAAAAGACGTACCCGAAGATGCTATATGGGTTTATTATAGTAATAAAGAAGTAAATGAATTTAATGAAAATAAATTTGCTAAAGCCCCAGGTCCCTCTTATGAATCAATTGCCATAGATACTGTACATATTGCCGATAGTAAAGATAAAGAAAATAATTGTAAGAATTCAATTGAAGCTAACAAGAAAGAAATTGCGAAAGAATATGCCAAAGATAAGAGTCAAAACACAAAAATGCGATATAAGTTAGTTTTAAAATGCGGTCTTAGATATAAGTTAACTTCCAATGTAAGTGTTGCCGATGGCTTAGCAAAATCGGCAATGGGTACATTGAGAAGAATCGATTTTGACAAACAAACAAATAACCCTGCCATAGTTTGGTTAGAATTTCAATATTCTAATGTCGGTCTTGTAGCGAGACAGTCATGTTTAGAGTTTATGAAAGAAAATAAGATTTCCGAAAAGTTAGTCCCATTAAAATTTTATTCAGAAACAATAACTGATGCTTTTAATATCTCTATTAAAATCCATCATGAAACAATTAGAAAACAATTTCCAATTACTCTTTGTGAGGCTAGCACTTTGCATAGTACTCAGGGGCTAACTTTAAATAAAATTTGCATAGATAGTAGAAAGCGAGAACTTTCTACGGCATTAGGTTATGTTGGTTTGTCAAGATGCGATTATGAGGGGTTATATCTTCTTGGTAAAATCCCTGAACCAAAATCCAGATCCCAAACTTTAGTTAATGAAATGTATAGATTAAGAAATGCGGCCCAATTAAAATTATCTTTTTATAATTTTGAGCAGGATCTCGGGGTTAAAATTGTGTATCATAATGTAAATTCTTATAAAGCTCATGGAATGAATGTTAACGCTTTAAATTGGTATTGGAAAGCCGATATCATAATTTTATCTGAAACCAATGTGTTTAGTTCTGAAGAAGTTAAAGTTCGTAATGATTTTAAAGTAGTTTTTCCGTTAAAAGAAAGTTTAAATCAAAGTAAAAAGCGTTCCATGGGCTTAATAATTATGTGTAGAAATAGTTGTAGTATTAAGAACCTCTCTGAACCAAATATTATAAGTAATGCTAAAAATACGTATCATATCGATTTGAGATCATTTGAAGTTGAAAATTTCCTAATTATTACTGGTTATTGTTCTCCCAAAGCGCCAATTGAAAAATTAAAAATTGAATTTTTAAGATTATTAAAAAATAAGCCAGAAAATTTTGAAGTAACTTTAATGGGTGATTTCAATCAAGATTTGAAAAAATTGCAAAACAGTAACTCTTTCCATAAATTATTAATAGATAAAAACTTGATCAATTTACTTAATGATTCAATAACTAATAATGCCGGTTCTCAAATTGATATTGTTTTTTCTACCTGCAAAAGTAGTTATGCCGGTACATTTGCTTCTTATTTTTCTGATCATTTTGCAATTTTCTTTCAAACTTCCATTGATCCCCATAAACTTTCCGTTAAAGATAAAGAGTTTTTCATAAATCTAAATAAGAAATCAAATGATCTTAAATCGAAAGATGAAGTTTTAGTAATTCCTTTTAAATATGATGTTATTAAACCCGAAAATATTAAAACCGGTATCTTGGGAAATGTTTTGTTTAAAAATGAGATTAGTTCTAAAGTAAATGTTAATGGAAGGTTGCAAAACGTTAAATTTTATAATTTGAGTTCTTTCAACTCAGTTTTAAGTTCTTTTCTTGCTCTTTATAACTACACAAACGTTTTTCAATCGCTTGTTCAAGGTTTAGAAATGGAATATCCTTTTTTCAAATTTGTCTTAGATATTCATGAAAATATTAATAATTTTAAATTTAATAAGAGTAAAGAGTGGATTAAATTTTTAATAGAACATTTCCCAAATACTTGTAATGAAATTTTTAATAATAGTAAAGATATGAGTAATGAACTTTTTTCAATAGTTGTAAACTTTTTGACAAATTGGCAAATTTTATTTGATAAAGTAGATCATGCATGGGTGTCTTGGGAAAGAAAATTAGTTAAATGTGTTCCATGTTTGAATGTCTCAGATCTAAAGCAAGAAACAATGATTAAATTGAAGCTTTCTAAATCCGAGTTGACCTCCAATTTGGAATCTAAAATTCAATCTTTAGTTTTATCCAACCCTTTTATTTGTAATAATTGTGGAAGTGAAATTGAAACAAATTTATCAATGATTGTATTTTCTCCTTTAATTCTTGTAAATATTTTGTTAACTGACAAACTAGATTCAAAAGTTTCAATTGATAAAATTCCAAGAAGAATTGTTTTAAATAATAATAGTTATGAATTAAAGATAGTTCTTTGCAAAGTTAATAATCATCCAAAATCTTTTTATAGAATAGTTGATAATGATTTTCTTGAAATGGATGATAAATCAAATTTTGAAACAGTTTTAAAAAATTGCAAAGAATTAGTTGAAGTTAAAATTTTGATGTTTATTAAATGCGAAAGTCAGTTGTTAGAATGTAAAGAAGAAAATACAATTATACATAAATTTGATAATTCATTAATTGAAAATTTGCCAATTTTGCAAGAAAAAATGTCTATTGACGAAACTTCTGATGAATATTTTATTCAATCAATTGAAAATAGTTTAGATAATAAGAGTTGCGAACATTTAAGTAAAAAGATTAAAATCGATCCAGAATTGCACATTGTTGAGAAGTCTGTAAAATTCCGTAAAGAAATTTTCCTAGAACCCTTAAAGACTCAGTTAGAAATTTGCAAAGAAAAAAGTGAAATAATTCCTAAAGTAAAAAGTAACGTAACAATTTTTAATTTTGAAGGTGCCATTCTTGGCGATGTCCCATTTCCAAATAGATTTGATGCTTATATTAGTCTTTTTTAAAGTACATTTTTCGAATATGTGTCCATTTAATTCCATTTTTAGTGCACTTCACTCTTTGCATAATCACACTGACGTTTTTAGAAATGTAGAACACTCTCTTAAAGAAAACTTTCCTTTATTTAATTTTATGTTAAAAATTGATGAAAGTTTTGACTTTAAATATTCAGATTCAAGAAATCAAAACTGGATCGATTTTATCTATAAATTTGAAAAAGATAAAATTGATAATGCGATTAGAATTAAGTCTTTTAAAGTTAATATGGAAGATGACGTTTGTCGGGTAATTGAAAGATTTTTTGATGACTATCAAGAAATCTCTCAAAATCATGTTTTCTCTTGTAATTTAAATTCAGTAAAATGCGATAATATCAATTGTAATGGGGTAACCGATCAGGACAATCGTTTAATTTTATCATTAATGATTTCTCAAAGTAATATTAAGTCAAAAATTGAGTCCGAAATTAAAGATACCCTTAAAGAGTCTAACGTTTGTAATACTTGCGGCAAGAGATTAGAACCAAATATTTCATTTAATGAGTGCATAGTTTTAAATGTTAATTTAATTAATGAATCAGAAAATTCGAGTATTTATGATCAAGAGAATAACACAAAAGTCAATATTAGAAATATTCAAAAAATAATTGTGTTTAATGAAATAGTTTATGAATTAAAAGCCATTATTGATCATCCTGTGGGTCATTTTAAGTCATATTTTAGAATTAGTAATAATGATTATTTAGAAATGGATGATCTTTTTAACTTGGGAAATGAATTAGTTCGGAAGAATTTAAATGTAGAAATTAATCCCAAAGTGCTTTTTTATATTAAAACTAATGTAAAAATTTCCGATTTGCAATTTTTAAACGAAATAATTCCTAATATTGATACCAGTAGTAAAGTAAAATTTAAAGAAGAAGATTTTTTGATTTCCGATATTGATGATGATGTTCCTTTTGATCCCGAATATGAAGAAGATAGTTCTGATAATGAAGAAATTTGTAAAAATAATGCACTAATTCCAAATTGCGTAACTTTGTCTAGTACAAACAAGTCGTATAACTTTTTATGTCCTTATAATTCCGTTCTTTCTGGTTTTCTTGCCGCTTGTAATTTTGATAGAAATTTTTATGAATTTGTCAAGAGTAATCGTAATAAGTTTCAACTTTTTGAAATAATTATAGCATTGCGTAAAAATCATGTTCAAGAAAATAGAAATGAAATTTGGATTAAGTTTTTAAATGATATTTTAAAAAATGAAAGATTTGAGTGTGGTCCATTAGACCATTATCCCTTTAAAGAAACTAGTAATAGCTCATATAGTATGATTTGGAGTGCCCAAAGCTTTTATGAAGTTATGTTTTCTAAAAATTTCAAGTTAGAATCATTTTGTTACCGGTTAACATGTAAATGTGGGTATTTAAGAGAAAAAAAGGGGAGTGTAGTTTTAACTAATCCAGAACCAAATGTAAATAGTTTAATTGATAACTTAAATAGTTTAGATTTAGTTATTAGTGCAAAATATGGAAAAACTTGTTCCAAGTGTAAAAATTTAATTGAAAAAGAAGAAATAGTTTATAGTAATGCGCTTGTAATTTTTCCCTTTTTCCGTTCTAATGTTAAAATCCCTCTTTCAAAAATTCCTTTATCAATAGTCCAAAAAAATGAAAGTTATAATTTAAAATTTCTAGTAAATTTCATTGATAACAATGATCCCAATACAAATCATTTTGATTGTTTTGCGTACAATCAAAGTAGTTACAAGTTTTTCCATATTGATGATATCGGTCAGAAAGAAAAAGAAATTTCTCGACCATCAACTATTAAATTCAACCCCAAAATAATGTTCTATTTTAAAAACAAATAATTTGTTCCATGTGCTTTTCTCAAACTCAGTTTAAGTTTTTAAAAAATTTTTTTTTAAATAATAATTGTTCTTATTGTGCTTGTTACTTAATTAAATTATAAATTCTGATTTCTATGCTCTAAATCAAAAATTAGATTATTTAAGATTAATATTACACCTTGTAAAAGTTTAAATGAAAACTTTAGAATAAGAGTAACATTGTTAAATTTATGTAAAACTAAGTAGGTTTTATGCCTAGTCAATTGATATTTTTCAATTGCCCGGGCTTTCCTACAAAAAAAAGAAATAAAATATTTTACAAATTTATAAATTTTTATTGTTCATGCTTTTATTTTCAGAATTTTCAATACTCATTTCAGAATTCTTTAACCAAAAAATCGGGTGTTTTAATTCCAAAAAATCATGTTTTTGTTTATAAATATTAGCAGGTATCAAATGATTTCAAAGTTTTATAACATAAGATTTACCTAAAAACTACCTGAATTTTTATAAAGGTATATAAACAAAAGAAATTTTGACTACCGGGTTCAGAACTTTAAAAGTGTGTTAAAGACAAGTTTGGGTAAGACTAATTTTTTTATTCAGTGTTTTTTTTATTCAAATAATTTTCTTTTAGCATTAGAAGACAATGGAGTGTTCAAATGAGGTATCAAGGCTGTTGTTCCTTATGAATAAGGAAGTTCGTAAGCTCATCAAGAAACATAGTGTTTTAGCTAATACTCCAGATGAGAAACTGCTATCAGCGTTTGCAAGTTGATTGTGAGTCACCACAATGATGCAATGTTATCAGAAAAATTTACGTGTAAGTAAAAATTATATTAATTAATTAAAATATTTATATTTTTGTTTTTAGCTGATTTGGCCAATTTGAAAGCAAACATGGCAAGAAAAAAAGCAGCCGAGTACACCGCAGCAGCTGAACATTATTTGTCAGAATCAATGGAAGAAGAAAAATTGTTTGTTGAAGCTGCAGATCGTGCAGAGATGGCGTTCAAGCAAGAAAGTGACAATCAAGCAGATGTCAATGGAAATCGCGAACAGCAAGAGGAACCAAAGGAAAAAATTCAGAAATATTTAGTGTATTGATGTTTTTTTAATTTTTTTATGTTTTTTATTTTTTGTTATTCTTTATTAAAATAAATAAAATGTTTAGACTTTGAAATTTAATGATCTTTTTTTTTTGTTTTTTTTTAAATTCATACTTTTTCAGTTTAATATACGATAATATCCAAATTTAAATTTTTAAAAAGAATATGTTTTTTTAATTCTGGTTAAATCTCGAGTTTAATGATGGATGATATTCTGGTCATTAGATTAAAATTATCGTGGCCTGTTAAATAATTAGCTACGCAACCTTTTATCAAAAATTTTGCAACGAAGGGGTTTTACTAGTGTTTGTACTTATCTAAGACAGCGGAGCTATTGGAAATGGCAACGCCGTTTGCAGACCCACCTTGTTTAGTCTGGCGATTTGTAATAAAAAAAATATAAAATTATTTTTGAATAATTTATTAACATTTTCCTCTTTACAGAACTTTATATTCAAACACTCTCGGGTGGTTCAAGAAAGCATCGATGATTAACAAGCCTGTAAAAATTATTTAAATTAAATTGTTTTTTTTTAAAAAAGCGTTTAGAATTTACCTGCTGTTATCAAGCCATTCGTCATTATCGTGAAATTGCATATGTTTGTCCAAATATTGCTTGAAATCATAAATGCTAAAGGACTCATCATGAGCGCTAAATGACGTAATCTCGCGTGTCCTCGGCGGACAGTAGTTTCTATAATGACAAAATAATTAAAATTTAAATATTAATTAAATACAGTTTACTTACGATTCAAAAAGATTATCGATCTGCACAAAATGCTGACCAAAAGCATTTCTCAGAAATTTTCCGTTGTCATAAATCGAAGCCTTCCAATTTAAGCACATTGTCATGTGACGATTGTTTGCATTCAGTATCGTATTTAAATCATCATTTGTTATGTTAACTTGACTAAATGGAAAGAATTTTCCCTCGTTTCGAAGTAGAAAATTTGCAGGCTGAATCATTTGAAAAATCTCATGCTGATGCTCGTCAATGGTTCGAATACAATAAATTGATAATTTAGATCTTAGTCGCTGCCACAATGCTTGATCCTTACTGCCATCGTCTTCAGTACGCTCATTTAAAATGCATCGTAAGCTCAACGCTTCGTTTGGCTGCAACTCTGAACTGTCTTTTGTATCTTGCGATTGTGAATTGTTAATAACTGAAATTTTTACCAAAATTATTAAAATTAAAAAATCAAAAATTTAAGTTAACTTACAATAAACCTTATTGGAATTGAGTGAGAAGATATCGCAGTAAATGAAAAAATCTCCCAGACTTAGATTAATACTAAACAAGTGATGAGTTTGATTGACATTTTTCACCATCACATCGAGTCCAACTTCACGTGAAGTTTGATTAGCGATATTGCAATTGCCTTCGAGCGTGAGACAATCGTTGACGTTCATGAAAATCTCGTGACGTATGAGACGGTATCTAAAAGGTAATTTGTGAGATTAATTTACTTAAAAATAATAACTGAATTCTACCTGATCTTTGGATAATTCTCCGGTACGTTGTAATAAATAAGTAACTTGATTGACTTTTTGCCCTTCTTATGGGGCGCTTGCACATAAATTTTAATTAGTCTACTTTCACCGGGCTCCAAATTTCTACTGTCACTATCTCTGCTATCGATAATTTTCGTAACAAATTGTTTACGCGCCTCCTTGTCCTTGCTAAATGTCTCATTTGTAGTGTCTCGAAAATCTTTCGCGATAGATAATGGCATGTCGTGATTGTGGTCGATAATAAACTCCTTTGGACTATTTGATGCAATGTAAATGTCGGAAATTTGACTATTTCCAGAGTTTTTAATTTCAATAATTGCTTCTAAAATTTCGCCCGCGAGAACTTCTTTCGGGAATTCTGTTATACGTGCTTGTAAAGATGTCGAAGGTGGTAAAATTTGAATTTCAAGTTTCCTATCGTAGTCCTCTTTCGAGCTTTCAGTTTTAACTGGAATTTTTTCAAATGTGAGTTTACCCCAAATGGGAATTTTATCTAGAGCCGATGAGATTTTGCCAACTATGCCGATAATTCTTAAATATCCAGTAAATGACGTCGTTAATGTCATGTGAATCATTTTCTTTTCATACTCGCCAAATTCAATTACGTCAATTATTGTGCACTTTATGATGCTTTCGTCGCATGAGTATTCGCCATTTTTAAAAAATCCACGATTGGAAAAAAGTTCATTAGAGTCCTTCTTGAATTCCCAAAGTAGCGTGACATTTTCAAAGAGTATCGAGGGTTTAATTGGATTTTCAAGCATAAAAGCCAAGTGAATTGGTTCGCCAAAGACACACAATGGATGATCGATAGAGGGCATTTCACCACAATACAACGATTTAGAATGTTTAAATACCATAATTTGTTTTTTCGTAGCCGTTTGCGCAACCATCTCCTCGAGTTTATTCCACATCCAATTCTCATCTAAACTACTCGTTATGTCAATATTGCTAACTGGAATTACCTTTTCACTTCTCTCGGGAGGCATTGTTGAAGTGACCAGCACGCGAGTTGACGTTTGATTTAATATTGGAAGGGAAATTGCCATTAAATCATCGCTGTTTGATTGCGAGAGAAGAGTTTTCATGGTCGCAATGTATTCACGCAAGAAGCCGGCTTGTTGCTGCGAAGATTGAAGACTAGTTGGTCGAAGTAAGTGTGCGAGGCATTCGATTGCTTCTTCTAATTTCTTTAATGCTATTGCTTGTTTACTTATGGTGTATTGAATATGATCCTCAGCCAAATTCCATCCTCTATTCGAGAGAACTTGCTCAGCTTGCTTATACATTCGAAAAGCGTGTTTTCTTTGGCCAGCTTTCGTATAGCGATGACCGGACAGTACGGAATGAAACGAATATTTCCTATAGTATGATGGCTCAGCTGATAGATAGAAATATGCTGCCTGCTCTAGAAGCAATGCAGATCTCAAATCGGCGTCTTCACTTGTCATTCTGGTCAATTGTTTTGCGGCATCGACATAGAGTTGGGCAACCTTAAGACATTCAACACTTAAAACCGTCGCACGTGTTGCAAATTGTGGAAGTCGACAGACGGTCAAATAAGTTGATATTGCCTCTTCCATGTAGTCATAAGTTTTTCGATTTGCCGTTCCTTGCATGAACGATGCCAATGCTGCCATCTCAAGTGACCCCGCGTAGAATTGCCATGCCGAATCCGCATAAAAATCACGTTTCGCTTGATGATATGCTTGAAATGCGAGATTATAATTGCCAAACATAAAGTAAAGATCACCGAGTTTCCTTGTTTGAAGTTCCGTTGAGTCGGATGTGTAAATGACTGCCGTTTGAGGTGCGACGCCTGGTTTATTTGTATTAAACCATCGCTTGGTAGCGCCAAGCAGACTCTTACTCACACTCTTCTTATTTGCTATGGAATCATTTAGTTGGCCCACAATCTTCTCGACATATGGAATGAGTGCCCTAATGGTAAAGTCTTGCACGAAATGTTTTAAATTATCAAGATCCGATGGAGCTAATAAAGCACCATGTAGTTGATTCACTTCCATCGGCTCATTTAACCATACGTTGGGATTAATTGTAGGAGGAATTTGATCAGTTAAACTATTCGTACTCGTTGACATTGTCATCATGGAGACAGCTTGCGGAACTAACATTTCGGGCATTGCTTCTTGGTGTGGACTCAATGGGTGAATAAGTTCAGGCGGTGAACTTGGTAAAGGTTTTTGTGGTGTCTCCATTAGTATTGTGCTTGGCATTTGAGTTATGTCTTGAGGTGTCTTTGGCAAGCTCTCGATAGCCGAATCTTGATCGGTTTTCTGGAAGTTTTTCATAAATTTAATCCAAACATCTGTCTGATTGACATTTGCCTCTTTGAGTGTATTAATTTGAATGAGAAAACACCGATTGTCGCCAAATGTCGCTTTCATATTCTCAAAATTAAGCTGTGCTCTCGAAATATCGCCAGTCGAGCCGTCGTGAAGCATCACATAGCAATTTAAAGCTTCGTCCGAGTTTGCGGAAATCCATTTGGGCAATTTTGGAGGCGTTATATTTTGCATCATCTTCACTTTCTTCGTAAGCTGATTGGCTTGTTCAACGGGATTTTGCTCGGTACTCGCAACGACTATCAGACATGCGAGCAAGTGACGTGTGAACTCATGATCCGATGGAAATTGCACTGAAAAGAACACCTCTCGCCATTCTTCAAACCACGGATAAACAGAAGGAATTGTTATTATGGATTTATCTGGAAGTTTGACCTCTTTTGGTTTTTCATTGCTCTCAGTGTGACTCGATACTGATTCGTTAAGCATTTTCCTGGCGAGAAGTGTCTGAGGTGGCCTATAGTCGACATCGCAAATATTAAGTCGAAGACCACGAACAGAAACCGAACTTCCTGCATTGTTGTCACGAAAGTGAGCTGTAAGTTGTTAAATTAGTACAGTTTAATGCACACAATCGATTGCTTAGCTCACCTTCTGTTGATATTTTTGAAAACGGCTGAATGAGTTGTACAAAAGTTAAATTGTTCTTTAGACATAATTCTTCCGATGCTTGCGTGCAGGTTGCTCCGATGAGAGGCGACGAGAATATGCTTTGAATAAGTTCTTTCGGTGATAAATTAGCACCCTGATTAATTATATTGATCATTACTTCCTTTATCGAATAGAAATTTTACTAAAATTTAAAATTTTCTGATAAAAATGAAATGCACTAAGGGGCTGTGTGTGAGTTTTGTCACTTTAAAGTGACGTGTGAAATTTGATGATGTTTGTTAGAGGTAAAACTAATTAATTATATTTATTACTGTAATTATTTGATTTTTATATGAATTAAAAGTTAAAATATCTTTAAAAATATTTTTTATAAAAAAATTATGAAATTCATTACCTAACTGACAATTTGCTCCCAAACCAGCTGATTTTTAAACTTGTACATAAAAAAAATCCGTTATAGAGATAAAAATTGAATTTTATTAATTCTTTTAACTCGTTCAAAGTTAAATAGTTTTTTAAAAAAACATTTTACATTTACATTTTTCAGTGTGTGTCATACGTCTATTTGATAAATGCGCTGGACTGCTTAAATTAACAAAAAATTTCGTTTGTTTACGAAAAAAAATAAAAATATTGAAATGGTTATTGTTAGTGAAAGCGCTTATAATAATATTATAGAATTTTTACGGAACCACAATGGACTTTCAAATGAGTGCGAAAAGGAATTGGTTCAGAAATTTTCGAATTATCCACTAGCGACTCTCCGAGCAATTGTCTCGAAGCACGGACAAAATGTGATTAAAGAATTTTACTCGAAAAACTCTAGAAATTCATTAACGATACTAAAAGAGTATGAAAGAAGGGCAAAGAATGAATGGACGATAGTTGAGATGGCACTAGAAATGAAAGTTCCGCCACTCTGCGTTTGTCGGATGATTCTTAATGAGAAATTTTCAAAAGCAGAAGTAAAAGAAATTATCAAAGATCCTGATATAATTAAAGATCCACTACTGAGCGCAAATGTATTGTAAGTATTTATTTATTGCTTTTTAATTAAGTAAATTGATTATATTAAAATTTTAGTACTTGCATTTTCAACGACATTCAAGATGGACCGATTATTGACATGCTTAGATATACAATTGGAGAGGAGTATGAGGTGAAGCTGAAAAATTTGGCTCGAGACGCAGGACTGACCTTCTATGACGAAGGTGATTTAAGACGTGATGGATTTGACAAAACACCAGACCTCCTGCTTGCAATACAATGTCTCTATAAAGGGAACGTGATCAGCTGGATCGAGAGTAAAGCCTCATTTGGAGATCCTGAATCCCATTCGAGATATTTAAAAGACCAACTGTCAAGTTATACAAATCGATTCGGGTCGGGGATTGTTATTTACTGGTTTGGCTTTCACGAAGCGATTTTAGCAACGACCAAGTCTAACGTTATCATAGTTCTCGATGATTTTCCATCCACGAATGATTTTGAAATATTGACATTTAAAAAATAGCGAAAAGATTTTTTTTGTAATTTTTATATAATTCAGACAATGAAGGATTCAAATAAATTAAATATATTTTCTTAAAAATGAACTTAATTGGGCAAAATGGCCTGTGGCTCTTCGACATCCATCTCGAATTCAACTTCATTGATAAACCTCTCCCAATTGCTTGCGTCTACTTGATGAGCAACCATGAGATGATTCTACAAAAAGGAATTCTTAGTCCACTGTAAAATAAGTCATTTTAAACCTACCTTAATAGTTTGCTGCGTAAAATCTTTTACGTTACAAAGTGTGCAAGTTATTCTCGTTTGGATCATTGAGTCATCCTCGCCTTGGTGCGACTCCATGTGCTTTTCAAACGCTTTCTTTGTCTTGAAAATTTTATCACACACGTTGCACTAATATGAGTAAAATTGACCGATAAGATTAATGAAACAATAGCACTTAAAAGTTTATTACCTTATCGGAACGTGATTCTTTTTCGTGAGTCTCGCGATGCTTTCGAAAAGAGTAAGATTCGGGGAAAATTTTGCCACATTCACACGTGAGAACATTTTCTAATGTGTGCAGTCTCATATGATACTTTAGTTTTTGCTTTCTAGCAAAGTGTTTGCCGCACACTTCACAGTTCGAAGCCTCCTCGCGCGTGTGTACTTTTTCGTGGGACGTACAGGCTCCTTTATCGCTGAACGTTTTCTCACAATAGCTGCACTTATAAGGCTTCTCTTGCAAATGAATTCTCTCGTGACGCACCAAATTACTTCGTTGTACGAAAACTTTTTCACAGAACGAGCATTTCAATCGAACATCCGAATGAATCAACAGGTGCTCTTTGTAGCTGTCTCTTCGTTGAAAATTTTTCTGACAAAATTCGCAAGTATAGGTGATATTCTTATGGATAACTGCATGGCTAGAGAGACTGCTTTTGGTATTGAATTTGAGCTCACATTGCTTGCATGCGAAGATTTTTTCGTTGGGATGTGCGAATAGCATGTGCATTCTTCGATCTTCTTTGCTCTCGAAGGACAGAGTACAGAGGGAAAATTGACACTTGTAATTGCCTTGTTTCTTCTTTCCAGGCTCCGATTGATGGTGAATTTTTTCGAAATGACTTTTGGCCGTTGTCGGCTTACTGAATTCCTTTTTACAAATTTTACAACAAAGCTTTTCGCTCTTTTTCACAGCACTCGCATGATTTTTCGTAAAATGATCGGCATCATTATTCACCAACTTAAAACGACAGATCTTGCAATAATTCATTTTTACATCCGGATGATTCTTGTTGAAATGATCACGAATTTCATCCATATTTCTGTAGGTGAAGCTGCAAACGAGACACTTATAGATGATTTTGTCGTTTGTTAAAGATTCATCGAGATGCTCTGCTTGCATGTGATTCTTAAAGTTGATTTTTGTCACGTGGAAGGACTCATCCAATGGACACACGAGCGAGAGATTGAAATCCTTATTGTCCTCGTCACTTGTTTCGCCACCTTGCCACTTTGAGTGACATTTATCGCAATCATTGAGATTTAGAAGTCTAAAACCGTGCATTGCAGTCAAGTGCTCATACAATCGGCAGGCGACCTCAAATGGCTTATTACAAAATTCGCAAATATGTTGAGAATCGTTGTCAATCACTACCAGGGGCTTTTGTTCCATATGTTCAACACCAATGCACGATACTTGACTAGCATCAAAGTCAGACTCAACTAATTTATCAAATTGTTTTACAATAGCAAAGTGCTTAAGCATGTCTGTATCTCTCAATTGTTTATCACTTAGAATGACATCAATTATTGGATTTTTATCGAGATTTCTAAGGATTGCAGTCATTGTAATCTCGTGTTGCTCTTTATAGTGATTGATGAATGAAAATTCTTTAATTTCATCCGTTAGATTTTGATCGCAAAAGTTACACAAGACCTGATTGTCTTTCTCAAGATGGTATAGCTTTGACTTCGCTTTGCTCATGGCTTTTTCATATGTCATCAAATTCACGCTATGCTGATCTCTCAAGTGATTTTTAAATTGTCCAGAACTATTAACAATGTTGCAAAGGAAGCACTCAATTATATCGTGAAAATTTTGAAGATGATCATTAATTTCTTGAGGATATAAATCAGATTCGCATCCAAATTTACAGCTTGTCGTTTCATGCTCATTTTCGAGATGTTGAGTAAGAGCGTTCCCATTTTTAAACATTCGATTGCAGTCTGATTGTGTGCAAGCAACGTAGCCTTGACAAAAAATCCCATGTAGTTCTTTCGCTTGAAGAAAGTCTTCATCCTCTAATGGATTTTCGCAAACATTACATTTCTCCTTACACTCTCCACCAGCCGAGTCTTCAATTTCAGGCACTCCATCGCTATTAAGCACTGATCCACTGACTTTCAATTGGGGTGTCATGTCGAGGTATTTCTTGATCGTGTGAATTGATAAGTTATGGTAAAAAATGTAATGACCAAAGAGGAGACTCGTATGCTTTCTTTTATCACACATGAAGCAATTAAAATAAAGTTCCTTCTCATCACCGACTAGTTCATAAATTTTATCTCCGTTGGCAAGCAATCCACTATAACTTAATGTGTTGTGCTTCTTTTCCACGTGTTCAGCATATTTTGAGAACGGTTGAATGACACCCGAACAGAAGTTACAGAGGAAACTGTGATGAGATTGTTTGTAGTGTTCAGAGATTGTTTGATGACAGTATTTCGTAAATTCTTGTTCACAAGAAGAACATCCGATGGGTAAGTGCATTTGCTCGTGCTGGATTCGATCACTGTCATACTTGAAAGCATAATTTGGACACAAACTGCAGAGCTTATAGTTATGATTTATGCACCAATGAATGACAACCTTCAACTGGAAGTGTATTCAAAATTTCGCAATTAGTTTTTTTAACTTTATACATTTCCTTCACAAATTACCTTATTGGTGAACTTCTGATCACATATTACGCATGATATGAGCTGTCGAGGTGATGGAGTCCACTTTGTTGTGTCTAAGACACTAAAATCTTCAGAAACATCCATTTCACTCATTTAAATAGATAATTGAACTATTTTCTGATAAATAATTGTTTGTTGCTATGAGTGAGGATGTAGTCTTGATGATTGAACTTAGTTAAGGTATTTATCTTTCTGTTTTTCTTTAATTTTCACAATTTTAAGTTTGATTTCTTAATTTTCTAAAAAACAACAAAAAGTGATGCGAAAAATTCTGTTGAAGCGAAAACATTCAAAAATAAACGTTACGTTAGGAATTTTTTTTGAGGAAATTTTTTTATTCATCAATTCAATTTTATTTTTACGATTTAATCAGAACCTGATCCTGAAGCTGAACTGTGACTTCCTGAACGGCTGCCAGTGCCACTTCTATTTGAATGAGGAGAACGACTACGACTCTTTCCGCTCGAACTGTGACTTCCACTGCGCGATCTTGACCTCGAATGACGCTCTGAACCACTTCCACTCTTGCTTCGACTTTTACTTCTCGAATGACTACGTGATTTTGATCTAAAAATGATTTATAAATTAAAGAATTTAAATAATTTAAGCATTAATTTACCTCGATGGCGAACGAGACTTTGACGTACGCTTTTTGTCATTTTTCTCACTGTTATCACTCGAACTGTGACTTCCACTGCGCGAGCGTGATCCCGAGTGACGTTCTGAACCACTGCCACTCTTGCTTCGACTTCGGCTTCTCGAATGACTGCGCGACTTTGATCTAGAAAATAAATGTTTAAAAACAGAAAACTTTTATAAAAAAAACTGTTTGAACTTACCTCGATGCCGAACGAGATTTAGACAAACGCTTTTTGTCACTATTATCTTCAGCCGTTTTCGTATCCATGGGCTCATCACTTGCTTTCTCATCGGCTAACTCTTCGTCTAAAATAGATTTAAAATAAATTCAAAATAGATTTTCAAATAATTTATTTACCCTCATCAGCGCTTGCTTCCTCGTCTTCACCTGCCGGCTCCAATTGACGTTCTCTCATTACTTGCATTTTATGTTCGGCTGCATTGAGTGGTCTATGACGCACAACAAGCTTAGTGTTACTCGGCGGAGCGCCTGTCTTTTGTCTTCTCTTACTGAGTCGGACTCTAGTCTCGAGCTCATTATAGAACACACCGTCTTCACGAATGATCAAGAAATAATTTTCTTCGTACCCCTTCGAGAGTTTCGACTTGACATTCCAGTTATATTCTCGTGCCATCTTATATTCATATTCAGTTTCATCCTCGTATGGTCGCTCCATCGAGAAATCAGTTCGACGCTTTTCGAGTGTATCGTCCGTGGGAAGGAAGTAAGCGACGAATTGTTCGCCTGACTCATCCATGACACCACGAATCATAGCTTGAGACATCTCTTCCATTTGATTAGGCAAACTCTTCCCACTAGGCGATGGATCGGCATCGAACATAACTTGTGCGAAGGGAAACTTCCAATTCTTAAAGTCGGGATAAATTGGAAAGATTTCAACAGGTGTGACATTGGGCTTGCAATAATGTTGAGTGACTTCAATTTTACTCTCGGTGAATGTCGCTTCAATGGATGTAATTTGTTGATCACGATCCATATAGAGAGTCTCTTCACGCAACGCATTCTTGACATTGTAACCGACCTTCGCTTCAGCTTTCTCCATGTTTTGAGGCTGGAAGCGAGTTTGTTCAGTTGAAATGTACTCAGATTTACGCAACCACGACACACTCTTTGCATGATGGCGGGATCTTGTTGTGTCTTGTGGTGTATGCGTGTCCTCTTCCAATAATTTCTCGTCGGCTGGATCAAGGTGCATTGCATTTCGATCGGGTTGATATAAGTCTCGATTGATCAGGTCAATTGTGACACCCAAGTCATGTTCAGTGAGCACTTCGAACTTATAATTTCGCTCGAGAGTGGTTGGATTATATTTTGTGAAGCGATCCGAGTCGAATGGAACCGTAAGAAATTTGAGATCAAATGGGATGTCAGGAAGCGTGTTGCTGTATTTAACGCGACAAATTATATCGGATCTGAAATTAATGTGATGAAGTTAGTTTAATTTAACATCAATTAATTAACTTTTAGAAAAACATCCAGAAAGCATTTTAATTTGAGATTTGATAATTTACTTACTTTCGATCTTGCGGCCTTACTGGTCGCTCACTTTCATTCCCATTTTGAATTGTGGGTATTGGTGGCATTTTTACACTCCTTTCCGGCTAAGTTAAACTTAATTAACTTCGATTAAACTAAATTTTTCGTCGACTTTTGTTGAATTTTATGAAAAGTAAACAAGAACTTTGTGACAAACCCCTCGCAACTTTTTAGTTCCAATATTTGCCACCAGGCGGTTTGTAAGTAAACAAACGCGCCACTTAAACATTTTCATTAATTAATTTCACCCGGAAAACACAACAAGTAAAGCACAAAAATGTCAAATCTCAATCCAGTCGAAACCGTTGAAGAAGATGCCGCTGATTTGCTCTTCCCAAAAGGTGTTTAATGCGCTTTTTAAGTTAATTAAATATTTTTAATAAAATTCATTTTTAGAATTTGAAAATGCCGAAACTCTCCTAATTAGCGAAGTGCATATGCTTTTGGAACACAGAAAAAAACAAAATGAATCGAGTGAAGAGGAACAGGAGTTCAGTGAGGTTTTTCTCAAAACATACAATTATACCGAAAATTTCAGGAAGTTTAAGAATAAAGAAACAATAAGCGCTGTAAGAGGACTTTTGGCATCGAAAAAACTTCACAAATTTGAGCTCGCAGCCCTTGGAAATCTCTGTCCTGAAGCACCTGAGGAAGCAAAAGCCCTAATTCCATCGCTCGAGGGAAGATTTGAGGATGAGGAATTGCGACAAATTCTAGAGGACATTGGAACCAAAAGAAGTTTACAATATTAAGCTGTGTAATCGTTAAGAAAATTTCTAAAAGTTAAAAAATAAAAAAATAAATTTCTCATGTGTATACCTGATAATAATTTTTATTGTAATTATTGGTAGGATTCGATATAATTTTAGTCGGAATCTTCAGGGAGCTTAAGAACTGGAACTTTGAACTTGATCTTTTCGAGTTTCTCAGCTGGTCGAAAGTTATCTGGATCTATGATGTCTTCTAGCTCAAAAAGAGGCAATTCCGGTGGCTCATTCATTGAAATCTTCAGCAACTGTTCAGAGATAAACTCATCGTTTTCATCTTCAGATATATGCATTTCGTCCATGACTTGTGTCAAGGGCCGAACTTTTGGTTTCTTCGCACGCTTCGCACATATTTTTTTTTTACGTGCTGGCTTCCGTTGCTTCGGGATGTGAGTTTTCGGTGTCTCAGTATCCAAATTCAATGAGCTTGAAGAAGCAGCTGCTTCTGCCATGCGCTTGCGCGTTGTTCTCTTTAAGTTACTATTAATTGGAAGTGGAAGCGGTGTTGAAAAGGTTTCATCGAAATTATTTTCGTCTGATACAAGAGCCTTGTAAGCGTTGGTCAATTTACGCTTTCTTCCGTATCGAGAAAGTTCTCCTGTGCTCTTTGGAGTGTCCATCTTAAGCCAGAGAAAATGTTTTAAGAATTTTAAGAAATTACTTTGATTTGTAAACAAAAAAGTAGCCGTTATATTCAAATTTTTTTGAAGGGGCAAAAGCTATGCGTAAAAGAAAGCTAAAAAATAAATATTAAATTTAAAAAACAATAATTTTAATTAATTCAAGAATGAATGTCGTTCGAAATCAGAAAAGGGGTGGAATACGTAAAAGAGGTAAGTGTTAATGAACTCAACATCATAAACACTTTAAAATGTTTAATTTTTCTAGAATTTAAACAACCATTAAATTTTCAACTTCGCGAGGAAAATGAGAGTGTAGATATGGTCATTAATCGGCCATTAATGCAGTAAGTTTACTAATTTTGTGATAAAATATATCTATATTATTAAATTATAGCGAATTAAATGCATCAACATCCAACAACACATCAACAGCAATCAGCAATTTAGTTCTTGCGCTGACTGAAGGAAGAGGACAGGCTCGAGGTGAAGTCGGTATTGCGGCAATCGATATTAATGCTCCAATATTGATCCTAAGTCAATTGAGCGATGGAGTGCACTACACGGACACACTCAATAAAATACAAATTTTAAATCCATCCAAAATTCTCGTACCCGACACGTTTTGCGAACAAAATCCCCTTCCGAAATTAATTGAAGTTATTCGAGAAAATCTAACGACAATCACAATTGTCCCTGTGCAGCGACGGCATTTCAATGACAAAGCTGGTCTCGAGCAAATTTCAAATCTCTGCAGCCGAAAGTCACTCAACATTATTCAAATAATTGCTCGAAAGTACTACTGTCTCTCATCGGCATCCGCACTGTTGAGTTATTTGAAAAATATTACTCTCATGACATTTGCACAAAATTGCCTCAAGATCGACTATCAAACGAAAGGCGGTATGATGATTGACAGTCAAACATCGATGCGTTTAGAACTGCTCTATAGTCTCAATGTTGAAGCGACAGCAGCGAAAAAATTCTCACTTTACGCTATGCTGAATAAGTGCGAAACTCGCATCGGTCAACGACACCTCCGAGTAAATATCCTCGAGCCCAGTTGCGACATTGATTTTATTCTCAAGCGTCAAGATCAAATTAAATTTCTGATAGAAAATGAAGATTTTCGTGCGAGCATGAGGGAAAATTTACAAAACTTCCGCAATGTTGAGTCTCTCTTAAAAATATCATGTGTCGCACCATCAAATGATCCTGAGAAAGCACTTCAAACCAACATCGATATGGCTCTCTTACTTAAAAATAGCTTAGAGTCTGTGAAACCACTTGCTGAAGTTGTTGCAAATGTCTTAAATCCGGCATTCGAGACATCACGACAGCTCCTCTCGTCGACAATTTTCAACGACATTATCGAACAAATAGATAATGTAATTCAACCCAATATTCACGAGAGTCGAATGGCAAAGAAGTTTCTTCTCTATTTGTACACTGTAAAGGCAGGCGTTGATAATACAATTGATTTTTTGCGTAAACTATACGCCGAAACTGTTGAGAAAATTAACAATTATGTCGATGACATCCGAGAGAGCTGCTTAATTTCCCTTAAAATGATTCACACGGCAAAACTCGGATATCATTTGGTAGGAAAAAATCCTGACAATGCCAACGTAACTGCTCCATTAGAACAGATTTATCGCAAAGGTCAAAATATTTATCTAACAACTCCGGATCTGATAACAATGAATGAAACTATTCAATTGATTTCAAAGGACATCATACGCATAAGCAATTCAATTTTATGCGATAAGCTTCTCACAATTGCAAAGGAAATCGACTTTATCTATTATCTAGTAAGTGTCATTATTGAGTTCGATATTGTTCAATCGCTGGCGGAAATTTCAAGCACTGAGGGATTTTGCTGTCCAACATTTAGTCGCGTTTTGAAACTCGAAGATGCATTTCATCCAATGCTCAACATTTCACAGAATAAGGGTGATGCTGTTTGCAATAATGTTATCGCAACGCCACAGTACAATTTCTACCTAATAACCGGACCAAATATGAGCGGAAAAACGATCTACATTAAAATGATAGCAGTCATTCAAGTCATGGCACAAATTGGATGCTTTGTGCCAGCTAAAATTGCAACACTCCGAATGAGTGACAAAATTTTTTCGCGCTTAGGCTTTTCCGACAATATTGAGCAAAATGCATCAAGTTTCACCGTCGAACTGCGCGATATGGAATACATCTATAGTAACTTGACACCAAACAGTCTCGTGGTAATTGATTACAATAATCCTAATTAATATTGTTATCTAATAATTATAAAATTAATCTTTTCAAGCTGATTGATGAACTTTGTCGAAGCACCGATCCACAGGAGGGAGAAGTTTTATGCTATGCATTTTGCGAGAAGCTTTTGAATTTTGTTGGCGTATCACATGACGCTTATTTCAAAGCACTCAGAACGGATGACGAAGAAAGTGTTCATGGCACATCGCAAAATGATGAAGAGGGCGAGGCAGACGACAACAACATCACAACAAATCGACAGAATACGACAAGCTCGTTGACTATTAAAGGAGCTTCAATTAAGCTTAAGAACATTGCACGACCCTTCATCTTTCTCACCACCCATTTTAGCGAGATGACAAAAATCACCGATAAATACAGCAATGCGGTCAAGTATGGAAAATATTATTGTTAATTATTATATAGAATTTTTTATATTAAATTTTAGCCTCCACATGAGTGTTAAGCAATTTGTCGTTGACGAAAAAGTCAGACTTGAATTCAAATATCGAATTCAATCGGGTGCATCACCAGTGCAAAATTATGGACTTGCTCTCGCACGCTCCTTGCGATTTCCATCTTCGATGCTCGACAGAGCTGATGAATTAATTTTAAAGGTTGAAGACGATTCAGTTCTTCCATTTATGAACGAAGTTGAAAAGCAAGAAAAGGAAAATAAGAAAGAAATAGATGGAGACGTCACAATGATGGATGAGACAACGAAGGAAATTGACTCGCTCGAGAAGGATGTAATTGATTTGTACTCGTATGTCCTTCTTCTCATGAGCACTGAAGGCAACCAAAAATTGAATTACATCTCAATTGAAATCGTAAATGATAAATTGCGTGACCTGATAGCATCAATGACACCGAGCCTCCAAGAGATGCTGAAAAAGTCGTCGCTAGAGGAAATTATAAGTGTCCTCAATAATACAAGTAAATCATCAAATGAAACATCCAATTCATTTTTATGAAATAAAAATCGAGAATTATTATTTTATGTAATATCCTTTTATTAATCTTCTTATTTTCCTCCCATGAAGTTTAAATTGAAAAAAGAAAATGATGATGAAACAAAAGAAAAATGCATCACTCGAGCAGAAATTGAGCTTTTAAAAATTTTAATGTTATCGAGTCAACCTCTCTAGTTATTTTAAATTTTTATTTTAATTAGTTTCTCAACAGGCACTTTTTCGATAGCGCTTCATTTTTTGCCTAAATTAATTTTAGTTAAATTTTTTGTTTTCTAAAAAAAACAAGGATTGCATTAAGAAGTAACTTTGGATGCGTGTGGGCGTGCGATTCACTTTTGTAAGAAAAATTTTGTCAAATTTGTAAATGTTTTAGATTTTTTTGTACTCCAAAAATCGTTAATGCAAATTAATTCATTCCAAAAAAATCAAAGAAAAACATTTTCCATTAGAACCTTAAATTCACATTAAATTAAACAGGAATTGAAATTGACTGAATAAAAAATCACACTTAAAATTCAACGATCTTTTTCATCAAATCATCTTCAACTCCACTTTATTACACTTTTCACTAAGTAAGATCAACATAATTCATATTTTTTATTTTCATTCATTGGCACTAATTTTATTAATCATCTCACATCATTTCATGATCCTAGTTCTCAATTTATTTAAATATATTTATCTCTCAGACTAAAACATAACAATTAAGAAACAAAATGTGATTTTTTGCGAAAATGTCCCGAGCAATGAAAATTTTTTAATCGCTTAGGGTCGAGCTTTCATAAAAGCTCATCTTAAACTTAACATAATTTTTAATTTTTAACTTAGCGATGATTTGATTTTTAGCTAGCTTTTTCATTCTTCTTTTTTTAAAAATAGACTGAAATGTGTTTAAGGGACAAAAAGTGTGACTTTTTCTATCGAGATAGTTTAACACCAGACTTGAGCATTAATTCTAAAGGCTTTCTCAAAATTATTCTAAAATTTCATTCTCTTTATGACATCCAAAAATGCATTGAAATCAACCGGTAATAAGATTAACTGTTTTTCTTTTTTTTATTGCTCGGATTTCCTAAGAATTCTTTAAGCATTCAAATGTGATTCTTTTGTGTCATATTAAAGTATCGACGCCTATGTCTATCTACGTTATAATTTCACTAACTTCTCCATGGCTTCTTCTTCAATTTATTTTTCAACATTCGCGTTTTTGATTTCTTCATTGGTGGCTCACCGTCATCGTAAATAAAATCGCCATTGACTGGCGACGGCGTCACAACTTCGGTAGTGTAAAAATATTGCTTTTTGTCCACATTTTGTTGCGGCTGCTGCTGTTGTTGATCTTCCATGAGTGGACGTTTAAATAGGAGGGTTGTGTTCGTGTTATAGCCGGCAAGGTTGAGAAGTGCGTCAACACCTTCAGCTTGTTTTCGCTGTTCTTCCAACTCTTGAGCATTTAGGGGTTGAGTGAAGTGATACACGACATTGCTAAAGGGAGATAAAATTTAAAAATTTAACGGTTAAAATTTAAATTAAATTAACTCACTTTTCATCGCTACTCTCGTAGGCCGCATCCGAGGAAGTGCCATTGCTATTATTGTCGGTTCCGCTCTTTCCGCCGTTAAATATCGAGTACGTATGGTCTTCGCTTGGCGATGTCGTCGTCACAATTGGTGGCTGAGTGAAAATTCCATCGGTGAATATTTTTGGTCCATGCTTGAGTGCGAGCATCGCTGTGGCGGCATTAACATCATCAATTGTCTCAGCGTTAAGCTCGCGTGTGAAGAGATCGGAATTCGGTAGATTTCCATTGATAATGATTGAATTATTATTGTGATAAATGGAGTAATTTTGAGGCATTTCATAGTTGGTTGAGGGTGTACTCGATCGACTTTGATCTTCGTCGAAATTTTCCATGGCGGCTGCTAATCGCCTCGAGAGAAATGGAAAATGTTCGGGGTTTGGGAGACGAGAGCTACTTCCGTTTGACTGTGAAATTAAAAATGATTAATAAAAATTTTAATTAACAAAAAAAACTCTTTAAAAAATTACCTTTGGACTCTCACTTGGTGTTTTAGTGAGATTTTTCATATGTTTCTCCCATGTTGAGCACGGATGGAAAGGTGAACGTGTCAGAGCTTGAATTAAATTAGGACGATATTGCGGTTCCACCATCCAGAGTGAACCTTTTCCGAGATTCTGAAATTTAATTAGAATTTTTAAATTAGCTGGGAATAAAATGAATTTAAGAAAGACTTTAAGAGCTTTTCAAGTAGAACAAAAAATGTTTTTCTTTATAACAAAAATAAACCTACAGCAGCTTTTTCGACCTTCTGAAAGCATTTGTTCAATGAGAGATTGTGTCTCACGCTGTTTTTCCATCCGGTCGGTGCTGTTTTAAAGTATGGAAAATGCTGAATGATCCAAGCATAAATTTCTTTAACAGGCAGAGCTTTTTGCACAGAGTCTTCGATGGCCATGAAAATTAGGGAGCTAAAATTTTTGATTAATTATTTAAACTTTAATTGAAATTAAATCAACTCACCTAAAACTATATGGAGGTTTCGAAGTTGTGTGTATTAATGGATCGTAAGGAATATTATTTGGATGCTGCTTCTGTGAAGATGTTGATGATTTCGGCGAGGGGGAGGAGGAGAGTGATGATGAGCATGATGTGTTGACACTGTTGGCCTTAGGCATGGCATAGTCAATAGCTTTCGACGACAAATCATATTCGGAATTGTTCTCATAATTGTTATTGTGATAATTAGCGATGGCATGTTCATCATTATTGAGAATAAATCGTCCGTCAATGAGTTGCTGAGGCTTTCCGAGAATGTAGGAATTTAAATGTGGTGCTAGGGGTGGTTGATTGTGATGTTCGCTGTGACGTTTTTCCTCATTCTGCTCTTTCATCGTATGCTCGCGCAAGTATCTTTTGTGGAAGTGCGTATGAGGCGTTTGAGGTGCTTTAATAATTTGATTTATCGACTCCTCGGAATTTAAATGACTACTCTGGTAGTGGTCACGTGTCACTGCCGGACTGGTAATAACTTTGATTATGTCCACGTGTGAGGTGAGCTGACTGTTTCTATCTAAACTTTTGATAGCGTTCTCGATAGTCGATGAGTTGGTTGGAGAATTTTTACAATTATTGCTATCGGTTTTTGCAAAATTTAGAGGTTTTGGTGAGGCAGGTGATGAATAGATTTCATTCTATTTAAGAGAGATGAATCAGTTTAAAAAAATTATTTAAATATTTTCTTCTTCTTACCTGTTCAACAGAAGAGTTTAACGAAATAGTGTCGACTGATGACACGCCAGAGTCATCTTTTTCATCTGATAAATTTGACTTTGAAGCGATACTTAATCGACCACTATTTCCATTTTCAGTTAGAGATTGCACTTTTGGACAAGTTAAATTTATTCCTGTCAACAAATTTTTGGAGAAAGTTAAAATTAGCAAATTTAATAAATCAAATTTTTTCTACCTTTTAGTAAATTTTTATCATGAAGCCATGATAGTGATGTGAGCTCCTCATCATTAGCACCATTTGATGTTTTACTTTCTTCATCACGCTGTTGTTGTTCATCATTGTCAGACGATTCAAGTTTTTCATTAGCTAACAATACGATTTGATGATGATTATGATGATTGCCATTGACCCCGTTCTGCGCGTCGCCATTTGACGATGCATTTACTGCTGAAAAAAAATTATTGTAAGATAAATTTAATGTAATTTTTTAGACATTTTAAGATGTAACAAATTTTTAGAAAATCATGATAAAAATGCACATTTTCTTACTTATATAATTCACTGATGAATCAATTGGCGTTGCTATCGTATTTGAAGGCATGGTGGAAGTTTTGTTAAGAATTATGTGGGGATTATTAGCTGCTGCGGCTTCCATAGCTAAAAAGCCATTTTTATTAATAACTAAATTATTGTTATTATTATTATTGTATTGCATCGGATGCGATGGCGAATGCATTAAAACGTGATTCATGTTGATTATTTTGCTCGAACCATTTCTCGATGGTGGCCGGTCTTGTGACATACTGAAAAGAGAGATGACGAAAAAAAATTAAAATTATTGATTCGCTCAAGGAAATGCTGCTGCTATTAATACATAGAGAGAATGTGCCTCATCAAATGAATGTATACGATAAAATAAAATACGTTTCCCATAGCTACTGAAAGTGGAAAACAAATTTTTCTTCTCTCCTCTTTCTTCCCCAAACTTGATCCATATATAATGTTCTACATATGCCTGCATTTTTATCCTTGTCATTATTATAATGACTTTTCACTGATGGAAAATTATTTGAAATTTTAGGTTTTACAATTTTTTAAAAATCATAAAATAAATTTTTAATCTTTTTTAAAAAAATCTTCATTGCAGTGAAACGAAAGAAGTCTAATTTTCTAAAGTGTGTCCTTAGGTAATGAAGATGTAATTGTGCCGCAACTACGTAACTCTCTTTTAATGTATTTTTTTCCTTCTACTTCGAGTCCATTACTACCGTCTCGACATCCGTCAACATATAAATTAGAAACGCATTGTCTTGTGACTAGAATTTGCTCTAATTTTTTTCACTCTCTTTCACTTACACGATCGCACCGCACGACACAAACATGATTTACTAATAATCTGACTTTTTTCTGTTTGCGCCTCCGCCGCCTCTTCTATTTTAAATAACTTTTTAATTTGTATTAATTTGTGCTGTTGAACGCATGAAATGTGTTTATTTTTTTACTATGCACATTTCTTTCCTATTTTTTTTCGAGTGAGATATTTTTTTATGTTTCATCTCGCAGCCAACTCTAGAGTTAATTTTCGAAATGGTAGGTGTGTGAGCATCTATCAAATGCTATAAGCGAGAGCGCACACACGGTGGCTGCATCTACTTCTTCTCGCACATGACACTCTTATTATTTTATTTTTTTTTCTCTTTTCCGAACAGGAATTACTCATGTTGTATACTAGAAGATTTTTTTCACATAATATTATCGGCGAGAGAAAAAAAGAAGAAGCGAGAGATGAAACTAGGTCAATGAGGCTAGAAGTGCTTCGTGTAAAATAGGCTCAAGGAGAATTTCGGCTTGTTTGCATACTTTTTTTTGTTGTTACGTTTGGATATTATTTGAGTGTGATAGCAAAAAGCTCCAAATTAAATTTTCCGTCAAGTGCAAATTATTTTCTCAATGCGAGTGTGAATTTAAGATGATGATCACGATTTTTTTTGTTATGTATGGTGGAACTTAAGTGGGTGAACATGAGAGATGATGGAAAATAAAAACGTTTAGCAATTTTTCACATGAAAGAATATTTTTAAAATTATATAAAATTTTTGTATTTTTTCACAGAATTCACTTTTAAAGCACGTGATGGGTTCCACGGTTGGATTTGTTTGAAAAGCTTCAATCTCACATTTAATATATAAAACGAGGAAAAAAAAGAATTGAGAGCAAATCGGCATTGATTTTTTTTTCATAAAAATGTGTGAGAATTATTTCTTCATTTCCTCGAAATATATCCACACAATAATATCGCAGGTTTTGTTTAATTTCACTTTTTCATTCATAATTGTATCTTCAATTTTTAAGCGTGCAAAATGCTAGAAAAGAGAGTGAGAGGTACAGCGGGAATCACTGTTATATGCGAGAAGAAAAATTCCACAATTTTACCGCAATGTCTGCAATAATCCGTTAATGAATGAAATCGAAAGAAAATCTTGATTTTATAATATAAAGCACCGGAGAGGAATTTACAGTAAATGTGCACCACTCACTATATGATCCGCGTGTGTGTATGTAATTACAGTTAAAAATAGTTCGCTTATTGTTACTTTGTATATCCACCACCACTGACTTCCTCAACAATAATAATCAAGAATCAAGCCCGAGAGAGCGAAGCTTGTTGATGAGTCTAGCACACTCACTTGAATGTTAGAATGGCATTGCAATGTTGGCATAAAAAGTCTCGAGCCTTAGACATTTCATTATAACTTTTATGTGTATCTCGAGACACACAAAATTGAGCGAGAGAGAGAGAGTGAGAGACGAAAACGAGAGAACTTTTCTCAATTTACAAACATTTATTTTATGCAACACAACATTATCATGGCATTTTTGTCGGCATTTTCCTTCTCTCTTTCTCTCAATGAATGTAATGTAATCGATTACAAGCTAGAGAGAAAAAGAGTTCGAGAGAGCATGTCGGGAGTTGTTTAGATGAGTGAAAGAAAAAAAGCAGGGCAACCGGCTCAATGGAGCTTATAATTTTTAATTCAAACTAAAGCGCACCCACAATTTTTCTTCTTCTTCCTCTCCGCACTCACTCTCATACAATTATTCAACATACTAAAATTTTAATATTTTATTGTTTTATTTTTTAGTGTACATGCATCAACGGAAGTTTTGTTGTGTCTCTCTCGACCCTCAAAAAAAATTAATTTCTATCGATTTCTCATTTTCTATGTCATTTTTTAATCCCATTTGATTTTCTATACTTTTTTAAATGCACATTGACTTCAATTGATTTTTAAAATGCAATCAAGAGGACTTAAAAAAATAAATTGTCATTGTCCTTGATATTTTAATTTACCAAAAAAAATTTCGTAATAATTATCAAATCGAATTTTCTTGTCAATTCTCAAGACCTCAATTAAGCTGATAAGCTTGAGTTAAAGTATCAATGAAACTTTTTATCATTTTTCTCTCCAAGTACGCTCCCGTGTGTACTCCTAGTAGTAAGCGAATAAGTAAGTGTTCACATGGAAGAGATTCATTCAATGCAGACATTTGACAAATAGCCTTAAGCGTCAAGAAACTGATGAAGTCGTGCGCTCTCACATGTACATAGAAAAAATGTCATTCGAAACGATTCGATTTTATTTTTAAAGTGTGTCTCTCTCTGCGTTCTCACTGTCGTCGACGTCGCTATTTAGCTTGGTGACTTATAAAGTCAGTAAACAAAAAAAACTAAAAATATTCTTTTCATGATAATTTTTTTAAGAAGATTTTGTTTCTTTTTAAAATGAGATTTATCGTCATGCCCACACCCAGCTTTTTTTCTTCCCCCCTTTATAGATTTCGCTTTTCTTTGGTATATCCGGAAAAATCAATGTGAAAAATTTGAGTATGATGAGTCGACACAAAAAAAATGTTTAACATGGGTTGTGATATGTGGGCAGCACATGAGAAGGATGCTGAATAAAATTTTAAATTAGATTTTCAAGAATACGATAGAAAAAAGTTTAATAACTTTTTTTTCACTCAAAGTGTTCTTGAACTCTTTTTAATAATTCCTCAACTTGTTATTTATTCTCCTTGAAAGGGAATTTGGTGTACATTTCTACACATCGGGCGTCACAGGTTACCATAGTTTTTGTTTAATATTTTGATCGCAAAAAAGCGTTAACATGACAACACATAACTTTTTATTTCATTTTCGAGAACCAAGTAAATTGTGTACTTATACACACATTGCTCCATATGGCTTCAATGTGGTGGAATTTTATTAAAATTAATTTGAATTAAATTTTTTCTAGGTGTGCGACAACAACTTCCCGGATATTCGGTGGAAAAATTTGAATTCTACGAGAAATTTCGTTAGATTCCTTTTTCTAATTTTTATGATGTTCGATTTGCATTAAATATTTCTTTAAATCTATGTAGGAATTTTCGCAAACAAGTGTCTCGCCCCGTTATGCTGAGTTGTAATCTTAAAAATGTAATTTAAACTAGTATTCGTATTTTTTACGGGCTGAAAAATCATTAAACACATTGTTCGATAAAGAAAAATGAAAATTTTGTATGTGTGACGACGCAAGCAAGAAGAAAATATTTTTTTTGACGGTCAAACTCTTTTATTATATACACAATTTATCAGTAGAGCAAAATTCTCGTGCGTTTGTGATTTTTTTACGATTGAATTTTCAAGGTTTCGACAGTGCCGCACCGAGAAGCGATAAGAGCGTCAAACATTTTAAACCCAAAAAATATTTTCACGCCGCGGTTGTGAGATAATTTTTTAAGTAGCATGACACATGACGCAAGTAATCATCATGATGATAATTATGTTTATATTTTCGGATTAGGATTGATGCTCACATGGCAACGCAAAAAATTGATTTGCATGCGATGGCATAATATAAAAATTGTTGAAGGTGTAAAGCTCTCTTTTCAGTGCACACAACTAGGCGACTTCAAGTGAGCACTGAGAGAAAAGAACGTAAGATTTGAGATTTTTTTCAGTTTTCTTATTATAGCTAGCAGAAAAAAATGCCGCACTCATATCAATTTTATTTTAGTAGTCATGTGTGAAAGTGGCGTCGTGTGATGTAATCGCATTTTTATCCTCAAAACATTTCGAAAATCTTTTTAGAAAATTGTTTTTTAAATAATTTTTAAGCTTTTTTGTTTGCCTCTAAATTTTCACGAAGATCAATTTTTCAATTCAGATTCGGTCCCCTTTTACGATGCCATTCACAGAGCTTTCTTTATTACCATAAATTCTCGTTAAAATTTCCTACGCAATAAGCAGCTCATCGTGTTTATTTAAACTTTAAATTTTTAAGCTAATAAAATTTTCTGCTAAATGCCCAACGTCGTTCGCTGTGTATGGAATATGCTGGTTGTCATGCACACAAGCAAAGCAAGAAATCAAGGAAATTCTTTTTCACTTGAAATTATTCAAGCTAAAATTTTTAGTATATTTTTCTTCTGTTTACACTCGGAGAGAAAGAGAGAGGAAGCGAAAAAGCGTTTCCATGGTAAAACTTATGCCACACTTGCATCACATAATTTTTTCTGCTCCATGAAATGAGAAAAGGCTGCTTTAGGTACTCGTTCGTGTTTTATCGATTAAAGAGAGAAAAAAATTATGAGAGATTAGAGAAAATATGTTTTGGGATTGTCCTCATTTTAATACTTTTAATCCTTTCATGTTATATGTTAAAAAGCTTAAAGTTTTATGAACCTCGGGAATTAAAAATTGCATTTAAATTTTTCAAATACAACAATAAATATTTCCAGAGCTATTTTAAATTTGAAAAGAAAGTAATTAAAAATTTTATTTCATCCCAAAAAAAGAATTGTTTGTCAAAATATTTCTATGGTTGGAAATAAATCAAGTGTTTAAAGACCTCCCTCGATCGCTCACAAATCTCGTTTTGCATAAGTTGATTTTTAATTGAAAGTTGCTAAGGCTTTTTATAACAAGGGTAATCTATTTTAATCTGTAAACGCTTTTACTTGTGAACTACATTAGACGAGCTTTTGCGATCGCCTCACTTATAAACAATTTTTCTCTCTCGTCACAATAGCGGCATTCCACGACATATTTTTCGTTCATTCATATAATTTTGTCTTTAACGTGTGAAGAGAGATTGATTGATAATTGAATTGTTTTTTTTTTCGGACGCTCATTTAAGGTTACAAAAATATGAAAAACAAATTTTTGTTTTTTTTTCGCGGCGTCTGTTTACTCATCCAATGGAAGTTTCTATGTATATAATTAGCTTACAGTGCGTTCAAAAATGTTTTTAAAATAAATCATTTCGCTTGTTGATTACACAAGACGACAACACGAAAAAAAGAGTCACTTGCCACCAATTGACACACTTTTTCTTTCACATCATGTATTTATTGAGTTCGAGTGAGAATAGAAAGGAATTTTTTTTTGCGGGCTTTGATTCTTTTCGCTTGCCCAACTCTCTATCCCATGATACATGTATCTATCACACACAAATGCCATTTCATGATATTTAAAATAAATTATTTATAGCCTGCACAATTTTAAATATTGTCGCATTTTTCATTTTGTTTTCTTATCGCTGCTGTGTGTCTGACGCTTCTATAATGTGTAACGAGTTAACGACTCGACGGTGGCACTTTTATAAAAATAAAAATGTGTTTGTTTTGTTTTTCAGGTTATATATGATGTTGAAATTAAAATTATAACATAGAAAAATTTATTTTTAAAATAAACGAATCACTCGCACTTTTAAATCTCTTGAACGAATTAAATTAAATTAAATTTAGAAGAGCACAAGTGAGTAAAACGGTGCGCATTACTGCTTAAATTGTATTTAATTTTCAATTAAACTTCCGGCTCTTTTTCCACTTAAATAGATACATGTTCAACAGATAGATTTTGTTTGAGACTGTCACTCACAAGGAGTCTCTCAATTCATTTACAAGCCCATTTCTCTCTCTGTACATATAATTTTATGATAACTCGAATGTGTGTGAAAAAAATATGTGTGGTGTTATGGGGCTACGACCCGATAATCAAATTCTGCCTTTTGGTGTCTATGAGAGTTTCCTGTTACTTCGAAAAGGTCATTCGCATTCGAATTTATGTGTTTGAATATGTGATAAAAAAAGGGATATTCCGATGAATTATTCATGACGTGAATTTTAAATAGATTTCCTAAAATTAAAAGCTATACAAAGAATTTTAAAATTATCTTTTCGATGTGTGACACTTTTAATTGGAAAATCCACAAAATTAAATTCAAATCGCATTTCTACAAGATTTTCAGGGTGTCAAAGTTTTTTTCTACGAAGTTAATTTAGATCAACTAAACAAGTGCAGGTGGATGCTCTCCGTACATTCAACTTGCAATAAAAAAAATACTTTTTGTGCATTAAATGCATGCATGTGTGCTCTTCCTTCTTCGTTCGGGCTCTCTCAATCTCTTACTCACTTGAAATACAGTTTATAAACAAGTTTTTTCCCATGAGCCATTTTACTTATAGAGGAAAAATGTATTGCACTATCAGCAGAAAAATATCATACAGATTAAGTCGTTTTGCGGAGATTCTTTTTTGCCACATGAATATTGTGATAACATTTTTCAGAGGCGTTGTCGATGCTTTAAATATTTTTTTTGAAAAAGTCACAACAATTTCAACCGCATGGAGCAACCAAACGCGCTGCTGAATAAACATAATTTTTTCTTTTTCGGTTGTGATCGTAAACATATTCAATAAAGTCCAGATAATTCTCTTTGATAACGCTCAAAATACACAAGCGATTTTTCACTCGTTGGACTCTCTCACATTAAAATGTGATGAAAAAATCAGTTGCTAACGCAACCAACACATTATTTTTGAGATAATATTAATCATCACATGACACACTGAATTATATATCACACACTTTTGAAAACTGAATTTTTTGCCTCAATTATTTTTCTTCAACGACACCGATGGCGTAAGAAATAATGCTGCATTTTGCTCGCGAGAGAAAGTATTTAAAATTTATCAAATTATTTTTAATTTTACAAAAAAATATTTCAATTAAAAATTGTTAAAAGTTCTCTAATTGCCGAGTTTACCACCGACCATGCAATATATCTCTGAAAATTAGAAGAAGTGTGAAATTGTTGATTAAATTTTCTTGGCAAGTGCACTTCACACACATTCGTCGCACGTATCGAGATTTCCACAAGTTTTCTCATGTCTTTTTGCTGCTTGTTTAGAGCTCAAGATCTTCCCACATTTTGCACATTCGTAGCTTCCAACTTCCCGCTTTTCCTTATCGGTCATGTGGGTCGCCATGTGGACGTCCACTCTAACCACCAATTTACCGCACTTGGGACACTGCTTCTTCTTCTTCACCGGTGCCATTATCTTAATTTTTTCACTTTTTTCTCACTTGCGACTTGTTCGAGATCTCGTGCTTGAATGAGAAAAAATGCTTGGTGTCATCAATCCTTAAATGCACTTAAGATTCACTTCCCTTTTCCTCTTCTTCTTTTTTTATTTTTGAACTTCATAAATTTTCATTTTTAAAATTAAATAAAGCTTCAATATTTTTTCTGAATTTTGCTTTAGACTTGACTGATTGAGCTGCTTCCAAAGCAAATTCCAGAAAAAATTAAAGCTAGTCGATCTCTTGGGAAAAGTTAATTTTCCCATGTTCATATGCTACTTCGGATTCTCCCGCCCATTTTCAAAATCTGCCCAAGTCTCAAATTTAAATCTTCCCGCACTTTTTAAGAAAAAAATTCAATAGTTGTGCGCGATGACGAATAATAATGATAATAATACGTTTTAAGGGGTTGATATTGTCGAGAGATATAACGAGAGTCACATGCAAATATTAGCTTTTGACACGGATTTTTATATACAATGTAGAGGTTAAAAAATGTTGCAATTTTATTTCATCATTTTTAAAAAATAACGGTTTTTAAAAAATTAAAATATTTTTAGAAAATTTCCGAGATATTTAAAACGATCCCACGGGAAAATTCCTCCACCTTTGAAAACATAAACTCACGCAAAATAGGAGTTTAATAAAAAAATAACTCACGAGCTTTTAAAAGATTACCCAATTTATATTTTATTTTTGAGGGTGAATGATGTCGAGCGAGTTGCATCTATTTAATGATTTGGGACACTTGTTAAGATCAATCATCATCACTCTTTCCTACTGGTGTTAACACGCTCAACGCAGCTAAGCGGTCTCTCACACTGAAATTATTTTTTCTATTTTAAGTACACCAGAACGAGGAAATGTTACTTCACATTTCTCTTCGCGATATGTGTACATGAAAGAAGCGAAAAAAAACGCTACCTCTCGAGTGTGCCTAGTGTGCTTTTCATGTTTTTCTCTTTTAATTATTGTGTGTGGTACGCGACTATGTTGCTCGCGAATAAATTTATTCAAATGCTCTTTCGACGTCGATAAAGTGAAAAATTTCTCAGCCACACAGACTTTGTAAATTCTAAGTTGAGATTTTCTTTGTAATTTTTTACTGTCAGTTGACAAAGGATTGAGCTTTAAATTAGCAAATTAAAACTGAATTTATTTTTGAATATTTTAATTTAGTACTTTTTTAAAAAAAAATTCGTGCATCTTTTTTTGCCTTCGCCAGTAAAATTGTTTAAAACCTCCCACATTAGTTTTTTTTTTTTTTTTTTTTTAGTTTTTTTTTCTTTTTTTGTTTTTGTTTTTTTTTTTTTTTTTTTTTTTGTGGTTTTTTTTAGGAAAAATGATTTTTCTTAAATGAAAAATAAATCTGGGATTCTTAAAAAATTTCGAAATACATTTTTAAACACACACAACTGACTTGGGCAGCATCGAGAGAAAATAAAACTGAAAATCTTCTTCTCGCGTTTTGACACAATTAATCACGTCACAAAAAAAATATATGCTTAGAAATCAGACTCACAGAAACATCATTTTTAGACTCTTTTGTAGAACTTTAATTTCCTTTCTCTTTCCACGTGTTCAAAAATAAGTCACAAAATGTAATAACTGAACTTTTTTTTTCTTTTCTTGCTCTCTCACTTTAAACAGCTATATATGACTGCTATCACGGGGTAAATAAAAAAAAGTTTTGTTTGCTTTCACAAAAAATTTATACAGGCGAACAAGTTTAAATTATGCAACGTGGACTATTTTGCTAAAATGTGCTTTTCTTTTTTTGTGTATTTTAGCTTGCACACAATTTTATTTGTCCGTTCTCACTTCTTTATATAAAAATTCTTCGTCTTATTATTTTTCACTTCAATGCAGTTTGACCTTAGTCACTTTACATAATTTTTTTTCTTTCAAATAATTTCTCACTTCAATGATAAGAGCTTTTATATAAAAGTTCTCGATGTTAAGTTAAATTTAAACTTTTACAGATCCAATAAAATCTCTCACTCGGGAGCAAAAGAATTATTTTGTCATGCACATTCAACTACAAACTGTAAAATACTATCTCTAACATATTTCACGTGAATTTTTTTTCGCTTTCTGATATTTCTCGTAAAGTTATTTCTTGTTGAGTATATGAGTGTATTTACTCACTCTCTGAGAGAATATCCGAGAGAGTCAGAGAGATACACATTCGAGTGCATGTATATTTTACAACAAAACAGAAAAAAAATTTCATGCCGCAGACTATTTACCGAATTGAGACAGTGAGAGAATCTTAGACTTGACTCTCTCACTCACTCACAGACTCAAAGATCCCAGTCGGATGGGTACAATGGACATGCCATTTTAATTACTCGCACGTTGAAAAGTATGAAAATTATTTTTGGCTCGATAGCTTTCATTAGCATTCATTCCTGCCACGAGCCCAACAATGTGTGCGTTTGTATTTAAACATTTTAAAATATGTTCATTGCAAAAATATACGAGAGAATATATGACACGTAAACAACGCTCGAAAGCTATAGTCGATAATCGTCGGCGATGAATTAAAATCATTTTTCCTCCTCTCTCAATTTAAAAAATATCGTTACACATATTCACACATTTTATTAACAAACAAGCATTTAAATTAGTTGTTATCACCGAGTGAATTGTGTGTGAGACACTGCGTATGTGTGTACAAAAAATATATGTATGGGGGGCTGTAGATCATAATATTATTAGTGGATGACATAGTTGCATACGATTTGGTTGTTAACAGAAAAATGCAAGTTTTAATTAACTCATATTAAATGACGTGGATTTTAAATGTTGGCCATTCGAGTTTTATTTATTGTAAAATTGTTTACTAAATTTTGATTGCTTGATCATCGACATCTTTTTGAATTAATATATTCTAAAGAACTAGCAACAACAATTTTAAAATAAATTATCAAAACTTGCTTCTTTAACAATTTTAAAATTACGCAATAAAATTTCAACGCGAAATCCTCATAGCTATAAAAAAATCACCAATATCTGACCACAAAAATCAATGATGCTCAAAATAATATGTACAGCTATACAGTAAACGTAAAACTATTTTTTGGAGGCTCGACACTAGCCCCATTAACAGAACGTAATGTACCAGCCGAACAGAAAATAAATATTTCTTCATATTCTAATTTTGATTACGTAAAAAACTCATTTTTGCTAATGTTAAATTAGCCCGTAAAAAAAGTGTTATCGCAGTACAAGGTCAGCGATACGCTTTTACTCAAACGATATTTTTCGCGATATTTTTATTTCATGTATTCCAACACTACTAACCGAGTGAAATAAATATTGAGTGAAAAAATTTCAGTTTTTATTTCGGTTTCTAGGTGAGAGAATTATTTAAAGGCACATGATTGTGTATCAAGTGGTGGAATGTGGCGTCAAACAAAAAAAATTTTCATGTGATAAGAATAGCGCCACATCATAGACGCTCACTAACGTCATTTATCACCGGTTAAAAAGGAAAGGAAAAAAAATTGGGAAATCATGCATTGATAAGTGGGAGTAGTTGTGATTGTGCGGCTCACAATCGATAAAATAAAAATCGTGTTTAAGTTCCTGACCTTGATTGATAAAGGAAGTTATTTCTAAAACGTAAAAGAAAAGTTTCTTGCCTGATCATAGGTCATACACGAGAAGCGAGAATGTTTATGTATATATGCATTCCACCATATGGCAATTAGAGTTTTTGGATATCACATACACACATCATCATCAATCGATTGATTACATATTCGTATATATTTATATAGAACTTCCTCTCTTTCCCACTAAAAGACGTTTCTATGGAGATTCAATAAAATTAACATTGATTTCATTTCGCTTTTTCTTTATTGTCTGAGTGTGAGTGAAACAAAACAAAAATTGTTATGCATGAAGAAAACATTTTTGATGAAAAATTTTAAGGGTTTCTTCATGAAGTTATTTTTTGAGTAAATTTGAAATTTTTATGTAATCAGATTTAACGACGTGTTTTTGTCAGATTATTTTTAAAAACTCTCCTAACCTTCATTAACACCACGAGAAAAAATTTTAAAGGTCTCAAAACTGTCCTTCATATTTTTCGTTATATGCTATCGCCAATGATATATTTTTGTTACACCTCAGTTATTACTTATCAGTAGCGACAAGTTATCACGTGCTACTCTGCATTGTGATAAAGTAAAGCTTGAAGGAAAATCAAGATTTTTACTCATGTTCATTTTATTTTAAAACATTTTCTTCGCATTTTACTCGGTCGCAAAATTGCAATTTTAATTTGAGAGAAAAATATGTACTTCCTTGTTTTTCTTCTTCTTTCTCTCCTCACTGCGAGATCTATCTCTTAATTCGAGAACACTGACCTCGAAAAATTTTCCTCGCACATTAAAAAATATGAAAAAAAATTGCCGCTGCACAATTCTCATCTCTTTTTTCATGACTCTCTATGATCATCATACACAATCGTGAGAGTTTAGCAGGTTTTTCTTCCTATGCACATGTACACATAAAAAAGTGCTGTCAACGAGCTTTATTTATTATTATAATATGCCTCGATCACTGCCAACATTCATTCCAGTGAGACTTGGGACATTTGTGCAATGTAAATTATGCATTAGAATAAATTGATTTTGACTATTTTAGGGGTGACTAATTGATGACGTTATTACCGTTAATTAGTCGCGATTGATGACCTTCCCGCAGGTTTATTAGTGAAAATAAATTTTATTTCATTGTCCTCCTCTGGATTTTACGGAATTGAGATGTCAACAGTGACAGCTATTGAATCGACAAATTATGTCAATTATCGCGAGCACAGAAGAGGTTAAATGTGAAAATAACTAAATTAATTAAAATTTAGGTTCAAAATCTTTGGATTTGCAATATTGATCACATCGAAAAATAAAATTATGCACAACTTAAATGCACATATGTTTTATGTCATTGCATTGAAAAAATGCAAAGTGCTACCGGACTTGAATTACATACATTTCAACGATTTGCGGGATCGACATTTGAGTTTAGTAACATACATGAAAAACTAATGGATGGGTTCAAGAAGAGTGAAAATGTCTTCCTGACTGCTTGTTCGTTTGAAGTGGTGCTCTTTGTCGAGAAAAATTTACAGAAAAATCCTTAATGAGCTGAAATTCGAGATGCATAAACGAAGATATATTTTTAAAGCTTTTTTATCTGTATCCAAATCTGTTGGAGTTTTTAGTTTTTACCATGACAGGATTTGAAATTACTTTTTTTATGATTCGAATAATTTTCCGATAAATTAGCTGAGCAAGTGGCTCATCATGCAGACACCATGCACTAAAAATAATACTCAGGGAAGTACATAGCTTAATAGTGATGCCTTCTTCTTAAAAACACACCCGTGATACGCCTTAATTTTCAAATATTTGCAAATGGTTGAAAAAATTCTTCTTCATCGTACATACAGAATCACTTTGATGTGCCTGATTCAATAAAAAAAATGTGTTAGATTGAAACATTGTGCAAATACGCATTTTAAATTTAAACTTATTTCACAATGATTTTCATTTAAAGCGTGCTCGGGGGAATCTACGTTGTAAGAAAAATGATTTCTTTATTTATAATTATTTTTCTTCACTTCTTTATATTCGAACACAGTAAAAAGCTCCCACATGCGTTCATTGATTTTCCATATTGTTGTAGAATTTTTAAAAATTTAAATTAAAGAGTTTTTATCTTTACTTAATGCATTACAGATTAACACATACGTTATCATTAAATATTTCGTATAATTGAATTCTTAACTCACGTGAATTCTTGGGGAAAAATTTATTTAAAATTCACACACTTAAAATGGGACCTAAGAAACTTTTTTTTTTCTCTTTTCACGTTTATTCCGAATAACAACGTACATGTAAACATCACATGCAACGCAACATAAGCGACCATGTGAGAATTGATCATACATCAAATAGGAGGTTAGTTGAGGAAAAACTTCCGCCATTGCTGAAAAGACTTCAAAATAATAAAGTTTGATATGAAATTTTTAAATGAACGTTTTAGAAAGTGAAACACTTTATTACTTATTTTTAAGCTTTTTAAAAATATCAAGCAACTTCGTAAATTAATTAAAATTACTAATTTTTTTATTAAAAAAACTAATTATCAAAAGTTTTACATCATAATTTTGAATTTAATTTATTAATTAACTTTAAAAAGATGAAAAAAATATTTATTTTAAAAAATATAAAAAATTTAACGTGTCATAATAATTTTTAAAATCTGCTGAAGTTTAAATCAATTAAAACCTTTCAACAGTCATTGAAAAAACTTTTCCTCTGAAAATTTTAAAGAGAAAATAAAAATCTTTTAAAATAATGCAACGGTGAGCTTTAAATATAATAAAAGTGTTTATAAGATTTAACTAATCAACTTTTTGTAGTGGAAATTATCGAAATATTGGAAACAGCTTCATTTCGGCTGGTATTTATGCTCAACAACAACAACAATCGCCAATGGCTCAAAGAAATACCAGAAGCAATCCAGTCGTTGCAACGCCTGTTCAAACACCTTCAGCCTCGCCATCGACAAACAATATCGAAATTAAGGTACAAACTTAACATGCATGTTTCAGCATATTTCAAATTTTCAAAGCTTTTTTTCTCAGTAGAAAGAGAAGACATTTTTTTTTATTGATTTTTCATGTATTTCAATATCCGTTTTTTCCTCCTTCCATACAGATTATGTGAGAAAGTCTGTGTTAATTAGTTTTTAAATCTAATAACTTTTAATAATTGCGAGTGCGAGAAAATTTATTTTGCACTTTTCCACTGGATCTCTTCTGACGTTTTTTTTGGCATTCTTATGGAACATAATGAGCAATGCTTAAGTACGCTAAGAAATTATTCATAACGTTCTATTAAACTTTGTTCGGAAATTTGAGCGTGAGTTGTCAACTTAACTTCAATGAGATCCAGTGAGAATTTTATAATGTAATCAGGATGTGTTTGAAATTAGTCTTCCACCCGTGATCACCATTAAAATTTATTAGATTAAAAAGCATTAAACATGAAAGAATGTCGAATTAATTATGAGCAAATTCAAATCGATCGATTAGAAATGCTCCAGCGACATGCTGGTAAATTTCGATGAGCTTTCCAATGAAAAGAATAATTCGAAAGAAGAGAAAACTCATTAAAATTTAAAAAGACAAACTCGATTCGAATGGAATGCTCCTACTTAGTTCCTCATTTCAATGAACCCGCCATATGCCGGAAAAATAGATTTTGAGGAATCTGGTAAAAGGGATTTCTCGCCACCAACCTTCGTACTTAACTGACAATTTCCTATATAATTCTATCCAATAAAAAAAAATAAGACGGAACAGCCAGTCGTTGTTGCTGCTACTCCTGTTCCTGTTCCTGTAATCACATCAGCTCCAATTGAACTTGAGAGTACCATGAAGGAGAGCCAAGACATGAGCGAATCTGAGAGTGACTTGTTAAAGTTGAAGAAAATTAATTTCAAGAAGAAGGTTTCGGGTGAGTTGAATTAAATTAAACTCTTTAAAACTAATTTAAATTAAATTTTTTTAGGCAAAGAGAAGCGCTCGAAACAGAACAAGAAATTGTATCGTATGCTGACTCCTCGTAACGCTATTGCTGCGCTCAATGAACTCACGGTTGGGCAAACGGTTGGTGAAACTGTCGTTGTTCCCATTCCTGGAAGCAAATTTGAAGCCGAAGTAGTGCTTCATAATGTAAAATATAAGGGTCAAGGGCCGAGCAAAATGTCAGCCAAAAATAATGCTTGCGAGAAGGCTTTAAGAGACTTAATTATCAACAAGTTCAGACAGGCTAAGCAGCAAGATGCCGTTTCAGTTGCCAGCGATGATATTAACATGGAAGAGTGCGATTCAGTTTCTGATGTTCCAATGCTTCAATTGGGTATGAAAAAAAAAATTATTCCAAGTAACTTATGGCTAATCATTTTTGAATAATTTTAGCAAGTTTCGCTCTGCACAAACTCTTCTCGGAGTGGGAATCGGAAGGCTTTGAAGTGCCATTTCCAAAAACAGCTGAAAATCCTCAAGCTGCTCCGTCATCATCAGCAATGACAACTGAAAGTCCACCGAAGATTCCATCAGTTCCGAAGCCACCAAAGGTTAAGAACGAATTGCCGCCAAACAGTACATCGATGCATCCAGTAATGCTTTTGAGCATAATGAGACCGTGTACACAGGTAATTACTTAATTGAAAAAGAAAATTTAGCAAGATAAACTATTAAATTTAACTCTTTAAATTCACAGTACAATGATCTCGGTTCGCAAGGTATTACGCCCACAATTATGCATACAGTCGGAGCAACCGTGGATGGTCAGTCATTTATTGGTCAGGGAAGAAGCAAGAAAGAAGCTAGAAAGCGTGTAGCTATTCAAGTATTGCAAAAGCTTTTTAAGTATGAGACAACAATGGACAACTAAAACAGTTTTTTTTAAAGACTAAACTTTAGAATGGCGTTTGAAATAGCGCAGAGAAAAATTTAAATTAATTGTATCTCAATGAAGCATTGAGCGGGTTTTCGCTAATAAATAAACTTTAGTGAATGGCATTGGAAATTAAATGTATCTCAATGAATCTTAAATAATTTCAGACTCAATAAAAAATTTTAGACATCACAAGATCATTTCAACGTCTTTTTTAATTTTAAAATTTCAATGTTTTTATTTTTCTGTAACGTACAAAAAATATTTAAAAAATCACAAAAAAATATTTTTGCAGCCAAGATTCACAATTATTTAATTTTTTTCGTGTAAATACGACCGCTGCTAGTTAAATAATCATTAGAAATGGAAGTAGATAAGCAACTTGAAAAGATGGACGTGGACGATGCTGAACCGGGTTCCTCACGTAAACAAATTCTTGCGAAAACAATGCAACCATCAGTTTCGATCTCACTTCATCCACTGGTTATTATGAATATCTCAGAACACTGGACGAGAATTAGAGCTCAGGAAGGCAAGACACAGGCTGTGTATGGTGCACTGATTGGCAAACAAGAGGGACGTAAGATTGAAATTTTCAATTCATTTGAACTGCGATATGAGACAATCGAAGAGGATGTAATAATTAATCGGGATTATTATAATACCAAAGAGGAGCAATGTAAGTAAATAAGCACTTCTTTATCATTAAACTCACATTTTAATTATCTTCCAGACAAGCAAGTCTTTAGTGATTTAGATTTTCTCGGATGGTATACGACTTGCGCTAATCCCACAGAACAGCACATCAAAATCCATAAACAAATCAGTCAAATTAATGAAAGCCCAATCATGCTGCTTATGGACACTAGCAATAAGCAATTTGAACAACTTCCCATCCAACTCTATGAATCTGTCATCGATATCGTAGCTGGCGAGGCTACAATGCTCTTTGTTCCTTTAACTTATACACTAGCGACAGAGGAAGCGGAACGAATTGGCGTCGATCATGTTGCGCGAATGGCTCAATCAAATGATTCTACTTCAAATTCATATGGTATAAGGAAATATCTTTTAAATTCTTAATGACTTTTAAGTAATTCAAAAATAATTACAGTTGCTGATCACTTGGTGGCTCAGCAAGTTGCAATTAAAATGCTCCATCAGCGTGTCAAATTAGTCCTCGATTACGTTAAGGCTGTAAGCGAAGGAAAATTGAAGCCCAATCATGAGATCTTGCGAGAAGCTTTCACGTTAAGTCATCGTCTGCCGGTCGTTCAAAATATCCAATTCAAGGAAGAATTTCACACTCAATCAAACGACGTTGGACTCATCATGTATTTGGGAACACTGACAAAGGCCGCCAATGACATCAATCAGCTGGTTAATAAATTTAACTTGCTTCATGATCGTCAGAATCGTCGAATGAGATTCTTCTTTTAAATTCTGCTCACTCTTTCTCTCTCTCTCTCCCTTAAACTGTATAATAATACTTATGTGAGGATGATAAAAAGGCATTACTAAGTTTTAAAAAAGATCAAATAAAACTGATGAAAGATAAGAAAATATGTGTCACTGCATCTTAATTTTTTACGAATAATTTTCAGTTAAAAAAAGGAGATAAATAAATTTAAAGTTAGGTAGGTAGTTTATAAAAGTTCATTAATAAATTATTTTGGAAATATGAATGTTAATGTTAAATATTTTTTTGACATTTTTGATGAATTTTGCCCATTTGATTCTATATATTGAGAAACCTTCTAAGTGTAAAATTTTTCTCATGTTTCCCTCCGTCAGTCAGTCTTAAATGAGTACTCGTGAAATAAACAACATTCTTCAAATTATCAGTTCGATTTATGAACTAATTTTAATTGTTCTTTGTGATTAAAAAAAATTATAATAAGCACGTGATATGTGATAGAAATATTTTATTGAATTATTCAGAGAGACACTGCAATTGCTTTAAATTATGTTTAAAAATAATCTGAAAAATGTCGATGAAGAAAGTACGTTATCAACTTTTTTTTGACCTTTCCCTACTTGCATTACTCACTTTAAAAAAATGCCATTCACAGAAAAACTTCTCTTGGGTGATAATGGTAAGAAAATTAAGAGATACGAAGGTGAAGCATCCTCTTCATTTGGCAGTGATGAATTGGTTAGTTTTAAAAATATACAAAATGATTATAAATCATTATAAAAATTATTAAATTTTAAGGGTTCAACGGACTCGCTAGCACAACCATACCCCACCGCAGTTGTGTTCGTACTTCTATCAAAAACTTTCGAAGCCACAGCAGCTAATGGTATTCGAAGTGTACTCAGTTTATATCTTCGTGATAGCCTTATGTTCACTGAAAGACATTCAACTATCGTCCTTCATACTTTCAACTTTTTCTCTCAGTTTTTGCCAATTTTTGGAGCGGTCATGGCCGATTCTTACTTTGGAAATGCAAAAATAATTTTTTATTTCTATCTTCCCTACGTTTTGGGTTATTTATTGCTACTGATCGGGACATTTCCTCAATTTTTCATGATTCAGTAAGTAATCTTTAATGCTCACGTGTCGCTCTAATAAAATATTTTATTTTGAAATTTCCAGTACGATTGTTTACATTTCGCTTCTCATGATTGCGATAGGAAATGGATTTTTGCGAGCATGCATCACAGCCCTGGGCGCTCATCAATTTAAACTTCCTCAACAAAAACCATCACTCGACCGATATTTCTCCGCATACTATTTCTTTTATTATACTGGAATTCTTATGGGTAAAATTTTACCACCGATTATGAGGAAGAATGTGCTTTTGACTCGATATTGCCAAGAGCTTGGACAATGCTATACTTCAGTATTTTTGCTAATTGCATCGGTTATTGTACTTTCATGGGTGATTTTTCTGTGTGGAGTTCCTTCTTATAAAAAAGAGACACCAACGAGGAACAACACGATGTTAAAAACATTAAATTGTGTTAGCTTCGCAATTTATCAAAAAATTACTGGAAAATCAAAAGGCTCCAATTGGATTGACGGAGCAATCGGAAAACATTCCAGAGAATTTGTAACTGATGTTTCGATATTTTTAAAAATTGTAAAACTTTTCCTTCCCTTGCCAATTTTCTATGCTCTTCTAGCTCAGCAAGACTCAACCTGGACTTTTCAAGCGACGTTAACAGACACGACAATCCTCGGGTATAAAATTGAACCCGATCAATTTAAAGCACTTGGACCGATTTTATTATTAATGTTGATTCCATCGTGGCAGAAAATTGTCTATCCGTTCTTAAAAAAATTTGGAATTCACTTGACATCTCTCGAGTGCGTTTTTATTGGAGGACTTTTTGCATCTCTAAGTTTCGTTTGTGCTGGTTTTCTCCAATATTCAATCGTGCACAATTTAAGATCTTCTTACTCAGTTCTATGGCAAATTCCACAATTTTTATTCATCATGATAGCGGAAATGTTTATTTCAGTTCCAGGTCTTAAATTTGCTTACACAAATGCACCGACCAGCATGAAATCCGTTTTGACTGCCATTTTTTTCATCAACAATGCACTTGGTAATCTCTTGGTGATTTTAATAACGCAGTTAAGGATTTTCTCGAGTGACAGCATGCAATTTTTCTTTTACGGATTTTTAATGCTAATCGGGACGATTTTAATAAAAATCATGTCAGAAAGACATCGAGATGAGATTGTGATAGAGCAAGATGATGATGAAATGTCCGAAGCGTCAATGGAAAATTTTTTTCTTGTCGATGAACTTCAGTCAACAAATTTAGAGGAAAACTATATAAATTTAGATGATAATGAAGACTGTGATGAAAGAGAAGAAGTCAAATTTTCTAGATAACAGTTAATTATTTAAATTAATTAATTTTTTAGGTTAAGATTTTTTAAAAACTCGAATTATCTCTGGAAATAAATTTTCTGTAATGAAATTATTAAAACACATTTAGAATTTTCCTTTCTCTGCACAACAATTGTAAAAATAAATTTTTATTTTCCATTTTTAAAGCAAATTTCTTTGTTAAAATGAATTAGAGCGCAATTCCTAAAAATTAATGTCTCTCAACTTAGTGTTTTTCAATTTTAAATCGTTTATACAATTTTTTCCGTTCTTGCATTTTTTTTTACAAAAAGCATTTTTAAAACCGAGGTAGCTAACCCGCAACTATTATCAAAATTAAAGAAATTTCATGAAATTTTTCAATCGTTTAATTAAATTTGGGTATGGCACTCTAAGCTTTACTTTTTTTTCGGATAAAATTTGCTGTTGCATAAAATATTTCTCTTTTAATATCCTTTCGCTTTATTTTATGAGCCAATATTTAATCTTAAACATAAAATATAGATTATATGTACAGAAAATTTTATTTCTCTTTAATTTCTAAGTCATACGAATTTTTGAATTTTTTATCGTTTGTAGCAAAGGTAAATCATAAAAACTAATGCGCTGTTTTGGGAAGAAAAGTTAAGAAAAATAAAAATAAGAAAAACATAACATTCAATCAAATAGGTTTCAATTAATTAATAATCAATAGGTTTGTAATAGTAATGAAAAATCACAGATTCATACATGTTTAATCTTCTAGCATGAAATTACACTGAGAGAATTTTTTAAAGGGATGTTTATGATTTTTTTATACTTTAAAGCTTTCAATTGAAATTTCCGGATATCTCAAAATGGTTTAAATTTTGTCAATGAAATTTTAATATTCAATATCTCCCTTTAAAATCATCATTCAGTGCAGTAACTACTCTTTAAATTTTACTCGCTTCTGCCATACGCTATGCTAGATATTATTATTTTAGTTGCAATTTGATGCTTTCTGTTTTGTATTTGTGTAATGATAAAAAAGTGAATAAGGATATTTTTATACTTTCTATTGCTCTATTGATATTTTAAGATTTTTTTTCATGGAATAATTTCTATAAATCTAACGCAATATTTTTTTTTTCGTGAATTCGTTTTCGTTTATTCCACAAAATTTATTATTTTGTACCACATCGTAAAGCTTTTTTTATATTTTTTTCTGAATATATCAAAATATTTATCTTTTCATCATGCAATGTTACAAATTATATCAGTAGGTTTTAGATTAGGAGGTAATTGAATCGAATTGTATAATTTTTTATCTCAACATATTTTTTTTATCCATTTTTAAGGATCTCATTAATTACCACAGATCATTTCCAATTATTTTTTCGTCTTTCCTTTTTTTTGCTGCACATTCAATAATCATAGAAATTTTATTTTACATCCAATTTTTAATTTTTGAGTGTACTTTAATGGTGTGTTAGTGTCGATATAGGTGTGTGTAGTCCTTTAAATCTTTTGAGGCTCAAATACGAGAATGCAATGGAAATAAAATTAAATTTGATTGAATTAAATTTTAAATTTTTAAAAAATTGTTTGAATAATTAAAAAGGAGTTTAAAAAATGTTTTCAGAAAAATGTTTTGTACTTTTTTAATTTGAAATATTTTTTTTAAAATTTGCCAATTTTTCCACTACATCCTCACTTATTTAGTTCAATCTTGATGACAGTCCTCAATAATTGCTTTACACATAACATTTAAAGATAATTTATAAAACTTTTGCATGCGACATTACATTGTAATTACGTGTCATGTGAATGGATTGACACTCACTAACAATTATTTTATCCAATTTCTTATTTTCAATCTTTTTAAGTCCACAACCGATATTTAACTCATTCGTTATTTTTTTTATCCAAACAGTTTACAAAGATTTAATTTTTAAACACAGATGTCTCGTTATTTAAGGATAAGCATAAGTTGGAGAATAATTATTGAAAAATTTAATAGTTTTGCAGTTTCATATAAAAAAATAGTTTTCAATTTTTTCTCTCAGGTATCTCAAATAATTTTTTGTGGTGCTTCTAAATTTTTCATCTGTAAATTGCTTCTTTCTGTTCCTAAATTATCAAAAATATTTTTAGTTTTTCATATTTTATCATTAAAAGCATTTTGGGAAGAATATCTTAAATTTTTATCTTTCATAATTTCTATCAACGATCTACGCGACGAATATAATAAGTTGATAATAAAAATAGCTTTCTAAAACGTCTTATCGTGCCAATTACTAATTTTTTAAACTCAACACTAAATCTTTGCGAAAAAAAATTGGATAATTCCTAATGCGAATTAAAGAAAACTCAGATGAGCGCGAAAAAACTTAATGGGTAGGGGAAAATCGCTTTGCAATCTGCTTTGAACACACACTTTTATCATCATTGATTTTCGAAACAATTTCTTATTTTTTGGTTTTTTAATTTTTCACTTTTTTGCTTCATTAAAGTGAACTTAAAACTCTTCCAAGCCACCGTTAGGCACTCCTGCTTTGGCTCTCTCAATTACTCGATTCACGTACTCTGTGGAATTCTCAGCAATTTTGACAACTAGAGGGATGAGAAGAAAAAGTAAGTAAATTTTTAAATTAATTTTTAGTAATTTTTCCTCACCTGTTGCCTTGACGACAACTTGTTCCATTCGTTGATTGATTTCTTCTTGCTTCTCCTGACTGCTGCTGCACTTCATCGCCAATAAATGTTTCATAGTTGCTATTCCGTTAATGAGACGTTCTGAGGGAAAATAATTGAAGATTTAATGAAATAAATTTAATGACCATTTTGTGCTTACTATGTTCATGCTCTAAGCCAAACAGTTTAATTTTATTGGCCTCATGTTGTGCCTTCTTCTTCAAGCGACAGGCACGTGATGCAAGTTTATTTTTCTCCTTTCTGGTTTTTGGTCGTACGTTGAATGGCAACTCTGAGACGGGTGTCATGTCGTTAATTACTCGTCCAAGTTTATCAAGTTCCTTTCCAATGGCATTAAGCTTTTTAGCATTCGGCACCAAATCATTTCCGTCTCCTTTACGAGCCTTTCCACTGTGCTTTATTTGAACAGACTTGTGAGTGAAATTTTTTAAAATTGAAAAATTGGAATTTATTTTGTTAAAAATTTTCGTGAGGATAAAAAAATTATTAATCCACACAAAATAAAATAAAATAATAAGAAAAAGATGACTCACTTTTATGCCACGAATTGAACAGCTTGGACTGAAAACGGGATCTGTAGCCTCACTCAAATTATGAGGATCGCCAGCTTGGGTCTTGATTATCAAACGTTGTCCCTTCGGTCCCTTAGCCTGAACATTATACTGCCAAAAGTAGCGACCCTTCTTGCTGTAGCCACCTTTTTGGTTGTTGTTGCCATCGCTAGCCATCATGCTTCTTATATGATCTTTGTTATCTTCATCATCAGAATCTAAAATAATCACATAATTAATTTGAAATTTAAACGAATTTAACTTAAGGACGTACCCGAGCTGAAATCTTCATAGTGATCGCTATCGTCCTCGCTGTCGTCTTGTGAGTAGTCAATATTTTCAGTGCTTAAAATGTCACCACTAAGGGACGATGTTGATCCTTGTTGTCCTTCAGCCAGACTTCCAGTTGAAAGAAGGTGTGGCCGAGGTTCACGGCGAGCCCAAATTTGTTCCAATCCAAATGCAGTCGGTGCCGATGATGAGAGACGCGAAATAATTCCACCACCTTGCATGTTAAAGCGACGTGTCGGCAATCCTGATGGCGACACGGCTGATGGATGACTCGATTGCTGACTAGCATTCTGTGCATTACTTATAGCCTTCTCCGTAAGCAATGATTTGAGTGTCGAATATTTTGGATTATGCTGAACGAGACCATTCGAGCGGCCGGCACGTGATCTTGGTCCACGAATTGGTGTGTGCGATGGCGGTGGTGGACTCAATGATGAGTTAAGGACAATCGATGATGTAGATGTTGAGCTATGACTTCCGGGTGAAAATGCTGACAATTGATTTGGTGTGCTTGCAACATTACGCAATGTGGTCGTCGAAATTGTGAGTGTGTTTGGTGGCGAATAGATATCGTAGGGTGATCCGCTGCTATTTGGATCGTCATAGAAAATGATTTGACCGCCACTGTTGGTTTGAAACGATGGAATCGGTGTGTTGTGTGGCGTCTGTGGTATGGCGATCGAGTGAAATTGATTTGTGGGTGACAACTGAGAAGCCGCTGTAGATTCATTGATGATATTTTGAAGATTTTGAAAATTGACAGCTGTCAGTTGCGTTAATTGCGAGTTCTGTCCGATATTATGCTGCTGATGTTGACTCGAGTCATTGAGAAAATCCTCCATGTTGATAAGATCTACCAGCAAGTTATCGCCATTGAGTTCGGCAAGGGTCGGACCTTGAATTAAGTCTGACTTGTCAACTTGAAAAATGTCATCTTCGTCCATTTGAAAAGGTCCCGACTTATCGCAGCTCATGTCAGCTGCACTATTTGATTGATCCATCGCAGTTGTCGCCATCATGGGATTGATTTCCCACATTAGAACATTGTTAGCGTTAAATGTGTTCTGTTGTCCATAGTTATCGTTACCGCCATAGTTAATGACCATTGGATATTGTTGCTGCTTAACGGGCGTTGTCTCGTTAATTGTGTGCGATGAGATGGGTGACTTTGAGCTCTCAAACTCAAAAATTACATCGGAAAAATCATTTATCATTCTCGAATTATTGTTGTTAATGTTGTTGCTACTCAAATTTGAATTCGATGAAACATTACGCGCGGGAATCGGCATCGATGCAGTGGTCAGCAAGGGATTGTTTATCGTTGAGTCCATTTTAAGCTTATCTTTCGTATCGCTAACTAATGAATTGCTACCTAAGAACGGTGATGACTCTGCGGGAGAGTTTGGACCGTTTGATAGTGGCGGGGATAACTCAAAAAGAGGCGAAGAAGCTTCAAATTTTAAGAAACTATTTGAAGAATTGTAATCATAAAAATCGAATAGCGAATTGCTATCGCTCATGACCGAGTGTGACGTTCACCCGTTGAGAGATAATTTGTGTGAGTCACGAATTTGACTGCTACTTTGAGTTAATAAAAACTTGTTTACTTTTTCCTTAAATCGTTTCTAGGAATTTGGCTGAATCTAGAAATGAATAAAAAAACAAAATATATTATTGTGTGAATTTATGTGAATTGCGTTCTTCATATTTTTTTTAAAGGGCATTCTAGCTTTATTTTCTCATTCAAATAATATTTGTTTTTAAAATATCTTAATGAAGTTGAAAAATTTAAATAAAACAATTTCAAGTCAGGAATTTTGTGGAACAAATTTAAACTGAAATTTTTAGTGCTTTGCTTGCGAGACATTAAAAAAGAATTAAACACGTCTTTCTAGGTGATACTAGTGGCTACCTCTTAGAAATTAATCAATCAACAAATTTAAAATTAGAATTTTTCGCTTGCACAGTGACTGCAGAATTTTTACTTGAGTTGTATACAAAATATATAAATTTATCTCGTCACCTGAAAATTCTACACCGGCGCCAATATTTTCGTCATTTCATTTAAAGTCACTCAAATCAACAAATGAACTCACAGATGATCTACGTCACCAAACAAATTTTTTCTATTCCTCATGTATTTTTAAAAACAATTTTTTTTGAAAACAAACTCCACACTCACAAAAATTCTGAATGAAAAAACTCGCCACGTTTGTAAGCTCTCTCACAAATTAATGTTTCTTTCGACTAAGTCAACAATAAATTTGTTATCAAAAACGTAATAACTTTTTGTGCGTTTATCACACAGGCCCCCTTAAATGTTATTTTCGTTTCTTCTTTCCTCTCTCCTCGTGATCGTGTGCTTGACAAATGAAAAATTTCCGTGTCGAGGCGGAGAGCTTTTATGCAGCTTTCGTTACGTTCCTCAAGAGGAATAATATTTTTTTTATAAAAATGAGCAATGACGTTTTTTTTAAGTATTTTTTTCTAAATGTATGCATTGCGCGGATTCAACAACCAAGTTCAATGAATTGCCTTGAAAAATCTAGCTATGGATGCTAGAGTGAGAGAACGAAAGCAAAGCTTCGGCCATATTCGATATCGTGGGCGTCTGTTAGGGTGAAATGTGAGTGGGTTGAAGGACAAAGTGGGTGAAGAACTTGCGCCGGATTGAAATTCCATGAGCAATTTTTCCGCATCCTACACTCTTAGGCGACAGTTGATATGGTGAATACAATTATTTTATTTTCCCTTGTTTTTTTATTGCATGAATGCTTCAAATTCTAGGAAACATTAATTCTATTTTTATATTCTTTTTTCTTTTAACTATTTAATTTTGTTAATTTACTTTTTAAAATTTTCCAACTTAAACATTTACTTAAGAATATCTAGTAAAATACAAATTCAAACAAATGACAAACGAAATATCGAGAAGGCTTTCGAGTGCTTGCGGCTTATTGATTTCTTTCTCTTTACTGGCATTTGCTTAAATAACGTAAAAAATAACGAAAAAAATAAATTTTTCTTTGGAGGAAAAACCCACGCACATTTTGTTATGATTGTGGAAAATAAATTTAGTTTGGGGTTTCAATTGACTGCTAACGTACGAAAAAAACATGTGTTGGAATTTTCCGGCTTCATATACAAATTTCTTCAAAATATTTTCATTCCATCTCTCTTGTGCTTTCGTCCAATTACAATGATTATGCTCTGTCTCGTTCTGTCCACGAATACATTCTAGAAAATTCGGTTGTGGGAGTTGTGGGAGATGGCGCGCGTTTTTCTTACATGAACTTTATCTTCCTCTTTCTCGCACACAAATGAAAATTGAAAATGTATCTAATGCACACATCCATGAAGATGTCGTCGTATACCAGCTGAGTGAGCTGCTGCTATAAAAATTGTTTTGTTCTGTGTATTTTCAAGGTTACTTCTATGTACACAGTCATCAGTCGATTTCACACATATTTTTTTTCTGTTTTAATATTGTACAAGTTCATGATGAATTGTTGGCCTTTTTTACTCTTCCGAGAATATTAGTTTTGATTTAAATTGTTTGGAATTCAATAAGCTTAGAATGTGTGGAAAATTTTCTAACATAACATTGCGAAATTAAGAAGATAATTTCATCATACTTTTGTTGATATGATTATGTAAACAGGTGGCGTTTAAAATTTTGTTAATTGCCTGATTGAAAAGATAAAATTTGTACAAAACAAGTGGATTAAAATTATAATTGAGAACTCCATATAATTAGTTTTATTTGCTTAGCATTTTTTTTTTAAAAATAGCTCAATTAATTTGAGATATTATGAATTGCCATGACATAATCCTCCTTTAATTTTTTTTAAAATAAATTTCTTTGATCTTAAATATTTTCTCTTCTCTAAAAATTCCCCGGAAATGTTTAACATCACAACAGATTATTAATCTCAATATCGTTTCTCGGCAACGAAAAAAAAAATGTAAACAACCTACTTTGGGAATTCCCACTACTCACTTCCACTTTCTAGAACAACCCCAACTTATTTTTTAAAAGTAAGCAAAAATTCAATATGGCAGTCAACCCCTCAGATTTTAACTATATTTTACACATTTTAAACCCTCTTTCTCATTATTTGATCTATGTAATAAATGAACTACTCTGAACCCTAAAACATTGTTATGCAAAATACGATGTATAAAAATGTAAGTACTTTAGAAATTCTAATAAAAAGCAAGTTGAAACCTGTTGTAAAAATATTCATAGTTGATTATAAAGCTTCTGTAATTAAATCTCTTTTTAAATACATCTATAAAAAAAAATTGCTGAGTAATGAAATTTTTTTGAATGAACTTTGAGAAGTTTGTTGGCTTTTGAAAGCAGGGGAGGAAACCATAAAAGAATGAAAATGTTTTTGATTGATTTATTGCAAGAGGTTTAAAAACAAAATTTTGAAAAAACATTCCAAGTAACCTCCGCCACTTCACTCTCTGTATATTTGAATAATTTAAAACTCAACAAAATGTTTTTGTTTTCATTTTCGGATCATATGTTTGAAGTAGTGAAATAGAGAGCGAAAACAAGTTTATTTTTTTATACGCGCTCTATGTAGAATGCTCGGGTGAGTGTGTGAAAGAATTCTTTGACGTACTGTGTTTAGTTTTTTGTCCATTCATATTCATATTCATGATTGGCATACTAATACACTCTTTAAGTCTCAATATTGATTCAAATGAAAAATTCATTCTTTCTTCATTTTCGTTTTCTGCGGAAGCAATAAAAAACTGAAATCAAAGCTTCTCAAGTTCGTCTATCGCATTATATTCGATCGCCATGTCAATCGCCATATTGATAAGAATATAAAATTCCTTCAGTTTCTCGCCAATATATGCACATTCGTTTTTGTCTATATATTTAAAATGGAGCACATAATGAATGAAGTGAGATGATACAAAAAAATGCCGACGTCGACGTCTCGACATAAAGTCAAAAATTCGTGATTCTATTTAATAGCTTTAAAAAAATGTTACGAAATTCGTACGTTGATAATTGGGACGCGATTGGACAGCTGAAGTGCTTCCGGGAGAGATTTATAAATGAAAACGAAAATTTTATGAAGGTTAAAACGGGTTAAAATAGTTTTCATCTTAAATTGAAGAACATTCGACGATCAAAAGTTATTTTATATTTTTCACCTTTGGAAAATTTAGTAAATTTGCTTAAACAAACTTCTAAACCCCTCGCAACACACGCTCGCAATAAAATTCATCGCGCGTGTAGTAATTTTCTTCTTATTGTTTTTGTTCTTCCTCCAAAAAATTTGGTGTAGTACAACAAAAAAAATTTTTCATACTGCTCGAGCCTGAATATCAAAAAAAGAGTGAAAAGAAAAAAAATGTAAACAAGATATATGTAAAAGCTGAACATATATAACAATTTTTGAATTATTATACAAGATTGTGTGTTTTTCCTATCGATTTGCAAATGTGTAATCGACCGTGTACACAAAAATCCGTCCATGTGATAGGTGGAAGAAACGAAAGAGTGTGAAAAACAAAATTCTTGAAAATTCCATGCGAAAACAACTTTTTAACGAGTTTTACGAGTGCAACGATTCTTTCAAATTAAAAGTGTTGATTTGATCGATTGATTGATTTTTTGCCAGGCGGTAGACACTGAGATTACCAGGAAGGACGCGCTTTTGTTCTCTTTCGATAACTCATAAACTAGTCTTCTTACATTTAAATAAAAATTGTTGATTTTGCTTCTAAATTTGCATCTTATTTGCAGTTAACCCAGCAACATTGTTAGAAAAGGGAATGAACTGAGAATGACTTTAGAGAGGCTAATAATCAGAGACTGCTCACGAGGCACAATGTACAATTTATTAAACTCTCGAAAGATTTTACATTGTAGTCGAAAATGAGTTTAGAAGTTTGCACGCGCCGCAAAAATCAATTAGACGTTTACATTTTATACAAAGAAAATCTTAAAAGACTCACCAATGATAATTATCATCAACATCATCCTCTTCACGGTTTGTAAGGCAAAAAAATTAAAAATGGCCAAAAATGTTTTCTTCCTTTTCGTTTTCTACACCTCTAGTTTAATTATAAACTTTTTTTTTATAGTTTATAAAGGCAACAAAAATAGATTTTTTCTTTTCCTTTATAGTTTAAAAATAAAACAAAAATAATGATAATATCAACAACTCTCCTTTAAGAAAAAGTTTTTTTTGCACAAGAGATTTTGTAAATAAAAAAAAAAGTCTTTTCAAAGGCGAAATTTTAATTTCACTTTTTAGATGCTTTAAACTTTTTGATCAACTCGCTGACTTTTACAAAACTGTTAAAAATCACGTTTAGTTAAGTTTTTAACACTTTTTGTCCGGTTTTAAACAAATTTTCACGTTAATTTCGCTCCACGAAATTTTTCACATCCATTGAATCCGAATGTTTATTATGGTTTGTTATTTTTCTTTGTTCGCTGTTATAAATGCTTTAAATGTCCGTAAATGATGGCCATACAATGTTTACGTTTAATAAAGTTTCAAATTCTCGTTAAATTCGAGAAAACTCTTTCTGATTTTTTTAGAGTTTGTAGAAAAGTTTTAATCAGAACCGTTTTTGATCACTTCTATCCGGTAATAATGTTTAAAAATCCACTTTTGATGTTTCGATTACTTTTAAAAACAAATGCCATTTTATAACAGTTGTACAATTGAGCACCCCTTATAGGTTAGGAGGTAGACAACGAGAGTGAAGTCGCCATTTTGCATTAAAATTTGCTTCTTCTTGATTATTATAACCCCCTTCTCATTCCAGACGTAAACAAATTTGTGATCTTTTTTAAAAGAGAAGAAAAAATCTAAAATGTCTCTTAATTTGAACTTAGAGGACCCCACTGTTCCTGATATTTTCATTGAACCCGATGATTTACTCACAAAACTTGTCAGATATGGTAAAAAATTATTTGAATGTTTAATTTTAAAATTTAATAAAAAAATCTACAGGTCTTTACATGGGTGCAGTATTTCAGCTTATCTGTATTTTTGCAGTTATTTTTATTAAAGATGAATCGAGAAGCTCTTGTGCCGACTCTGACACCGAATCATCTGAGATATCTCCTCAAGTAAGAAGATTTTTTATGAAGAAATAATTCGATTGATAAAAAACAATTTTCATCTTCAGCTAACGCCAAGAAAATCTCATCATCGCAGTCGCAAGATGGAGAAGAAAAAGAAACGATAAACTAATTAAAGTTTTCCTCCCGATCTCATTTGCATTTCATTTAAGAAAACAGAACAACTTCCTTAAAAGTGATGAAATTTTTAAACATTAATTTATTCCAAACCACTTTTTTGCGGGTAAATTAGTTTTCTTCACCACTAAACCTCATTCAATGTTTTAAGTTCGTGAAAAATATTTTTTCGATAAATCAAAATCAATTAGGTTCAAACTATATTAGGAAAAATTTTAAGAATGCATTCATCAAATTTTACTTCGTACTTATTTAAAAAAGAAAATATTCAAATACTCTAATTTAATTAATGTCTTGTGATATTTTTAGCGTAACCCACAAAGTGGTGTAACGCTTATATGCTCGTGATTCCGTCCGTCCGTCCGTCCGTCCGTCCGTCCGTCCGTCCGTCCGTCTGCACAAGCGAGATCTCGGTCCCTGGACCAGCTAGAGACTTCTAGTTTTCGCCAGATGGTAGCTCTTAGGGTCTATATGTGCAGGCACTGACTATTTTTTGAGTCATGACCTATGGTCGTGCCATGGACGGCCATAACGTCCATTTTTCATACAAATTTTCTCTTATATGGCTTCATGGGTATCGTTGAACTCGTGATTGGACCAGAAATCGATTGGCATTGATTCGTAACTTGACCAGGAATCGATTGACATACATGATTTTTCGAGTCGTGACCTATGGTCGTGCCACAGACAGCCAAAATGTCCATTTTTCAGAACTATGGCTTCATGGGTATCGTTGAACTCGTGATTGGACCAGGAATCGATTGATATAGATGATTTTTGAGGAATGTCCATCATGGCCGGCCAGCAGTGCCACGGACAGCCAAAATGTCCATTTTTCAGAACTATGGCTTCATGTATCTCGTTGAACTCGTAATTGGACCAGGAATCGAATGGCATTGATGATTTTTGATGAATGTCCATCATGGACGGCCAGTAGTGCCACGGACAGCCATAATGTCCATTTTTCAGAACTATGGCTTCATGTATCTCGTTGAACTCGTAATTGGACCAGGAATCTAATGACATAGACGATTTTTGAGGAATGGTCGAACAGGACTGCCACGGACAGCCAAAGTGTCCGGATTGACTTAAACTCATTTTTTATGCACTTGATTTTCAAACACTGATCTGTTACAAGTGGGTTACGCGGCAACACCCACGTGTGGGTTTTGAAACATTTTTTAACTTTATTTTGTAAAAATACTTGGCTTTTTGAACACCTTTTTTAAAAGATAAAACATTTTTTTGAGTTGCAATTTAAAAAGTTCAAAGTTAATTTTTATTTCTTAAATTTTTAATGATCTGATTTAGAATTAAAATTTTGTAACAAACGTTTTACAAAAGAAAATAAAACTTTTACAAAAATAAAAGAAATTTGAGAAAAATAGACGAATTTTATTTTTCAGAAAACTTTTATTCTAAAAAATATTTTAAATTAATATCAATTTATGGCAATTTATATAAAAAAGATAAACGACTGAATTTATTTCTCAAAGGATTATAACAACCGTTTTTGAAAGGCTTCTTTTCAACTTTCAAGGGATGGTCAATCATAAAATTTTAGCATTTGAAGTAAGGCAAAATATCCGAAATAAAAAATTACTGAAATTTTTATGATCTTTAGTTTTTAACAAATTTATGCTCGAATATTTTAACTTTTGCTAAATAATTATGAAAATGCAAGTGTGTATCGATAAAATTACGTCACTATGAGATATTCAATGTCTTATAATATCGCATAAGCATGTCCTTTAATCAAATTAACTCTGATGAGTTATTACTCAATATTTCTCAATGACTATAGCAATATTATCGAGTTTTTCCTTAGTTGAGACCAAACAGTTAACGAGTAAAGATTGAAAAAAAACTAAAATTTTATTTAAGATAATCATGACTGTAGAATCAGCTAACGACAATATTAAAGAGCAAGAAGAAAGCTCAAAAATTGTACGAATTTTGACAGTTGGAGTTTATGTGATGGCAGTATCAGGATTCTCATTTCTAATGGCTTCCTATTATCTCTTTCTTTGGAGTGAGTGAAAAATAAATCTTGACATCTAAATAATTTAATTTATAAATTAATTTCTCAGATCCACATAAACCAAATAGCGCATAAATTTAAATCGAAGCCACGCTGTGAATAGTTTCTAAATTTTCCACATCAAGATTATCCAATAAAAATTCCTCACATTTTCCACTGGAAAATTTTCCAATATATTTTTCCACTTTAAAAGAAAAATTTGGTGAGTAAAAGATTAAAACATAAAAAGTGTAAATTTTTGACATTAAATCTTATTTAAAGCATCATGAGTTATAAACTCAATTATACAACCGAGGAGAAAATAAAATTAGCAAAAGATAATTCCATAGATCAGATTTACGATTCGAGGAAGAATCAAAGAGCTGTTCGAGTCATTACAGTATTCGTGAGTATTTCATTTCATTAATTTAAACGCGCATTTAATTGGCGCCTTGAGAATGCGTTCGTGAATGTTTAAAGCTTTTAAGAAAATTGATTTTATTAAAAAAAATTTTAACAAAGGACGAATAAAGAACATAAAAGTAGGACAATGGGGTGTTTAAAACCTTTTAAATGGGGTTACATGGAGTTACTATAAAATTATTCAAAAGCTCTCAGAAAACTTAAAATACTTTTTACATTTCAGGCTTATTTATTTTGCGTGTCGCTCGCAGCCATAATTCTCTCTCTCTATTTCACTATAATATGGAAACCATCATCAAAGGAATCGCTTGCAACTTCTCGCATTCCGCAATGTGAAAAAATTGTAGTGCCCGAAATTACAGCTGAAAACATTGCGATTAAATTGACCAATGGAACAGAATTGCGACTCGAAGCTTTCTACGAGGCCTTAAAGAAATATCTTAATGAAGAAAAAGCTCTTTTGAGTGCACTAAAATCGCCAGTTAAACCCACTCGAACGGAATTTAATGAGCACTTAAGCAGAAAATTAACGCCCTTGCCGATTCGAACAAGAAAAGGAACTAAGAAATGGAGCAAAGGAAGAAATAAATATTTTGACGATGAGGACGACATTGAAGAATCGGGCGACAAAGAGATCGCAGCAACAACTCAATTTCCAACTTCCGAACCAGATCAAAATAACGAAACCACAATTGTTTTTGACCAAGAGATAGATTAAGCAACAAAGTATCACGAATTTACATACCAAAGAACTTAATTTTATTTTAACACGTTTTAACTCGCAAAAGATTTATGTTAGCACCTTTAAATTCTATATAATCAAATTCATTTCAAGTTTCATGTAATAAAAATGTCTATTTCGTAGAGAATTTATGGGTGAGCTTATTTGAATTTAACATTTTGCCAACATACTCATGGCCGAGTACTCCAGATAGCGTTAAATTATCATATTTCGTGTAGAGCACTGCTACCGTTGCGTTCTTCACAATGTCATCGTTGGGATTTTGATTTGTTTCGTGCATAAAATTTCCAATTTCGGTGTAGAAATTGCTGAATGTAGGAGGTTGATAGAAAATAACATGTCGAATGCCTTTGATCTTGAAGCGTCTATAGTAGTGAGCTCTCTCGGAATAAAGAAGAAAATGTGAACCGCCATGGTAGAAAAGAGCGCGTGCCTTTGAAATTTTATCATTTTTACTGTACTCGGAAATTTGCGAAAAACTTATGCTCTCCTTTTTGAGGTAATTTCTAATGCGAACATAATCGAAGTAACTTGGAACGTAGATCATTGTGTGAGCCATTGTCGAGGACTTATAAAGAGGAAGTATTGTGTTGATGAAAAACTCAAATCGGCTCTCAAAAACTTGATCAAATGACTTTACATCAATTCGATGAAAAGTTTGTGATACTTCGACCATAATTTGTCGAATGCTTCCTTTTGTAATTTTCTTTTCAATTCTCGCTTTTCCTCGAAAATTTTTACACTTTCCATTAATTAACGATCGAAACTCTGGCAGATCATGTGATGCAAAAAGAAGTGTTTGTCGATAATATTTCGATAGTCCATTAATTACTGAAGATCTTACTCGCGAAAAATTTGTATTTTCAACAGATTTAGGTTGAAGATGTAAATTCTCAATGATGTAGAGTAGATGATCCCAATTTTGCATTAACAGCACTTCCATTTGATCCAGTACTAAAATTTCGAGAGATGATAGGAAATCGGAGCTAAGATAGTTTTCATCTGTCGAGCTCATCAGCACTCGCAATCCCAATGGCGAAGCAATCACGATGTCAGAAGACTCAAATTGAGAGTACAATTTCATTGAGGTTCCTTTAAATGAAATTCCAACACGAAAAGTGTCGTCTACGTTGCCATAAAATGTTTTTTCATAGTCTTCAGGCTTGCGTCCTTGTGTCGGTTCAACAATTTCACTTCCAAATTCTTCCTCAAATCTCTTATAATTTAATGCTTTTGATTTTTCATCTTTATAGAGAAGTGATTGAAGTGTTTGAACGACTCTTAGTGCTGACTCTCTAAATGGCAATAGTATAAGAATTTTTGAGCGGACGAACCCTTGATCACGATAGTTGTCGGGTAGCACAAATTTCTGATCTGATGCAAGCTGCGAAAGTTTATAATTGTTGTTTTGTACAATCTTGTTGGCTTTAAGTGCATGATTAAGGAGGTGGGTGCAGTAAGCTACTCTAATTTCAGTATCATTATTGAATGATCGATTTGGATAGTAGACATCACCGTACGCTGATGATATAGATAGAAGTTCTAATTGAAGTGGTGTGAGAGCTTCATTGTCCAAGAATTTCTTGTTACAGATGGGAAGATGTTTTTTGACGATTTTATCCATGTTTGCTAGCACAGCTTGGTTGTCATAAAGTACTGGAGTTTTTCCTTCAGCTACATACTTTGTATCTTCATCATCAATAATTTTCCTTTTAACCTCTTGCGATTGATTTGTATTTTTAGGAATTTCCACAAAAATTTCACCAAGAACTGGCCAGTGAATTTTAGTTACTTCCATTTTAACCGGCACTGATGTTATCGAGTCGAGTAGTGATTGACTCATTGTGTATTGAAAGTTTCTTGTATATAAATTTTCACTGGATGTTTCTTCAGTATCATCTTCCTCAATTACTGAAACTGGCTGAACTATGCTAACAACCTTTTCCTCCTTCTTTTCTGATGGCTCTTCATAGACTCTGATTTTATTTCCACATGACGGTAAATTGGATAAAAGTGAAGAAAAATCATCTTGATCATTTTGTGGTTCCTCCTCATCAGACACATCGTTTGTTTCCATTAACTGCTTCGAGTGCTTTAATTCAACTAGAAAATATTTATTATTATTAATTTGAACCACATGTTTGTTCAAAATTTACCTAGTTGTTGCCTTCTCAGCAGTTCTTCCGACTCTTTGTTTCTCTCGATTTGTCTCTTTGCCTTAAGATATCGATTTGGCTTTTTACCATACGATTTCTTTCCATTTCTTTGGTTATTAAATTGTTTTTTTGTTGGATTTCTTTTTGCCATGTTTAGAATTTTTTGTTTTTAGCATTTTTTTCGATCAAGAAGTTGGTGAAAATTTATGTCCGCTTGTCAATGATTTGAAAAAATTAAATACGTTGGAATGAACTTCAAAAATTTAGGGTCGAAAAAATTTAAATATTCTGAAAAATGAATAAATTGATTGATTGATTGATTGATTGATAACTGAGTGGTAGCGCGTTGGTGTTACCAAGAAGACGCAAACCATGCAGAACCCTTAAGATTTCTCTTAAGAATAGAGTATAAATACCCCTTTTTTCCCCCTCAACAATGAACGTCTCCTCGGAGAACGTCCACCTCGGGAGCTGCAACACACGTCTTGAGAAAGACGCACTAGCGATCGAATTACCCCACTCAGAGTTTTTAGTGTTAGTCGACATGGAACGTCAAGGGAACAAACCAAACATGACGCCGTGATCCATGCCGTAAAATTTTCATTATGAACAGTCTTGTGATCACTCATAGAGTGTTTCCAACTAATCACAATTGTGGGTTAGTTAACTGAACCTTACGGTTGCAGTTATAAATTAAATAAATCAAAGGTGGTTTCGACGGCATTTTATAAAGTTACCGCCACTACAACCTTCCTCAGCCCTACAAGCTGTTAGAACTGGCCACCCACATTACAAACAAACAAACAAAAACATAAAACAAAATTAAAATAAAAGAAACCAATTAAAAGTTTTTATATCTACCTTCCTCCATCTAATCTAGTCGATTACATGGATGTACAGGTCATTCAAGTTGCCGAAGTACTCACTACTTCCTTCCTCAACTGGCACTAAGAAACAGTATTTTTTTACCAACAAACGATATCAAAATGATAACTATTCAAATAAAATAAAATAAAAAATATTCTGAAAAATGAATAAATTTTAAAAAATAAAGTTTTAATTCCAAAAAAACTTTTTTATTACTCATATTTCAAAAATTCAATTTCATTGCTTCATTTTACTTAAAAAGCTTTCAACGTCATATTCTTCCGCATATTGTTGATCACCCCATAGCTCTGGTAAGTTTTCAAGCATGCTCTTAATCTTAACATTGCCACTCTTGGCCGCCGCCTTTTTACTTTCATCATTTTGATCGATCGAGAAGAGATCTAGTAGATTTTCGGTGGCCATCGTATCCATCGATTGATTGTTTACGCCCACAACGGTGTTGGCAGTTAAAAGTTTGAACTTTTGCAGACCCATAATTTTTTCTTCGAGAGATCGACGCGTGATTAAACGATATACATTTACTACTTTTCTTTGTCCAATACGATGTGCTCGATCCATAGCCTGAAGATCCTTCATTGGATTCCAATCGTGTTCAACGAAAATTACTGTATCGGCACCGGTTAAATTTAATCCAAGACCACCGACCTAAAATGTTTTAAAAGTTATAAAGAATTTAAAATACATTTTTAACTATTTCTCACCTGAGTCGTCAGTAACAGCACATCAATTGAAGGATCGTTATTGAATTTTGAAACAATGTCATGACGTTGGTTAGTCGGTACGCTTCCATCGAGACGGAGATATGAGACAATTGGCAAATGCTTTTTCAGCAAGTCATTTTCAATTATGTCAAGCATGGCTAAAAATAAAGTTAAACTCATGAGAATTTTGAACTCTCATCTTAAATTTTTTTTTGCTTACATTTCAACTGACAGAAAACCAGTGCACGATGCTGATTAACGGAAATTTCTTCATTTTCTGTTCCTATTCCGCAATCGAGAAGCAATTGCTTTAGTGCTGGCAATTTTGCCGAGTGTTCGATGTCATTCAACGATGTACGATTTCTTTCCAAGTCAGCAATAATATTCTCATATTCGGGATGGTGAGGTTTAAGAACGAGTTTTGGGTGATTGCAGACATTTTGTAGATATCTATAAAGAGAAATTAACATATTAATATTCACTATATCAGATTAAAATTAAATCCTTACCTGAGAGCCTGAAAAACGTGAGTTTTCTTGACATTTTCACTCGACATATTTTCAAGACAATCGCGTAGATCAGAGTTCAAATGAGTCTTACTAAAGTCTTCGTAGAGTCTCTCTTGCAATGGACTCAATTCGCAGAGCAAATCTTGTGTGATTTTTGGCGGTAAATCTTTCAGCACATCCTCCTTGCATCTTCTCAATAAAAATGGCAAAATTTGTCGATGAAGTTCCTCCATGGCCAACACTCCTTGCTCTTGTTCCTTAGAGGAGCTCTTTGGATCGCGACTCGCCAGTATTGGACGACTAAATCTAACTTGAAATTGCTTTTCCGATCCCAAAAAACCGGGTATGAGAAAATCAAACAGACTCCACAGCTCGAGCACGTGATTTTGAATTGGCGTTCCGCTAAGAATCAAACGATGATTAGCAATTAGCTGTTTTATGGCTTTTGACGATTTGGTTTTTCCATTTTTAATGATATGACCTTCATCGAGAACAACATAGTTCCAGTGTATGGTCGAAAAGAAATCAATATCCTTGCGTACGATGTCGTAGGATGCAACAACTAGATTGTGATGCTTCAGTTGACCCCTCAGCCTTTCTCTCTCAATTGGTAAGCCATAGTAGTGCAAGGGTCGAAGATATTTTTCAGACACAAATTTTTGTACCTCATATACCCAATGAGGAGTTAGTGTTGGTGGACAGATAACAATTGATGGCAGCTTTGTTTGCTTCTCGGCATCTCTCTGATAATGATCGCCAGCTAGCATGCAAATGGTTTGGAGAGTTTTTCCAAGACCCATGTCATCACACAAAATACCATGAAGTTTGTACTTGTTCAAGAACCACAACCAATTAATGCCGTCTTGCTGATACTTTCTTAGCTCAGCATTTATTGGAATTTGCATTTTATAATCGGGAATTGACTTTGGTCGAAAAAGATAATCCAAAAATTCTCGATCTTTCATTTTTCTCAACTTAAGTTCGTCACTCAAGTTCTCTTTAGCATCACGCGCTAATCCGTCCAAGGGCATTAATTGAATTAAAGTTGCGAAACAGCTTGTCGCTAATAATCTCACGGTTTGATCTTGATCACTCATTCTTCCTAAAACCGAGACAATTAGCAGCACGATGTAGGGAACAATGTTAAACTGCATTTTATGGACTATGCACGTCATTGCCTCGATGGCTCCCTCGCGATTAATTGGATTTTCAATTTGATCCAAGAGTGGTATTAGTGAGTTAATTACCATCATTATGACTTGCTGCGTGTCAATCAAAGATAAAGTCGCCATACATCTTGCAGCCATGTGACGAATCGCCTTTAATGGATGCTGAATAAGCAAGCATAACTTAGGGAGACATTTAAAAAGCTCCACGTGTAAATCGATATGCAAATGAGGCGATGCAATTTCAATCAGTTGTAGGGAGATCAAAATATTATTTGTCTCCTCGCTCGGTATGACATGTCGGAGAATTTGTCGGATATAGTGTTCATCAATTTTCATTACCGCATTCAACATCAAATCCCATAGAGTTGGTAATTTGATAGGCAACGAAGCTGAAAAGAATTTGCATGAACTTTCAATAGCAAATGTTGCGCCACTACGTTGTATTTTTTGTATTTTACGGGTCTATAAAAAAATCAATGATTAAATTAAATACAAAGTTGTATTTAAGAATCAAGATGTACTCACATTATCATCAATTCCACTAGCCTCAGACGATGTGGCAACTTCATCGATTGCCAGCACTTCTAAATTGGAAGGACGACCAGGACCCCTTGAGGTCGATCCATTAGTCAATTCCTTCATCTTGACACTCTGATTTTCCAGCGTGATTATTCCATAATAGGCATTGCCGCCGACATTTGGCTTAAAATGCGATAGATCTCTATCGGGAAATTCAAGTTTTGGCGTAAAATCTTCATCGGATCTCAGCAATGTCGATAAATTTGTAATAATCTTAACATTTGGCGACGGTTGACGATCACAAGCTTGACTCATAAAAAATGTGAGACTTTCGGCTGAAAGCTTTTGAAGAATTGGATTTTCTTCGCGCTTTACCGATTCCATCAACGGCTTTACAACAGGATTTAGTTTTTCCGGGAGACATTTTAATCGAGATACAGCTGACGCGAGAGTTGATTGCGTGCTAATATTTAAATGCGATTGTTCGGTGCTGACGATTGTGTAGGAATTTAATAAACTTTTACGACGATCCTCTAAAAGCCCAGCCACTTTTGTCTTGAGTCCAAATCGAACTTTCATATTGTCCGTTGCAGTCGTACACAGCTCTTTAATTTGATCGAGTGTCAGCATTGATGTTTGTGTATCAAAGCCGGGTAAAATGACCTTATATTGCTTGCATGACGCCAAAAAATCACTCGCTTCTTGAAGGAGTCGAGTGACCATTGTTGCAATCTCATCGTAATAAATGTATTCGTTGAGGCTCGCCTTCAGACGCTCTTTCAATGGATCTGTTGCCTTAACATCAGTGTCCAATTCTGCCCAGAATGTAATTATCATGCTGCTTATTAGTCGCTGAATTGATGACCTCGAATTGAGATAGCCGAGAAGTAGCTTGCAATAGCATTCCAGTGGACTTTCGGATGCGTTTGCGTAAACAACTCCAGGTGCAGGCAAAATTAAATATTTGCTGAGTAAGCCGAGCATTTTCGTTGCTTTGTAGCGGCAACGAATAACATTTTTTAGTCGATTGTCAATTGTCTCTGAGCCACCCAAATAGAGCTTTTGTGTCGGCACACCGTCATTATTTTTCGTGAAAAGCAATAAATTTGAATCGAAAGCCAGTCTCGACGGTTGCATTGCGAGACACATAAAGCAAGAGACGTATGGACATGCGGCGTGAAGGAGCGCTGAGAGATCTGCATTTCTCACGATATTTGACCACACACCTTCAACAACATTCTGAATGTCCTCAACATGCTCAACTAAAACTCGCTGATAAATGTGTCTCAAAGCCTCTTGAAGTAAATTTGCCGGCCACGATTTGACTCCAAAATTTAATCCTACTTGAGCATTTACGGAAGTTGATTCCTGATTTTCCGATGGGTCAGTGAGTTTTTTGAGAGTTTGCAATGTAGAGAGTCGAACGCTCGACGAAGGATGACTCAAGAAAGGCCATAAGCGAGGAATTAAATTTACCATTGGTTCCATTTCAATCCACGTTGATGCGTTAGGGAGACTCAGAATTGCAGCCATTGCCGCCATGTAGCTATTACAAGCGGCGGCAAGCTCATCTTGATCGAGCAAAAGATCCCATAACATTTTTACGATATTCGATACTTCCTTGTGAGAGAGCAGTTTTGGTAAATGCGAGGCGATAGGAATCAACGATGAAGCAGAAACGGAACTGACATCGTCGACAGTATCGTGTAATCCCTGAAGAATATCTTTGATAATAATTGGAAGAATAGTTGCAATCAAGTCTTCGCGTACAACCAACATATATTTTATTCCTAAAGCAGCGCCGTGTCTAACTTCCCAGTCTTTGTGTCGAACGAATCGTTGAAATGTCGCAATGACTCTATTGACGAGCTCCAATGGCATACTCTTTAAAACTGTTCCCAACACTTGTGCAGAAGTCTCACGTACGGGTGCTACCACTTGATCCGATACAAAATCACCAAATCTATCGAGAGCGAGGACACACAAGAGTCTTAGGGCGACATCTTCGAGCCATAAATTATGTGAAATGACTTGTTCGTCGGAGCTCATGTACGTGCTTCGTCCACCGCCGTCGATATGAGTTTTAAGTAATTCTCGAAGTGATGTTGCCGAACCGTGACGAATTTCCCACTTTGTGCTGAATAAATCGAGAAAGAGCTTTGCGCAGAAGGACTCAAGGGGCCAATCGATAGCGTTCTCTGTCCATGTACCAGTTAAATCAGGCGTTGGCTCATTCGAAAAGAAATTTACGTCCGATTTAATTTTCTTTCGATCTGGCTCATCTTTAATTGAATTGTTGCGGCTAAGAGACTGTATTTGACGTGCCTTGCGCTTAGCTCGATTCATTTCTCGACTACTCATTCCAGTGGCACTTTGCTGCTGACTAGACGATGCCTGATTATTGAGAATATCTTGAATTAAGAGTTGATTATTTTCAGTCTTAACATGACTCGGTGTGATGTCCTCAATCGTGACCATTTCATCGAGATTAATGCCTAAGCTCTTGGCTGCTGCAAATCCGAGTTTTTCATTGATTGCCTCACGCTGCTTAATTAACACATCCCGGCTATTTAGTCCATCGAGATCGTTCGTTTCAAATTCCTTTCCTTCGCTGCCCATCAACAATTTTCCCTTTTCGAGGACAACATCAAGGTCAAATTTATCGAACGTTAATCGACTTTCAAAATTGTCATTTTCTTCCCTCTTTATTATCACACCTCCTCCTCCACCACCACTTGCTGGATTCCATTGAGGAACATTTTCAAGTATTGCGGCTACGGCTTGTGATGCGGCAATGCGAGTCTCCCAATTTGATGAGTGAATAAAGACTATTAACCGACTTAGTAAGTTATGCAGCTCATGTGGATGCAGCTTTTGAACTTCACCGATTTGCATTGCGGCACTTCTTCGCGTTACAGCTGAACTCCCGGACTCGAGGAGTATGAAAAGACGATCCAATCTAAATTAAATGAAGATTAATGAGCGATTAGTTCCAGGGAATGAAAAACTCACCGAGACGTCATTCTCTATAATTTTTAGTTTTCTGTATCTTTTCTTCTTCTTATTTCAATTGTGTCTGTAAATAAAACAATTAAATTTATTATAGCGTACTATCAGACCAATAATAATTGCACTCCACGCGATAAAAATCACCACTCAAAATTGAATGTATTAAGAGCGATTAAAATTCCCGAATTTAAAAAAATACATGATAGGAAGTGAAAAAATGTAAACAAGTGAAAAGTTGAGAAAAAATTATAAATCGTAAAAAGCTGTTGAAAAAAACTAAAAATTTATTAATATCCGTTCTAACATTTTACATTTCGTTAAGCAATAAAAAAAGCTCGTATCCGGAGCATTGCAATGAGCGATTGTTAAGCTTGATTATGAAAATCTCTATTTATTTTTTTTGTCGCATGATCATTGCCCTCTCATGACACATATTAAAATATTTTATTAACCTAGCATTATAAATTGACTCAATTGTATAACTTTGTTTAATTGAAAGCTTCTTTCTGATGACTCGACAAGAAAAATTACATAGCTCAGTATCTAAGTATATGTTCATCATCCATTAATAGGCCTTTTTTTATATACATTCGAGGTGCGAAGTCACACTTGCATAAATATTTAAATCTGAATATTTTCTATTTGATTATTTTTTGATGATGATGATGGCATGAGGCAAAATGAGTGTCTTCTTTGTTCATTGCAAAATTAGACGATTTAAAAAGTCATTGTGCTCATGATCTATTAAGAAATATGTCATTAAAACTTTATAAAAGCTTTTTAATGATGTTCTTACAAGCGAGAAAGCTCTTTTGTTAAAAAAATCTTATCATAAAACTAAAAAAGTACATGAGAAATTATTTCCAGACAGCTTGATAAATCAATTTTTAATGACCACTTCACGTATACGCCATATCTCTCTCTCTCTCTCTCCCCTTATCTCTTCTTTCATACGCCACACAGTTATATGCTAAGTCAACATTATTGATTAAAATTGAATTTTGACTTTTTGACTTTTTTCTCGCTTATCAAAAAAAAATTTGGTGAAAAATATTTTAATTAAATGACATGTATTTATGTTTAAATTAAGATATCAAAAATTGGACAATTGTAACACTACGATTGCGAGGTTAAATTGTGTCAAAGTCGTTATAATATGGAGTTGTTGATGTTATAATTCTTGAGCTGCTAAAATTGTTATTCTGACCTTCGGTAAAGTTGAACATGTGATAACATGCCGAGTCCTATAAAATTATGCAATCGTGCGGTCAACGCTAATATATATAAATACAGGTAGATATAAAAAAATACCTACATAAAAGAAAACTTGTTAATTTTTTCTTGCTATTTTTAAACTTATCAACATCTCGCTCACGAATCTCTCTTATGACACCATAAAAAATTTGCCTATTAAAAATTGCTATTAAGACTTCAAAACGTCTGCCCTTTTTTGTTATCCTATGCGCATTTCTCGAATGCATTGCATGAGCATAACCCCTTGAATAATAAGAACATCTGCCTTTGAAAAGGCTTCTTAGAAGTCTGAATATATTTTTCTTCTTCTTCCTTTATCATCACCACCTTTTCCCTCATATTGCATGCATACATTGGAAGCGCGATAAAAAAAATAAATTTTTATGTTCCCCCTAGAAAACTCTCATTTATGTATTAAATTTATTTTCTTTTAACTTTATTGTGTAAATATTACATGTGTGTTCACTCGACACGAAAGTGAATGAGTATAAAAATCGATAATGAAAGTTTTCTTCTTATATGCATTTTTGTGCCTCATAAGTGTGAAAAAAATTTGAGGTATAAAATAAAAAATGACCTCAAAATGAAAAATATTCTAAAATTAGCACATTTAAGGGTTTAAAAAATATTTTTCGTCGAGATTTTGATGTCTGGAGGAGATTGCTCACCTTTTATAATTATTTTAGTACGAAAAAATTCGTCGAAATAAAAAAAATCTTCAAAATGTCGCAAGTCGTGTTGGAGATTGTGGAGAAAAAAGTGCATTTAAAATTTATTTTTTCTATGCTTCGTCACCGTAAAAAAAAGCCTGACCAATTTTTAATATATGGCCATCTTTATTCTCATCTCTTCTTTTCACTCACTCCAATCACTTTTCAATCGGACACACGGCTTTTTCACAAAATTCACTAAATTCAACCGAAATTTTTTCGCTTTCCGACTCATGGCTTTAGCTTTATACAGCTTTATATAGTCGAATGAAAGGTGAGCTCGGTTGTCGTCTGTTTTTGTGCGGTGCTGCTTCTCTCCGCGGGTCTATCACTTTTTTATGCTTTGCGTCTTTTTGTTCGGATAATGTTCATGTATTGTGAACAAATTTTTATTTTTATCTCAACTTTTAACGATTTTATATATATTTTTTTCTTAAATCACTATGCTTGCATCTCTTGATGTCACCTTTGAGTGCATACGGATGTTTGCAGATCGGACAATTGTACATTTTTTTCTTTTCATGTTGAGCCAGGATGTGCTGTCTAAGACCATGCTTTCTCTTGAATTTCATACCACATATTTTACAATTTATATTCGACGCTCGATGACTCAATTTGTGTTGATAAAGATTTTTGGGTCCTTTGAAAATTTTCTTGCACACCGGACAGGAATATGATTTTCTCTTCTTATGTTTCTCTTTAGGTTCATTTTTCTTCTTGATTTCTTCCAAAACCCTCTTATAAAGCTTTTTACCAATTGATGACTTTTTACAGGAATATTTTTTGTGCCGCTTTAAGTTCACTTCATTTGGAAGAATTTTCTTACAGAATTTACACTCTTTAGATTTTTTGTGTCGAGTGAGTTTGTGAAAGAGATAACGTCGAAATGTTTTGAATTTCTTTTTGCAACAAATTTTTGCGCAGTGAATTTGATTAGACTCGATTATATTTTGTGATTCGAAAATCTCTTGTACTTCATATTCTGTTTTAACATTTCTCATGTTAATATCTTGACCCTCCACAACCGATATCGAATAATTGTGATCATGAAGATAAACACTCGAGATAAGCATATAATTTTTAATTCCCTCCAACTCATTATCGCCATCCTCTGCGATTTCGACTTTGAGCTGCGGTGGACTTAAAATTTGACATTCTCTTTCTTCGTAGGTTTCGTTGACTTCACAGCTATTTAAAGCGTTCGTTTCATATGGAAGAAAGTTTAATGGTTTGATGTCGACTATTTCCAAAATTTCGAGCTTCTTCTGGGTCGGTGGCTTTTGAAGTTTGGGAAGTGAATTCTCGTGATTGATTGGTTCGATAAACTTGATTGGCGAAATATTTAAGTCTTCATCTTCTTCATGCGTCGGTTCCACTTTCGGTTTGATACCCGAAAACTGAGACTCATTTTGTTGAAGAACAAATTCTTGACTAATTAAATTCTGAGCAATCAAAATCTTATCAATAAACGCCGAAAAAGTGTTGAGAATAGCTTCACAATCCACACAAATCTTTTGCATTAGATTAATGTTGAAGTTTATAAAGGGGATGCACTTTCTCATTAAGGTAAAATTGTATTCGTCAAAAGAGTGCAGTTGATGCAGAGCTGATGGAAATTTTGTCCTACAAAGTCCACAACTTTCAAATATAAGTGGTTCATCTTCAATTAAGATTGTTTCTGCTGGTTCTTTTTCTCGCTGCTGGATCTTATCGGATGAAATTATTGAAGGACAAGCCGTTCGTTTTAAGAACTTTCTTGTTTTTTGGCCGCTTGGATTAAAGTCACTGGTTTTAAAATGCTGCGAGCAGAGCGATGTATATTTTGTTATGTGCTTGGCAGACTCACTTTTGGAATTCTTCTGAACAAATTCTATCCAAGAGGAATTTAATTTTGGATTGTAAAAAGGAAATCTAGAATGAAATAAATTAAGTTAACATAATTTACATTTTTTAAATAATCTCCACTCACTTATGAAAGGAAGTTGAATCATCTCCAGGCTGTTTTACTCTTCTACACGAGTCAATTATACAAAAAGATGGCATTTCAATTTTTTGAAAATTTTGCACTTTTCAAAACAATAACAATGAATTTATTTGTTCAAAAGTCTTCCCTCGAATAAAGAAAAAGAAGCAAAAATTTGTAAACATTGAAAAGAAAAAAAAAATAAAAGTTTTATAGCTCCGCTATATATTAATTTTGGATTTTTCCAAAACCAGTTTTTGAACCCTAGTGCCAAGACATTACATTTTGCAATATCAAAACATATACTCAAATGATAGGCCTAGTCAAACCCTACAAACTGGCGAAAACAGATTTGAAATCGGTTGCTCCTACGAGGAGTTAGAGCCATTTAAGTCATCTTACTTTCTCACTTTCTCACTTTCTTACTTTCTTACGATCTTAGTGGGCGGCATATCTCAAGAACGGCTGGTCGGATTTGATTCGGGTTTGTGGCTAAAGATCGGGTTTTGGCTCTAGTTGTGCAAGAAGTATTTTCTTTTGAGGTACGACCCTCCAAGGACCGTCCGTGGGTGCAAAAATGTCCTTTTTCATACAAATTTTCTCTTATATGCCTTCATGGGTATCGTTGAACTCGTAATTTGACCAGGAATCGAATGGAACTGATGATTTTTGAGAAATGTCCATCATGACCGGCCAGGAGTGCGACTAATGTCCATTTTTCAGAACTTTGGCTTCATGTATGTCGTTGAACTCGTCATTGCATCAGGAATTGATTGACACTGACGATTTTTGAGGAATGTCCATCATGATTAACCAAGAGTGCCACTAATGCCCATTGCAACGGAGTAGGGTACTAATCTATGCGGAGCTATTGGAAATGGCAACGCCGTTTGCAGACCCATCTTGTTTCCATTTTTAATTGAAATCGGACGAGAAAATAATAAAATTAAATGTCGTGTGAAATACAAGCGAATGCAGTTGTTGAAAATTTGGATGACATTCAATCATTTTTCGGTTTAGGTGGAATTTCAGGTTTATATTGAATTTTTCTTTGTTGGCGAAAATAAAATTTTCGTACTAATTTTGCAGATAAATCGTGGCTTAATGGTGTTCATTTGAGTATTTACAATGATGTTCTTTGCATGTGCTATGGAACCAAGTTTGTCATCCTCACATCTCGCTTCGACAAAGAGATCCAGCAAAAAGTTTTTTCATCGCTCAAAAAAATCCACCTGGAAGATGAAAACCAGATCATAACCAGCTGTTTAAGCTTTCAAATTGCTGGCGGAAGTAATTATGTTGACTGGACATGTATAGCATTAGGATTGAGCACTGGTCATGTCAAATTTTACACTGAAAATGGATCTCTTATCTATGAGAAGGAATTGCACAATGAAAATATTCTCTCTATGAGACTAGTTGGTGAGGAGCTGATGGCATTTTTTCCATCTTGCATCATTGTCTATCAAACGGCACATTTGGTGTCATTACTGAAAAGTCTGAAGGAAATGTTCAATAAGGCTAAGACAACGAAAATTGACTTGATGGACAAGGACTACATGTTGACTTACAAGAAATGGGATTACAAGAGTAAGGATAACCTCGTGTCAGACGCACTTATGGTGCCTCAACAGAAGACAAATCTCTTTGATCATTTGGTTTCCGAAAGTCTTGAAATGGGATTTACTAAAAAATATCGTCTTACACCCTATCAGTCGAGTCATGTAATCTCCTGTGGATCAAATCCATTTCTCAATTTTCACGATGCAAGGTAATTTGATACGTTACATTTTGATGAGCTATAAAATAATTATGGAAATTTATTTTAGAGAGGGCTTTAGACAGCAAGGAGTATTTACTGATGTCGCAAAGGCAGTTGTTAATAGAATTACATCAAAGCTGCCATCTTGGCTAACCGGAAATCAATCACCAAGCGTTGATCGTCCGGAAATGCAAGAAGTGATAAGCGAAACACTCTTTGCACGACACGACCTTATTGATCATCAACGAACAGGATGTAACATATGGATAAGTCCATTAATCTATCAGCTCGCAGCCGTGTCTGATTCGCTCGGTAGAATTATGTTAATTGATATTGCCAAAGGAATACCCATTAGAATGTGGAAAGGATATAGAGAGGCACAGTGTGGATTTATGGAAGTCAACGAGTCGAAGCAGAGGAAAGAAAATAACGAGGGAAGAAGAAGTGGATTGTTTTTAATTATTTATGCTCCCAAAAAAGCGATTATTGAAATTTGGTGCCTACAAAAAGGTCCAAAAGTTGCAACTTTTCAGTGCAGTAAAAATGGATTTTTAGTTTATAACAGTCACTACGATTCGAGTCAACATCATCATGGACATAAAGTGAAGCACGCGAAAGTACTTTCATGTCTCTTCTTTGACACCAACGATAATTGCTTGAAATCCTTTTATATTCCATTCCACTGCATTTTAAGTGAAAATAATTCAAAGAGTGCTGAAGATTTTCATCATTTGAAGCGAATGAAAATGATTTTAAGGAACATTGATTTGAAAGATGAAGCTGCCATTCAAAATGGAATATATGACCCTTGCGAGAAAATTCAAACACCTGAAATTAAGCTGAAATGTCTTGAGCTGATGATAAATTTCAAGAAGATTGAAGCCACAATTTTAAATTCAATCATTGATATTTTCGAGAAGGTTAAGGAAGAAGATACGCAAGTCGATGAGGAGACTGAAAGTGAAATTCAAGATCAGATTTATAGAGATCAATTAAGTGCATCCTGTGATAACCTTAAAACCTTAATTGAGTGCTATGTCCTCGCAACTTCAAGCCAGTGTGAAGGAAACTTAAAGAACGAGACAATTGAACTGATGGAAAATGAATATTTGACAATGCAAAGAATTATCGAGCTCATGAGCATTAATAAGAAAACTCACGGAAGTTTGGCAACGAAAACTGTCACATTCAAGGAAGGCACTGACATTGAAGAGTCAATCGTGTCCTTTTTAACGTGCTTTATTGTTACAACAAAAGATGAAATTAATTTGAACCCCGATCATCTTGAAAGTGCCTACGATATAATTGGAAGTGTGCTCTTCTCGCAAGTATGGAAGGAAAAACTTTCATCAACAAAGCTTCAGAAAATATTCGAGCTCTCAAGGATTAAGAGTGAATCCATTATGAAGTGCTTTTTACATTTTTATCTGAGACAAGAAATTGACTTTTCAATCGAGGACAATGTGCTAGCGGATATGACAAAGTTTAAGAAAATTCTGAGTGAAGTGTGCGCATTTGCTGGCGAGAATGCAACTTATGCTTACAATTCGATTTGTATTTTCTGGCAAGACGTGAGGGAGTATTTATTAGAAAGTAATAATCCAATTAATGCACTATTGGCTGCGATAATTTGCAAAATTTACGCTCTTCAACAGCAGAACGAAAATCAAGATGAAGCGAGCTTTGAAACAGTCAGCCAAGAGGAGTGCCAATGGGTTTTGCTAACTGAAAAGCTTAATGACGTTGCTGTGCTTTCAATTTTCGTGAGTCATTTCGGAGGCGTTCAAATTCGTGATGCACCAAGTATTTCTTTAAAGAAAATTCTAAACGAAGGCAAAGGAATAATTTCGGAGCTCGTTGCGTCGTGGTTGATTGGAGTAGATTTACCAATTAATCTCATTTATAAAAGCTCAACTGATGAGGATATTGAAAGCTCTGAGGAAAAGGATGTAATTAAAAAATTGGAAATTCTTAAAATTCACTTTCCCTTTAGTCTCTATCCGCCGATCGTTCTTTCGCACGTAATTTGGAATACCATGTCGCATTGGTCCAAAAATCTATCTGAGATACATTACTTGAAAAGTGGAATGGAATTTTTGAATTTGTTCAAAGAGGATGAAAATCATCTAAAACATGGACTCTGTGTTATGCTGTGGAATGCAAACTTTAAAATTCCATTAAAAGCAACGCAAAAGCTCATCAATAAAACTGGAAGACTGCCTAAAGAAAAGCTATGCTTGCAAAACACAATGATTCCCGACTTTTTGATGCCACAATTCCTCGATCAGACTTTAATTTTTATCGAACATTTTCGAAGCTCTAAAAATTTCCAAAAACTTGAATTTAAGTGTGAAGAAATTTTGCTCCAAGGATCAGCAAAGGAAAATTTATCGCTATGTGAGCTTATTCTTCAGCAAGCTAGTGGGAACATAACACTCCTAAATCTTCACTATGAAATGGTTTCAGTTCTAGAGATTATTGCTTTTCTAAATATAAAATACACGAAACCCTTCCACTCTTTATTCGATGACATGGCAAATGAGTCATTTTTTGCCGATATCAATAAGCCATCCCATAATCTTCAAAGACCCGACGAAATACGCCAAAACACGAGAATTTTCTTCCTAAAGAAGGCTATAAGTAGCACAATTGATTTGATTGTTGAATGCAATGATCGAACTTACTACGATGATCACCTGAAATGGATTGAGAAAGTTAAAAAGCTCGCAGCAATTTGGGAACTTGATTTAACTCTCCTCGATCGACATCATGTGAGTGAAAATATAAAATTTAAAAAATAAAATAATTATAAATTCTTTCAGATTTTGGAACTTTATGTTTACACGTACGATGATCTTGCCGATGAGCTTTTGGAAAAAGTTCCCGAACGAGAGAGAATCGCCAAACAGCTATTGGACATTGCTGCAAAAAGATTAAATCTTCATCTTGAGAAAAATCGATCGGGATGGAAGCAAGTTGCGTCTGGCGGCTCATTACTGACGAATTATCTTGAAACTTTGCATGCCAAAAAGGATGATGCATTACTTGAAAACGTTCGAGTATCCAATATGGAACGCCTTCACACGCTCGCATCAAGAATTTTCCAAATGACATCACAAAAAAATTTCAGCGACACTCGAGCTCTTCGACTCGCCGGTCAATTACTCGATGTGAGTTTACTCTTAAAAGACAGCGCAAATTAATCATAAAAATAATTTTTATTGTTTTATATTTTACAAACTGTTTTTTTCTTTCACGATCCGGTTTTTAAAAAAAGAATTGCAATTCTCGTTGAAATAAATTAATGAAAATTGTTTTAAAAAAAAAATCTCAAATTGCGAAATAAAACATTTGGAGACATTAATATGAGAAAACACAAATAAAAAAATGCTTAACTTATGTGTATTTGGTAAATACGTCCTTCAGAAATGAAGTGGTCGATGAAGCCGTGCTCGTTGGTATTGACTGATCACTCTCTTTCGCTATTCGATTCTTCAATAACTTGATTTTCCTCAATCGTTCAAGCCAGTTGTTGGCATAAGGACTAGTTTTTGGATTTTTTAACGATGCCGACACGAGTGATGCCATCTAATTTAAAAAAAAAAATTAGTAAGATATAATTTTTAAATTTAATTTTACTCACATTTGCATGCAATGCTAGCTGTCTTGCGAGGAGTGGTGCACCTCTATCAGAAACAATTTTTGGTTCATGATGCTTGAAATAGTCTTCAATATCTCCCTTAGCTCGTACAGTAACTAGATTTGAGCCCATCTCCAATGGTTGTACAATAATGCAGGCGTAATTAAATTGACCCTAAAATTTAAACATTTAATAATAATTTGTATTAATAATTTAGGATTTTCTACCTTGATAGTATTCAAATTATAATCTTCGCCACTCTCATTGTAGACAATTGTCGCAAAATCATTTCCAATGTACTTTTTCTTCTCATTGCAATTTGGATCGGACTCGAGGGTGGGCCTGCAATAAATTTAAAAGTATTTTTTAAATCAAGAAATATTAAGCTCATCACTTACATTAAAGTGGCAACATGAAAAGTCATTTGAATAATGTCATCATGCCAGACATAAGTGTAATTTCCTTCCCTCTTCGGTTCCATATTGACGAAGAGATTTTTCTCTTTGGCGTCCTTGATGGCTATGAGACTTCCCAAGTTGTGTAAAAATTGCGTGTATCTCAAACTTCCATTGACATTTCTCAAAATTTCCATTTCATTATTAGCCTGACCCGGTTTCACGTAAATCACGCCAATCTTGTGAATTTCATAGGGAGGTATTAAATCGAGTAGATTCAACGTTCCCATATACTTGTCACTGACTGGCATCGGCCTATCATGACCCATATCCATTCGGCCTGTATTGAATAATTGAACAAACACGAAACTCGGCTGAATGCCAGAAGTCGCTACTGGCTGCTGTGTCTGTTCAATTGACGAAGTGGAAACAGAGAAATCCGATGTCTTTGACTGATTCTCATACACTTCCTTGTTCCTGCCAATTACTGAAATTGTTTTCGATCGAGCACGATAGCCGCTGTCATCGCTCTCGAGCGGCACTTGATGGCTTACTTGTCGACTTATAGCTGCCTTATAATAGCGAGGCGACAGAGGAAGATTGCTTGCGCCTACCGACGCACTCCACTCTGAATTTCTCGGCTGAATACTTGTCATCAGCGGCTCAATACGTCTCAATTGAAGTGTGTCATCAGCCGAGAGCTGTTTCTTTGGGATTAACGTCACGTTGTGAGGTTCTTGTGCCGAAATTGAGGATAAAAGTTGAACTGGTCTCTGAGTTGTGAAAATTGTAAGCTCATCCTTTGGCCCCGTTGTGCTTATTTCTTCAGGTATTGCCTCGCAACTAACTTTTGTCTCTTTAGAATAGCTCGTCTTCTTCTTTTGCTGAACTTCAGCCTCTACAACTACTTCTTGATCATCAGCTACTGTTGAATTTGAGCCTGATTTGCTATCTCTCGATGCATTCGCTTTATTGCTCATGTTAAGCTTCCAATTTGATCTCATTTCAGGCGAAGAATTAACTCTCCTAACTGGATTTCTCTTTGGATCATCAGAATCATCGTCGTCATAGGAAATATCGTCTTCAATCACACCATGCTCGGGTTCAGACTTTGCAGCAGGAATATTGATTGGCTGCGTAACAAAGCTAAAAACAGCTGAGTCGCTAGCTGTCGATTGAAGAGGAATTTTTGTGAGCTCATCGGAAATGGTTTCAGACTCGCTTAACTGACCATTTTTACGTCTCACTAAAATTCCATTCGGATTCTCAGGATCGAGTTCGTAGTCGGAAAATAATCCCTTTAGATCGTGGAAAGAAAATTCATTTGCAAATGCGCCGACTTGATTTTGAAATTTCATCAACCATGAAAGTTGTCCCGTCGGTCGTCGCACAATAATTTCAGCCCAATCGGAACAATAGCAACTGCAATTTGCCCATTCGTGATTGTCAATGCATGCATTTGTGGTGATTGTAATTACACCGTGTCCTACAATCCACGTCTTTGATTGACCTCCGCCGCGAAGCAAATAATTTGCGCTAGGCATTCGTCGTGGGAGGGCGAGAGAGAGTGAGTATGTATGGCGTGTCATGAAGTCAATGCAAGTCTCAATGAGCTCAATATGAAAGCCGTGCATGTCAAAGTCTTTGTTGGAGAGATTTTGTAGTGCAGCCCTCTGCGCCTTCATTTTCATAATGTTAGGATTATTTATTTCCTTACGACGATTAGACTGTTCCGTCAAACTTGAACTTCTCTTACGAAGCGATGAATCTTCATTAATTAATTGAAATCCTTTATTACTACTCGCATCTTCCTGAAGTTGTCTTTGCAGCTGCTTTGAGTCCTGAATAGATTTGTCGATATTTTTCGCTATACCCTCGATAATGTAGTCGGCGTATCCCTTTCTCCATTGCAATCGCGCCTTCAAAAACCAACTTGCGATGATATGATGGGCCAATGACACAACATAGTGGTCATATCGTGCTGGACTAGTGTATGGTAGACACGTGGCAAACACATACGAGAATTGTTTCTGATTTAAATTTGTAAACGAATATGGAAGATGCGTGATGGTGGACATAAACTCCAAAATCGGAATTGCCACGTGCATTGTATCACTAACTTTCGATATTGCCAGTACAATATCCGCTAATTGTCGCTCGAATATATCACAGCGTTCCATGAGAAGAATGGTAAATGCTTGAACGCACACACTTAAGCTTCCATCCATTCTCACTTCCGATTTGAGGATCTCAACAATCTTCTTCTTGGTTGGCACGGTCAAGAATGAATTATATGTAATTAGAGAGGCGATTGCAGGAATAACCAGACATCTAAAGTCTTTTTGCTCATTGGTCGTTGAAAAGCGTTCAACTAATTGTTCCTTGTCATAGCTTATTCGAAAGAGATCGGAGAGTGATCGTGCCAAAATGTCCACGTCGTTGCCTTGTATGAGAGTCTTATTTTGCATAATCTTTGGAAGTTCTCTAAGCACCAATTGAACTGTATGCCAGTCTTTTTCCATATCGAGGCATTTTACGATGATTTTACAGCCTCGCTTGATTGAGAGCGTCGTGACGTGAGGATGTGGAAATGTGAAAATATTCTCAGACTTTTCATCTTTTGTGTTGTCCTCTTGGATATTTGGAGTTTGCGGCGGATGCTGAAATTCGCCCTCAATCGCAAGATAGTGACTGTATTTGATATTTTCACTTATCAAACGAGGTGCAGGATATCCAACGAAGAAAGCCGAATTAGCCCTAACTCTCAGCATCCAATTAATTATGCTATAACGAATTTTTGTGGCATGCTCGAACACCTTTACGTTCTGATAATGAGCTTCGAGATGAGCAATGAGGATTTGATATATTTTAATGGCATGACTCGAGGGCAGTTGGTGAAGTTTCTCCAAGAATAAATCAATCAGTCCATTTACAACAGCAATCGAGTCCTCAAATTCATGTTCATATTTTTGTGATGTACTTTCGAGGGCGAAGAGATCAAAGGGACGATTCATAACCTTTTCTAATATGTCGAGCAATTCGAGGCTTCTTTTTGTGTCGCAATGTGAGCAAATTTCCAGCAACAACTTGCACACAGCAACACGAATTTTCACATCGTGTTCTTGCGCAATGTCCGAGAAAATTACAATCACGACTTTCTCGAGCATTTCTTCCTCATAGCACGCTCGATTAAGGTTGATGATTTCTTTTAGATGCTCAATTGCAACAAGTCTAATTGATTGAGTCTTTTCCTGTCGATAAAATCGCTCCATAAACACTTGAAGTTGCTTCAGCCAGCCCGATGTCATGACATTAATTTTTGATGCCTTATGATTGACCAATTTGATAATTGAGGCTTCGGGTCGCTTGTTGCTTATTTTCTCAATCACCGAATAGATTTTGTCCTCATTGATATTTAAAATGCTATGATTTTGAATCATACCCTCGAGAGTGTCAAAAATTGTATGAAATCTATTCATGAGATCAACTTTGTCTCCCATCTCTTTCTCTCTTTCGATGTTGACTAAAATTTGCTTCAAAATTTCCACCACAATATCCCACGAAGGTTCACTTAGATCGCCAGCGCACCTAAGAAATGACAAAGTTAAATTAAAATTAAATGAAGCTTTAAAAAAACTCACTTGTTAATGAGTGTTTGTATACTCAATATGACTTCATAGGTGATGATAAGTGAGCAAGTTTGAAGCACCTCTAAGTAGCTTGATAGAACGACGGACGAAAATTTTATGCCATTCTGAAGCGAGTTATTTGTTCCGCCCCATAAGTTCATGTTTGTATGAAAAACAGCACCACGTAGAATATAGGGATCGACAACGCCTTTGCCTTCTTTTAACATACTGCACATCTTCAACAGCGACGAATATCCAAATTGCGTTCCAAGGAGATTTCTCATAATCTTATAGCTCGTCTCAACATACATCTCATAGTTAACAGCTAAACACAAAACAAATATGCACGGCTTGAGGATCTCATCGGGAAATACACAGTAGCATATGACAGTCTCAATTACGAACAGACATTGAAGAAATGTGTCGCGGTCGTCTATAAATTTACAGCAAATATCATTGCACACACGCTGCACAATTCCATTAATTACATGACTATCGAACGATGATGTGTTGAATTTGATTAGATTAACTAGCAGCGCTAGATAGGAGGCAGTCAGTTGTGCCGCGATAATTTGATCCATCCATTTGTACATGAATTTAGCTATTTCCACTTCAAAGTTCTGTATATTCTTGCCGTTGTCGGTGAGGATGCGAAGCATTTCGAGACAATATATCAGATCCTCGGGGACATTGTGCTCTTGAACGAGAATAAAAAATCGACCTCTCATCATGCCCAAGTCTCGATATTGACCTTGAATGAGTTTTGTGTAGAATATGAAGACGGCTTCTCTGAAATTGTCAGATGATGTCAGTTAATTGATGAAATAAATTCACTTAAATTAATACTCACCTCACATCGGCGGGTTTTTGAGGTTCTAGCATATCCTTCGTGAGATCCCATAGTTTTTCGACAGCAAACTAAAAAGAGTAATAAAATTAAGTTTACACAAAAGATAAATTTATGTGCGTGATGTGATGTTGTTTTCAAAAAAAAAAGACGTCACGGATGTGTTGATCAGAAGTTAAAATTTTAATAAATAAAAAATTCATTCGATTCATTTTGAATCGCGTTTTAAAGCGCATGAGACATCACACGAATGAACCAATGACCCCACAGCCAGCTCATTTACCTCTTCAAATTTTTCAGCTGCTCCGATTTCACCGAGTTCTTTTAATAGTTTCAATCTTTTCTCAATTGCATTATCTTTCCTCAATTCACGCTCTATTTCTACTGTTAACACTTGTACACGCTCTTGTCCGCCAGTCGCTCGATTACTCCGGAAGAATTGCTTCAATTTCTCAAGATTTTTACTCATTTTAAGGAGAATTTGTGAAAATTTTAAATTAAAATATTTTCAATGTTTTTAAAAAAAAATTCTCAACTCTGTCGGTTTGATTTGAGATGAGACTTTTTTTTCTGCGGGGGCTTGTGACTTTCGTTTGTTTACATTTAAATTTTATCAATTAATTTTGTGAAAAAAATGGGTGTTTTAAGTGATCCAAGTCTGACGGCGAGCGACAAGAAGATTAAATACATTACAATCATCAATAAGTACTCGAATTTACTGTGCTTCGTGCTATATCTAGCCGGAATTTTGTGGTTTTGTGCTTTATCTTTACCGCAATTTCAATCCAACACTTATTTCTCTGAAAATGCTTTGCTACCGGGTAAATTAATTAATTAGTGGACTAATTCATTTTAAAAATGATTAAATTTAATTACAGGTCTCGTCCTTTCCGAACTAAAAATGGACACTGTAAATTTAGCTCGCACTTTTAAAACTGAACTTGAACATGAGCGAGAAAGTCACAAATCAGCGATTCCATATCCTTGGCTACAAGCTAAAATGAAGCAAATTGGACTCGAAACTTATGTGCATAATTTCACCCTTAATTATCCGTTTGGCGGTGGCAAACAATTTCAAGGGAAGAACATTTATGGAATATTGAGAGCACCTCGTATTGGATCTACTGAATCGATAGTTTTAAGTGTTCCTTATCGACCTCCAAATACAGCACACACTTCAGTCACTGCCGGTGTACCCTTACTCCTTGCCTTTGCCGATTTTGCTAGACGTCAAAAATATTGGTCGAAAGATATAATTTTTCTCGTCACTGATCAAGAGCAGTTGGGTATGCAGGCATTCTTAGAGGCGTATTATGGCGACGATGAGAACAATATTTTGAATTCTGGAACGCTGTACGGAAAAGCGGGAAATATTGTTGCAGCAATTAATTTTGAAGTTCAAGATTTTGATGTCGAGTTCAATAATCTTAAAATTGAGGGCCTCAACGGTCAATTGCCAAATCTCGATCTACATAATTTGGTCGTTAAATTATCGCTCAAAAATGGCATTGGAACTGGCTACAGGATGAAAGCAAATGATTATAATCGCGATGATGTTGTCGTGAATTTAAATAATTTATTATCAATGATGTGGACACAGTCGAGTGGAGTGCCGAATGGAAATCATGGACTTTTTCACAAATATGGCATTGAAGCGCTGACGATTGAGAGTGTAAAGAAGGAAACGAGTGTACCTAATCAGAATGTTCAGCATAAAATAATGGCACTTCTTAAGATAATGGAAGGAATTAGCCGCAGCTTGAACAATCTCCTCGAGAGATTTCATCAGAGCTTCTTCTTTTACCTCATAATATCATCCGATAAATTTGTATCGATTGGTGACTACATGCCGAGCATAGGATTGATGGCTGCGAGCTTATTAATTAAATCTTTTCTCTTATGGTTAATGGCGAATAATAAGCCAGAAGATGAGAGCGATGAGAGTAAAAGTGAAGAAGACAATGAGAAAATTGTGGTTGTGAGGAAATCGACGAGGGAAATTGAAGTTCTTAAGATTGGAACAATTTTGTTATGCTCGCATTTGATTGGAGTTGCTGCACTGTTTGTCACCACAAATAAGACAATTCATGACTACATCTACTCCCTTGCCATTTCAACACAAACTGGCATTTTTTATTCCGTCGCTTTCATTGGCATTGTAAGCTTGTTAATTCCAAAAGTATTTACACTTAATGTCATTGACGCTCAATATTTAAATATCGTCGTTCTTCTTGAGCTTGGAACTATGCTTTTGTCCGTCGGCATGCTCAATTTTTCACTGGGATTTTTCCTATGCGTCTTCATAGCACCATTCGCTATCGTCATGAAAATTAACGAGAGTCAAAAGAAAAATCTTTTTACATTCCTCATCAAATGTTTCCTCCATCTTCTCATCCATCCGATCTCAGTAATTTATGGAGTCATTTTAGCAGTCAGCTATTCAACATTCACAGAAATGAGCTTTAGCTACATTTGGGAAAAGTCATTTGCAGGGACGATTGATGCGATTACATATGCTGTTGTCGACTCGTTGGTGAGTTAATAAAAATTAAATTAAATTTGTAAATTTAAATTAATTTGAATTATTTTCCAGATTTATGGAAACTGGCTGCTTGACTTGACATGCCTCATTCTCCTTCCGTGTTGGATAATATTTTGGATTTTAAATTTTTCAAAGCCAATTGTAACAAAAGCTAAATTGAATTAAGCTTGATACCAAAAATTTAGTTAAATAAAAAACTTTTTTAAACTTTCCTGACTTGCAAAAAAATTTATAACGTATAAAATTTGAAATTATTTAATTCGCATGCGAGCAAGTTTTTTTTGAAATTTGCCGCTCTTTTCTCTCTATCTCTCTCTCTCACTTCTTCTGTCTCACTCACCCACTCTTAAAAATCGCTCTTCATTCGTGAGAGAGCATTCAGTCCGTTTAAAAGCTAAAAAATTATTTCCAGTGGTTTAAAAAATCGTTTAATTAATTATTAAAGATTGCTTTAAAACAAGTGATTTGAAGGTAATGAGAGTTTGAAATTGTCAAACATAATTAAATTATGCAGTCACAAAAGAAAGAAAAAAATTGAGAAAGTTTCTATATACAAAGGAAACCATAGTGATTTCTAAGAAAAAAAATTTAAAATAATTATTCGTGCAGGTAACCAAAAAAAAGAGAATGAAAAAAAATAAAAAATTGTGTACAGTGCAGTATGTACATGCATATTAAGGAACTTCCTTTTGATCTTGTAGAGTGAATAAATAATCAGAAATATCTTAAAGAGAGCGAAGAAGAAACCTCGAAGACAAAGGAAAAGAAGAAGAAAAAGTGGATATGATGAATCATAAAAACGAGCGTTAAATACCGTTGAATTTACTTTGAAAGTACCTCAATGAAAATTCATTCTTAATGCGATGAGTCTCATGATTGCTTAATGATTTTATTTTTTCCTCTCCCTTTAAAAGTTTGCTACTAAAACGCAAATGTTTCTTTCTCTCGTCTGGGCGTGAGCGCATGTGAGGAAAATTCCGTTGGACACTCTGCAATAAATACGCACAAATTTTAAAAATAGTTTAATAATTAAATTTTAATAAGACAACCCACAAATATATCTAAAAATTTATGCCTTGACCAAAAAGCTCATTTATGTGTGTGTATTTGCTGAAGCAAAACTCCCTAAACAAGACATGTAAGCTCTTTTCAACAGCAATACTGCGGCAGTGTATGAAATTTTCAAGGTGATTAGTCATGAAATTCGCGCGATAATTATAATTAGACAACAGCTGAATCAATTAAAGACTATTCGATTGATGAGAGATTTACTGACGACAAGTGTGTGTGCAAATTAGCGTGGCGATAATCAATGAATGCCTAATTTTGACGACTTTCATAGAGGGAAAAAAACTATTTTTGCATCATTTTGTGATGCCGATTAGGAAATGTTTTGGCTCTTTTTTTGGGTTATTCAAATATTGTATCATTTTCTGTTGACTAATTTTCAACAATTTAATTTGATGCTGCTTGAATAATTAATGTTTTAAAAAATGAACATCTTTTTATTAAAAAAGTTTAAATTTTTCACAAAATTTCACCACCAATAAATTTTTACTAAAGACGTCATAAAAATGTTCGCGGAAATTAGTTCAATATGGAAATGAGACAGGAATTGAGATTTCTTAAGTGTATTGCTCTTTTTTTTTCATCCGCATATACATACTCGAAAATATGTTTACATCAACACATCTGCATTAGTTTATATTGTACGAAAATAGAATGAACTTTCTAGTCAACAACACTCGAGATCGGCCAAAAATTGCGCTGTCTTGTCCTCCCACCAATTACACCAATTAATCGCAGCAGACGTATAAAAAGAGGAAAACAAATTTTAGTTTTCGATAAATTACAATCGGTGTCGATGAGTTTTTAGTTTTCACTTTCTACAAAAAAATATCGCGAGAGAGAGAGAGTTCACATGATCAAGGGTATGAAAAAAAACACGAACTGTGACAAAATTGCAAATTTGATTAAGATTGACTCGTAAATGCTTTTTCTTTCGAGTCTACTTACTCAATCAGAGTCAATTGATAATTTTATTACGAACAGTTTGCAAATTGAATTAACATTGTCACTGGATTGGAAATTTCAAGAAAGTTTTATTAAAATGGGTTAGTTTTGGATTAATAATAAAATAAACTGTTTTAAAGGGAATTCTTTAAAAAAATAAATTAAATTGTAAAAAAAATTTCCTTCAAATTTTAAAAAATTAATTTCGCGTGCTCACTTAATTACGATCGAGTTAAGCATTTAACACGTCTAATTAATTCGCTTTTAATTGCCTCATTTTTCCTCTCTCATTGTCTTACGCCTTTGACCCCACGGTCAATTTGATAGCTCTATAAAAAAAATTCAAGGATACAGAATAACCATCGTGATCTCAAATTTATGCGCGCAATGAAGGTTACTTTCATTTGAGTTCAGTTTATACGAAATATAGAAGTGAGAGCACGTCAATCACTCCTAAGTAACTTTAATATTATTCCGCACTTTAAAAATCTTAGTTTTCGAATCGAAGAAAAAATGCTCATCAAGAAATATTTAATTTATGAGCTTCTTAAAATCATTTCCGTTACTCTTTAGGTGTGTGTCTTTCCTCTCATTGCTCAATCGAATGGCGGTTTTACAGATGTATCGTTCAAGTTTTCTTCTTGCTCATAAAAGTGTGAAAAGTCAGTTGCCGCGACTACTTTTTTTCGCTCTCGTATAAAGACGTAGAAAAATAATTATTTACTAGATTAAAAACTGCTCTCTGTGGCGCTAATGTTTTTACTTTTGTTTTCGAATTAATTCACTTACATTTTTTTGTGTTTTTTAGCGTAGAAGTTGTTATAACATGAGTCACGCAAAAATATTTTGTTGTTACTCAATGTACGCATTTTCATTACTAAATGATGGCTTATGATTTTATGGATTTCTGTTAGGAAATCTTTTTGCTTGCGTGAATCGAGAGCAACGGACTTGTAGGCTAATGCCCTAATTACATTTGGAATCAATTAAAGATTTCAACTTTATGAACGACACAGCAAAAAATTTTAAAAAACCTTAAAAGTTAATGCTTAAAAAATTTAAAATAGCTTTGGGCTTTGCGGTAACAAGTATTTTTTCCTAGAACTTCAATTCATAATTTTTCCACTTAAACTTTTTAAATCGCAATTTGCTTTATCAGCATTAAGTTAATTAAATTACAAACTCCTTCATGCGTATTTAAAAAACCGATTTAAACCAGTAAAAATTAGCATTATCAGTTGATGAATAGGAATTACAAGTTGCAAAAGCGCAATTTTCTTCTCATCTCGACGTTATCAGTGCGCGGGTATAGAGTTCACAGTCACTCAACAAAAAGATTATGGAGAAAAAGCCAGTTTTTATAAGAAACTAGTTCAGTTATGTCAGCACGAAAAAAAATTCACGATGAGTGCGACTTTGAATTAATACGCACAGCATAGAGAGTATTAGCCTATTTTATGTGCTTTATATATAAATTTGAAGAGATTTCACGGTCACTCGGCAAGAAGAGATTAAAGACACTTGATTTAATAAAAAATTTGATTTCTTCCTCTGGAAACAATATTTTTTGAATCTCGCTACAAAATAAAACAAGATGGGTCTGCAAACGGCGTTGCCATTTCCAATAGCTCCGCATAGATTAGTACCCTCCTCCGTTTCAATGAGCATTAGTGGCACTCTTGGTTAATCATGAAGGACATTCTTCAAAAATCATCAATGTAAATCGATTCCTGATGCAATAACGAGTTCAACGACATACATGAAGCCATAGTTCTGAAAAATGGACATTAGTGGCACTCCTGGCCGGCCATGATGGACATTCCTCAAAAATCGTCAGTTCCATTCGATTCCTGGTCAAATTACGAGTTCAACGATACCCATGAAGCCATAGTTCTGAAAAATGGACATTAGTGGCACTCCTGGCCGACCATGATGGACATTCTTCAAAAATCATCAATGTCAATCGATTCCTGATGCAATAACGAATTCAACGACATACATGAAGCCATAGTTCTGAAAAATGGACATTAGTGGCACTCCTGGCCGACCATGAAGGACATTCTTCAAAAATCATCAATGTCAATCGATTCCTGATGCAATTACGAGTTCAACGATACCCATGAAGTCATATAAGTAAAAATTTGTATGAAAAAGGACCTTTTTGCACTCAGGGACGGTCCTTGGTGGGTCGGACCTCAAAACTAAATACTTCTTGCACAACTAGAGCCAAAACCCGATCTTTAGCCACAAACCCGACTCAAATCCGACCAGCCGTTCTTGAGATATGGCGTTCACTAAGATCGTGAGAAAGTGAGAAAGTGAGAAAGTGAGAAAGTAAGAAAGTAAGAAAGTAAGATGACTTAAATGGCTCTAACTCCTCGTAGGATCAACCGATTTCAAATCTGTTTTCGCCAGTTTGTAGGGTTTGACTAGGCCTATCATTTGAGTATATGTTTTGATATTGCACAATGTAATGTCTTGGCACTAGGGGTCGAAAACAGGTTTTGGAAAAATCCAAAATTAATATATAGCGGAGCTATAAAATTTCAAGAACAAAAAACTTCTTTCCTTTCTGATTTTGATTGTTTTTCGCAAACGAAGTTCAAAGTAGATTGAGAAGCAATTATTTTTATGCGCCAACCACCTGTTTAGCGAGAGAGTCGAGACGTACATGTTCTTAAATGTTGATTTGACGACGTAGAAAAAAATGCACTGTTGCCATTTTTATCGGCAGCACACAGAAATATTTTTTCCAACAAAGACTTTTTTTTATCTTTTCTCTCTCTTCATTCTTTGTCGTTTTGTGCCCAATTTTTTTTTGCTAGAAGAATGATACATTTTTGTTAGTTTAAATGATTGTTTGGGCACAAACTTATCACTTCCGATGGCTTCGAAAAAAAGCATAAAGCAATTTTCAATCTTTTTAAAATTTCTCGTGTCAACATTTTGAGGTAAAAATATTTTTTCTTCCGTTGGACAATGCCATAGACTGAAATGACATTTTTAGTTCTCACGAAATAGTTTGAAATTATGAAAATATACCTTGAAGGACTCGAGCGTGATTTTTTTCGCATGAGTTAAAATTTCCAATATATTCAAAAATTGCACACTTTATAATTGAGCTGTATAAAAGATCTATACTGAAAATTTTAATAATCACAAATTAAATGCTGAATCAATCTCCATAGAATTTACGTTTTTAGAATGCAATCGTGTCGAAGGTTTGCATAAGCCGCACACGCCGTGCTAATTTAACAGTCCATTATGTTGTTAATGTTCAATATTGGTTGCTACAGCAGGACCTAGACATGCTTTTAATTTTGATGAAACATAATTACAACTCAATAAATCAATAAACTACGTAATAGAGAAAAATTACTCATGTGTTGTTTGATATCGATATGTTTTGACGTAATAATTTGTTAGATACACACAACTATTACCGTAACAACCATCATGTGTGTGCTTTAAAAGTGAATACAAAAAAGAGTGATAAAAGAAATTGAAGGGCAATATAAAAATATTCATTTTGTGTCATCACTGATTGAGTGGAAGCGATAAGATTGTAAATTAAAAATTAATCATGAACATGATTGATAAGTCTGGGAAAATTTTAAACGGTGAAATTTGATTGATAAATTTTTAGGCATGTCAATCAACGCTTCATGCTTCAATAACCTTTTAAAATTTCAAAAAAAGACCAGACCATAATTTTTGCACATAAAATCGTAGACTAATTGACGCAAAATCATTCGAGACTCGAGTGCATTACATTCTGCCCCTTATAAATTTGCACTCTAAAAATCGATAGTAAAAAAGTTTAATATCGACGCAATCAAATGAAGTGTCTGTTTCTTCTACTATTTGTGTATACATAGCTCGTCATATATAACTATATAAGCCAGATCTCTCATCGTCGACGCCACCGTTGATATTTTTGAAACAGACAATACTGGAAATTCACTTGCAAAATAGAGCTCAGCTCGTGCAGTTCATAGTCGTGACTGGCTCAGGAAATTTGAACAAATATTAAAGATAAAAAATTTTGTTGACTGCATAAAAGTAAAAAAAATAAAATTCTTCAAATTTTTAACTAATAAAATTTCAATACTTATAGAAATTCTTTAGATAAAAATATGAAATACGTAACTCGACCGGCTCCACCGCCTCCAGGAGCTTTCCAGCAATCCAGTAACATATCCACAACATCATCACAAATGGCAAAGCCAAAACCACCCCGACCGCCACCTCCTAGAGCTGTTCCAATCCAACAACAGCAGACTGATAGTAAATCATCTAAAATTTTCTCGAATTTATTCGGCAAAAAGCCCAAAAGTAGTGCGCCAACATCACACATGGAAGTCAAACTTCCTCCACCAAGACTTCCACCTCCGGCCTCCGCTTTAGCGAATCGACACGCAACAATTCCACAAGCGCCTGCACCCGTGCATCGAAGCGATGTTCAATTGATAAATTTTGAGGTATCGCCGCCATCATCGCCCGTCGGCTTTATTAAAAAATCAAACACAGGTGGAAGTGACTCGCTGTCGATCGATAGTTTCTGTTCCACAAATTCCTCGCCACATAATTTCAACTCGGGCACACAATCGCAGGCAGAAAGGTACTAAAGAGTTTTTAAAAAATTGTATTAACAAATTAATAATTTTTTTCATCTTTCTCTCTTATCGCAGTGGCTTTGAGGATGACTTTAATTCCGTGTCAGACTTTAAATTTTCGTCGCGTGCCGTCTCACGATCGACAACATTCTCAAACGATCCCTTTGATCTTCTCGATGACTTTGCACCGTCAGCAGCTCCGGCAATGCCACCACCGACAGTTAAGAACACTGTAAATATTAGAAATCTTAAGCCAACAATTCAGCCGAAGCCTGTCAGTATTGCAAACACTAATTTTTACGCTCCTGGCACTCCATCGCCATTGAGCTTCGGTGATGAGAAGAATGTCAAACCAACTGTCGTAAGCATGCCAACAATTATCAAACCAGCGTCGTCATCGTCGCTAGCGAGTAATCGAAAAGCTTCGCCTATTCATGTGCCTTCACCCTCACCTTTAATGTTGAATGAGCTTAAAAAGCCCACAATTGGACCAATTACGAATTATAAGGAACTAGACGACGAAAGTTTTGAGGATGATCCTCCATCGCCGCCCATGCCAACAATTCCAGCACCAGTTTTAGTGCTCGACAACGAGAATTACGATGATGATGAAGAAGCGGAAAGTTATGGTATTGCACTTTATGATTTTGAGAGTGATGTCACTGAAGATTTGTCTTTTAAAGTGAGTAATCATATTTTATATTCGTTTAAAAAAATTAATTAATCTCTCATCTTTTTTATGACACAGACCGACGAGAAAATTTATCTTATAAAACAGATGAACGATGAGTGGATGTACGGTCGTAACAAACGAGGCTGTGAGGGAATTTTTCCTGTAAGCTATGTCGATATACGTGTGCCATTAAAGAGCTATCCCGAAACTGACTCTGGCACTGCTTCACGAAGTGAATCGGTGAGTCCAGCTGAAAATCGCGTGCGCGTTCTCTACACATTTAATGCCGAAGCGGAAGGTGATTTAACGATTTTGGTGAGTACTGCAGCTATTGTAAAACGCATTATTGTAAAAAAATCATGAATGAAATGAAATGAGTGATTCCAAAGTACATTGATAAGAGTGGAAATCCACACCAGACGCTGCCTTGAATGAATGACAGCCGCATGCGTCAGCTGCTGTTCAATTGTAGGCGGAAAGATTTTTTGCGCAATGAATTTCTCGCTTATCAAAATGAGACCAGAATTTCCTCTTAATCTCATTTTTTTTTATTTCATTCACAGGAAAATGATTTTGTAAATGTAATGTATCAGATAAACGGCGAATGGCTGTATGGCTCAAACACGAATGGAGAATATGGACAATTTCCAGCGAATTTTCTGGAGTTTGTACCGCCAAATCTTCCATCCATGCCTAACTAACTATTCGAACGGGAAGTTGAGCTTCAAGATTTTTTATATTCATGTAACACAACTTATACACAAATGTTCCAAAACGCATCGCATCGATGAAAACTCAAAACACTTTTTTCTGTCCTTTAGAGTAAATTTTGCAAATTATATTTTCATCATGTATATACACGATTTAGATCTGTAATTAATTGAGAACTTTTTTGAAATTTTTCAACATTGAAAAACTTTGAACTTATACTTACGCATAATGAAAGAAAATAGTAAGCTAAGTATTTATCAATGCTTTTAATTATGCAACGCGATGTAAGAAAAAAAATTAAAAAATAAAAAATAATTGAAAGAAAAAATTTTATAATTTTTTTAACAGAATTTCAGATTCCGAATTTTTAGAGATATAAAAAAAATTCAGCCTAAAAATATAAAAATAAATGGCAATTTTGCATTTTTCTTATCGTTTTCCTCAAAATAAAAATAAACAAACTTTCCGCTATTCATCAGAATTGGCAGCTGATTTTTTATTTCCTCTACTTGTTGATAAGAAAATAAAATGTTTGCAAACAAAACTTCCCCTCAATTATGTATGAAATGTAAAATTTCCTTGTTCACCATATAAAAATAAAAATTGATGCTGCGCATGTTCGTGAAAATATGAAAAATCTCAACACTCGAGTGAGAGAGATAAAAATCGATTTTTCAATAGAGCTGATAGCATTTTCTTGTAAAATAATTAAATAAGAACTGCAAATGTCAAAATCAAGCGATAGAGATAAGCTCGGCGTAGACGGTAATGAACTTTTTATGTTGTGACTGTGAAATTTCAAATAAAGCATTCATTTCAGACGACTTATCAAATGAGTCTGTGGAGGAGTTGCGACATCGATTGAATGCAATGAAGAAATTAGTAGCTGAACGACAGGAAAAGACGAATGCAACACCAGATTCATCAGAATTTTGGCAACAACAACCAAAGAAAAGTGCCACAGGAATTATTGATGGAAATTTTCTCTCCATTGCATTCGCTGGAATTTTCTTAACCATAATTTGTGTTTCAATTTACGCATTCTACAATTTATATCATGCAGTTTTAAAAAAGTTCCCTTCTCGTCACACCGAGCTGTAAAAAATAGAAAATTTTTTATCAACAACTTTGAATATTGTGAAGCCGTACGATAATAATGACGAATATGTATGCCACTTGAATTAATATAATTCTTCTTATTGTTCGCGATGTGTTTGAATAAAAGAACATGTGAGGATGAAAGTAAATAAAATGAGTGAGGCTTTGTGTGATAGAATTGAGGTATAAATCAAGATTTTAAGGGTAGATTGAGAATTTTATCGCAGCGATAGCCAAACAAAGCGGATTAAATTTTTATCTTTTATTTCATTTAAAAATATTTTAAAAATCTTACAATCACGCTGTTATCTGCATGTGAACTCGTTTTGCGATTTTTCTCTTTTTTTGCTTTTGATTTTTAAGTCTTCTCGCACGCGTCGCATCCTTGAAAAGCTCAACTTTATCTTGACCCTCAATTCTGCGTTGCAACAGGCTCATTGCGTGTACATTCTCGCCTATCATATCGCGTGACTCAACGACTGTGCTCTCGAGATGTTTGATGAGCTTTTGAATTGATGGTAGGAGAACTTGATTTGAAACAATCGGCCTGTGGTGAATGCGAAAAAGAAAGAGAACTACTTTGGTGATTAGTTCAACTTCATCCTTGCGTGTTTCAGCGATTTTTGGGAGTTTTTCGAGGATCTCACATACGCCTGAGAAGGGCAGAAGTAAAAGAGCTTCTTCGAGGTCTGTTGAGCGAATTTTTGAGAACACACTTAGAAGATAATCGTTGCTTGTGGTGGCTTCGTAGAATTGCATAAGAGGAGGTAGTTCAGTTCCACCATTCGCATCAAACTTTTTGCCAACTTCAAGGGACTCGAGAATGTTTTCAGCGCCTCTTTCAGCACCGACGGTTTTTTTCGAAGGAAGATTGAGTCCTAAAATTTTAAAAGTTGTAAATTTATAATTAAATTAAATTATTGATTAATTTACCAGGCAATCCAGGGACTTCTGAATCTTCACCAGTTGCCAATTCTTTATTTTCAAGTTCTTCTCTTTCTTCCTCTTCTGCATCCTGCAGCACCAAAACTTCATCTGACTTCTCATACATTCTTAATGTCCTATCCGAGCCACAGGAAATTACATATCGGCCATTTGGACTTACACAAAGTGAGTAAGCTTCACCAATGTGTCCAGGAAGTGTTAAAATTTTATTGAACGAATCTGCATCCCATTGCTTGATTTTTCCATCTTTTCCGCATGTGAAAAACATGTGAGTTTTTGGAATAAATTGAAGTGCCATCACTGAGTCGTCGTGCGCGAAAATGCTCTTGTGTATGTCACCAAAGTCCATGCCCCAAATTTTAACATTTCTGTCGGCTGATCCGGTGGCAATGAGAGTGTTGTCATAGCAAATGTCAAAGCACAAAACTGGCAATTTGTGTCCGTAGAGCGATAGGAAAAATTTAAAAGTGTCCATGAATAGAATTTTCACGGTTGAATCGAGGAGAGCGACCACGATGTACTTATTGTCGGGTGATATTTTAGCTGTCAGCACATTTTCCTCTAATTCTAGCGTATTTTTATGTATCAGCGAGAGAACTTTATTTCCTTCGGTGTTGGGATCTGTTATCATTTCGAACGACCAGAATTTTACGGTACTGTCACCGCCGCCAGTTACACAACTTCTAAGATTTGGCGCTAAACTGATGCTCCACAGTTCTTTCTCGTGTGCCTGAATTGTTTCGATAATTTCGCCAACGACAATGTCCACAATTAATAAATTGCCTTTCTTAGTGCCGAGGAGCACATGTCGATCGCCAGGAACAAAACAGGATGCCAAAATGTATTCAGTTTCAACTGTTCTAAGACACGCTAGAGATGTTCGATTCCAAAGTTTTAGGGAATCTCCACTTCCACTTGCAATGGCCAAGTTATCCGAACTAAAGCAGACACTTCGACATTCTGAATGATGACCTTGTTGAGCGATTGAACGAAGTAAAGCTGGCTCTGGATGTTTTTGAGCTGTGTTGACGCTATAAAGCTGAATAAGATTATTTCCAAAAACAGCACTGACTCGAAGTTCGCCAGTTGCACTCATAAGCAGATCAATTGATTTCACCTTTTCTTTAGCCTTAATCGAGCCAATTCTTTTGATTTCATCAGTTAGACTCAACTCATTTCCGCTCGATTCATTTTTAACTTCAAGTTTCTTTAATCTCTTCGTTAATCTTTTCATCGATTCGTCTTGTGTGAAAAAGTAGAAAAGTTCAATTTCATTATCCGTTCCTGTGCAGCCTAAAATGTGTCCTTGACTTTCGCTAATCAAATTGGCAGTTCGACCACGACCCGAACGTTGAATGGTGCCGACAAAATTACATTTTAATGGACTCATCGTGTCATCTTCACCCATTGAAAGATTTTCAGATAGTCGATAGACTCGCAAGTTTGTCTCTTTCGATCCAGTAACTAAAAATGAATCCTCTCTCATCAGTGAAAGTCCCCAGACTTCAGTGCTGTGATCAACAATCGTCATAAAGCAAAATTGAGTCTCCACATTCCAAAATTTTACTTGCATGTCCTTTGAACTAGACACAACAACATTCTTGAATCTTTCGATGAAATGACAAGCTGTTACAGCACCAGTGTGTCCACTCAATCGACACGTTCCGACTTGATCAACAATATCAGACACAACTAGGTCAGTGTCGAGACTTCCCGAGAGAATTTTGATTCCTTCGCTATCGAATTGAAGACATGAAATGGCCGATTTGTGTGGTGTGAATGTGCATTCAACGGTTCTCGTGTTGATGTTAAAAATTAAGACATTTCCATCGCTGTAGCCAACTGCCAATTTATCATTGTGCTGTTGAAGAAAAGTCACTTCCTCGCGATCCCGATTGAGTTCAGAAACTTTTTCACCAGTTCTAAAAATTTATTTAGAATTATACAAATTAGATCTTTTGAAGGTGTTTGATGACTTAATGATGTGCTTCAATAATTAAAGTTTAATTTACCTCAAATCCCAAATGAGAACGTTTTCTGCCGCTGCACTCGCAAAATATCTTCCACTAATTCCATTGTAATTAACGAATATTCCGTTTGATCTCGAGCTTGCGATGATGTTAAATACCGCGGCTGGTTTGTACCTCAAGTACTGCTTCGTTACACCCATTGTATTCAATTATTTTTTGTGAATTTATTTAAAATGTGTTTTTGTTTACTTTTTTTCACTACATGTGATTTTTTCTGAAATAAATTTTCGCTTCCACGAACCCCTCGGCAGATTAAGATCAGTTTTAGCGAGCTTTCACTGTGTCACACACAAAAATCATTTTTAAAATAAAAACATTAAAATAAAGAAGTAATTTAGCGATAATTAAAGAGGGCTCAGAGAAACATTCTAAATAGTCACAAGATGAAGATCAGAAATATTGCAATAATGGGATATCGTTCAGTGGGTGCGTCTTAATATATAGGAAATTTATTGAACTTTAAACACTCTGGAAACGTGAATTAATGCGCATTTTAATATTTTTTAGGCAAATCATCATTGAGTATCCAGTTCACGGAAGGTAATTAGCGTCTTTAGAATGACTAAATGGAAATCCCATCGAATATTCATCAACTTTGTCTTATTGATCTGTATCAAGTGGTTTCTCTTATGAAAATATTCATCATGTTCACACAAAGTTTCAAAATTTTAAGAAAAGATCTGAAATTTTCAATTATTCTCTCGGTCGAGCGTTAACACGAGCTTTAGAGAACAACAAAAAAAAATTCCTTATCAGCTTTTAATTGAATTTGTTATTATTTTAATTGATACCGCGCGACAGCAACAAGGATGATTTTCCTTTGTGAGATTAACTCTCGATGGCAAGATGGGTCATTTGTGTCAAGTGGTGACACTTTTTTGGGAAGAGCTTGATAAGATGAAATTAGTAATTTTTCCTCTTCTTATTCCACAGGACAATTCGTTGACTCATATGATCCAACAGTAAGTAAAATAAAATAATCCCCTCTCTTGACTGCATGACTCATAAAAATCTTATACATCTTCCAGATTGAAAGAACTTTTGCGAAACGCACTCGTATGAACAACACAGACTTTGAAATTAAGCTAGTGGACACTGCTGGTCAGGATGAATATAGCATTTTTCCAGCTCAATATAGCATGGATTATCACGGCTACGTACTCGTGTATTCAATCACGAGTCAAAAGTCCTTTGAAGTCATTAAAATCATCTATGACAAGTTGATCGATGTTATGGGAAAGCCTTAGTAAGTGTTTGAATTTGTTATTATAATTTTAAAACTAATAAATTTAAATTTTTTAGTGTTCCAATTGTATTAGTCGGAAACAAAACCGATTTACATCAAGAACGAGCGGTGACATTCGAGGAAGGCAAGAAACTTGCCGAGCAATGGAAAGCCGTTTTTGTCGAGACTTCAGCCAAACAAAATGAATCTGTCGATGAAATATTTCTTCATCTACTCGGTTTGATTGAAAAAGAGAGTAACGGAAGTAATCCAAAACAGCCAAGCAGTTGTGTCGTATCATAGGAAAAAAAAAGTTCATCATCACCTCATAATTAACAATGACGAAATCAAATTTTTTAAACGCTAGCAACAGTGATTAGAATTTTAAGTTTTTTTTCCCGAAAAGTGTCAAAAGATGAGCGTGAACAATTGCTGTCGATGGATTCAAAAAAATGGATAATTTTTGTGCTGAAGCTAGCTAGAAAAATTGCTTAAAAAATTGGACATTGAATGTATAGAGCGCTAAATTTAATTTAAGTTCATCTCGGAAATTTTTACCAATTTTTAATTTTTATTAATTTTAATGAACTGTGAAAAAACGTTCATTAATCACTTCACAGCTCATTAAAAATCAACAAATTTACAGTTGCAACTTTTAAGTTTTATTGTTTTTTTAATTTTTTTCAATGCAAATGAATAACTTCCGATAAACATTAAAATATTAACACAATACTTGTACTACTGCATTATCGTAATCCATAAAAAAAACTCGTTTTCTGTAATTTCTACATTTTTTTTGGAATTTTTATAAAGGGCAGAATAATAATTTAAATAAACAAATTTAAAAAAACTTAACATTTTTTCAATTTTGTTTTAAAATGTTTTTGAAATAATTCTCAACGATCATAAATTATTCAAACACCTAAAAGCTTTTATTGGATTTATTTATTTAAATCTTAAGCTTTAAGGACGATTAAGAAGAGGCTGCATAATGATTCAAAGCCCATTCGATAAAATCTCAACCAGAAAAAAATATGGCCATAAAATTAAAGACTTCGACATCATCAACGTCGTCTTGTGGGTGCAAAAATCAATTTTCAATAAATTTTCTTCATGCTTTCACATAAATTCTTTGCGATAATTTTTATAACTTATTTTTCTTCACCATTATGCATCATTCAAGTTATAATTTTTTTAATGTCGTAAAATTTCATTAACCTTAATTTACTTTTTATGAGCTTATCAAAGTTTAAACGAAATGATGTGTTTAAGGCCTCATGGGGTAAACTACTGAAGAAAATAATTTAAAAAAATAAAAATTTTGATGCGCTCAAAACTCTTCTCATCGAAAACATTTTCAACTCTAATTTTTATTCAATTTTCACAAAAAGCTTTTTTTTACAGGTGAGTACCTTAATGCGTATGCAACAGTCAACGAAAAAAAAGCTTTCAACTATAATGACTCGTGATAAATTGAAAATAATTTTTCATCTCACTGTGCATAAGGTCGTGCACAAAAAGCGATGATGTTGCTCTCTTTTGAAGGTGCATGAATGAAAAAAAGCAACATGACCGCTGTCGTATATAAATTATTTTATGAAAATTCTTACGATGAGTTTACTGAAAAAAAAATTAAAAGCTTTCATTTATGTTGTAACGTGAACTTTCTTTTGAAATATTTCTTGCGAAAATTATAAATGATCCATTTAACGTTGAGGAAATTCGTCAAATTTTTCTCTCAACCTCAAATATTTATACGAGTGTGAGAAAATTTATGTTTATCCATCTGATGACTCCATAAAACATCAATCAAAAATTTATTTTTAAATTTTCAAAGAAATAACTCGATTAAAATTTGATTTCGAATGATTAAAAATTTAAAGCGTCGCAAATTTGAATAAATCATAAACGACCTACATAAATTTAATAAAATTCAATTAGGTAAAAAAAATCCCAAAAAGTTCTTTCACGACCTCTTTTAAAAAAGGCTTTTTACCAACTTTCATGTTTGCATATCAATTACTTTTTGACGTTCTGATGGATCTTTGATGATGGATGTCACCCCTAAAAAGAGAGAGTTCCGCGAGGAAATTTCAATGAATTTTTAATGAGACTTTTTTCTTATCACCCAATCCAGTGCTTCTGCATCAATTTTTATCTTATCCGAGTCGAGGAGCTACATCATCACTCATTGGCATTGTTGTTGTTTATGCTTTTTTATGCGAGTTCAGTTCGAAGGCGGCAAGGAGGAAAGATTGAGCTTTATAGGTCAATAAAAGACAGCCATTACCATTATACGTGTATTTTATTAGACTAATTTCGGTTCTTTCCCGCTCTTTACTTCCTGTGCAACCAGTGAGAATTTTTTTTAGAGTTTTAAGCGAATTTAATATTTTTCTAAATAAATCTCAACTTCTTTCTGGGCTTTACCTTCTTATTTTTCACCCAGATGTCTTTTTAAAAAGCCATTTGTCTCCTGCTGGGTCCCAAACAAGCACTCATTTGAGCATTACTAAATTATTCATGTCTAGCAGGCACAGTCAGCATCAATAGCCGAGATTTCAAAATAAAAATTTTTTATGATCGTTGTTGTTGTTTTTTAGCAGAATTTTCTTTAATAGCTCAATTGAAATTGAATTAGATTGGAATTTTTTTTGCTTTCTTAATGTGTCAGATGGACTTTCTTGTTCTAAATAAATGGCTTTAACTCAATTTGTCTTGCTATGCTGAGAAAATCCTCTCAAGTTTATTTCCGAGTTTAACTTTGAGAGTCCGGAAGGATTTAAAATGTTGGTCATTTTTTGTTCAAAGATGCTGAACTAAATTTTTGACATGTTTTGACGATGAAGTTTAAATCTCGAGAGAGAGTAAAGACCTCAAAGTTAAACTTTTTATAAGCCGGAAATTTCCTTTAAAAAAATAAAAAGTTTTCTTTTATGTAAAAAATTTTTCAAATGAGGTCGAAAAAAAAATGAAAATTGATAGAAAAACTTTTTTTGCTCATCTTAATTTTTCCTTGCGATGTGAAAACTTTTTGATTTTCAAAGAGTCAATTACGATTTATTACTTCAAGGTACATAGATTTTAAAGTTTTCTCTTCCTGTGGCACAAAATGATTTTTTGGCTTCGACAAATCTTTTGCAATTGTTTGAAATCCTTTTTTAAATTCCATCTGCCAGTTCTTTTACCCTTTCCGAAAAAAACAGTGAAGAGCAACAGAGGAAAAAAAGTTATCGTGTGAGACAAAAAAAAATCTTTTATACTTTCTGCTCGATTGCATGGAATGTTCACTAAGTGGAATTCGACTCCAGACAAATCTTTATCGAGGGAAAGAGAGACATGAGCTTTTATTGAATCAGTCGTGACTCGTAGGTGGGATATTCATTTTGTGACGTGCGTATCTTTTGTGAAAATGAAAGAATTGAGATGGGTCATAGGTATGCAAAAGTATAGAAAAATGTGAATTGAAAAATTTAACGTTTTTAGATTTTCGAATTAATTTTTTCGTCAAAAATTGACGATTAAAAAGTATTTTCCCCTAAAAATAATGCCGCCAATCTTAAATCCTTAATCTGTAATAGATTTCCTCCAAATCTCAGATTCAGACGCGATGAAAATCGAAATTTATTTACTCACCATTTATTGGAATTGATTGGCATATTTCTAAGTCACTACGAGAGAAGGTATTGAAATATATCTCAATTTTGGAGCGGGTGTAAGATGAGAAAATGAAATAAAAATGCTTTCTAGAGGGATAAAAAAAGAAGCGTGAAAGCACAAAAGTAATAAAAAGCTCATACATTTATTCCTATACACACATCTCTCTTATCTCATCTCTAATGCTTATTCCCCCATTATTTTTCTACTTAGAAGCCTGAAATTCACTGAGTCAAAGAAAATAAAGAAGAAAAGTGGAGGCGGAAGAGAAAGTGACACTGGAGAGAAAAATTATTTACTGTCGAAACCTGAAAAAAAGTGAGAAGAAAAATTAAATCGTTAATTTGAAAGATTTAGGTTTTTTATTAATTTAAAAAATTAAAGTGTCGTCTTCATTTTGTGTGTTAACACTTTTATTACTTCTCCCTTCCTTCCCCAAAAAAGTCGCATGAACTGGTGTGTGAAAGCAACACACAGAAAATGAAATTTATCTTATATTTATGCTTTAATAAAAGTTCAATTTATTCGCAATCATTTTACGTAATTTTTATGGCCCGGCAATTTACAATCAATGTGTGAACATATGCAGCAGTAACAACTGAGCCAGTCAGCGTGCTCATTCATCCTCATTGATCATTCTAGTCAATTCAGCAGATTTATAGAGGAGTGAGAGTGAGAAAAACTAGCTTAGAGCTAAGCTGATTTATGTCCATAAACACACAATGTTGTGATAAGATTCTTCTGTGTGTGGCAAAAAAATGTGAATATAAAAATGCGTGTAAAAATTTGTTGCAGGGAATAAAGAATATGAAAAAATTGTGAATGAGATTTTATTATTTCTTGCTTTTTATTTGTCGAATACGAATAAGAAAAAAAATCATTGCGGCTTAATTGTCATCGAAACCGTTGCATAATATTTTTATTTAAAACCCAAAATTTTATAAATTTTACAAATTTAAAAAAATATATTTTTTACAATGCATTGTAAAATAAAAAATATTTTTTCAAGTTCATGACGTCACGAACGCAACGCAAGCGCAAAATTGCAATTTTTGACCGATCTAGATGCTCACTTTTTTATTCTGTATGCTTTCATATCACAAACATCCACTTTCAATGTGATCAAGTCATCGCCATGCCATGCCATGTTTTTGTCTCTGCAGGGATTTTTAATGTAAATTATTTTTATACATGAAAACTTTTGGTACAGGATCATTTACATCATAATGCATGCATGGTTGCGATGACATAGAAGAAGAATTTTCTTATGTGCATAAAGTTATGAGAAACTCAAAGAAAAACAAGCTTCACATTTGGATTCAAGCCACAAGAGAATTTTTTTCAGTGAATGAATTTAATTTTGAGTCGACATTCGGTAATAAATTAAATTTTTATGTTTTCCAAAGAAAGAAAAGGTTTATTGACTCTGAAAGTCTTCTTCGAATTTTCTTTTGAATTATTTAAAAAAGGTTGACGACTTTGTAGATGTTGAGGTAAATGTTTTCGCTAGAAATATTAATTTAATAGAAAATTTCTGTCGTAACTTTAAAAATCTTATGCTGATCTAAAATCTAAAATCTCAGAGATTAAAATATTTTTCATATTTTCCATTTCATCAAAATTCTTTTCAGGTTATCCAAAATTGGTACAGAAGGTTAATAATTTTTGGACTCGACTTTATGAACGAAAAATCATTTATCATTCCGCAGTTAAAAGCTCATTTAATTTTTTTGGCACCTTCCTTAACAAATATAAAAAATTAGCCAAATAAAAATTTCACCAAAAAAAGCATAAAATGCAGGAAAAACTTTTTAATGAGCGCACATGCGAGTGAAAGGCAAACAGATTTTTAACATGTGCTTCTAATGTTTTATTTATTTTCTCAGCTTTATCTTCAGAAATTAAACAAGCTGAGCTTTGTGTGTTCAAACGTTCAAATACGGAACATTATGTGCAAATACGAGTGTTTAATTCTAAAATTTACGCATAAAAACTTTTTAATGTGTTTTGATTTCGTTCTCGTTAATATTATGCTAAGACTTGTAAGAAAAGATTTTAATTGCTGATAAATGCGTAAAAATTAACAAATTCTTTTTTGTTTTTTGGATCATTAAAATTCAAAAAAATCTAACGGGTTTTTAAAATTTGAATTTTTGTTCTCTCTTTAAAAAATTAGCAAAAAAAATTAGTTTCAATCGAAAGACACCAGAGAGCATGGTAAATTATTCGTTATGTCTCTGATGAAATGAACGCGATTGTGGATACGGAAGTAAAATTTATTACTGGTAATAAAAAATCAATTTCGTACTGTAATGAAGGTCATGAATATATTATTATTGTTCCGCTCTTCATTCCACGCTTTTATAGTACTCGAGGAACTTCCTCATGGGAAAAAGAAGAGGAGAATTCTCAAGTGTTTAAAAGAGATATTTATGAATGTTGAGAAGAGGCAAAATTCAGTTTTGGTTAGGTCAAAAATTTAGAGAATTTTATGCAATAAAAATTAATTCAATTTTCCATTAATTTTTATAAAAAAATCACTTTAAAAAGAATGACAAAATTTTTGATCTTTCCTTCCCATTCTTTCTCACACCTGAACCTGCAAATGACTGAATGATTACGTCTGGAGGCTGAAGAATGAGTGAGAAGGAAAATTGTGAAATTCAAATTTCGAGGTGTGGTGAAAATTATGAGATAAAAGGCTGTAATTTAGCATCAGCATTCACACAATACCTTACGAAAGGTCGTGGAAACACGAGAATGAACCCTCAAGTAACCATTAAATGCTCCATGAAATGGTATTAATATATTTATATTATTTTCTCGGGTAGCATTCGGTCGTTAAATAACTTGACTCATCAGCCGCTCTCACTCACAATTTACGACACCACATAAAAAAGTGGGTGACTGTCGAGGAGAGGAAAAGTTCTTTGACTTCTTTTGTTCTCGAATGAAAATATATATAAAGTTCATTTTAAATTTAAAACAAACCTAATTAATTTAAAAAAAAATCTTATAAAAACTTTTTCTTTGAGTTGAAAAATTGCTCTTGATTTACTCAATTTAATATGCAAAGAAAAAATTGAAGAGAAAAACTTTTCATTTAACGAGTTTTAAAACTTGCAACAGGGAGATTAAAACATGCTTGATGAAAATCCTTGTCTAATCCTAATTGTTGGAGCGTGTGTTGAAGAAATTTGTGTGTGTCTGAGTGTTCATGTCTCAGAAACTCTGAATAATTTTTCTGATTGCTTTTTTTTTCATGATAATCAGAATCTACAAATTGGACACGTGCAAAGTGATTGAAAAAGGAAATTTCAGGATCAGTTTCAGATTGAAAATCATTTAAAAATTGTGTGAACGGTTAGAAAGTTGCAAAAAAATTTGTTCAATTATTTTATTGAATTTTCACGAATGACTTCTCAACTTAATTCGATCATCTTGCAAATTAATTCCAATTTTCATTGGATTAGGATAATTCTAATCTGCGCTTATAAGCTTTTTGGTAACTAAACTATTCAATTGGATTAAGACGAGACTTCAATTTCATAAACACTCGTCTCTCTCGGCCTGCGTCTACGTTCATGTGAAGAAAGTATGAAGATGGAAAAAAGTTATTCCAATTTTCTCTAATCTTCTGCAAACGTTTTCATTTTTATCAAAAAGCTTTGCAATAACAACCAGACAAGAGCGAGAGGAAATTTCTGGCTTGCAAGGGGTTGAAAACTTTATTTTCTAAAAATAGATGTTGAAATTTATTAGCAAGAAGTTTAACTGCGAAAATTAGTGTAAAAAAATTAAAATTGTAGTTTCTACTCATCAATTTGGACGAATTCATATTTCAGCTTTAACTTGACCGCTCTTTAAGCAAACTGATAAAGCCGGTTACTGAAAACTTTCCCTCTCTCTTTCTTCTCACACTCCCCCAAATATGATTGTTCGTCCAACAAATATGACAATAGCTTTAATCCAATGAAGCTCAATTGATAACTGCTATTGGCAGCAAATGCTTTTCTGTTTAAGAGATATTTTGCTGTGTGACCGCAAACATACGACAGCAGCCAGCGGCAGCTTTATCTAAATGACTTCAAAAGGTTCACACAACAAAAAAAATATTTTAAATTCTCTAAACTGAAGTTCAAATTTTGTTGTTGCAAGTTAGTGTCGGTTTAGAGAATTTTGCGAGTCGATGATGTTGTTGTTGTCATGGAAGTTTTGGATTATCGGCAATATGACTGCATCTAAATTTATTATGAAGATTAAACCAGCATTTGATACTCAATAAGGCAATAAGGGAGAACTGGTTGGAGGGTTGAGCAAAGCAGGAGAGAAATTCAATTTTAAAAGCACAAAAAGTTTTTATCTTGTTTGAATTTTAAATTTTTTTAACTTTCATAAAAAAATCTCGAGGATTTTCCTGGAATTTATAAATTTGAAATTTAAATCGTTTAGCATAATTTACAAAAATTTCCCTCTAGATTTTCGCTCAATTTTCAAATGCATGTAAAAAAGCCAAAATATGAGCAACCACAAAAGTTTTTGGACAAGAGGGAAAATGGAAAATTTTCAATGGCAATGCAAAAAGTTTTCTTCTAAACTCCAATTTTTCTTATAACTGGAGAGAAACTTTTCAATCTTTATCGGATTATCGCCAGAGAAATTTTCTTCAGTTCCGTTGTGTTGGGAAATTTCTCCAACTCTCGAGTGTTTATGCAGGATCTCTGATAATAACGAACAATAACTTTCGATTCGAGAAAGAAAAATGAATTCTTTATAGACATGACCTTTGATATGCTTTTCTATGTTTTTTGTTCGTTTACAATTTAGCTAAGCAACAAATGCCAATAAACAAGGGATGCAGAATTTAAACATTTTTAATCTTGATACAAATTAAAGCCTAAACAGCCATCCCTTGACTCCCAACCCATCAAATAATGATGTTTGTTGCTTCGCCTTAACGAAATGGCAGGTACAACCTTAGAACTTTTTTCTTTATGGCTAAAACTTTGCGCTTTAATCTCATTCGTGACATGAAAGACTGAAAGCGGCCGAGAGGTTAACGAAAACAAGAAAATGGAATTGTTTCGAGGCTGTTGAACATCTTCGATAATCATTCATTTCTCGCACAGTAAGAGCCGTCATGTAACAACCATCAATATCATGAAAAGTTGAATCCGATTAACTTGCCAATGATTAATCGATTTTCGTGTATCAATTTTTATGGCTAGAATAGACCGCAGCGCAAAAATATCGATTGAAGCCGAAAGACACAGACTCGAGCTTGGTGATTTGTTTTATCTCCGTTTTCATGCCATTTGAGTTGTTAGTGTAAATGATCATAGCGAAAAAAAAGCTTAAGGGAGATGCGAAAAATTTCTGTGCTCAGTTTGGATGAAAAATGTGAGGAAATATGAGAAAGGCAAGAGAGAAAGTGAAGAAAAATGTTTGTTGCTTTTTTAAAAGCTAGGATGAGTAATATCAATTTAGCCAAGGAATGAAAACTTTTTTTTTTATTTAAAAAAGTTCTAAAATAATTTTTTTTTTATCTAAAAAACTTCAATTTTACCCCAAAAAATCTCAAGATATTTTTCACCTTATGCTTTTCTCCCCTCTAAAAACTTACATCAAGATTTCTTTTTATTTTCAATTTCACTCGTTTAAAGTCGCATAAAATGCGAACGCAAGTTTCTTATCGCTCGAAAGAGAGCATCTTGAATTTTAACGCAGGTAAGATCAGATTTAAAAGGTTCTATTGAAGACTCGATTCATCTTGACCGAGAGGCGAGATGATTTTTTCCTCGGTTGTAAAATTTAACGATTTTCCTTTCTCGATTCTAACTTCCGCAACATTTATTTTACTCGACTATAGAGCTGCAGGTCGTGAATTTTGCATTTGAGTGAGTACAAGGGGTGTCAAATTTTTATTTTTCCCTTTTAAATTTGAGAACTCTTTAAACGCAGATCTAAAATTCTCCTTTTTAAATCGTCTCTGCAGGATCTTTATTGGCACTTTTAACGACGGATGATTCTGTATAATAGACGTGCGGTTAGACACAGCCGAACTTGATAATAGATCTCAATTATACGACACGTTTCCAATTGTTGAGTTGATGAAACATCTTTTGGGACTTGAATGATGGCACAATTATTTAGACCACAGTCACCTTAAACAGAATTGCTTTCTTCTTCTGAGGGTATTTACTGTTATTTAAAATGAGATAAAAAGCCTTTGGAGAATATTGAAAGAGGAAGTTCCTTTTTTAACGAGCGACAATCGCAGAAGAAGAAATTTTGAGAAGATAAAGAAAAGAATGTCCCAAAAAGAGGAGATTGTTGTGAAAATTAATTTAACGAATTTCCAGGAAGTGAGACATGAAAGATAATTTAATGATTTAAGGTTTTTCATTTTGGGTAAACGTTAAATTAAATTTTGGTGGATCGAGCCTTGAAAATATTTCGAAAACTTGTTGATCAAATTTACATTTCAAAAGTATCTATAACAACTTCAAAATGATTTTTTGTTTACTGCATGGATCAAAGTTAAATTTTCAATATCAAAAGTGAAAAGCTCAAAAAAATTAATTCACTTCAAATTAAGCTTTGTATGAAATTTCTAATTTTTTGCAACCTCTCATGACAACTTAACACAATTACGTCAAGTGGATCGTGTTTATAAGAGAGCATGAGCAAGTATTGAATTTTATGCTAAATTAATTTTTTGCTGGTCTCGTTTACCTTCAAAAACCACAAATTGAATAAACTCTGCTGGAATTCTCTAGACGAAAGCATGCAGACATTCACAAATTTTCAGTGAAAGCGTGCGGTGAAGTCACAAGAACGGATAAAAGCTCTCGAAAATTAACAAAATCGTCCCGAATGATTTTCATTTTGTGGAAAAATAATCGAACCAGATTCAGAGGTTTTACAAAAAATCCCTCGGCTTTGAGAGGATGCTCGAGCATTGTGCGTTTACTCTTACTCGTCCTTACAACTGTACACTGACATCGTCGCTCAAAATGTCTAAAACATCTGTCGCACAAAACCGAGTGTACCCAAGTTTAACCTAAAAGCTTGAACGGCAACTGAGACGATAATTGGCATGAGGACGAAAATTCCGAATCACAAACTTGAAAAGCTCATCCACAATTGCAAACAACCATCAACAGCAGGAGCATCAGTCGGGACATTGCAGTCGAGTAAATGAATTGTTTCCTTTAAATAATGTCCACTGTTTGTCCAAAGAGGCAAGTGAAGCTCCTATAGTGCAGCATCGGAAGCAATAAATTAAATTAATTTGAAAATTTGCATTCTAAATTGTGTGTATGTGTGTGTGTTTGCCAGGATAAATATAAAAGCAGACAATGGTGCTTTACTAAACCAGAGTTGAGAAATTGATTTAAATTTAGAATAACTTTAAGAGGAAATTTTATCGATTTCTAAATTAGTTAAATTATGATCTGAAAGAGCTCAAATTTAAATGTTCAAACTCTGATCGCATTGTGCAGTTTAAATGCCTCTATATTGCAAAATATACTGACAAATTTACATAAAATAATAAGCACGAGAGAAAGTTTATTTTGTGGATTAGAGCTTCAATTTGTACACACTAAAATCCATAACCACATAAGCGGATAAATATAGTATGATAATTACATGCTAAAACGCACCATTACACGCTCATCCCTCCGAATGTGTCACTTGCAAACAGTGTAATGTTATTATCTCGTTGTCCGCACGATGATGATAGACTTAATTCAATGATGCCTTATAATAGAATCCAAGCGAATGAGATAAAAGATTAATCATAGCTGCAGTGAGGATGCTTCAAAACTCAAATGCACCAATTATCTTTCTCTCATATCTAGCTTTTGTGCAGGGATTTCATTTTATTTCGAACATGTCGCTGATAGAATTTCACCGCTTTTATAAATTCCATTTCCAGTGAATTCGATGCGCATTCAACCATTTCCAAATCGATGATTTTGCTGAAATTTTTTGGGTGACGATTTTAGATTCGAATGAGGTTGTTTTGTGGCATCAAAAATTCGGATAAATTCAATGTTCATTAAAGAGGAAAAAATTAGATTATTTAATAAATTTTTCATCAAAATGCACCAACAAAGTTAGAAACTTAAAGTCAAATCTACACAAAAAATTATCTACGCATGCAGAATTTATAATAAAAATTTCATTCCTGTAACATCCAGAAAGAGCAAAGAAGCAAGTAGCTCTGTTATGATTATGAGAAAAAAGCGAGTGAATTCACAACATATTTAAGTGTGACATCAACACACAGAGGCACACTTACATTTGTTGTTGTCACATTACGTGATGCTAAGGGAGCAAATTGAAATTACGTGTCGTGAATTTTATGATGATAGATTTTTACCCTACCTGCATCACTCTATTCACTTACATTTTAGCGCTAACCCATCGAGCACGTGCTGATGCTACTTTTGAATTTTTTAAAACTTTAATGAGAGTTAAAAGTTTTAGATTTTTTACCTCGATAACTAAACTTTTCTTACCACAACCCTAATGGATGTTTGAGAATGGAACAGTACTAAAAGAGCTCAATATTAATGTCGATCAAATATTTGAATTTTGTTGTTATCGCTCTCATGATAATCATATGGAAACGTTTTACGTATATTGAGATGCGTGCTGAATGGATTTATCAGGATGAAAGCTCTCTCGAAAAAGCTTTCATACAAAATTAATAACAAACAATTATTAAATCCTTTAGTAGTATGGTGGTGTTGCTGTTGTGTGCCGACGCAGTGATGAGCGCATTGTTTGTTGTGTATGCTGAAATACAATTAGCATTATGATGATGTTGTGATATGATGATGAGGATGTGAGCGGATGTTAAAGTTTAAACGTGGAGGAAAAAAGTTCAAGCACGTGCTTTAAACGTGAAATGAGCAAATTAATAATTGATTAAATAATTTTAAAAAAAATATCCACTGAAAGTTTAAATTTCACTCAAATCTTGCATCATCAACTTTTGAATTTTCTTATAAATATTTTAAGCTACCACAAACAATGATTCAAGAAGCTTCAAGTCGCCCTTTAATCATAACAAGAGATTTAAAGTTCTCGCATTCCCTCGAGAGTTAGAGATGAGCATTTTTATCCCATCCACGAGAGCCATTGGAAAGATGAAAGTGGGGAGATGATGAGATTAAAATTTAATTCACTTATTTTGTCTTCTTCTCTCACGTTGTATATGAATGTACAATCAGATGCATACACACACCAGCCAGCCAAAAATTGCCACGAGAGTTTAAAAAAATAATTTTCTCTCTGACTTGTAGTTATTGCCAATTAATCTCGTCGACTACTACCATGTGCTTCTTAATGACAACGTCTGTAGTCGGAGGGTGAGAGTGAGCAATAATTAAAGCGCCATCATAGCTGTGAGAGAGAGACGAAAGAAAAGTGACGCCATACGAAAATTAAAATTGTGAGCTTAAAGCCAAAATAAATATAAAAATGAGCTCAGACTTCGCTTTGAATTCATCGCACGATTTAAATTTCCATCTTTTATGCTTAATGCGGAATGGCAAACCATTTGGTGCTTTTTTCAAGTCGCTTAAAACTGCCGCTAATGGATGACAGTCATTAAAAATTAATTGTTTCAGAAAATAGCGATGATTACACTTTAAAGTGAGTGAAGCAGTGAAATTTAAGTGCAAATAATTGTTTTAGAACCGTCAAATGTTGGAATGCAGTTATTTTATTGAGCGAAATTTTTTTTCATCATACATCAGTTTGCATTCTGTTGCTGCGATTTTGACATTTTTCGAGACAATATTGGTATCCGAGAAGTGTCGCATACGCTTTAGCCACAATCATGTAGCTGCCGGAAAATAAAGCTCGATATTTGTGGGCGCGCACGAGTGTTGCAATGGATTCCAACATGCTAGTGTGGATATTTGGATTAATTTCCGCTTGCATGATCGTTTTAATGACATCGAGTGGTGTAATGAGAATCCATGATAGAACGCTTGCCGTAATTGCGGCAGTGGATGTTAGCAACACTTCAAATTTTATTGCCATTAAGCTTGCAAATGTCGGTTGTTGTTGTTGCTGCGAATTTGATTGCATTCTTATCGTTCTGACAATTTCAATTCCGTTAGCTGCTTCGTACATGTAGTCATAGACAACGTTGTAGATTGCATATGGAAGAATATCACGTAAAATCATCGGAACTAACCCTCTATAAAGTCCATAAAAACCCTCATGGTGATAGATGTGCCGCATACAGCTCCACGATCTTCCAACGTAACCCAAAGTTTGTAGACGAATTTTCACCACCTCGAATGGACAACTCAGTACGGCCTGCACTAATCCAGCACTGCTGCCAGCAATCAACATGTGAATTTTAATAAGCTTTTGTCGTTGCACTTCGGATGTGCATCTAGATATAGAAATTGAAAGGAAATTAATTTGCAAAAGCAATTACGAAATTGAGGTTGTAGCTCTTCACGCACTGATGAGATTTCTCTAGCAAGGGTGCGGAACTATATCAATATGAACTTTGAATTTCTTTAATTAAATAGTTCATAACCCTTTGAAAAGCAAATCCACTCACCTATTCTGAAATACTCTGAGATTGGCGATAATTGAATGTGAGTTAGAAGGAAGAAGAAGAAGAGAAAATTGAGAGTAATTTTTATTGAGTGCAATTTCCATTCTTACCTCATCACATTCCCATAAAGTGCAAAGACGAGTGCATTTACCGTTCCATTAGTAATGAGCGGGAAGTAGAAGCCTTTATAGAAGCCATTTAATCCATTATTCCGAATTATGATATTATACATTGTTGTTGAAATTTCTGAGGGTGAAAATCACATCGTTAAAGTCAGTCGAGAGATGATTTCGAATGAATTTTTATCATTTGCCATTAGCTTCACTCAACGATGATGTTGCAGAAAATTTTATGAGAGCTTGAGTGCCGGCAGAATTAATCACAGTCAATGATTTTCTGTATAAATCAATAAATGCTCGTGACTTGAATGATAGCTGTTCATCTATGTAATTACTTGCGAGTTGATTTTGTGGTGGATGTGAGCGATGCTGTGATGGTTAACAAAGAAAGTGTTTTTAAATTCTACATCAAGTTCTTTATGATTTAAAGCATAAGAATTAAAGGGATTGAAATCTGTCAATCTTTAAACTTGGAGTGTGGGCCACAATGAAGATTTCTGGAGAAGAAACCAAATGTTGACTTTCGATATGATTAAGTAGAATCTAAATAATTTCAATGTTGCAATACTCAAAGGGTTTACAATAAAATTTAAGCAAATAAGCCAATTATACTAAATCGCTTCTCTTTTATTGGCACAACAATATATTTTCAATTCAAATGTAAAATTTTCTATTGATACTCTCATCAGTTCATATCATGTCAAAATACTTCAAAGAGCAGCAGGGAGAGATGTAAAATATTCCGTTTCGATTTAATTAATTCAGATGAAAGTCATCTCACTTTGTTTTGTAAGCATTCAATTATTTCACTGAAATGCCCTCATGCAGCACAACATGCATAGAACAAAAAAGAGGATTGAATATCAAGGGATGAAAATTGTGGATTTCAATGTTTTAATTTTAAAAATTAATGGCTCAATTTTTTTAAAAATTTATAAAATGTTAATTTTTTAAAATTATTAAAATTCATCGTCGCTTGAGTTTTATTTGAGAATATTTGGAGAACAAGCATGTCATCATCATCAGCATGTTCACTTATGATGAAAATGGAAGCACACATCAAGCAATGATAAAGCATATATAAAAGATTGTATGAGAGAATGAAAACATAAAATTGTATATCAGGAAAGTTTTTTAATTAACTCACTCGTTTTGTGGACTTGTTGCCACGTCTGTCATGTATCATGAGAGGAAAAATTAAAATTGGCTTTCGACAGATTTAAAAAGAACCCTCAAATAAAGTGATTTTACATGTAACTTATACCTTGACTGTGTCCATCGGATGAGCAAGCACAATAGCAAACGCTCCTATATTGTGTGCGAAAATTACAATGTTAAACTTTTGTCATGCTTCCATTTCATTAATTTTGAATTATTTTGCAATGCAAAATTTTTATGATTGTTAAACTTTTTCAAGAGCAAATTTCAAGGGAAGAAATATTTTTGAAAAATATTTACAACTTAAAATATTTTAAACTTCCTTTTCCTTGCTTGTAGACAAAGTATTCGCCCAACTTGCGTTCATTGAATTTAAATACATTAAATAAATAGCTAAAGCGAGAAGATGCCGTCTAGCAACAGCGATGAGTAAAAAGTCAATTTTAAGTCATATAATGAAGAAGGAAAACTTTTTCTCTCGCTCTCTCACGTAAAAATTTCACTTAATTTTTGCGAGAAAAATAAAAAATAAGCGATAACTTTTTTTTCATATACCACCAACATATCCGCTAAGAAGATCGCAGTACACCAACTTCATAATGGCATCTCCAGCACAAGTTTTCGAGCAAAAAAAAACTATAAACTCGCAATTGCACAAATGTGACAATTTTTTAAAATTCTTTGCTGCACTTTTTCCACAGATAACTTTTTATTGGTCGCTTTTCAATCAAAGTTTAACTCAAATCCCGATACAAACTACTCAAGCAATTGTTATGATGATGCACTCTCGCATCTGAAAATTCAATAAAATGAAAAATTGGGAGAGCGATCTGAAAGCTCGGCGCAAATTGAACGGATGAAGACTTATAAAAATAGAAGCGAGAGGAAAATCCAAATTGCATTTTCATTACGTATGCAATCAGATGTTTTTCTCTCTTTACTGCACTCGCGCGACTTGATTTATTCATTTTTTCTACTTTTTAGTTTCGCGTCATGTGCACTATGACAAAATCTTGCACATGGCGCTATCGCAATAAATTGTAAGCAAATTTCAAATGAAAAAAAACAGACGAGTGCAGAGAGGCTGATGGCAGGAAAGTTCAAAGAAGTTTTCATTGTTAGATTTTATTTTTCATCTCTTTGTAAATAAATAAAATTAAACTTAAACTTTTCTTCGTCTCTCTTGCTTGCAAGTTTGTTGACTTTTTTCTTAGAAGATTTAAAGTTTTATTAAAAAAACATGCGGGATCTGAATAATAAAATTCTCTTTCGTACAAACTCTTATTTGTTGTTGAGAGTGCATCAAATCATTGAAAATCGTTTTGAAGTATTCTCGCTATGATATGATATGCATGAGGTATTTTATGATCATCTTGGGAAGGTGATGGGATGCATTTCAATGAAATGAAAATGCTTTGAATTTTATTAGATTGCACACATCACGCTGAGATATATTTCATGCTGTCTGAGAGGTGATATTGATTTTTGAAAAATTCAAAGGAATTTCATGTATTTATTTGAAACAAATTTTTAAGAAGGTTTTAAATTTCAAATTTAATGAGCTTAGTTTAAAGCAATAAAAATGAAAACTTTTTATTGTTAATTTTCTTCCATTAAAAAATCTTTAAACTTCAAAAGTTTTATGACGCTTCAGGGAACAATTTTTCATTGCTTTCATCGACTCAATTTAATAAAACTAATGATGATATTTTCGATTAGTTTCAAATCATAAATAATAATTTCGATTAAATTTATTTCTTCTTTCATTTTTCTCTCATCTGTAGCCTCTGAACAACAACGGAAAAATAAAATTATTGTCCCTTATAATGAGGTTTTGTTCAGCATGTACTCAGAAAAGCGAAGATAGTGGAAAGAATCTTTGTCCCAATATGTTGTCAAACCCAGAGAAAACTACAAAACATAAACCAAAAGCACATACACATGTCATGATTTATGAACTACTTTTAACATTAAATAAAATGAACTCATATGAGAGTTTTTTGTGGAGAAGAAAAAATAAAATAAAATTTTGTAAATGGTCTTTGAAAATGAAAAATTAAATTGGGTCTTGGATATTTTTAATATTTATTTTAATTTTCAATCATTTTCACACCATGAGATCATTAAAAATTCACAATTTTCAATAAAAAAGAGAAACCTAATTGATATGCAATCGAAACGGGAAAAATAAATATTTGAAATTCTTCAGTTTATTTTTATTTCATGCTCTACGTGACCGGCGAACTCAATTTTGAGGGAGCTAATTTACCATCCTGCCTCGACTGCTGTTTTGTCGAATGTTTTTATGCTGAACGAGCATGGGAAAAATTCTAAAGCGAAAAAATTGAGCCATTTAGATGGTTAGGGCATAAATAAATTGGCATTTTGTGGATGGACAAAAGATGTTTTATTGGCAATTCCATAATTTTAATCTCATTTTTTTGCTTTGCCATCATTCTTTCTCCATCTCTGTCTTTTCGTTGGCAAGACAGATGAGTAAAGTTAAGGCTTGAATAATTGAGTTAATGCGTCTTAAGGAAATTTCGCTTTTCGAGCGCGATGTGGCTTGAGAGTGAGGCTGTTTAAAGCAGCAAAACCATAAATGAATTTTCATCTCTCTCTTTTCTGATGCCTTAATGTCATTTTCATCCATTAAAATATTTTTGACTAAACTCTATTAAATTGAGACTTTGAAACGTGGGGAGATAAGAAAATGAAAATGCCATGATGTCAAATTATTGTGAAGGATGTTGATGAAGGCCAAAAATTCTGTCAGAATTTAAAATGAAATTTTTTAAAGAAAATTTTGAAGGCTCTGAAAAAAAATTATAATTTCATCTCAGTTGTCTTTGCGAAAAAAATTTAACACTTTTCTCATTCGAATTCGAAACCTCAAACCGTTAACAAGCTTTATTTAATTGTGGAACTTTAGTTCACTGGATTATTATAACCATTTATATTTTTACATCTTTAAAGGAGTTCATTTGGAAGAATTTTATTTCTATTGAAGAAAAGTGATCAGATTCACAAAACGAAATTATTTCAAAGGTGAGTTCAATTTTCAAAATGGCGATGAGTTCAGGTTGGGTGTTGAAAAGTTGCAGAACCTCATTTAAATTAGAAAGAAAATTGTCGAAGATATAAAATGGTGGAGAAAAGGGTGAAAACAGTTAAATTAGTGAAAAGAAGTTAATTTGTGCATTATATTCGAGATTCAGTGACTTTCAGAGCACTTTTAGAGCTTTTTTCCTGAAAATTGAAATTTTCATCAAAGTAGCCAAATTGGAAAAAAAATTCATCCATTGAGAAATTTTTTCAAATTTTGCATCTCAGTTGTCTTTGGAAAAATTTTTTCACATTTTTCTCATTCGAATTCGAAACCTCAAACCGTTAACAAGCTTTATTTAATTGTGCAACTTAAGTTCATTGGATTATTATAACCATTTATATTTTTACATCTTTAAAGGAGTTCATTTGGAAGAATTTTATTTCTATTGAAGAAAAGTGATCAGATTCACAAAACGAAATTATTTCAAAGGTGAGTTCAATTTTCAAAAAGGCGATGAGTTCAGGTTGGGTGTAGAAAAGTTGCAGAACCTCATTTAAATTAGAAAGAAAATTGTCGAAGATATAAAATGGTGGAGAAAAGGGTGAAAACAGTTAAATTAGTGAAAAGAAGTTAATTTGTGCATTATATTCGAGAACCAGTGACTTTCAGAGCACTTTTAGAGCTTTTTTCCTGAAAATTGAAATTTTCATCAAAGTAGCCAAATTGAAAAAAAAATTCATCCATTGCATTGAGAAATTTTTTCCAATTTTGCATCTCAGTTGTCTTAAGAAAATTTTTTTTACACTTTTCTCATTCGAATTCGAAACCTCAAACCGTTAACAAGCTTTATTTAATTGTGGAACTTAAGTTCATTGGATTATTATAACCATTTATATTTTTACATCTTTAAAGGAGTTCATTTGGAAGAATTTTATTTCTATTGAAGAAAAGTGATCAGATTCACAAAAAGAAACTATTTCAAAGGTGAGTTCAATTTTCAAAAAGGCGATGAGTTCAGGTTGGGTGTAGAAAAGTTCCAGAACCTCATTTAAATTAGAAAGAAAATTGTCGAAGATATAAAATGGTGGAGAAAAGGGTGAAAACAGTTAAATTAGTGAAAAGAAGTTAATTTGTTCATTATATTCGAGATCCAGTGACTTTCAGAGCACTTTTAGAGCTTTTTTCCTGAAAATTGAAATTTTCATCAAAGTAGCCAAATTGGAAAAAAAATTCATCCATTGAGAAATTTTTTCAAATTTTGCATCTCAGTTGTCTTTGGAAAAAAATTTTCACACCTTTCTCATTCGAATTCAAATCTTCAAACAGTTAAGAAGTTTTATTTAATTGTGCAACCGAAAGGAATTTCCATTTTTATTTTCATAACTTTTAAGGAGTTTAAGGAAAACATTTATTTTAAAAGATTCTCAAAGGAATCAAAATCATTTCCAGGGTGAGAAAAAAACTTGAATTTTTGGTGGGGAAAAATTCAGAAACCTCATTGAAGGACTTTTTTTGAATTAAAATTTTCATGCTTCAAGAAAAATTTTAATCTCAGTCTTTTAACAATCAAATTTTAACTTCACAGCTCCGTGTACTCAAACAATTTATTTTTTCAAACATGGCATTCTCTCAAGCGTCAACGCAACATCCACGACATTTAGTTATGGATCAAATGTCACCAAGAATGCATCAAAAAAATTCTTCTACAACAGTGCCAATGGCCCGTGGAGGATATAACAATAATAACAACCGTTTTGGCAACTTCAGACACATGTACAATCCATATCAAAATCAACACAAGGCTTACAATCAGGACTGTTCTCGTTACCAAGGTCAAAACCGTCAAACTGCTAATTTTAATCGCAACAAGCGAGCAACTGAACTTGTGGTCCAATCGTTGAAGTCTGATAATGTTGAAATCGTTGACAAGCTCAAGCAACAAAAAACAACTATTGCATCTGCTGACCGTCAAACTGTCGCTAATCATACTGGAGCTTTCTACCGCTACTCAATCCCGCAATTTTATGAATTCAAGAAATCTTTTTCATTTGCAACGGCCTCATCAACACTTCAGCATCCACTATTGAATAAAAAGCTCGATCGTCATGTTCAACGAAATCTCTTGAATAGAGAAGTTGATGTTAAAGTCAAAGGTGACGTCACAGGACACAAACACAGCACTTTTGGCCAAGAAAATAAGCCAAAAATGCGTCGCAATGTTAATATCAATGGTGTTATGCAACCAAGCCGTAAAACTGAAGATTCTGGCATCATTCGAATTTTCTTAAACAAAACGGTCAATTTGAAAGAAGCTGAACATGCTTGGAAGCCAACACTGTTTAAAGCAAAGGAAGACACTCCTGATCAAAAACGCGAAATTATCATGCTCTCAAAGTTTTTCCGATCACTTCTCAACAAGATGACTGAAGACAATTTCGATATTCTTGTTCCGGAAATCAAAAAGCAGCAAGTTAACACTTCGGAAAAGTTGGATATTGTCGTCAACATGCTGTTTGAGAAGACAATCTCAGATCCGGGCTATTCTTCAACTTATGCAAAACTGTGCAAGATTCTTTTTGAAGATGAAAGTCAAAACAAACAAAGTCAACTCAGAAAGAGTCTCATCATGAACTGCAAATCTGAATTTGAGAAAACTCCCGAAAATAATTTGCTGATTGAATCGATTGTTGCGAAAACTGGAGAGCTTAAAGCAAACCTTAAAATTGCACGCAACATTGCTGATAGATTAAATGACTCGATTGATAGTGATTCAAAAATCAATGATGAAGTCAAATCTATTGATGAGCATGTCGTCAAGTGCGATGATTTTCTCAATGGAATTGCAGAGAAATTTGGCAAAAAACGTTCCTCATTGATGAATAAAAGTGATGACAATATTAGTATCAGGATTAAAAAATTGATAAGCGCAATTGAGCATGAACTTGATGAACTCGACTGCTTTCGAGGATTCTTGCGACGTCGTGCAACTGGCACAGTTAAATTTATTGGAGAACTCTACAAAGTGGATCTTCTCTCCTCCAAAATCATGTTTACCTGCATAAGATCTCTCTTAAATTCTAATGCTGGAAGTAAAACAAGCGATGAAAATTTGGAGCGTCTTTCAAGTTTGTTGACCACCATCGGAAGTAAACTCGATGAAAGTGAATCAAGAGCTCTTGGTGAAATTTTCAACAAATTGCAGCAAATTCATGCCAACAGTCAATTTGACGAAAGTCGCACTGGATTCGCCATCGAAAATGTCATAGAATTGCGCAGCAGAAGTTGGATCCCTCGTGAGAATCAACGAAGCAGTGAGATCAACCCAATGAAATTGGAAGATTTTGCCGAAAAAATGCGAAAGCAACAACAACAATTTCAAAATGGCAATTATCATTGTCAAAATCTAAATAATTGGCGTGATAATAACTCACAGCGACAAGCGAGCTTTCACGAATCAACCCAAAAGTATCATCGGGATAGCAATGATCAAATTACACAGCACGTGCCAGTGATCAAAACTGAAGACAAAGTTTCAAAATTGACAACCATGCCCAAAGAAGACTTTGAAAAGTTGATGAAAAATTTGTTGGATGGAAAAATTTTGATGGAAGAGTTCTTGGTCAAAATGAAAGAATTTTGCGTTGACAGTGAATCATTGATGCTGGTGATGTGTTATTATCATGATCGCAGCAGTTCAGAGCGACTTTTTATTGCAAAGGCCTGTGTGGCATTGATGGAACAAAATGAAAATTCAATTTCAAAAGAAGTGGTCAGTGCAGCACTCGATGAATGTTTTGAACTTGCAGAAGATTTTATTTGCGATGTTCCAAAAATTTATGAAATTCTCGCGGAATATTACTGCGACTTTCGAGAATTGGGATTTTTTGATAAAGAGAACATTGAAGCAGCTTGCAATGCTGAGAAGAGATCAAAGTTCATAAAATTATTTAATCCCGATGGAAGTTACAAGTCTCAATCACAACCCTCAGACATCAAAGAGAGTAAAGTTGAAGAAAAATTTGCAATCGATGAGAAAATTGTGGTGACTGAGTCTAGTCCATCATTGCCCTCAATGGTGACAAAATTACAAGATGAAAGTCTTCGAACAATTAAAGTTGATTCCACTTTGGAAATCACTTCGCTCTCCAATGATGACTTTTCGCAACCACCAACTGACAAAATTGTCGGAAAATTTGAAAATATTCGCAAAAAGTTTGAGTTTTTACTTAAGAAGAACATCAAGAAGCAAAATCTTGAGCCGCTCATCAAAACTATCGAGACTGAAAACTGCAAGCATGAAGCAACGTTCATTGCTGAACTGACTAAGGAAATTCTCAAAACTTGCTGTCGAAAGGTTAAAAGTGCTGATAAAAAGCAAATTAAATTTTTGATGGGAAATACGTTAGATCTGATTAAAATCTACGTGAACAAAAATCATTCATTGGAATTGCAATGCATTTCGGCCATTCAAGAATACATTTGTGGATCGAAAAAGCAATTTCCAGGTAAATTATTTTTAAATGATTGAATCGGCAAAATATTAATTTTTATTTACTTCAAATAGGATTGATTGCAACATTGATGGAGGTTTTCTTTGAATGATTAAAAAATCTGAAGAACAAAGTTGGTAAGTTTTAAATTAATTTAATCGGAAATTCTTGTAATTTTTATTAATATAAACTTTCACAGATTTAATTTTCAACACTTCACACAAGAGAAATTAATTTTTACATATTTTTTTCTACGATGATTCAAGATTCCTAAAGGCAATCACTCCTCCATCTATATCTTTATATTCCTGTTTATATTTTACCATATTATTTGAATTGATACAATAAATATTTTATGTAATTAAAAACCAAAATAAACTTGATCTTGTTAATTATTAATTTTTGATTGATGAGAAAAAAATAAAAGCTCGTTCATGAGATTTTTTGAGCTTTCATAGAAAATTAAATTTGCATTCAAAAATTTAATGAGTAAGATGAAGATTTTTTTAAGGCAAAATTCAAGAGGATAGAAAACGTTAAAGCCAAAAAGTATCAAAGCGGAAGAATAATAACTCATATGCATAAAAAAAGCATGCAAGGAATTTAATAAAAACTCATTTACTAAAAATTTCTCTTCCGACATCATAAAGAAGGTTCCAATTTATTTTTATAACTCGAAAATGAGGTTCTTGCTCAGTTGCACATAAATTTTCATGTATTTCTCGAGAGTTGTCGTGTCGGAAGATCTCTCGACTAGCCAATTTAGTATGCTGTAGAAATTTTCGTTGAGATTCTTGAGACTTCAACAGCATCATTCAATTATAGCTTGAGTTCATTTACAGTTGTGATTGCTCTGAGCAGAGAAGTGAAATTTATTTAATTACCAATTAAAAATTCTTAAATTTAATTCAAGATTTGTGATTTAAAAATATTTTTCACGTTCTAGAACATTGCTAAGTCACTTCATAAATCAAATGACCACCTTTACGTCGGTTGACCTCTTCGCAAATTCACACGCGTGCAACAAACCGTAAAATCCTCGCTATTAAAATTATTTTTATTGGATGAGCTTTAAAGCTTGCAATTTTTTATCACACCCAATTTCACTCTTTTTTGTTCTATCGCAATTTTTTCTCATTGCGGTATTATCACTGGTGAAACACGTACCTCCGTGTGTATGCGGTGTGTCGCAATAAATAAACAAAACATGTGTGCAAAGTATAAAAATCTGGTTGTGGTATCTCGAATGATGAGAAAGTTTTTTTCGTGATTTCATAAATTCAAGGTGAAATTTAAAAAATTCATCGTAAATCGCAAGTAGGTCAATGATGTCCATGCACATTTTTATTTCCACTTTAAACTTTTCAAATTTCCACGAAGATACGAAACCATAAAAAGCGAATTTAAGGAGGAAGACATTAAAGTAAACAACCAGCAATAGAGACGCCAAAATAAAAGTGTTGAAGAGGAAAAAGTTACGTGTGCAAACGCTTTTTTAAAGGTGGCAATAAGAGGCAGCATCACAAAATATAACAAAAGAAGATATTTATTTATTGTTCTTTTATGATGCTATAAAAGTTTCATTTGCCAAACATTTATTACATGTAACTTTTACTGCCTTTCCACTCCTTTTGTTTTTCATTTCACATAATTTTCATTTTATTTTCTCTAATGATTTCCCTGCAAATTTCTTGATTCTCCCTGCTGTGGTGATGTTGTTGATGAGCAAATATATAATTTTACTGAGTGTGTGTGTGCTCGAGCCGGTAAATACACACTCAATGGTCCTTAATGCACGAATGAAAAAAAAAATTTATATTTTATCATTTGCCTGCTCTTATATCTGATAAAATATAAATATGTAAGCAGCATCAGGAGCGGCAGTAATACGTAATTCAGGATGATTTTTTCCACAATGTACGAGTTATATGACGGTTGATTGTGCATACAATTTTCGAGATAAAATTTATAGTGCTTTAAATTTTTCCACGCTGTTCCATTGCGATGCTGATCCTGAACTGAGAACAAATATGCATTAAATTTCATTTAAATGTTTTTATTTATTTTTCACCTCAACTAATTTTATGGCGTCGAGGTGTTGGAACTTTTGGGATTTATTTTCAATTTTTATGGATTTTATACAATTTCAAAAAATTCCCTTGACTTTTCTTCATCACAATTTAACCACATCCGCTTGCCGTTGCAATGGCAATATCAGCGTTAATGGTGTTGATGCGATTAATATGAAAAATCAAAAAAGCTTTTCACTAACGTACGTGACATGTCAGAAGCAAGCAAAGAGATTTCCAGCCAACAACTCATCATACCGATATCATAATTTTCTTTCTGCAAACAATAACCTCCAGTGTTGCACATGGAAGATTTTTTCTTTTTTTCACACCGACAATGATGATGATGTTGCTATTATTCTCGTAAATATTTTTTTAAACTCCAAGAATGAGATTTTTCACCAGAGAAGATGAAAATTTTCATAAATCACGTTCATCGTTGATGACATAACGAGACAGCATCAGTTTTGTCAGATCCAAGAGCGAATATTTGTTAAGTTTTAACATAATTTGTAAAGTTTTTATCGTTTCTTGAAATTACTGGAAATTTTTAAAATATTTTAAAATTTAAAAAAATTACTAAAAAACAATTTAAATTTTAAATTTTCTTCTTGACATTTATTTACATGCCAACGAGACATTAATGATGATGTATGTTAAAGCAAATTTCAAAGCCAAGAAAATTCATGTAAAATGTGAAATATGATGAAGGTTAATCTGCGGAGAAAAATCTTCCTATTCAGCACAAAAGAGAAAGTCTGCAATAAAATTTCTTCTTGACCTTCCTCATAAGGTATGCAAATTTGTGAATGATGAATGATATTTGCTTCAAACTCCCACACACAATCGCCAATCACCAACAATTTCCAGTATCATCAATAACAATTTTCATCATTGGATCATTTGCATACTTAAGTGCACCATACAAAGTTTCTGCTCTTCATCTCATGCAGAAAATTCCTTCGTTTTATTTGCTGTTCTAAATTTGAATTGCAAAATAAAACAAAACTTGGAAGATAAGCAATGAAATAGAGCTAAAAATATCTATAAATTTTTGTGCAGCCATTCAGTGAGAAAAATTATTCAAATTCACTGTACAGCTTTGGTGGAGATTTTATTTCTTCAATATCATTTGAGGCATCAGAAGTTTTTCACATGACTGAAATGGAGTTTGTGGATGAGGCAAGCCATGGCAGAAAAAGTTAATTATGAATTTTTTGCATGATTTAAAAAATCCAAAAGAAAATCAATTTTTTTCATCAACTCTCAAACTATTTTCTCTCCTTGTTTTTCATAACCAACAAATTTCTCCCTATATAGTGCTGAAACTAAAATTTATTTATTATTAAGCAGTAAATAATCATCAAATCTAAATGTCGGATGTGTGTGGTTGTGCTGATGACGTCGGAAAATGTTCACACATATGAACAAGGAAATGGTTTTCGGCGTGAATTGAGTCGAGTGTGAAAATGACGATAGAACATACATTTTTTGCATGCGAACTAGTTTGGCCTGACAACCACGGCACCACATAATTTAACTCGCAATATTTACGCGCTTAAAAATCTGAAGGGGAAGCAAATTTGCTGCGGAATAATTTGCGAGAGATAAAGAGCTTCTTGATAAACGATCTCGACTTATTATATCCAACATATACATACGAACTGTGCTTAACATAAATATTCAAATTTAAAACGAGATTTGTACACAAAGAAATAAATCATGGAACAATAAATTTCGTTCTCATTCATTCTCCGTTTGTCTTCATATTCTCTAAAATTTCAGAACGCTTTTCATTGCCATTTTCCGCCACAACGTACAAAAGGAGAGGATTACACATATATGAAGCATTGTATGAGAACGAAGAAGTTGAATTTAAAGGGGATTGTTTATAAATTATGGTCAGTTCCAGGAATTTATTCAAGTTTCAGCATTTAAATTCTCATTAATTAAAATAATTTGTAACTCCTTCCAAAAAATATTGCAAACTTTGAGCTGAGTTGCTCGATTTTTTTTAAATCCACAATAAATCCCCTTCAAGGCAAAACAAATGAGAGAGTAAGAGCTTGAGTTAGAGAGTTAAAGTAGGGATGTGAATGACGCGGTTAAAATCATATATCATAAAATAATAATGCTTCCCCCTCTTCATTCTCATCGTGATGCGGAGTCGTTGAGATTTATCTTTATGAATTTCATTATGAAAAGCTTTTTTTTCTTCAATGCTTCCACCGCTAATGTTGTTTTTCCAATTCTGTCGTTCGCTATTGTGTTCATGTGTGGTGGAAAATTGCATTCGCCTTTGAAATTAATAAATTAAAATTTCTCTTTCTTCTGCTTTCAAAAAGAAAAATGAAAAAAGTTTTAAAGTAGGAAAATTATTTGTTAAATTGTTGAAATTAATTTAAATTTTTAAAAGCTTAAAGAATTGAAACAAAAAATTAATTGTTAACATTCAGTATTTTGAATAAGGGCGAGAAAAAGTAAAATGACTTTATTTCAGATTTTACTTCACAGAGTAACGAAACAAAAAAAGAAAAATTGTTTGAAAATTATGGTTTATATGCTCAGATGTGAATGGAAGCAAGCACGTAGAATTATTTTTTTTGAAAAGGAAAACATTTGCTCGTTTTCATTCTTTTGCTGAACAGTTCAAACAATAAGATTTTTTCTCTTGCTCCCTCATGAGTTACATACAAGTTTCGCATAGTTACAACTTGATTTGAACATCATTGTACATAGTGCCCTTGTAGCACAAGAAAAAGAGCTTTCCTAACTCTTTTAAAATTTCCTTTTTTTAAATTCAAATTTTTCTTTTTCACTCTACATAAAATAAAGTTCTAAAAAAGGACTTTATAACAGCTTTTGTGCTACACGGGTGGTTGGTCATTAAAAAGTGAAGGCAAATAATTTTTTACAAACACAAAGTTTGAGTTCTTGGTTAAAATTTGCCATATTTAAACTCATTAATTGAAGAACAGAGAGAGAGAGAGAGAGAGAGAGAGAGAATTTATAGTATTTATTCATGTTTGTACAACTTCGATGATTGTTCAGAATTCCATGATTGTATTTTTAAGAGCTGAAAAACTCTTCAAACTGCAAGCTCAACTCAATTTAAATTCAATTTTCGCTGCCAGCTTTCAAACAACTTTTTAATTTCGTTTTAGTTCAAAGACTGTTTAAAAAGTTTTTCCTTTTCAAAACTATTGTTGATGATGGTGCTTTTTGTTTATAAAAAAAATATTTCGAAAATGAAAACGGAAGCTTTTTTCTCCTGAGCTGAGTAATTAACGTCGATGCTTTTAAACTTTATTTTAGTTTTCTGCAAACTCATTTAAAACAACGATTTCAAGTGAGCAAGGGTCAGTTACTTCACTAAGAATATTTATTTTTCAAATAATTAAGTTTTTTAATTCAAATAAATAATTTAAAAGCATAAAATTTCAGTTCACAGGCACAGCACGCAGCCCCACAAACCCGTCTAAATGTTTTTATTTCCATTGTAAAACTTGCACTCGCATATCGCACTAAGTGCAGTTAACATACAACTACCATTCATGTATGCATGTTCCGTCAGTATTCATTACAACTTTTTAGTTGTTGCTGTAAAACCTGGTTTTGATGCTTTAAACTTCAACATAAACTATTTACCAACCGAAGCATTTTCTAAAGTGAGCGTGAGTAAAATTGCTGTAAATACGGCAAGAGAATTTTCATCAGTTGTTTTTAGCTCTTTCCTTTACGGAAGTTTTTTCATCTTGCTTTGTTTTTGCAATTACACTTTTTCCCTCATTCAAGCTTCACCTTGTTTTCATCTCTCATAAAGATTGAGGAATTTTCTTCATTTCGATGAATTTGTGATTCAATGAACGTATCCAACAGATTAAGTGCCATGTCTCGATGAAGTCGAAGACACGAGGAGAGAATTCAAAAGTTATTGCATCGATTTTGTGTTGCACTCGAGATGTTACGTGATTTACAAATATCACCAGTTTATCCGAAGGTTTTGAAAGGAACAGTCAAAAAACTGTTCGATGTCGTCTGAGCGCTTCAGACGGAAAAATAATAAAAAAAATCATTTATTGTTGAACGATTTTTGATTATAAAATTTTTTGTTCAATGTTTGCATTTTGAATAATCTTACATTTAGTAAATAGGCTGACCAGATATTTTTGGATCATTTAAATTTCCAATTTTTTAAATTTTTTGTTGTTAAAAAAAATAAAAACTTCGTAGATGGTCAGCCTTTTAGGAGATAACATAAAAACCTGTCAGCTAGATTTCCGACTGTTATCGAAATACAAAATTGTCCTCCCAACACGTTAGTTACACTCATCGCCGTCGAGTGAGTAGCATGACAATTTGTTTTTGTGAATTTCAATTACTTCGACAGACACTTGTTTACCATCGCCATCAATGCAGTAACAGAAGCCACGTCGGCATGCCAATTTTTTGTAGTTACCGTTGGCGCAACATTGTGGAATGTCTTGATGGTTGTTATCCATCAGCAACTTCCTAGCACGTGCACATTTGCAGTTCATATTAACTGCATCGATGGAGTTCTTTGACACCGCAAAATCCTCAATTTGTTTACCGCTTTGGTCGCCGCAAAATTTAAATAAATCATTTTGTTGAATGGACTTGAATGAGCCATCGGGATCACAAATATCTATATGCACTTTCGCATCACTGACTCCCTCACGCCTCGCCTCCAAAATCGTGTTTATTAAGCCTCGTTTTAAGTCCTCGCATGGACGAGCGTAATTGAATTCATCGAGGTGAATTTTTTCACTGTAACATGGCAAATCACGTAATCCCATTCGCGTCATGGTCAAGTTTTTTGCATCGGATGTTGGTGAGCCTGTTCGTTCATCGATGCAAACACATAAATCGCCAAAGCACTGGAGCGGATCGAATGAACCATCGGATTTGCAGCGAGTTGTAAAAAATGGAAATCTCTGCTCCACTAAATTCCTCAATTTATCATTCAGTCTCGAGCAGCCGCATCGCATTATGAACTCAATGTTCCTATGATGAGGAGCTTCGCCAAAAATTCTCTCGCCCAGCTCATTGATACAGAAGCACGTTTGTCCAGGTATGCAGACAATCGGATCAAAATTACCGTCGCCATCGCATTTCAACGCCGACTCGAGATGCCCAATTAGACCGACCTTCAAATTATCATCAAATTTCCGTTTCGATTGAAAGCATTCGCTTGTCTCGAACATTGGCTCGCAAGTCGGATGCTGATTGCCGCTTTTTATGGTGCAATAAAGTCCATCGCCGCAAATTGAATTGGGAAGGGGAGCGCCCGGTGAGCCGCGCGAACAATAGTCACCATTGTTGAGTTTCGTTAGACAAGTTTCGCAGCAACTGCAAGGTGTTGGTGTGCGGAAAATTAGTCCATTATGCGTACGATTTTGTGCTAAGCACGGTCTATCGAGTCGTTCACATCCCGCCGTCTCTCTGTAATTCTATTTTGTTCGCTTTTAATTTTGTGTTTTCTATTATGCAGATGCTGCAAACTTTTATGACGTTATAAGCTCTTTTTCCCGGAGATTTCATTTCAATTTTCAAGGGATGGTTTTAAGCAAGTAAAATATTTTAATTCACACTCACTTTGCAAAAGTCATCGGTGCATGCATGTAAATTGACAACAGCACATTCAACAATTTGTTGTTCAATAACACAAACTAAAAGTATTGCGGTGAAACCTAACATTTTCATATCTGTGACTGACTTCGATTCTCTTTTGCCTTTAGCAATTTTTCAGTTCTGTTTTATCTTATCAAACAAAGCGGTGAATATTATTGTCTTGGCATCGAGTAGGACATGATTTTTTTGAAATTACTTGAAATTTCTGATAAGGCTTTAAAAATTTCGTGAAATCAATTAATAACAAGACGTGTTTTCAATTACATTTTGATGCACACTTAAAGGTATAAATTGATTATTTAAGACGATAAAATAATTGTGAAACTTTAAGCGGATTTAAAGAATTTATTTAAATGTGTAATTAACAGTTTTGCATGATGTTGAAAATTAACTATCTGACTAGACGTTTAATCTCGTTTGATTTAATTAAAAATCTTGAAATGGCCCTCACTGTTTTCTGTTAATTAGAATTTTTTTTATTGATTTCTCCAAAAATTAATTTAATTAAAATTAAAGATTTTATTTCAAGAAATTCAAATAAACAAAAAACAAAATTTTCTCTCAATTTGAACAGACGATAAAATTTAACAAAAACACACAAGTTTTCCCCATTTTAAACACTGTTATTACTCATGTACATTAGCACTGTATATTTTGCACTAGACAAACAATGCTCAAATTATAGTTTGTTAGCCAGAAGCACTTTTCCACACATTATAGCAAAGTTCTAAAGAAAATAAATGGTTGAAAATTAAAGCAAATAAAAAAATTATTTTCACTTTTTTTGGTGCTTTCCATTCAATTAAAAATTAATTAGAGTGTGTGCACATCAAACTCAACGTCAATATTTTGATTTTCTGCCTTTTGCAGTTCTCATTGAGAGGCAAACTGACTATAATCATAAAAAAATTCTTTCCCTTCCTCTCTCGCTTGATTTTCGTGCGGGGAGCATTTAATGAAACAAAAAAGCAATTAACACAAGCTTCTCTCCGGAGGCAATTGATGTTGGCATGACTGCATCCCGACTTTCTCTCTCTCTGGAACATTGAGTGTATTGGAAATAAAAAACTTTTTTTTGCTTTTGTTTTTTCGCAAATATACCGAGAGTTAAACAAATAAATATACACACAAATGAGAGACCACATTTTGTGGCTTTTGCTGCAATGAATGTTTACTCATTCGCTTGACTTTTCATCTCACAGTTAGACTGCAGTGATTTCATGAATAATGAGATGTACAAACATTGCGTGCGGTTGAAAAATTTTGATTATTTTAATCAGAATTAATTTGTGTGATTTACAAATGTGGCGTTTATTGAAATTTTATTAATTTTGAAATGTAATTAAACAAAGTTTTGTTTGATTTATTTTTAATATTCACATATCCTCACATATGTGACCATAATTTAAGTAAATAAATTTGACATCAATATGTAAATTCCAAATTTACTTTTTAAGGGATGAAAATAATTTTTGTTTTAAAAGAATTCTCAGAAAAAAAATCAATTAAAAATTAATTACTACAAAATTTACAATTCTTACAAATATGTAATCAACTTTTACAGTATCGATTCAATTCATCGGTATCAATTCAATTATTACACATATTAAGTCCATGCATGAAACATTTTTCAGCCCTTTCAATTTTTCGACGAATAAAATTTATTTCATTTCGTCATATGTTAAATATAAAAAATGTGCCTACGAATGAAAGAATTATTTTTATTCAGCAATATGTGTCGTTGAATGAAATTGCAATTCAATGTTTCATGAAAAATTCCATCGATGTCGTTTCTCATATTTTTAATAAGTGCACTCACGATTTGAGGCAAGAGGTGGTAAATTTTAATTATTTTTTTAATTGATAGAAAACACTAAAAAGATAAAAATTAAATTTAACTAAGTTTAAAAAAATTTCTAATAATTCACTACTAAAATAATTAATCAAAAATTTTTAGGCATATTCAGGTCGAATTGCAATTTTGAACATGCTGATATCGACTGGTTGCAAGATGAATGAGCTCGTGGATAAATGTTTCAATAACTCTGACATGTGAGGTTGAGAAAAATTATATTAAAAAATTGCTGACATTCCAGAAAGTTTTGATTAAAATTTTTGTCGAGCAATCAGCAGAAAAAAATTTAAATGAGCAATAAAAAGGCAGCAAAAATCTCGAGACGTTGCAAAATGTGCGTAGGCAAAATTTAACGAAGTGCTTTTTAAAATCGATTAATGCACAAAAATTATAATCTCTAAATTTGGAATCTTGATATGCATGAAAATTAAAATAATTGCTCTAATAATCTCTCATGATTTATTCATTTTTGTTTCAAATCCTCGTAATTTCACTTGTGACTGCTACAAATGACTTTTCATTTCACTGGATATGAAAATTCAGCATGTGAAGCTTATCTTGTAAGCGAAGTGATTGGATGTGCATATAAGTTGATTATTAAAGCGGGTCGCTTAAGTAAAGCGAAATTGAATCTGAAGAGAAATGAAAGTGTGCAATTGTAATCATCATGGCATGTGGATGTGAACGAACGACACAAAGTCAAGAGAGCTTTAGATGAAATAGAAAAAGTTGAAAAGAGCAAATGAGCATGCAGAAAAATGAACAACTTGGCACAACTTCAAGAAACTTTAGCTGTGTGTGGGTTTTTTATTTTTTATTTAAAGTTAAATAAAAATTTGACCCACTGATAAAATTCACAAATATTTTACTTCAAATTTCAGCAAAATCAGCTGCGCCGCAGGACATCGAAGAGAGCAAAAGCGAAAGAGGAAAATCGTTTAAAAGCGAAAATAAAATCCAATAAAGTTGAGAGTATTAATAAAACTCAATAAATGGAAACAATTTTATTGATCTCCGGAATGAGATGTGGATGGAGATGGAAAAGGATTTAAGAGATAAATCATAAATGTTTTACAGCATTCATTGAAGCACGATGATTTTGTTTTCATATATTGTAGCTAAATGAGTTTACAAAACGTAATTTAATTAAATTTTTCTCTCTTGCCCAAAAATTTCTTCGCTTAATTAAATTTTTCTCTTTCATAAAATAAATGCAAAAGGATTGCAAACCATTTATGTACATTTTACTCTCGCCTTGTTCTCATCTCAAGCTTGTGCTTTTCTAAATGAAACATTTCGTGGTCAAATGACTTTGTCAACCTCATTTTTTGCAATTTATATGATGCTCTTGAGCATGCAGGAAAAAGAGATGAAAACTTTAGCGTTATTACATTTTTAGTGCTTGTGCATCATGCTAACTTGGTCATACAAGGAAAGCTCTAGTGCTTTTATCAAGGGTGTGACACTAACATTTTCTTGCATGTTTATAAATTTAAAAAATAATTTTAGTGTCTCGTTCGCGACTTGTTGAGATGAAAGCTTGACATTGCAATTAATTAAAAAACATGTGATAACATTACATCAAGTGCTTGTCCTCTCTTTTATGACTCTCGAAAATGTGGAGAATTTTTTATTCACTGCAATTTTAAAATATTTAAGAAATTAATTAGAGGAAATGTTACTCTGGGTGCAGGAATTTAAAATTTTGCACTTCAGGAAATATGCCACAATATTCTTTCTGGATTTTATGTCAAATAAATTTCCACATCACATCCTGCAGAAAAAAAAGTACGAAAACTCATTTTCACAACACAGCAATTTATGAAAAACATTTTCATTATATTTTTTTTATCATTCAGCGACAAAAAAATTAAAATTTATAACTTTTATGGCAATCGTCATGATTTTCAGAGTGAACTCGAAATGGAAAGGAAAAATGCATAGTTTAAAAATTTCTTTGTGTGAAAATTTTATTTATTTCCTTTAACACATAACAGTTTAATTTTGAAAAATTATTTGCTAAATTTTGGCGGGAATTTTATAAAAAATTCCAAATGCCCGCACATGGATAAAAACTATTTTATACATTAATTTTTTGTCAATTCATTTTTATAATAAAAAGTATGTCGAAAAGAGTTTTAAATGTGCATATCATCACGCACGTCAGCACGTTTGTAGAATGCACGCGAATATTTTGCAGCACCCTGATCGCGTTGCCCAAATAAGCGCTTGTAGATCAGCACACAAGCGAGTGTCAATGGCATGCCCATTATGATTCCAATAAATAATGCAACCAGAAGTGCACTATCACGTTCAGGATGTGCTTTGTTCATGCAACCCATGTGATGTTCCGTCTCACTCAACTCTAAAATCTTTTTGTCCGCATGAGCCTGTGGATAGGCACACTTTACATTGTCGATCATATGTGGCGTCGTTTTATTAATGAGCGGCATCAGACTGGTGACAATCCACTGAATTTCACAGTCACAGAACCACGGATTATCATGAATGTGCACCTCCTCCATATCCTCCCATCTAATGAATGTCCTTTCCTCCAACGATGTTAAATTGTTGTTGTTCAGATAGAGTTTTCTGATGGGCGGCCATTGAAGTCGATCTGGATCGTCTTTCTCGGGAAATGTGAAAGCGAGTGGGTCGATATACGATAAATGATGGTTGTTGGAGAGGCGAAGTTCATTGAGCTTCTCGAGACCGGCAAATGCGTGCTCCTTAATTTTGGTTAATGTGGAAATGAATGTCAAGTTGAGACGCTCAAGATTCGACATGGGAGGGAAAGGATTCTCATCTGTAATGTCCTCAATTGGATTGTCGGCAAGGTTAACTTCACGAACGTTGGTCGCATACTGAAGTGCCATTGGGGAGTGTTTGAATAAATTTCCTGAAATCAATAAAATTATTAATTTATTTTTGTTTCGAATAAAATTGCAACAAACCTTCCAAGTTGACGGTCTTGAGTGCTCGAAGAGGATGGAAAATATCCTTTGGCAGCTCACTCAACTCACAGCGACTCATGTCGAGTACTCGCAATTGTGGAATATCACTGAAGGCATTAAGGACACTCGTGTGTATAAGTTGGAAAGGATTGTTGTCCAAATAGAGCTCTTGTAAGTGCGTAACATGCTCGAAGACATCCTGATCGAGGTTGTGCAAAAGATTATAACTTAGTCGAAGGACTTTCAATGTTGAAATCGGCTCATATTCGTCGGGCGAATAGTGACCCTCAAAAACATCCGGCTTCAATGCTTCTGACTTTAAGTCGTTGAACGACAAATTTATTTCCTCGACAAACGAAAGATTCGTGAAGGCATTTTTGATGATTTTAGTGATTTTATTGTGACTCAAATCGACCGTTTTCAATGCGAAGCGGAGCTTTGGAAATGTCACGTCAATTTTTTCCAGCAAATTGTGATCCATCTTAAGCGTTTCGTAGACATCATTTGTTGCATTCAATACCGCCCACTCGCCTTCCGTAAACATTTTCGTAAGCGACTTATTTGTACACTCAATAACCTTTCTTTCCTTATCACAATTGCATTTCTTACAAATCACATTCTCGCCAATTTCATCCTACGATATGAAAAAAGTTAGTGATAAGAGGTTGTGATAAAATTAGGGCTTGGAATTATGACCTTAGTCATTATTTTTTAGAGAAGTGATAACGGAAATTTTTTCGCAATGATTATGATTCATGAACCTAAGTCGAATAGCAAAAAAAGAATGACGCTCGATCCAAGGAGTGTGAAATTTTTTTGTAGCTAAATTCAATTAAACTTTTTTCCGGTTAAATTAAATTAAAACCTTTATCAATCTAACTTGACTTGCTTGTAAAAATTCTCGAAAAAAAAACTCCACGCAATAAATTACATAAATGCTTTGCAACAATACGCCTCGATAATTCCCTTATCACAATAATAATTTTTCTTCTTCTTCTCGCAATTAATCGCGCCTCGAACATAATGAAAATAATTTTCACACACCAGTGGGGAAACGCCCAGAATGACACGATTTTCAATTTTCGAGAAAATTTATCATTTCCCGCAGAAATTCCAGCAAATGAAAAACTTCTTTTTTCGGTGTGTGTTAGAGTATGTGCAGGTGCAAAAAATGTCAGACACCTTACCTTTGTTTTTGTGGCTTTATCTTCGCCATAAATTAATCCGACAGTAAGAAATAGGAAAACTAAAATTCCTTGTAACTTCATCTTTGTAACCGACTATAAACTTAAATCATAGCCAGCAAAAGCTTCTCACTTAATCCTCGCTCGTTTTATGCTCGCGTGAATTTTCTCTCTCTCGAGTTTATATTTGACTTAAACCGCAAAAATTTTCTTCTCTCGACACTCAGGTGTTAAATGGTGAACAGTTAAACGCAAAATGTTTGAGAATTAAAACATTTTTTCATCATCACGGTCTTATCTTATCTTTTTGCACCTAATACTCCACCTGTTATCTTCAAACATACACACATGTGTGAAATGAGCTCACGGCATAATAAAAAAATCTTCATTGCCGTCAACATACATACAGTGAAACGATATAAAGCTGATAACAAAAATTGCTTTTTTCACACTTAAAAAACTTTTTTTATTTCTCCGAAATTACAATTATGATATTGTTGTAGAATGAATCATTTTTCTATTTTGTGTTCTCCGAGAACACAATGAAAATTACCGAGAAGAAGAAGAATGAGCTGGCAATGAGCATACAGGAAGGAAAACTTCTTTCTTGCGGAGAATTTAAGAGAAAATAAATTCGAAATAAAATATTTTTTTGCCTTAAATTTCCGCACGGAATTTTTATCCGAGTAAATGAACGTCTGACTAAAATCCAGTGGATTTTTTCTATCGGATGAAATATTACCATTTCATTCTGCATTTATAGTTTGGCTCGGATAAATTTTTGTGAGCGAACGAATTTGAATCATCAATCATCTTCAGAGGGTTCACATGAGTGGGAAGAATTTCCACCACATTTTTCTGCAATATAAAAGATTTTCTCCCTTTATTCCATAACTTCCGACTTCTTTTGTGAGCGAAGTAAAAGTTTTCTCGACATTTTAACGCGTCATCAGCGATGCTTTAAATACATAAGAATGAAGATGATGAGGGCTTAACAGTGTGAATTGAAGCTCATTTCATGGAAGATTATTTTTCTATTCTCTATCTGTCAAATACATCAAAAGCAATCAAGCACATTCATGAGATCGTCCTGGTTAAAAGAGTTCTATATTTTTATGGATGTATTGTCCTGTTCGTCGACAACAGGTTATGGGCTCAAAAATATTTTAATTTATTTAATTTAGTTACAAGAATTCTCTAAATTAAATTTAATAAAACCTAAACATGTATATTAGTGTTAATCGCCTGATACCAAACAATAATTTTTCTTTTCTTTCCTACCATCTGAAGAACCTCGAACTGATTTCATGAGAAAATTTATTGATGAGTTTAATTTCGTCGAGAGAGAGAAAATTTTTCTTTTGTTCTTTTCTTTCTATTTATTTTGGCAGTAAATTCAGAAATTTTCAACAAACAGAAGAAAATGACTGCGAGAAGTGAAGAAGAAAAACTTTTATCCTTTTTCATATAAATATTTTTGTGGGAGATTTTTCTTAAGCGAAGAAAAGACGAAATCGATAAAGATTTGACAACAATTGCTTTATATTCGGGGTAATAAGTTTGGCAGTTTTATTGACATAATTCTCGCTCGAAATCTATCAATAAAAACGAGGGAAAACTTTTCGACCCATTTATCTCCCTTTTTAAATCAAAATGTTTGTTCACATTGAAAGACTCCTTGTCACTTGCAGACACACAGCTCAGTGAGTCTAAATGTCTCCGTTGAGTGACAATGACACGAATAAAAAGACACTTTGGACACCATTAGCAAGTCGGTTTTATTTGAGATGGATTTGAAAATAAGTTTTATGTGTCTGTTGCTGTAAATCTCCATGTGGTATTTGATGGAGTTGAGGTTACATAATTTTTTTTACCTTTAATCGCAAAAATAAACCGCAAATGTCAAAACCATTTATTTCGTGCTAGTTTAATAAATATTTTAAACTCTAAATATTTTCGCTGTTAAACCATCAACGCAGTTTTATCGCCACAAAAACAAATACTCGCAAAATGTTATCATAAATTAACGATAAAATGCTAATCGCTCATTTATTATCTCGGATTGTGTTTCGAAATAAATAAAACTTTAATTTCAAAAATTTTCACTTTAATTTTTTTTATGTAGAACGCTTTAACTTGTTATTGTATCACATCTGAAAGGATCATGGACCATTATCATCTATCATCTCAGCTTATGTCAATAAAAATAAAATATATTGTGTGTGAGAGTGAGAGAGACCATAAAAATTGATATTGTTGTTGCCGTATCAAAATTATTTCTGAGCTATTTTGATATCATTTCAAGACATAACACGAGGTGGAGATATTTTTCTAGAAATATTTTTTGCAAAATACCTCGAAATTGATTTATTTTAAAAATATTAATTTCTTAAAAGTTATCAAAAAATTTAATTTAAATTTCTCCTTCCATTCTCCTCAAAATTAACACCACAAAATGACACCGACAAAGCCGACTCAATTTATTAATTCCACAACCATGCTAAAATGAATAAATTCATGCCTTAAGTTTTCACCACTGAGCTTGAAAAATGTCAATTACCTCTCAAAGTTTCCTTTGAGCTCAACTCGAACATTTTTTCTCTCAACCGTTTAGAAAATTGACAAGGAAAAAACTTTTTTCTTCTCACTCGTTGATGTCAAAAAGTGCGTGGATGAAAGTGAGGAAGACAAATTTTTAGGCCAACCCTAAAAGTTTTTTTACATCCCTTGAGAATGAATTGAAAAAATCTGTGAATGAAAATGTTCGAAATTCTCTCGAGGAATTTTTGGAAAATAAACTTCAAAAGTATTTTTTAAAGCGAGCGCAACAACTTTTTTGCTCTTACATTAAATAATGGATCACAGCGTAAAACTTTTTCACAGCTACACATGACACATCAATCATTTCACACGAGATGAGAATTTTAACGTTAAATTTTTTGAGAGACAACAATTTAGAATTTATAGTGGCATAGAAAAATCCAAGCTTTTTGCGTTTGCAAATGTTTGGATAAAAAAAATTTAATTTACGATGTCCTAGAGCGTAAAATTGTGTTCATCTAGTGGACAGTGTCAATTTGATGTTGCACATGGTTTGATTGATGTGTGTGACTGAAAAAACTTGATTAGATTTTGGCCAAAACGTAATATTTTAACTCTGATTCAATTCGAGCTTCTGACTTATTTTTAATTCAAAATTTCTCACGGTTGTTAACAAATTATGCGGCTTAAAAACGCTACACGTGTTACAAGCAGGGAGTTACATTAGTCTTACACACATTAAATCCAATAAACTCATGTGGGAAATGAGAAAAATTGGAGCATTAAAAAAAGGGGTGAAAACTCAGGCAAAACTTTTAATTGAAAATAAACTTTTTTAGATTTTAAAAATTTTAATCTAAAATTGTTTTTTATCTCCTTAAACACAGAGTGTGCAATCACTGAAGCATTTTCCTTTACTTGTTATCTAAACATCCTGTGAACCTTTCACAGAGAACGTTTGCATGCAAAACATTCAATGAGAAAAAAAACTTTTTCCCCCTTTCAAAATAAAATAAGCGCTTATCATGATATTTTGATCTCACATACAAAGCCATTTTCACACTTCACTTTGCATCGCTTCTATACTAATGCCATGGTTGATATCAAATTTTACCTTCTCCTTTCACTCGTTGTGTGTGTCATAATATGCTGCTTTGGTTATCAACAACAGCTGTACAGATGATGATGAAAAATTCCCTAGATGATGGAACATTCACAAGTACGCAGCTACAAGGTTCAAAAATTGTGTAAACAGAGAAGAAGATTTTTATTAAAAAAATTGCTGTATAATTTTAATAATTGCGATCTTTTTTTTCGAGAGGAAAATGAATAAATAGATGAGGAAAAAGAAAAGGAAGCGATAAGCAAGTCTCAGTGCAGCTTCGGTTTGGGTTTTTTATGCCAAACAGCTTTACTGCAATATGACATGATTTTGAAATTTTTTCTAAGAAAAAATATGTTTGAATTTTTTAAATCAAAGCTTACTTGTAAACCAACTCTACTCCGCTCTATTTAAAATTCATCAATAATTTTTTAAAACATCAAAAGACGTCCTGAAGGCTGTGTAAAGATTAAAAGCTTTAGAAATAATTTTCCTCTTTAATTATTTCGCGATCAACCCTTTGCCCACTCACAATAACAAATTTATAACTTGCTTATCGCTTCCTTTTCTTTTTCCTCATCTATTTATTCATTTTCCTCTCGAAAAAAAAGTAACAAATTTTACTCCCTTTTGACAGAAATCGGCGATGTTAAAAAAGCGAGTAAATAAAAATAAGAACAAGCAGCGATGTTTAATCACGCTTTCAGAGTTGAAAGATAAATTGCATTTTATTGAAAGAGGGAGAAAAACGGGAACGAAAATTCGAAGCGAGGAAAAAATTTGACGATAAATTAGTTGCTGCATGAGACTCAATAGCAATAATTTATTTTTCTCTTTTCACTCTCAAGACAATATCACGAAATTAAAATCTTCTTTTTGTACAGGCGACGACGTTGCATGTCATTTTCTGGTGCTCTCTTGTATTTATTAAATGCGAGCAATCCGCAACGATATATGCGATTTATTTTTAATTAGTCGAGAACTGATGACGATAAATTTTATATATATTTTGCACACATAGCAATTTCAATGTACTTAAAAGATAATTTCAAGTGGTCAAGGGTGAAAAACCTTATTTTAAATTGTTGCAAAAATAATTTCTAAATTATTTAAATTTTACAAACTCTTGAACAGTTTAATAAACTTTAAATTTCCATCCCTTGACCTCAAAGAGTTTTCTCGCATGCCTTCTTCAACCCTCTTCATCGCCTCGACTTTTGGTTCATGAAGCACAAAAATAATTTCGGTTGAAAATTAATTAAAATCGAGCAATTATGCGAGAGAGATAAAAAGCTTTATCCGAAATATTTCTCAAAGCGGTTCGTGCTGCTGTTGCACGGATTATTTAAGCGCTTAATAAATTGCATATTCAAGCTAATTTCAGTGCATGATTCATTTAATGCTCATTCATTCAATAAATAATGATCAACTCGCGTGTGTACTTGATGATGAAAAAGTGGCGGAAAAATTAAATTTCCATCTATTTTTGTGATGTGTGCAAAGGAGTGTCATAAAAAAAATGGAAGAACTTTTGCAATTTTTAGTTTTATAATGTCATTTCGACAACTTTCTTTTTTCCGGGCAATGAAGGAAACTTTTTCATTGAGCGAGAGTGAGAGAAAACTTTTCTTTTAAGGGAAAAAACTTTTTTCCACTTCTTCCCTGATGATATCTCATAAAAATAACGCTAATCACCTTTCAACGAGCGAGATATGGTAAAGTTTCAGCCTGTCGATTCTCAGGGATGAAAATCCATTTGGGATTAAAGTTTAATGGATAACATTAACTTATTGGAAAGAGAGATTTAAAAATTTACTTTAATGGAGTTTATTCGTCATGAATTGTGATGGAGAAAACTCCGACACCATTAGGAGATTAAAGTTGTGTGTTTTAAATTTTTCAATGGCTTTAAATTTACACACAAAAAAAAATTTTATATCCCTGAAATTTCCACTGGGTCACGCTGCAATCTCTCGTTAACGACTGTGAGGATGCACTTTAAAATTCATAACAATTGAAAATTCATGTAGCACAAAAGTACGAAAAAAATCCTCGTCGAGTCAGCATCAAGTGATACAACATCCAACCCAATGAAAGTTATATGCAGAAAAAGAAGCCATTAAATGGAAATCGATCATCAAATGCTGGTAGATTTATATCGAATCGAGGAAGATGAGTGTGTTTTTATACTTAATCGTGGCATATAAAACAAAAGGACTAGAGCAGTTTTATCAGTTCAGTGAATTTTATAGGTTTCCTCGATGCCGAATAGGAGAAAAAGATATTGAATAAATTACCATTTTTTTTGTGATAGTAGAAAGCTCTTTCTCGAACGATTCGGAATGAAGGATTTTAACGACTTGCAGGCAATGTGTTCACTGTACTGTATCCACTTTATTTATTGTTACAACTGATTTTTCTCAAGAAGGATATGTGAAAACAGAGTTGTCACTTTAGATTTGAGGAATAAAAATTATGCTGATCATCTTCGTGGTATTTGCTTAAAATATGCAATAAAACTGAATTTTTGAAATTTTTAAAAAATATCTGAAAAGAGTAAAATTTTAAATTTTTTTCATGTTGACATGTTTTCTTTCCATAACTTCTCAACTCTGAAATTTTAATGAATTCCCAAAAGAATAAAATTGAAACGCTATAAAAAATGGAATATCCAAAAGCCGTTGAAAATCATAATTTGATGCGGTATGTCCTCTAAAAGGGGAAAAGGACATATCCTGTGTGTGCATTCTACGGGGAGGATGAAAGCGACTTTTTACGGTTTGCCGAAAAATCATAAATTTTTTTACGACTTCGCTTCCTTCCTCCTCTTGTTGAAGCGAAAAAAACTTGTCTACATCTCTGCCTAGAAATAAGACAACCGAAAAAAAAGTTTTTACGACATTATACAAGATTTTGATGTGTACATGCATTTGATGTTTTAAGAGCTAAATTTAATACAGGGAATTGACTGTGATTCGATGATAACAAAAAAAGATTTAATCAAAATCGCATTGAGGCAAAAACTTTTTCTCTCTCACTTTCTCTAGGGGAATGTGGTGTATAGAAAATCAAATGCTTAACGAGATTATTTTGGACACCAATGGAGAAATCGAAAAATTAATTGAAACAAATTGAAGTGTTTTTTTGGGAAATGCAACAAATCACTTAAGGGCATGGTGAAAAATTTAAGGAAGAAATTCAAGAAAATTTGAATTATTTTCTTGACAATTTAAAAATAATAAATTTTTTAATTAATTAAAAAAAGCAACAAAATATATTTAAAAAATACACTCCCATTGGCATCGCTCCCCGATGTACAAACATTCAATCGAGCCAGAAAATCAAACTCCGACGGACAAAATATTTTCCTCACGATTTTCGCTTTCCTTCCTCGCTCAGCGGAAATTAATCAAAATCCTAGAGCTCGAGTGAAGCGATTGAATGAGTAAGCAGAGGAGGAAAAATAAATCAGACACGCTTAATTCGCAATAAATTTATTATCGCATGTCATCATCATCATTGGACCGTTAGAGAGCACGAGAGGGACACACATCCGCAAGGGACATTTGATTTCTGAGTAAATAAATAAAAAATAAATTCAATCCTCGAGATTAAAGCATCCCAAAGCGTCAAATTTCTGTCCTTAGTTCTAAATTTCATTTTAAGCGAAAGTCATTCGAGAATTTTTTCCCGTCAACATCGTCATTGAATATGCCTCAAATTACTTTTGAGGGTTTTCTTTTTGGGTTTCAATGAGGCAAAGAAAATTCAATAAATATGGAAAAACAAGAAGAACGAAATTATGTTGATCCTTTTTCACGAGCTACCGACTTTTTCAACTCACAACCGCTCCTTAATAGATAAACTCTCTTTATGTAAATTAAATTGAACTTTCTTTTATCCCTTTTTCTTATAGTTTTAAGTTGGTGCAAAAATTTATGCTAAACTGTAATTTGATTCAATTTCATTAACTTTACGTAGAGCCACTCATTGCCCTCCCACTTAGTCGTTATCATGTCCGCCCCCGTCAACATGAGCATTAAAGGGGGTAAAGAGGAATGTTCACGAGAAGTTCACATTCACTTCCTTAGTAACTGAATTGCTATCAATAATTTTCAATCTATGTTGAAGAAGTTTAAAGCTTTATATTATACAGAGAACTTTAAGCTTTTCGAAAATAATTCCATGAACAAGTAAAAAAAATTTAATTAAATATTGGAAATTTTAATTTTTGAAAATTTTTACCTAACGAAAAAAATAAATTTAATTTTTTTAAATACTGACTTTATTTTAAAGCCTTTCCACAATTTTTTCTCACCACTATAAAAAAGAAGAAGATGAAACTTATAAATTTTAATTGAAATAATTTCATGGTGTGATAATTACTCTCTCTCTCTCTCTCTCTCTCTCTCTCTCTCTCTCTCTCTCTCTCTCTTACCATGATGTTGAAAAGTCAAGAATTTTAAGGTTTTTCCATCCGCTATTCTTATTTTTTAAAAATAATTTTAAATTATAAGTTTTCAAGTAGTTCTGAGAAATTTTAAACTTTTTTAGCTTTTTTACTTGGTTAAAATTAAATTTTATGCAAACTCTTCTTCTTGGAAAATTAAATTTACTTTTGCTAAAGAGAACCAGGTCAGCTGTCACCGCTTCTAGCATCAAGGACTAACAACAAAGAAAATTTCGTTGAAAAAGCTTTTTCCGCGGCGAGTCTTTTCAGGTCTCGAATTACACAAAATAGCTTTTATCGAATCCGTCCATCATCGCCACCCTTTACTGTCCTACATTTTTGCACATTCACATAAAATCAATTTGCGAGACGAGAGATGCAAAAAAATTTAAAAAAATTAATTACATGAACATAAATCATGTTGATGAGCCGATCGAGTTTTATATCGATGAAGCATGAAGCCGATTAAAAATGTCAAAATGTAAATTTAAAGGTTTGCTCATATTTTTTGCAGATCGTAATTGCATTAAGCAATATTACAGTCAATTACCGTCATTGAGCTGCATTTACATACTCGTGAGTTATTTTTAATGTCGCATTGGTTAAGTGCATGGTCAGAGTTGTTGAATTGATATTTTTCAAAAATTAAAAATAAAAATTTACTTTTTAATTTTTAAAATTTCCTAAAATAAACTCTGCATAATCGTTATTTGTTGTCGTGAGTTAAATGAAGCGGTTCTGAGTTCTGGTTTTATTTATGACTATTGTATGTTCACTGCCGAGTTGATTACGAAATCCCATAATGTCAATTTTCAAGCTCATTTTCATTTCCACGCCGAAACAAAACTGCATTTTCATCCTGAAAGTTGGAATCAAGTCATAAATTAAAAAGTAATTATCATCAACAGGATCCAAAGGGAGAATTTTGTTGAAATTCAATAAATCCCTTACCAAAAATTAGGTTATGATGATTTTCAACTGTCCACTCGATTTTAGTTGGTCATGTGAGTTTTGAGGGTGTTACATATAAATTTTGTGTTAATAATTAAGATTTCTAATTTTAAAATTTAATAATTTCAATTTTCAATATTAAATTTAAAAGTTAATGACATCACTTGCGAACAATTCCCAAAATGAAAAATATTTAGGCCCAACAAAATGACTCAAATTTTCTATACTTCATTTTATTTATTCTTTCGCTTGATTCACTGCTGGCGTCTCCCATCGCAGAACAAATGAATCTTCTCTTATATTCGCTGGAGAGCGAGGAGCTTTTATGCCAACAGCATAATTAATCACAACATGACAGAGCAAAAATCGCGCGTCACTTCTGTTCATATTTTTTTCCTCCCGTAAATTCATACTCGCCTACAACTTTTACCTCTTAATGGATTTGCACTTCATATTTAATTTTCATCATTCTTCCATTCAACCTCAGTGATGAAAGAATTTTTTTGTAATGAAAAATTGACGGATTTTAAAAAATATGCATGAGGTCATAAATTTATTTTGAGAATGTCCCGGATAAAAAAATTATTATGTAAATTTTTAATCAAAAACAGAAAAGAATTTTCCATGAATTGGAAATAATTTGTTGAACTTTTACATATAAATGATCAAAAGTTTCAGAGATAAACTCACAAAAGCCCAAAATGGTTTTCAACCCATTGAAAAACATCCAAACAAGATAAATTTCCTCAATCTTGTACAAAATCTGTCACAATTATACCCAACAAACAATCAAACAAGTGTAACTTTTTCTTTTTTTCACACACACATTTTCTATCGAGTTTTGAAGCAACAGAGCACATGACAAACTTTTTGCTTCTTAAAAAAGAAAATATTTGCTTTAAAAGTATCATGAGGAGGCTGAAGAAGAAAAGGCATTTTTTAAAAACGAAAAAATATCGACAACACCTTCCGTTATTTGCGCAATTTGCTAAATCCCATTGAGAAAAATGGATTTTTGAATTTGTTCAAGAGTTGAAAATTTTATTTTTTAGAAAAAATTATTTCATTTGTTTTCTTTCATAAAAAAAGAGAAAATAAAAAATTTAAATTCTTCCCAAATTATTTCCCTTGCACATTTTTTATTCTCACAACACTTTTCACATTATCAAATCGAGATCGGCATTTAAGGAAAATGAATAGCATGAAAAAGGTAAAAGTGTACCAGCAGCAGAGTGTGAGAGTCGTGATTAATCATGAATCATTTTTCACATAGTCATTTAAGTTGAAAGCTCTTTTTTTGGGGAGTACACAAGAAATAAGAAAGCATTTTCCTCTCAATACCTCCATAAAAGCATTAAACACCTTCGCGAGAAATTATTACGTAATTGTGCACTTGCTTTGCTTTTGTTGGCTGATAATTGAAGTTTCATCCTCCCTCAAAAATGTAAAAATGGTTTGAATAAAATGTGGGTGCGTACTTATTTTTCAATTTAAATGATGAAAATTTTAAATTTGAACTCAGAATATTTTTAAGGTGAGTAAAATTACATTGGAGATTTTTCCAAGCAGAGCTTTTTTATCGTCAACTTTTCAGCATCGCCATAGAAATTTTTCTTATATCACCTAAATGCTGCTATCACCACGTCAACATCGCTCCATATTCCCTAAATCCTCATGACCAACAAAAAAAAGCTTTGTTCACTGCACTGAATGAAAAATAAAATGAAATTTTCGAGTGTGGGCTTTCGATGGTGAAATTTGAAAAGGAATTTTATTTACTCAACAAATATCATTTTTTTGTGCTCACACGAGCGCCAAACGACAAAAGCAGAGAACTTTTTTGATTGCATCAAGGGATGATTTTTGAAAGTATTTTAAAAGAATCAAAAATTTATTTATTTAAAATCTTTTGAATGAAAATTTTAAAACTTTCTTTCCCTTGAAACTTTTTCTTCTCCTCTTTCATTGAGCTCATTTCATCCATTTTCAGAGTATCAACTCGTATATTGCCATATTATAAAAGCACGCTTTTGAGATCACTTTTAGCAGCACATCTCATGCATATGGTAGTCGTGCCTTTTTAATATCCTGTCAATTTTCATCGCACACTCGTGTGAACAATTTTTGAAATGTTGAAAGTGTAAAATTTCACTTTGTGACATCGATTTCAATTTATTTTTATGAATGCGCTAATAAGATGGAATAACAGAAAAAGAAATTCAATCGAAAATTTCCAGGTAAAACAGCAAGAGTCAAAGTGAACTAAGAAGTGTCGTTAGAACTTTTTTAAGTAGAGGTTCAAGAGACCAATGATCTGCTAATTAAGTAGTTATTATGCAAAATGAACTTTTAATGGTGATTTTATTGCCAATCAAATTAGCACAATGAGTCGAATGTGAGAAAAAGGTCGAGAATTGGGATTTGAGAGTGCTAAAAGGCAGCCATAAATCTGCGGGTGGGATGGAAATTGAGTGCCTGTTGGATTAAGAGGGTGTCATTTACGAATGTCTAAAGAGTCGAGAGATTATTTTGCATGACTTTACATTTTGAAAGAATTGCGAAAGTTTTTAACACGCAATTTTAAAGCTCATGAATTTTTCAGACATAATTTTTCACTTCAGTAGGTAAAAATTATAAAATATAAAAAAATCTCAAGGATATGAATGACGAAATTTCCTTGCCAGCTTGCTTGCTTGATTGAGGAAAATAAGAAGGTCCACAAACATATAGGGAAAAGTCTATTCACATAATATTCCTCGAGATATGGAGTAAAGTGACATTCTTAACAGCAAACAAAGAATGTTATTGACTTCTCTCCTCTTTTTCTGCATCGTCATTTTTTCCCCGAGGCGATCTCAATGACATCGAGATGATGATAAGACTTTTATGCTTTAAAGACTTTTTTTCTTATAATTTTTTAGTAAAAAATTTTTACTGATAATTCTTTGCTATGTTTTGATAGTTAACCATCCTTGTCTCATTTCCGTTCTCTTATTTGTGCCCTTCTAAGAATTTTCTTTCAATCCTCCACAGGAACATTATATAATACGCAAATATTTACTCACTTATCTTCCTTCAATCCATTGCTTTATTTATTTCACCAGAGATTGAAGAATTTTTGCAAATATTGAAAGAAGATTTAAATTTTTGATTAAATTTTTCTCAATTTAATAAAAAATTAGTTTTAGGTAAAAGACACTTTTAAAAAAATAAATTAACAATTAGATTTTAAATTAAATTTTTCATACCTTGCATCTCAATTATCATCTCAAATGAGGGTTTTCATTTTATTTAGAAAAGCTCTAATGAAAATTAAATTTGAGGAAATTCTTGTTTACATTTTTGACTAGAGATATCACCCCATTAAGAATTAAGCGCTGGGTAATTTTCTTGAATTGCCAAATAAACATTTTAAATTAGATTGTTTTAGCGAGAGAAAGTTCAAAATTGTGTTTTACATAATTTTTTCTTTAAATTCAAAAACAAAATTACAAGGGTGTTAAAAAATATTTGTTAATTGAAATTTGAGGAGGAAAAGTTGGGTTGCAACTAGTTGTTAATTTTTAAAAAATACAATTTTTTACAATTAGTGAGTTTGAAGATAAAAATTTCACGTTTCTTATTTTTAAATGTCGACATTCAAACAAAATTTTAAACAATTTTCAAATATTGGATTTCATTCTTAAAAGGTTCCTATAATTTTTCCTCACCAAAAACTCGCTTGAATTTAATTTCCATTGCTTTCCTACACGAATGACCCAAAGTTGAAATGGTTGCTAAAAAAGAGAAAGTAATTTGCTTCTAACAGCATGATGTGTAAATGTGAACTAAAAAAACCTTCACAATGCGATATTTTTTAATTAAAAATTTACATCCATAAATTTTAATTTTATCACAGCACAGCGTGCTTTGTAAGGTCCTCAATGGAGAGAGTGAGAGAGAGACATGAATATCAATTGGATTAAGTCGTTGACATGCTTCGTGACGTGTACTTAATAGTTTATGCACGAGTGTGCAGTTTATGTTAAATTGATTTAAACGATCCACATTATTGACCTAGTTTGTCCACCTGAAAAGGCTAATTGAATTTGTTGCACATCAATTGAATCGTACATTTACCGAAGAAAATTGTGGTTTTGAATTGTTGATCTTTCAATATTTTTATATAATTTCCTCCCTCAAGAAATCTTCTCTTGATTTCCTTTTTAAAGAGTTGTTCTTAAATTCTCATTTAAGTCATGATAAAAAAATTAAAATGGGCTTTGAATGTAATCACAATGCTGCAGGAAGAAAAAAAATTAAGCAATTAAAAAAAGTGCAAGGGAAGGACAATCCACAAATTAAAAAACATCAAGTCAGCTTAAATATTTTTGGGTTTTCACTCCTTCTTCACTTTCAGTCCCTAAACACACCAAACATATCTTTCGCATTCCACTCACCATAACCATCAGACCCAACCGCCACCAAAAAGTCTTTAAATACCATCCCGAAAAAAAATAAAAGTATTAAGCGAGAGCAATAAGGAAGTAAAATTGATAATGGACGCAACATTAGTTTTTTAGCTATTTAATGAACGTTAATGACTTCCAATTTTCGAGATCTTTATTGTGTAAGCTTCTTCCATAATTTATCGTGCATCAGCATTTAGTCTCGTCCTTCGCTGTTTTTGCGCCTCGATGTCCTTCTCACGCGTCAAATGTCTCGAAGAAATCGACAAGAAAATGGCACAAAAAAATTAAGAATGAAGCCGACGAAAAAGTTTTTGTGTAGAAAAGTTTGAAAGGCAAGTTGAGTAGTGGAGAGGGAAGGACAGTCTTTAATTGCATGGATTAAAGTTTTTTCATGTAATTTAGATTTTAAATCGTTTTCTTTGATCAAATTTGCTTTAGGCGAAAAATTTTCGACTGTCAACCCTTTAAAAACTTTTTCTCTCAATTTTTTTTCACTCTGCTTAATTTTCTTATCATGCTCCATCTACAAAAAGTCCCAATGAAAGGCAAATAAAGAAGAAAATTGAGTGTAATTAAAAATCGATTGATTGGTTTGTTATCATCATGCTTGATCCATTGAAACTCCCTGCATAATAAGCGTGGATGAAGAAGAAGACACCAAAGAGCCATAAAAGAAGGGTCTCTTAAGTGTAGTCGATGTTCTTTTTCTGAAGTAATTAATGTGACACTAATTATGTTGCTCCATAATTGCCGACTGAGAAAAAAAATCTCTGATAACGCCATGATGATGGTGGCGATGTCTTTAGGAATGTAATTTGACAATATTTTTAGTGAAACTTGAATGATTTCCAAAAAAAAATTTATACCTAGCAAAATTTATATTTTATCACCCGAATGGTTCTGTCAACCAACGATAAATCAAAAATCATCTCCAAATAAATCAACTCACAATGCGGGGTGAAAGCGATGAGGTATTTTATTATAATTTTATTAATGTTCATGTTGACAATCGTCCACAAGCAATAATTTGTTAATGCGATGATACTCAGGTGATTAAATTCAATATTTTACGTTGATGTAATTTTTTATGCTCAGAAAAATTAATGGCTGAGGACAGAGAGTGTTTGGGTGCGTGCATGGACAAAGCCACAAATAATTTTTAATTTATTGAGGATTTATTCAATTAATCGCCAAATCAATCATTTATAGCAAATTTTTGCGTCAGAATTTGATTAAAAAAATTGATGCAAAATTTTCAAGATATTTTATATTTGATGATAAATATTGGAAAATTTTTGAACGTTACAATTTTCGTGTTTAAACTCTTTTAAAAATTCTGAACCATGCAAAAGTTTGATAACTTTACAAAATCAATTTTGAAGTCTTCAAAAGTTTTCAATCAAAATTAAGTTGTATAAAAATTTGCAAATTATAGATTTAAAAACTTACGAGAAATGTCTGCATTTTTTCCTACATTTATGTACATGCAATGATATGGGTTTATTCAAACATTCCGTCATACTTAAAAATATTTTTTTTTTAAATTCAATCAGTGTAGGAATAACTTAAAATTATTTGTAAAATTAAGAACTTTCATGAAATAATTTTTTTCAACATCATTTATGAAATCACCCTTAAAAACATTTTCACTTCCCCCATACTGCAGGTGACTGTCATGTACACAGACGATTATTCTTAAATTTATAAACTTTCTCATTATATGCAGAAATATTTGCAGCATTAAGTCACGCTACTGCTGTTATCTTTACCACTAAGTTTCATCTTGCAAAATCTCGTTCACCCGACTGTTAAATAAGAATCTCTCACATTATTCCCACGTAAAGCGTAAAACTTTCGTCGTTGATTAACTTTTACTGCCATCTTATTCCCTTCTTAAACAATCCAGCAAAATTTGTGGAGCGAAGTGCGGCTTACACGAGTGTTTTTGCTGCTCTCGAGGTGAAAGGTGCAAGAAGCAAGTTTCCTCCATTTTCCTCTTTTCACGCTTGTTCACACATCGGTTGGCATCTTTAAGGCGGAACTAAGATATGACTTTTAGTAAGCCAGCACATTCGGGAGAATTAAGATGCTAAGAATTCATTCGAAAATGTCTTCATTGTTGCAGTAATAAATTTTTCTTTTTTCAATTTCATAAAATTTAAATATTTTACTGTGAAATTTAGTCTCTAAGAAGTCATCATGAATTTAATGATTAGGAAGAAAATTTACACCCACACTGCAATCGAGCGACAGCTTATTATGGATAGCTTCCGTCTCTCCATATAAATTCAGCAAACATATCTCATTAATTTAATTATATTGCTCCGCCTATTCAAAAGCCAACGCACAGTGAGGAACGACAATTGTTGTGCATGCTATAGAAATGAGCATTGACAACAAGGATATGCCTATGGGTTATGATAAATAAAGAGACAGTGAAATGAGAGTGGAGAATTCGTCTAATGAGTCATCGTCAATGTCATTAATAATAATTAGTTCATAGCTGCGAGCCGTGTGTTGTTCTGAATTTTTTTCGTCGCATTTATGTGAACGACATTCAGCGAATTAAAGTTGATTAAACTTTGAGTATATTTTGTGTTGAATTTGTTTTAATGTTAAATTTTATAAAAAATTACTCACTCTATTTGAAAAGTTAAGTAACTCCTTTCAATGATGTCGGCCGTCGTGATTTTTAATTAAATTTAAATTTATTTTGTCTTCTTCCGTTTGCCATAAATTTTCATCACAGATTATATCCGATATTTTCCGGTTTCAAAGTGCCAATCTGAAAAGTGTTTACATTCTCACCATTAAAATTTTAAATGTACATAATTCGATATTCTTTAATTGCTCCCTCGACCATAATTTATCCTCTCCTCAATTTATTCAATTTTTTTCATCGTCGAGAAATTTAAATGGTAAAATCAATATGCAAAAATAAACTTTGAATATTTATTCTAATTAGCAATTGAGAGACGCACAGCAAGTGATTTACATTTTATGAAATTTCATTGGTATGAAAATAGAAATTTCACAGCTTTTTTGTGCATGCGACTTGAATGAAAAATTGGCCATAAATTACGCGTTTCGACACGTTATTTGAATAAAATGAATTGGATGATAACAGAAAGTTGTAGGGGGTGAATAATTATTTACGATGCAATGCGTATTTTATAAAGTATTTAAAAAAAATGTTTTTTTTTCGTGTAAATTTAAATTAAACATTTTAATGAACATTAAATCAATTTTTAGGAACCTTCAAAGACTTTTAAGATCCTGTTAATAAACTTAGGTGAAGTATTTTTAAATTATTTACCTTTGATGTTTTAATAATTGCAGAACTTTCTACCATCATCAAAAATTCGAAAAATTCCCCTCGTTTGATCCCAAATTTAGGGTATGTGAAAATATTTTTGACATTAATTGAAATAAAACTTTTAATGAAACCGATTTTCTAGACTTACCTAGATTTAATTACGAAGTTTTCATGAAAAGCTTTTCTAATTGCCATGAAAAATTAATTTTAGTTTAGAAATTTATCCTGCTTGCAAATCAACCTTTTAATTGCAAAAAATTATTGCTGGAAATTGTAATTAAATTTTTTGGCTATAAATGTGGCTTTTAGGATAAATGACCATAAATGATAATTGGTCACATGAGGATGAATAATTATGACCATTTATTGTTATTACAGCCCATATTTTTTTATCTCGGAGTCATCCAGTGATTATTTGTAATGACGAACTTTAAGTTCTAAATTTTTATTTTTTTAGATATTTTCTAACTTTCTTAATTCTGTTTTTAACGTGTTGAACCAATCATGATCACTCTTCTACCCTTACAAATATTTAAATTTTTCCAATTGAATTTTTTTTCTGCATGTCCATTGGAAACCCAACTTTATTTGAGAGCGGAATAAATTTTTCTATTTAATCCTCTCAATTGTGCATATTATATCGATCGCACATGCATGCACATATTTATTTGATATCCCATGACTGCTGTCCTGCCACGATATTGAAAATGAACTCTGAAATCGAATTTCTTTCTCATACGATTTTTTTATCACACCTTGCTTATGGAAATATTCAGAATATTTTTGTTGTTGCCGCTGCATATCACAACAATTGCGTTTAGAGATGAACACCGAACTGCAAGGGAGATTGTGTCATAAATGAAATTGATGCTGTAAAAAAATGTGTACAAGTGTGCAGAAAAAAATGGATGGCATAAAAAGCACTGTGTCATCTGTTTTGCCTCACGTTGATATTTTATGCTTGCACATCAGGCAGTAAAGGCACATGGATGAAGTGAGAGAGAGTTTGTGAGGTGTAATCTCATTTCCTGCTCTTCTTATTAGTATTTTTTGCTTTTATCTCAATTTTATGACGATCCAAATGAACGGATGGAACTCTTTAAAAAAGATCGAGATATTATTTTAGCAAAATTGAGATCTCAAAAAGCTTTTTAAAAAAGCTTAAATTTTTTGAAAGCTTTTTTAAAGTTGCAACATCTTGATTTCTTCGTACCATTATAGACTCTGTCCTTCTGGTTAAAAGCCATCTTTTCACGAAGCTGCCACATTTTTGCCTAAGGTAAGGAATCGATTTACACACGAAAGGATTCTAATTCCAAACGCATGTCGAGAGAAAGGACACGAGCTTTAAGATATGAAGGATAAAATAGAGTTTTTTAAATTTTTAATAGTCCTTTCGTGTGTGCGTGATGTATCATCTTTCTCTTAAAGGACACAAGCATGCATAATAGATGTCATGCTGTTTTCGGATATATATGAATGATTTGAGAGTGCCTGTTGGCAGTTCAAAAGGAGCTCATTCAGAAAATTGCTAGCTCATCATTTGCTAAACTCATCTCTTCCTTCCTCTCTGTGTGGTTATTTGGTGTGTGGCAAGTTATGAGAAAATTGAGCAATGCAATGTTTGTTATGAGAGTGGTCACAGACATATAAAAAATTATAACATTTTTGTTTTGTTTTTATAAAATAACATTAAAGTCTCTCAAAAAAATTTTAAAGTGGCAAAAAAGATTTCTTAAAATTCTCATAGTCACTCCATGCAAAGGTATAAAAAGTCCAAATTTCATCAGGACATGGAAGAGCTTTTAATTATCGAAATCATGTAACAGGACGGATGACATAAAAATGTCCAATATATCGTCCACTCTCCAGAGTTAAACAAGGACATACATGTCACAATTTATTGATGATGCAGACATGACTTTGCTATACGTACACACACACGTAGGGACTAAGAGAGTGACACAATAAAAAAAAGTTTTTCAATTAGTTTCTCGTTTTTGTCCTCAATTCAATTATCCAATGAGAAAAATCTCCACACGATATGCATTGCAAATTTTTTTACTCTTAAACACTTTTTCTCTTAAAATTCTCTCAAAGAAGTGAAATCATGGCCTTGTTTATCTTTCTTAATTAATCTCGATTGTCTTCTTATTTTTCAACTCCATCTCTTTTCCTTTGGGAGTGTCTGTTTGCTAGTTAGTTAGTCGGTCTAATTTTTGTTTTGGTTTGTGATACAAATTAGGAAAAGTTAAGGCATCAAATTCAATTTTAATTTAGCATGAGAGGATGAAAAAAAAAATTAGTGGAAAAATAAATTTAACCAAAAAGCTTCAAATGCTAGAAAGCTTAATTTTAGAGCTTTGACAGCATTTTTAAATTTTTTATTTAGAGCTTTATTAAAATTTTAATTTTAAAGCTTTGAAAATTTTTTTAAAATTTAAATCTTTTAAAATTTTATTTTAAAAATTTATTAAAATTTCAAGGTTAAACTTTAAACCTATAAAAATTTTCATTCAATCCATTTTAGCCTAATTTCAAAACCTCTTCGCACGATTTCCATCACCGATAGAGCCTTTTTTCATGACGAGATTTAAATTTTCGACCGAATAACACGAAAAGGCAATTAATTTCGAGAGAAAGTAAAACCGTTTGCTGATAAAAGTTTCTCTCGTTTGCTTCCTCCCGCATTTTCGTGGACAAATAATGAATGAAGATTAAATGAAGAAGAATTCTTATTAGCTTTGGAATTTTATGCGTAGGGTGGATGAGAGATTTGAAAATGGTGTTAGTTAGTTGGTGGGTGATGTGATGTTAATGGATGTTTGTGGAAAAACCAAATTTTTGAAGCTGTTTAAATTTTCAAGAAAGCTTTTGGGGTGCTACATATTTTTAAATTATTTTAAAAAATTGTTAATAAAACTTTATTTGAATCAAATTCATTTTTAATTATTTTTCTCAAACTATCTCGTCTGTTTTTAAACGGAAACTGCTAATTAATTCATACTTGATTAATTTTTATCAGTGCAGTGTATAATTTTTCAAGTGAGAGGAAATTGAAAATGAGATTGCGAAAATTAAGACTCACTTTAATTTCATCTTAAATGCGGTGTCATTGTCTGTTGTGACGCAGCATGAGCGACAGATGTTGCTCTCAATATTGATGGAGAAAAATACGCAGAATTATTTTCAATCTTTGGTCTTGCGTTAACACACGTGTGCACGTTGAGAGGTAAAAGAATCTGAGGCATCCGATTGTCTTATGCAAGGGATTGAAAACTTTTAAAAATTGTAACTGTTGTTAAAGATAAAAAAATCCATCCATTGCTCTCAAATGTGTTTATATGTCAAAAGATTTTCTTTCTCTCTCGACATGCTGTTGCATGAGGATTTTCACTCAGATATCAAGGGAGCTCTTCTTAACATCACTGACATAAACACTCAGCATATACAAAAGACGAGATCGAGTGCCGTCTTGTCAAATCATCATTTTTCAATATCATTGCGTCGGAGCGAGAGTTGAGCATCAAAATGGGTTCGAATGCCGAAATTCCGTCTCAAGTGATGGAATGTCGCTTTTACAAATTGACACATCTTGTTAGACACAACGCTCCGACGACGCACGACAACAATTTCTCTTACTCACTTTGCACCCATCACGCAAATTTCCTTCCCACTTCTTCTTCAATTGATGTAATCTATTCGAGGGAAAAAGAAAAACGGTGAAAATTGATTTTAACGAGAAATGAGAGTCGGAAATATTTTGATTAATTATTCACTTGATGATGATGAAATTTTAAATGATATTTTACGAGCGACTCTTTTTTTGTAACTGAATTAAACTTTAACGATTGAAATAATTTTTTGTTGCTCATCGCAAAATTTTCTTCTTCATCAATATTGATTTTTCATAATCATCCTTACTTTGAATGCTTTTGATCAAAAATTTTGTGGTTTTACTAATGAGAGGATTAATTTAAACAAGCATTCCATGAAAACTTTTGAAATTCGGCAATTTTGAAAATGTAAAATTAGTCAACCACAATTTAAAATCTATTTTAGCATAAATTGGCTTATTTTCAAAATATTGCTCTCAATTAAATGAAGCTTAACTTAAATTTTAAATTAGAGAAATCCCAGAAATAGATTTTAAATGAACTAAAAATAATTTTATTTGTTCTCAATAAATTTTTAACACCCAAAAAATATTGAAATAAAATTTTATTTTATTCCACACACGCTCACGCTATTTAACTTAATGGAGGGATTTCTTCACAATAACAATGATAGGAAATGACGCACTTTAATATGCATGTTAAAGCATCTCAACTGGAGCATGCAAATGTAAAGCGAGCAATTAATAAAAGGGCTCAAGAGTAAATATTTTATGTATGTAAATTATATTGCGGTTTCATTCGCAAAATCATGGAGTGTGAGTGAAATTATTTTGTGTGGAATTTATAATATGAACTTTATCCCTACAAACAATGCGTGCTTTTTCTATTAAATGTAATAACCCTTCTCGATGTTTTCTCCTTCTTCTTTACAGCAGAAAATAAACATATTTGCTTTAATAGACTTCCATACTGAGGGGTGGCATCTCTCTGAAATATTTTTCTCCTCAACACATAATTTTTTTTCGTTTAGCTCAGCAAAAATTGGCTTTGAGGCACAAATAAGCTCACACACACGCACGACAGCATAAACTGAGTGAGATTGAGTCATTTTTTGCCACCACACACACAAACCGTCAGTCAAAGTCATTCGGCATCAACTAGGAAACGCCGAGGATTGCTCTGTGGCATTTTACAAGCTTCCGAAATTTACTAAGTCTTTCATTTATATTCATTAAGTTGAAATTGTGTTTTTTTCCTCTTTAATTCCATATTTTTCTCATCTTTGTGTCGCTCCAAAATTTTTCGAGCGATTTATTTTATTTTCTGAGCTTTAACATATGGGCTTGTGTTTATTATAAATTTGGTGACATTAATTTTCCCTCCAATTTACCATAAAGCTGGCATCATTCTTTTTCATACACTTGCGACACGCAACACGGTTCAGGGCGAAAATGAAGATGAAGTACTGTAGAACTTGAAGGTGATGATCGATTATTATCTGTGAGAGGGAAATTTTTTAAAAAGAGTGAGAATGATTGATGACATGATGCTAGTCATGTCTGAGAGTTAGATGAGAAACTCTAACATGTGCAAATGATTCAAATAGTTCGGAATATTTTTGATCTGAATTTTGTGAGGATTCTATAAAGGTTTCAGACATAAGAAAGCTCAACGTGTCTTTTACCATTAAAATTATTATTAAAAAAAGCTGAAATTAAGCCCGGAAAATTTTCATAATACGAGAGAAGATAAAATTGTCTTTTAAAGATGCTTTGGGATGATGAGGGGCTGAATATAAAATTAGGATGAGACACAGAATAAATTAATGAGCTTTAAGACGAAATGGTTGTGATTTTATAATCTTGAAGTTTAATTTTGTATGAATTTTTAAAGGTTTTAAAAAATATTATGAAGATGAAAATAAAAATTGTAAAATCATCTTTTACTTCAGTAAAAGTTCCTTGACCCATTTTATTCTTCTTCATACATTAAACCGAAATCCACCAGATTACCTCCTCAACCACTGCACATGCCACAAACAAATAGATCTCATGGCCTTCCATTAATCAAATTTTTTTCTTCCATGATGGGTGAAAAGTCATCATTACGACGCAGCGTTACAGCGTGCGCTCATGCATTTCATTTTATTTTAAACGTGAATCGAAAAAGTCAACATTTTGACAAATTATTCACGAGTAAACGTGATTTTTATGATCAATATATTTTTATTCGATTTATGTGTGAAGTACGTGATGCTCTATGACCAAAAGTGGATTATCTGCCATCACACAGTGCAAACATGCGATTTATTGAGTCGACCGATTCGGAGAAGTTTCTTCATCAACTTTTTTACGCTTTCAGAAAGTTGAAAAGCTATAAAAAAGCTCTTTTATGCATGGATTATGAATTTTAAGCGAGAGTAATAATCATTAAGAACGACAAATAATCCGCAAAATGACCTGCCAAAAAGCCACTGAAGCAGAAATAAATTACGAATTGTCATTTGGTTAAACTCGAAGTTCTTTTTTTGTGGAGCCGGAAAATTTTATTTCAATGAAGCTTAAAAAATTTAAAATCGACTGAAAAGTTTAACTCAGCTGAAAGCCAATCTGTCAATTAGCCATTCGACTTTAGCCCTCAACCGTGTCTTTTCCGCTCGTTAATTTTATGTGCCATCGAACTATGGCGGAATAGTAATTTTTAATTTGCAATAAAGATCCGCAACGTGTTCGGAATAATCTTGCGAATTTCATCGATAACCTTCCGAGACAGTTTTATGGAAAAATCAAGAATAAAGAAGAAAAATTCAATTGATGAAAAAAAGAAGAATTTTTCGTCGAGTGATTTAAAAAATTACAAAAATAATCTTTAAGTATTTTAAACAGATAATTTTCATTTTTTTCTATTTGTAAACAAAATTTTCGGAACCCTCGCAAGCTTTTTCTATTCACCACTCCCCGAGAAGCTGTAAAAGTTTCATAATAGAGATTTTTCTACATTGCGCCACAGAGAGTGCTGTAGTAAATTGGCATATTATTTTATACAGCTCAATTTAAGGATCGAAAATGAATAAATTTCAATATTCTTCAATCTCCCCTTCAATATTCAATATTCAAGCTCAAGCTTTCCCTTGATGATGATGATGAGGAGAAAATCATGTGTATGACTATGCAAGGACAATTGTGTTTGAACCAATGAAGATGTTCTCAAAATTGTCATTGTCATAACCCATTTTGTTAGAAATTGAGTTATTCAATAATTGGAAGGAATTGAATGAAGTATTCATTATGATAATCCAATATCGACGACGTTCATGAAGTACTTCGGATGTTGAAAAATAAAAAAACATCATTATTGATGAAATCGATAGAGATATGATGTGATGAAGACTGAAAAAATTCTCCTTAATGGTATAGCCGGATGTTGTCTTGATCCTCATCAGAAATTGCGAGTTCTTTCAATGCCCTTTTGGAATGTCTTAAGCCAGTTCATTTTTTCTCGCTCGATATCTTAATAAATAATTCTATGCTCAATTTAATATTTTATTTCTTTAAGAAATTCGAATAAATGAACCTTCACATATTTTTCTCGGGCTCATCTAAAACCCAATATTGTGTGTATGCAAGATGAGAAATAGGAAAAAGAGGGAAATCGAAGATGAGAGTTAATATTAAGGGATGTGTGCATAAATTATGGGTTAAGGATATGAGAAAATCTGGCATGCCATATGAAATTCATAAGCTAGAAAGAGACTATCAAGAAATATTGAAAATTCTCATTAAAAATCAAAAAAATTTAAAAAGCTCGATTTAAAAATTACTTGAGTTTTTTTAATTTAAATTAGAATTTCCATTAAATTTAAGAAATTAATAAGCGTTTAAAACTTTTGAAACTTTAAATAAAATTCTCCGTTAACATTTTAAATTTTCTTAACTGATAAATTTATTTTCTCACAGCAAATGATGGAAATGCTCTTGATGTCGTTGCTTTAATCTAGTGATTTCTCGTGTTATTGATGGACTCTCCATTTCGTAGGAAAAGAAAATAAATTGCTTAGCTCAATATCACAGAAAAAAAATCTTCTTCGGCTATTAAGAGTCACTCTTCGACTTCACATTCGAGAGACTTCATTATTAAAACTTTCGAGAGAAAAAAATTCTTTTCTACATGGAAAACTTTTACTCGTTTTCCCTCATAAAATAATTCCTTAGAGTTGGAGATGTGTCAAGAAAATATTGAGATTTATGAGAGGAATTCGTCTGTTCCACTCCCACACTGCTACATAAAAATGTTCTCTGGATTGAATCTACAAAACCCGAAAATGGATGTGCATTAATATAATTTATTTGTTCTTTTCATTTATTTTTTGAAGCTTTTATGGGATAATCTACATGTTAAGGGATTTGAGATGACTTTTATGGTTTTTATTGTAAGAATTGAAGTTAAAACTAATATTTTTAATTCGTAGATTTTCTAAAATTTTAATCTTGATAAAAATTAATTCCATTAAGCATGTCAGTGTAAGCAAACAAAATAAATATAATACATAAGAAAATTGAGATCATCATGCATGCACACACTAAAGAATCTTCCACGCCTATTTACCAGATAAATCTTTGTTTTCAAGGATTTGTTGTTTCCATTGGATATCTGCTGTGGTTGGAAAATACTTGAACGAAAATATTTTTCAAAGAATTCTTTAATTGAGTCTTCGGCAAAATGAACTTCATAATAAATATTCAGGAGTAAATTTTATGTTGAAATATTTTACATGGTTTTACAATTTTTAATAAAAATTTCTTCGCTTGGAATTATGCAAAGGATAAACTAAAGATAGACAAATTTAATTAAGTGAGAAAAGGGTCACACAAGCTCACGCTCTTAATCTCTCACAATTCGATTTTCGCACATGACTAAATTGTGAGTGTTTAACAGCACAAAACACTTCCGACAAACGACAGCCGAAAAAATATATATTTATTTATAGTGATGATGTTGCCTCCGACTAAAGCCAATGATAAACATGAAATAACAATAAATTTTTCCTCTTCATACAATATTTTATGTAAATATTTTCTGCTTACAATATTTTTCGAGTGGTTTTTCAGGATTATTTATGGATATTTTTTTTTCTCTACTCTGATAGTGGTTGTGATGAGTGTGAGACTCGGAAGTTCTATTTGTTGAGGAGGCAAAAAAAGATGCCATTTTATGAAATTAACATATCTTCTCCATGAATTTAGATGACTCCGACCTCCTCTAAAAAAAATTTTCCTCACATATTTCTTCTTTTTATTTCATGACGGACATTTAGGTCAATTTGTGAAAGGAATTTGAATTTATTGAAGTCCGACCCCTAAAATTTATTTTCGGCAAATCTTGTGAAAAGAAAATCTTACGAAATTGTTTAGTGGGGTAGCTTTAGGATGAAGTTTGTGATTCAATTCTGTGTAAATTTATTTATTTAAAAATTATTTTAGGTGTTAATTAAATTTGTATTTACCATCTAATTTGACCCAAGTCTATTAATTCATCAGTAATCTGACTCTATTTTTAATTAATTACCACCTCAACTCTTAATTAGCGACTCGAAAGCTTCACACTTAATTTCAGTAAACGCTTTCTGCATTAATTCCACAAAATACCTCACGGCTTAATTTGTTAAGTGATTTTTACTCGTTACACATCTTGAAGAATTCTTCCTTCCATCGGCATTGAGAGCTTTTATCTCTGATTACTTTTTCATCCTGTACATGCTTGTTATAGCGAAAGCATTAACCTTAATATTGAAAGAATTTTACATTTGATTAAAATTCGCATGCAAATTTTCACGCTCAGCAGCGTCATAAATGTAAAGATATTATTATGTGATGTTAATTGAAAAGCTTGATGGGAAAATTCAATGCACGAAAATCGATTGATAATTAAATTTTGTCAGCATCATTAAGTACGAGAGAGAGAATTTAACGAGCGTGTTATAGTGAATTGTAAACTATGCAAACACAAACCCGAATGTTCATGAATTCTGAGAGAATTGTTGAATTTTCTTTAAAACAATGTTTGTAATATTAAAAATAATATTTGGAAAGTAACATTTAATAATTGGTTCATAAATTCACTTGCCGACGCGACGCCCAATCGATAATTTACCTTCTCCAAAAATGTTTTCTTTTTCCTTCTACCACAAGCAGTGTCCCCGACAATAATTTAATTCGATTGCCGGCAGCAACCTTCATGTCTTTACTCCCACGTACATTACTGTACAAATTTCATCTGATGCCATTACAAGCGCTGATACATGACATTATTACAGTATCTACATATATATACATGAATTGTACGACGAGGGTGTGCATGCAGGATGTGCTGAATTTATTCATTGTATGAAGCATTAAAATACCTTTCATTATTACATGTGTCAAGATGTAAAGCTTTATGGTTTGGGAAAGGGAAACTTTCGATAACAGCAGCCACAGAAAAGAGAGCAGCATCCCTTTTTTATCAACAGCAATTTTCTAGTGCTAGAGAACATAATTCTCTCCTCTTTGAATAGAAAATTTTTTAGGTTGCGCGAGGTGTTGAGTTGCAGGAGGTCGATGATTATTAAGTTGACTTTAAAGCATTAAATATGATTTTAATAGATGAAAAAATTATTGTTCATGGGCAAATAACTCAGGGATCTAGAACTTGAGTAGTTTGACCCATTAAAATTTTTTTATAATTCATTTAAATTTTATTGATTTTGTGATATTTTTCTAACAACTCCAAAAAGTAAAATTCGATATAATTCAAGTAACTGTTGATTCTTTTTAATTGAATTTTCTAATCTTTTCAACCAACGTTTAACTCTGGAAGCATATTTACGATTGTAAGTGTGAAAAGGGTCTCTCACCTATGCATTATGTACATGATACTCCTTCTAGCTTAATGATGTCGATAGCACCCTCCATATTTCTTTATTTACTTCATGCGAGTAAATTACAGTCACACACCCCATCATTGATATAACAGGAAAATAATGATGATGAACTTGAGATTAATCATGTGATGCGGTGATACTGTTTTACGGATATTTAACTGCGAAACTCTACATCTGTTCTCTCTAATGGAACATTCGCTGTTTGTGACTTAATGCAGAAAAAAACTTTTAGTCGTTCTCATTATGACAGTTTGTTTTAATTTAGTCTTGAGTGAAATTTTATCTGCGAGTGAGAGAAAAATTTTCATCATCGTCGCTCATTTTTGTCATTTTGAGATGTCGAGTTTAATTTTTCATCATAATTTAGAAATAAATGTTTTGCGACAGGCTGAAAATTTTACACTAATTTTTTTTCTGAAATAATTTTTTAGTTTTTTAGCTTTTTTAAAATTATCAAGAAATTTTTTTCTCACAAATAATTTCAGCATCATTTTAGCAGAGTCTGTTTTTCGTCTGCAATGGAGATAGAATGGAGCTGAAAATGGTAAAATAAACATAATGGAAGAAATTTTAAAGCTCACTCGCAGTGCTGTGGGAATTGCGAATTGTTGTGCTTCTGTTGTGTGTTGGGGTTTGCGAGAGAAAAACTGTTGCCTGTAAATAATGTCAAACTTTTTATTTTTATTCACTCATTGACAGGTTTTATGTGCTCTAGAGAGAGAATAGAGTGGAAAGGTTGCATTGCGAGCATGCAGACCCTGGAAAGTTTACAATTTCTCAAACCACAAGACATTGTTCGTCGTATACGATGCAGTACACTGACAACAGCTATATCCTCTTATAATCATGCTTGAGAATGCTTTTCATCACATTAATTGAGGATGTTTTGTGGTGAGAGAATTTTCAAGTAATGAATTGAATTACTAACTGAAATTAAAATTGTGGTGTTAAGAGAGAAGAAATGGATGAAAAGCTCAGTGAACATGAGAAATGTGGTTTAGGCAGTAGAAATTTGAGATGAATTCCTTTGAAGCGTCTGACGTTAAAAGAAAATTAAAGTAAATTAAAAAATTCAAGAAATTATCGAGTGTCTTTTTGCCATCGAAAAATTCATCATTTGTCATTTTTTTTTACCTTTTGATTCACGTCACCTAGAAATAAAGCAAAGAAAGTCGTCATTTTGATTTCAATTTTTCATCTTTTCTTCTCTCACACGAGTGAAAGCTTCTTTTATTTCACAGTTTTTCAATTTTCTTTTCTGTCACAACCTCGTGAAAGCGATTTTTCCTATTTGCTTTTTTTCTTCAATTTATTTAATGACAATTTTCATTTCTGTCTCTCTCCATTTCCGGTTTTGCTTTAATCTCTCGACGGCACCCAAAAAATACTTTGCGGCTTGATTTTGTGTGTGATTTTAAACATTTTTTTGAGAGACAGAACATGAGGGAGATTTTGGTAAAGCAAAAAAGGTTTTATGGCTCTTTAATCTCAATGTTGGAAAATTCATCAAGGGGTGGACACAAAACTTTAAATTTTTTTATAAATTTTATTAATTTTTAAAAATTTTAAGCAACCAAAATTTTGTTAAATGGAACAAAAAAGTGTCCATCCCTTGAGCTGTATTTTCAGTGTAAATGATGAAGAACATTAGACTAGAAAGGACGTGTGGATTGTGTGAAAGGTAAAAATATGTACAAAGTCCAGCATAATCTCTAAAATTTTGATAATCCTATGTGACTACATTTTTCTATGTTCAGCATTTTATGGTTGAGTTGAGTGTGTGTGCGATGGGACTTTAAAATCTACTCGAAGACACAAATACAAAGTGAATCTTGTAAGAGACTCAATTTACATCTTGTTTCTCTTCAAATTTTCACTCAACTCAAAAAAATGTAAGAAGGAATTTGATGAAAAATTTACATTCATTCAATCGCAATACATTTTATTCCTTTTTCCATAAATTTCACTTCCGAATGAAAGCGTCAAAGATGTTTTGTTACAACGTGATGGTCGTATTGTTGTTGGATGGAAAAAGAATTTCCAGGAAGGATTTTTATTAAATGTGAAATTTTCAAAGGCGTGGAAACTCATGAAGATTTTAATAAATTATTGTTCAAAATTGAATAAAATATTTTTTGATAAAATTTAACATCCCTTGAAACTTCACACAATTCAATACCCTTTTCTTCATTTCTAAAGCTCAATCACAACGGTAAAGTTGAAACTTGAAGAAAGGAATCAACAGCTCACATACATTCATCTCCTCTTTTCTATACAATGTTCATGTACATTTCTCATGAATTTTTCATCTTAGTGCTACACAGTATGACATGAATTTGGATTTAAAACTCAATTTTTCTAGATCTGCTTTCATACATTCGCCTCCATCCGGTTTGCACTCTCAGAAAGCTTTTTCGTTCGCTCAATGCCATCAGCAATTCTGAATTTTTATTTCTTGCTTCTATACAGTTAGTATACACAACACACAACCAGGAGGGCAAAGGAAAAAAATAACTGATGTGAAATAACACGACAGCACTCAATTTGTAACTTTTTTTCTCTGTGTATATTCTCTCAAATGACATCGTCGCGAATGCAATTGCAGAACATGAATCATCTCGTGTAGAAATTAATGCATATGACAGTTGATAGTGCCACGTAAAAAAGCGTCGGTATTGTGGAGAACATTTTGGTCGGCGATGATAAAAGCAATTTCGATAGATGGAGTGTAAAAAAATTGCTGTTCCTATTTCGATGATGACGGTGGTATGTGTGAAGACTGTTACTGCTACTGTTGCCATGCTGCATTGCAGCTGGATGTTCACCATTTATAACATGTACCATTACACTTGCAGGATCTGTAAACAGAACAAAAAGAATCCATTAAAGTTGAAAAAGCCACTCATAAATAAATTCCGGACAATTAAAAATTTTCTCAAGTTAGTCTGACCATTTATTTGTTTTACAATATTTTATGAAATAAATTAATGGAATAAAATTAAATAGTTAATTATTTTATCATAAAAAAAATTAATTTTAATATTTTTTAAAACCTCCTAGTCAGCCTGCTTCAAGTGCACTTTTCATAGTCGGGTAAATAAAATGAGAGACGACAAGATACGAAGAGAGGATGGAAAGTGTCACGAAAGCAATGTTGATAAAGAAGAGAAGACGAGTTTTTATGATGTTAATTATATTATAAGGATATGGAAAAAAACTAGTCAGTCACAATTGAAAGGTTGAGAATTTTATTTTAAAAAAGTTCAAATTTTAAAATCTATCAAAATTTATCATTAAAATATTTTAAAAAAATCCAAGTTGCAGCCCCTTGATTTAATCACTTAATAAAATGCTCTCATGACACGTCATTTCTCTCATATCATCCCTCACGCTTCATGATGCAAATAAAAACAAATATCTACACCAGCAATAACAACAACTCCGTGAGAGTTCGTGTTATTGCACTTGAATGGCTTTCATGTTAATAGCTTTATGTACTCACCTGAATTGCTCGGTTGACACGTATAGTTTGAACTGTCCGAAGCCATAGCACGTGAAATAACCAATTTGCTTGTCTTTGAATGACGCTCGGTGAGCACACTTATCCCGCCGCGCTGTGAATAGTTGATTACACTTGGGCCTTTGTACCAGTAGATAAACGATGGCGGGCCTGGTGCTTCATATGCGACACACGTGAGATTTATGTCGTTGCCACTCTTGATGAAAACTTCACTATTTCCTAATATCTCGGCACGAGAAACTACACGAGAGAAAGAGCAAAAAAGAGAGAGAGGATAACAAAAACATCATGTTAATGTACATGGATGTGAATGTGGATCGAAATCAATTTTGTGCTTTTCTTCGCTCTGTGATGTCCCTTTTTTGCTCTGTCTACTGTGAATATGTCTTTTTTTGTTAGTGTATATGAGAATTTTTATGTGGGCCACATTAGGAGACTCTTTTCGGATTAAAAGCTCTTTATGGGCTTTCACAAGAAAAATAACTCTTTTGAAAGAATTTTTTTCATGGGCTTTATTTGCTTTTTTGGTTTCAATTTACATGAAGAAAAAATATTATTAAAATTATAATTTTTCAGCTGCTCTAAAAATTTTTGGTGCTTCTTTTGAAAATAAAAAAAACCATTATGAAAATTCACATGAAAAAACACAGTAAATTTCATAACGTACTTTTTAAATTTAAAAATAAGGTACCAAAAAAATTGATTATCAAAGTAAGCGAAAAAACTTGTAAGTGAAGCTGGAAATTTTTATAGAAAATATTTTTGTCTTCAATTTATTGATATACCTAATAATTTTTGAACAACACTCAAATAAAGAAGTTGCAGGAAAATTTCATCATAACTCATCCATTAGGTCCATTCAACTATGGAAAAAGAGAAACTTCCAAACAACTTAATGGTATATTTTTCCCCTTCATCGCCATCGAATGCCATATCAATGAACGGTCGAATATGGTGGCATAGAAATGGCAAATATTTGTGTGCTCAAAGTAAACAAACCCATAAAGTATCCAGCATATTTTTTTAGTGTGAAAATAACATGACTTTAATCAAATTTCTGACTGTATAAAATCCCTGCACGAAACTACCGCAAAATAATTTGACATTCCACACAAAATATGCGGTTAATATTGTTGTTATTGTTACAATTTTTTGCATATGCTTCAAAACCATTATCGTTATGTAATGTCCCAATTTTTTTCTTCTTCTATGATGATGTATGGACGATAATGTGGATAATGGCGAAGGAAAATCTCTCTTTTTTGGCCATGCCGCAATGAGATTCAATTTTGTGTGAGTTGCCGCATATTTTCCAAGGAAATTTACGGTTCGGTAAGCACTTATTTTAGCAAACATTATCGAGTGGAAAATTGAAATTTTTCGTAAAACTAAAAGTTTATGTGTGAGGATATAGAAAAGTTTTATGTTTAGTGGTGTTTTTGAGATTGCAGTGTGAGGCAAAAGGGTAAAGTTATAGTTTAAATTTTCTTAAAGAAACCTAAAAAAATATTTTTACTTCATCTTTAATCATCCATCCGCCCAATTTAATGCCAACATCATGCAGAGAGAGAGATTTAAATCCTCATCTAAGCACAAATAATTATTCACTCTGAATGTTGTGATATGCTAATGGGATGTCGATAAGAACCATTTTTCGGTTAAGCTCAGCTAAATTTCCTCGTACGAGTAAAAGCCATGTCGTGTCTATCGACTCATCTCGATCTCGTTTGTTTATGTACATTTTATATGCTCGCACTATGTTCGGTTCAATAATCCGATTACAAAAATTTTCTAATATGAGACTAAAGCAAGCAGCACGGAGCCATCTTTAACATAAACAAAATCCTTTCTTTACTTTTCCGTCCTTCCGATGAAAGCTCGGTTGTGACCCAATAGTGTGACATCTCTCGGTAGAGTTTTATTGTTTTATTTGGCTTAGGAATTAAAGGAAATTGGTCATTTCCACTTGAAACTTGTTGAGCTTTTAAAATTCATAGAGAAAGTTTGGTATTGAAGAGATTTAAATACTTTTGAGAAAGTTTTAAATTTTTTTTGTATTTTTAGTTCGGTTAAACCAAATTGAACTTTCAGCATTTTAAATAAAACTCAGGTTAGCATTTCAATTTCAACATTTGACTTTCACTTGATTGAAGTTAAAAAAATCAGAAATGTACAGAGCAAAAATTTATTGATTTCAATACGCAGAAATATTATTATCGCTATTCAATACGCTAAATTTATTTTCAATGCAGAAAACTTGCAACTCAATTTGTATGATTTGTTCTTTCATTAACTTTGAATATAGTTTCAGATCAATGAGATAAGTGAATTGCAAAGAATTGTTTGAAAATATTTGAATGAATTTGACTTTCAGTTCATATGTAGGATTCGGAATTAAAATTCAGGTTTCAAGTTTTCAAGTTTTTAGGATTGAAAAATTTTAAAACAAGTTCAATAAATTTTTTTATTAATCCATAAATTATGGACGCAGATTTCTTATTGATAAATTTACAGTTAATTTTAAAAAATTTAACCTTTATAAAAAATGTTAAACATACAAAACTTTTTTCTAACAACCTTTTTAATGCTCAATTTTTTCTTTCTTAAAAAAACCTTCAATCGACGAATAATTGCGAGCAATAAATAACTTAAAAATGCTAAACGATTTTGCAGTAAGAAAAACTTTCTCAGCTCTCCCCGGCATTTTATTATAAGAAAAAGGATTTTGAATGAGCATTTTTCATTCCATCATGCTCGAAGAAGATTATAAATTTTTTTAGCTGAAAAATTGAAAAACTCCTTCATAACATTTTTTAATTTCCTGTTAGCATATTTTTTTTGCAGCACCCAAACTCTCGCTCTTTTTCGATACTATAATTAATGGCTTGCCTTTTTCCATTTTCTCTCAACATCGGCAACAATTTCCGCAATGCAGAAAGCGAGAGAAAATGAAGTGAGAACAATTCACTTAATTAATCATTAGCATTGTAATTGTGAGGGGAGTGTAGTTGAGTGAATTAATCATGACACGGTGAAATGATGTGAGCTACTCACCGATGACTGTTAGACGAAATGCCAAACTAATTTTTGGTTCGGTCGACACTTGGCACTCGTAAATCTTAAAGGAGATAAATTAATTTTTGTGTTAAGTTTTACTTGAAATTTTAGATAAATCTTGAGATATTTTTTAAATCTTGGGATTTGTTATTTTAATCTTAAGATTTATTTTTTTAATTTGAGTTAAAAACTTTCAAATATATTTTCAGATCACTCGAACGTGACTTTCTTCAACTCAAAAATATTTTATGATAAGTCTCCGAGCATTATCGCCAGCCACTTACCCCACTATCCCGCGGCTGCGGCGATGTAATTCTTAATGTCCACTCATCAGATGAATCAGCATGAAGTGACTGAAAGCGTTGATCGTTGGTGTAGGTAAGAATGCCCACGGTGAGAATATGCAAGTCACGTTTCCTTATCCACGATACCTATACATCGCACCATAACGAGGTTAGTAAGCAATGTCAGCGAGTGTTCATGAACGATGACAGTCATAAGACAGCAGGGGTGGATATGAGAAGAAAAAATACGGATTAAAGCATAAATCACGGGTAATTCAATTAACGAAATGGCGTTATGATGCTAATAGCATTCTTCTTTGATTAATGCCATGTCTTTAATATTCGAGGCGCCATAATTTTCATTGAGTAATAAAAAAAAACGTAAAGATACTTTTTTATGAAATCATTCTTGAAAATTTCCTCGCCTCGCATATCACAATTTTTCTTCGCGTCATACTCACCGCCCTGTCACCTAAATTTCTCACAACACATTGAAGTTTTGCCGCGGAGCCGACTGTCGCAATGTGATCGCGTTTTGTCGTATTGTCAAAGTAGGGAAGGCCATAGTTTGTATTTTGCCATGATGGTTGTGTCGTATCACTATCACTGATTATGACGTTCTTCGCTATATGAAAATGAGAAAGAGAAAAATAAGAAAATTAATCCATTAGAGATGAATTTGAGTTTCAACAAAATCTTACTTATGAAATTAAACTCTAGAAAATATAAAAAGTCCTTCAACAGCGCTTTCAACTTTTAATTTTAATAAAAGTTTAACTTGAAGTTAATTTTGTTGATTGGTGCAGCGGAGATGAGTGAATTAATTTTGAAATAAAACTTGAGTTAATAAACAAATTTTTATGTTCAAGAACTGGCTAAGATTTCATAATTAAATTGTAGTATGATCGCAAATAATGAAAAATATGTTGTTGAGAATATTTTTAATTAATTTAATTGCAACTTGAACAATCATAAAAAATGCACATTTTAATTTATTCAAATTTTGATTTAAATCTTTTTAATGAAAATTTCACTCTTGATCTTTTAAATATCCGTAACAAACTCTTTGGAAAAGAAAATTAATGAACTTTGTGGGTTCTAAGACATCACAACTGACACACTCGGCAAAAAAGGTGAAAGCCGCGATGCCTGTTCGAGCATTTATTTTTTTTAATGTTAATGAATAAACACTGAATAAAGAAGAAGAAGAAGAAGAAGATCTTTTAAATATCCGCAACTTTTTTTTATGTTTCCAAAATACTCAAAGAATTTTTTTTAAATCATCCTAAAATAATTCATTGCTCTCTTGACATCACAAAAATTCCAACTGTGTTTGACATTATCAAAGAAAAGCAAAAAAAGTAACATCATATTGACGTGAGAGCGTGCGGAGAAAAGTTTTACTTTTTCCTCTGTGCAGAGAAAGTTTTTTGATGGCAAATATTACGCTTAATAAAATGTACACAACATGTTTCATGTTGCTTTCTCATTCTCACTTAATTATCAATTAAAATGAACTCATGAAGGAAGCATCAGAAGTTCTTCCGACCTTTTCAGTGACACAACGTCAAAGTTTGCCTTACACACATAAAGTTATGAGGTTTTACATGCAGGTCAGTCATGCGGAAAAGGCCTACAAGAAAGGAATTAAAGTTCATTCGGAAAATTTTCCATTTCAATGAGAAAAAGATTTAATTTTATGTTTTCCATTGAATTTCAAGGAAAAATCAACAATTAGGGTGAAAATAAATGAAACTTTAGTTAAAGGCAAGATAAAAGGTTTTTTCATTCATGCTTTTAGCTGCAGCTTTTTATTACAAGTTTAAAAACTTTTGCATTTCAATTTTCTTCTTTATCTTAAGGGTTGTAAATATTTTTTGACCGTTACTAAAATCATAAGACTTCATTAAAAAAAGTAAACCCAACCCTTGACTTAATTTTCTTCATCAAAATTTTCTTTCTTGTGAAAATGTTCTCAACTTAAACTCACATTCTGCTATAAAGGGTCAAATAATAATAATGATAATGATGATATCTTCTGAGAGCCGTGCGTAATTTGAGAATGATGAAAATGGATGGAGGAAATGTTAGGTGATCAGAGAGTTAAGTCCTAGCGATAAGTTTGGGATTGAGGTTAAATGGAAATTTTAAACGAGATGAAATATTTCAAGTTGGAAAATAAAAATAGCTCAAAAATATTTAAATCTGAAATAAATTCTCATCAAGCTTTTTTCCCACTAGGACACTCAAACTTCATCCCTGAAAATCTTCCCTTATTATTTTTTATAGTATCTACACAGCGGCAAACAGGACAACGAGTAGAAAGGGAGAAATAAAAATCATTTTACGAGCATAGTTGAAGATCTTTTTACATGAACCTCATAATGTGTTAATGAACGTATTTATGACTCTGAAATATTCATACAAGAAAATTTTTACTACACTCGTGTGCATCGCATTATCACACGAGGGACATGAAGATGATAAATTTTATGAAAATGACTCAAAAGACCCGAAAGAAATAAAATTTTGTGTGTTTCGAGGAAAATTTCAATTTAGAAACTGAGATAAATGAGGAGTGGGTGATGGATGTTGTTTGGGGGTTGTTAGTAGAAAACGTCACAAATTTTTTAATTTAAATCTAATTAATTATTTAATTATTTAATTTTTTTGAGCGTGTTTAAAATATTTTGACGCTTTTTTTAATCAACCCTTAACCACAATGAGAATGAAAGATTTTTACATCCAAAAAAAGGGAAAAGAAAACTTTCAAATTGATGAGTTTGTGTATTTTTGCTTGAGTGAAGCACACTTATGATCCCAATGCCTTTTATTTCGATAATGGAAAAATAAGTTTATGTCTTCTCCTTCCTTAACATGCACACACACATACTTGTGAATCCCATCAAATATAAATTTTTATTTCTCCGAAAATGTGGGTGAAAAATGCTGTAAAAATATTTCGGAGTTCATGCTGTAAAAAATTAGTGCTGACGATATTGAAAAAAAAAATATTTGAGATGAAATGTAAATTTTGGATTTGAAGAAACTCGAAATTTCATCAATAAAACTTTTTTAATAATTAAATAAAAAATATTAATAATTTTCCACGAAAAAAGAATTTTCTCAAATTTAATCGCCTTAAAAGCTCTCTTTTTTCTCGAGTGAAGCCACGAAGCCATATTTCCACATTTCCTCTTCACTAAAAGGCTCTACAAAAAACTTTTTATATCGCAATAAGTTCTCAGAAAAAAAGGAAAATCGACGACCGAGAAAAAAGTGGTACGTGCGGTTTATGAACAAAATAATCTTCACAAAAAAATAAGGAGAATTTAATTCATCGTCAACATCGTCAGTCGTCACGAGAAAAAAAGCAAAGTGAAAGTTTTCCAACACATTTCTCAAAAGAGCTTTTTCTTTTTCGCCTCAATCCTTTTCATCTTCAAATCCATTCATATGGTTTTTCTTCAAATGCTCACTTTTGGTGTCTCTCGAGTGCCTCCCGTACTAGAACAAGGAAAAGAAGAAAACTTTTACGTTCAACTTTGAAAGATTTTCCCTCGAGAAATCGTCATAAAAGCTTTTGCCGTATGTCGAAATTGGAGAAAATTGAAAAGCAAGATCGGATTTTCCCTCATACTCGTTTAAATGCGTTCTTGACATATTACGAAATGTAATGATATGTAAAATGTCTCTCCATGCATGAACGCTGAGAATAAAAGCTTTATTGTCATCGCACATAAAACTTTTTTCCTCCTCCCTGAAATTTCAATGCGAGCTCTGCTGAGTGTGAATATGTTTTAGATGTACGCTAAAGAAAATGACAAAATTTGTCGTCGCAGAAGCTAAGCGATGAATGTATGAAGAAGACACTTCCGTTTCTTATTATTTTATTATAATATGTTGAAGAATTTATTAGATTTTAAAGGTTGAAGTTTGAGCTTTTGTCAAATTGCCACCGTAAAAATTGACACGGAATGGAAAAGTTTTAAACCATAATTTTCTCGTATTGAGTTTATCGTGAAATTTTCAATTTAAAAGTTTCAAAGTGTTAATTACATAATTATAATATTTAATATAATTAAAAATTTTCGCTCAACACTTTGGCAAATTTTGTCACGTGTCCTTGCTTCCATCGCCATCCAATTATTTTTAACTCACAAACTTTTCTGAGTTCCACAAAATTTTCCGCCTTCATGGGAAAAATAAAACAGATTTTGCCTTTGTGAAGTGAAGCAGAAGATCAAACCTACTGTTTTGCATAACTAAATATGTTTTTAAAGGAAAACTTTCTGCATGTCTCACTATTTTCTTCTTGATACGTGCGAGGAGAAAATCAATAAATCTTCTTCAAAAACGCTATCAACTTCTTAATATCGAGTATTTTTCTTCTTCTTTTTTATCCATTCTTGAAGAGTGAAGAAGAAAAATCTCCAATATGATAAACTTTTAACTTTCGTTGAATGAGGGAAGGAAAAAGTTATCAGTGAATGGAAAAATGAATGCACAGAAAGTTTAGTTTGTGATCTAGAAAAGCCATGTGAGAGTATTTGAAAGTTTAAGATTTTCAGGATATTTGTAATTAAAATTATTTTTGGATATTTGCCAGCTGCTCTTAAAATTTTTGGATTGCTTTTATAATCACTTTTTTGGTACCTTACTTTTGAAATTTAAAATTACGTTATAAAGTTATGTATTTTTCATTATTTTCATAATACTTTATTTAAAAAAAACAATTAGAATTAAAAATTTAAATATAAATTAAAAGGTCAAATATTCCAAATCAGCTCAATAAAAATTTAAGTTTAATATATCAAAATTAAAATAATTTTTACAAAAATAAAGAAAATTCAAAAAGTAAAAAATTTGAAAAAAAAAAATAAAACTTTATTCAGGCATAATAATTATTATTAATAAGTGATTGATGGAACAGAGGATAGTAGCAATATTGCGAAGAATAAAGTTTTATTTTTCTATTTATTTCCCAAAATTTTATATCAACCTTTATTGAAACTTTATTTTTAACCTTCTAAGAATCTTTCTATGTAAAAAAATATATTTTGCTCGAAAAAATTTGCTCTCATGGCATCATGAAAATAACGGTCGAAAAAAACTTAAATTTTTATTGAAGCTGAATTTCGGGAAAGTGAATTTCGAGACCGCGTCATTATTGAAGCTAAATTTCGTATATTTAAAATTTCTAATAAACGATCATCACTCACCAAAATTATCAAAGTAATCAAAAAATGTTTCAAAACCCACACGTGGGTGTTGCCGTGTAACCCACTTGTAACAGATCAGTATTGGAAATGTAACATGGGGAAGTCCTATGAAGAAGCCTTGGAGAAGCCAAAAGGGAAGCCTTATGGAAAATATTTCTCAATTATGTTACATTTCCCACTGTGTTTCATTTTCCACCATGTTCCATTTTTCACTATGTTCCATTTTCTATTGTGTTCCATTTTCCACTGTGTTCCATTTTCCACTGTGTTCCATTTTCCACTGTGTTCCATTTTCCACTGTGTTTCATTTTCCATTATGTTCCATTTCCCACTATGTTCCATTTTCCACTGTGTTTCATTTTCCATTATGTTTCATTTTCACCATGTTCCATTTTCCACTATGTTTCATTTTCCACTATGTTCCATTTTCCACTGTGTTCCATTTTCCACAGTGTTCCATTTTCAGATCCATGCCAATCGATTCCTGGTCAAATTCCGAGTTCAACGAGGTACATGAAGCCATACTTTTAAAAAATGGACATTAGTGGCATTCCTTGGACACTCCTGGCCGGCCGTGACGGTCATTCTTCAAAAATCATCAATGCTAATCAATTCCTGATGCAATTATGAGTTCAACGAGGTACATGAAGCCATACTTTTAAAAAATGGACATTAGGGGCACTACTGGCCGGCCGTGATGGACATTGGTGGCACTCTTGGATGGCCATGATAGACATTCCTCAAATATCATCAATGCCTTTCGATTCCTGATACAAATACGAGTTCAACGACATACATGAAGCCATATAACAGGAAATTTGTGTGAAAAATGGCATTTAGGGCTGTCCATGGCACGACCTGTGGTCATGACCCTCATAACTCCTAAAATGGCCGAATCTAAATTCATAGACCTACCATTTGGCGAAAACTAGAAGTCTCTAGCTATCTCAGGAGCCGAGATCTCGATGGAACAGACGGACAGACAGACAGACAGACAGACAGACGGACGGAAACAGGCGCATATAAGTGTTACACCACTTCGTGGGTTACACTAAAAAATTTAACAGCAGCTGAGATTTTTATAAAATAAAAAGTTTATTAAATTTTCTTAATTCACACGCAAAAAAGTATTTAATAAAAAATTCATAACTTCAAAAAATTAAACGTCATTCAAGTTGGATTAGTGTGCCTGAGCTGAAGCTTTTGTTAAATGATTGAATGAATGATAAACGCAAAAGTTTTCCACATTTAAACGCCTTTTCACGAGAGATTAATCAAAACCCCACACTTTTGAAAAATTAACACTGGAATTATGTCATTTGAAAGCATGCTAATATTCACAAGATATTGAAAATGTTTTTATTTCCCTCTGGATCGCGTGCTCGGTGAAATTCAATAAATATTTTTCTTATGCTTATGCGGCATCCTTCCTTCTTCATGTACCATGTCGATGTAAATTATATTGAATTCTTTTTAAACTCTTGGCAAAGATTTTTCCTTTCAAGCCAACTTTTCTTCTCATTCAACTCCCTTCTCGGTTGATTTAAATTGAAGATGAAAAAACTTTTCCATCAAAAAAATTATTTTTATGTCATAAAGTATCCGGATAATATGGTTGATGATAAAATTGATGTGAAAAAAGGTTTTATGAAAAAATCCAGGGATGGGATAAAAAAAATAAATTAAAAATAAATTTATAAAATATTTAATTTTTTTTTCATTAAAAATTTAAACCAAAAATTTAAAATCGCACCTTCAGGCCAGACTTAAACACAAACAATCTACATCGAAAACTCTTTTCACATATAGAAAGCCAAAAACTCAAACATTAAGCTTTGAATTCAGGATTAACTCAACTGAATCTGCCTTGCAGCTCGTTCAGTCAATTGCTCCTAAGAGAAGCATAAAAATCCACTTCAGACGCTTTTACTACATAAACTCCATTTCAAGCAATGAATTTTCTTTGTTTTAAAATCATCCAAAAACCTTTTTGCATTTTTAAAGAACTGTAAAAGTTCACTTTTATTTTAAAGTTTTAAAATTAATATTTTGAAATTTCATATGAGTATTTTTTACAGAATTTGAACTAAAAAATTGTTTTCCTCTGATTTATTTTTCTTTTACTTCAAAAATTCATCAAAAAAAGTTAAAAATTGCTTTATGTTAATTTTCGCCTGCACACGCCAACCATTTTCTGTTGAAAAGCGTGCATGAAAATTCAATTAATTAGTAACTTAATACGCTAGCTTGCAGAAAAAGTCATTAATTATGGATTATGAAGCCACAATTTCTTTAATTAGCGCCATTTAATAAATGAGTAGAAAAACTTTTGAACGTTACAATTTTTTTATGCTGACTTTTTAAGTTTCAACTTTTATCCTTTTGAAGCTCGCGTGCAAAATGAAACTTTTTAAATGAAAAATTAATCATAAATGAAATTAGCTGGTTTGGTTGAAGATAAAAAGAATTATTTAAAATTTAATTAATGGGGAGAATTTTAAAGTTGGTCAAAGAATAAATTATAAAAACCTCATTAGATTTAAAATGATGACAAAAAAACTTTATTAAAATTTTAAATTTAAATTCTTCAATGCAAAATTTTAATAAAGTTAAATTTAACACAAAATTTTCAAACAACCCCTTTTACTCTCATTTTTATCTTCTCCTATTTTTACCAAGAATAAAATCGCCGGACTCGAGACGTGTCCAAAAAGATAACGAAGAAATTAAGATGGTTTAAATGATTAATGACTTTATAATGATAAAAGAGAAAAAGAAATTGGGACACGACGTGAAGAGAATAAATTTTTCCTCTTGTGGCATTAAAGCTCACACTTGTCCGTCAAACAAAGTTCTTTCGCATTTTTATTCTTGAAATATCAACATCGTGTAATCCACTCGAAAAACATGCTGAGGCAAAAGTGCTTCAATGTCTAAACTCGAAACGAAAAATGATACTAATCTTGATTGTTAGAGAAAGTCTAAAAATTGAAGTGCTTCGAAAGCAAGAAATAAATTGATCAAAACATGACAAAAACCACCCGAGATTGAAAATTTTCGCAATAAAAAAAATGTTGAAGATTTAATAATTTTTCGATTTGTAAGCATGTTCGCTCATGTGGATTAGAGTTGAAAACAAAAAAATTGGAAATTTGAAAAATCAAACAAATTTTTTTGTGATGAAAACAAAATTCCACCGGGATTAACAAAAAAAAATGTAATATCGACATATTAAAATCTCTTTTAGATTCAACATCAAAAAACCTGCCCGAGCCACATTGTCGTCTGTTGCCTATGTGATAAAGCTCTGTCTCTCTTGAATAAAAAAAAATATGAAGAGCGACTGACAAAGCACATACACGTCGACTATTATCCTAGGCACATATAAAAATTTATACTTTAGTCGTCAGCAACGGGAGACGATAAAAGAGCATAAATTATAAATAAAAACATATTTTCTCGGTCCTTTAGGTGGATGTGATGTCAGGAGAGGACGGTAAAGTTTCAAATGAAAATTAATTCAAGGGGTGGATACTGAAATTTTCTAAACAATTTTTAATGTGCTTGAAAAAGTAAAAAAAAAATCAGTGTTCACTCCTTAAAATTTTGAAATCACAGCAAAAAAGTTAAAGGTGACATTAAAAGGACTTACCGTTGATATTCATGAATAAAAATAAGTTGTACAAATAGAGTTTTAAAAATCCCCATATAATCCGCATTATGTTCCGCTATCCAACAATGCACTCAATACAGTCACTGACATAGCATAGCTTCAAAATTTTCCGACACACATTTTCGAGATGAGCATCGAGTGCATTAAAAGTTTCGTCTCTGATTGCACTTTGTGTGTACTCAAATATTTATTTATTCACTTCCGTTACATTTCTTTGCACAATTATAAAAGAAGAAAAACTTTTTCCTTTTTCTTTTCTTTTTTGTGTTTTCACATTTCCACTGAAAATTGTCTTTTCACATTTGAGTGAGGAAAATTTCATTTAATTCAGTTTTTTTTGCTCTTGCTCTATTCTCGATTCGATGAGTTGCCAAACGAGCTTAACACTCTGGTTCCACTGCTGAATGTCTACATGATTTTACACTTTTCATCGAGAAATGGATTTATCGTTACATTCACCAGTGCTTTTTTTCTCACTGCATATATAGAAGAGACCATCAGAGGTGATGATGGAAACATTAGGAAGCAGAGCGAGAGGAAAAAAGTAAGAAAAAGAAGGTTAGTTCCGAGCTACAAAATGTATGACTCCAGAGAATTTTTTTTAATGGTAAACTCATTAAAAAAGGTCAGATTCATGGGTCACATTTCCGGTGATTGAAACATTAATTAATTAATTAATCGAGATGGAAAAATACTTTTTTAGTGCCGTTTGAATTTAGTTTAAAGTTCGGGTATGCAAATTTAAAAAAAATGCTTTAAAATATTTTTTTTATTTAGTTTTTTAATTTTAACGGTTATTAAAAATTCAAATTTTTAGAGATTAAAAATATTTTTTGAGCAACATTTGAATTTGATCAGGTCACTTATAAATGCCTCCATAAAAACATAAAACAATTTATTCCGAATAGCTCAATAAATCTTTAAAAATATTGGCAAGAATTTCTTATTTTTGGAGTCATCCCATTTCAGATCGTGAGCATGCTACTCAAATGTATATAAATCGAAGAGAAAATGCAGGAAATGGTTATAAGGATTTACTTTTTATGCTCTCACTGAATGCATTTTGAATGAATGCAAAACTACGATGGATATGAAGAAGAAGATAAATCCATCAGCAACTCAATTCACTCGAATATTTACGAGCACATCTAGCAACAGTTTTGCAATAATTTTCTGTTCGATGTGATTTTTTTGGAATTTCCACGAAATCAAGTGACAGAAAAATCTAATTTTAATTCTTTTATTTAACATTCATTTCACAAATGTCTAAATTCACATTCAATGCCGATGTTTTGATGTCACTGCCTATTTACGGTTTCATGCGTTCGTGAGAGATGAGATTTTACTTGACATTCATTTTTCACATTTTTCCAGCTTCTCTCTCGTTAACGTCACACGAGTGAATGTGTGTGATTGGAGGGTGAAAGAGGGGCGCCCTCCCCATTTTAAATCTCTCTTTCAATTTATATGCTTTTAATTTGATTGGCATACATTGTGATGATTTTTATTTGCGTTGGAAAATTTAAATTTAAATTCAAGGGCTGAGAACATAGAGGTAGCTGGGCCCGCAAAGGCCCGTGAAGGCCCTCCATGGCCCGTGAAGGCCCGCCAAGGCTCTTGATGGCCCGTAATGGCCCGTCAAGGCCCGTCAAGGCCCGTGATGGCCCGCCAAGGCCCGTCAAAACTCTAAGAAAATTAAAGTTTAGAGGATGAAAGGCACATCAAAAAAAATTTACTAGTATATTTTTTTTAAAAAACAAATATTTTTTCTGTTTTTAAGGCCCGTGAGGGCCCGCTAAGGCCCGTGAAGGCCCGTCAAGGCCCTTGAAGGCCCGCCAAGGCCCTTGAAGGCCCGCCAAGGCCCCTGAAGGCCCGCCAAGGCCCGCAATATATTGATGTTCTCAGCCCTGGTTTAAATTAGATTAAATGAGGAGAGAGAAAAATATTTCATAAAATCTATTGAGAGATTTTTAGTAATTTCATGGAAATTCATCACTGTCTAATTATTTACGGCTGTGATCTAGGCTAATTTTGGTGAAATTTATTGCTTTGCATAATGTTGAAAATTATGAATCTGTTTTTGATTTAAAAAAATTTCAACAATTTTTATTTAAATTTTTTAAGTCAAAATAATTAAATTTTGCACCCACATTTGAGTTTCAATGTTGCATTAAGTAAATTGATATCTGTTCAATCCTCTCGAGCTCAATTATTATCTTTGATAAATATTTGATTGAATGTTAATTTAAAATGATTTCCACTTTTAATTATTTTTTGCATTTCTTCGTCATTAATTTCTTAAAATTATCCTTTTCATTTTCATCATCGCAACACTTGAATTTTTTATGAGATTCGTTTTTACTTTTTTACTTCTACAGAATTCTCACATAAAATTCCGGCACAAATTAGCGACTTTCGTTCGATCGCTTCAACATCACGGATAAGACTGAATGTTCACCCTGAACGATGAGATTCATCATTTTCCCATTGCGCAGATACAAACTAATGCCGAGTCAGTGACGTCATGAACTTCTTTTACGCTACCACGTGGCGGCTACAAAAAACATTTTCCATGTGATTCTCAAGGTTAAGATCATTGATTTGATGTTTTTAATTTTAATTGAAGGAAAAATAATTTTAATTTTTTAAGAGCTCAATTTTATTAGTTTATGAAAAATTCAGATTTTAATTTTGAAATTTGAACATTTAATTTCAATTCAGATTTTACTTTTGAAATTTGAAAAATAAAATTAAGGATCAGAATTTTTAACTCCTTCATTTTTGACTCATTAATTAACTTATATACAAGATAATTTTTCATTAAAATAAATTAAAGTTTTCGGCAACTGATTTTAATAAAAAAAATGTTCTCAAACAAGAATTAACGGTTTAGCAAAATTTGAAAAACTTTCAAGAGCTTTTATATTCAAATTTATTAAAAACGTTAAAAGCTCGATACGAAGAAACTTTTATCTAATTTTTCATGCAATCCCGATTGTTTTTGCTTCTTTCATAATTGTTACGAATGACGCAAAAACTTCAACTCCGTTCGGAATAATTTCACTTGCGGGAAGTTCAAAGCCAACACCAGCACCTCCAATGATATAAGCAGGTCTCATTTCCCACTCAAACGTCACATTTGTTTTCAGCTCATATTTTACCCAATCGATGGATGCACCAGTGGCAATGTCTTAAAATTCATAAGAAAAATAAATTCCATTTAGGATTTAAATTTGTAACTTACAGAAAACATTTGCAATGGCACCGACTCGATATTCACTTCCATATTTTGATTTTAACGCTTCAACTGCTTTAATTCCAATCTCATAAAGTTGATCGTAGTTGTCTAGTAATTCGTGTGTCCATCCATAAGGAATCATTAAAACTTGAGAATAAGAATGAAACGAAAAATATCCGGCAAGATTTGGAACACTTTTAATGAAGTCCGCCAACTGACGTGATTCAGGTTCTGAAAATGGATTTTCACCAGCAAACGTGTCACTGCATGGATTTCATGAAGTTCCACCTTGATTAAAGAAATTATCCCAATTTCTATTTAAATCAATTCCAGTGCAGATTAAATTTGATGTTGGTCGTCTTGTTTTTCTCCACAATCGATCAGTCGTCCATGAGTATTCATATCCATCTGGATTTGTCACTGGGAAAAAGTACATGTCATAGGTGTTGGCTATCGATTTTACTTCTTCATCAGTGGACGTCAAAAGTTCGTTTAAAAACCAATTAACAGTTGCTGGTGAAATCCACTCACGTGCATGATGAGTGCCTTCAAATATTAACGACTTTTTATTTGAGCCACCTCCAAAATTTAATCGAACACCTAAAATTGATCTTCCTTCGTATGAGTCACCGATATTAACAAGAGTGACATCGTTTGGATATTGAGTTGATAAAAATGTCAACCACGAATTTATTTCATCCAATTTCCAATATCTAGTCCAATCGAGAGTGCTTCGAGGACTTCTTCGAGGATGTTCTTGATCGAGAGCTCTAAAAATTTTACAAATTATAAATTTAATATCAAAAATATTTTTAATTTCTTACTCTTGAAGATTTTTTGTCATCAATTCAGTTTCAAGATTAAATTTTTCTCTTAATTCACTGAATTCTCCAAATTTATGAGGTGGAACAACCAAACGAGCTTTGGAATCCACAGCAGTGGGTAATTCCAAAAGACGATACTTAAAAAAGTAAAAATTTAGACTAAAAATTTATTTAAAATCATTTTTTCTTACACCATCCGGATTTTTTTCAATTTCATGAATTAATTCAAGTTGTATTTTATTTTTGATCGATATTTCATAAAGCCGATAATTGTCATATCGAGCTTTTTCACAAGTTGTTGAAACAATAAAAATATAAAATATCACTAAAAATTTCATTTCACTTCACTCGATGACAAAAATCCAACTAATTAAAGAATACAAATCCCACTTTTATCTCAATTAATCGCTAGACATGTTAAGAAGTTAATTCAAGCACCACTTGGAGATTACGATTTTAATTTTATTTTATTTACACTCAATTTCGATATCACCAAAAGTCGTAAAATTTATGTCAATTGAGAAAAAGTTCATCGATTGAGTTTTCACTAAAAACTTCATTTAACTTTTTCATAAATTCATTTCCACCAAATTCTGCCACCGTGCTGGCGAGAGAACTTTTAATGAGACCGTAAGTAGATTTTAAGAACGAATTTAGAACATAACCGAGGTCTGGTTCGATCAGGTCGAAGCTAAAAAATTAAGTGAATGAAAAGTTTTAAAAAATATTAATTGAACTCACTCTTCTGCATCCCAAACAATTGTTGTGTTGATAATGTTGAAAAATTCTTTGTTTTCTCTTTTATTTCGTTCCAATTTGAATTTCATGCTAAACTGCATTTGAACTAAAAAATAAAAAAAATAATTAATTAAATTTATAAAAAGTTAAACTCACTCATGTTGATCAAAAAATTTCCATCATTATCGAATGGAACATAAAGGATGTGAGCTTTCGAGGTGTAAGGTCCAGTAAACGTTAAACTTTGTGTTGTCAAATTTATTTCCAGCAAATTTTTGTCAAATCCTTTAAACATTTTGAATTTCGCTGTCGAAAGTCCTTTAATTATCATTTTGTAAAATTCAGCGTTGATCGTGACAGCTCCAGAGTCGTGAAACACTCGAATTTCATCGGTATGAAAGGGGTCAATGGAAGCGAGATTTAAAGATTTGACGCCTAAAATAAATTTTTTAGGATTTTTCTTAATTTAATGAAAAGACAAATTTTAAATTAAATTTTCACCTTCTTTATATTTTTTAAGTATTTCGTTGGCTGACTTTAAAATGCATTCTTCATCATGTAGATGACATTTTTCTATGTCAAAATCTTCTAAAATAAAAATTACTTTAAAAATTTAATTTTATAAAATATTTTTTTACCTTCTTGTCTTGTTGTTGCAAAACATCCAAAAACTGATAAGAAAAAATAATTTAAAATTTTCATGCTTTCTTAACTGTTGCTTGTTTGACAGTGAAATTCTTACTGACAAATTGTCATTTGTTGAACAAAATTTTAACAAAAGTAAGTGAACGAAAATTGTATCTAAGATAATTTTTGATGACTAACTAAGACCAACTCAAATTTTGCATTTCAAGCTATTTTAAATTCTTATCAATGTTGAAGATCTTTTAGAGTTGGAATAAACCGGAACTTAATGATTGTTAGTCGATAATGATTCATTTTCAATAAGTTTTATATTTTTGCAAATTATTGCAAGCAAAAAATTCAAATATGTCCGCTAAAATTTTTAACAGATAAAGAAAAAATTCTTTTAAAACTCTGATGATAAAGCAGTTTTCTTCAAATTCTGTTAAAGCAGTTTTACATGTCAAACGAGAATTTTTTTCTTATATCAAATTTTTAATTATTTATTTTGATCGAAAGCCAGATTTTAAATTAATTCAAAAATCTTAGTCGAGTTTTTGGTGCTGATAAAGATTGAACTTTTTTTTTGCGCGTCTCAAAATGAACAATACAAAAATCTACTTGAGTGTTAACAACAACAATAATTACAAAATTAAAAGCAACAACAAAAGTTTAGTTTAGTTTAGTTTTAGTTTATTTATTTTATGTCCCCTCAGGGGCAATTAGTTCAATGATTTAACGTAGGTTTTACAATTTGTTACAAATTTATCGTCAATTTTAAACTTGCTTTTAAAATCATTAAATAATTTAAGTCCATAACAAAAAATCGATCTTTTTGACTCTTTCAATTTGGGCAATGATTTTACATTTAAATCTTCGTATCCATTTCCATTCAACTTTAGTCTCATTTCAAAGATTCTTGTTTTAAATTTTGAACATACACCGAGGGGTAATTTTACAATGATTGTTTTGTTTATATTTAAAGAGTTAACAATTGAATTCGTTGTTGACATTTTAGAATATTTAATTCGTCGAGCATCAACTGGATGGAAGTATCTTGCTGCCTATCCATAAGACGACTCAAAATGCCTTATTAACTGAAAGTGATACAGAACACAGAACTCGTTAATCTTTTAATTCCTCAAGCAGTAGAAGAATTTCTGAAAATTAATAAATCAGCGGTAATATAATTGATTTTAGGAAAATTTCGTTGCTTTCTCTTGAGGCATTTTAAGTGCTAACCTGCAGGTAAAAATCCAACTCTCTTCATCATTTCTTGCATTTAAACTTGACATAATGACACTCATCATTTAATCAAGCATCGAGCAAAAAAATCCCAGATATTTTATGCACTTAGCTGAAAGAATTTCCAAACCGTTGATGTGCAAAATCAAAAATACCTCGCTGAGGTTGAAACCGCGGAAAAAAGTTCAGAAATTTTATCGTGTTGCATTTTTTTATGTTTAATGCCATTTTATGTGACATCTTAGCTAAGCAGCTACGGCACCATGATAATCAAAAAACAGTTCTACCAGCTTTTCATCGTTTGAGACCACATAACATCAAGGAGACAATGAATCGGCTAGATAGTTCATTTGATATATCAAAAGACGTGAGAATAAAAAGTTCTATTAACAGAAAAAATGCAACCTAGATTTGCGAGTTTGCTTCAATGTGAAAAAACAGGAGGAAAAGCCAAAAAATAGGCAAAAAGTAAGTCTTAAAACATTTTCCGTGATTGGACAGCGATGTCAAGAAATTTTTAGTTATTTATTTTGATCGAAAGCCAGATTTTTCCATCTTTAAAAATAAAACATCCCTATTAACCGTCTCGAAAGCTCTTTTGAGATCTAGCGATACTGCATATGTTGACTCTTTACTTTCAATGGCCTCATGTAGATCAAAGAGGACAACTACAAAAGACTCTACTGTCGAGTGTTAACAACAACAATAATTACAAAATTAAAAGCAACAACAAAAGTGAATGTGAAGAAATTTTTGTAATTCTCAAGAAAACTCAGGAACCACTTGATTTGTCGGCTTTTGAACATTTCGAGGATGTTGCACTGAAACCTTTAAATTATTTAAGAGAGAAACCTTTTGTGGATACAAAAATTGTGGTTAATGACTTGAATTATTGGCTTAAAGTTCCTCATGAAAAATTAAAATTGATTGAGGAAATTTTTGATCTGCTTGTTGACTCGAATTTGATGTAGGTTAAGAAAATTAAATAAAATATTTCTAATTGTTAATTTTTGACAGTCTCGATGACGTCATCGACAACAAAACCTCAAGTCGCAATCAAACTTCAGTTCATATCAATCATGGAATTCCATCGACCATCACATCGTGCAATTTCATTCACTTTCAAATTCTTGAAAAACTCCTCGAACTTGACCATCCTGATGCTTTAAAATATTACATTGAAGCGGGTAAAATTGGCCATCAAGGTCAAGCTGTTGATATTTATTGGCGTGAGATATCAAAATGTCCAACATTGGTTGAGTATTTAAGTTCTACTTATGCAAAGTCTTCCAACTATTTGTTCATGGTTTATAAAATCATGAAACTTTTCAGCACAACTGGAAAAAATTTAGAGAATTTTGTGAAATTATTCGGTGAGATTTTTTTTAATTTTTAAAAGTATTTCTTAATTTTTTATCACCCATCAGGAATTTACGGCCAATATCGGATTGATTATAAAAATCTTTTCACACCTTCCGAAAATTCTCGCGATGATTTCGCAGCAAACATAACCGAAGGAAAATTTACATTTCCTTTAATTCACGCAGTTCATGCGACGAACAACGACGAAGTTTATGAAATCGTAAAACGAAAGCCGAGAAATCTTGAAACGAAGCTAAAATGTGTGAACATTTTGAAGGAGATCGGAACTCAAGAACATTGTTTGAGTGTGTTGGAAGCTTTGTATCGAAAGCTCTGCGAGGAAGCTAAAAAAATTGGACCCAATCCTTATATGGAAATGGCATTGAAGAAATTTGTCGATTATTAAATTTGTTAAATTTTTATTTTTTCAGACATTTTAAAGAATTATAAATTTTTTAAAATGAGATTTTATGAATAAATTTTTAAATTAAAAATTGAACGTTGAATTTTTTTAAATTAAGTATTATGAATATTAAAATTATTTTTAAAAGCTTGATTTTTTTAATTAAGGAAAAATTAATAATTTAAAAAATGAAATTTGTTAATTAAAATGAAATATTTTAGTACAAACGTGCAAAACTTGCAAAATCAAGTTCATAATTTTTTACTTTTTGTGTCAAAACTTTTCTAAGCTTTTTTATACATTCTCAAAGTTTCAAAGTCTTTCATTTCCTTCTCAATTCCATTTTGCGAAATTAAGCATTTTTTGTTCTGAAGTCTGCCAGGAACTCTTCCAACTCCGACCCATGCACGACAAACGTATAAATTGTCTCCCTGAGTGCTGTAGCCAGCTCGAACTGAAGGTTTTTTGTCCTTTTGATTTTTACTCCAGTAAATTTCATTGTTGCCAGTTAAAACCTTGAAATTTATGAAATTAATTGAAAAACATTTAATTAAGAGCATAATGCACACTCCGCTACTTATTTAAATTGAAATAAATATTTTGATTAAAAATTTAAATTACCTGAATTGAATCTTTTTCAACTGATTTTCCGTTCACTGACAAAATGGCTTTTCCAATTTTAGGGTTGTAAATTCTTTAAAAAATAAAATTGATTTATTTTATTTTTAATCTGAGAGATTTATTTTTTATTAAATTGAACTGCTCTCTACGAGTCCGAATATAACTTTATTTAATATATTTTTTACCCTGGATAAAGTCCATCCTTATGTCTCGCTCTAATAATGTAATTAGCTGCACCAAACTCATAACCACCAACAACTCCATTACTCGGAAGTTTTTTAGATTTTGCCTTAAAGTCAACCCATTGAAGGCAGTAACAAAATGAAATTGATAAGCACAAGACCACAAAAACTTTAAACATCTTCACTCACTGAAGTTAAACGAATGAATGAAAAAATTCTTCATTCGCATGCTGAAAAGAAATGACCAAAAACGAAACAATGATTGGAATCAAGATCAATGAATTTTAAAAATTTAAATTGAGTTTCGTAGGTTGAAAAATTAATGATAATTTTGTGGTCAAAAAAACTAAAATTCTTACAACAAAATCGAAAATCATAAAAATATTATTTTATTACTAAAATCTTTATGAAGAACTTAAGTTCACACCTGATAAAATAGACTTAAAAATAAATTTATTGCTTCTTCCTCTTTGTCGCGTGTAAAAAATGCAAATTTTATGATAAAATTTCTTTCAATATTTATTTTTGGCTAAATACGAATAGAAAAAAAAACAAAAGATCTCATTTATGGTCATAAAGTGAGTAATTTAGTATCAAATCGATTACCCCCATCAGACTCGTTGACGCATTTATAAGAATTGATTTGCATTAAAATGCGATAATTTAGCATAAATTTATGATCTCAAGAATCAAAACTAGAAAAAAAATTATTCGTTGTTAATCGAAAATTAAAATGTAAAGCAGAAAATTTATTTGCATAATTGAAGGTTTGCTGGCTTAATTGAATTTCGTGCTATGATTTTTTGGATCACGCAATGAATTGTGACAAAACAAAATTTAATTTTTTTGGCGTGAAAAAAATTAATCACGCGATTTTTATTTTCTGAAAATTCTTTCAAAAATTGAAGAATAATTTTTTATTCAACAAACAAATTTTTATGCATATTTTAAAGTTTCAAAATCTTTTCTCTGCTTTTCGAATCCTCTGAATGAAATGTAGCAAATTTTATCTTGCAACCTTCCAGAAATCAAGCTCCCAGCGATCGAAATTCGGCAAATGTATAAATTATCTCCTTTGACACTGTAACCACCTCTCACCAATGTTCGGCCATCTTTCGGGTCGTTACTCCACATTATATCGTTATCGGAAATGAGCAGCTAATTTATTTAAATTCAAAATTCAAAATTATCTTTAAAATTTAAAAGTTTAATTTACCTCAAAATTCTTCATCGGAATGTCCTTCCTGTTGTAAGTCGCAAAAGCTTTTTTAATTTCAGGCATGAACTTTCCAGGATACAAGCCATCAGCAAATTTTCCTCGAATCACATAAATTTGATTGTCATTTTCGGATCCAGCAACAACAGCATTCGGAGGTAATTCACCCTTGTCCACACTCCAATTTATCCATTTCATGCCATTGCACGATGCAATGATAAAAAAGACGAAAATAACAACTTTAAACATTTTTAAGTGTTGTCGGTTTGAGTTGTCACGATAAACTGAAGAAAAAATAGAACATGCTTGACTTTTTTACTCACGAGATGCTCAAAAATATTTTCATACCTACAAGTTTTTTTTTGAAGTAAAAGAATTTTATAAAGGGCAAAAATAAATACGTAAAATTATTGAAATAAATTCCTAATGAATGAATAAAAAAATTTTTGTGAATGAATTGGAGATAAGATAAATCTTTATGGGTTGAATAAATTAATGTCAATTTTTGATAAGATCAATGTCTTTAATATCAGATAATGATTAGCGAATAAAATCGGTGGTTTTATAGTTTTTTCATACTCACCATTTTGACATCTTTTATGATGTCTATCAAAGTTTTAGATTTATTACCAAAATTTATTCTTATTTTAACTGATTTTAAAATAGAAATTTAATGGAAATAATTGATTTAAATTTTTACGACTTTTAAAAATATTTTGACCAAATAATTTTAAAATATTTTTAATTTATATTTTCAAATTCTTTTCTAAAAACAATAAATTGAAAATTTTTAGTTAAGCTTCTTTCCTGTAATAAAAAATTTATGACGATAAAAATTTGCGACCATAAAATTTTCGAGGTATTAAAAGTCCACGAAAATTGATTCGACAATTCAATTATCGAAAATAAGGAATTATTTCACATCGTAAAATGACGATATGGATTTGCATAAAATTTTTCGAGCTTTTTATAATTTTATTGCTTTTTTGTATTGATAAAGCAGAATGCGTGGTACAAAAAATATTTTCAACAGCTGCAATCCGCACTACAACTAAATATCATCGGCTATGAGTTTAAAATTTATTGCGATGGAGTTAAAGCATGAACAAAAGACTTTTCCCCATCATTGACTTGCCAGCCACGCTTGATGACATGAGGAATTGTTTTCGGAACCATTGAAATGCAATCAATGATCGGACAAACGCTCAAACACAAATTGCAACCTGAGAAAATTTAATTTTTAATATTTAATACATTTTCCTGGATTATTTCCTCACCTGTACAGTCATCAGTGACATTTGGTAAATGAGTTTTTGGATCAAACTCAATTGCTTGGTATCCGGAGTCATTGCATGTCATGTAACATTTTCCGCAATTGATGCACAAATCCTAAATTAAAAAATGATAAAATTCAATAAGTTATAAAAATATTTTAACTTACATCATCGATAAGTGCAACGACTTGTTTGCTGTTATCAAGTTTCTTATATGGTCCGATTCGACTTAGAGCATTGCCAATAACATCACCAATTTTCGGAACTGGATTGATTTCATCGGTTGTGTCAATTTTTATTGCTTTCAGTTGCTCTGGAAGTAAAATTTTAAATTTATTTAATTAAAAAAACGTAAATTATTTTTTACCATCATAAGCATCATAAAGTGGACCTTTTTCCTCAATCAATTTAACAATTTTCTCTTCTCTCTTCTTCTTGTATTCACCAAAACTAACCAAAGGCTTTCCTTCATCATCCGTTAATGGCACAACTGCTTTTCCTTTTTGAAGTTTAAATGTTGGTGGTGATTGTCCGTCCCATCGTGCTTTTTCGGCTGGTGGATTCGCTTTAAGATAGAGAAGTGCCTTGAGACCAGTGATGTAGTCTTGAATGACACTAAAATCTTGATTTTGAATTGCTGAACAAATTTGCATGACTGAAGCGCCACATTGAAGAAATTGATAAGCGACATCAGCAGAGTCGATACCTCCAGTTGCCATAATTGGATAATTTGGAATTGCATTGGCAACAGCTGAGACAGATCTCAAAGCCACTGGTCTTGTTGCATTGCCAGAAACACCACCATAAGTTGTGCGCTTGTCGAGTCCAATATTAGGCCATGCAACACCATCGGAATTAATTGACATCATTCCACTGATTGTATTTATGGCAGTGACACCTGTTGCTCCACCATCATGAGCCGCTTTAGCTATTTGAATAATTTCGGTGATGTTTGGTGTTAATTTAATGAAGAATGGAACTTTGACAGCTTTTCGAACCCAAACGGCGATATCATGAACAAGCACCGGATCTTGACCGCAAGCTAAACCCATGCCAGATTCTCCCATTCCATGTGGACACGAAAGATTCAGTTCTAAAATTTGAGCACCAGCTGCTTCGGCTCTTTGAGCTAATTCAGTCCAGTCAGCTTCATTGTACGAACACATGATGGACGCAACAACAATTTTTGATGGAAAATCTTGTCTCAATTCTGTAATTCCTCGAAGCCAGTAGTCGGCACATTTTTCAGAAATTAATTCAATATTTAAAAAACTTCCCTGTCCAGGGCCATAGACATGACCAGAAGTTGTTCCTCGAATAATTCTCGGCGACACGTTTGTCACTAAATCTTTATCGAGACAGAAAGTTTTCGTGAGTGCAAATCCCCAACCCTGTTCGAAAGCTCTTCTGATCATTTGAATGCTGGTTGTAGGTGGAGCGGAAGCAAGTCCGAAAGGATTTTCAAATTTCACACCGCACATCTCAACTGACAAATCAACAAGATCAACATCTGTGTAGAAAAGTGGAAGATTTGGTTCCGTATCGAATGAAAGACCTTGAAGGTAGCAATGCATGAACCAAGCGGCAGTTTTTCCATCATTAACCGACTCAACAGTCGTTCCTGAATATCCGCCAAGATCACCGCCACAAAAAACATTCTCAACTTGCGTTTGTTGTGTTTTCTCATTGATAGTCGGCAAACCCCAAGAATTTAGTGGAATTGGATTGATTGCTTGAATGACATCTGGATCAATTAGTCCAGAACCGAATGCTGAAATTACAAAGCTTGCCTTCAATCGAACAATCTGATCGTGATCTTCAATCCACTTTCCTTCTTCATCTTTTTCAGTTCGACAAAATTCAACGTGAGTAATTTTTCCATTTTTCGTAATAACTTTGACTGGCGACATGAAAGGAATTAATTCACATTTTTCCTCACGAGCGAGTTCAACTTCTTCCGGTACAGCGTGGATGTTTGTCGATCCCTTACGGAAAACCACAAAAACTTTTGAAGCGCCACAGCGAAGTGCCGAAGTTGCACAATCAAATGCAGTGTCACCTGCACCAAGAACAATCACATTGCCACTTAGTGATGGAAGGTTTGATGCCTTACAACTGCACATTCCACGCTTACTTCCGTCAGCGACTCGTGGAAGAAAATCTTTCGAAGTGAAAAATCCATGATCTTCAGTGAGTCCTTCAAAAACAGGAGCGACTTTAGCTTGAGGCAGTCCAATGCCCAAAAAGACCGCGGCAGTTCCGTCTTTGAATAATTTCTCAAGCGTAATATCATTCGTTGAAAGTTTTCTTCCCGTTTCAAATTTTACACCGAGATCTTTCACCAAATTAATTTCAAAATCGACGACATCGTATGGCAAACGATATTGAGGAATTTCCGATGAACTCAAGCCACCCAAATAATCGTTTTTCTCATAAACTGTTAAATTCTTGTAACCCAATCGAGCGAGGAATGTTGCACATGAAAGTGAAGCTGGTCCGCCACCAATGAGAGCAATTTTAGCATCTGAATTTTTCTCTAACGGTTTCAAGTCAGGATTTAAAATTTGCTTAATTCCCATTCGCTTAAAGACTTCCGTTGCATATTGTTGAAGTCCACCAATATTAATTGGTCCTTCTTCGACTGCCGCCAAATTGCAACCACCAACACAGAGATCACTCGTTGGACAAACCATTCCGCAAGTTAATCCAAGTGGATTGTCGGAAAAAATAAATTTAGCTGCTCCGTAATAATTTTTCGTGGAAATGCTCGAAATAAATGCTTTAATATCTAGCTGAGTTGGACATGACTTTTGACAAGGTGCATCAGCACATTTCAAGCAACGAGCTGCCTCTCTTAATGCTGCACGTTCTGACATCGTTGTATGCTTAATGTCCGAGAAGTCATTTTTAAGCGAGTGACAAGACTAAAAAATTATTTAATAAATTTTATGATTACATGAAATTTTAAATGAACTTACAGCTTCCGACTTATCAGCGTTACGCTTCCAAAGCTTCTTGATGTTTTTGGTGTCTGCCGTTGGAACGACAGAACATTTTCTCAAAACTCGAGGATTGAGAGAAAGAAGACTCTAAAAAAGTTATTTAATTAATTAATTGAGTTAATAAATTAGTGCGCAACATATTTAAAAAATCAAATTCACGACCTTCCATAATAAAAACTGATTACGCAATGTGTTGTTGACCCACTGTATGAGTGATAATAATTTAACATAAACCAGTGGGATGTTTGTGTGCGAGCACGTGTGATAAGAAAAAATTAGAGCGAATTATTGATGATTGAACTAAGTGTTAGTGCGTTGCTTTGCTGGCAGTTTATGTTTAAATTGATAACGAGCAGTTGGAGGTCTAATTTAAGTGTTAATTTATTTGAACTTAAGTAATCAGCAAGTTAATGGATCGTGCGTATTTTTTTAACGTAATTGTAGTCATAAATGATAAAGCTTATCTAAATTATTGCGGTTTTATATCACGTCCAAATTTACCTCAATATCGGGTGTATCAACTAGCTTACTCGCCATTGCGCTGAATTTTTTTCAGAAAAATGCACTCAAGAATCTTAATTTCAATGTCAAGAGCTTCAAACCGGTCTGATTAGATTTTTTTTAAATAAATTTATGCTGCACGTCTTTAGCTCACGAGACAATCCAAACGACTGAGTGAGAGAGAAGAAAATTTTATGGAAATAAATGTGAGAATGATTTTGTATGTGTGAGAGAGAAGAACTTTTGATAACAAAGTAGTGCCATAAAAAAATCAGCTGTCTATAGCGTCGTGGAGGCAAGACGTCGCTTGGAAATTGTTTTGATATATTTTACATAAAAAATTTATTAGAAATTGTAATTGATGTAAAAACTTAAATTAAATTTTTGAGTTTTAATTTTTCACTTAAATTTGAAATTAAAAATTAAAAATTCCTTAATTTAAATTAACGTTTGATATTTTAAAAGATGAAGTTTTTTTTATGAATCATCACTTAAATAATTAAATTTTAACGATTTTCTTTTTAATTTGTATTGAATTAAAAAAAAAGCCTATAATTTTTCCATTAATTAAATTTGCAATTTAAGATTCCAATAAAAATCTTTTTCTTTTCATCTTTCAAGATTTTATCTCCAAATTGAAATTTCAAATCGAGTGCGATAAAAATTTGTGAAAATCATTCATCATTAAATTTATCAAAAGTCCATCAAAAAAAATAGTCACCGATATGCCAAATTCACCTTCAAAAGAGTTAGAAATATAATCGAGCCGCCGACTCTATGAGATATATGCGGCACCTCCTACATGCAACCAATTCCAGAGTTGTTAAATGAGTTAGAAACTAAATTTATGAATGAAAAATTTTTTGTGTGTGCGAGTAGCATTGGAAGTGTGTCTCTTACAACATGATCGCATGTGGGTGTCGCTAGGTTGATTTCTTCTGATGAAATGAATAATGAAACAAAATCACACTCAAATGATAAACACACGTGTAGATTTTTTTATGAATGAAAATGTTTTTTTTTTCTACATCGTTCGGTATGAATGAATATTGTGAGTGATTTGTGAACGACTTGATGCTGATGAAGCCGAATGGATTGAGTTTCTAGTTGTTTTTACCTATAAAAGGGCATTTTATGATTTTTTTAGAGACAAGAAATTTAGAATTATTTTTATGTTTTTAATAAACTAATTTTTTTAAAAAATAAATTTTTATTACTCGCGAACGTCAAATCCAACCTCAAATACAAACCTTAATTTTTTGGGTAGATTTCTCGTCTTATTCCACACACAAAGATTTATGAATGGCATAACAATCTCAATTGTTTTTCGAAAAAATTGTAATAACTAACTGAGTATCTTGAACGTGCCCTATGTCATGCATTTAAAACTCTAAACGCCTTCGTTTTTTTTAACATATTTAGTTGGAAAATAATTCTTCATGTGTGCTCTGAAATGGTAGCAATAAATCAGTCACTTTTGTGATTGTCTCGTAAATTATAATAAAAGAGAAATAAAATTTTAATTTTAGCCAAAATTAGTGTGACAAACATGTTGATGAAAATTGATATCGACAACAATTCACTTTTGGATATTGACTTGAATTTTTAAAGAAATCGTGATGGTTTCTAATGTTAATGTGTGGCATTAATGAAACAATAAATTATAAGCGAAGAATTTTTATGATTTATTGCCGTGAAGAGAAATTGCAAGAATTATGTAGAAATAAATAAATTTTAGTCTTAAAGATTTCAAAAATAATTGAAGGTTCGAATCCTTAACTTTAAAAAAAGATCGTCTTTGCTCAATTTTTTTTTATAAATTAAGACGCTCATTTTAACTGACTTTGTCATCTTTCTCAACTCATTGCAATGATCACAATTAATTTGCATCAACCATTCTTATCAAGCTCGTCATCATCTGACTGCGTTGCTTCAAGACATTTTCTCATCTCTCGATCGTCAATCATTTAGCGCTTGTCAGACATAAAAAATTACACTCTGTGACACGTCTTGCAGTCACTCGGCAATCGAGTACCGGATGAAAATTAGAGCAGGTTTAAAGACGCTGGTTAAAGCAATTAATTAAAATCATATGCACTCACACATTAGGCTCACGCACGTATTTTAACCTGCCACTGGCACATTTTAACATGTCACATAATTTTAGTTTTATTAAATGCGCGTTTTGCATCGCAATTAGAAAAAAAATTCCCAGTGAATAATTTTTTAAATTAATTTAATTAAGTTTTTAAATATTTTTTTAAACAATTTACTCGCTGGGTTAAAATTTTTTATGAATGAAATCGAGATAGAGTTTGAAATTAATTAAATGCATTTTCGTGTATTCACTTACAACACATGTGTGTGCGGGCAGCAGTGGAAGGTTGTTTAGTTTAATTCATGAAAAAATTAAAAATCTAAAAACCAGTGGGCGGACTGTACTTAATGTGTGTGTTTTTAATTGGAGTAATTTGATTAATTTTATTTTTCTCACTAATTTGATGCCATTTTAAAAGCTTTGAAATTTATGGCGGCATAAAACAAAAAGGTGGAAAATTATAGTTAAATTGCAGATTCGAATCTTATTTTTTTGAAATTGCATAAATTGTAATTTGCTACTATAAAATCTGATTTAACTTTGAAGTTGATTGCTTTCAAAAGGGTTTGCGAGAATTTACATAAATGAAGTTAATGATTGTAATCATGAAGATAATAAGTACGTACATTGTCTGTAAATGACCTGCCGTAATGGGCTTTAGTTACTCGACAAAATTGTTATTATTAAAATTCTTTAAATGAAATTAAAATTTTAGGAAAAGATTTTATTTCAGCCTTAATTCATTCACAAAGTTGTTGTTCAAAATGTTCGTTTGCTTGCGCTACAAAACAAATTAATATTTCACTATAATTTGCTTGAATCGCTCGCCAACCCACGCCACGCGCTGTTGCTGCAACTTATGAATGAAATTTCTCGAATTTATTGAATATGATCGAGTGCGATACCTAAACACGTATTCATTTTCATACCTTCACACAGCTCGTAATCGGCTACGCTAGATTTTCGTGTTTGAGGTTGATTTTCATTCATAAATTCAGCGTCATGTGTACAGGTTGATCCGCTCATTTCATTCATAAACGTCGCAATATATAATTTCAGGTTTGAAATGCTCAATGAATTTTTTTTTGCGTTGCGTAAGGAAGTAGGAAAGAGGAAAAATTGATAGATTTATTAGCGCAATAATTAAATGTTGATAAATTAGTGCTGGAGAATGATTTTATGGAATTTTATTGCTTAATCGATAGATGAGAAATAAATTTAGTAATTTACTAATTAAAGAATGTCGCTTTGTGGTAAGGGCTATCTATTTTCATTATAAATGAAGAAATAGTTAGTAAATTAATTAATCAATTAATTTCTGTTAATTAAAAATTAGTAGAAATTTATAAAATTTGTTGTCAAGAAAATTTATATAAAAATTCAATTTTCAACATTTAATTTTTTTTATAAAATTAGCTCAATAACTCATCGAAACTTAATCACCCATAAAATTGAGAGAACAATCACTGAAATCACCTCACGAATAAGTGTCGTTTAATTCTCACATGCGATACTGGGCCGAGATAATGTTGAGATGAAAGAAGAACAAAAAGAAAATCAATTGAACGCAGCGAGTGTGCAAAATTACAGTAATTGAACATAATTTTTGCTTGCACATGCACTGAGGTGGATTATAAGAGAAAAAGAAAATTAATTTTTGTGTCTCACATAATGTTGATATAGAGGAGAAGGAGACATTGGCGAATGAGTGAGGCTGTGGGCGGAAAAGTCTATTAAAAAACACTTTGTGGTCATGTATTCTGTATCATTTCATTAGCTTGCATTTTGCACACTTTGAGAACTTTATGAAACTAGTGTGAGATAGAAAAATCGAAAGTTGTGGGTGAGACTAGATGGTGGATTAAAGTGGCATGGTGCCATTCGAATTGCTCGCAATAATAAAATCAATATCTTGAAATTGTGGACATTCATGTTTGATGGTTAAAAAATTTATTTCTAATGGAACGCTTGGAAAATGAAACACTTTTTGAATCACTTGATAGCAGCCAGACACCGACCAACTCACCCACCTACTTGTTCTCATAACATACATACAAACTGTAACACCTCGATGGATTTGAATAAATTTCAATAAAAAACAATTTTATTGGAAAACAACATCGATGACGATGATTAAGTAATAATTCTAAATATTTTTTTCCTCATTCACGGGAGTGGGCTTTAGTCATCTTGACACCTCATTTTATTTTGCTGCTGTCCATGTTATATGACATACGGCCAATGTTCCTTCCATTTCACAAGGTCACTTCGGAATGAGTCGGCTCCAATTTCATTAAGAAGATGACTATCGTTAAGTGCCTTCGAGTCTTTTTCAAGAATCAGAGCAAGATCAACTTCCTCCTCCTCCAACACCTTCTCGCTTTCGGATTTTCTCTCTTAATTATTTTCTTGTCGTTCGACGAGGCTTCATTACCAAGTTCAATGAAATCTAAAATCTCAATTCATTAACAAAGAATGAAACTTTAAGATGAGAAAGTTGAGATTGTCACTTTTAATGGGGGAGGACTGAATGGTTTTGATTCAATTTTATTTAATCCTAACACTTTTTTCGCGACATCCTCAATCCGGCTTTTGTTTGGTCACAATCAAGTTCTTATTTAGAAAAGAATGCTCCTTCTTTTTGGTAATCTCATTTTGGCAGTGCAAGAGTTTCTTCCAAACAACTTTTGACTGTTAAAAATAAAAATCTCTATACGAATATTCGATGTGCCCACATAAAGATATTTTTTGATTCATATTTTTGTCTTCTCTCTCTCGCGCACAAAATACACACGTTTACATTAAAAGACACAACAAATTTTAAAAGCGACGCATCCCACGTGCGATAATGACGTCACATTTATACGTGATTCTCTCACTTCGCTTTGGATTTATGTACAATTTTAAAAGTGTAACTATTGAAACGTGTTTTTGTGACATTTCTCAATGACTTTTCTTTCCGGACTCTTTTTAATGCGAAAATTTTATGGCTTCGATGATACATTTTTATAGTAATCAAATTATCATTTTGAGCCCATTGTGAAGATTTTGTTGATTATCTGGTTATCAAATCGTCAGCAAAAAAAAAAGATATTTATGGGTTTAACATGCAAAACTTTTTTTTAAAACAGTCATAGTAAAAGTTATGATCACAATCAAATTTTATGCTTAAATTTCTAGGATTTTTACACCTTCAGAAGTAATAAAAATCGCGCATGTGCCTTTTCACTACAGTAAACTAAAGTGCAATTAGAAAACATTCATAAAACCCCATTTTATTCATTTTTTATCGCATTCGAGGTGGGAACAATAGAAGTGGAGATTAATGTTAGAATTTTGTTGACATTTTTACAACTCAATGGAACACATTTCAGCTCTCCATTCATAAAACTTCCTAACTGCAGAATAATTAATGAATGACTCGTGGCTTAAGGCGAAAGATTGTAAAGAACATGCTCTATGGCAAATGACCATTCCATTCATTGAAATCTTTCATTCTGCATGCTATGCTTTTCATGCCTGCTCAGTTCTCGCTTGACACCTTCAAATCTTTCATGCTCATTAAGTGACTGCATTCAAATATGAGCCGTAATTATTTCCTCATCTATGCATTCATGCCAATTGTAATAATTTTTAACACATGCGATGAGTTCTTCACTCTTTTGCTCAATTTAATTTTATTCTCGACTCTCCAACCCACGACAGTAATAATGTGAAACTGTCTAGTGGAGTGTGTGTGACGCGCTGCTGCTAAGTTAGTTTATTTCTTTGGTTTTATTTTTTCATGCATATTAAGTTGTGACATTTTGGCACGCGAAATTCTGTGATGTGAGACAAAAGAAGGTGCTGAGAGAGTTGAAAGGAGATTTTAATTGAAAACTATATAAATTGTGAAATAATTTTAATATAATTTTTCTCTCCTGCTTCCGTCTCAAATAAATCTTCCGCTCACCTTTTTTCCCATCAAATTTCTCTCTCTAATAAATATGACGTGATGATGTGTGGGATTTCATCGATTGATGCAAATGCATTGCGCACATTGTGGCGGCATCTCATTAGCGTTTAATTTAAAAGAGAGAGAATTATAATAATAGTCGAGAGATGAGACTTAACAGTAAATCTTCCGAAAGTAATTTTTTAATGAATAAAGAAGAACTTTTTCTTAAATCGCCCACGAAAAAAATGATCTCCCTTTAAAGATCTTCTCGATATTATTATTTTTTCGTTAGTCATCGAAGAGAATTTTGAGAGTAAAAAAAAGTTTCCTACCACTTTTTTGAGCGATCTCTCCCCACTCACTCTCTCTTTGAATCATTCGCTCCCTACCTCTCACTCTCATTCGATCATTGAGAGAATTCCCCACCAACGATCATCAAGCGAGAGAATTAATTTTGAAGGCGACCACGCAGATTTTTTCTTTCTTCTTTTCTTAAGTTGTTTCAACTCACTTTGTGTGTCTTTTTAGTCTAATCGCGTTGGTCGAGATGCAAAGACGTATTTGGAGACAATAATACACAAAAAAAGCTATTTTAAAAACGAGTTGGAAAAAATTCTTAATTTTATTTGACCATTTTTGTGAAAATTCTTTTTTTGGAAATTGTGATAAAAAAATCGCGAATTACCAAATTGAGCAGCGGATGAGAAAAAAATTATTTGAGAAGAAATTCGTGAAGTGAATTAAAATAAAGAGAAGAAAAAAAGATTTAAAGTGTTTTATGGAATATTCCTTGAGCCAGCAGCTGAGCTGAAGATTAAACAAAAAGTGTGGAAGGATAAAAAGCGAATTGAATTTTAAAACGGCGACAATCATCGACTTGTGGTTAGTGATTTTTCTCTTTACCTTTTTTTCTCACGTCCAATCTTTTAATCTGTGAAGAATAAGCGAGAAATTATTTTACTTTAAAAATGGACAAACAAATCAAATCGCAAAATATTAAGATTAATCGCTTTGTTTCGGCTCGATTAGTGGAGAGACGACTAAAAAATAATAGAAATTATGTGGAATGATAAAAAGGCGAAAATAATATTTTCTTCTTCTTTCTTTTAAACGGTTCTCGAATGTGAAAATTAATAAATCATAAAATTTATATTTCGGTTGTGAATTCTCAACACTGGCGGTGGAATGGGAGAAAATTAATAGGATTTTTATTGCCTTTAATTTTGTGCTAATCTGTGATGTCTGAATGAACATATTGGTGCGGGGTTTTTGGGTGATAAATTTTTTTTGTGGACTTTAATAAAAAAAATATTTAATTTTTTTCACAAATTAAAACATTTCATCGAATTTTTTTTGCAATTAATTAGTTATTTGTTCAATTTTCTCCGTTCTCCTTCAAAAAGCTTCTCACTTAATGCTCGAGCAGTCGCGCTCGCTTTAATTATATTGTAGCGCTCTTTTAGCGATTGTGTGGCGTCGCCTCTTTTGCAAAAATTACCACTTTTTCAAATGATTGCATCCCATTTAAAAGAATATACAGAAGTGAATGACGAGCCATTGTCAGTCATTAGAGATGACGAGAGGGAAGTTCTCTTGGGATATTCTCGTGAAAAAGTCAAATGACCCAAAACCAAAGAGTCATCATCGATGCACTCTTTACGATGTGCGCTTTAAGTTTAATTAAAATGCAGATTTTTGTGTGTGCTCACAATTCATTAAATTGAAGTTTTTTTTGCTTGATGCTGACTGATGCTTGCTGTGACTCTCGCTGTGAATGCGCTCTGCATAAAGTCGAGTGAAGAAGTCATTTCTCGAGAATTTTTGCTTTTTGGAATCATAAAAAAATCATCATAATAAAATAAAAAATAAAAAAAATAAAAAAAATTTAATTTTTATTTAAAAAAATTTGAAAAATAGATTTTTTTTATATTTAAATTTATATTTTTTTTTTTTTTATTTTTAAATAAATTAATTTCAATTATAAAATTAATTCACCTATAATGTTTTATTGTTCCAAAAAATAACTCTTCTAAAATTATTATTTATTTCATCTTTGTAACATAATGATTTTCACTTCTTCTCTCGTTGCTTTAATCTTTCACAAAAATGAAGGGGGACACAGTAAGCCAGATATCAGGAAGAGAGGCAAGTAGGAGATACCAAAAAATTTTTTTAAAATATTTTTTACCTATTTACAAACATCGCCAACACACAAACGACAAAACAAAAAAAGAAAGGGAGAAAAAAGAGGAGCAGCAGAAAAAAAGAACAGTTCTTTGTTAATTTATTGCAATATTTTTCGCAGACGGTCTTGGAGATTTTTGAAATTGAAAAATTGATTTTTTTTCGAGAAGGAAAAAATTCATTAGCTAATGAATGTTCCGTTGATGAGTAAAATTGAAAAGTTTTAGTTTTTTTGACATTTGGGTTAAAATTGATATTTTAAAGAAGAGTGACAGAGTTGGGTCTAAAAAGAGATTGAATTAAATTTTATTGTTTAAAAATTTGTGTTTTATAAAATATTTTAAAAAAATAAAAATTTAAATTTTATCTGAAAAGGTTCGAATTCTTAATTTTAAAAACGCTAGTATTTCTTTGTCCTCTAAATTTTTTTGAGCGTTAAAAAATAATTTAAGCAACCTAATTTTTTTAAAAATCATTTATTAATTTTTCGCAATTATTTTCAGTAAATCACAAAAAAAATATTTAATTTTTCTCAATTTTTCAAACTTTAAAAAATGAATAAAAATCTTCCATGTCAGTGTCGAACATGCATCGCCGTTTACCAACTCACGTCGCGAAATTGTAACACACAAAAATTTTCATCAAATTTGACATACAAAGCGGAAAGTGCGCACCTTGCTGTGTTGGCAATCTCGTTTGTATCCCAAAAAAATGATCAAAGGCAATTGCTATCGACTGTGAGGTAATGTGCAGAAATCAGCTTCGATCATTAATTTATCGCTCGTTTTTTGCCTTCGCTCGCACTCTCGGCTCCATTTACACACACACAAAACACTCTCTCTCACTCGTGCAGGTTAATTTTACTGATTATTTATCGATCTGAAATTCTCCTTACCATGGGAAGAGTTTTTTTGATTGCAAAGATGAGCACATGGAGGAAAAAATTAAGAATTTTATTTTAAAATCGATCGAACGAGAGATTTAAGGCGATTTTTTATCATCAGCGGAGAATTACGAATTCCTTCGAGCACACACCTTAAATGAGAAGAAGAAAAAAGTGAACGAATTTCAATCAAAAAAGTATTTTTAACACTTTGAGAAATTCCAATGCAATGCGAAGTTTTAAGTTTGTGATTTTTTTCGTTGAAAATTAATAAATTTTTTTGGTGACTCAAGGGATGGACACTCATTTCTAATCATGGATTTTAAATTTTATTACTTCACATCTTTCGGATTAAAAAATTAATCTAAGATTAAAATATTTAAATGTCCATCTTCGATTTCTTTTTTTCTCATTCAATTTCATTTCGCGATAAATTCTTCTCGCTTTCGCTTTTCACGAGAAATCGACTTGATCTGTTTTATAAAAGCATATACATAAGAACAGAATAATGAATCACATGATCTGTCTAAAAGGTTTCGAATACAAAAATAGAATTTCTTGCAATTTTTTTCGTTGCTTTTTGGCCTTTTTTTATTGATCGCCTAAAAAATAAATTTTTTCTTCTTTTTCGCGAGTCCATTAAGATTTTTTCATCTCTGACTTAAATGCATGCGAAGATATTAAGAAATGCTAGGTGCGAGATAAATATTGTGTGATGTGCATGTCTGGCCCATAAAAATCCATTATTTTCGACACATCGCATTGTCTGTGAGTCTGATGAGGACTTTTGCATTGTTATCTCGTGAAGGCCGTCGTTAATGGATAGAGACACGGTGCCATCAACCATCAGGCCCAGAAAAATAGCTCTTTAATCAGTCGTACAAGATTGAAGCACCTGTGATAGGCATAAACGAAATATTTTAACTCTTTTCGGTTTGGATAAACCAACAGAAAATACAGCGTGAAATTTAATTTCTTGCGCGAGCCATCAGCTAATGAAATTGAAAGTTTATTGTGGCACGAGGAGTTTCCTTTGTTCGGTGGCTTCTTTCTTTTTATTGAACAAAATACTGTCAGTTGACCAAGTGATTATAAAATTATTAATTTTTTTTTTCAAAATAATTAATGAAATAATTCATAATTAGTCGTCCGCATCCAGTAAAAATAATCGACAGATCTTCTCGTAAATTTTCGCTTGTAATTAATTTGCGTATATATGCAAGAGTTGAAAGGAAAATATTTTGACATCAATAGGCGAGAAATTATGATTAATTAATGGAGTCGTTAGTGAGCAAAAAAATTAAAGTTTTCTCCTTCAAAAAAAATAATTTCTTTCGCACATCGCCGCTCAATCAAGCATAAGAGTCATCATCAAACATTGTTATTATTGAGGTGCCAAATGCTTAATATCGTTAATTGTAAAAATAAATTTTGAGGAGTAAATAAACCACTTGAAGTGTAAACAAACATCAACGTCGAGATTAGAGAAGATTTCCTCATAGAGATTTTTTTTTGCGGTTGAATTGAAAGCAGGCGTCAGACATTATAGACCATGCGTAAAACCGAGTGTGATCATCGACAAATATTTTACAGTCAGTCAAAAATGTTAAGAGGATGTCCGATTGTTTTAAGTTTGAATTATGATATTTTTTTTTGAAATCATTGAACTTTTTAATTTAAACTAGGGGAAGACACTACGATTAATAATTTTAAAATTTTCTAAGTGTCCATCCCTTGAAAAATTCTTCCACAAAATCTCTCAGAAACGAATCGAACACCAAAAGTCATCGCCGATCAATGACACCCATCTCAAATTCTCATTTATTTGCTTTCATTTCGCAAAATTGAAAAATCGACCGACAATAGTGAAGTGGACATGAGTGGAGATTCCATGGCTTGTTAAAGCGTTCATAATTTATTATTTGTTCAAATCTTTTTTCTCGCTTCATCCTCGATGGTATTTGGCGAAAGTGCTACAATTTTCTCATTACGGTATAATGAGCAATTAAGGAGGTCTTAAGTGACCGTAGAAATTCAATTTTCTACGCGTTCTCAGCTGATCGAGACACTTAAAGGTTTAAAAGTGCGTGCTCTCAACACTGTCTTATGCTCTCGATTTGAAGTTAAATATTTTCTTTGCAATTGTTTTTTTTAAAGCGTGAAATTAAAAAATTTAACGGATTATTAAAATTTACAAATTCGAAATCTCGCATGACAAGGACAGGTTTGATCGTTCTCACTAAATCCCATCTTCACGACTCCACAACTCTTTATCTCTTTAATGCCACTGTTTACTCATGTCGAGTTGCACATAATCTCACATCTCATTACCAAATGGACATTAGTAGCCGTTTTAGCATAAATTAACGACAAGCAAAATTACCTTTTTTTTTTTTTTAATTTGTTTATATTTTTATTCGTAGAATAGTGTATATATTGGGTATTATAACATTTTATATTTTTGAAATTTTGACCTTAATCCCATCTTAGAGCGACAAGCGTAGCCACACAGGCACGCGCCACTGCGAAGCTCTGGTGAGCAAATTGGAGCAATTTTAATTTCGGAGATTTGGCAAATGAAACATCAAAAGAAATTTTTTTCTGGCGTTCATAGTTAAAAAGCTCATGTGGCGGGATTATTTCTTGTCTCTTTCACCTCAACTTTGAATGTTGTGAATTGTGTGCACCCGTTGCGAAATTATCAAAAGTATCTCTCATAAAAAAGAGCTTTCGTCCCGCTGACTTTTAACTCTCCCGAAAGTAAAAAATCATCAAATGAGCTCACGAATGTAGCCAACAAGTTAAAGTGAAGTGAGTAAAGATCTCTGACACATTTTGAATGTTTTCGCACATTGTTTGAATTGCTTCGAATTCGTGCTGATCAATGAAAATTATTGAACTCTTTTTTGTGCGAGTTTAAAATATTTTTAATTATTTTTTTAAAACTCAGACACACATTTTTCCCATAAATTTTGAAATATAAGAGCATAGATAGTTGAGTGAGTGACGAGAGGCAGTAAATTGAACAACACGAGTAGCCGTGGCACGACTGACTTGTTGACTGGAAATGGTTCACCGTCGTGGAATGAACAATTAATTGAATAAATGGAAATTTTTCATTTCGCACACATGAAATTTCTTTTCATGAGCATGTGATGAAATTGAAACGGCGCAAGGAGAGCGTGAGTGAGTGTGTGTACGAGAGAGAGAGAGACCAATAACATGTTAGAAGTAGCAACTTTCCCTGTGGGCATGATCATATAACAGCTACTTTTAATGCATTTAAATGAGCGGTTTTAGCTCCACACATTAATAAATCAAATATTTTGCCTTTTAATCGCTCCACAATCGCCTGTCCATCGTCTCAACTCGACCGAGCATTGGTGTCTAGAGTAGTCGCTACTTACTCGGATATGAGTAGGAAGCCTCGGGGAGATGTTGAAAGTCGTCCAACCTTGAAATGAATTCTTGTAAATTTAACGGAATTTTTAAATTTAAATATCAATTAATGTGCGATCGTTTTAAAAATCTAAATTGATATCTTCGAACTATTTTATTCGCCTTCATCGAATTTCATAGCCATCAAAAGTGCCCCAAAATGTATTTCAATCCCATCATCCTAAATAAGTCATTAAATATCATCTCTTTTCTTTTCTTTTCTGTAACTCGCAAGATTGTCCATAAAAAAAATTGAAAGTCGTAAAAATATTTTTTAATTACTTTTTAACGATCTCTCATATCTTTATGGGAGTTTTATTAAGAGCATAAATGGATTGAATCGGTCGAATGTGTGAAGGATATTGATAGAGGAAGGTGCAATGTGGCAGCAATAACAAATTTCTCAATCAAAGCGGGTTTTATATTGAGGATCGCGGACAAAGGAGTGGAAAATTTTCACTTTTTTGACAAATTATTTTTTGCTCATTTTTCAACAATGAACTTTCAATCTCGTAACCCCCTTTTAAGTGATCGCGATCAATAGTCTCGCCAAAAAAAACGATTCATTTATCGCCAATTCAATCTCCTCCAATTTCATCAAACACACACGAAAAAAAGCGAAAACTCTTGAACTCATTTGTAAACGAGAAGAGCGAGAAAAAAAGGCACATAACTCACCATCATCAGCACTAATCAAAACATTTCATGCGCGTACGTGCTCTGAAATATGAATAATTTCTCGTGAGTGTGTGAAAAAGGAGGAAAATCAATTATCGAGAATTCGCACACTTGCAAGCAAATTGGAGTGTTGCGAGGGAATGAAAGTTTTTGCGCACAACTAATCAGCGGACCCCTATGAACATGTCTTTAAAATCACATTTGTGGTTATCACCGTAACCAAGTCCATAATATTTCAATCATCGACATCATATGAGGAGAAAAATTAATTAATTTTATGGTCACTCTTTAAAAATTCTTACATGGAAATGTTTTGACCACTTCGCCACACGAAAGCCGTCCTTTTTTGTTGTATTGCCGACATCATAGCTTAAGTGATAACTTCGAATAACATAAAATTTACTACTAAATGGATTTTTCCCTCAAAAATTGATTATCGAAGAGAAGAAATGTAAAAATGAAATTTAAAGTGGATCAGCTCATCTCGAACTATGTGTGATCCCTTCATAAAGATTAAGTCTGGAGGCTGAAAAATACTCGCTGACTCTCTCTAGATAGATTAACATATATTGAATTTCAACGAGTGAGAGAAAAATATTTTTTCATCTCGCTGACTTGGCGCCAAACACATTGGAAAGTCAAAAAAGTTGCTGTGGGTGTTTTTTATTTCAATAAAGAGTTTTTTTTATCAAAATTTTAATTTATGAAGCATTAAAATTTATAAAAAGGGCTTTTTTGGAAGAGAGGTGCAGAAATTCACTCGCAAAATTTTTAGACCTCGAATAATTTTTCAATACTCGAAAATGTCTTAATTAATTTAATAACAGAAACATTGCTTAATACCGTCCAACCCCCAAAGCAGCTCAAAATAAAGAGGGATTTTACATAATAATTATTATTCATCATCTGCAAGCGATCAGTGAAGAAGAAGAAATGAACAAAACTTTTTCGCTAAGAAGCTAAGAGGAGAAATGAAAATAAGCGCAAATTATTACTTTTGAGCTCTCTCGGACTTACAATTGCCGAGGTAAACAATATCGTTAATGATGTTCGAAAAAAAAGAGTTCCCATGGCATGCCAGCATGCTCCAACTCCAAGTAATTACTGACTTTTTTAACTCAATTAATGTAACCAAAGCGGTCAGCATGCTGTGGTGTCTGTTTGTACGCATGCGAAAATCTATGCCAGTTCAAAAGTCCGTATCTTGTCAACCTTTGGCTGGCCTTTTTCGGATAAATCAGAGACAACGCAGAAATGGAAAAAAAATTTCTCGGAAAGTGCATTTATAGAGTTTTTGGTGCTGTGACTGCGTGATATATGGAACGTGAGATAAAATTGTAGAGTCAGCAATGGTCATGAGACTCTAAGTTGGAGATAAAATAAGGAGGAAATTTATTTTTAGAAAAAAAAGTTCATGGAAGATTTTTTAAAGAGATGAAAAATATTTTAAGGTTCAAAATCTTAAAAATTTAAAAAATCAAACAAAATTTTTCAATCCATAAAAATAATCGCACATGATTGGATTTTTATTATTGATGTTTTCTCACAAAATTTTTTAAAAATCGAAAGTGAATCAATGATCTTTTTTCTTCTTCTTTGAGCTCACAAAATGGCAATGATCGATGAACGGCAAATTAATTTTCTTTGCTCACAAAAAGAGTATTTTTGTTCATCTTGATTTCGCGAAATTTCTTCTTCTTAAAGAGACTTGAAAAATCATATTTTTTTTTTTTTTTTTAATCCGAAAATTTATTTATTGACTGTTTAAGCAAAGCTTGTGCACAGTTTTTTTTAAAAAATAGAGAGAATAGTTTATAACGATTTTAACATAATGTTCTTTAAAAAAAATTTAAATTGCATATTTTATAAATTGAGTTTAGATTGAGTCCTCCTTTCTTCCATTCTGTCAAACAGCGAAGCAATCTCTTTAAACGCTTTATCATTGTCTTCTTTTTTCTTTCTTATTCTGTCAACTTCATCAACGAGTGTATCGATATCGTCGTTATTCTCAATCTGATAAAATTTGTTGTTGATATTGACCATAATCAAAGATTCAGGCGTATCATAAACGAAATCAAAATGAGAGGGAACATTATCGCGAGCGTTTTGGATGAGGATGGTGTTATATCTGGACAGCTTGTTTGCAATCTGGACCATTTTTCCACTGAGAGGGTGACTGTCTGGTATATTTGCGAGTTTGTTGACCAACAATGAATTGCCTTCCTTCTTAACTTTTCTGTATTTCCGCACTATTTCAGACTTTAGAATTTCTGATGAAAGTTTAACGACAATGTTGGCTGCTTTTTTATCATTCGTCTTTGTTGCAAATGCATTAAATTGTGTTTCGTTAATGTTTATCTCGAGTGTAGCGAAAACATTTTTGATGATCGACTTCATCATGGCTTTATCATCAATTATTTCATATGGCAAATTTTTCATTATCAGACGATCATTTAATTTTTCTTGATCACGGTCAAAGGTCTTCTTTTTAATTTTTTTCACATCGTTACTCATTTCTTCACAAACTGGTGATTCTCTCTCGGCAATCTTCTCTAAGTTTTCAACTTTTTTATCCAAAGATATTAATGACACGAAAATTGCTTCTTGTTTAGACTTCATGCATTTTACATCTTCCTGAATTTCATCAATTTTTGCAGATATCAACTCAACACTCTTCACTAATTTCATAAATACTTGCTCACTTATTGACCACGATTTGCTCTCAAGAATTGTTGTTGCTGTTGGAGACTCGACTTTTTTATTTGCGATTTCTGGTGAAGCTGCTTCATTGCTACTTTGTTTTTTACCTCTCGTCATTGCTTTAACAACTTATGAATTGAATTTTCTTTTATTTAACAATTAAACTATCTTCCAACTATTTTTAATCTAATATTTTTTAAGATAATTAGAAAAATGCGTGTGTACTATTCTCTCTCAGAACTCTCTTCTATTTCGCTTATTGTTCGGTGTAATGGACGAAGCATCAAATATCGACAGTGAGCTTGTTAAAGTGTTTTGTAATCTTTTCATTTTTAGCGGACCTTTTTGAAAATTTTAGTTAAATATTCAAAAATTCTTTTGCAACTTTTTCATGTCCATTATTCGTTCATCGCACTCACTTAAACATTTTTTTTATAAATTTATGGTGCAATTTAAAGACTCGAAATAAATTTAATTTCAATTAATTGATGTGCAATTTAATTTCTGTTTCGTTCATTCTCCAATGTGCGAGCACATTTGTGGAAAATTGATCGTTAAATTGTTGTGAGCAATTTTAAACACAAGACAAATAAAAATAAAAGCTTTATGCTCACTTAAGAAATTAATTTGATGATTGTTAAACGAGAATGACAGAGAGAAAAAATTCGCCCACGCGGCGATCGCAAGCATACCGTCATGAGTCCGAGATGGCATTAGCACATGTGTTTATATGTGAAACAATGGGAATCGAGTTTGCTGCTGACTGTCGACAGGTTCAGGCCAATTTATATTTGTCTCAATTGATACTTAAATGATAATTATGATGATGATAGCGATCGGAAGAAAAGGGTAAAACTTAAACGAGTTTTTCGAGAGCAGATTTGTGGGAATTTTCAGAAATTTAGATGAGATTAATTTAAAAATTAAGAGACATGATTTTTTCAAATTTTAAATTAAATCTGAGACTTTGACCAATGTCCATTAAAGTCATCAAAAACATTAATCGAAAAATCTAAATCTAAACTCAATTACTCGCAGTTCAAGTACATTGCCTTCCTCAATTTTTAATAATACGAATTTGACAGAGAAGAAGAAAAATGAATTTTAATCATCATTCAACAATGAAATCGTTCATTTCCTTCTTTAACTAAGTCACTCGAAATTCATTGCAGAATGAATTTAAATTTTATGCTGGCAAACAAAACAAACTCAATGATATTTATTGCATATTTTTTTGACGAGGTTAGAAACAATAAGAAGAAAAAAGTGGGTAGGGAAGGCATCAAAATGACCCAATTACAAATTCTCAATTGTTCTCTTTTGCTCGCGACATTCTTAATTTAATTGAAAAATATGTCACTAATCAATCAGCGAGAGAGTTAATTTTTTTCAGAATATGCATGCGGGAAATTGATTAGTTAAAATTTTTAAATTATTTAACTAATTCAATTGTAATTTTTCTCAAGTGTCCATAACTTGTGTCAATGATTTGATCATCAGCTCACATCGGTTTATTAGAATTTATTCGTTTTCATAGAAACACAGTCAGACACATCAAAACAACAAGGGTTGGGTCGAGTTCATATATTTGTTTCTGTCTCTATTTTATGTCTCATTTTGACTTTTTGTTTCGCCTCATCATCATCGCGTAGCAATGTCGCTTGTAAGGCGAACAATTATCATAAATTTGACGGCAAATAAAAAAGAGCGCACTCGCACGCTTGCTTGCTTTTTTGACTAATTGGTCTAAGATTTGTGTCTTGCTTATTGCCTTTCGGTGTTTGAACAAGATTATTTTTCTCAACTCTCAATCTGTTTGTGGATGAGCTCGACATTGATGAGATATTTATGCGATTTTATAGTTAATAATTTAAATCAATTTATGAAGAGTTTTTTTACCTCAAATTGCATCAATTTACGAGTGAAGATTTCACTTAAGACCAAAGAGTGGACACAAAATTTTTATTTTTATTTATCAAATTAAAAAGCGAAGAAGATTAAAAATTTTAGTGTCCACGCCTAGATTTTTACTGGTCAACCTCATATCCAAGCACTTAATGAATTGTCTTTTTTCGCTTTCAAGTGAGGCTCTGACGATTGTTTAACAACGTCCTTGACCTGCATTTTTTGTCCACGCCAAGAGTGGGTTTTTTGTTGATGTGTCTTCTCCGCATAAATTATTGCATTTATGACGCGATGAAATGCTTTCACTTGACAAAAATAAATTTATGACAGCGATTAAGTTTTAGCAATTTTAAATAATTCCATTCTAGAGATTAAAACTATAAAAAAATATTTTTTAATAAACGATAAAAAATTTAATCCCAAAACAATCAATTAAAATGCCTCAAACATTCATCTTCTGCTCGCATCGCATCTATCTTTCTCAATGTAGCATAAAATACCACTTCGTGTAAATCTCAAACTGAAAATGATAAATCACAATATTATGCACGTAAGAAGTCAATTGAATGTGACGTGAGCGAAAGAGATAGATTGCAGAATAAAATGAGATGGAAATTATGCGCGCTGGCCTTATGCAGTTGCGAGGTAGCACCATCGCTTTCGATTTCACACGTTATAACATTTTAATGTGATCATCAGCATGGAAAATCTAAATCTCACTTTGCGAGCGAGAGAGAGAAATATGATAGCGACATCGTGATGTGCATTTGCATAAGTGAAGATTTTTCTGCACTTCAAGGGAAGGCAATGCGATGCTCCAACAATGGTTATTCATATTTCAATCAAAGAAGGGATAGACGCTAGCTTTTGACAGCAAAATCTTCCATTCCTTGAGTCAACATTTAAAGCCTCAATAATCAGACTTACAAACATATTAATATTATAAAATAAAATGAAGACCTTGCCAATGTATGCAAGTTCGTGCCGGAATGCACATTTTAACAAAAATAAAACTTTGTCACAAAATTAAGAAGCTAAAAAGACCCCTTTTCCTCTTAATTAGATTGCGGTGTTATTTTAAACCCACTAATGAGATTCACCATTGTCAATTCATTAATTAGATGAAAATTTCGCGCGTCTAAATTCGGAGAGACGTTAAATCGCCACCCAGCTTTGAATAAAGAGATCGAACGATGCTGATAAGATCGACTAACAGACTCATTTAAAAATTCATTTTTAACGCATGTGAATTAGCTTTAATTTAAAATCGCAGATTAAATTTTTGTTCACGAAATTTAATTGTCAAAAATTTACTGAATTAAATTTTCTCATTTACAGATTCCCCCAGTCTTCAGTAGCATCATGCATCATAGGAGCAACGATATAATGCACTCAATCACAATGGATCAATCGCCCGACGTAACAATGGAAATGGAATCGGATCAGAATAATAATAACGAGAACAGCAGCAATAATAATCTCACGATTAAGAAAAATGAGAAATATTCGCTGCGACAACGCGGGCAACGCAAATCAATTACGAATAAGCAGGCGAGTCGACAGTCGATGGCAGCCGAGAGAAAATCGCGATGCAATGAGAAAAAGAGCATGAGTGATGACCTCAGTCGTTCAGCTACCGAGCAGTCGGTGCTGATCGAGAAAGTGAGAGCGTCGAAGGAGAAGCCGAAACAGAAGGCAGCACCGCTCTCGAAGTACCGTCGAAAAACGGCAAATGCGCGTGAACGGACACGAATGCGTGAAATCAATCATGCTTTCGAGAGTTTACGTCAATCGGTGCCCGTCGTCGTGGCCGGCTCGCCAACTCAAAGTACCAATGAGAAGCTCACCAAAATCACCACACTCCGAATGGCAATGAAGTATATAAAAATCCTAAGTGACATCCTCGATAATAAAACTCAAGTGAGTGAAAATCTGCTGGCGTCACTAATGGAAGTTGATGGGAACCATGATCAAAGCATAAAGTCACCGTCACCGGTGCCGGAAAAATTAGTAACAAATGTCTTAGCATCAAATCATCACGACTACTGTAAGGAAGTTGCGATCGTGAAGCCAGTGAAGGCATCGAAAGTCAAGAAAGCGGCAAAGGCGAAAAAATCACCGGCGACAAAATCGTCGACTAGTAAAAAGATTAAGCAAGCACCGTTAGCACCGCCAGTGATGTCAATATCAAGAAATAAGCCATCAAATATGATGCAGTGCGGAAATAAATTTATGAATCATTTATTAGGCGCAAATTTAATGAAATATGATTTAAGTCCATGTCTCACCCCACCTAACGATGACGGTCCATCGGAACTCGGTCTCATTCTCGAGTCCGATGGTGAGTCCCTTCAACTCTCCGAGCCCTGTTTTAGTCCACTCGAGTTTGGTTTGCTGTTAGAGTCGGATGGCGAATCGCTGCATCTCTCCGAACCATGTCTCAGTCCACTTAGTCACCTTGACGCCTTCAACTCTATCAATGACCTTCTGCATGGCGGCTTCAATGATCACAATTCACTCGAAATGTATTTATCATGACATAATCAAAAATTTATTTTGTAAATTAAGTCAAAAAGTGATTTCGAATCTTTTCTTTTCCATATGTGAATATTAATCAAGATTAAATTTAAAAAATATTTTAATGTTTATTGAAAAAAAAAAGTTTTTAATAATTTAAGTAGGCCTTTGATAAATTTATACTTTCACTCCTTTTAGTGTGTAAGAGACTCAAAATGTGAGCAATCAAGATTTTTTAAATTTTTAACGGTTTTTTGAAATTTAAAAAATCTTTTTTGAATTATTTAATTTTTAAAGGATGATTTTTATTGAAAGTTTATCCCTTGAAAAATCTTAGATTAAATTTTTATAAAAGAACTTTTTGAAGTTAAAATTTTAAAAAATCTCAAAAAGTTCATCTTGAACCTTGTAAAAAGTAAATTGAATTTTTCAACATTCTCCCGGTGTCATATTAGTTAGGGAAAAGAGAAATGTATATTGATGATGATTGGAAATTTAAAAAATTTCATTATCTTCACTCTTCGATCATTCCTTGTTATAAGTGCACACACACACACTCACCACTTTAAAGAATGAGTGAATTTTATTTTGTAATATTTTTGCATACACATAATAAATTGAGCATACTGTAAGGATTAAATTTCGAGTTTTTTTTTACTTCTCTTTCATATCGAACGCACATGGACATTTTTATGATGTGATTTTTAATTCCTTCTCTTTTATCGCATGCATTACGCTGTGTGTCATAATCGCATCTCGTGAAACGAAGGTAAATCTTGCTTTTTTATGCAAACAAAATTCCAACGCATGAATAAAAAATGTTAAATACATGAAATTAAATTTCCATCCCTTGATAAATTCTTTCATATTAACAAAGCAATTCAGAGAGGCTCAACTCACAACACACTCGCCTCTGATCACTGTAAACATAATTAAAATTGGATTAAATACTCTTTTTTTATACGACTCGAGCCATTAAAAATGAGTTTATCAGTTTTTTTTCGTTAGGTCGTTAAAATTATTATTTTATTGGCATGATCGAGATCGAGTTGACGTTTAACGCAAAGACGTCTGGTTTTTATCAAGTAATTATGCAAAAAGAGATTATTTTATTTTATTTCATTTAGCGCAAGAACTCGATTGAAATGTTTGGGTTTTTAAGTTTTTTTTAAAAGGTTTAAAAGATTTGAAGTTTTATTTGCAGGTTTATTGAAAAATTATAAAAATATTTTGGCAGTTGATTTTTTCTCGACAGTCAACAATTTCTTATCACTTTTAACATTGACCTTGACTCTCACATTTTCAGCCTTAATGCACTTCAGCGTTATAAAATTTATGATAGTTTTCATGTAATTTATTGAATTTATTTATTGATTCCTTTCGCATCGCGTAAAAAACTTCTCGCCACGATAATCGACGCGATGTGCTTTTAAATGTTGTTAAATCACTTTCCATGTTAATTTTTTATCTCGCCGACCTTAAGAGTCTTTTATTCTCTTTTAAAAGAGTTATAATGAGAATTAAATTCACACTTAAGAATTTCGGTCTTAAGTGGAAGAGACTGATAACAATTTTTTTTGGCATTATTAAATTTATTAAAAAACTCAATTTAAAGTTTTTTTTATTAAAAACTTCGTCACGTTAATTAGAATATCAATTGCACACGATGATGATAAATCGACAGCTCATAAATTAGTTAGCATTAATAGATCAGCAGTGATGATAAAATTCCACATTGCACTCGACTCAGTTTCCTAAGTAAGTTGTTAATTTTTTGTTGAAAGAAAGAAAAGAGTTAAAAAGTACAAAATTCTCCCATTCTTCATCGCATCACACAGACGAGAGTGATTGACAGTTGAATTTGCATGTTTGGAGTTTTTTTTGCACAAACAGCAATTGACACCTGATTCAACATGAGCCATGCTGAAGGTGAGAAAAGATTGATGTCGTCGTTGTTGAATGGAATTTTAATCTCTCGTCGATGTCGAGACGATGTAAATCACACAAAAGTGCACCCAGTTCTAGGCTCTGAAATTTTCGATATAAAAATTGCTTGAATAATTTTCTCGTTTTTATAGCGGCGATATTTATAAAGATATCGTCATACACGCGGTCATTAAAGTGATACATTGTTCTTTTTAATATTTCAGAAGTGAAATTGACAATAAAAAAATTATTAACCTAAGCGGGAAGTGCCGAGATAAGAATTGCATATGACTTCATTTAAAAATACATTAAAATGTTGATTGAGAAATTTTAATTGCATTTTATCGCTGAGTTGAGTTTTTTCAATTTTTAATTCAAAATTAATAAAGTAAACAAAAAAGTTTATGCAGTTCTCAGAATTTTTTTAATTTTTTTAACAGTAAAACATCATTTGCAAACGATCCCCACACTCTCACATTATTCATTCGCTTCACATATAAATTCAATTAGGATCACGACTTTATAATTAGAAGAAAAATGATCAAATGTGTTTCTTTGCCATATCGCAACGTCTCTGGTCGTTGATGAAATAAAAATTCCTCGATACACATTTGAATTCGATATTGCACTAAATGCAACTATTTGAGCATTTTTTATTAGATAAATGTGCAGCTATTCATTGGTTATGGACGATGAATATTTTATTGCGTATTTGAGCAAACATCCAAAGACTTTTGGATTTTACTTTTTCTTATTATTTAAAAATCTAAGATGCCTTTTTTTATTTTTCAAAAGAATTTCAGTTTTATCTTCATAAAGTTGATACCACGAAAAAATCTATTAAAACCTTTTGTCTGAAACGAGTCTATAAATATCAAAACTTCCTAACTGTGACGTGACATCCGATTAGCTCTTCGCACGATCGTAATTCTCATTGATTCTTGTAAATGTTGTAAAACAAATAAAAAACTTGGCGAAAAGGAATAAAATAAAATCTATCAAACAAAATTTACCGCTTCGACAAGTGTTTGACTGTTTTCCATTTGCGTGCATTAATTTTTAAGCTAAAATATTTCCTCGGTGTACATGTAATGTTTAGTAGCGAACAAGCGCATATACGACATGTTTGATTAGTGGATTATTAAATTAATTAAAATTAACCTTCGATTTGTAATATTCATGAATTAGTAAAGCAAATGATTGTGAACATGGCAGTGCATAGAAAAACAAACAGCAGCGACGGATAAATTTGCGGTATGGAAAAAGATTAGAAGCGCATCGATGGGATTTGTGAGGCAGTTTTGTCACTTTTTTTACTATTTGCAGGTAAAATAAATTTCCTAACCTGAATTCAATCCTCAAATGCAACTAAAAGCTTTAGCGACTAATATAATGCGAACAAATAAATTCCTGAAATGTTAAAAGTCAGCAGCATATGCACACCAAAAGCCGCATAACCCATGTTGCTCCTCTATGACCATTTTGCATCGTTATTGTAATGCAATTAAATTTATATATTTTTTAAATTCCATTGAGGTCGCATTTACTCTCTCTCTCCTTCATCCGCCGCCGATTTCTGTTGAGTCAAACAGTAAATTTTGCAGCATTAAAAAAAATCAGGTACAATGTTGTTGTTTGTCGGATTAATTGATCGGGTGTGAATTAGTCAAAAAATTTAAAATAATTTTTAATGTTGGATAAAAAAATAATAAAAATTTATTTTAAAAAAAATTGTTAAAATTTAAATTTTAAATATTCAAACTAACTTCATCCAAATAATTCAGCTACCATGAAGTGTAAATGCAAATATTTCACCGCACTGAATGCGCACTAATCTCCCTCAACAAACAATAAAACGTCATTAAATTTATGTTTCACATTCTCATGATTTACAACGCAAACGATTAACAATAAAATTCTATTAAAGTTGATTCTTTTGAGCTGCTTGTCTTTCAATACCGACATCCACATTTTGCGGTCAAAATCTGTCAACAAACATCCGGAAAATCTCATTATGGGTGCACTTTCAAAAAGAGCTTAATTTAACAATTCGCCATTGTGATAAGACTTTCATCAGACAGAGAGCGACAGGCTGAAAACCGGCACAGTTTCTTCCTTATAAGGCATTCACCTGCGCTTTTGTAAATCTTTCTCTCTCTCTGGAGTTCGGCATTATAATAAGTAATTATTCGTGCCAATCAAAATGTTGTGAGACAATTAGTCACCCTTTTGCGCAATGTATTCCGGCGCACTTTAAATGTATTTAAAAAATATATATAACTTTTAATGTTGAGTTATTTATCGCCGAGCTGAAGAAATTCTCACTGTGATTCCTTGAGTGAAATCCATTTTTAAATTATAATTTTTTAATATTTTAAAAATTAATTTTTCAAAAAATTCGAACCGAGACATTAAATCAATTTTCATATAATTAAACTTCACCACCAAACTTAGTATTAAGGAAAATCTCCTTAAAAAGCTCCGACGTCGATATTTTTCCAAATTGACAACATAGGCGCCATATTTTGAGTGTGTGTGAATATTTTATTGCATTTATGCGCACAATATTTTGTCATTATTAAAAAGTGCAATTCGCAAATAAACTGAGACAATTGACAGTTTTGTCGTTGCGAGAGTCATTTAATGGTTCACTTTATAGGCAGGTAAATTAATCATTTTGAATCCTCTATAAGGCAAAAAGTGATCATAAATTCACGCGTTATTTGTATTTGCTCATGAGAGCATTTTGTTTTCTGTCATTTTTCGTCGACTCTAATCCTAATAGCAATAATTTCGATTTATAAATGCAATTTATAATTCAATTAGATAATATTGAGGAAATTGCGAATGCTTTTCCGAGTTTGTAAATTTGTTTATTAGCGAAAAAGAGCAGAAAATGTAAATTTTAACGATTTTAAGTGCACGCGAATGACTTTTTCTCTCTTTCTGACTTAGTTAACCTTATAAAGTGTATAATTCGATAATTTGCGATAATTTTTAGGTTAGAGTGATAAAATTGAAGGTGTTGTGGAGAAAAAATAAATTAGAATTGTCTCGCACAATTGCAATTGTCTATCGATAAAACATCATTTTTATATTTTTCTTCTTATCCATTTTAAAAAATCTAAAAATTTTCTTCTTGTCTCACGCTAAAAAGTAATCTGAGATTTCACAACATTTTTTTTTCTCTTAATTGGCAATTGCGAACTGACAATTTGAATAAAATCGAACATAAAAATTCATACATAATTGCAATGAAAGATTTCCATCAACGCGACATCAAGCTTTATCGAAATATCTTTTCAGATATTTATCGGCCTTCGAATGCGACAACGAATAGCCACTCGATCAATTCTCTCTCTGTGTCTGGAAATGGTCAACATCTACCTGTAACTACGACTGATTATTAAACGTTTCCATTTTCGTCTGAGAAAATCTCGCAAGTCGATGTCAAAATGGGTTTTGTCGTGCGTGTGTGTGTTTGTGCATCAATTGCGAGCTCAGTCAGACCTCATGTCGAAAACGCGACGTGGTTGCTGTGCAGTAGGAAAAATGGAGGGAAAAAAATGAAAAGCTTTTTAATTATTTTTCTGCGAGTTGCTCCGGCGGACTGACACAAACAACTTGTCCTCTCCATATCAACTCTGAATTCTGTCGACGGTCGCACAGAATTGATTGCGCGAGACTCGATCGAGAGTGAGAGAGACAGAATGCTCTCTTACAACATTTTCCCAAACGCTCAGCCCAAAATGGCAAAGTGGAATTGATAAAAATATTTTTATCGAATCGATTTTTATTTTCATCTCCTTGCGTCCGATGTTGAAGAATCTCTTGCGGTAATTTTAGGAGGAATTTTAAAAATATTTTTCAACTCATAAAAATTTATTTTTAAAAAATGATTTTAAATCATGAATTCACCCAAAATTTGCAGCAAGGCCAACAATCTCGCATGCGAAATGAAATGTAAGAAGGCAGAAATAAAATCGAATTGAAATGAAATGTCATTTAAGTATTTTCGCCTCAATTTCTCATTAAAATTTTCTTAGGTCGTCTCTCGAAATTTTTGCATTATTCTGCTCTCCACAATCGACATGAAGTCTGATGACTTTGCAGACCGAAAGTCTGAAATAAGTTATGACAAAAAGCAATTACGGCGATCGCCCTTCTCTCTCCTCCTCCTCCCCGTTTCCAACTCACGCAATATATGGAAAATTTTTGAAGAAAAAATAAAATAAAACCTGAAAACACTTGACATGGGGACTCGGCAAGAATTCTCTCGCGCTCCAATAAAGGGAGAAAACGATAGTAAGCGGCAGTGACAAAAAACGAGTTCCTAACAGTTTGTCTGGTCGCCAGTATGCACGACGAGACTTGCAAAATGTTGAAGAATTTGTGACTATATTGAGATATTGAGTTGGATTCTATCACTATGGATATGAGTGACTTACTGATATGGGAGTGATAGGGAAAACATGATGATTAATGTGAAGTTGGCGAGAATTCTTCATCAGACTTAAATAAGAATTGAATACCAAGAATTTAGCTAAATTCACGCAACTCCAAAAGTGCCACTCATTCTCGTATTCCCGATAAAATGTGAATTACATGTGAAGGAATAAATATAAGAAAAAATTCCATATCGATATGAATGGAAAAGAAATCACTGCATATTTCACATATTAATAACTTCTCAACGACACTGAGTATGATTATGATGTCGCTTCCATATTTAATGAAATTATGACATTTTTTTCATGTTCACAATCAAAGATGGAAAAATCTTCTTTTTTTCTTCGATTGAATTAGAAATGCAGTGTCAATATTCATTTTGTGGTGGAAGATCGTGTGAACTTAATTTTCTCATATTTCTCTTTCTCGCTCGCAATTTATCGACAATTGTTCGCGTTGATTTCCAATTCCTGGATCGTCGTCGGTAATGACGCTGGTGGTTGAGATGTTAACGAACATAAATCAAACCCATTGGAATCCTTTTGCACAAACGAATTAATTGCTGTTTTGTAAACAATTATTGTGAATTTTCACCATGCAGCGCAGGACAGCGAGATGACAATCATTGCATCGACGAATGAAAGACATTTTTTTTTCGAGATGTGAAACAAAAAATTCCATTTGATGACAAGTTTGCGCTTGTGAGAAACAATCGACTTCGATGTGATATATTGCCGTTATTATGCGAGTACAACAGCATGAGATGTTCACAAATATCGAATGGGGATTTAAAGAAGTTATTTTGAATTTATTAAAGTTAAAAAAATCTTTATTAAATTCCTTAAAATCCGACTTTCACGCAATTTTTCCCAGCATCGCGCAACAAAATGCCTTATCAAAAATTCAACTCACAACGAGCCCTTCGTCATTCACATTTATAAAGTTTAAAATGTGCATCGCGAAAGAAATTGACGACAATTGTTCTCGCTCTACTGTCACAAGCCACTGTACATATTGTTCGTTAAAAAAGAGCCTTCAAGACCGTGAGAATTTCGCAATTTCTTCCTTCTCTCACTTATCAGCGACAGCAACGCGTCATGACTTTCATTATTGAGCGATTGATAAAAGAAATGCAAGGGATGGACTCAATATTTTTGTAAGCAATTATTTTACGGTTAAAATGAACACGTTTGACGAGTTCGCATCGTCAATCTTAAAAATTTATCGCACGCATTATGAAATGCGTCTCACAACATAATGTTAATAATTAAAATATAAACACCGCCCCGAATGGACATTAATTATGCATAAAAATACCGCTCTCTGCGGTGATGTGTGTGACACATACATAAATCGTGCATTTGATGATGATAAAGACACAAGAAAGAAGAAGAGAGGAATAAACGTGAACTTATCAGTTGTAAAAAGTGATCGTTCACCCAATGATATATAAAAATTTCCAACTGAATACTAAAAAGGTGAATTTATCGCAATTGCCGCAAAAAAAATGCTGTCGTTACTGTTTTGCTGGAGAGAAATGATGATAAGACGAAACATTCCAGTGTGAGGCATTTTCCCATCACTTTCCGATGTGAACTATCAGTATAAATCATGTCACATTTCTTAAGTGCACGGCAATGATTAAAATTAAATAAGTTTACAAAATAAATTTAAATTTCCATGTTAACAGCCATCATTTTCTGATCTGATTAAGGATGTAAAAATCTCTCAAGTTTAACAAATCTCTTCCTGTGTGAGAACATACACGAGTTTTATATCGAGATGATCAACGATTTGATGTTCAAGATAATTTTCAGACCTGAGAGATGTCTTACAAACTTTTCTCTCATTCCTTTTCGTTGATTATTGATTTAATTTTTCTTTCTCCTCCGATCAAGCACCACAGAAGCGAAAAAAGGGTAAGAGAAAAAGAAATAAAAAGTCGTGAAATTATTTCATCGCGACATGAAGAAGAGGAAAATAACACAGCGTCGGTGATAAAAGAATTGATGTTCGAGATACGCTAAACAAGATCGAAGATATGATAATGATATCGACTAAAAAAATGTTTTGATTAAAATATGTGACAGACGAATCATTTTTCAGAAGAATTTCATGCTTTAAATTCCCCGAGATAGAGAAAGAGTTTGATGATCTAAACGGTAGTGAAGGGAATTTTGGAATTCGACATAAATTAGCAATCTTAAGATCTTGAGATGAGATTGCAATCGCATGTGACATTCGAGCAGTGCATTTTGTGGTTTATGTTGGAAATAAAAAAGAGATCGTAAAAAAAGTTGAAAATGTTTGCCGGCGAGAACTTTAATTGATTTAAATGAATTTAATTAAAAATTAAAATTACGAACACTGAGATCAAAATTAATTTTTCGAGTTTATTGACTTTTTTTATTCTCACAGAAAACATTTTTAAAATCATAGCAAACATTTGAATTTTTTCAAAAAAAAATATTTTTCTACAATTTTTTTATCACTGTCAAAAAATGACAAGCAAACCGGCTGTGATCAGTGCCGCTATATTTCATTATTGCATCCGATTTGCAATTTTCATCACACCAGAGACAATACTAGACTGCGATCACACCCGCATCGGTGGATTTCCAGCGTTAATAATTTTAATTGGAATTTGTGTGTTTCTCACTGACATCGAAGTCTTTTCAAATCAATACAACAAATACAGCACTGTGACCTTTCGTGTTGTCGAGACAATTTTGGCTCTTTTGTCGATTGAATTTTCAATGATTATGGTTTGGAATCGAATTGAGAATGGACTTGTGTCGCTAATCAAACATATTTTGAGTCGTGGCGATCTTTATCAAGAAATGGGTGGCGATAATTTTACAGCACTGATTCTGACTGGTGTTTCGATATGTTTTTTAATGTTTGCCATCAACATTTCAAATTCAAGTGACAAATTTGCAAAATTACTGGTGGGAATGTTTGACGCGATTGTTGGATATTACAATAAAATGAAATCTATGCGATGTAAATCTCAATCAATGCCGTGTCCACAGAATGCAACCATTTTTCAGTGCCATCCAGTTGAAGTGTTACAAATGTCAAAGCAGCAACAGTGTGCATCAGGCAATCGCAATCCATGTTGCCCAGTTCACGGAGATTCTGAAGTTAATTCGAGTGTCAGCTCACGAGGCAGGAAGAAAAAGTAATTTTTTAAAAAATCTTCTAAATTTTTAAGTGAATTTAAAATTAAATAAAACGTTAAATTTGGAAAATTTATTCCAACTTCTTTATGATAAAATCTCCGATCGTTCACAGAAAATGTGTTCATAAAAAATGTCAATAATCATCAAACGAATGCACATTTAAATTTTTCTTCTCTGTCTCGAACTAAAATTTCAGCGCATATTTTTCAATCTCAATCAGCTTAACGAGCTTTGAAAGAGGCAAGAAAAATTGATAAAACGAAAGGAAAAATTGTAAAGTGAACATTTTGAAGATTATTAACATAAAGAAATCATTAAAAGACAAAACAAACACACGAGCAGACATGAGGAATGATGAGGCGCTGTACTGAAAATTGGATCGAATATTTTATTCTCTTTAAATAATGAGAAATCGTTAAAAGTAATCGATTTTTAGATGATCGTGTCTTGTTGCTTATGTTCGAATGACTTTTGTATTTAAAAACATATTTTTTAGGTGAGATTCTCGACATAAGAAATTTTTGATATCATTTAACGAAGATTTTTAAAAAATAACGAAATTTTCTCAATCTATTTTTAAAATTCGTCGTTAAAAATTTTTTTTGCCTAATTTTATGCTGTTTCAAAAATTAAAGTTTTTAATTTTTAATTTAATTCAATTCATCAACTTGCAAACAATTCAAATTCTTCTTTTTCGACCGAATTCCTTACAAGCCATCGGAATTCCTCGTCATGTTATCAGTAATGACAATGCGCTTAGGCATTTCTTCCCCCTTCAACATCCACTTGACATATCTCAAGATGAGCAAATACTTGTGCATTCATTAAATGAAAAATAAAAAGAATTTCTTTGCATTTTTTAGAGTCCATTGCACTTCACTTCTTGCCATCCACCAGTTCTTGATGCCTCGAGAGTTAACGAGTCAACAAGATGAAGAGTTGCGTAAACAAGCGAGAGGAGGAGTTAAAGATAATTCACGTATTAAAGCTAAATGACAGTCAACTATTGTTGTCAATGCTCATTGTTTGAGTAAATGCAAAAATATTAAATAAAAATTCGAATCCTAAATAAAATATTCCAACATTTTTTTGCGACATTAAAAACTCTCAAAAAAAGCCGAAAGAAATATCGCCATATGGATCATCGGCATGATCTGAGATGTCGCTACATGAAAGACTAGGCAAAACTGCCAACAGATAACTACATCTCGTTAATTACCCACCTCACAAAAAAATGAGAGACACCGTTGCATAAATTATGAATATAAATCGCATGTGCTCTAAAATGAATGAAGTCGGTATCACAGGTGATGATCGCGATAATGATAAGTTTAAAATTAATACGCTAGCTTTATATCAAAGCGACACATTGGAGATGCGACTCATGTGATAACGATTACCCACTGTGCACAGTGCCTGTGCGCGATGAGACGAAAGATGATCGGATCGGATCGCCTTTGTTCATAATGTTTTAGATTTAATTTCTTTTCTTTCAGTGTGTGTGAATTTTTTCGAAATGACTCTTCGTTAATTTCTCGGCACAATATTGGAAAAATTTATTTCTAAATAAATTAGCGAAAGAGGAATTTTAAATGAATTCTTTGCGATAATAAAATGAAGCCATTTTGCACTCTTATCTCATCCATCAGCCTTTCACAATTTTCGTCTCAAGTTGACCACCCTCGAGCCGGTGACTCAATGTTGTGTGTTTTTAATTAAGACTTTTTCCTTCTTTCTCACAAATTTATTTTTTCATTTTAATGTGTACGACAGTATCAACAAAACAGCAGCACAGTGGCGGCAACATCGCAAGAGGCGGATTTGCATGAATTTTTAGTTAAAATTGTCAGTAAAACACACACGCCGTAAATTAGCTGAGGCCCACGGAAACCAGAGAAGCGCAAGCGAAATGTCGCCGAAAGGTAAACACTAAAATGTCTTTGATGATGAGGCAAAAGAGAAAAAGATTCGCGATCAAAAATCAATTCGAACATCAATATTTTTCAATCACAATTGGCGGAGAGCCGCGCGAGAAAATTCAAAGCGCAGTTTGACGGTTAATCACCATAAAATCTGCCGAATAATAATTAATTTAATGTTTTTATGTCATCCAATGTAAAGGAACTTTATTAATTTTGAAAATTAAAAGAAAAAATATTTATTTTAAATTAAAAAAAGACGTTGAAATTTAGAAAAATTTCTTGAGAGTTTTCTTCCCTTGCCAACTTTAGTTAATTTCATTTTAAAGAGGAGCCAATTTGAATATTTATAAAAATCTGTCGGATCATCATCGATGACAACCGTATTGAATTTCATGTTCGAACACATCTCATTGAAATTTATGTAGAAAAATCTCCTTAAGTGACTTATAAACATGAAAACAAACGATTAAGACAGAAGAGTAAATATTCGGGGATTTCAGATGCACATTTCGACAATGAGACACTCGACATAGATTTTACTCGTGATAAAAATAATTTGTTGCATCATCGCAGACAATAATTACTCGAATTTATGAAGAGAGTGAATTTAATATTTAAATGTCACGCGTCAATTGTCGTGGAAGAGAATTATTTTGTTTAATTTGCATCAAATAGGATTAAAGTTAAAATATTTATGACAATTTATTTTTATAAAGTTGAACTATTGTTGTTAATTATAATTAGTGACTCATCAATTTTATTTATGTTAGAAATTTCGAGAACCAAAAAAATAAAAATTAGAGGATCTTAAAAATTTAAAAAAACCCGAAATTTATTTATTACTTTAAAAAAATACTTAAAAAAATTAACCGAAAAATATCAAAAGATAAAAAACATCAAAAGGAACTAAGAAACATTAAAAAAAATTTAAATTCACTTTAAATTGTCATCTCATCATTTCTTGAGCAAAAAACCATTCTACATCGAACTATATGGCATCGATTCACAATTTAAATGAGTGTCGGATCTTTGTTTAAGGAGAGAAATGAAAGACGAAGAGATCACATAATTAACCTTCTAGTTTACAGCAATTAACTCAGTGTGGTAGTAATTTGCGGTGCTTTAGAGAGAGAAAAAAAAATCAATGAAATTTAATTGATAATTTATTCAAATTTAATGATTGTTCTTGTTTTGACTTTGTTGCGCTGCTGTTGAGTTATTGAGAGAAGGTGAATTTTTTAAGGAATTTAACAGCAATAAAAATTAATTATTTGAAATTAATCGTTGGATTTAATTTTAATCCTAAGATTGAATTTTTTAATAAAATTTGAACGTTACATTTTTGACAAATGTCCACCAATCAATACACTTGAAATAAAAATTTTATAACCTCGAGCTGATTACGATAATTTGGCTTAATTCTCTGATAAGTGACGATAACAGTCCGGATGGTTTATAATTTTTGCAGTCTTTGTTAGAAAGTCGAAAAGAAAACATTAAAAAAATGAAAGTTTTGCTTCTCATCCTTTTTGGGGTGGCTCTGAGTGAGCAATATTTTTGGTTTGAAAAATCACCTGAAAGCAATGAAGAAAAGCCAACGCCATTCACAACTGGCACGCAAGATCATCGCTATATTTTGAACATTATGAAATACAAAATCGTAAACGGAACTGACACCCAGCCAGAATTTTCGTGTCTTGGCATTCTTATAGCTGCTGATTATGCATTAACACCTGCCGACTGCGTGAAGTTAGCAGCTCCTTACAAAGTCGCAGTTCAATTTGTTATCAACGATGCAGGAACGAATGATGTTGGACGTAAGAAAATTATGGATGGGTTTTAATTTTTAATTTCTAATCATTAATTTTCACAGCATCAATCATTCTCAAACACACTGAAGTAATTATTCATGACAATTACACTGCCACTCCTAATGAAGCCAACAATATCGCAATTGTTAAGGTAAATCACTATTTTAAAATTACATCTACCTCAAAAATTTATTCATTTTAGTTCTATCCACAAGGAATTTCCGTTGATCCGCCAATTTTTGAACATTTCTATCCCATCGCAAGAGGTGCACTTCCTCATTTAAATTATTGTTCGGTTTATGGACGTTTGACTCATCTCTCAAATCCACCGGAAGAGAAAGTACTTGTGAATGGACCTGGTTGTTGCCTTTTAAATCAAAATTACTGCACAGTTTTTCCTGACGCAAATCACAGTTCATGTAACTCTCGTCACGGTGCACCGGTTTTGTGTAACAATGCTTTTGCTGGATTTTTAATCAAAAAATCTGACGGTTGTGAAAACAACTCTGGAAGAATTTTGCTGAAATATCACTCGGTTAATGACTTTAAAGACTGGATCAATTATTATGTTGAAGGTCCACAAACAACAACTACCAAAAAGCCTAATTCAGCTGCATCAATTTCTTTTTCAATGTCTTTGATGACATTCTTGATAACTTTGGTCGCAATAAAGTAAAAATTTCTTTGTCATGTGATTTAGGTGATTAAAAAAGTTTTTAGTCGATAAAGTTGAAGATTTTTGTAATGTTGTGAAATTATCGCTAGTGCGTAATAAATTGACACAAGTGATTTGGAGTGCATGGTCTGATTTTAATTTAATTACTAATTCTCTTCTTGAAAATAAATATATTTTTTTAAATAATGTGTAAGAATTTATCGAAACTTTAAATTAATTTTAAGAAAGTTATTAGGTACAAAACAATTCAGTAAATAAAATGCGGAATCTCTGAAAACAATTTCCTGGTAATTTTTTTTATCAGTAGATAATTTTTTTGTTAGAGTCAGGGCTCGGTAATTCAACCTCATTTTTAAATTACGATTGACTTTTTCTAAATTTTTCAGAGATGGGCAATTACATTGTAATCGAGTAAAAATTACATTGCATTACAAAAAATTACATTTTCATACAAAATTCATGTAATTTTCCAAAATAAAATTTTTTGTAATTGTCCACCTCTGATTTTTTTAAATCAATAATTTCTAAGTATTTCCACTTTGTTCTAAATTAATTTTCCTTTTGTCCATTAAAAACTTTAAAATCCTCAAAGTTGGATATTCAAACATTAAAGCGAGAAGAAATGCAAAAATGAAAGCCATTGAAAAGTCACCGAAAAATTTATACATGACTGTGAAATTACTAAAATAAGGTGGCGATCTCATCGATGCCATGTAAACTAATTGGATTAGGACATGAGTAAGGTAAATTCCGTATGAAAGTTTACTGATAGGAAGCCAAATAGAGAGTGATAAAAATCTCTTAATAATTCCACCATATCCAAGTTGACACGCGATAATAATCCATGAAACTCCTATGCACCAAGCAATCCTGCTAAAAGCTTCAAAACTTGCATCAGCAATTAAAGGATTATCGTTAAAATTTGCTTGATGAAGTAGATATTGTGAAAATATCACAGTTAAAATCAGCATCATGCTCAATGTCCATCCGGTGATCAGCAGAGTTTTTGGTAACTTTAAATTTCTATCTTTCATCTTATAAATTAAAAATCCAGTCAAAATTCCCATCGTCCATGAATCTAATCTTGCATGAGTTACGTAATAAGTCATGGCACTTTTCACTTGCGCCAACTCATGAACTTGTGACACTCGAAATCCAAAAATCATAATTACAGCAAACACATAAAAAACTGATATGCTGGCAATTATGAAAATGACAACAACCCAAATCCAAATTCGCTTTTGAAATTTCCACATCGGATACAAAATTAATGGCGACAAAAAATAAAGTTGCATGTCAACCATCAAGTACCAAGCATGGCCGAAGCACAGCATTCCTGGATTTACATAATTTCCAACATAAAGTAAAGTCGTCCACCAATAACGTTTGCAAAAGTCCACCAGTGATGTTGATGTCACCAAAGTCCATAAAGGACCGTCAGAGAAATATTCAAAAAAAGTTACAGTCAAGAGTACGCAGGCAGCAAGTGGTGCAGTAATTCGAAGATATCGTTTTGCGTACAATATAAAAATATTAATTTTTTTGCTAAAACGTAACGAGCATAAAAAAATTAATAAAAATCTTACCTTGTTCTAAATTAACTCACGTTTTATCCAGTTCATTGAAGACACTCAGTGTCAAAAGCATGGCTGATAGCAAGAAAAACGTGTCAACACTCATGAAACCGCCTTGAAAAATCATTGACGAAAAATTTCGAATCCAAATGAAAAAATCGTTTGAGTTCATGGTCGGAAGCATTACGAAAAATGCAAAAGTGTGACCCAACACAATCCAGGTAATCGCTAATGATCGAATTCCATGGAGAAAAATCATTTCTTTCGATGAAAATGATTTCATTGTCATGATAATTTTTGAGTTTGAATAAATCGAGAAAACACAAAAAATTTCGTATTTTTTTGAGTTTTGAATGTTGCAGGAAATTTCATACCACGTGCTCAAAATCATCAGAAGAAAAATTGATGAAAATAAAATTCTTAAAAATAGGTAATAAAAATTAATTTTAAATGTTTTAAAAACTTCTCACATAGCAAAAATTTGCACTGCATTGAATTCAATAATTCTCTGGCTGGTTGAGCAAAATAATTCTGGTGAAATAAAATTAGCGACTGACACGTTTCTGGTAGCAATTAAAGTTAAATTAGCAATTTCCATGACACGTCTTGGTGAGCATGTGTGAGGCGAGCAAACTCCAATTCCAATTACTGTGTGAGGACTAAAAAAATTAAATTATTTCACAAAATAACCATCATAATTTTTTGGTCTTTACAAAAAATGAGTATGGATCACCCATCTATCAGAATTTCTGCATATAATCTGCAGAAAATATACAGAAATTCTGCGAAATCCTGGGAAATTCCCAACTCCTGGGAAATTCCCAACACCTGGGAAATTCCCAACTCCTGGGAAATTCCCAACACCTGGGAAATTCCCAACACCTGGGAAATTCCAAACTACTAGGAAATTCCCAACACCTGGGAAATTCCCAACTCCTGGGAAATTCCCAACACCTGGGAAATTCCCAACTCCTGGGAAATTCCCAACACCTGGGAAATTCCCAACTCCTGGGAAATTCCCAACTCCTGGGAAATTCCCAACTACTCGGAAATTCCCAACTCCTGGGAAATTCCCAACTCTTGAGATATTCCCAACTCCTGGGAAATTCCCAACTCCTGGGAAATTCCCAACTCCTGGGAAATTCCCAACACCTGGGAAATTCCCAACTCCTGGGAAATTCCCAACACCTGGGAAATTCCCAACTCCTGGAAAATTCCCAACTCCTGGGAAATTCCCAACACCTGGGAAATTCCCAACACCTGGGAAATTCCCAACTCCTGGGAAATTTCCAACACCTGGGAAATTCCCAACTCCTGGGAAATTCCCAACTCCTGGGAAATTCCCAACTCCTGGGAAATTCCCAACTCCTGGGAAATTCCCAACACCTGGGGAATTCCCAACACCTGGGAAATTCCCAACACCTGGGAAATTCCCAACACCTGGGAAATTCCCAACACCTGGGAAATTCCCAACTTCTGGGAAATTCCCAACACCTGGGAAATTCCCAACACCTGGGAAATTCCCAACTCCTGGGAAATTCCCAACACCTGGGAAATTCCCAACTCCTGGGAAATTCCCAACACCTGGGAAATTCCCAACACCTGGGAAATTCCCAACACCTGGGAAATTCCCAACACCTGGGAAATTCCCAACTCCTGGGAAATTCCCAACACCTGGAAAATTCCCAACACCTGGGAAATTCCCAACTCCTGGGAAATTCCCAACTCCTGGGAAATTCCCAACTACTGGGAAATTCCCAACACCTGGGAAATTCCCAACTCCTGGGAAATTCCCAACTCCTGGGAAATTCCCAACACCTGGGAAATTCCCAACTCCTGGGAAATTCCCAACACCTGGGAAATTCCCAACTCCTGGGAAATTCCCAACACCTGGGAAATTCCCAACTCCTGGGAAATTCCCAACTCCTGGGAAATTCCCAACTACTGGGAAATTCCCAACTCCTGGGAAATTCCCAACTACTGGGAAATTCCCAACTCCTGGGAAATTCCCAACTACTGGGAAATTCCCAACTACTGGGAAATTCCCAACTCCTGGGAAATTCCCAACTCCTGGGAAATTCCCAACTCCTGGAAAATTCCTTGGTCACTTCTTGATTTTTAATAAAAACTATAGTAAAGCAATCTGTGGTTCTGCAGATTTTATGCAGATTATCTGCAGTAATTCTGATGGAGGGGTAATCAAGTCTCAAAAAATCGTAACTTACCTTAAGCTTGGAGAAGATCTTAGCCTTCGATCTTCGGTTTGAATTTCATGTTGAAACGTCACTGTGCAATGTTGTCCATGAAAATTTCCATGCGAGATTGAATTATGAGTTAATCGAATGCATTGATCAAAACTTCCAAAGTCAAAATAATTTCCTGAAAAAGTTCCTGAAGGAAAACTTCCCCAAGAATCGCGCATAACTTTAGCCCAAAGTGCACCTTGATCTAAACTTTTATCGATGTATTCTAGTTGAGCATCGCAAAGCTCATCAGAAAGGTAATTTTGATGATTTTTGTTATTAAATTTTTTAACAAAATTTATGTCAAAGTTCATTTGCGATTCTCCAAATTTTGACATCAATAAAATTACTAAAATTAATTTAATCATTTTGTTTGTAAAAATTTTACAACTGAGTTAGAAGAAATCTCGGCATGCGATTTTATAGCAAATTTTTATCAAATACTTAGCTTCTTATCAATGCAATGAAGGTCGTGATTGACGAATGTTTTTAACGAATCCAAACTAGGTGAGATTTTTTCAATGCTGCATTTTTTATCAGGAAAGGTCAATGACCGATAAAGTTTTCAATTTTTAGCATAACACACGAGAAGTTCCTTGTATGCTCGACTTTCCGTCTGTCTTTTGACAGTTAAAATATTTGAACTTATGTAATCAAAAGATTTATTAAATCGCGATGAATCGTCAGAAATTAATTCAATACAAGTAAATTGCGCGATATCAGCCACGTGTGGGTTTTGATAAATTTTTATCAAATATTTTTAAAAAAATAAATTTCGTAATCCTTAAATTTTATTTATAGACTTTCAGTTTTTTTCTCATTTTGAAAAACTTTAAATATTCTCAAAGTTGGATATATTTAAACATTAAAGCAAGAAGAAATGTTGGCAAAATTATGAGTAAAAATACTTTTATGTCCAACACTGTCAATTGATGTTCGAAGACTGAAAAGTGCGTTTGAAAAATGAAGAAGTAAATAGAAAATTAATCAAACGATGAATTTTATTGCGGTATAGATAGAAAAATATTTGACATTCGATTCGACATTTTATTGGTTTATAAAAACAATATAAGTGGCTCGAAAAAGCCAATGAACGATAAAGATTAAAAATTAGAAATATCATCAACAATTTAACGCTAAATTATTTTTTAACATGAAATTAAACCATTTAATTTTTCACTGTTACGCAATACAAATTAATTAATTCATCCGAACTACCGTTAAATATTTTTTGCGAACTAATCGAGTGTCACTTGAAAATTTCACTCGAACTCAACTGATTGACACACATAGCACTCGATTTTTGCTAATTGAGACGCGTAAAAATTAATTAAATTTGACAGATTTGGGCTGCTTGAAGAAATTTCAATATCACTGACAAGCTTTCTCGACATCAAAATATTAAATTACATAATTTGTAAATAATTTACGACAATTTTTCTGGCTAATTGAAACATTTTGACTTTTTTTTTGCTTATTATCAATGCAAAAAATGTAAGATGAACAAAAAGTGCAGCACATTCCACAAGTTTTTTCTGCTTTTGATGCTTGCACTTCACTCACAATCATTAAAATCGCTCTGTTTTTGCTCCTCAAGTTCATAACACAGAAACAAGTGAATAAAACAGAGACGAAAGAAAAAAAGATGTAATTGCAAATAAAATGTGCGCATACACGATTGAGATATTTAAACTCCTGCTATTACCAGTGAAGTTAATGTTGAAAGAGGCTAATCGGTTGACTCTTGCGATTAAATTGAAAATTATATGTGAACTGTGATGTGTTTGATTTGTGAACGAATAAAAAGTGTTAGAAAATTGTCTTTAGAATTTTTTTTAGATTTTTAAAAATAAAATTTTAAAATGTTTTTGTTGAAAAACTGAGAAAAATTTTTAATGCTAAAAAATAGAGCGAAGAATTTAAATTTTTTAAGCATTTTTTTAATTGATTTTTTAAATATTTTAAGGTCTTTTGGCCAAGGATAAATCAAAGATTCTTTAAATATTTTTCTCTATCGCAAATATTCTCAAACAAAACTTTTCTCAAGGTATCACAAACAAATCACCATTTTCCATTAAAACTAAAATCCTATGCAAAATTGAATTAATTTCAAATCAATTATTGCATGTGATGGCGAATTAATGCTTAGCTGCATAACTCAAATGAAATCTTAATTGATACTAATTCGTATTTGTATAAAGTTGAGGCGGAATTATTTATTTAATGAGTGACTCTAATAGCTAATTTCTTAATTATTAATTAAAATTATATTAAAAGAATCATAAATTTTGCTATGATTTGACTTGTTTGAAAAAATATTTTTTGAATTAATTTTTATATTTAAAAAGTTTTTTTTATCAAGTAAATTTTATTTCTTGAAAACTGCATCGATTGCAATTTGATCCGATTAGTTGCAATTAAAAAGCGTGTTGAAATTGACCTCTCAAGTGTTATTTAAGTGTTTACTTAACATAATCCGCTTTACTGCTTTTCATTTCCTCCACACAAACTGAGTTGAGCGAGGAATGTCAACGGCCATAAAAAACAGATCTTCTGTCACCATAAAAAATGGAAAATTAAATTGTCTAAAATATGTGCAAATTCAAATAAATATAAAAAAAATTCAAAAGCATATTTTCCTATAATTTTTTCTCAATTAACCATTAAAAATTTTTTTATATTGCCATGCGCACTAAAATAGCATCAATTGATAGCTATTTGCATAATGTCGACATTTATAATACACAATTTTCATTTCGGAGGCTGCCGCTTGGACTCAAGTTTACTTTTTTATGTGTTCCAGGTAACAAAAAAGCTGTTAATCAGGCGATGGAAACTTTAAACAGAATAAAGCATTGAAAATTGTAAAAAATTGCAATTTTATTGAGTAAAAATAAATTTAAAAACCTAATGCAATTTTAAATCCCCTGAATATGTTAACATAGCATAAACAAGTGAATGTTGGCACTCACAAGATCATTATGAAATGTTTCCAATCCACATGTCAAAACTAATGATCTATTTTCGCTCTTTGTGCCATTGTGTGTGCGATTTCTTTGCAATTACTATTTTTTACAATATCTGTGATCTTCATTGCGCGCACTTGATGGAGAACATGCGGAGTAATTGGGAAAACGATGGAGAGAAAAAAAAACTATTGATAAGATCTCAAAATTGCTACAAACATTGTGCAAGCGTGCAAATGAGTGGATGATAAATGTTGAATTGAAACAGGTACAAAATGGAATGTCAGGAGAATTTGTTGGTGATAAGATCGAGGATTTGTGTGCTTTCACTCAATTATTTTGAGTATTGATCTTGAATTTTTTTGGAATTAATTTTATCTTAAAACTGTGAGATTTCATTCAAATATTAATTAGGTATCACTATGACTTGTTAATCTGTCAATCGAATCAAATTACTTCGATTAAGTTCTCTCCCATTTTTAAACTAATTATTACCAGCCTGTGATATGTACAAATTTTTAACTAATGTGCGATAAAAATCTCAAATAATTACTCTCAAGCGTGTACATGAAAAAAAGAGAGAATTCATGACTTCGATACTGATATCATCGCTAACCTCTTAATTAATATTCACGAGAAAAAAAGTAAAAGGCGCAGAGAGAGAAAAATTTAATTGATTTTTTTGTAGTTCCATATATATATATGTTATGTCCACGAGTGCGAATGATAAGCGATAGTCGAAGTCTAATCGAAAAGCGATTAAAATCAATTGCTGGCTATGTTTGAGCGCGTGTGTGCATGAGAGCATAAATTAAATTGAATAAATTAAGTAAGAAGCGAATTCATTTATCAAAGCATAGATCTGCATTTCGTTTGCATGTAGAAACAACATGGATTTATGGTCGAGAGTTTAATCGAATTATTTCCTCTAATGTATGTCTCTCAACTCTCTTTACATATGAATAGATTTACATTTAATTTATTTCATATTAAATTGTTGCAATTTTCTTTCTTTTTGATTAATATTAATGGTCATTTGTGAGTTGTGAATTTTAATAAAAGGGAAGGTTATAAGTAAATTATTTAAATATATTTAGAGAATAAAATTTCACTCTTTGAAATTTAAATTAAATCATAATTTTTTATCGGCGAGTTGATTTGGGTCTCTAATGTGCACTGCGAGAAATGGAAAGTTCACTTGTGGCATTGATTGAAATGTTCGCTCTTACTTTATTGCACATGACTTACCTATATGTTCGACTTTAACTGCGTATTGCCTGTTAATTGATTCTTGTTGTTACAGAGTTAAGCTTTTTGCTCTCTGTCTACATGTTTAGTAAAGTCATAAACGATGATAATCGGATAATTGAACTATAAATCATAACTTCAAATAGCAAAATGATTTAATTAATTAAATTGCACTTTGTGCACATGAACATGTTGAAGTTTCTTAATTAACTAATTTTTTCTCAATAAATAAAATGTAGAAACAAATTCCCATAGAGATCATCGAAGCACTGCTAACATTTAGATTCCTCGAAGTCAATAAATTTTCCTAGAACTATTTCGTAATTTTCTCATAATTCTCTTTTATTGCGTGTATTTTCACATAGCATTCAATTCGAGTCATCTTAAGGTCAGCTACTGTAATTCCATTCAATTGTCTTCTGCCGAATGAACCTTAAATCGCTTATCAATGAAAATGCAATGCCCCTTATGTCTCTCTACCTTCTCGTTCCGTTTTGTGGCAAGAAGAAATTCAATTGAAAAATAAATAATTTTTTCCATAATAATTCTTTTGTTCGTAGCATAAATTCATGTTTTTATACCATTATGTTTAACCGCTATATATAAAGTTTCGAGGGATGGGACACTCACGACTTGAAAAAAAGTTATTTTTTAGAGAACAATTTTTTCAAGAGTTTTCTTCTCTCGCATGCTTCTAGTCGTACACTGACAAACATTTTGATTACCGTGCGTTGTTTGCGGTTCCCTCTTTCACTCGAAGCCATGTACCATCGGCAGCAGCAGCAACATAAAATTAAATGAAAAGGAGATTACTTTTGAATGATAAACAAATAATAAAAAAATTTCTCTCTTTATTTATTTTGCTCCCTCGCCTCATATACACAGCATTTATTGCTGTTTTGCTGCAACAGGTAACAACCGACAATATAGAGCCAAAGATAGTCTGGAAGCTTGCTCGCTTGTTGTTGTTGGCTATTTGATAATCGCAACGGTGAGATCTTTGGCGCTGCATTACCGCGTGTGCATAAATTTTATGTGCGAATATATCGCGGGTATGAATTGGATGGTCGAGAGTGAGAGAGAAAAAGGCACCGGTTTTCAGGTGCAGGCTGATACTGCTAATCGACAGCGCAGCATCTTTAAAACAGAGACGGCAGCGCCACATTAACTGTTTAATCGTTCCATGAATTATGAATCATGAGCAAACAATATAATTATTATTTTTTTATGCTCCGCTAGTATTTTTCCATAAATGATAAAAACTAAAATAAGAAGAAACTATTTTTAATTAAATTTTAAACAGCGTTACAAATATTTGTGAGTCACGACATCATAATCATCTTCCCAATTAATTATTCAAGTTCCATTTATTTTAAATAATTAGTAAGTTTCGAATCGCTGGCACATCTCTAACCAGTTTCTTAACTCGATCGCTTATTAAATGCGTCGCTTATTAATTTTTTCACTCTTCTTCTCGCATCTCGAGCAATTTTATTAATTTTCAATAAATAATAAAACTCTCAAAGTCAAAATATTTTTTATTAAATAAATTAAACTTTTAACACACTATTAGCTCGCTTGTGAGAGAGAGAAAAACTGGTGGTGCAAAGCGACGATAGAATCTTAATTGTAATTGCCAACCCGATCGGGTGTGAATTGAGAAAATGTAAAATTTATGACACAAATATTTTCCGTAGCATTTCATAATTTTATTGCGGCTGATTTAATTTAATTATATTCAATGATACGCATCGCCATGTGAGAACGTCTGCACTTGCCATCAAATGACTTTACTTTAAACTCACTAAAATTTATGATGTATAAAGCGAGAGAAAAATAAATTTAAAAAAAGAATTCTTCCTTAAGTGACCGCCAGTTAGTCAAGATTTTGTCGTTGGCTGCATTATGATGTGAATTTATGATCTTTTAATTTATTTTATAAAATGTTACATGTACGCACAAATTTATTGGAGTTTTTTAACAAACCCAGTTGGGAAAATATTTTTTAAAATTGTCCTCACCTTGTCCTAGAATAGGGAGCCAAAATAATATTCGTGCACAATAAATCACACTCGATATTCACGAAATTGCTGCTTGCTGGGTGCTTGCGAGTGTGCGCTATGCAGAACGACTTCATATAAGACTTACGAGTAAAGTAGCCATAATTCATTTCTTCATACTTCACTCTTTTGACCTCATCTGCTGCACTCTAGTGTACACACACTGGCACTACTGATATATGAGCGCATAAAGAATTGCATCTACGACGATAGCGGTCTCTCTCATGCTCGCAATTTCTTCGTGCCAACACACAAAGGAATTCTGATAAAAATGCGGCAGAATAGAGCACAAAAAGATCTCGCTGGACATTTCATGCAATCTCAACCAACCCATTCTGCACTATTTTATCACGAGAAGAGAATAGCTTTGAAAAGTTATTCGAAAAATTTCACAAAAAGCGACAGTAAGAGATTTTTCATGTGCGCGGATGAAGTGGCGCGGGGGGCACAAGGCACAGCATGCGATATATGTCGAGTGATGTTGTTTGTTGCAAGGCGCTTAGTAAGAAAAATTGCTCCGTGCCTTATTGCCCATGCATAAGTCATGCATTATCTTGTTAGCGGCGAAGGGGTTGGAACACTTGAAAAGTTTTTAAAATTTAACTGAAATTAATTTAAATTTTTTAAATCTTTCTAACGTCTTTCTATAATTTTAGGTTAGTGTCCCACCCCTCGATTAGGAGCCAGTAAAACGTCTACTAATGGGCATTTCAATTTGCTTACAATTAACTAACTGGCCATAATTCACGCATACTTTCTCTCTTTACCTTCATGTATGTCCAGGATTTTTTCATCATATCACTTTACAAATTAATCAACCCTCGAAAAAAATGCCAATCGCCACTTTCACAGTTAATGAGCACTGACATGAAATTGGGTGCTGTAAATTGAAATTGCTCCCTGTCCAAATTTGGGCATTCGGTTGAGCTTTATTGCTGATCATTTCAATTATATTAATTAGCTTTTTAAGCCCTTCCAAACCGTGCTGAGCATAAACACACACAGATTGCAATTAAAATATTTTATGCGAATCATAAATTAAAGAGACATCGAAAGGCTTTCAAGGAATTTTTATTGAACGTTTTTTTTCTTCAATGGAATTAAAATTTTTGTTGAGATTGATTTTTTAAGCTTACATAAATTTTCTTATTTTTTCTTAATAATTTGTGGAATGCAAAAAGTTAAAACACCACAAACGAGCATAACAGCACCCGACAATATGAAAGATGATGTGCAATATTGCTCCAATAAATAGCCGGCAACATTTCCACCGACTAATGATCCGAGTCGGCCAAACATTAACGATAACGACATTGCTAAAGAGCGGAGATTCGTTGGAAAAAGATCATAAGTTACGGTGTTGAGGAGGGTATTATTTATGCCCGATGCAAGGAGCCACACATAGAGATAACTTCCGACCATCGTGCTCGCGTAATTTATGGCAAATCCACAGAAGCTGGTTGTGAAGAAAATAAATGAGAAAATCGCTAATCGACCCGAGTAATTTACGAGCCAGCTGATGATAAGAAATCCAACCGTGTAGCATACTTCCAGTATCATTGCAAAGTAGTACGATGATATATCGAGTTCATCGATGCATTTCACCTCGGAATGTTCTCTCTTTTCTCTTATTGCATTCTCTACTATTTCACAGAGGTGGGCTCGACTATCTGTCGAGTTTTCTCGATTAAACTTTGCCGTTTGATTTAGAATGTCGGGAAAGAAGAGCAACATTCCATTGCATACGAAATAAATTCCAAATTGAATCATGGATATTAAAACTATCGATCGAGGATAATTTCTGAACAAATCTTTGGTTTGATTTATCATTGTGTGAATGATATTTTTGCTCTTGTTGACTTGCCCGAACTCTTCATTCGGCAAAAGCCTTTGAACAGGAAAATTATTGTATCCAGTGTTGATGCGGTAAATTTTTGACATAATTTCAAGTGTTTTCTTCTCGTCAGCCTAAAATTTAACGATTTTAAATTTTTTAATTTAACGATTTTAAATTTTTTAAATTTAACGACTTTTAAATTTTTAAATATTTTGATTTTAAATTTCTACCTGCGAGAAAGTAAACTTTGGACTTTCAGGATAAAAAATCATTGTTATTCCACAAATTAAGCTCGGCAGTCCACAGCAGAGTAAAAATAATCTCCATGGTTTAAAAGTGACGTCAATTAAAGGAATTAAGAAACTCCACTTTTGATTGATTATCAACCAAGCCATTAACGGAAGAATTAAACAAGAAACCCCAAAAACAACAGACGCCATCATCGTTGACCTTGATCGATTTTTTGCGCCTAAAAATTCTCCAAGATAGGCAAAAATGATCGATGTCGAGCCTGAGATGCAAAGACCGTTCATAAATCTAAATAAAATTATTTGCAGGAAATTATTTGCTAAGCTCGATAAAATTGAAGTAATGAATGCCGAGAGTGAAGCAGTTATGAGTGTTTTTCTCCTTCCGAATGTATCACCAAGTATTCCCCAAGTGTGTGACGTCAAAATGATTCCTGAAATGAGTGACATTTAAAATGTTTATGTTTTGATAAGAGCGTGCGTGCTCCGGGGAGCTCACCAGCAAACCAAACACCGCTTATCAAACCGTATTGGGCTTTGGAGGTAATTTTAAGGTCGCACTCTGCAACTGGAAGGACGTAATTGATACCCATTGTCTCAAAAAATGCACTGCCCATAAAAACCCCCGAGATGATGATCAAAAAATATTGAAACTTTCCAAATTCTAAAAATATTGATGTTTTAAATAATTTTAGTTGTAAACAATTTCACTTGCTTGCTTTCTTCATTGCCTCATCAAAAGAAATCTCTTCGTAAATTCTCTCTTTCTGCCACTCGACCACTTCTTGGATCGTCTGAATTCTATTTGATGTTTTCATCTTGAAATCTTATCACCAACTGAAACTTTTATTAAAATATTTTTTCTCTCATCTTCGCCCTACACAACATCAAACGCGATGCTCTCAAGCTTTGCTATGTGAATTTGTTGTGTAAACTTTGAATGATGTCAATTGGGATCAATTAAATTGAGTTGCGGAAAAAAATCATCGCTATGTTAACATTTTTCAATAAACTGGAAAATTTAAATATTTTCAAAAAAATGAAAAACTTTTTAAATGCCAAAAATAAAAAGATTTTTTTAAGTTCATTAAACTGTAGAAAAAAATATTACGAGCTTTCCGAACAATTTTTTAATTCAGTTTTACCGCGCGATAAAATTTGAAGCTTTCCGAAGTTGAAAGATAAGAAATAGCTTTTTACACGAAGAGAAAAAATTTATTTATTTTTTATAATTTTTTTTCTTGCAGAATTTATCTGAAAAATTCATTTTTAAAATTTTTGACACTTCAAAAAAAAAATTCAACTCTTAGTTTTTTACCTTCCGAGTTTATTTCAAATCAAATCAAAAAATTTCCTGGTTCGATTGTGTCAATTGAAACATCAAAACACCGAGTGAGGTAAATAATAATAACTTGTTATGACTTGATAGTTTTATAAAAAATTTCCTCCTAATTTTTTAATTTTTTAAACCAATACCTGAAAATTTTTTTTAAATATTTATTTTTTTTTTTTTTTTTTTTTTTTAAATTTTTTAAAAAAATAAAAAAAAAAATCTCCAATTTTACCATTGTTAAACTTTACTAACATTCAGCAAATCATATTAGATTTAAAATAATAAAAGAAATTAGAATAATATCTTTAGCAACTGTGAAAAAGAATCTTTTTATTTATCAATATTTATCATGTCATTCCTCTTAAAATACAACAAAATTGTTGATGAATTTTGTGAATCACACATTTAAGACTTTAAAACTAAGTAATTAATGAGAAAGAATTTGTTATAGGAGTAGTTGAAAACATAACATGAGAAGCGCTGCAATACCAGCGGAGGCAGGAAGTGTGATCACCCATGCTCCAACTATACTTCCAAAAAGCTTCCAATTTACGGGCGCCTTTTCTTGATGCTTATTAAAGGTTTTGCCGTAAACCCAGCCAACAAAAGTTACTGCACCAACTTTACAGTGAGTCGTGCTGATTGGAACACCAATTTTACTCGCTAAAAGCACAGTCATTGCAGCTCCACTTTCAATGGTGACACCACTGTAAAGAATTTATTTTTAAGTTTTTCTAAAATTAATTTATTTTAAACTCACGTTGCTGGTGTGATTTTCGTCAAGTTAAAACCAACAGTTTCAATGACTCTCCGACCAAGCAGCCAAAGTCCTAACACAATTCCGACACCTCCAAAAACTAACAATAAAATTGGAGTTTCAGCTGTAGATCCAACTTCACCTTGAGAATAAATCAACCAGATTGTGATCAATGGTCCGATTGCATTAGCGACATCATTGCCGCCATGTGCGAAACTACTGAAGATTGCAGCTAAAATTTGAATGAAATGAAATAAAAGATTGACTCGAGCTTCTTCGTCCTTCGATCGATCCTCAATTGAAATTGTATGGACGTCGTGATACTGAAAAATGCTTTCAGAGTACGGATATTTGTTTAAGATTTTCTTTCGCTGTGTTGGAACGACGCAACACTGAACGATAACCATCGCAAATAGTGCGAGAACTCCGGAAATTGTAAATGACATCCACACCTCGAGATACTGCATTCCAAGCACTACGATTAAGAGGTGAAATAATATAAGGGTGCAACCTCATAAAAGTTGAAAAATATCAAAACCCAAAAGTGGATGTTGAAGCGCTTTTTTTAAAATATTTTTTACTCACTATGAGATCCATCTAAACTTATTCCTAGGACATTAATGAATATCACGACACCCCAGATAATTGGCAGCGCGATGAGACCGGCATTGAAAGGCTTTTTCGCTTTCAGCACAAACTTATAAATTATCAAATAAACCACTACACTAATTATTCCCGCCATGAGCGGTGACACAATCCATGAGAGAGTGATACTGATAATTGTGCTCCACTGAATGCCTTGTGTTCCTCTCGCGACCAAACCAAAACCCACTGTAGCTCCCACTATTGAATGTGTCGCTGACACTGGCAATTTAAGGAATGTCGCAATGAGAAGCCAAATTGTGCAGCTTATAAGTGCTGCGAGCATTCCAAGCATTAATTCTTTTTCAGCGCCTTCGTAAAGTGAAATGTCCAAAATTCCTTTTCTTATTGTGTCTGACACTTTGTAGCCGAGCAAAATTGCACCGGATACTTCGAAAATTGACGCTAAAAAGCAGGCTTGTTTTAATGTGAGAACATCAGCTCCGATTGTGGTTGCAAAAGAATTCGCAACATCATTTGCACCGATACCGAACGCGAGCACAAATGAAACTATGAAGGACACGATAACTATCCAGAGAATTTGATCTAAATATGCTTCCATAATTTTTCATTTGCCTCCACTTGTTTCAATTTTTCAATGAGAACTGAAATCAAATTCAGCGCTACCTGTTGTGTTCATGTATATACATAGACCTTCGGTGATATCAGCTATGTAATAAAAATTGTACGAAATTTTTTTTAAGAATCTTATCAGCAAATCTGTGAATCAGCGGAAAAAAAGAGTTTCTTGACGTAAGTTTAAAAATGCGGTATCAAGAAATTGTGGAGTCGATGCGAGGAAAATGGTTTAAAATATTTCCAGTTTTTTTTAGCTGAGTCATTAAAGGTTATTTGCTTAATAAAGTTAGACTCAAAAGGTTCGAGACTCGACTTTATTTAATTTTTTTCCTGGATTTCTTGGAAAGAAATTTTAATTTTCAATTCTATTTTCATCAATTTATTTTTAAAATTTAAAGAATTGAAGATCGTTTCACTTTTGTTTAAATTTTAAATTGACTGTAAACTTCCATTAAAAACATTTCCGTAATGTTTTGATAACAAAAAGCGATTTAATTGTTTTTTCGAGTGTTTTTCAATGTTTTTAATGTTTTACCAAAAAAGCACTTGAATTTTTGTTCGGAATGCGTAAAGAGTTAATCATAGACTAAAATTGAATATTGATAAAACGTTCATTATACTCTTACTGAAAATTTAATTTTATTTTAATATTTAAATCAATCTTCAACATGTTTATCGATACTGAAAATTTAAATAAGACGACTTAAAAATACCAAATAAAGAATATTCCATAACAAAAACCGTCTAGATTTAATTCTCCGAGTGTTCTTTTCTCGTCTCTTTTTTTTTTAAATCCATATAAATTTATTTTTTATTTTTTTTTTAATTTTTCTTTTTAAAAGAGGTGGGAGAAAGGGAGGAGGCCAATGTAAAACATTTTCCTTCGCGTCTAAATGCAATCCAACATCACTACTCAAAAGCAAAAAAAAAACTACGCATAAAAAAACAAAAGAAACAACCAACACCGCAAACAAAGTAAACTCCAACAAAAACGCAATATAAATAAACATGTCAAATTATTATAAATCATTACAGACAAAATTAAATTTGAAGAAAGAGTATAAATGAACGTTTTATCAATGTTTTTAATGTTTTACCAAAAAAGTACAAAATAATTGAAAAATATTATTTATAATAAAATTCACTTTATTAATAATTTTAAATTTTTGTATTGAATTTTAATTTTTGTCCTTTGGATGGAACGAAATAAAAATGACAAGAAAGGTTATCAATGGCGAGAGAATTGAACAAAATAATGAAAAATCGATGACAAAAAAATTATTTGCCGTGAAATATTTCGGTGAGTGCTTGACAACCAGCGAAAATTCTTGTATCTGCAAGAGAAAAAGAAATTTATCAACATTTAAAATTGTGTCAAAATTTACCAAGGATCTTAGACGCTCATCGTCAGTGAACAAATGAATTTCATGCAGTACAAAAGGAGTTTTCTCATAAATCTAAAATTAATTTGATTTAAATTTTGTATTAAATTTAAGGTTACATACTTCCTTGATGCATCGAGTAGACGACTGCATGAGAAACAAAAGTGAAACAACAGTCGGAAGGTAACAAATTGTTGTTACTGAAAAAAAGTTTTTAATAATAAATGAATTAATGAATTATTGAATTACAATTAATTTACCCCATATAAAATTATCACTTGTGGCAAACGCATAAATCCAATAAAGTTCAACCACAATTTCAATAAATTGCTGACCAACATTGAAAGCTTGCGCCCATCGAAAAATTCTATTCACACAAATTATCATTTCCATTAAATTTTTAAACTCATTTTTATGTTTTTGTAACTTTGAGTGTAACTTTTTGTTGCAGAAATTTCGATTCACCGCCATCGTCCACAAATTTAAACATTTAATTTTTAAATTTAGCTCTTGAAGTGTGAAAAAAATTACGTCCATAAAAAATGCGTGTTGAATATTTCGTAATCGCGTTCCTAAAAGACTAAAAATTTCAGCTATCCAAAAATTAGTCCACTGAGTATCCTTATCAATGATGGAAGTTATAACTGTTATTTCAATACCAAAAGTAAAAATAATGAAAATGACAAATCTCAATCTGAAGCTTTTATACCACTTAAATTTAACTTCTTTACGGATGCTCACGATTTTCTCATAAAATTTCCAATATTGGACGAAATATTTTCTTTGCACAAACGATTCAATTATCATCGAAAGATGCGCAAAAACCAATGAACCATAAACTATAATATCATTAATTTTTCCAATCGATGATTCCGAGTAGAGCATCCAGTCTTGTGCAGTTATCATGAAAATAATAATTCCGAGTAAAACAAGAAAATTAAGCAAGGTCACAACGAATGTAAATGCATTGCTTTTTTCACCGATTTTCACGGGATAAAATCCTAAACACTGAAAAAAATACAAGCACCCACTGTACATTTTTTGAAATACTGACATATTCAGCTATCAAAAGTTCTCAAAGTCATTAAGGAATGAAATTTATGATTTGTTTGTATGGCAATTAATGAGTGGTTTTTTTTATTAGAGTTTACACATTAATTAAGATTGGCTACCAAACAATAAAACATTTTTGTTTTGATTGAGAAATTTTATTTTCTATTCGGATCACTCGAATTTCTTCATTCTTAAGCTTCTAATTGTTTTAATATAAATAACCTTAACTTAATAATAATTTAAAAAACTAAGAAACTTATACTAAAAATTTGAAGAAGTACATGAGAAGAGCTGAGATGGCTCCTGAAGCTGGTAAAGTTATCACCCAAGCTCCGACAATGCCAGCAAAAAGTTTCCAATTGACATGACTTGAATTTTCTGCTTTTTCTTGTTCATTAAAGGTTTTACCGTAAACCCATCCTACAAAGGCTACGGCACCGACTTTACAGTGAGTCGTACTGATTGGAACTCCAATTTTACTCGCCATCAGAACTGTTGCTGCAGCACCGCTTTCAATTGTGACACCACTAAAAAATTACAAAATTGTAAAATTTTATTTTAAAAAATTTAATTTTATAAACTCACGTTGCTGGCGTGATTTTAGTTAGATTAAATCCAACCGTTTCAATGACTCTACGGCCGAGGAACCAAAGTCCAAAAACAATTCCAAGACCGCCATAAGCAAGAAGAGGAAGTGGAGTCTCAGCTTTTGTTGCAACGTCTCCAGTTGTATAAACAAGCCAGATTGTGATCAATGGTCCGATTGCATTAGCGACATCATTGCCGCCATGTGCGAAACTACTGAAGATTGCCGCCAAAATTTGAACAAAATGAAATAAGAGATTGACTCGAGTTTCTTCTTCCTTTTCATCCGGTCTAACAATAGGTGCCATAGAATTGGTTGAATTTGTCATCACATTCACTGTGATCGTTGGTTTTTCGCCATCTGCTTTCTCAATTGATGAAATCGTTTGAACTTGTGAAGTGGGTTGATAAGGATGCTTTATCAAAATTTTTCTTTCTTGCATGGGAGCTATTGTGAAGTGAATGATGAGCATCGTGATAAGTGCAACACCAATTGAAATAGCAATTGACATCCAAACTTTGAGATGATGCATTCCAAGTACTGTAAAAAATTACATTAATTTCTTTTTATGTTCTTAAAGTCATTAACTTACATTTGGATCCATCGAGAGTGATACCGAGAACGTTGACTAACAACACAACGCCCCAAATTATTGGAAGAGCTTTGATTCCGGCTTTGAATGGCATTTCCGCTTTTAAAATATACTTGTACAAAAGCATGTAAATTGCCACACTTATAATTCCAGCCATAATTGGTGAAATAACCCACGAGCCAGCGATGATGCCAATTTCACCCCATTTTATTCCTTCGCCTCCTCTAGCGACCAGTCCAAAACCGACTGTTGATCCCACTATTGAATGTGTTGTTGAGACTGGAAGTTTGAAGTATGTTGCAATTAGAAGCCAAATAGCACAACCAGCTAGCGTTGCCAGCATGCCAAGCATTAATTCTTTTTCAGCGCCTTTGTACAAATTGATGTCCAAAATTCCTTTTCTAATCGTGTCTGACACTTTATAACCCAGTAGAATTGCACCAGCGATCTCAAAAACTGAAGCTAAATAGCAAGCTTGCTTTAGAGTTAGCACACCAGCACCGACACTTGTAGCAAAAGAGTTCGCGACATCATTGGCGCCAATTGCAAAAGCGAGGATGAACGAAATTATAAAACCAAGAATCACAATCCACAAAACTTCACTAAGATATGCCTCCATTTCACTTTTATCTTTTAACCTATAGAAGAAAAGTTAAAAATTAATTGCTGATATAAAAATTCCATGTGACTCAAAGTTAATTTAAAAATTGGCACAAAAAAATTCAAAAATATTTTTAACTCACTTTCTTTAGGTCACAAATTTTGTGATTTCTTAAAGTCAATCACTTGATTTTAAAATTAAATCTTTTTGTAAGTTCTCTTTAGCTTCTGTAAGAGGACTGCCTTCAACTTTGTAGCGATAGCTGCTTAAATACTTTTAAGATATCACAAAGAATTCGTCACTCTGTCAAAGATTGACAAATTCCCGTGTTAGATTAAGAGTGAAGCTTTAATTGGATGATTTTTTATTAATTTCAAGTACACATGATAACTTACGATGACGTAGTTTTAGCCTTCTGAGGTAGCCAAAGTAATTTCATCAGATAATTACTAATTAAATCAAAATTTATCAAAAAATTGTCTTAAGTGTACACTTGATGTTGGCATCATCCCGAAAAGTGGCGTCGCACGACAAACTTAATTCCAATGACAATCAAGTAGTCATAAAAAATTGTGCATGCATTAATGGTCTGCTTAACACGTGAAACATACTCGTGCTTGAATTTTTATCTTATCGCTGAAAACAATTCAATGGATTTGATAGATTTGTCCCGCCCACAACTCACAAAAGTCACGAGGCTGTTAACTTTTAATTAGACTCTTTATTGTCCTTAATTATTTTTGTATAAATATACTTAATATTAAAATTTAAACTTACAACTTATACTAAAAATTTGAAGAAGAACATGAGAAGAGCTGAGATGCCTCCTGAAGCTGGTAAAGTTATCACCCAAGCTCCGACAATGCCAGCGAAAAGTTTCCAGTTGACATGACTTGAATTTTCTGCTTTTTCTTGATCATTGAAAGTTTTTCCATAAGCCCATCCAACAAAGGCAACGGCACCGACTTTACAGTGAGTCGTACTGATTGGAACTCCAATTTTACTCGCCATCAAAACTGTTGCTGCAGCACCGCTTTCAATTGTGACACCACTAATAAAATACAAAATTGTAAAATTTAAATTATCTTACAGGATTTAAACTCACGTTGCTGGCGTGATTTTAGTTAAATCGAAACCGACAGTTTCAACGACTCTGCGACCCAAAAACCAAAGTCCGAAAACAATTCCAAGACCTCCGTAAGCAAGAAGAGGAATTGGAGTCTCAGCCTTCGATTGAACATCGCCTGTTGTGTAAACGATCCATAGTGTGATTAAAGGTGCAATCGCATTAGCGACATCATTGCCGCCATGTGCGAAACTACTGAAAATTGCAGCCAAAATTTGAACAAAGTGAAATAAGAGATTGACTCGAGTTTCTTCTTCCTTTTCATTTGATTTAACAACTGGAGTAACTGAGTCTGATGAGATTGCAATTGTATTTACGGTGATGGTCGACTTGTTGATTTCTCCTTTCTCAACTGATGAATCGGAATAGGGTTGTTTCACCAAAATTTTTTTCTCCTGCCATGGAGCAACAAAAAAGTGAATGATGACCATCGTGATTAATGCAACGCCAATTGAAATGGCGAAAGACATCCAAACTTTTAGATGATGCATTCCAAGTACTGTAAAAAATTAATTAATTTAAAGTTAAATATTTAAAAATTATTCTCTTACATTTAGATCCATCGAGAGTGATACCAATGACATTTATAAAAAGCACAATTCCCCAAATTATTGGAAGAGCTTTGATTCCAGCTTTGAATGGCATATTTGCTTTTAAGATAAATTTATAAAAAAGCATGTAAATTGCCACACTTATAATTCCAGCCATAACTGGTGAAATAACCCACGAGGCAGCGATGATACCAATTTCACCCCATTGTATTCCTTCACTTCCTCTAGCGACCAGTCCAAATCCAACAGAAGCACCAATGATTGAATGGGTTGTTGAGACTGGTAGTTTGAAGTATGTTGCAATTAGAAGCCAAATGGCACAACCAGCGAGTGATGCCAGCATGCCAAGCATCAATTCCTTCTCGGCACCCTTATAGAGATCAATGTCCAAAATTCCTTTTCTAATCGTGTCCGATACTTTATAACCCAGTAGAATTGCACCAGCGATCTCAAAAACTGAAGCTAAATAGCAAGCTTGCTTCATGGTAAGCACACCAGCACCAATGCTAGTAGCAAAAGAGTTCGCGACATCATTAGCGCCAATTGCAAAAGCGAGGATGAATGAAAGAATAAATCCAAGAATCACAATCCACAAAACTTCACTAGAATAAGCATCCATTTTTTTAATTTAATTTTTTAACTCAAATTCTTTAAATTTTGTGAATTTTCTTCGGCTTTCAGAAGAGAACTGCTTTTAACTTGAGTCTAACTTCCGTTTAAATATAAAAATCATATCAGAAAAATTTGTCGAATGTTGACATATTGACTGATGAATGAGGCAGACTTAAACTTAAGGATATTGAATGATTTTCATATTTTATTGAGTGATTTGCTTGTGAAAATTGTGTGATTTAACACTTTTCAAGAAAAATCTGGTTTTTAAGCTCAATTGGTTCAATAAATAAAATCAGTGCATTTCACTTGAATTATCAACTTTTGTCTTGAGTGTCAAAATCATGCATGAAATTCATGGATGCTCTCGAATAAAGTGGAGTCGCACGACAAAAGTAAACTTAATCCAAGTCGATTGACCGATATAAAGGCTCACATGCATCGAAGGTCTGTTTAACACGTGAAAATTACTCGTGCTTGAAATTTTATCTTATCACAAAATTTTTGATAAGAAAAGTTCACGCCCCCAAATAAATTTCACGTAAGCACGTTTCAAATTTATATTTTCTTGTTCACAAGCAACTCTTTATTTTTTGACATTCTATTGATCAATTGGAATCTGTGATATTGTTTTAAGGAATTAAGTTCCTTAGATAAAGGCTTTCACGTGATTTGTGACAATTATCATTAGTGAACGGTGTGATTTTAATTTTTAAAGCTTTTTTTATTCACTTATGAACTAGACGCCACTGAGGCATGTTCTTACTTATTTAATTGTTATAAATTGAGTTAAGTAGGACTGAACAAGTTAAACTTTGCTAGTGTCAGTCAGTTGCTAAGTAACCCATAAATTACTTCACTATTAAGTCAGTAAAAATTTTTAAATTAATTAATTTTAAGCCAGAGTGCAGCACCCTTAATTTATTTAATTAATGCAATTCAAACAGTTTGTAAACATTTTTTAAACATGAATTAATTTTTAAAAATAATCAAAATTTTCTGGAATTTACTTGGAATTTACCAATTTTTTGGTATCTTGATTTTTTTTCGTTTGACAACAACCAGTTCAAGTGGCATTAAATTGATAAGTATAATTTAAACTTTAATGTGTTCAAGTCAACTCACGAGGTAATTTCTGTATCTAGTTACCAACTATCAGAGCTTTGAATTACGCTTAATCTATTTTTAAAGGCAAATTATCAAAGTGTAATAAAAAATTTAATGGATCATAAAGTGGTTAGAGAATTGTGAGTAAAAAATATATTTTTTACAGCATATCCACAGGAGCGAGTAAGTCAGCATGATGCACTTTGCAGACTGGAGAAACAAAATAAATATCGAGAGCGAAGCAGTAGTAGCACCAGCAATTAAATTTGCTATATAATTAAAAACATTCCGATGTCAAACAAACTCGTGTAAGCAAGGGCAGATTTTTGTTTAAGGAAGAATTTAAAAAAGTTCAAATTTATATTTTTAAAAAAATAAAATTTTTCAAAAAGTGTCCACACATTTGTTAAATGGTCTGAATCGTCTCTGCTAACTTCGCGAAGAAGTTCTTCAATTAACAAACTCAAATATAAATGCAAAAGAGAGAATCAATTAAGGCAATAAATTACAACGAAAATAATTTTTGGGGTTAATCAATTTCTGTGTAATTCAGTGGAGTGTAAAAAATCCCAATAATGCAGTTGAAGGCGCGACGTTGAAAAACAATAATTAATTGGCACTTTTAGTGGTTCATTATTAACAAGACTTGAGTGATTCAGAGATTGCATGACGATAATTTCAATATCCGTGAAAGCAGCGAACAATTAAATTTTTGATTCAAAGAAAGTCAATATGAAAAATTTAAATTTTTGTATGTATCTATGTCTCGACTCTGTTGGATCTATGCACAGTCTGAAATAAATTGTACTTACTTAAAAAAGAAAGAAGAATTTCAATGAATTCTATGCTCAATTGTATGCCATTTTTTATTAATCAACATCGTAAAAATCGCTGAACGGGAAAATCATCATAAATTCGACTTGAGGTGTGGTTGGTTTCAACTTCTTCTTCTCTTTTCAATTTTGTTCTCTCTTGATCACACAATTGTCATTGTCGATTCATAGCCGCATTTACTATACAGTGAACCTCAAATAAAATTATAATAAGAAGCTCGCTGAAAAAAATATTGAGAGGCACAACAATCATAAAAATCTGTGATGTGTCAATGTATATTGGCAGTAAAATGTATAGTTTTAGTTTTTTTTTTTCATAACGAAAGTTCCAAGAGATGTTTGAAAAAATTACGTTCTCGAGATCTTTTACTATAAAAATTTCTAAATTAAATGTATTTTGAGCTTTTTATAAGAAAAGGAGCAAGAAATTAAAATTTTGAAATTCAAGCTCATTTTTTGAGACGAAGTATTTTCAAAGAAAGTTCATTATGAAGCATGACGGTAAAAAATGCAGCTAAAAACTTTTAGTTCTATGAATAATTCTTATTTTATCATAATATAAATTTCTTATCGTAAGCTGATATAAATTTGTTTCTGATAAGCTTCATATTTTCTAGATAATAAAAAATTGACTTTGATTTTTCCAAAAAAATAAAGAGTTTTACTAGAGACATGGCCAGAAGAAGACGAAAGATTTTATTAATAATATTATTTCAACTAGTTTTCTTTATTTTTTATTTTAAATCAAAAAGTGAAAGTGTAAAAGAACCCATCGATATCGGATGGTATTCGAATACATCCAGAAATTTGTCAGATTATCTAAAATTTGATAAAAATACAGCAATTATTGAACCTATCACAATTTGTCGCTCGAATGAATCCATTTTATTGATAATCGCTGTGGCATCTGCACCTCAAAATTTCGAACGTCGCCGTGAAATACGAAAATATTGGGGAAATACGTCATACTTCAATCACAATTTTTTTAATCAAGCACATGGCGATCGGAACGAAAAATATCTTAAAATAAATAAAGATAAGTGGCAAGAATATATTGAGAGGGTCAGTTTCTGATTAAAATATAAATTATCAACTTGAAAAATTTTGAGTTTTTTTTGACAGCATGACGATGAATCTTCGACAAAATATAGAGTTAAAGTTGTGTTTTTCATTGGAAATTTCAATGAAATAAATGAAGAAAACGAAATTACTCAACTCAACATAAACTATGAGGATAATGTGTTTAGTGAGTACATAAAAGTTTTAAAATTGTTATAAACTGCAATCATAATTTTTTAGATGACATAGTTCAAGAGGATTTTATTGATAGTTACCACAATCTAACATTAAAAAGTGTGACGATGCTTAAATGGTTCGCAAGGCGATGTCAAAATAAAGGTTAAATTAATTCCAAACTATTAAAGTAAAAATTCAAATTTTATCTCTTTTTAGCAAAATTTCTTCTCAAAACTGATGATGATGCTTTCATAAATATTCCAAATTTAATTCAAGTTCTTCTTGGTGGCACAATTCCAATGTATAAGTCAGCCGTCTACGCGTACAATGCTGAGTATCCTTTAATGGACAAAAATCGAATGACCAAAACCAAAAATGTACTAATGGGCTCTTTTTATAAATTCGGCATTGTGAACAGACAAAAAAGTGATCGATATTACACGCCAGAATTTATGTACGCAGAAAAAAAATTTCCGCCATATCTTGAAGGATCTGCATACGTTATGTCGAATGATGTTGTGCATAAACTTTATCGCGAAAGTTTTAAAACATCAATTTTTCATTTTGAGGATATTTTTCTAACAAGTTTTGTAGCTAACAGAATTAAAATTCCTCTCATTGATCACCCAGCCATGCGCTTAGTGTATGATGAAAATAATTTGTGCACTCTTCATGGAGTTATGACACAACATAAAGTAAGTGCAGAAGAAATGGTCAAAGCTTTCAAATTCTTAACAGAAAATGTAAATGAATGTCCAAGATATGATAAAAGTTCAAGGTGGTTGAGACTCTCTTCCATGCTAAGTGGACAATTTAGAGGTGACAAATAATTAAAATGAGAATTTTAAATTAATTTTTGATGTGATTTTGAGAATTTTTTTAATAAAATTTTAGTTCTAAAATATTTTCCCGATGGGTGAGACACTTGGATTATACAATTAAACAAGATACCATTATACTAATCAATTGAAGTGCCTAACACACACTTATATTATCCAGATAAGAAAAAATTGGCTTTCCAAATAAAGAGTTTTACTAGAGACATGGCTAGAAGAAGACGAAAAATTTTATTAATAATTTTAATGCAATTTGTTTTGTTTATTTTTTATTTAAACTTACCAAGTGAAAGTGAAAAAGAACCCATCGATATCGGATGGTATTCAAATACTTCGAGAAATTTGTCAGATTATCTAAAATTTGATAAAAATACAGCAATTATTGAACCTATCACAATTTGTCGTTCGAATGAATCCATTTTATTGATAATCGCTGTGGCATCTGCACCTCAAAATTTCGAACGTCGTCATGCAATACGAAAATATTGGGGAAATACGTCATACTTCAATCACAATTTTTTTAATCAAGCACATGGCGATCGGAAGGAAAAATATCTTAAAATAAATAAAGATAAGTGGCAGGAATATATTGAGAGGGTCAGTTTTTGATTAAAATTAAATCAACAACTTGAAAAATCAATGATTTGTTTAACAGCATGACGATGAATCTTCGACAAAATATAGAGTTAAAGTTGTGTTTTTCATTGGAAAATTCAATGTAATAGATGAAGAAAATGAAAGTACTCAACTCAACATAAACTTTGAGGATAATGTGTTTAGTGAGTTCATAAAAGCTTTAAAATTGTTATAAACTGCAATCATAATTTTTTAGATGACATAGTTCAAGAGGATTTTATTGATAGTTACCACAATCTAACATTAAAAAGTGTGACGATGCTTAAATGGTTCACCAGGCGATGTCAAAATAAAGGTTAAAATTATTTCCAAACTATTAAAGTAAAAATTCAAATTTTAATCTCTTTTTTAGCAAAATTTCTTCTTAAAACTGATGATGATGCTTTCATAAATATTCCAAATTTAATTCAAGTTCTTCTTGGTGGCACAATTCCAATGTATAAGTCAGCCGTCTACGCTTACAATGCGGAGTATCCTTTAAAAGAGAAAAATCAAATTATAAAAACCAAAAATTTACTCATGGGCACATATTTCAAATTCGGCATTGTAAACAGACAAAAAAATCATCGATACTACACGCCTGAATATATGTACGCAGGAGAGAAATTTCCGCCATACCTTGAAGGATTTGCATACGTTATGTCGAATGATGTTGTGCATAAACTTTATCACGAAAGTTTTAAAACTCCAATTTTTCATTTTGAGGACATTTTTCTAACAAGTTTTGTGGCAAAAAAATTAGAAATTCCTCTCATTGATCATCCAGCTATGCGCTTAGTGTATGATGAAAATAATTTGTGCACTCTTCATGGAGTTATGACACAACATAAAGTAAGTGCAGAAGAAATGGTCAAAGCTTTCAAATTCTTAACAGAAAATGTGAATGAATGTCTAAGATATGATAAAAGTTCAATGTGGTTGAGACTCTCTTCCATGCTAAGTGGACAATTTAGAGGTGACAAATAATTTATAATTTACTAAACTAAGAAATTTAACTTTAGGTAATTCGAATTAATTTCGAAGAAAAAATAAATTCACTGAAATAATTAAACGGAATTTTATTGCAGTGCGAAAGCGTACGTTAAGGTCATCATCGCAAGACATTCCATTTCATTTCATCAGCCATCTCGGTGGCGACAGACTTCGACTTCGTTTTCGCATGAAATATTTTTTTGATCTTTTTTCCTCTCTTATCAGCGAAAAGAGATCGCGATCTTTTTCATGAAAATGATTTATCGGCTTGTCGAAAGAATTTTATCAAATTTATATCAACAATCGATGCATTAAAGAGAGAACAATTGTGCCATGCGCTTAAATGCCAATTTTTTTTTGATTCCTCATCTCTTTCGTCTTCGTCAATGCCATCGCAGTAGACGTCGCCCTTCGGTCCAGTATTTAGTTGGTTGATGAGCTTTATTAACGTTCGAAAAATATCATTTTAAATGGCCATTGTATTCAGATGAAATTTATGAGTTGATTTCATAATATAACATTAAATGCCTCATGTGCATTGGCGCACTGTCTCGCATGCATCATGAGTGCACTTTCTGTGTGTCGACCCGTTCACATCGAAAACGATTCGTAACGAAAGACTTTTTTTGTATCAACAGTAATGTGACGCAAGAAACTTGAGCTTGTAGAGATTATTTTAAGAAAATGAATTTAAAAATAAAATTTACGTTAAATTTTTTAATGTCATTTTTTACTTAAGACACCACAATGCATGATCATATAAATGTGTGTGTGTGTGATTTGAAAATGACATTTTTAATATTCCTCCCCGACTTTTAAATAAATTGACTTTCTCATTATGCGCTCGCCGCCCCGAACAACAGCAACAACAACCAGAAATTCCTTCTTGAAATCTATTCTTTTCATGCATTTTACAAGGCGAACGCGAGGAGGGCGACGAGGAATGATGATTATGGAATGAGAAAACGAAAAAATATAAAAAAAAATTGAAAATTGAAAACGGTAACGAGATTGGGAACTGAAATAAAATCAGTAAAATAGCGCAAACAATGACACGCAAAAATATTCGTTTTCGTGCTTCTCGAAAGACTTGCTTTTGTGTTGTGTGCTCGCAAATTAAATAAAGAAGAATTTTTTCTTCTCTGTCGTCATTTATATTTTCTCATTTATTTCAGCACGTTATAAAAAAAAAGTTGTTGAATAAAAACGCGACAATAAGGCATGCAGAATTGAGAACTTTTATGGGCATTTTTATGGCTTTTTAAATTCCTTCGTTAATTTTTTAAAAGGTTCTAAAAATACATACAATTTTTACAATTTCCTGAAAACATAAAATTTTAAAGATTTTTTAAGTTTTAAAAATAAAAATAATTTAAAAATTAAGGTTGTGGAATTTGACACCAAATTGAGTCCACCACGTCCTTGATCCTTTGTACACGATTAACATTTATTAGCTCCGGTCTTACGGTGTTGATAAATAAAATCAAGACTTAATTAATCACAATAAACCTTTTGCTCGTGCACTTTCACTTGCGGCCAATTCAATCTTCCCTTGTAAGTTCTCTCTTTTTTTTAATTTACCCATATCAGTGGCATTTATCGACATCATTTCAAAAGGATTAATGCTGCAAGTCACCTGATTTAATTGCAAGATACATGAAATTCGAGCTTTCAAAGATTTTTTTTGAAGGAATTTATTCGGCTTTTAATTACGGATAAATAATTTTTTAGGAGCTGAGATTAATTCGAATGATTGTAGATTAAATTGTGGTTGAAAGCCTTAGAAGAATTTAAAACAATTAATTGCCTTAATATTTCAGGATCAATTTCATGTGAAGTTATTAAGCAGTTTCACTTGTTTGCAAATACAATCCATAAAACCCCACAACTCTCTTTGCCTCTTATCTCAAAATGAAAATAAAAGTCTTACATTAAAAAGCAATAAGATTAAAAAGCATTTACCGATTTTTTTATATTGATTGCCGCAATCTAATTTACAGTTTCAAAATAATTAAAATATGCAACAACAGACGGAAACTTTATTTTAATGGTCAATTAATGTTGAATACCTAACTATCTCCAACATCAATAATCAAGCAAGAAATGTGCAGTAAAGAGAGATATTACAATTTTATTAAAATTCACATAATATGTGGAAGCAACAATTCAGTTGGAATGAAGATCATAAAGCATATGTGTAAGGACTGGCGAGTACCAAGATTTTATTTGAATTTAAAAAATTTGTAAAGCAACAAATTTTTATTTAATCTTTAGCATCCAAATTTAAAAATTTTTAATTTTATGCAATCTCCTGATCATCGACTGTAGATTATCATTTGAGTGAAAAAATTTGCAATGTACACTCTCGAGAATTATCTCGCGGCAGGTTAAAATCAATATTATATTTTTCTCGAGCAGCCAGAAGCTGAATTACGTGCACATTAATTGCTACTTTAAAGTTTGTTCTTCATTCGAAAGCAAAAAAAATGAAACTAAAAGAGAGCAGGAAATTAAAGTCGAGTAGTAGCAATCAATGCTGGCCGATAAACGCCTAATACACACATATATGATGGTGCATGTAAAGGAGAATTATAAGTTATGAGCTACATGCTTGTGAACATTCATTTTATTCAATTAAATAAGGGCTTCTCTTCTTCTTTTAGCCTTCACAAAAAAATAAATTCGAAAATTAAACATCAAAGCCTGCGTGGGACATGAAAACCGTTGAAGCCGTAAATTTAAATAAAAGTATACTTTTTGTATACAATTGTCTATTGAAAATACGTTGAAGCCGAGATAAATTTTATTTAAGGTTTAATTTTAAACATCAAAGGAGTTGTTAATTTTAGTGTAAAGCGAGAATTGTAAAAAATTTAGAGTTTATCTCATCCAATTTGTCGCCACAAAAACCTCATTCAAGGAATTTGCAAATTGATTTACATATACGCAAATATCGCAAAAAGGCAAACTATTTGTCCAGCATAAACTCTCTCTCTTTTTGTCGGCAAAGTGCATAAAAGTGATCGATTTCGTATGCTAATCCTTACAATTATTCCCTTATATTCACTCTCTCTCTCTTGCAATATCTTCGCATATATTTTTCTGATAAAATGTAAGTGTGTGCTAAATTTGTACACGACGTGCATGATCCGTATTTGGATGGCTTTGTTGAAATGAAAAGTTGAAACAACGGAAAAGTCCATAATCGCGCCGCTCTTTAGTAAAGCTTTCCATTTTAATAAACTTGAATGAATTAAAAAGGAATCTCAATAAAATTATTTAATTAAAGTGCTCAGCTAAATTCCTGATCGCATGCGTGTGTTGAAAAATTGTTCTAACGGACTTTTTAATTTCAAATTCTTCGTTAAAATTAAACGAAAGAAATTTTGCATAACAAAAGTAAAATTTTTTTTAACTTACCCATTTTCGAGAAAAATCTTAACTTTAATTAGTTTAAAATCGTCTAATTCATCAGACAAGAGTCTCCAGATTGTGTTCATAATAAAAACATTGCGTATTTCGAGTAAATTATTGTAAAATCAAATGCAGGGTGAGAGAAGAATTATTGATATTTTTTTAAAATTAAATTAATCCTCTTTTCACAGCCATCTACAATGACAAGGAGTCAAATAAAAATTAAAACGTTGAGTAAAAGAAATAAGGCAAGCAATAGAGAGGTTAGAAATTTTACTGGATCTTCTGGATGTTAGAAAATTTAAAATTATCGTTTTTTTCTCAAAGATCAATCAGCAGCCAAATCAAGCATTTAAACCTACAGTTATCTCCACACCAAGGCCATTGCTCCGTTCTCGATCATGCAATGATATCGAAAGTTGTTTTCTTTCGCCAATCAATCGTCCCGGATCATCTAAAGCAAATGTAAGAACAACGAGAGCCAGTAATTCAAAATTTTCGGAAGAGTCGTTGAAAATTAAGAATGAACCAGACGAAAGTTACTTGTATGCGGTCCAAGAAGAAAATGAGAATGATCAATCGACGCCACAACTTGTTATCGAGGAAAGTAATGCATCCCAAGTTCGCCAATCTCTAAGCATAATGACAATCAATTCTGTTGAAGATATTTTCTCGAATGTAGCTGATTTTAATTCAGAAAATAGTGAGACTGACTCAATGTGGGATTTCAATCCATTTGACAGAATCAAATTTCGTCGTCGCAATCAATCGTTGGAGAACACAATTACACAAGCAGGTGCAGAAAGACCAAAAAGGGGACGTCCACAACCTGATCAGGATGTTTTTAATCAGGAACCCTCTCAAAATGATCCAGTAACGTCAAAAATAAAGAACCCACCAAGAAAACCGACTCGAAAGCCAAAAGTTCAAAAGGTCAAAACTCCCTCGAAGAAGTGTCCTGAAAAGTTGCCACAAGAGATCGAACCTAATGAGACACACAAAGTGAAAACTATTCAAGTCTTGAAAGGAACTAAGAGAAAGGCAGAGCCTCAAAAGACGCCACCAAAACTTTCACGTAAACGAAAACCAGTGAGTGAAGACAGAGAAGATCCATCGAAAAATTCAAAGACTCCGATCTCAAGCAGTCGCGATGAAGGATTTAATACGGATGAAAGTGCTGAACTCGATACAGATTTCGATGTAAAGTATGTACCGGAGAACTCGCGTTATCCATTGCGTAAGCGTCGCTATCTTCGTGCGTGGTGGATAAATAGTGGGCAAAAAAACTTGCGTTACGAGCATACCGAATATACATCAGCCGACATCAAAAATGAAAAAGCAATCAAAATAATTAAAAAGGAATCTAAAATTCCAACAAAATCTATTATTGGAAATACGATTGTTCAGAATCCTCCAGCTGTAATGCTCAAAATTGCAAAAGAACTGCAGAAGGAAAAGAAGCGACTTACTTCCAATCAATCTAAGAAGAAATCAATTGATTCAAATCAATCGAAAAGGAAGTCTGGCAATTCTTCCAATTCGTCTAAGGAAATTGCAGAAGCATTTGAGCTTCGCAGTGGTGAGAAGGGAGTGCATACTGTGGAACAGCACAAAGGATTTGGTAAGCGATTATATAGTGGCTTTTTATAAGTATTAATTATTTTTAAAACTTAGATATGGTTGAAATCGAAAAGATTCAATGGGAGCTGATCTCCGATGGTGTCTTCAGCAATCAACTGATTCCTGGGGCTAACGATGAAATTATCAAAATTCAACCAGGCGCAACAAAACAAACAGCATTAACTTCATCTAATCTCGTAAGTATATATTTATTTAAGATTATAATATAATTAATGTTTCTGTATTTTAGAAATGCCATGTTTTGTGTGGCGAAGTTACATTCAACATTAATGGTAAATCAAAAGAATTCAAGTATTTTGCCTTCGTCTCGATGGTTTCCGGAATTCAATATGAGATCACCAACACTGGAGATCATGATGCGATCATAATTTTCACAGTGCCTTAGAGTATCATAGCTTTTTGTTCCTATTTTATTTTTCTTTAAATATTTTCCTAATTAAAAAATTGTCTAAAAGTGCATTGCATACAAGCGTGAGAATATCTTTAAAATAAAGCAAAATCACGCTTCAAATTTATCTAACATAGAATAGAAGAACGTACGTGATAGCTGCAAAATGTCTTCAATTCAAAGCATGAAACCACACACAGCACATTCAATAATTCATTACATCTGAGGTTATTCTATGTGTCGCGTATTTTTCTCATGAGACTCGAAATTTTAGAATTTTTCAATGAGTGTCTTGCGGGCATTGAAATGCACTTTGCAATGATATCTCTTTGTGGCATGAGTATCTCGAGTTGATTCCTCTAAATTTGAGTATTCTTTTAGGCGAGTATCATGTACATCGTACGTACTCATATTTAATTTCTGTCCCACGTCAATCAGGTGTAGTTTAATTTAAAATTTATGCCTTACACATTTGATTGGTTTTCATATCGTTATAAAATTTGCGAGGTAGGACAAAAAAAGAAGAATTTTAATGCTAATTTTTATGACATAATTAATTATCTCTCAGTCTCTATCTCCCTCGTCGAGAGTTAATGTTATCATGAAGGGGAATGTGGAGAGTGAAAAAGGAAAGAGTCCCGCTATCTCAATCCATGGGATCAGCCCGGAATTTTCGGTAAATTAATGAGACTGTTGAAAAAATTAATTAAATATTTCAACAGAGTCGATTTTCGGGTGCTCAATTAATGCATGACTTACATTGCACTTCACAATTGGCGCCTATCGATTTCAATATATTAAACACAATTTATCGTCACTACACGAAAAGTGAATAAAAATTGTTTTATTGATTGAATGTTGTATGGCAATTTACAATTGACACGTTTAGTGCTAAAAATTTACGCACGACAGTGCAATTAAAAAAGATTTTTTTTCTTCGTACTGAATCATAAATTGAAATGATCTTCTCGGCTGGCTCGCACCGTCTGCGGATTAATTAAAACTCCAAGCAATATTTTATAATAAAATGAAAAATATGCAAGGGATGCTTAATTTTATAAATTTTTAAAGTAGTGTTTAATTTTTTTTTTGAGAAATCGGCAGCCGCCAAATAAATCGATCTCTCTGCTCACAGTCGGCTCCGTTTATGGGGTTTGCGCCATTGATTGATGATAACAGGCGTCACTCCTTATTTTCCTCTCACAGCATCTGTCCCTAATATGACCAAACATCATCACCCGAAAAAAAACCGAGTTATTTAAACACATTTCGCACGATCTGTCACACAAGTCTGCCATTCAAATGCGGTTTGTGTGCATTTAAGCTTATCAAATTTGTGCCATCGCCGTCATTGTTGGTAATATGGTCATGTTAATGCTCCGCGAGTGTAATTTGCATTGAATTTTGTACATATTTGAGTAAAAATCTAATCGAAAAAGATTCTTATGCAACTTCAAATGCGATATTTATGCACACTAATTGACAGGGAATTGGACATTTGATGCATGTCGAAAGACATTGCAAGAGCAAAAAAAAATCATGCATAACGACTATGGGATGATAAATTTATCAAATAAATTCAATGCAGTTTGAAAAATATGCGCATATGTCCTCGAGGGGATGAAGTCATGCCGTGTGCATTATGATTTTTCATCTTAATTGACAGATTCATAATTTTAGCACACACACGCGACTTCTTTCGCTGAGGCGCTCTCGGAAAAAATGCATACATAACTCGTTCTTTTTTTTGTTTGCAAATTTATATATTTCAATTTGTTTTACTTTCCCATATCGTTCCTTCTATATGTACTTTTTTGTTTGCAGTCATGTGTGGACATTTAAAATTAATATTTCAGCTCGAAAACATTATTGGAGTGTGTATTTTTTTGCCGACACATGAGCAAATTTATTTTGACCATTATGCTGCGGCGATCGACACATTTATTTTTGTGAGCGTAAAAAGTTATTGATCATCACAAACATGAACATGATTTTTACGGTTCATCGATTTTCATTTTTTCACAAAACAATTATCTTTAGAAAATCTTATGCAATATTATTTTTGGATTTTCTAAATAAGGAAATCGAGTTGAGTAAAATTTTATGAACTGTCATTCATAAATTTCTCATCGCATGTGGAAAACGTGTGTGATTTTTTCATGATAAGGTATAAAATTCTTGATTTTATTCAAATAAATTCAAATGAGTTCATAACAAAATTGACGATTGCTGCATCGTCATCATCAGTTTCACCATTTTGCTCTTCAACCAGCTTCAACATTTCACGCATTGTATAATCCTTAAGTTCTTCATTCATTTCATAGGCTAAGCTCGCATAGTTAGACTCATTTCCATGGACGGTGTTGAAGCGAAAGAGATATGTCTTTGCGTAATTTAAAGTTTGCACGAAAAGTTCCAACATGTCCAATTTTCTTGTCGGATGCTTCTCAATCAAATTGTAAATTGCCATGCTTTCATAAGGGTCTGCACCGATGTGAACTGAACAGAGATCAAAGCTCAAAATCGTATCGATCAATTCTGCGCTGCATTGTCCTCGAAAAATGTGCTCAATTTGAAATTTTCGGAGGTTTGGAGAATTTTTCAAAATTGATTTGATTTCAGCGATGTGATTAATGTACTTTAATTTCAGCACGGAGAGTGTCTTGAATTTTACATCAGCTGTTAGCCATGGAAGTCTTGGAATTGAGAGCTCAAAGAGAGTCGTACAATGGATAGATACGGCCTTTAAAATTCCAGTAACAGTCTCGGGTGCAATATCAGCATAGATGTTGTCGAGATGAAAACACTAAAAGATAAATTTAAAATTTCATAAAAGTTGCAAAATCTACGATCTATTACCTGTATGACCGGATACAGTTTAAAAATCCCCTCACACTGCTTCACATTCATGTACGGACCTTCCAGAGTCAACACCTTAACGCTTTTCTTTGGATGTTTTTGAGGATAGAAATTTCCGTTCAAGGGAATTAGGCAAGATCTCAACACCAATGTTCTTAGTAAACGAAATTTCTTTAGCATAAACTCCAGCATGATCAGCGGTAACGGTGTGTGAATATCCAACGTGTGAACGGTGTTGCAATGATCAATTAAAAAATTAAGACCGTCAATTTCATTGTCGTACGATTCAGCCATTGTATTTAATGTCGATGATAACGAAAGACGTTTGAGGTGGAAGGGATAATCGGTTGGAGTGAAGAAGTTCATTATGTCACAGTCGATAGCATGAATTTCCAGTTTGATTAAGCTATTGCATTGAAGAAGGAAATTTTTGAGTGCTTCATGGTGTCGTAAATTTTTGCTAACGATGCGAAAGTGCTTCAGATTGGTTGGAAGTAAGAATGAAAGAAGCTGAAAATAAAGAATTTGTGATGAATATATTGAACTAGAAATAGCTTTCATTCACCTCAAAAGTACTATTCTCGATCAGCACCGATTCCAATTCCTTTAAAAATATCTTGGATTGTTTATTTTGATCAGTTGTTACTAATTCCACATTAATTAGCTCAAGAGTTTTCACCGATGATACGCGCAAAAGTATCGATGAGAGGACAAAATCTTGAATTTCCTTGTCCTTCAGCTTTAGCGATAGAATATTTTTATGTAGATCCTGAATTTATAAATTTTTAAATTTTATCATAAAACTCAATTTTTTGAAACGATCTTACCGGCGTAAAAATAACCTGCGATGATTTTGGCATGCTAGCATTAGCTTTATTTAAATTTTCACTGCAAGCGCATGCTTGAACTTCTGCTTTTTTAGAATTTTCCATTTTTAGAAGAAAAATTTATGACTTTGTTTGTAAACAAGCAGAAAAAAACTTAACGTACAAAAAAACTTAACGAAACTTTTTCTTTTTAACGAATTTACATACGAGTCCAACTTTATTGGAGAAAAAGTTGACCAATTTAAAAGTTAATTAACATTTTTGCAGAGATATTTTTGTACTGAAACTATTTAGAGGTGAGTAGAGCACATTTGCATGATGGAGTTTAATTCCTATCATCATTAGTTCAGCTAAAAAAAGTAAAAAACTTTCTTCTTAACCTTAATTAAATTTTCTAAACTTAAATTCCAGATGTCCGACAATTATAATCTCGACGCGATTCCAAACTCAATCTTCGACAACATAATCATCGATAACTCATTGAATTTGGATGAGATTTTTGACATAACTTTTATGCAAGATCCCGATTTGCAATCGTTAACACTCGATTCCGAAAATCTCAACAATTCATCCAGCAGTATCTTTGAAGTCGATATGGGGAGTGTTGTTAATGCTCAGGAAGCAACCGCATCACATCCGCCGACCTTACAACATGATTGTATGTGGTCAGGAGTTTGTCAGGATCCGTCACATCCTTCAAAATCGAAGAATATGAAATTTTCAGTTAAAGTCTGTCGTGACTTCGAAAAAGAGCTGGGTTGGACATCATCATCGGAATCTGGTAAGTTAGAGTTCAAAGGAATTTTTATATTAATATTAACTAACTTATTTTCAGGAGACGAAGAAACAATTGAGAAAATTTTGGAGACAAACTTGCCGTCCTTATTTCCGTCAAAGCTTCCTCAACCGCCATTACCTCAATTGGTATCAAACGGCTTTTCGCAAGCTTTGCCTGGCTATCAAAATCAGAATCTCGTAGGCAAGAAACTCATTCATCCCATGAACTTCATTCGCAGTCAGTATGTCTTGCCACCAAACACTACCATAAAGGCGCCACCAAATTTCTCTCATCAATTCCAAATCTACAAGCCATATCAGCCGCAACAAACAATTGTTAAGGTTGAGCAACAGCCAGCCAAGGTGGAACAGCCAATGACAAATAATGTAGTCAAGTTTATTCCCAAAGTGCCTTGCTTTCCTTATCAGCTCAAGAATCCCGTTCTTCATCAGCATATTTTGCCGCCCAAACTAAAGATTGAACCAGTTTACATTTACAACACTGAACAATTGGAAGTGGCCAAGCCTGTGTTCCTCAACTATGGAAGTGCAAAAGCAACTCAAAATGATCGATTTGTTAATGATACGAAGAAAGGTCCTAAGAAGCGCAAGACTGATGTTAAGGCACCGAAGAAGTCAAACTTGAAGAATCAAAAGGTTAAGCAATCGACATCATTTGATTCTTTTAACAGCACCAGAGATCATGACTATCAGCAGTTTCAGATTCGTAAGTACGGGAGCGACACTGATGATCCGACAATGGTGTATGAAAAACGTAACTTGCACAACAACATGGAACGTCAACGACGAATTGGCATGCGAAATTTATTTGTTGAGCTCAAGAAAGCAATTCCGACACTCGATGATCGCGAACGCGTTCCAAAGGTCAACATTTTAAAGGAGGCAATTTCATACTGTGGAAAAGTTCAATACGATGAAAAACTCTTGGCTGAATTGAAACGCAAAAATAATCGTTTGGTGGTTCGCGCAATGAAGCTTGGCTTTTCGCCAGCCACATCAGTTAGCTCATCAACATCATCGGCTTCATCATGCACTGGTGGCGAGGGTGTATGAGATAACTATGGATACATAAAAAACGAAAAAGTATATAAAACCAGGTGTAAAAAGTGAGAAATAAAAAAATTTTGAAATAAGCTCACGTGACTTTTGAACATTCCCCTTTAAAAAAAATTCATTCTTCACACAATTCAACATAATAATGCGTGCAGCATAAAAATTGTCACTTTGAAAGAATTTATTTTTATGTCATTTTGCTGCTCTTTTCATTGTGTCACTGCTTAATGTTGCGCGAAAAAATTCTCCCTCAATTCGTAAAACATAAGAAAGGAACAAATTCAATTGTTTGTTCAACAAAGCGACAAACACCAAAAAACGGCATTAAAAATTCTCTATTCAATTTTCACCTCGTTTGCACACTTTGGGGACTGCTCGTATCTTCGGTAGCATTCAATAACCGAAAAGGTGAACAATTTACAATTTATTTAAGTCATGCCAGAGTGCTGTTGGCGGTTGTGATTGTAGAGCGAAAGATCCTAATAAGATATCGTTGAATATAATTCAAATTTTGTAAGAAAATCGAAATTTACACTGAGCAAATTTTTTTTTGATGGACGAAAATTCTTTCAATTCTGTGAAAAAAAATCTTCTCGGTGCATTTTAATGCCAGGAACAATCGACACTGATTAAATTTCGCTTTCGCCTCTAAAATGCACGGAACAAATCGAAACACCTGTAAATATTTTAAACATATATTCTCTCGAGTATTTCAAAAAAAAAGCATAAAAGATTTTTCGCGCATTGCAAAAATTCTCGAAAGCTGTGAGATAAAGGCGGAGAACAAACGATTTATGTGTCGCATTTATCGGAGTGAGATTCTTATCTAAATCTCGGAATGATCGTACTGATGTTACTGCTGCCTCGTATTTTTATCATATACACATCCTCCCAAACAGAATGCGCTCAATTTCAATTCATATGCTTAAAGAATGCAGTAGAAAATGCCGTGTGGACTCGGTTTGTTTAAAAATTCTCATTGAACAGTGGCATGTTCTTTTCGCTTTCAATATCGTTAGCGGCTAAAGAGAATTTTAACACCATAAATTTTATTTTTTTAGCACACTCTAAAGCAATTTGTGAGGAAAAAAGTTAAAAGCATTTTTTTGGTGTTAAGTAATTGATTGCGGTGTGGACATTAAAATTCATTGTGAATTCTTTCTTAGCATATTGACAAGGACTAGAATAAAAAAATTCCAAACAATTTTAAAAATCAATGAAAAATAATTATCGAACATAATTTTTCAATTGAACCACAGCACAGCAAAAAATTTATTCATATATGATCGTGATCATGTCTAAAAAATGCTAAGTAAGTGCCGTAGTGAGATGAATCTGCGTTCTCTCTCATTGAAGAGCATACGATGAGTTTATGTACTTGATGAATAATGAATTACATAAATAATATCTGCGGAGAGAGTGCGAGAGCGAGATAATTACAATAAAGGCTCTACTGATATCGAAATGATGTTCAATTTTTCAACTTCTTTATGTATATCGCAAATCTCGTATGAGAAGAGGTTGAGACACTAAAGTATTTTTTTTGAAAAAAAGAACAATCAACTGTGGGATTAATTGATGAAGAATTAGTTTCAAAAATTAATGGCGTTCCAGCCCTTGAAAGAAATTCCCGTAAAGCTCGAAGACATGCATTAAGCTCGCGCGACTATATCGAAAAACTCTTTCCGATTACAATCATTTCACATGTCAATTATTTTTTGTTCTCCTCGCTGCTCTCCATCATCATCGCGCATATCGATTGTTACCGCTTTGCTTATGGGCACAATATTCAACTAAATTTATGGAACATGAAGAAGCGAGCGGAGAAGAAGCCTGCTTGACTTGTGCTCTAATCAGAACTTATTAATCGCGATGAAATGCGCTATTGAATATTAAGAAGTGCGCAAGAACCTCATTTTCGAGTTATAAAAATAAATTGTTTATGCATATGAGTTATTTTCATCCGCCTTGATGATTTTTGGCTTTAACTTTAACTTTAATTTCCTTAGTCAGTTCAGCAATGAACGTTTCTTCATGCTTGCAGTTTTCATTCTCGATAATTTTGATGAGCGACTCAAGATTTTGCTTCCTGATTTTCTTCTTAAGTAAAAACTCAAACTTTTTGCGAAACCATATAAATGGCTCAAACTTTTCACTTTAGAATTTTTCCCATGCTCGTAATATATTTTTAAAAGGTTTCCAAATTTAACAAGCGAATTTTAAAAAGTTTATATAAAAATTAATATTTCTTATCAAAGATCCATACACGTACACGTCTATTATTATTTTTTTATTTGCACTTCATGCCCCTTTCTCAAGCACATAGATTGCGATTAGAAAGATTTGAACTTTTTTCTTCCTCTTTGAACTTGAAAGCTGTTTGTTAAATAAAGATTAAGAGATTATTCGCGATGTTCATTCTCTAGAGCGCTTTCTTGGGCAATAATAAAATGAGGGCTAATTGAAAATTAACATCGTGTAACTATCTCCAGTATAATAAGAAGAGTGAAAGATTTCAATGAGCGAACGTGGAATAATCAGCGCGTTGGAAGCGAAAAACTCAAATCTTGATATGAAATTCCCAGGAAGAAATTTTAATGAATTTTTTAATTTTTCAACAGAAAAATTTATTTTAAATTTCTTTCGAGAAATCAATAACAAGATTTAGTCAATAGGTTAGTCAATAGGTTTATTTAAAATCTAATTTCACCCCGAACGTCGTGATTCAACAATTTTGTGAATATTTTAGCAATTTGTGAAGTTATTTTATCTCTTATTTAAGCATCTTCTGATCGATTTCGGAGCTGGAACAGAAAAAAAGAGATAAAATGTGATACAATATGGAAATTATCATACAAATTTCCACATTCGACAATGCATTTTGCTGTTTTGTTAACCAATTATTTCTGTATCAAAAAAAAATTCGAAATTCTCAGCGCGCACATCCGAATGCAAAATTGATAAGAAAAATATTTAAATTTTTTTGAGACTTTCTCATGATAGTTTAGTTCAAGGGAGAATCATTATTTGAACTTTTAAAATTTGCCATAATTTTTAGTGTTGACAAGTTTTCAATCCTTGATTTTCAGCAACATCCTAAAGCTTCGCATCTCTCACACAATTGTTCACAAAATGCATTATGGAATAATGTAACAATCAAAAGCAGAAAAACAAAAGAAGAGCAAAAGATTTTTCTCTTCCCGCATTATCAATTCCATGAGAACCAATTAAGCCGAGCATGTTTGTACTTTTGGGGTTGCAAATTCCCATGCGGATAGCTTGCATGCATGTACTGTTGGGAAATCAAATGACAATAAAGCACAATCATCATCGGTTGCTGGCTGGAGAGCTTAATGCCAATCTATTGCTCGAACGCTGTTTAACATAATAGCTTCTGACATTCCATCGCTCGTTGTCATCGTCAAATGAGATGACAATAATTGAATGAGAGAAAATTATGCAGAAAAAAAAGTTAGATATTCATGGGAAATAATCGCGCTCTGATCTCCTTATCGTCTTCTGCATGTCTTTCGATTCTCTCTTTTTTTTCGTTAGTGTCATGCGGTTCAAGCAGTGAGGGAGATTAGAAAGTGCTATTGTGTACATCGAGGAGAACAGAAATGACATTGCATTTGATTAATTTGCGAAAAATTATTGTTGGATTGGAGAAAAAAAATGAGAAAAAATCTTTTTTGTAGAGTTTAAAAATTTCAATTTATTTTCTGAATAAATTTATTTACTGACAATCTTTTTTAATATGAAAACTTTTGCAGACACACCCCATCAATCTTCATCCTATTGTCGCAAAACTACTGGATAATGGATGACGATTGATAACTGCGCGCAATAAAAACCTTAAGACCATTATTCAATCGATATCGTTACATATCTATTCGCATATAAATTTGCAACTGCCTGTGTGAGGTCGAAAAGTTGTATGCACAGACTCAAAATTATACTTTCCAATTTTATAGCTCCGCTATATATTAATTTTGGATTTTTCCAAAACCTGTTTTCGACCCCTAGTGCCAAGACATTACATTGTGCAATATCAAAACTTATACTCAAATGATAGGCCTAGTCAAACCCTACAAACTGGCGAAAACAGATTTGAAATCGGTTGCTCCTACGAGGAGTTAGAGCCATTTAAGTCATCTTACTTTCTTACTTTCTTACTTTCTTACTTTCTTACTTTCTTACGATCTTGAAGTGAACTCAATTAATCTCAAGAACGGCTGGTCGGATTTGATTCGGGTTTGTGGCTAAAGATCGGGTTTTGGTTCTAGTTGTGCAAGAAGTATTTAGTTTTGAGGTACGACCCTCCAAGGACCGTCCCTGAGTGCAAAAATGTCCTTTTTCATACAAATTTTCTCTTATATGGCTTCATGGGTATCGTTGAACTCGTAATTGCATTAGGAATCGATTGACATTGACGATTTTTGAGGAATGTCCATAATGGCCGGCCAGGAGTGCCACTAATGTCCATTTTTCAGAACTATGGCTTCATGTATGTCGTTGAACTCGTCATTGCATCAGGAATCGATTGAAATTGACGATTTTTGAGAAATGTCCATCATGGCCGGCCAGGAGTGCCACTAATGTCCATTTTTCAGAACTATGGCTTCATGTATGTCGTTGAACTCGTCATTGCATCAGGAATCGATTGAAATTGACGATTTTTGAGGAATGTCCATCATGGCCGGCCAGGAGTGCCACTAATGCCCATTGCAACGGAGTAGGGTACTAATCTATGCGGAGCTATTGGAAATGGCAACGCCGTTTGCAGACCCATCTTGTTTCGATTTGAATTGAAATCAATTAATCGACAAAAAAGAGAGAGAAGTAACAAGAGGCAACAGGCGCATGTGTATGTACAAACATTTATTGCGAAAAAAAAATTATTCGTGATTAATTGACTTTTAATTTAGTTATGTCATGCGTTAACTGCTAATTTTCTTCCACGAAATAACTCGAGAGTCGTCATCAAATATCTTTCGGTGGACGAGGCATGAAAGTAATTAACTTTTAATATAAAATTAAAAATAACTGATGAAAGTAATTGACTTTTAATTTAAAATTATTTGAGTTATAAAAATTAGAATGAATTTTTTAAAAAATATTCCCGCCCCTCAATTGTGTTTTGATGTCATTGAAACTTTAATAAATTTATTTCATCAACATTTTACGACTCCTTTTTTATTCCCTTCACAACTTTCTTTCGCAATTTTTTATGTTCTCACATCAATATGCAAATTTCAGCGTAAATTATAAATTCCTTATAATATTTTCCATTGTTTGCTCGCCATACAGCGACATTAAACTGTAAAGTGTGTTCAACTCTATGAGATTTTTGTTAAGCAGGCCACAACCAGCGAAACAAGTACGAATCATAAAAAAATTGTATAAAAAGTAAATCACAATCGTGCGATTTTAACACTCGCGGGTGACAATAAATTGTCACATTTCAATTTTAGGTCAGATTGAAAATAATAATGAATTTTGAATTTTGAGTTCGCAAGCGATTAACCTCGACAACTTTTGATCATGGGATGCAAGAAGTGATAATATTTTTTTAAAAAAAACATGTTTTTGACTTAAATAAATTGTCAACCCTTGTCTTAATTTTTTCACCTCATCAAAGATCTCAGTTTCATATCGTATAATGCCCTAATAAGACCAAGTAAGTCGTCTACTAAATAAGTCTTGTTATACGCATGTCAATAAAGCGCTATGAGACACAATGCTGTGAGTGAAAATGAGAAAAGAAACTCGACAGAAAAAAATATTTTGCACGCTGACTTTATTTTAGATCTGATCGATCAGTAGCTGAGCGAATGACAAATCAATAATGATCAATTTTCAAGCACAACACTGTGCCAACTAAAAAAATGTGTCTTATCCGACTGCCACCACAATTGTGCGCGTGAGGTGATCTTGACACATTCAAAGAATTTGAGTTTTGTGCGAAAAAAAAGTCGTGTTCATAGATTAAATTTCGATAGTCACAAGTTGCATGCGGCGAGAGAGTTAAAAAGAGGCGTTCGGTGCTTGAGTGAGATTTCCGATATTAATTTCTGCCTCCCTTCTTTTTAATGAAGCTTTCAATTAAAACGTCGACGATGATTATCGTCGAAAATGTACTTAAATTGATCTCACACCGCACTCACTCTTTTTTTAAGGTTTTTATTGCGAGTAATTAAAATTTTTAGCGGTCTCATTGCGGGTAATTTGTTAAAGTCCAATTATGAGCAACTGAGATATTTTTTATGGAGTCTTTTTCTTTCGCTTTAAGGGAAATATTTTGATTTCTTTTTTTGTGAATTATGTGAGGAATTTTAAAATGGGATATATGAGTATTTTAGGGTTGGTTCATAAGTAATGAAATATAAAAATAAATAGTAAAATTTAGTGACGTAATTTTTGAAATTCGAAATAATTATTCACATCATTACCACTCAGTTTAGCCTCTAAATGGTCTCACATGAAAAATGTCTTAATTAATCACAACAATTGCACATTTCCATAAACTTCCACAATCCAATTTTGATTTCCACAAACGATCATTACTAATTGATTTTAAATGGAATATGATTGATTTTATTCAAATCCATATGTGAGATCAATTTATCTCGTCTATAATGACGTCGACGCTTTGAATGTTAATTTTCTTCCACAAATAGCTAAACAAATTTAATGCTTGATCGAGTTTTAATTAAATAGCTCGCTTAAAATAAATCAGTGACGAGTGAATTACCATGGCTGAGACCTATATAATGTCTTAATCATCCAAAGTAAGCATCACGTCTAGGTTGCGGTCTCCCTTCGTATAATTATAATCACGTAACTTCCATTAAAACGTGATCGAAAAGAGAAGCAACAAAGAGCAGCTGTGGAGAGATGAAAATGCGATTATGTTGCGAGCAAGAGAAAGACTTTTTTTTAAAAAAATTATACACTTTAACAAAATTAAATTTATTTAAAAAATTCAATGAATATAAAATGCAAAAGTGTCCACCCCTTGATATTCATCGAAGCCAAACCTTTAACTCCACACACAGTCCTCGCGAGAGATGATCGGCTTGTCAATTGAACTTGTGTTTATAGGAAGTTGTATTGGCATTAACTAGCGATTATTAGTGCTTTATCTCTTTTCTATCAATTCCCACACAGTTAATTGTCGTTTGACCCCGCATCCGAGATGACTTTAGCCATACATTCGATTAACAACCACGACTCTATCCACTTGACCGGAGTGCGCATTTCAATTATATACTCACTAAAGAGCTTGTTAACAAATGCACTTCGCTGCACTCTCATGAGACTTTATGACTCTCACTCTATTGAATTTTTTTGAGATAATTATGGTCATTATTTCATTAATTTGTTGAGACTTAGGGAGGAGTTGTGTAATTAATTTTCTTATAAACATTTTAGGGAGAGAGAAAATTGCATTAAATAATTTATTGCGGGCATTTATAAAAAGTGTCAATTTAATCTCGCAACAATTTTTAAAAAATAAATTTCATGCAATATTGCACCGAAGTGCATTTCGAGGATATATTGTGAGTGTACGGATATATCTTTATTAATGGGTAATCGTTAAAAGGAACAAAATCGATATTCCAATTGCCACTTAAAGCGATGTTTTTCTCTCCTCTCTCTTTAACAATCGACAACTCTCGCAGCATTATTATGATATTTCAATTTCAGCATTAACAGATTACCTCAATTTTCGCACAGACTCATTTTATTATAAAAATCCCTCAAAATATTATTGCAAACATTGCATAAAACTGAATTGAGTGGTAAGAGGGTGAGGACAGAAAAAGTGAGAATAAATTTTACAAAATAAAAACTTATTTTCTATTTTAGAAAATTGAGTTCAAAAATAATTAAAAGATTAAATTTCTAATTTTTTATTTTTAGAAAATCCTTTAACACACCTTTTTCTGCATCCTCCTGCTCGTTTAATTCAGCTCACAATAATCTCTCTCTTTGATGCTGAAAAAAAAGGTGGAAATTCCAATACATCATTTCTTGCGTTCGGTGTGCAATGTTGTAAATGCGAGAATTTAATCAAAAATAATTGCGAGATTTTTCTTGCTGTTGTGACTTCAATAATAAAATTGTTAACACTTTTATTGAGAAGGAATTATTTCTGATAAAAATATTAATAAATTTTCAGCAGTGAAAAAAAAATTAAGACACAAATTGCTTCTAAATCTTTTTAATTTACCAAATGATATTTTATAAAGTGAATGGTGAGAAAAATAATTATCCATATTTTAATCTGCTGCTTTCTTCATTGTTGCACTCTCCCATCTTTTTCTCTCCAGCCACACACATATCGCCGATCATATTTATGATTCTCAATCTAACGTGCTTATTAGCGGCGGCGAAATCAAATCTCAAACCTGTGATAATTACAATTTTACCTCCGCAAATGCATCTCATCGTTATTCATCTCTTAAATATCGCCAATTGCTCAACTCGATGTGAGGTGCACATACGATGATGATAAATATTCAAACGGCGAGTATGACATATGGTAAGAGAGGAGAACTTGAATGTGAGAATGAGAAATAAAGTGATTTAATGCAAAATAGTAATCAATTGTTGCTCGCAGCTACCTTTTTTCTCTTCTCCTTTTTTTCCTCCATGTATTTTTGAATTATGATCAAAATCTTTTTTTCATATTCCGCAATTTTTTTCAGCTTATCTTCTTGACTAAGGAGGATGAGTTTAAAAAATTGTTAGACTCGCTTGAGTAAAGTTTTTTCGCACCCCATCCATCGCTACCTCACTCATCGAAAAATGCAATTGTTGTAATGGACATAAATGAATGCTGATGGAGAACGATTTCAATCAATTTCTTCCCATGCACAATGTAATAAATCGCACAAAGTGTGATAGGAAGAAATTTTTCATTTTATAGCTCGCATTTTTAATTACAAATGCCACCATCACATCACTCAGCATGCGCATGAGATTAATGACGTGATGAATTTTACGTTAAATTATTAAATGCATTTTGCAGCGACATGAACACACATAAATTTGATTAATATGATGAAATGCAAAATTGTTATTAATGAATTGCAATTGTCTTGCAAAATGATCATCATCATTGACGCGGAGAGTGAGCTTGATCCTGCCCACCCCAAGAGATTTATTATACTATACAGCGATGCATTTGTCATATGTGTGTGGCGATGATGATCATTTTAGATGCAATGGATATGAAACTGTGAGATCATGTGATCATTTAATAATCTAATTTTATTTAATTAAAAAAATTACGAATCTAATTAACTCAATAATACATTCATGCGCTAATTTATTGAGAAAAAATGTTTCAAAACCCACACGTGGGTGTTGCCGCGTAACCCACTGTAACAGATCGGTATTGAAAGTCATTTTGGGGAAGCCTTTTAAGAGAAGCCTTGGGGAAGCCTCTGGGGAAGCCTTTTAGGGGAAGTATTTTTGGGGAAGCCTTTTAGGTGAAGCCTTGGGGAAGCCTTATAGGGGAAGTATTTTTGGGGAAGCCTTTTAGGTGAAGCCTCTGGGGAAGCCTTTTAGGGGAAGTATTTTTGGGGAAGCCTTACCTTACGATGTTGACTCTTCCGTGGTTGAAATATAAATGAGCTTGAGAGAGAAAATTTTTGCCTTATATATGAAAAATTGGGGAAGGCTTAGAGAAATCATTTTAGAGAAGTTATTTTCCATTATGTTCCATTTTCCATCATGTTCCATTTTCCATCATGTTCCATTTTCCATCATGTCCCATTTTCCATTATGTTCCATTTTTCATCATGTTCCATTTTCCATCATGTTCCATTTTCCATCATGTTCCATTTTCCATCATGTTCCATTTTCCATCATGTTCCATTTTCCATCATGTTCCACTAGCAACCAATTCCTGGTCCAATCCCGAGTTCAACGATACCCATGGTCCGTGGCACGACCTATGGTCATGACCCAAAAAATTCCTAAAATGGGCTAAACTAGAGCCACAGAGCTACCATCTGGCGAAAACCCGAAGTCTCTAGCTGGTCTAGGGGCTGAGATCTCGATGGAACAGACGGACGACAGACGACGGAAATGCGAGCATATAAGCGTTACCACACTAGTGTGGGTTACGCTAAAAAATCGTGCTGAATAAAAACTCGTGCAAATTTAACTGCGCATTAATTCCACAAAATAAAATAATGTCACTCTGAGTTGCAATTGACAAACACACACACGACTTTGAGAAGGACGTTCGATTTAATTTTTTTTCTGCAACTGGATTTCACGATATTTCTGTTTTTGAAAAATTCACTTTCACATGCAGTTTGTCGGCTATTTTTCTTCGCACATAATTTTTTCAGTGCTCGACTTCAGCTTTAATGAAAATATCGATAATTTAAAATAAAAGTGTGTTGACGTTTTTACGATGACAAGAGAAATTTTCTTAAATATTTGAGTGTAAAATTTGTAATTGAACTCTATCAAAAATTATGAACCCTTCGATGATGATCTTAATGAAATAATTAGTGATCGACTTTGTCCATAAATTTTTCCCACACAAAAAAAAATTATAGCGAGAAGCTCCGAGGCGATCGATTGCGAGTTCTGACCCAACCTTAGTTCAACATTAATATTTTTATTATTATCGCAAACTCATATTTAATGTCTGGTGTCTTTATCGCATCCCGTCTCGTCTCTTTTCGCCTATCTACCTTTAAAAATTAATATGTACAAGCGTTGTGTGTGAGCCACGCGTCTGCTTCGTTGTCTCTAGAACACACATTCGAGTTCAAGATAAACGTGAACTTTAATGCACACAAGAGAGAGAAATACATTAATTTATGCACAAAAGGAAATATGTTACACCTTAATTTCAACTTCTGACTTCAGAGAGAGAAAGAAAAAGAATTAAGTGAATGCAATCATAAAAAAGGTGCGACGAAAATGATAAAATTTATGTCGATGAGATTTGGATTCGACTTTTAATTGAGTGCATTGTGGATGATATTGAAGAATAAGAAGATTTAAATTTTTAACGTAAAATAGAAATTTGAAATTTTATAAAAAATTTCATTCAGACTTTTTTGGTCAAAACAAGCTCAATAGAGGGCTGTAACATGAAATTTTCCATGAAATTGACGTTCTCACGTAAAAAAACTTATCGATAGCAAAAAAGTAGATTTTACCATAATTTCTACGTTTTATGTGATGGAATGCATTTGTTTTCTTGAGATGTTATTATCACATAACTTTTTTTTTATGTTGATCATTTTGGAGCGACAATATCAGTATCACAAGATATGTGATGGCATTTTATGATTTTTATTTCTCTTTCTTTCGCCTCATTTCACCTTCACGATGCCGCTCTAATTAATTCGATGGTATTGAAAAATATTTTGTACCATAAATATTTTTTTTGAGGATAAACTGGATTAATTAACCGAGAATCAAAATTCCATTAATCATTTTTCTCTCTCTCGCTCGCTCTGAAATTAATTTCAGTTTTTCTTCTTCTTACTATCGACACACTCACTGATCATATACGTGTGTGTCTCTTGGATCTCCGTTAAGTAGGCTTAAGGCAAGCAAAAATTTTGTATTTTCATGAAATGAGAGATTTCGCAGATCATTGACTTTGATTTGAGCGAATATATATTTTTTTTGGTAGGGTGAATGTGAATTTTTTTCATATGCCGACAATTATGAAACATTTCGAATATTTATTACAATTGTGAATGTCTAATGGATCAATTTAGTGCAGGAGGGCAATTACATGCAAAAATTTATGTCGAATGAATTAAGAAAATTAATTTGAAATTCTTTTTAAAACACTTCTTTAACTCGTGCCAAAAAAGAGCGTCACCCCCAATTGAGACAATAAAACAGCAAAAAAAAGTGTTATATCTTGATATTTCAAATTAATCGCCGATCAATCGGAGGAAAGGAAATGGAATCAGCATGAGTTTGAGCTAAATGTGATGTTGAGCAAACACATTCTCTTAAATCACCCAGATTTATATCTGATGATAATCAATTTGATGTTGGGAGGAAAAAATATTAATTTTATGACATTTTCGAATTCTGTAATTGATCTTGTTTTTACTTGTGAGGTGTTTTTAATGACATTTAAGATCGATTAAATCGGTAGGTGAATCGTGACAGGAGAATAGAGACATAACTTCAACTGTCTCGATAGATTCGGATCTTTATGTGCTTTTCTCACAATACTAAAATGCCACTTTATGTCTCCATCATCCTCATCATTAAAATAGATTTCTTGCGATAATAAATTTATCGTCGACATCCACCGTGTGATTGCTGCTCTAATGTCGAATGGACTTTTTCAACAATTTTTATGTGTTTAAACAGTCCATCGATAAATGTTAGCATTTTTTTCGGCAACACTCTTTTAGGGCCATTAAAATGTGAATTTTATTAGCACTGCCGATGTCTACTTGATACACATTTTTAAAGGTTTTCTTTGTTCACTCGAAACGATCATAAAAAGATTTTCAATAAAAATTAAATTTTTTCTATAAAATTAAAATTCATAAGTTTTTTACGAGCTCTCTTTTCATTATCAGGTGATCCAAATTATTATGCTCGCTATTCATTAAGGAAATTTTTTCGAACTTCTCTTGTTAGTGAGACGGCCATAAATTTTTTAATGTTTTGACATTTTTTGAACGTAAAAAAATAAAATTTCAATTTGAATAGAAAATTTTTGCGGACGTATGAAAATTTTACGACCCATAGACAGTGAAGTTTTTTATTAATTACATTCAACTACCATAAATTGAGGCGGGAGACTCGATTCTCGCCCAGACGACATGAAAGACATGACACCGATGAATGGTCGAGTTAAAATTTCTTGCAAAAATTTTTTTACATACTTTTAAAATTTCATTTAAAATAAATTTAAAAATTTCTGTTTGAAAATTTCCACAAGGATAAAAGTGCGCTAAAATTTTATTGATCCGTCCACCATGGCGGCAGTAAAAAGACACAGAGCGCCGTGAATGATTGAATATTTATAATGCCTTAGAATAATTTCTTCCTTCACACTCCTCACAGATTCTTTATAGCTGCGATGTATGTCCGAACGTTGTCAAATTAATATTTATGAAAATTAAAACAATAAATTTTCACTCACTTATTTATGATTTCTCGTGAAAGAGAAAGAGGGAGGCAGCTTGAACCGAATAAAATGAAGCGTAAAAAAATGCACTTAAGAAATTCCACGAGACATAAACGATTTCGACTTCTCAACACACAGTAAACCATAGAACGAATTTATATCGTAAGTAGACTAAGGGATGGTCAACTTTTTAAAATTGCCAGTTATATTTTTAAAACTTTTTAAACGTCCACCCCTAGATTTTTTATGAGAATTTACAAAAATAACATGTGAAGAAAATCACCCGGCAGCCAAAAAGAAGAGAAGTGCATCCGAATGATAATAATTATAGCATATATCACTCACTGGTGAGTAATTCATTGAAACTTATTTTCATAATATTGGAATGCAATCATGGCAATAAAATTCGCTTTATGTGAGAAAAATATTTTTTCAACTCAAATTTATTGTGCTTGAAAAATTAAAATTTATGGAATTGATTTTTTTTTGAAATGAGAAAATTTTAATTGTTTTTCGTGTCAAATTTCTATGAAAATTAAAAAATTTTCACACACTCTCAATTAAAAATTATTCCCATAATAAATGGTAGGACATAAAACTCTTTCTATCGCATTATCGAGATCGTCATCAACACGAATCATTCATGGATTAAGATTACGATCATTTTCTCTCACTATAAACTATATAAAATTGATTTTCATTCAGATCAACTTCTTCTTAGTGCCACATTGTCACGCCACTATACTAATATTGATTGAGACATAAAAGTGTCATTTTTAATTTCCGACTTGGGATTTTGTCGCGCTGCGAAGAACGAGAGATTTTTAAAACAATAAAATTAATTTCTATCAGCCATCAAATTGCGTAACAGCGTGCAGCCTTAATTTAGCAAAATTCGACCAAGCTGAGGTGAATGAGTGAAGTGTATTATGAAAAATTATTAGCTACTTTAAGTTTTGATTCCATCAATCATCGACCTATCGGCATATATGCAAAAAAACAGCTATGCCTTAGTTTCACTCTCGAACATTAACCCTCGTCACTGTAGATACACATGGCAATCCTCACGATCAATCATTTAATTTTTTTTTATTATTTCAGAGAGTCGTTTAAGAAATATTTATTAAGTAACTAGTAAAAAATATGTTTTATTTTTATGATCTCTTGAGTGCGTGGAGAGTGAGAGGTCATTTGGGTGTGATTGAACAATTTGAGTAATTGATTTTTTGTGACTTAAATTTGTTAATTGCACAGTAGCACTATTGGAAAAAGATTTAATTTTCCGCTCGAAACTCAAGAAAATGAAATGCCTTATTATTCTTATGTTTCATGGTCAATCAAATGTTTGGTCCTTAAACCTCCTAAAAATGCCAAGAAGCAATTTTTTTGGACGTAGGAATCGAGTGTTTGCACCCATTTTCTATGAACCCTCTTAAAATTTAATTTTATTAAATGAGCTCTAACTTTTTACTCTTTTCCTTCCTGAAATTGGTTCTTTCTGAAAAGTTGTTTATTTTTTTATTCTCTATCGATTTGCATCAACAGAATTTTTTATTGAGCTTAGCATGCTGATTTGTAGCTTCCTGAAAATTGCTTAACTTTGAGTGTCAAGACACGTGGAATGAAAGAGATCGAGCATAAATTTAATTGGCTACAAGCAATCAAAATGTGGGGAAAAGGGGAAAAGGAAAATAAATTTTAAAAAATGATTTTCTGAAATTCAAAATTTAAATCATATTTTTTTTGGTAAAAAAGCAATAATTCTTAGTTTACAAAAATAAAACCACCATTAATCTCAAATATTAACTTTCACAAAACGGATTTTTTAAATTATTTCGGCCCCTATTTCCCCTCCCATTTTTTTTTCGCAATTTTTACCACTTCTTCCCATAACAATTTTTAAAGCCAAACATCTAACTAATAAAATTTGCAAACAAGGATAAAAAAATCAAAAGACATCAGAAGTGAAAGAGAAAGAGACATTTAAAAAAAAAACTAAAGAAAAATCACAAATGCAATTTAAAATTTGCATAAAGATTTTAAAAATTAATTTTTTCCCTAGGAGTAGGAAATTGATTCAAATAATTTTAAATTTTTTAAATTCCATCCCTTGAAAAAATCATTCAAAAAATATCAAATAAAATATTTTTAATGACCAAAAACATTCAAAAATCATGTTGTATACGAAAAAAGTGTGAAATTAATTTTTCAATGAAATTTGATCGCATTATTTTTCGAGTCATTAATTTAAATCCAGAAAATATTTATAGTTACTCTTTTTTATAGTCAATGGACCTACTAACTATATAAATTTTAATGTTGTTCCGTTATTGATTTCTTTCACGGTCATTATGTTCATCTCCTCATGCTGCGGTTGCTCACGATGAGAAGTCGAAAGTTTTTGGCAGTTTAATGGATTTTCTATCGAGAGATTCTTCGGGTAATTTTTATGACATTTCGCAATAACTAATGACACGCAGCGATGGCTATCACTATCACATTTTTCAAAGACATAGCTGTGGGTCGTTTTCAACATTCATTTATAAAGAAATTATTTTTGCAATATTTGATTTCGATATGGTCATTAAAGATGACAGTGTGTGGCGGAAAAGTGAGTTAGCAAAAAATTTTTATTTTCAAATCCACAAATTTTATTTGTTGACTTGAAAAAGTTTTAAAACATCAAGTGTGTCCACCCCTTGATTAAGAATATTCTAACCGTTGATTTTAACTTATAAAAAACACATTTCGCCAAACTTTCATTTAACGCAACAATAAATTCGATTTACTCGACTAGTTGGGTGTCATTATTTGAATAGCTCGCGTATATGATCAGTAAAACAAGAAGAAGACAAGAGCTGAAAGAAATCGGACAATTGAGCGGAACAAACAAGCACACGGAGACCCTAAGACACATCGCGGGACTATGAAGAGTCGAGCAAATATTTGAGCATTGCCTTTTCTTTCAATCTTTCGCCATATATACATAACATAATAATATCTCACTCTCTCGCCATAATAATAAATACAAAAGACAAGACACGAGAGCATTTTGTGAAGGTCGTCAATAATTTTTTTTCTTCTTCATCTTTTCTCACTTCATTCCATTTCACTTGCCATTTCGAGCCACTGCCACCAAAACAGAGAGAGTTGAACACGTCCAGATCATTTAATTGTAATTGTTTGACTTCATGCAAACTCATTTCGAGGAGAGATTTTGTCTTGCGTTCGAGTGGCAGTGAGAGAGAGATGTCAAGGAGTGTGAGTCATTTTTATATTTAAATTTTTTAAAGTAAATAATTTTAAACTCGTTATAAATTGATTAAATTTTTTAAAAATCTCAAAATTCCATCCCTCGATTTCAATAAGAAATTTTTTAATGAGCATCGTACGATTTTTCTCTCAAACATTTTGTGTGTGCTCAAGAGGGAGTTGAAAAATATTTGTCGATGAGATTGAAGCAGGTGATTTAAATGATTGGTTGAAAGGTGAACTGTACGCGGACACAGAGATATGCAATAGCTGATAATGAAATGAGTTTGATGTAAATTTTCGAACAATTTAAATGAAATTTTAAAAAGCTGCAAATCAAAAAAATTAATTACCATTTCGATAAATTCCATTCGGAAGCGTCATCGACTTCATCAACCTTTAGCCATTAAAAATTAATAAATTCATCTTGAAAGCTTCGCGTTGAATGAAGTGAAAATAAATGTGAATGTCTCATGTGTGTGCCATTGTAATCGTCGTTTTATAAATTTCATACGCATTATGAGTTAATGAAGAGATTTAAGAAGAAATTCCGCCCGTCAGCAGAAAAATAAAATATTTTGTGAATCCCACAAAACGACTTCATTATGATGTGAGTCCAGAGCCACACAAAAAATCATTAAATTTTTCAATAATTATTTGATCTTCTCCTAACGGCACCGGTGGAATAAAAACTGAAAATAATTTGTAAGGGGTTTAAGCGAGCATTAATTTCTTATCTCTACCATTCAGTTGTATTTATTATTAAATAATGTTTTTAATGACTTTATACAAAAACTTTTGCCTTCATGACATTTTAATGATTTAATAAAAATTTCTGCACATTCGGCTTAAGTGAATTGTGTGTGAGAGAGAGAAAGTTCAGCAGGTCCATTATGTCTGCCACATTGAGACCTGCAAAAATCTAATGACGCTGATGTGAAGAAAAAAACTTGAACTATTGATTGACCAGTGATCGAGCGAAAAAAACCTCTCAAAATTTTGCGCAATCTACTTGACCCGGTCGCGTAATTTCTTCGCCTCATAAAATTTCACGAGTGACCTTGAGTGCGAGGAAAAGTGAAATTATGCTTGGCTTAATTTATTTAGATTTATTTTTTAATAATTCAAATATTTTTGACATAGGTTCTGAGACTTTGCCGCACGTCCTGATGAAATGACAGTTTTAAAAATTTATTTATATCAAAGGCGCTTAGCTCGTAAATTTCTTCTTCTCTTTTTTAACATATTTTTCTTCTGCTCACCTCATAAAATATAAATCATTCATAGATCGACTCTCAAAACTAGATTTCTCGGGCTGTTGCAAATAAAATTACAGGTTATTAGTTTCAGAGTCGATTTGGAGTGAAATGTGATTCGAAATGGTAAAACAAGTGAGGCATTATCGGTGCGCCGCGTTCTCAGTTTCACTGTTCTCTTTGCAAAAAGCTCCGCAGAACTCCGCCTTTTCCGAATAGCTTCGCTTTTAACTTATTTTAATTTTTAATTTAATGAGTCAAAAACAAAAAATAAATGTTCTATTTTCAGCCATGTTCCATTTTCCACCGTGTTCCATTTTCCACCATGTTCCATTTTGTACCATGTTCCATTTTCCGCTATGTTCCATTTTCCACTATGTTCCATTTAACACCATGTTCCATTTAACACCATGTTCCATTTAACACCATGTTCCATTTTCCACCATGTTCCATTTTCCACCATGTTCCATTTTCCACATGTTCCATTTCCCACCATGTTCCATTTTCCACATGTTCCATTTCCCACCATGTTCCATTTCCCATCATGTTCCATTTCCCATCATGTTCCATTTTCCACCATGTTCCATTTCCCATCATGTTCCATTTTCCACCATGTTCCATTTTCCACTGTGTTCCATTTTCCACTGTGTTCCATTTTCCACCATGTTCCGTTTTTATATCCATGCCAATCGATTACTGGTCCAATCACGAGTTCAACGATACCCATGAAGCCATAGTTCTGAAAAATGGACATTATGGCTGTCCGTGGCACGACCTATGGTCACGACTCGAAAAATCCTTAGTGCCTGCTCATATAGTACCTCAGCACCATATAAACTCCCGACGCTCAATAAAATTTTTCATTAACTCTCAAAAAATTTCTTACTCTCACGATGAAAAATTTTCAACACGTGCTTCTCTCTCCCATACAAACTTATTTATTTAATTTAATTAACTTTTATGAGTTTGCGTAAATTTTGTAGTAGCAGGTAGTCTTCTTCTCAACTAGCAGAATTAAATAAAAAAAATTCGAAGAAAATCCGTTGATCCGTGCGACCTGTAGAGCGCGAACAAAAAACGTCTCCCGGATCCCGGATCCCGGATCCTTGATCCCGGATGCTAACAGCACTCTTTTGACGATCCTGCCTGACCTGGGCCATGGATCATATAAGTGTGTATACTTTTTAGATTCGTAATTCGATGGCCTTACATGTGGCAAAAGTTCTAGATCGAAATAAGGCTTTTTGAAGGCAGCAGGTGACAAAGAGAGTTTTCTCTCAAGATCGAAAACAATATATAGCGAAGCTATAATATAGGTTTTCGACGCGACTCAATTGACGTCGATATGAAATAATGTGAGCTTTAAGCATTTTGGAGCACTTAAGATAATTGCCAAAAAAATGACTTAAATTCCAAAATATGGAAATATTAATTTTTTTCATGGTCGTTGGTGATGGTTGCGGATATGCAGTTCACAGGTTGCTAAAGAGGCATTTAAGAGGATTTTTGTAATGACAATTTAGATCTGATTTATTTTAAGGAGTGATAAAATTTTAAATCAGACGAAAAAAGTCGAGTTAATTTATCTAAAAAAATTATTTAATCTCAGATAAATGCACACAAAAGTCTCGTCACCAAAATTTGCCTATCTCAACAATTTTTTCTCCATCTTATCCTCTTAATATTTGTTTAAAAAAATTATTGTCATCTCGAGTATTTGATTGTCCACTTATAAAGTCATTTTTTTTTCTCGAGCTGAAATCCGTAATGTGTGTAAGGATTAAGATATTTCATGTGAAATTGGCTTGCGATCGTCTCATCAATGTACTCATTCTTCTTCGAGCGAAAGAGATTTATTTTAACAGTCTCGGTCTTGTCGCTTTTATTGTGTTATTAACTTTAATCCTTTCCATTCAATTTGTGAACTTGTGTGTGATTGCTAAAGTGGCAGTAAAATACATGAGAAAAATTTATTTATTTTTTAAAATCTAAATTAAATTTGAGAAATTTATGAAATAAATTAAAATTTTAAATATTATCAGGTTTTGCTTCTCTGTAAAATTATTTGCAGTCTTATCTCTCTCTTTTTCCCCTTAAATTGTCTTGAGAGAGCGTGAAGAGAGAGTTAAATTTGAGGGGAAATGATCATGGACAAAGGTGGGGAATTTTCTCCTCACGCATAATTTTTTCTCTTTCTCTCATGCCATCCAAAAAAATTGATCATTTTTACGGAGAATTGTGTTGCCTTTTCTCGGAACAGAAAATGATTTGGCATGAAACACCGCGGATGCTTTATGTTTGAGGTGTGGATATAAATATTTCGCTTCATCGCGTCAGAGGATTTCTCGAGAAAAATGACATTTCAATGACAGTTTAAAGTAAAAATCTAGAACGAGAAAAAATAATGAGCGATTGATTTTTGCGAAATAATTTTTTCAGGCGTGGGATTTAATTTTTTTTTTTGTTGGGATTTATTTTAATAAAAATTAAATATGATAAAAATCATTTTCCATCCCTTGCGAGTTTATTTTTATGGAAATAACAATTGACGGACTTTATTTGGAAATTTATTAGTTGTACTGCTGTGCTGGTGGAAAAATTACTTGCATCATATTTTCGCTATGGGTTGTTTGCTTTGTGCTTTATGAGCTCAGATGCCAGAGACGAACAATCCGTGCTGCATTGAATTTCCTTGAACCAAATAAATTTATATTTTGCACGTTACGTGTAATGGGGTTGAGGTTTGTCATGATTTAATTATGGCTAGTTTTGTGAAATAAAGTAAAAAAATTCCTTCAAAATCGAGAAAATAAACTTTAAACTTTCAATTTAATTGAGTCAACTTTAACCACTGCATTTCTGATAATCCACTTAAATCTCTCGGAAACCTTAATTTTTATTGTTGCTACCTCAACAATAGTTTCTTTATTTCACTCGCAATTCAATTATTTTTTATTATATTTTTTTAAAAATATAATCGGATGTGATAAGAGAAGAGGTAAAAAGAGCAATCGAAATGCTGCCTGCATAAATGAATGCCAAACCAATTGCTTCGCTTTATATTTCTACTTAAGTGCAAGGGATGGTGAAATAAATTCTTCAATTGTTCAAAAATTATTTAAAATTCCTACGAATAATTTTTGAACAATTGAAAAAAATTATTTGTAAGAATTTTAAATTATTAAAAAAATTCACATAAACTTCTCATCCCTCGCCTTAACCCCCGTTTTATTTGTTGCGAGTGCGGAGTAACGAAAACAATAATTTACATACAATAATGCGCGAGAGAGTCGGTTCAATCCTTTCAAATCCGCTTCGGATTTTCGCGTTGTTAGCAGATTACGGCGAGTTTGTATGCCGGAAGGTAAAGATGTTCATTCAGGGCTGATTGTATGTTGATAGCTTTAAAATGCTACTGTTTTTAGCGTTCCATAAAGCACAGCCCTGATGTGCGGACCGAGAACAATTGTGGTCGAGATCTATTGGTGCACGCGCAATCGAAAAATGTGCATTATCTGGCCTTATTTACGCTAATTGAGCTTCTGAAAATTTTAAAAGAGTGAATAGTGAAGGTGGAGATTAATTTGGTGGTTATGTCACCGTTTTTTATTTAATTTAATTATTTTGAAAATATTTTAAAAAAATCAAAAGTCAAAACTTTGACACGATTCCCAATATCAGATGCCTCTTCCTGCTTTTTTTCTCGATATCCATTTGAACACAAAAGATGCGCTGAAGATTATTTTGTTAAACGAAAAAAAAAAGAGTAAGAAAAAATCTTTTGTTTTTCTTCTCATCGAGGACGTAAGCTGAACACATACAAAAAATGTCTTTAATTAATTGAAGAAGCATCTCATGATAAATAAAATGAATAAGAAACCGCTGAAATGTCATTAAACTCTAAATGCGAAGTTCTATTGTGTTTTTCGGGATTATTGTTTGGAGAATTCACTTTTGGGGTCATTTTAAAAATTGGGTCACGGCCTAAAAAAAGTTTTAAAATTGAAGTAAATTAAATAATTAGTAATATCTTAATAATTTTTTAAATTAATGAAGAAAATTATAAATTCGATTTAAAAAATATCAAATATGAATTTCATTGGTTTAAAATGTAAACAAAATCCACTCCACTTCCTTTCATAATCTCGCAGTAAAAAAATATGAAAAAATAATAATCTGAAACACATTTCACGATTAGCATCATCAGCTCTTCCTTTCGGCATTATCGACTTCGGTTGACAATGAATATCGACAAAAATTTCTCTCACTTCTTACACACATAAAAATGCCTCATCCAATTAGTTCTGAAGTGAGTTTCATATCTCGTTAAGGCCCCCCTAAAAAAGTGCTCTCGAAATATTTATATTTATTGCTTCGCATCTCGCGATACCTGTGTGTGGGATGATTGGCGGTTCAGTTAGTTGGAGAGACAAGAAATTTTAATAAATAAAAATATTTTCTTTCCGTTTGCTTCTTTAGAGCATCGATTGGTTAACAATAAAATCAAAAATATTGTGAAAATGATTTTTGTTTGTTACCAAAAGCTGCTGTTTATGAGATGGAAGTTGAAGTGATAAAGTGTTGATGATTTTGTTACAAAAATAAATTTAATGAATGAATTTTAAAATATTTTCTTTAATTTTTAAAACTTAAAAATCAGTTAAAAAATTTCTAAACTCAATTTAAAATAATTCAAAAACAATTCACACTTTGAAAACTCTCAAAGCTCTCTCGTTAAATTTATGCGTGTGTCTCATGCCACGCAACAAAAGAAAATCTCTTTAAAATTGATGGCACGCGTCATAATTCGTCGACTCTGGTTGATTGTCTAAGACTATGTGAAGATTATGTTTCTCGCGTTTAAGTAAATTCAGTTAAGTGGATTTGAGTTCATTAATTATTTCCATCTCTCGCCACACGAGACACATTCCTAAAGAGATGCAAGCAGCACACGCAATAGAGAGACAGGCAGTTGTGATCAAACAAACAAGTTCAACAAATTGAGACCATAACGAATCGCTTCTATGACCATAACTTAATCGATAATAATCCACTAGATAGTCGACCATCACTGTGACATGCATACACACACTAATGTGTGAAATCTGATCGCCAAACGTTCTTTGATTGTGGTCCCATAAATATTTTATTACACTTTATTTGATTGTTGTTGATAATTGATTTTATTGCCACAATTTATTTATATTCGATTAAATCGAGCTCATAACTCTTCGACGACGGTGTCTCGAATGTGCATGCTTTAGAGAAGAAGGAAAAAAGAGCGATGCGAATGGAAATAGAGATGATCGTAAATTTTAACTCTTTGCGTTATAAAAAAAGTATAGGCAGTTGTAACTTGATTGAGATAAAAAAAAATGTATTACAAGATCATCAATGAGGTAGTTAATAAAAGGTAGTTTAGATGTTTATGTAAGTAAAAAAATTTAACGGTTTTTTTTAATTTAAAAGTTTTACGCTCTTTACAAAAAATACCAGCTGCTCTCAAGTTTTTTTGCTTACTTTGATAATAATTTTTATGGTACCTAATTTTGAAATTAAAAAAGTACGTTATAAAAATTCACATGAAAAACACAGTAAACTTCATAACGTAATTTTTAATTTCAAAAATTGAGGTACCAAAAAAGTGATTATCAAAGTAATCAAAAAAACTTAAGATCAACTGGAAAAAATAAAAACTCTTTCAAAAGTCACAACAAAGCCCAAAAAACTCATCTCCACCCACAAAAATTGTTTGCGTTTCTTCTCTTTTTTGTTTTGGTGTTCACATTCAGTGAGAAATGCTGACCTTTGGCTTCTTGGCGTAAATAAAATATATGAAATCGAGTTTCGGCTCTTTTTTGTTGACGCGCTTCATATCTCAATTGATTTTTTCTTTCTTTCAAATTCAGATCGATACTAAAGACAATAAAAGGTTTTGAAAAAGATTTTCTTGGGATCTATCAAAAAATGAGGTGTGTATTTTTTTAAAGTTTTTCATCAAAATTTATTATTATTTAAGAAGCAAGTAAAACTCATTTTATACGATGCTCCCCTTCGATTCATGCGATGGTTCTGCCCCACGCATTAACGTGTCGTGAAATCATTATATTGTACGATATTCGTATATATGCGATGGAAAAAATCATAATTTCACTATATGTTAAAAGAATTATGAGCGATTGAATTGAGTCGAATTGAATGTGTGTTTTGTTACCTCTACAGTGTCTGCCTTCCATGTACACACAATGGACTTTTGCGAGAGCGAGGTTATTTTATTTTATTTTTTGAATAAAAGACATGCTTTATGGGCATTATGCTGCCTTTTTATCAACAAATGCATGAACGCGTCTTCGAAACATTTTGAGTCGCGCGTCGGCGTGGGTGATTCCACACTTTGAACATAATGCTACAGCATCTCGCAATGTACATTTTTTAATCCAACATAATTCATAAATGTGATACGACACTGCCAAGCCTTCGCGTTAAACATCTTACTTTGTCGTGATTCTTTTTATGTCACTAGGAATGGACACTTTAAACTTTTAAAGCATTTTCGTAACAAAATGTCCACTCCTAGCATGCTCTACTACACTCCTCACTAGCTCACTTTCCTTAATTAAGAATTCAACTCGTCAATTTGTTGCAATCATTACAATTTAATTAATTGATGCGTTAATTTATGATAAACCGTTACTGTGCGCGCATCTAAAGTGATCGTCTATAAAAAAAACTTGCAAACTTGTCCTCCGATCGCGAAGTGATGATGTCGATTCCTGATGAGTGTAATCGACTTGAGACTTTAATTAACGTCATGTCAATTTATAAGTTTGTAACGCATTTAAGTGCATTAGAAATTAAGATATTTTTTTTTGAAAAATTAATATTCGTTAAATTTTGTTCCCTCGCAAAGAATCTTGTTGTAATTTTCCATCGCGCACTTAATCCTCACAATAAAGTGTCTTTTTTCATCAACATCACCCCCGTTTTTTAATCCCATTTTAATCTTTGAGCTGATGATGTCATTGTCTGAGAACATAATCAGAGTCAATCCATTTAGCCCACTTTTTATTTTTCGCACAACAGCAGCAAGGCTAAAAACTCTTGTTAACAATGGCAATCAATTAACAAGAGAGAGAGAAAAAGAATTCTTTTTTTCATTAAAAGCACACACTCGCTCTTAATTAATAGACTGCAAATTGGCAGCAGCAGCAGTGTTGAACGACAGCTAAAATATATATAAAAATGTGCAACACTTTAAGACGCTTTAATTGATGTAAATTTTTTTATTGACACAAAGTTGTTGAGGAGGAGGAAATGCATTTCCAAATGAGTTGCATGAATACATTGCGTAAAGTAATCTCGAACGTTTTGTAAATTGTTTATTAGATTTCAACGCCTACGAAAGTAATGACACTAATTAAATGCACTTGCATGATGTTGTGCGTTAGAGTGTTGCTAATTTTAATTGAATCTGAGTGACATGCTGAAAAAAGTAAAATTTTTAAATTAATTCAAAAAAGAATCAACGACAAATTCATGTGCGACCAAAACACAATGAAAAATTACAAGTCATTAACCGAATCATAGAAATAGAAGCTCAACTAGAAGCTTAATCCAAACCACCGAAAAAAAAGAACGAAGAATTTACATGTAATCATTTGACTGTGGAATGACTTGCCATTAATCTTAACCACGACACGACTCTCACTCGTTGTCTCGTGCAATTAATGAAGATTTTCTTTCTCCACATCTTTCTCAAGCATTTCAGCGATGATATTTGTCAAAATAATAAAAATGACGATGATAATTCGCTTAAATTGATTAGGAAAAATTTAAATTTATTAAAAACATTCAATTTGTATATTTTTATTCTGATAGTCGATACTTTGATATTCCATAAACAAAAAAGATTGAAAATTTCTTAATCCTCTGAAAAATGCCTGAAAGGATTATGGAAGTCGTGCGATAGAAAGATCAAAGATGATTTTTTCGATGCACACCTACACGAAATTATAAACTGTATGGTATTTTTAATAAAAAAATAATTAATCACACTAAATCACTCAAAACGTTATGATTGATTTAGTCATTGAATAAATTTTATTGAATTGCTCCGATAATTGACTTAACAATGTGAAAAGTAAGAAAGGTCACAGTATCGGACATAAAATCCCATTAATTTACTGCAATAAATCGCTTGATCCAGAATTGACAGATCGTGCATGCAATAACTCATAGGGAAATAAATTTAACAAGCATCAGAAAAAAAAGCATTGAAATTTTTGCAAAATTGTTTACAAAAAAATCACTTTGAAAAATTTATACTTTTTAAACGTGAATCTATAAAAGCACACACGGTCACTCATCTAGATTGTCTAAATTAGCGACCTACCTCAAAAAAAATTATTTTCTTGGTAACTCACAACTCTCAACTTCGCCCATAATAAATCAAATGCACACGTCGTTATTTGCTGCCTCCCCTCTCATTATTCTAGCATATAACTTGCTGATTTTTATCAATCGAGCATGAGACTTGTAATAGAAACAATTGCCGCTTTAATAATAATTCTTAAAATGCACACACAATGCACAAAAATGGCGCAACTAATTTGTTAAGTTGCAAGTGTTCATTGTGCAGGTCAACTCAAATTTTTCATCATTAAGTTCCGTTAAAAATATTAAAAAAATAAATATAAAATAGAGTTAAAGATATAAAATTTCAAGGTTTCCACCCCTAGCAACACTTAAGTTGGATTAAAGAAAAAATTTATGCTTCACATTCGATTGGGGTCATTGTAGCTGGTGAGTGTATATCAAGTGGAAATTGTCGCCTTGCTATTTGAAAAAGAAACATGAATTTCATTAAATTACTTTCATTCTGACTTCTCTGCTGCCCACGTGCCATGGCCGCAGTCTGTGTGTGCGGTGCAGAAATACCTGCGACATGTCGAAGTTAGTGCATAAGCACTTTGAGAATAAATTGATACACTTTATGAAATTCCTGAAAGCAACAGAGAGAGAAAATTATTGTCGCAAATTTATCAATGCAACTTTTCAGCAATTAAAATTTATTTCATCTCATTTCGCAGTTTCGCTACTGTTTAAGTCGCTGATGATTGCAAATGAACTTCTTTCGAGTGTAATCAGGCGCACCTTCGAGATGATTTCTGTTGAAAGGGAGCGAGAGGCGATCAATTAAAGCATAAACTGGTTTTCATGGTCGGAGAGTGCGAGGCAAAGATTAATTGATGGATTAAATCGGGTGTCCGGAAATTCTTCCAAAAGCAAGGGATTAGATTTAAATAAATATTTTTAAATTTGCCAAGAAATTGCTGAGAAAAAAAACGTCCTCACCCCTTTTAACGAGACATTCCACTCGCATGAGTGTGACACTTTACAAATTCATTATCATTAATTTAATTTAGTTATTTTTAAGCTCTCTTTTCTCCAGCAATCTTTAAGCGCATACGCGATGATTAACTAGACTTATTTATTTGCTTAATCTTAATTTAGTCGTAACAGTCGAGAGCGATAAATGCATTCCTGTCCTGGTTAATCGAGAGGCGAGCATCGACAGAAAGGTTTTTCACAAGAAATAATTTTTCTTTAAACTCGAGAAGCCACTGCCGGAGTTAATTAAGCAATATTAATTAATATAAATCGATCGTCATAAATTTGTCGATTCTCCGCTCACTTTTTCCATTCACAATGCCGGCATTTCATAGAAATCGAGCGAAAGAATAATTTCAGATAACACACACCTTTTTATCACGCGTCTCGCCTTCTTATTTACGGAGAGAAATTCTCTCAAGATGTTGTAGTGAGACGGCTTCCCGACATTCCGTTCCCGTGTGATATAAAATTATTTTTAAACACCGAAAAAAAAAATTAAGTTATTTTTATCAAATTTATGAGAAGTTTTAAAGGATTTTTAAAATTAAAAAAAATTACAAATTTTAAAAAAAATGTTTATCAAGAAGCTCTTAAAAAATTATTTTGTTTTGAAATTTTAGGATTTGAACCTCAATTTTATCAATGTTAAAATTTACATTAAATATTTTCGGTGCTCACTTGTTAATTAAATGTGGATAATCTTCTCTCAAAAATTAAAAAACCATCAACCCAATAATTAATTCATAAAAAAGAGATTGTAATGTCATTCTCAATCACAACTTCATAAATTAATTGATAAGACTTTTTCTTCGGTGCACTGGTTTTAATTAAAAGTCACACATAATGACTTGAGAGATATTTTTTGGGTGTGCATTAATTCAAGTGAAAGGAAATCGACGTGAAAATGATGAGATCTCATTTGTGATGCCAATTAAGTGCAGACATACGTATGCGCGAGATTCGAGGTGGGGAGGAAATGTATGCAAATTGCACATTCAGTCAATTAAATTTAAATATTTATTTTAACAAGAAAAGTTTTATTGAAAATTGCCAATAAACAACCGAATCGCCTTGGAAAAGTGTATGCGGTGTTATTTTTATTGAAGTTTCCTGAAGTGTGCGGTATGAGAATAATAATTAGTTAAAATGCTAAGTGGGGAATTAGTTCAAATAAATTTTTTTGGAGGTGAATTAAATTTTTAGTTTTCTTGATTTTTTGTCAAAACAATAAAAATTAAAAATATCCATTTAAGTCTATCTCACAGTTTCCTCATCAAAGTCAACATTAAGAGAAAATAAGTTCAGCAAATAGAACAACTCTGTCTAATCTTGTTACAGCTCACTGCTCTTTACAGTTTTGCCGCCGTTGCGCACACTTTAAAGGCGTTGTTTGCAACTTGCATCTCACTCACTCGAAAAACACACTCGCCATGCACACTCCGCATCGAAGATAGCATTAATGTGATAAAATTTTAATTGAAATTACTCACGCGCGTTTGCTCATTGTTGCGATTTTCAATCCGTAAGGCAATAAATTTTTTTCAATAGACTCTGTTACTACAAGTCGATTGCATTCATGCTACAATTGCCTTCGAGTTATTCAAAAAAAGACTTTTAATCAGTTTTTTTTGCGCTTTATGTAGAAAAAAGAAACCCACGCATAATTTAGTTTTATTTACTTTTGTCGCGTTGGATGTCGAGCGACATAATGAAGACAAAAAATGTTGGATTAAGTTCGAGATAATAAAAGTTTAAAAGTAGTTGATGAAAAATTGGCGCAAGATTAATTTTTTTTCTACGTCTTTAAATTTAACGTATTTGTTAAGTTCAAAAAATTCAAGTCATGCAATTTTTTCTCATTTATTTCAATCGATGGTAAAAAAAGCCTTTTAAAGCGCAGGCAAAGTTTCTCTCATCAATTGCCTTAAGTGACAAATTGGCATCTTGATGATGATGTTATCGATCTGTATTTATTGGATGTTTCGCCGACATTAAAGCTAATTCATCAATCCGGTGGCATCTCTTGCTCTATAAAAACAATGCGCTATAATTTTCTTGCTGAATCATCGTTGATGGCTTTACATCAGATTTGCACATTTATTGTTTCACATTAACTCGTTACTTGTCTCTTGAGACTCGCAATCTGATAATTATTATTATTTTATGAGCACCCACGCAATTTGTATGATATTAAAATCAATTTGACGTTGATGATATTTTTTGAATATTTGTCAATCAATTTAGACTGAATTTGAATTAATTATTGAGTAAAAAAATTTATTTTTAATTGAATTTAAATTAGGTGCACATTTGATTATTTAATTGAAAAGATGTGACAGATAGAGCGACAATCAGACCTACACTCAGCGTCACGTCAACGAAGACAACGAACATTAGCGATTTTTCTAGACTCGTTCGGGAGCTCCAGAAGCTTTTTGTGCTAAAATTGGATACGAAAATAATTTTTTTATTCAAATTCTTCGAACTCACTTTTCTCCATCCATTGAATTTTTATTTATTCAACTCAGATTTGTGCGAAATCTCCTTCAATCGAATAAAAAAGACCTACTGAAAAATAAATTTTTATCAAAAGAAATAAGCAGCGATTGCCTCATAATAATATCAACAAATAACTTGATAAAAACCTTTCTTATCGCACTTTGCACAATTCATATCAACCGAAATTTTTTCTTTAAACATTTAAGAGTGAAATACGAAGTAAAAAAATCAAGAGAGCGAAAGGGTTCACTATTGAGAAATTTCGATAAACCTTTTTGAATGTGATTGAAAATGAGACTCAAGGGTTGGGTACTGAAAATATTTAGAATTTGATGGATCGATTGTCCTTAAAGCTAACAAAACTTCGTACATGAACTCAATGCCAATAATTCATAAATCAATATCAATTTTGAGCAATCGATAATGACAATCATGTGTCATTTCACTTCGAGAACACACCATAAAAATGATTAGCTCAGTTCAATTTCATTTTGTGGACGATAATCTTCCAATAATCTATCAAATGATGATGAAACGCCCACGCAAACGAATGACAGTCAATTGAGAGACTTACAGAAGATGATTAATGGCTCGACGACTTTACAATAAATTTGGCATTCGAGTTTTGTAAATTTTCTCCGCTAGTTTTTTGACACCTCGACGATGTGAATGACTCAAGTCATGTCGCAGCTTTCGTACATAATTTTTTTTTGTTGTTTCAAAGTCATCGGAAATGCTTCAGCTTTTTTTGTTATTTCTTCGTCTCTTCGCGAAACACTTTTGTGATGTAACACGCCGCCATACTCACATGAGTGGTAATGATTGGCGCCAAGCCGTTGAAAGAGTGCTTGAGAGCTGTTAAAATGTAAATTGGGTAATTCCGCGTGCTTTGAGCAAGGAACATTAAAAATTATTTTATTTTTTAAATTAATTTCTTTGGTTAAATTTTTAATTAATTTTTCAAAGAATTACTCATAAATCTACATTTTAATCGAATCAAGACGACTCTTTCTTTCCATAAAAGTTAAAAATCAGGCACACTTCTCTAGCCTTCACTGCAACACCCACAAAGTATCTTTTTGCTACTAATCCACTGCCTTCAACGCATTCCAAGGTGCTGTTTTGATGATGGTGCAGTGCTCATAATTTATTTAAATTTACATCAAAAAAAACTATTTATTTTAACGTAAAATATCCAAAAAATATCGTGTGATCGAAAAATAAATTTTTGAGTAAAAAATTTCTCACGGGCCACCCACAATGCTTTAATACCCTCATCATCAGCAATGCCAACTTCCAAATCTTATCAAAAAGAGTCTCCAACAATAACAAGAGCCAATAAAAGAATTCCCTCCTCGCTAATCCTCAAGAGTCAAAGCCGCAGTGTCTGTGTGGTGCTCAAATGCATGCTCACAATGATTTAATGGGCAGTAAAAGAGTCAGAGAGCTGTAAATTTAACACTTTTTATTTCGGACATTAAGCTCATGTCGCTTTTTAGGAGAATTACGAACTAATCACCTACGAAAAAAAAATATTACGATCGATTGATTGGATTAGTGAGGAGATTATTTCTATGACATGGATTGAGAAAAAGTTATTAAATCAAGTCGAGTCAATGTCAAATCGAAACATACGAAGAGACCTCGAAAAAAATGCATCGCACACCCACATGCATTAAGTGGTCATTGCCAGTAATTTTTTTGAGATGAAAGCTTTAAATTTAAAATTATGAAAAAAAAATTTCAGTGTCAAACCTCATTAAATTATTTAGTACGGCCAATACGGAAAAAAACTGACTTTTTCTTAAACCTCGTTTTGGTCATTATATTTTTATATTTTAAGACTTGGTTATTAAATATATACTTTTCCCCAGCTTTATTTTAGGATTTCACTTGCTTTAAAGGCAGTTAAAGTGCTTAAAACATTTTTATGTGTATGCACGTGTTTGATAATTTTTCCAAAGACTACTTTATAAAGTGGTAAAAAATATAATGATGATCAGAAAAGGTGTTCCTAACTTTTCATTTGGGCAATGATTTTATAAGTTTTGTATCCAGTTCTATTTAATAGCCTCATTGCAATGATTCTCATGTCTTACTCTAATTTTACTATTGTATACTTAAAGAGAAATATGCGATTTTTAATTTTGCACCTATTGGCACTTCCTGCGTATCCATACTCAAAATTTTTAACTGAAAGTGATACAAAACACAGAACTCCTTCTTCTAAATCCCAAATAAAATTTCTAAAATTATTAAATGAGAGTAAATTTTGAAATTTAGTTTTTCTTTTGAAGATATTAAGCACTTCCTGCAGGTAAAAAAAATTTCTAATTGTTTCAAAAGTTGCTAATGTTCTTCATCTAAAACATGCAAAAAAATTCAGATTTTTATCTTGAAAGAATCAAAAGTTATTGCAAAATCAAAAATACCCCGTTGGAATCCGCGGAAAAAAGTCAGAAATTTTAAGACTTACTTTTTCATGTTTGAGAGCAGATTACTCCATAACTATGAATGCTAGATAGTTCATGTGATATATCAAAAGACGCGGAGTAAAAAGTTCTATTAAGAAAAAATACAACCTGATTTTCGTTAATGTAAAAAACAGGAGTAAAAGCCAAAAAATAGGCAAAAAGTAAGTCTTAAAAATTTTCCGTATTGGCCGAGTAGCAATTTTTATCATCTTAATGTCTCCTTCCTACTTAAATATTTGCAACGAAAAAAAACGCTTCACCATTGAAAATATTAAAATTACCCCGAGTTAAATGTGGCGCCAAAATCCATACACAGCAAAACGTAATTCTTCTATAAATACTCAAATGTAGCCACAAACATACACGAATCGTATTGATTCCACTGAAAAATTAAGAGAACTGATTTTGCGTGGGCATCGAGTATACAAAGCTATTAATTTATGATTTTGACGAGAATACGACAGCGAATGATGACGATGTGAAGGCTGGTAGGAAGAAACAGCTGCGTTATTTGAAGATTATCAACGTATTCCACTACGATTAGTTTCATTCATAAAAAATTAAAATTCATGTGACTTTTAAATTGATGGTCGGTTAGAGCGCAATTTCATTCAAGTGGATTTAAATTAATTGGACTACAATTAAAATTATAAATTATTAAAATTTAATTTTTTAACTCACATAGCTAGATTAAAATTTTAAATCCCACGATTAAAAATAAATCCCTCTCATCCACTATTCAACAAGTCAATGCGGACAAAAAGCTCAATTTATTTTTCTCTCTCATTCCACTCCTATCTCACGCCACATCGACATCGCTAAAGTTATCGAATGAAGAAATGAAAATTAACATATTTATGAATGGAAATGAGTGACTCCAACTCAGGCCTCGATCAGACATTTATTAATTAACAATGTTGTTTCGATTGACGGGTGCGATGGTCTTCTAATTTATCGACATTGCACTACCATCATCATCGTCAGCATTTCCGAAGGGAGCGGAAGTGGAGATAATAGCGTAAGGAAAGCTCTCTTTCTTTTCTTTTTTTTTTCGGAGACTTTCTTACCGCGCATGACAGCATGCACAAAAAGTTGGAAAGACTCAACTGGAAAGCATAGAAAATTTTCATCATTCGATGTGAAAAAGTTGTGAGAGCTGCACAGAAAAAAGGCAAAAGTCGGGATCGAATAGAAAAAAAGGAATCTGTCCAGTGTTTAAAGTAGTGGATTAATTAGTTTAGGTGAATATCAGTGAGATGCTAATCAAACGTTTAAGTGAAATTTCTTTATGCTTGGATTAAAAAAGTTTTCTCGATAAATTATCACCAGCCACCTTCCGCATGTCGTGCAAATGATAATTTTTCTCTGCTGAAAAATCAATAGATTAAAGTGCCTTAGTCTCTATTTCTCCATCACACACCAGCAACTCCATGAGTGTATTAAATTCGCCACCACACCAAACGCCAAGGATGAACGAGGGAAAAAAGTTTAATTTGCATATTTTTTGCTTTTTCGCATTTGCATTAATGTGTCTCTTTCTTCGTTTACTCCGCAATGTTGCTCTAAATATGTCATGCGAGTCAGGGGTTGAACACTTTTTAAATCATTTAAATAAAAATGTAAAAAATATTTAGTTCTCACCCCTTGACAGTTCCATGTCCTTTTACCACATACAAACGTACACATCATCATGAACTTTTACATATGTAAACTCAACAAACATAAAGCGCGTTTCTTCTTTTTTTAATTTATGCGTAGCGTACATAAAAAATTCTATATGCGGAGCAAAAAAGTTTTCCTCGTGGTGGGACTTTAAAAATGTAGAAAGCATAAAGTGAAAAGGACAAAAAATGCGAGAAAAAGACAGAAATGGAAAAAATCTTTTTCCACTTTTTCATTTCTGCTCTTTTTTCCCTCCGATAATTTTTCATTCGATATTTTATACGAGGGTGAGAAGAAGCAATTGTAGATGGTGCTTTTAAAAGACGTACATGATAGATGATGAATATTGTGGAATCGTAATTTGTCATTACATGAAAAATTTATGAAAAATTGAAGCCATTTAAATTATTTTTTAAAAGCTTTTTAATTATTTTTAAATTAATGGAAAATTATCTAAAAAACTGCACTCAGTCTAAAAATAATTTTCCAACTCGCGCAAAGAAGCATCTCAAATTATGGCAGTCTCAGTTGTATGATTTAATCCCACTCTTCGCCTCTCATATTTCGAGTTGAAAGAAATCTCGCAATAAATTGCATTTTCCATGACAGAGAAAGCGAAAAATCTCGTAGTTTTAAAACTCTACCAGCGACATTCACTGTGAAGGAAAAATAGAATCGAGTGCGAGAGAACAAAAGGGAATTGTATGCTTCTGCTTCTATTATGTTGTGCTAGTCGTAACTTAATGGGTTGTTGGATCTTATCGTCAACTTCCCATTGTCGTTCTTATTTTTTCCCGTCCATTATTGCTGCTGATGGCGCGCTTGGGTGATATTTGTACCAATGAGATGTGAGTTGCGGATATTAGGGACTGATTTGAAGCTAATTGCTCTTAAAATTCAGAAACTTGATTTTTAAAAAAATATTTTTAAATTAGCATCGTGAAAAGTTATCAAATTTCATAAGCTCAAGAGGGAATTTAATAAAAGCTTTTTTTTCGGGTCGTTACTATGCAAATTAAACTGAAACGTTAGCTTTTAATTTTTCATTTATTCATCATTGCCTTTCTTCTGCGGGTTCATGAGGCTGTTAAGAAAATTTCCATAATAAATTCTTGAAAGAAAATTGTTATTATTTAGTTAATTTTTTCCATGAGAAAATTTTTTCGTTAAAAAATTTAAATTTAAATTCAAGATTTGAAAATTTAACCGTTAAAAATTTATATGTCGTTAAAAAAAATTCAACTCACAAAAAATAAAATTTAAAGTCAAGATTTTAGCAATTTCAAAATTTTATTCAATTTTCCACTTTAAAGCTCTTTAGCATCCCTCAAAAGTAACCGAATTCTCGAATGTTTACAACACCACCACCCCATCCCACCCTCAAAAGTTTAAGAATTCATAAAGCTGTGCATCTGCGCTTCACCAAAACACACAACATTGTCCCTCGACGATGATGAAAACTTAAAAGCTTCAATTCTTCTCAAGCACGAATGGAAAAACTTTTTTCGTCATCAAATTTTCATTTAAATGATTGTTTACAAAAGCGATATTTTGCCTTTGAGTTGAGTAGAAGAAAAAAAGTTTTTTTTTTCCGAAAGAGAAACAAAATTTTTTTCCTCCGACTACAAAGAACGGAAATGAGATAGCGGGGTGGTAGATTGTAAGTAATGATTGTGTACTCAAGGGTGAGGAGTTGTAAGATGAAAGAAAAACATAACAAATTTAAGACAAAATTCGACACGCGGATAAATTTTCATTTTTCACAACATTTAACACGCAATCAATTTTCTTACCCGCTGGCTTAACAAGGCAGACATTTTTCTCGAGATGATAGATTAAACTTTTTCTATCTCATCTCCGTTGACCACAAAAGCGTGCATTTAGAGGGGTGGAAAGTTGTTGGATTAAAAATTAATCTGACGATTAAATTTTTAATCTTAAATTTTCCGCAAATTATTTTTTAATTTTCATTAAAAAAAATTAATAAGATTCCATTCCTTTCTTATGCGAGGAAAAAAGCATCGTGACATTGCCGAAGCCACAACAATGATAGTTTTATGATGATAAAATTAAATTGTGTACATAACCAAGCATAATTAATTGAATAACGAGATAATTTCATTAAACGTTGATAAGTGTGAGACAAAAGCGGATGAAAAAATATTTTTCCGCTTCACAATTGAAATAAAAAAGAATCATTGTGTGAAGATTTGTTGCAGGAAAACGTGATTTGTGTACAGAAGAAAAATAATTTCTGTGGCGTGAATAAACGGGAGGAAAAAAAATATTAGAGAAGCTGCTGCTGTGCACATACACACGCCTAATAAAGAATTAATTGACATTAAGTAAAAATAAAGTGATTCACGTAACAAAATGGCAATGCCAGTCTGCACGCGCTTCTCGGACAATTACGACCTAAAGGAGGAGCTTGGAAAGTGAGTAAAATATTTATTTTTATTGTTATGACATGGTGGGTTGTAAAATAACGAAGCTACAAATTTTTTTATATTGTTTTACCCCAAAAAATTTGTTGCATTTTCCTTTTGGGGATTTTTTCGACACATAAAATTTTCCTGCGAGATTAAAGTTGAAATTGAATTTAAGGACTTGATCCCAAAAAAATAATTCTTCATTTTATGCTTCCAGAGGAGCATTTTCGATAGTAAAGCGATGCGTACAGAAATCAACTAGCCTCGAGTTCGCGGCCAAAATTATCAACACAAAAAAGTTAACAGCACGTGACTTTCAGAAATTGGAGCGTGAAGCTCGCGTTTGTCGAAAGTTGCAACACACAAACATAGTGAGATTACATGACAGCATACAGGAAGAGAATTTTCATTATCTGATTTTTGATCTGTAAGTTGAATTTTTCATGATGTGTTTTATTTTATTGATTTGTGGATGTTTAGTGTAACTGGAGGTGAATTATTTGAGGACATTGTGGCAAGAGAATATTACACGGAAGCAGATGCATCGCTGTGTATTCAACAGATTTTAGAGTCAGTTCATCACTGTCATACGAACGGCATTGTTCATAGGGATCTTAAGGTGAACTTTTTCAAAATTATCTCATTTAATTTAATCTTTAAATATTCCGTTACAGCCAGAAAATTTGCTCTTAGCTAGTAAAATGAAGGGAGCCGCAGTGAAGTTGGCCGATTTTGGACTCGCAATTGAGATTCAGGGTGAACAGCAGGCGTGGTTTGGATTTGCAGGCACGCCTGGCTATCTTTCGCCAGAAGTCCTCAAGAAAGAACCGTATGGAAAGCCAGTTGATATTTGGGCATGCGGAGTCATCTTGTACATTCTACTTGTTGGCTATCCACCATTTTGGGATGAAGATCAACACAAATTGTACGCACAAATTAAGGCAGGAACGTACGACGTAAGAATTTCATTAAATTCAAATCAATTTAGATGGAAATTTAATTTCAATTCCATGACAATTGCAGTTTCCATAGCCAGAGTGGGACACAGTCACATCTGAGGCCAAGAACTTGATCAATCAAATGTTGACTGTGAACCCACATAAACGCATCACTGCAACGGAAGCTCTCAAACATCCCTGGATATCTGTAAGTTGCTAATTTATGCCACTGACTTTAATTAACTTAAATCTCTCGAATAGCAACGTGAACGTGTCGCATCGGCCATCCATAGACAAGAAACTGTTGATTGCTTGAAGAAATTCAATGCACGTCGAAAGCTAAAAGGAGCAATTCTTACCACGATGTTGGCCACGCGGAACTTCTCGAGTAAGCATCACTCAAAATTATTTAATCCTTCGGTGTTTTTGCTCCCAAAACCTATTTTCATAAAACTTTTGTATCCAATAAACATTTCGGACAGGTAAAAGCGTCATTGCAAAAGTGAAGACCGATGGATCGGATGAGAAAGTCAAAGAGTCGTCCGATTCATCGAGCACCAATAACAACAACATTGACGAGGACGATGGGTTGAGAGTTAGGAGACAGGAAATTATCAAAGTGACCGAGCAATTGATTGAAACTGTTAATCGAGGCGATTTCATCGCTTACACGTGAGAATAATTTAATTTTTAAATTAATTAATTAATTTTTGTGAAATCTAGGAAAGTTTGTGATCCACATTTGACTGCATTTGAGCCAGAATCGATGGGCAATCTCGTCGAGGGAATGGATTTCCATAAATTTTATTTCGAAAATGGTAAGAAATATTTTTTAATCGTAAGATTTAAATTTAATCAATAAGATTTATTTCACAGTTTTGGGTAAAAACTTTCGAGCCATCAACACAACAATTCTCAATCCACATGTTCATTTGCTTGGCGAGGACACAGCGTGTATTGCTTACGTCCGATTGACTCAGTGTGTTGATAAGTGAGTTTTTAAAAATTGAAAATACGTTAAATTTTAATTAATTCTAAATCCTCAAGCAGACAAGGAATTGCTCACTCCCATCAATCAGAAGAGACTCGCATCTGGCATAAACGCGATGGCAAATGGCAGAATGTTCATCTTCATCGAAGCTTTCCCGTGAGTCAAGGCGGCGATACGCATTTCGATCCAAGTAAATAATTTTGAAAATTCCAATGATAAAAATTTGTAAAATGCCAATGAAATGTTTAATGGCGCACTTTAAAGCTTTTTAATGATAACAGAAGAGAAATTTTAAATATAAGAAAAGACAAATTGAGATTGATGATGGAAGAAAAAGTATTTACTCCAAAAAAAAGACGCTGATGACAGCAAATGAAGATTTTTCTCTCTCTTGTGAATTGAAATAATGACAAGAAAAAAAGTGAATGTGAAGAAAAAGTTTGTTATTTGATAGAGAGATGAGGATTAAGATGTGTGCGTGTGTGTGTGAGGTTGTGATAATGGGCATAGGTTGAATAGAATAATAATTACACTCCGGATGGATATGAAATAATACCGAAGGCGGAAGGAAAAGCTTATTAAGCGAAAAGATAGGAAATATCATCCATATGTAAGCACAATTTCATCGTAAATTTGAATGAGTTTCATTTTTTGCCTCCTGCAGAACATCTCAAGGACGATTGTTATTAAGGAGAGTTCTCAGGTGATTTTTCGAGATGATTTCGAACATTTTGAAACATTTGTTAATTGGGAAGAGTTTTTCCCTCGCAGCACAGTCCCATTCCTTACGCACAGTCCCCATTTTATTGTCTCACGAGATACTCCATAAAGAGACCATTCTCTTCCTTATCACAACCTCATAATGCTCTCACTCCAAGTTTTTTCCCCTCAAAAAGATTAAATTCCTTGTATTTATTAAATTTTTTAGAGTAATAAGAAAAGTTTTGTGAGAAAATAACAGCAAATTATATAAGAAGATCCTTTTAAGGTACTGCCACATAAATAAAGAAATATTTGAAGATTTTTATGTATAAAGAAAATCATGTTGAATTTTACAAATTTACTCTGATATTTAAAATTTAAGCTTGAAGGAAACAAAAATTTAGCTAGGAAGCTTTCTTAAATATTCAAATTTGTAAAATTTATTAACACATGTGAAAGTGAAATGTTTATAAAGAGATTTTCTCTGGATGTGTCGCGATGTGCTTCAAGGGAAAATTCTCAAAAATTCTAATTTTAAGAATTGAAAAAAATGTTAAGAAAATTGCAAAAGTTTCAAAGTCAAAGTTTTCTCTCTCACTCTTTTGAAATTATAAAAAGTGAATTTTTACATCATAAGATGGTAAGAAACAATCATTTAATGTTTAAAAATGAGAAAATCTACTTATTAAAATGAGCTTAAAATTACTTGAGGCTATTAAAAAACATAAAAAGTTCTTCTTAACTAGCACATTTAAAAGATAAAAATCAAATGTTGATCGTTTCTTAAATTTATTCCATCAGTTTTAAATTTGAGATAAATTTTTAATTTTTAATTGTTAAAACTTAAAATTTAAAGTCATACCACGAAAAGTTTTAAAAAAAGTTTAAATTTTCATTGAAGAAAATTTTTCATATACAACTCTTTGGATGCCTGGACGGTATTGTTAAATAATTAAATGGAAAAATATCATACACTTAAAAACTTTTCAAATAAAAGAAAATTACAGGCCTATTGATTATTGAGAAAATCCATATTCTGCACAAACCCACTTTTCTCCTATCAATTACGAAAAAAAATTCTCTTTCTAAAACTCAAAAGCCATAATTCAAAATAGAACAAGTTCGCTCTCTTTTTTCTTCGCGCCCATTAAAAATTAATGAAACAAAAAATTTTCCTCCAATTTTAAAAACCAAAAAAAAGAATTGTAAAAGTGAAAAATAAAAAATTCATCAAAATAATTAAAACTTTATTTATTTTTTGGATTAATATTTTGTTGTTAAAAATTTCCTTAATTGAGTTAATATTTTCAGAAGTTGCTCGTAGGCATCAAGCACCTACCTACGCATCATCATCGTCAATCTTCGAGCTAGAGAAAAATATTTGGAATTTGTAATAAAAAAGCCCACAAACACTTGAGAGTGACATAATAAACTTCCGACATCCGGATAAAGCTGCAAAACACACACAAGACATTGCTTAGCGTTTGACCAGAGCGCGAGCGTCAATTAATAATTATTCATAGATGTGATTTCACCATATTCGTATGATGTCGTCGGCAGTTGCTTGGCTGCTGATTAATCGCTTACGAAGTTTCTTCTCTTCTTCATGCTCTAAAGTTGCGTGTGGGTTTTCTAACTGTTGTGTGGATGTCGCGCAGTGATTTAGAATATTTTTGTCGATGGATTTACTTGCAATTTAAATTTCGATTAACATTTTTTGAATTCTTTAAGTAATTTGTTAAATTAATTTTCTTAGCATATGTTGTGATGAATTGAGTGCAAAAAATCTTGAGATTTATTTGACAGTATCTAAAATATCATTTTTTTGTTGTCAACATAGGAAAGAGAGAAATTTTTTGAAAAAATCCAGGGTACTTAAATTTAAATCCAAAGCATTTTAAATTTTTTTGAAGAGTTTTCACAATTATTTTCTGGATTTAACAATTTTCATAATTATATTCTCGTTTACTTCATAGATGCCAAATATTTGCAAACCCCTTTCAAAAACCATTTCATGAGTCTTACATAAAACAAACCTTTCCAAATATATGAACAACAGAGTTGAAGCACTTACAAGTTACACAAGAAGATAACAAAATTAGTCCTCATAAACTTCGATGCAAATATTTGTCTGTTGAACTTGAATAAAAAAGATTTCTCATCATCTCATTTCGCCTCGAGAGATTGTAACAAGAAAGAACTTTTGGCGTCGTTTTTACTCCTTTTTGTGAGATATGTTCTCAATTATGAGAAAATCCACTTCGTCTAGTGTGCAATAACGATGAAATTATACATTTTAATTTGCATTTCCATGTTTCTCATGGGAAGTGGTTTGCAGCCTCGTTAAGGACACTTTAAAATTAACAAAAAATGACTTTTAAAAAAATTATAAACATTTTTTCAAAATTAATTAGAAATTGGAAATTTTTTTAAATGTAAAAAAATTAGACAATTAACCATCCCTTGTCTTATCTCCAAGAATATTAAATTAAATGTGCCATGAAGGATTTTTTTGCTTCTTTAAATTTTTCTCGACACAAATTGCCAAAAAAAGCGAGCGCGCACATTTAAAATGAGCAAGAGTTGAGTCTATGAGTGCATAAATCTGTCGTCTCGAGTGGCACCAAAAGATTTTTTACACACACACACTCACATTTAAGAAATGCGACATTTTTGGTGTTTGTCCATCCTGACGGTGATTTACGGCGTGTTAAATTGAAATTAACTTTAATGCGCTTGCAGATGACAATTTTTCATCTTGATGAGATCATTTCAGTGTCATTTGATAAATCTTATCGCACTCATTATCGCTCATTCTTCTCTTTTTTAAAACAGAATAATTCAATTGAAGTTCTTTATCAACGTGGAGCATCATGCAGGCATTAACATACGACACGTTTTCAACATAAATTTTTCAATATCTTCCACTTTTAGGTTGACTGTTTTAGATTTAAGATAGCACTTTCAAGTGAGAGATAAATGACCTCTTAAAAAAGTGAACAAGATGAATTTAAAAGTGGTTTTTATTAAATTTATTTTAGGAAGTTTCTTGTGCAAAAATCAGAATGTAATTTTAAATTTAATTTCCTGAGTTTCTAACCATTGTTTTTTTTTGCTAAGTAAAAAATTTATTTATTTTTTATTATTTCTCTTAGACAAAGAAGATAATAAGAAAAAGTAGAAAGTCGAGTCTCAAGAGTTTTTCGAAATAATAATAAAAAATTTCATTTCTCTTGATGCACAATATTTTAATATCACTTTATATAAAAATGCAGCATCAAGATGATGCACGCGTACGAGCATGGTGGTCTCAAACACACTCTCTTTAAGCGTGTGTCATTAAGCCGCAGTGCCATCATTTCATTTCATAATTGCATGAGAAATATTTTGTTCGACAATCGTGGGTGGAATTATTGGTGCGTGTATGCAAGCGCACACCGCCACAAAGAAATCTTTATATTTTCGAATTAATTTACGACGAGATCTATTTTTTATATTCACCATAATTCACGGATTTGTTTAGATTGGACGTTATAGGCTCGATGTGCATTTTCTGTAACCTCATCATCGAGTGTGTGTGTGTGGATTGAATCGATGATTTTATGGGGAAATGAACGGTAGCCGAGAAGAAAGGAAAAAAAGAGATTTAAATTGAGATATCTAGAGATACTTGAGATCTCATAAATACCTTCTCGGAATAATAACAACAACCAGTAGTTGAAATGTCGATTGAATAAAAAAAATATCAGACGCTAAGCTGTTGCTAAATCATCGATTTATTACGCGTTTATGAATATAAAAAAATATTATTGAAGCGTGGAGTGTATATGGATTACAAAACAGGGTCGAGACTAATTTTTATTTGATTTAATTATTAAAAATCGTTGTTAAAAATATTAGAAATAAATTTAATTTAATAAAAATCCAGTTACATCTTACGATGAATAAAAACCGAATAACAATAAAATTATTAACACTAAAATCTTCCCAAATGAGCTTTAATGCATTAGAATTGATCATCAAGAGTCATTACTTAGGTGCCATTATTCTATTCAAAAGTATAAAAAAATTTATTATTGAATTTTATAGCAAAAAAAAAAATATATCTCGGTGCGATATTGATTTCAAAGATTTTTTTATTACTTGCATTTTGTAAAACGCATCACTTTTATTGTTTCTCATAATTTTTTATGCCAATGTTGTAATTTCTTCCTTTCTCCTCTTCGGTAATTTAATTTTAATGCAAATTTTTCTACATCAAAAATCAATTTCCACTCTATAAAAATTTTCCATTGAATTACGAAAGTTTTTTTTTCTCTATTCAACGAAAGCCACAGTGAAGAACTCTCTCGATGAAAATCAATTAGTCTACATGAGTATTTTATGACAGTAAATTTATTCATTGGCTTGTTGTCAAACGATACTCACTAACATCGAGGCAGACTCGGCTCTGGAAAAGTAAATGAGTGAGTTAAGTTCTTGCGGTGATTTTGTGGGTTGATGAAAAATATTTTTATTTTTTTAAAAATTGACACAAATTTCTCCGCAACAACACCAAGTTCAGCAAATTAAGCAGACACGACCAGAAAATTGTTCATTGAGACGACGGGGCGGGTGGCAAGAGAGCACATCGAGCAAAAGATATATTCCATATTGTTCGATATGCCAACCTACGAGCCAGCGACTTCTTCTCGTGCAAGAAATGTCTTCATTATTTATGGAAATTGAAAAATGTTCGCTTGTGTAAAATAAAATTCTCAATTTTAATCGTTTCATATGAATTTTAATTTTAATTCGTTTTTTCGTGGCAGACAGATATCTGTTACAGGAAAGTAAAGACGACTCGCTAGGTGGTGACTTTCAGTTGTTCCGATGCGTATTTAATTTCAGAGTTAAATGTGTGAGAATTGTCGAGGGCGGGGATACTCAAATATTTTTATAAAATAATATTGAAAGTTAAATCATTTTTTTTAACACATTTTTGATAAATTAATTTTATAAACTCAAATCAGTTTCCACCCCTTGATAAAAAGTGTGATATCTTAACAACATTACAATGTTGTCTGTGTATTAAAAACCCCAATAAAGTTGTTCAAATTTTATTTACTTTTAGAGGAGAAATGCTCGACTGTGCCTGCCTCCATCAATAAATTAGAATGATCAAAAAAGTGTGTCTATATCGAATGTCTCAATGTAACCTCTCGCATGAATGAAAAAATGTGAATAAAATTGTAATAAAACGATGAAGAAAAAAATGTAATCAAGGAAATGTCTTTCTAATACATCAATAAACCACCTAAGATGAGATGCCAGTTGGGGACTTGAGTTTGTACGATCGATGATGGAAATTAAGGAGATTGTTGGTGTGATAAGAAAATAAATATTTAAATTTAAATAAAAAATTTCATTTTATTTTTTTAAAAAATTAACTTTTCTCACCGAAAAATATTTTTTCACAATGACCAGCATAAAATTAATCTAAAAATCAAATTAAAGAACAACAAGAATAAATAAAAGGTGTTATTTCCCCGAAATGGAATCATAATGAAAGCTATATTGACTAAGAAATGAATGAAAATGGACAAATCATCATCCATAGTCAATAGAGAGTGAGTGGTGTGGCATCGAATTGTTGATGATAATTTAATTTCGTACACAATGCGGCGTTGTGTCGTGGCATGACAAGATGCTCAACTTTTTTTCTTCTTCTTCTCTCTTTTAGCTAGGAAGTGAGCGAGAGTCAAACGATTACAAGGTAAAGATCTATTTATTTGAGAGACGACCATTAAAGTGGAGCGAAAGAGCTTAAAGCAATAAAAATTTATTCGAATCAATATCATAAAATATGGATTTTTAACAATTTTCATTTCCTCTCTCTCTCGCCATTGCTCATCGTGAGGAAGATTAGACTTTTACTATTTGTATAATTTCTTTATTCCTCACGAATTTACGCGATATGAATTAAATTATTATTCTATTGACCCTCAAAGTCCATTTTAGATTTTATGTGAAAAATTTCTCATAATTTTCTAAAAAAATCTATTGTGTGAGCAAAATTTTATTTTTGAACCATGCTGAATCAAAATTTCCCTTGCAAGAGATTTTATTCGATAAATTTAAACTTCAGCAACCTTTGAAATTCGTCAAAGTTGAAAAATTTTCATTCAAGTTTGATTAGTCGAAGAGTTCAGTCAAAATTTTTCAAAATTCAAAATGAGTCGTTCAAAGTCAAATGGAAGAAAAATTCTTGTTGAAGAAAATTCGATGGCAATGCCAAAAAGTCGTTCAAAAAGTCAAAGTCGCAAAGGACTTTTCAGTGATCGAAAAAATTCAACCATGATTGGCGAAAAAATTGGAAAAGCGAAGGCAAAATCACCTCGAGGACGATCGACAATGCGAAAACGGTCATTAACAATTCGCAAAAAATCTTCAACTAAAGTAAAATCGAGTTCACGTGGTCGATCAGTTAAACGATCAAAGTCGCGCAAGCGATCCAGCTCAAGAGCGCGTTCTACCTCACGCCGTCGTTAAGGAATTAAAATCTTAATTTTTGTGCTTTTAAAAAATTAAATAAAAATTATACAATTTCTCAAAATTGCCCACAAGGAACTTCATTCATAATTTTTTTCTCATAATTTCCCTCAAACCCAAATGGAGAGTAACGAACAAATTTATGACACCAGGTGGATTAAGATAATTCAGAAGACATTTGAGAAAAGAAGCCGAGTCGAAAAAATTTCTTTCTCGTAAGCATAAAAAAATTTAAGTGAGTCCGACAGCTTGCATCCATGGGATAAAAAATTAAACTATCATTACGTGCGGATTAAACAAATTGAATGGAATTCAATAAAGGAAGCGAGAGAGAGAGTTTGGCACTTAAAAAGTGTGCTTTATGGATTCCTCTTGCATATTCACCACTATTTCGACATGTTTACGGTACCAAATTTATGATATTTTAATAAAAAAATTCATTTTGTTTGTAAACGACATTTTTGCGATTGTGAGAAAAAAATAAAAATTGTTTACGTTTTCATTTGATTTTGTGTGTGACTTTAACATGGTCATTAGACCATAAATGAAGATGACAAGATGATGGCATCTTTACGATTGTCATATGTTTAGGTCCATATTTGATCCACATTGATTTTATTTTTGGTTTCTTTAATTATTTTTAGAAAAAAAAATTGTTGATGGGAAAATTCAAGGAGTGGACGCTAAAAATATTTTATCTATTTATATAATTTCAAAAGGAAATTCTCAAAATTCTTTAACCTTAACATGACGGCCAAAAAAAATCTTCTCACTCAATTCAATTCCTTACAAATTTGTCTGATTGCTCCCCAGACGACGATTTGATTAAATCATTGGACACGGTGTAGGTGAAATTCTCTCACAATTTGATATATTTTTATGTGATTGCAAATAAATAGTCTCAACAGAGAAGCTGTAAAAGATGTGTGAAGAACATATCGGGGGTGAGCTTTATATGGTCAGTTGCGACAAATCGTTTAACGATGTCATCAAATTAGATCTAAGCGCCTTTTGTCTATCGCTCGCGAGTGGGAATCTTCAGAGGTGTTTTCATTAGCAGCAAATCAATCACAACTACTGGGATCGTCACTACCTATCAAAAGCACAATAATTTATAATTGTTGACCGTTTTGTGCGACCCACAGAAATTTTTTTCTGATTTACTGCCTTCACCGTGATCTCCCAAATAAGTTGAACGATTTTATTAATCAAAATTATTATGACACCTCATGAATAAATCTTCGCTTTTGTGGATTTTGCTGGAGGCTGTTGAGTTTAAAAACCAAAATTAATTTTTAACGGTTTTTTTCAAATTTAAATTGATTTTTACACAATTTTGCTGAATTTTTCTCATCGCTTAAGAATTAAATTAAATTCGCATGACTTGAAATGTTCTTGAGAATGTCAAAGACTCTCAATGCCGCATCCATGTGAAATAATTTCTTTAATAAAACCTTTCATGTGTGAAGGCGAAAGAGCAAAAGAAGAAATTATGAAAGCCTTCTTGATGAACATGTTACAATTGTTGAGAGCAAATCACCATGACTTTATTTGATTTTTTCTTCTCTTGAGTCTCGCTCAACCTCAATATGTCCGCAAGGGATTTTTCGGCCAACTTCCTCGATTTGATAGCTCTCGCAATTTATCAACGCTCTTGGTGGTAGCAAAGAAACCTTTCCACATAGATTTCTGATTGGGTTCACAACATTTGCTATGTAATATTTTGCCATCACTATGATAGTGATGAATGGCTTCACATTTCTCTAGTGCGACAGTTACTATTCTCATTTCTATGCAAATTTTAAAACTCTCATTGCATCGATTATGATGTGTCGGATGTGAATGGCAAAAATATGATTTTAAGTAAATGTTTGCTTTATGCTGATGAGTTTCAAGTTTTAACTCATAAAAATTGTTTACAAACCATTAAAAAAAATTGTGGTTTTGCAATTTTTAAAACAGTTTCATTTTTGAAAAATATTTTAACCAAATTTTATTAAAAATTTTCTCTCACATGACAATGTCAGTAAAATGATTTCACTTAAAACCTATAATAATTATCACGAAGACAAATTGCTCTCACACTCATCGAGATCACGCATGAAAGTCAATCAAAAGTGGACTCAAGTGGCGATCAGTGAGAGCATAAAGTAATAATGATATTAATTATGATTTTGACATGATACTCAACTGATTATTATGTTACACGATATCATAAATACATTAGAAGTCATAACATACCCGATCTGGTGTCTACTGACCAGTCGTCATTCCCATTAATTTTTCAAAAGCGAGGAAAATTGTCGCGTCGTGTGATACACCGCATTACGGCCACTGCGGAACATGAAAGAGCTCCATTAATAAACAAGATCAAGCGCAGCTTTGTATTAATTTTGAATTCTCTTCAAACTTGAAATGTTTTAAGTATGGAAAATTTTAAGTTGATTAAATGTTTTCAATCTTAATTCTGTTTCTGAAAAAATTCAATTTTTGGGCGAATATTTTAATTTTTTCCCGGTTGAATTGATTTATTTTCTATATATTTTATAGTTTTTTTAGGACTAAACTGCATAAGAAAAATTCAACTTTCGATTTATGGCAGATTTTTGCAAAAAAAAAAGCTTTTTAGCTGTTCTGCTGGATTTTTCTGGTTATCAATAATTTTCAAATTAGTTTTCACTAATTCAAATTTTTCACACTGTCGCCTGCAAAATTTTGCGAAATTATTTAAATTTACGTGATAAATTTTAATTATTTGAAAAGGTTGAGCATAAAATTGTTTAAATTTGCTTTTTGGACCTCCTATCACGTTACGCACATTTCATTCACCTCATTTCAAATTCAACGCTCACAATCAACTATAATCAAATTTATCGCAAAACATCATAAATCACGAAATTATTTTAAAGTCAAAATGTGTCAAATAAAATTAATTTTTATTCTCTTTTCGCCTTCGATATTTTTTTTTTATTTCAAGCGTGATATAAATTTTATATATTTCATAGAAATATTTTGTATTGTTTGATGTGTAGGTGAATTTTGTGATGAATTGAATCATGCTGGTTCATTGATAGATTTATAAGTTAGTAAATAAGTGTGACAAAATGTAAAAATTCAAAGGTGGTCGTTTAAGTTGTAAAACTGAATAAGAAATTTTTCAATGAATGAATATTTTTTATTATTTCATATTGCACCTGCATTACGTTTTCAAAGTATCACAATGTAATGCAGTATCAAGTTCTACAGACCGATAAAAATAATTAAATAAAATCTTTAAATAATGAAACCCTCTTTAAAAAATTGAACCTAATTAAAAAAATTTCAATTTTCACCCATAAATTTCCATTTTCATCCCACAACCCAGCAACAATTTAAAGGAGACACTCATCGATCGATTTAACGTGCATTGAAAAAGGTATCAGTTTAATACTTTTTGCACCATCATCATGCAGCACTCAAATAGTAAAATAATATGAGAAGGTGGACATTAATCCTCAATCCATTTGTACTTGCAACTAAGTGTAAGCTCGCACATTAAGTGCAATAAAAAATCAATTTATCGCTAAGTGACCGATTTTATGAGCGCAACAGGATCCGTAACAAAGGAGTGTTGTATTTTTAAAAAATTAATAAATGATTTTTTAAGAAATAATGAAAAGTTAGATTTTTAAGACTGATAAAGTGTCCATCCACAGGAAACTCCAATGCCGTATTTTTCATAATTCTCTCTTAACGGTGTCATTATGGCAAAAGTCTCACAAAGACGTGATTAGATTGGCTAAAGCCAAAGCGTGTTGTATGAAGAGCCGCGGACTTTTTTTCGCGTGCGCGAGCAAAATCTCTTCAAAATAAATATTAATGAGACGATTTGAAGGCGTTTGAAATGCGTTTTACGAGTAAACGCGAGTCATTGATTGAATTGAATTGGTTTTAATTATTATTGTTGAGAAATGGTGTGAAAATCCACGTTCTCATGGCACTTTACTATGCTGTGAGAGGAATCACGATTTGTGCGGTTTCACCTCATCATAGAGAAAAGAGATCAAAGCGCGAATGAATGTGCGGTAAATTGTGTGGACGTGAAAAAACTCTTTTATATTTTACTTCTTTTGGGTGACCAATTCTTGATAATTTTTAAATGCCTAACCTGTCAATCAGCGCCATTCAGACGACTTTCCTAAAAGTCATCAAAAAATTTACACACGAACATGAAAGCTGTCACCACATATTTCACCCAAATGAGTCCATTAAAAAGTGATTTTGATGGTTTTATGGAGAAAATGTTTAAAAGTGTTTTAACCGTTAAATTTTCAAAAAAATATTTTATTTAAAATCCTAAAGTTTCAACATCCAGTTCTAGTTTATTTTTTAACCCCATAAATCTCTCTCGCACCTCATTAGTCACGACCATCAATTCCAACTAACAACTCTTCTCTATTATTGACAATCAGTTCACGCAAACACCTCTTTGTCTCTCACTCTCTCACACAAAATGCCTCATTTTGTAAAATTCCACGAATTCTCTCCGCACCATAAAGTTCATCCATGCAAAGAAAAATATCTCAAAGCCTGCATCTCATTAGACTCAAATAAAAATCATGATTATCATACGCTTTAAGGTGTTCCATTTGGTATTGCATGATGCTGATCATCGTCTTTAAAACACGATTTTGATGTTAAACATACTCGATGCCATTAGAAGTCCAACACTTTCGCGCGAGAGCCTTTGGGATGATTAAAAATTTGAAAAAAATAAATTTTGATAAAATTTTTAATTTCTTAAAAAAATTTAAATTGATTTTTCTGACGTAATTTGCAAAAGACCCCCAAAATCTAGACAACTTGCTACGTGACCCCTTACGATGAGACATGACAAAGTTTTGTAATTAGCTTGTTAACACCTCAGCCACAAATAAATTTTTTCTCGCGACTTTCGTGAGGTTCGCTATTCGTGATACAAATAATTGAATATGACATGAATTAAAAGCTCATTTAAGTACGAAATGTGCTCAGAGCGCATTATCAATGGCACTTTCATGTTAATGGAGGCGCGTTTGCTGTTTTAATGCCTTATCAAATTTCAACACCATTAATTGTATGCTTCATGACCATTGACGTAATTCGAGATTTTCACTCTCTCGAGAGTGATCATGCGGTGAACATAATTTATTGAAACGCTATTTTGCTACTTTGTTGTGCAGTGTATTTATAGAGGATTGAGATAGTAGAGTAAATTTATTTAATGAGTCAGATGCAAGGGATGAACTTAAATTAAATTTCATAAAACTATTTTAGGATTTTTTAAATTTAATAAATGTTTTTAGCTTACTTTGATTTCATTTTTTTGGTCCTTATTTTGAATTAAAAAAGTACGTTGTAAAAATTCACATGAAAAAACACAGTAAACTTTATAACGTACTTTTTAATTTCAAAAAAATTGATTATCAAAGTAAGCGAAAAAAAAACGTTTGAGCACCTGAAGTAGTAAAATTTAAATTTTTTAAGCTGCAGCTGGATTTTTTTAAAAATATAATAATTTTTCTCGTGATATTTCTTCGACTATTTAAATTCCAATTACCATCGACACATAAATTTTGCTTCACATAAATATTTAAAACATCATAATCATCTACATGAAGATCGTGATCACAAGACAATTGAGGAAATTGAAAATAAAATAAAGTATGAAGAAAAATTGTGAAGTGCTGGCAACAAGAGTGAGAAATCAAGCATAAATTGAGTTAAAGATCAGATCGTGGGTGACAAATGCGCATTTTTCAGGTCAATAAAATTTATATTTTTTAATTTTTCTCTTTTACTCTCTGAAATATCGCATTTTATTAAAGGTGTTGAAAAGAGCATGTAAAACTATGAAAGTGACGACATCAATAATAATGCAAAAATTATCTTCGATAATAATCTTCCACATCTCATTCAACATTGCTTCATTTTCAAGCGCTCATGAGAAGAATGCATTAAAAACTCATAAAACCTGATTAAGTGCACATTTTAAGGTGAAAGAGATGAGCGCATGCATAAACATAATGACTATTAATGCATAAATGAAGTATAATTGTAACACTCTATCAACTCCGAGCCGATTTATCGATAATCGAATACACACCAAGAGATAAACGCTTATCATGTTCAATGATGGTTAATCATTGCAAGTTTTCAATCCATTATTCTTATTTATTATTAAAAGGCACTCCGACTGATCATCGATGCACTGCTGAGCCACTAAAGAGCGTTGTGTGTGCGCGCACTCGAAACAGTGCAGCAGGTTTAATAAATTTTTATCTTGATCGCTTTTCACTGCGGTTTCTGTTTGGGAGGAATTTATCAATAAAATCGAGAATTTGAGAGTAAAAATTTTAATTAATAAAAATTATTCTAGAATTTTTTATCATGAATCATCAGTTTCCATCCCTAGATTTTTGTTTGATATTTACTTCACTCCGCCGCTCATAATTTTTCAACGAAACCTCGCATTTCACTTTCAAAACTCTCCTTCAATAGTGGCGCATGAAATTGCTAATAAAAGGAAGAATGTTGACTTACTTTATCAGCTCTCAGCGACTCATTCAATTCACCACAGTCCATTTGATAGCGTAACAGCATCGAAGTAGAAAAATTGTTATTATTATGAAATGGATTTCTGGTTGGGTGCACTGCGCATTTTGCAAATATCATAACCAAGTTGTGAAAACATTTTTTTAAAACTTTTTACAATTTTTTAAAAATATCGAAGAACTTTAACCCCTTGGAACCATCACAGTGCGCTCATACTCAACAAATTTCCTTGTTTGCGATGCACACACTGCAGCTACCACATTTTCTCTGCACATCAGTTTTAATATTGTTGATCTTATGACCGCGATAAGGTGGGTAAAGTAAGTGAATGATAAATCGAAAATTGCCATAGCGAAACGGTGCTGAGAATTCTCGACTCTCGTCCGTGAGAAACAAAAACGCATATATGAGTTTATTAACTTGAATTGATGCACGCTGATGATATGGTTTAAATAGCAACTAGCGATCGATGATGAGTACAATAATAGTCATCAATGTCAGTCGTCAATCGATCATCAAAACTCCATTGAGGAGAGAGAAAAAAATGATTGAAATTGGAATTGAGAAAAAAAATTGTTGATGGACTCGCTTGGCGATTGATGATGATGAATAGTGGATTAAAACGAATGTGGAAAGATGTCTGAAAAATATCAAAAACTAGAATTTTTAAAATTTTAATAAACTTTCAAGTTTAAAATTAAATTTTAGAAAATTTCAATTTTTCATAATCTCTCGTCACCCGACTGTGAATCTATTTATAAAATTAAAGAAGACGCATTTTTATGGGGATTTAAATTTATGTGCTGCCAACTCTATCGAGTCAGTCGGAGAGAAATCGCTTAAAAGAAATGAAATAAAGATTGCAACAATATGGAATATATTAAATCTGCAATTTTTTCTCATCTCTCTTGGCTTTTATTGTTGTAGGATGACGCTTTGATGACTGTAAGCCACACACAAGGGCACATATTTGTTCAAGAGATTATTTGCCAGGTTCTGGTTGATACTTTTTTTGATTTTGTTTACCAAAGACCTACGCATGTTTGTCTCTTCTTCACATGATGCAGCGATGACGAGACGTTTAAGGATTTTTACCTCCTTCGAAGTCTCTTCTCTTTTTTTGTGTGTGCCTTAATTTCTACAGACATGTATGTGGACATTTGTGTGATTACCACCCAGAAATCGCAGCAGGGTGATGAAACATTTATTTTTCCTGAACGAACGCGCGAGAGAGAACAAAGCACAAAATCTGATTGTGTGCCTGCTAGCAGCTAGCCTTAATCAGCCATGTGATTTATTTACTCGGCTTTTATTTATGAGACTTTTAATGTCCATGAAAAAAATTGCTCATAAATTAGTGAATTTTGTCTCTTACTTTTAATTTTTTCTCTCAGTGTTGGCAGTCCAAAAAAAATTATTATTATATTTTTACAAAATTTATGACATGGCTTCCCGTGTACGATTTCGAAATTAGAATCTCAAAAGAGAAATAAATTTATAATCTTTCTTCTTCCTCTGACCGCTCTTTCACCGATTTAAGTTTTGAATATCACGATGGCACGCGAGCGAGTGTGTGCCTAAAAACAATATCGATGGGTCTCACATGGTGAGCAAAACAATTCGTCAGTGTAAATTATCGCTTCATAACTGCATTAATAATTTTTCTTATACCATCCAGTGATGATGAAATATTATCGACTAACCATGAGTGATGCAGTTAGAAACAATTTAAATGATAATTAGCTCGCGAGTTGTCGACTACTTTACTCACCGAAAAAATGAAACACGCTTGGTGACAAATCGTCTATTAAAGTGTCAATCGATCATTTTTCTCTCGAAGCCAATCAGCTGTTAATTTTATAATTGCACGCTAAAAAGATATTATATTAAAAATATAATGAGCTGTTTGAAAATTTATAATTTATTCGTTTGAACGTTTTAATAAAATAATTTCAGGCAATTTTTTGAAAAAAGTTTTCAACTAATTTATTTTGAATTAAGCAAAATTTACTCAAAAACTTAATTAAGCTCAATTAACTTTTTTATTTATTTTTCATTAGAAAAAAAGTCATGCAATTTTCTTTAATCCATATCACTTACCATCAACTGGTTGTTATGAAGTGTTGAAAAAGATATTAATTAAATTATACAATTTCGCATAATATTCACTAATGAAAGACTCAACTAGCACACGAGTGTGCATTAAAAAAAGTCCAATTTGCATATAATTTTTAATCTTTATTAAAATGCACTTACAAGAGCAAGAGACACAAACACACTCACTTAATAATAGTTGGCCGATATAATCGAAAAATCTATACACGTTTTGCATCGAGAAGAGAGAGAGATAAGGTAAATGTATACATTTAAGGCATAATTTATGGCATTACAAATTTTTTATACTCAGTAGATATTTTTTTTGCATAATAAATTTTTTTTATTAACTCTCTGCACATACTACAACATCAACTTATGCACCTTCTTATCTTATACCGTGCACATATAAAAAGTACCTAAGAACTCGAGCAAACTACAAGAATTGATAATGTAAATTAACCTAAATATTCTCTTCTCGAAGATATTACATCATGAATTCATAGTTCGTTATCTCAGCTTGCCCATGTTAACGTAACATCACGGCGATATTCAATAGTTTTTTATGCTCTCTTTTTTAATAGATAGTTTACTTAATGATTTATGCATCGTCGACCAAGAATTTTATTTTTTTCACTACTGCCAACTTGATCATGTTACGTACAACCTTTTAATGGCATTAATTACACATTGTTTTTCACTATTAATCATCATCAATATCACAATGAGTAACTTAAAATAATTTTAAATTTAATTAATGACAAATTAATTTACATGACATGTTCCATTGTTGTTTGTATTGTTGCCGTTGATCTTCTAAAATTATTTTCACCGGGATAGAAAAATTTTTGTTTTACAAATTGATCTCTGACAAATTTCCCAACTGCTGTTAACACAAATCCGATCATAATTAAGCAAATTAAGACCAACATAATTTTTATAATTCCAACATCCGATTGAACTACTAGAGAGTCTTCCGACACCAATGGCTGAGATTTTATGAACTCTACTTGTTTCACATTTGACTCAATTTGCGACACAAAAACTTCAATTTCGGAAATTTTATTCCAAATTTTTGACAAATTCCCTCGAATGACTTCGTAATTTGAACTCGGATTTTCATCGACACTCGATTTTGTTGTGATTTCATTAACATCCAAGTGCATAATTGGCTTAACCCATCCAATACTTTTTGTGTTATTTTTCACACATCGAATGCCATCGAAGTTCGTGTCATCATAAACTCGCTGATTGCCAAACACGAAAATAATTAAATTCAGTTGTTTTAACTTTTTAATCATCGCTGACAGATATGTGCAATTCCAGTCATTGTCAGTGATGCCAACCAACAACAATCTCGGAAAATGCACTTTGAGATTTTCATATGGAATTTCAGTCAAATTATTTCCATCAATTTTCAAATGTGTCAAATAATTGAGAGTGGGAAAGACGCCAAAGTCAATGTGTTTTAGTTGATTGTACGACAAATCGATTTGCGTTAAATTTAGATTATGACTAAATGTCCCATAAGTCAACGACTCACCGGTGATGTTTGTGAATTCCAAATTTAATTTCATCAATTCCGACATGCGCGCAAAGCTCGATATATTAAGGGAGTTAAGTGGATTATAGCTGATGTCGAGAGTTTCGAGCTTGATGAGCGATGAAAAATTCGAAATGTCGCTGATGAGATTTTGTCGTAATTTTATTTCGGAGAGTTCGGTGTTTCCATTCAGGCTGATTGTGCGGATTTGATTGTAAGGTGCATAGAGAAGCTTTAAAGAAATTAATTTTAAAAAATTTAAAAAATTTTCCTCTCTATTTTTAGAAATTTTCAATTAAATTCCAACGGAAATTTCAAATTTAAATCTTTTTATGAAAAATTTAAGTTTCAAAAAATCAAACTCACCTTCAACTGTCGATTGAGACTCAAATGCGATAATTTATTGTAAGGGATCCACAGTTTCTCAATATTTGCCGCCTTTATATTGACACTCAGCAGTCGATTACTGCCCAGATAGAGAAATTTTAACCGCTCCAACTTGCCAAATGCATCGCCTTTGATAATCGCAATCTCGTTTGTGTCAAGTCGGATTTCCGTTAAATTCGCTGCACTCTCAAATAATTTCTCTTCAATCACTTGCAATTTGTTTGAGTCGAGACGAATGCTGCGGAGATTATCGAGCTGTCGAAAGAGATTTTCGTCCAATGACACGATTTTATTGTCGCTGAGCGCGAGATATTCCAAATTTATCATCTTGACAAATGCTTCGGGTTCAATTTCGGCAATTTGATTTGAGCTCAAGTCGAGAGTTTGGAGCATGGTGGCGGACGAGAAGGCACTGTTGGGTAATTTTGTCAATTTGTTCGAACGCAATCGAAGTTCGAGAAGATTTGTGGCGTAGAGAAAGTTATTCTTGTGAATGTCCTTAATTCCGCACTTGTTTGCTGTCAGTTTCACCAAATTTTGAAAAGTAATGAACATTTCCGCTGGAACGTCGTAGAGATCTGAACTCACAAACTCAACATCTTGAATTTGTTTGTTATACTCTTGACTGTTTGATGTTCGAATCACAAATCGTGTGCTGCTGTCGCTCTGAATACTCTCAATAGTACACTTCGTGCCATAGTAAATGTCATAATATCCTAAAGCTGTAATTTCGTTGCAATTCATCTCCTCCAAGTCCGCAAATGTGAGATTAATTTTGAGGAGAAGGAAGAGGATTTTTAGAAGTGAATTAAATTTTGCCATCAATAATTTTTTAAAATTCTTAACTAGAACTTTTCAGATTTTTCATCCGACCGATTTAAAGATCAAGAACAGACTAAAGGCAATATTTTATAAAAAATATTTTTCAATGCACCATGTGTCGCCTGCTTTTGTTATCAAACGTCACTTTTTCTAGCATTTAAATTTATTTACAACTTTTTTGTGTACACAACACTGCAAAAATGCATGTTCTGAGATAAAATTTCTTTGTCAACTGGGGCATGCACACATGGTTGTGCATATTTTATTATTAGAGCTTTGATGTTGACATGTATATAGGAAGCTGTGATTGGAGTGTGAAAATAAATAAGGAAATATTTTTTTAGTACTGCACGATTATGAATGAATTTATGATGTAATTTATGAGTGATTTTTTTTGAAGACTTTTTCCCATAATATCTCAGGAAAGAAAAACAATCTCAGTGGCTTTCGATAGTCATCGCTGTCTATTGATTCGGTGCTGTATCTCGGCAATTGAGAAGCCGATGAAATACTTTCAATTTCATTTGCTTCGAGTCCCGAAATAATGTCGATGGAAAATGTTGCGTGAAGGAGAAAAAGCATTCCAGTGAGAAGTGCGATGACACTTTGAAATCGATTGATTTGAAAAAAGAGATGTTGATATTCTTCAGACTCTGATAGATATTCAAGATGTTGATCGTGTTCGACCACCGACATGGACCATATTGATGCGAAAATGTAAAAGATGAATCCCAAAAGTCCACTCGTTGCCTCGAAGTAATAATTTAAAAATTCCTTAATGTGTCCAAGTGCCGATATCGCGGAGAAAATAACAAATCCTAAGTAGGCAATCCGAAAAACCATCTCATTGGGATACGACTCGTCCTCGATCGCCATAATTTTGAAAATATGAAAAGAGAAGCAAATTGAGCTTAAAATGCATTCAATTATTCGAAGAAAACAATACACTTTAAAATTTGTTCTGTCTCGCATTTTAAAACTAAATCAATGCTTGCTTTTTTTAAAAAAATAATTTTTCTAAACATAGAATTGCCATAAAAGTGCACTCGACTAGTTCTCTAACAAGTCAAATTAGTGTGAAAGTGTAAATTTTCTCGACATTCCACCTCTTCTTTCAATTTATTCCTTAATTAAATCGATAGCTGAGTACATGAGAGAGAAAAACTCGAGAGGCTGCAACGATGCACGTCGTTACACATCATTAACGACATAAAAATAATTTGTTCGATGTCTCTCGGCATATTGTCAGGTTTTCTCATGTTATTACTCTGAGAGCGCGCACAAAAAAGAAATTATTGAGTAGATCAAGATTAAGACACACAAACACACACAGGTTTGCTACTTGCGTGTAATCTCATCTCTCATGTTATAGTTATGCTAGCGAATAATGAAAATAATTGGACGGTCGTTGGCAAGAACAATTTTTCGCTTCCCATAGTTTCTCAATTTTCGATCGCGAGCAAAAATATTCTTCTTCTCTCTCATGTGAGTCTTCTCATGATATCGATCAGAAAGTCATAAATTATGTTTCTCCTCTGTGCTGTACGCACTGTCGATTTTTATATAATTTTTTTATGCACACCAGAATGAATTGCGACAACGTCGATGCTGATAAGAAGAAGTTTAACAAGTCGTAACAATGTCATTGAAATGTTTGTAGTTTTCATAATTTTGAGCACGATCTTGCTGATGATGAGAACTTTACTGGTCAGTGGGAAAAAATTTCTTTCTCTGCACTTTGCATACAAAAGAGAGAATTTTTTGTAGAGCAAAAATCATGCTTGAAATATGTGAGCTAATTAGTGCGAGATTGTGAAGATTTCAAATAAAATATTTCACGGCATTAAATTTTTCCATCTTCAATAATTTTATTTTTATAAAATCAACTTCTTGAATTAAATTTTAATCACATTAAAAATCAACACACAAAAAAGAGAATGCATCCAAAGACAATGCGATTGTCAACCGGTGAGTTCCATCTCTAATGACCTTAAACTGCTTAAAAGCAAAAACTGATTGAATCTTATCGCTTGCTCGCCGTAAAGTCATTCGAAATGAAGACATTTTAAAATCAATAAATAACACTCACCGGCGGCACCATGCGCGTCATCAAAGAGATCACATATCGGATAAATTAATTGAAATATTAATTGATTATGGAAGAGAGAAAAATCGCCGGCAGAAATATCAGCTAATCGCTACTTGATTGAATATTCAAATCAGCTTCTTATTTTTTATCTCAACCGTCTCTTCGAGTTTCATTCAATTTATCAACGAAAATCGAATAGACTCAATGATTACGAATCGAGCTTTATGTTACATTCCTACCGCACTTAAATAATTTTTTTTGAGAAGAAAAAGAAGCCGATTCTTGATAATTTTCGATAAAAGATGTTGACGTCGAATGGCTTTTTGTGAAATTTTCAGAGATATTTTTTATTAAATTAAATTAAACACACACGCGAGCATGAAATGAAATTAAGAAAATATTTTTTTGCAGGGTATTTTACTTAATTTAATTTTTCTGTGTACAAAAAAGTTTGAATAATTTAGACAAAAATCGTCAATTTAAACTTTTTGTACCAAACACACGCCAAGCAAACAAATAAACGACGTAAGCGAAGAGGAGTCGAGGAGGACAAAATTAAGTGATTTGAAACGAATATTCAACACGAAATTCAAATTATCCACACCGATAACGCAGAGAGAAGATCGCCTGAAGGCGTGTGACAATATTTTCGAGAAATTTCAAATGTCGCTCGCATTCCACTTTTGATAAGGGCAGCAAAGACACGTTAGCCACACAAAGGTAATTCATCGATAAATAATTTATTTTCGTTGCAGTGGGTGGTGCGGCAGTTCGAGATGCGCCAAATTCTTTTTTCGTGCATTTTTCCCAAGGGTTGAATTTTTTTACTGAAGTTAAAAAATTTTTAAAATTCAGAACTTTTTTGTTACTTTACAAAGAGTTTCAAGATTTCATCCCTAGACACTTTTCTGCGGAAGAAATTAAGAGGAGGCGACGAAAAAATGCAATAAATTATATGCGAAGTGTTGAGATATGTCACCCGGGCTACCATGAAATGTGCCGCATTGCATTAAATTATAAAATTTGGACGTGGCAAATTAAAAAGCATTTTAGATTTTTCTCTTCTCCTTTTTTCGTCATTATTCGGACAATAAATTATTTAATCTAATTAATTTCACAACCCCACACGTCCGCACTCGCTCTCGCATTCTTATCTCGTGTGGTGTCTGGCAAAATTAAAAGAGATTTCTCTTTTGTATGAAAATTTTTAAATTGAATTTCAATTGCAACAAAATAATTTTTTGCACGTCACTCAAAACACTTCATGATTTCTTGAGATGTATGTTAAATTATGACTGCTTGAAAAATTGGACTAGGATGAGAGAACTGAAATAAAAATTAACACAAAATAATTTTTCTAAATTTTAACTTGCAAGCAATTTTGTTGCACAAACACTCATTTTTGCATCTAATTGACACTGCCTGAAATTAATTTTATTGCTTCGCTCATTAGCTTTTATTGCGCACAATCTCATTTCTCTATAACATCAACAATTTAAATCGTTGTTGCTTCAGTGTCTGCAGGGCATAATTGAGCAAGGAATGAAAATAAAATATTTTAGTTAATTTGATGATTGCGCCAATAAAAATAAATCTTTAACAACTTAATTTTCATTTGTAAGCAAAGAAGATTAGAAAGAAATGTTAATGGAGTTGTAAAATTAAAGAATTGCTTTTTTTTTGTGTGAAAAAGTTTCATAAAAAATTATTTTTCAACTTTGAAGCATTTTAAAGATTTTTTAGTCACAGATTTTGTCTCATACAATTGCCATTAGCGACTTTAATATCATTTAAATCAAAATATTTTTCAATCGTGTCTCTGATAAGTTTCATTAAATCCTCGCTGACTTCATTTTCTCTTGCTAATGCCCAAACGTGCTCAATTGACTTTTCATCTCTGATATTTCTGCATTCATTCATGATTACAAAATGTTCCAAATCGAACACTATCACTGCAACATTAACTGTGACATTTTCTGGAAAATATAAAGTTAAATTTTTTGGTCGAAAAAGTTTTAAATTCTTTAAGCTTTACTTTTGTGCATAAAAACAGCAATTTCTCCATTTCGAGGTTGAGCTTCAGGTTCGATGAGTGAAAACGTAACATTTTGACATAAATAATCTCTGCCATCATCGCTGGTGCATCCAGTAAAAAATGCAGACGTTTCTGAAGCATCCTTTAATGGCTGAAGAGATCCACATTCTTTACCTCGTTGGTATGGATTGATAGACTTCATCACCTCATACCAAGTGACACTCCCAAACTAAAAAATTATTTTTTTTTCTAGTTTTTTTGCATGAAATAATTCTTAACTTACTTTTTTAATGTCAAAATTATGAGCAATTGGAATATCAGTTGGACATTTTCGATTTTTAATGCGAAAATGTCTTGCAAAAGTCAAAGTGATGAAAACAAAAATTAATAAAACTATTTTCATTTTTATTTATTTATTTTTCTCTTTTTCAGCGTGATTTTTTAAGAACGACTGAAAATATTGTTCACAACCTTATCATCTGAATAATTAAATTTATAAACACATCAGTGACACTTTCAGGTCAACTGTATTTTTTACTATCAATATGCTCAAAATTTTTGAGTGATGCTTGCAAAATTTTTAAGTTTTTAAAAATATTTTTAATTTTTTCTCTCTTTCTCATTTACATGAAAAAGTTGCGAAAGCGAATAATGAGCGAAAAAAATCATCAACCACACGCGTTCGTGTCAGTTAGAAAATTAAGTGGCTTTTGTGGCGTTGAATAGATTCAATCATGATCTATAATTAACCGCTTGATTGATGATTGAAACGGGTGTTGAGAGCAAGCAAGAAAATAGAGCAATCTCCAATAAATCATAATATTCGCAAATTTTTGTTGTTATAAACACTCACATGACTTTCAATAAGTCACCCAAGCATGAATGAATGAAGAGAAATTTGCCGACAATCAAGTGTGAGATTTGATATTGCTGTTTGTGTCCCGATTTCCATATAAGGAGAGTGGTGTGAATTTTTATGTCAGGAGGAGTTTGTTGGGATTTAAAAATAATAAAAAGTTAAACTGCAAAAAACTTTTGAAATTTTTAAAAAATTTATCAAAATTGTAGGTGTTGCTGCGTTTTTTATTTTCATAGCACTTAATTAATTTTTTCCTTAAAATTTAAATTAGAATTTTAAATATTGAATCGCTGTTCTTGTTCTAAAAGTTCATATCGATTTTCAAAGAGCAATTTTTTAGTTAAGGGTTTCAGTCTCGAGGTTGCCCAGAAGCCGAAAAAAGTTCCATTTAATTTTTAAATTAAGATTTAAAGCATCTTGAGGTCATTGCTTAAGATGTGTAACAGATATTTTAATGACCATCTTCTTTTTGACTCATTCTCCGGTTCACTCTTGACTTCTTAACATCGCCTTTTGTGCTGGACACACAAGAGATTTTCGTAACTGATATAAAAGAAGTAATAAGAAGAAGGAAGAAAAGGAGAAGAGGAAGAACACACTCGAAAAATCAAAACTTGTTCATATTATTTTTTTGGGTTATTGACTCACATCGAAAGAAGTTTTTGTGTGTCCAAAAAACTTTCAATTTCAAAGATTTGAATATCAAATGAAGGAGCTGTGAAATGCCGCACGGCCATAGAACTCGAACATTGTTTAAACATAAATTGAAATCGCAGCATGACCGAATGAACTTGTAACCTTTTTTTGCTGCTTTGATAAACTGAATCAGCGTGAGGTGCTGCCACATATTTTTTTCCATATAATATCTTAATGCTGGTTCACCATCCAGAGTTATGTCTATCACGGATTTTCATATCAAACTGCAATAAAAAAGAGAGTCACCGACTTTGTGCATTATGCGCTTATTGCTGCGATGGATGTTGAGAAATTTCTCACGATTTTTACATTTTTCAATTCTCTAATAAATTCGCTTTAGAGAAAAAAAGAAATAAAAATGAAATTTAGTACCTGGTGGGAGGTAAAATTTTTAATTTTATTAAATATTTAAATTTTTCAATAAAATTAAAAATATTTTTTAAAAATTAATTTTGAAATTTTGATACAAAACTCATTCACGATTCCCAGCTCATGCTTTAATCTCTCTTCTAACAATCATAAACGAGTGTTTACTTAAAGTAATTTTCTATATCACAATAATACACCATTTCGGATCATTACTCAAGGGGACAAGAAAATCTTCTTCGAAACATTTTTCCGCAACTCGAAACACATTTTTAATGCTCCATATTTCATTTCTCATTAAACGGCAAAAAGTCCATAAATTGCCTGGATTAATGAGATAAGTGAAAACAATTATTTGCTCGTTGATTTATTACGTGCGTCTTACTGCATTTTAAAGTACTTCGAGTTCCCATACAGCACAAGCTGGCTTATCTCCTTCAACTTCTTTTGCTGATCTTTTTTTTGCAATTTTTTACGCCGTTAATTGAAAAGAATTAGCTTGGAGGCTCTTTCACTCTTATCGCGGAAGAAATGCATTGTTATTAAATAAGTTGAAGTCAAAGATGTTTTGAAAGCTCTTCTTCATTTCATTAAAGAGATGCGCGCGCGATCCCGTAAGGTGAAATTCAATTTTTCGCATCACTCATGAATCATCATAATCAAGATTTTGTGTATAATTAACAATCTCAACCTTTATCCCTTCGGCATGTGTCACGTTCAAAGTGAGATAAAAGTGGAAAAATTTAAAAATAAAAAAATAAAGATTAAAAATATTTTAAAAATTTAAATTTTTTTAAATTCGTGTTCAAAAGAGTAAATGCATCACTTACCACCTCCAAAATGGGCCTTCCAGAGCTCTCTCTCTTTCATGTATCTGAATGTTGAAGATTTAAAAATAATTTTTCAAGCGTGCACACAACTCACATCTGCATGAACTTACAATTAGAGTTAAGAACAGAATTTAATTGAATACAAGTCATGACAGCGCGAGTGAGATGCGGAAAATTACACGGCTTGATGCTTGACCATTGCAACTCATATTATTGTTTTTTATTTTTCTCCATCACACACTTTTTACGGCGTCGCGTGCAATGCTTTCAATTAGCACAGTGCGAGAGCATCTCACACGGAATATTTACCCGTGCTGCTATACTCGGCGGCAAAAGAGATAATTTCTGGCATGAAAGATGCTTTATTTGTTTGCATTATTATGAATCACATTCATTAGAAGAGCTGTAAACAGCTTATTATTTATGAGAGAATCGCCCCGGCCACACCAAACGGAAAGCTAGCTAAAGTTGTTAGCGATTGTGTTCTTCATTAATCATTTTTCCATTTATTATATTTTTTTTAGCATCGAACTGGAGAAAGCTATAAATATTGAGGGTTGTTTCTTTTAGTGGTGATTCAAGTGCTGTCGTTAATAAAGTGAAATTTTAAATGCTTTAAGAATAAATTCAAATAAATTATTCATAATTCCCAGCTCTCACTATTCAAACACATTTAAATCCCATCTCACATTAAATTTCAATTTCTCCTCGCGGTTGTTTGTTAATAAGGAGTTGAAAATTGTGTTTGCCATGTAACATCGCACAGAGACTATAAGTATTGCAAACACAAAAAAATATATACAGCATAACGAGCTGTTGCGGGTAGAGTTAAGCGAGACTTTTCACATCTCTCACGCGAAATAATTGTTGATTACAATTTCATGTTCACATTTTTTTCCAACTTCAAGTTACAGATTCCGTGTACTCATCCCGGTAATGCATGCATGTGTGTGCTCTCCGTGCATAATTCATGTTCATCGACATTGTTGTCATTTTCCTCTAGAATTTATCTCCAAGAAAAGAATTTTCAGATTAATTATTTAAATATTTTGATTCTTAATTAGATTTCACTGAATTATGCAATGGCAAGCGAGTATAGGGAATGATCATGACCCGAGTTGACAAATAACCATTCCATTAAATTGCCAATTTCATGTCGCGGCAGAGCAATGTGCAATTCATTAAATGGACATTCGACAAAACCGCGTGCACTGCTCACAGCATTGACTGCACATTGTATTTTATTTTTCATTTGTGAGGAGGTAAAAAAATCACAAGAAATTAAAATGTTAATAGCTTACGCGCACCACACAATCGCGGACCATTAAAATGAATTGCAAAGAAGAAATAAAATGAAAAAATATATAAAAATAATATCGTCGTGTAATATTAAATTCAATAGTCAATTGTCTCTTCGAATTTTATTTCATTTTAAATGCTTTGACTTCTTGTATAATTCTCATTTCGATGCAGGCAGGTAACATCGCCTAAAGGTCAATTGAAATGCAAAGAATGCAGATTGCTTTATTTTACTTCAATTTTTGCTTAAAGTTTAAAGTCACTTCTAACCCCACACCAATCGTTTGAAGCCGCTCAATTATTTATCTCAACCTCTTTAATAAGCAAAATAAATCATTTGGCTTTCATCAAGCTCGCAAAAGAGTGAAATATTAAACTTTTTATTATCGCTACTATTAAGCCGTGTGTTGATGATATTTAGGCACAGTGTAAATTGAGCATGATGAAGTGTGGAATAAGAGATTTATTGACTTTTGCGAGTGAAATCTCTCTCATTTTATATCTCACAGTTAAATAAATCACAAAATAGGATTGACGATGACAGTCTTAAAAGCCACACACACAGAAACTGAAAAGCTCATGTTGCGGCACTTTGTGTAGAGTAGTCGGTCGCTTAGGATTTTTGCTCCTAGAATAATTAATTTACCTACAAGCTAAAGTTTGTATGAACATCTATAAATCACATCATCACTTGTAAGAATTTATGCTAATTTGAAAGAGCTTGCAAGAGTTGAAACTTTCTAGAGTTTTCAGTAAAGATTCAAAGAAAAATTTTCCTCTCCTTACTTTACTTGAAATATCTACAAGAAATCGCCAACAATTGCCTATTCATCTTTTAACTAGCCTCGTGCGCGATCGCGTTGTTTGCTTGTAAGCTTTCTCGTAGCACAATAAAATATCTCGTGTACAAAAATTAGCGCGACCACTATCGTTTCTCATTATAAACTAGCCAACAACTTACAATAAATTTATTCCCCAAACTATAGCCACGCATTATCTCATGCTAAATATTTCACTCGGGAGTCACGCTCAGGAGGTCTCCGCGATTAAATGAAAATTTATTTTTATAGAGCGCATCTTTTGACCTCAGCGAGATTTCACCAATATCAAGCGGTGAATTAAGATCGTATCCTCGTTTGGTATGACTTCATTAGTGGTTTCATAGTAAATATTCTCATCCATTGACTAATTGAGGAGTTAGTTGTCAAATGTCCAGGAATAAAATATTTTTAAAACTAAAATTGCGCTTCAATGATCTCAGTTTTAACTTAAATTTTCACAACAATGAATTGGATTACAAATCGATGCTAATCAATAACTTTTTTATGCTTAGGCTGATTGATATACTTCTTTCCGTCCTCCACCATGGGAAGACACGAACCAAAACATTACTGTTAGACTGTGAGAAAAACTAGAGACCCGATTGTGGCTCGCTCTTTTGAAAAATGTCTTTTTTCATATCTCGTTGCTCTCTCACTCGCAATATTAACGTTAATATTATGGCAATGGCATCAACGTCGATGAATTATTACTTTCCATATATTTTATTGCTGAAAACTACATTTTAGGTCTGTCGAAAAATGTATCAACAAGTATTTTGTCGTCCTGGCTTATTTAATAATTATTTAACTAGATTTTCTCATCTCTATCATTTGAAACGAGATTAACTCTCAGAACTTCTCTCGTCACGCTTCGAACATTTTTTTTCTCGGGCTCTTTAATGTTTCTTCTTCCCGTCTCGTATACAAAAAAAATAATATTCTCCATTATCAAAACCTCATCAACAGCGTTGATAATTCCGCTTTCAGGCACTTAATAAAATGAGATGCTTAAGCACAAAACGAGACACCCGAAAAAATGTGAGCGAAGTGATTTTTTATTAATTAAAAAGTTTTTTTTTGCATAAGAAATTTTTCCGCTAATTAAATTTCCTCGTTCTAATCTTTTAAAATCATCATAATTTTGGGATTATCGAAGAGGCCTCATTTGAAATTAAATCGCTGAATATCAAAACTCACGAACTCGATAACCATGATCATAAATGACTTAATCGTGGTTTAAAAGAATTCTTACTTTTAGTGTGATCTGCCGCCAGTTGATGCCCTATAATTATAACACTCACACACGAGACATGACGATGTGCTTAAGTTAAAAATTTCTCTCTCTTGTTTTGATGCAATGGAAAATTGAATAAAAGCCGCGCACATGAGGTGTGATAATTATGGGTTAACATGTCTAACTTTTTCACACCGCATCCATCCAGAGAGTGCATGACATGCGAGCTTGATATTAAAATGATAGATCACATGACTTCATCACACCACGATTGACAATTGGATGAGAAATTCTTTTGTGTATGGGAAAATTTGAAAAATGCTTCTCGATAACCTCGCAATATATTCAAATAATATCAGACGATTTAGATATCTAACAGTAAACTGACTCTCAGTAAATCTCACTATAGAAAAATTGTCATCGTCTTGTGCATTACAATAACGAGTCGTTTATAATAATCAGATCATCATTTATACTTGCCTCGATTCCATTGTAAGCATCGCATAACGATATTGTCAACTGATATCGATCATAACTGCATACACTAAAGACCACGAAGAGAAAGTCATGCAAAAAATGTATCAAAAACATTTGTGTCCACCCCTCGAATATTTTTTATGATCGATGTGTTCGAAAGCAAACTGTCTGAATAGCGGATTAAAAGGTTTTTTTTCGGGAGGGATGTCGGTCATGCGTTTACAAAGAGCTGAGAGAATTTTAAATATCATAATTTAATGACACAACAATGTCCCTCTGCCCTCCTCCTCCTCCCTCAATATTCTCTGCCCATTTTACTTTTTTCTTTATCTTGTCTCATGGCATGCACTGCGAGCGAGCCAACAACTTTTTAAGCGATAGTCAGTTAACAGCACACATATCGCCTGTCAGCAGGTTACACGTATTTGCGTCGAGAATATCGTTTTATATTGTGCCGGCAAACATGTTCAGATGCTGTAAAATTAAACTCGAGTTTTCAATGAACAACAAAAATATGAATATGAAAATGTGTCAAAAGAAATATTTTTGAAGGTTTTCGAATGAATGAATCGAACTAAAAGTGCAGTTAGTTTCTTGTGCTTTTTTTAAAGGGTTGAATAAAAATAAATCAGATTTTAATTTAAATTTTAAACTTAAAATATTCTCAGCATGTGTCTCACTTTTTACAATCTCAATGATGAATTTTTATTCAAGCTCATTATCATTCCTTCTTCACTATTAATGATTTCTTTAAAGTTTTTTATGGCTTTTTAATAGTTTTTTCTCGCTTTAACTTTTTATCAAAAAAAATGATTGCCAAGGGTTGTTCGGTTTGTTTAAAGTTTTTAAAAAAATAAAAATTGAACGCAAATTTTTATATGCAATTTAAAAGAATTATTTTGATGTCAAAACTTGTGAATATTTTTTAAAAAATTAAAAGTTTTCACCACTTTTAACAATTCGAAAAATAAACAATTTATTTTCAACCATTTAAAAATTGAAGCCATAAATTCGGAAAATAGTTTTTTTATTTGATCAACATCAAAGTAAAAAATAAAATTAATTTCTTGTCCCAATAAATACTATAATTTTTTTAGCAACAGGAATGTTGCCATACATTTTGATTGTTGCCATACGATTTCCAGCTACAAGAACGTTGCCATACAATCATTGTTGCCATACAATTTTGTTGCCATACAAATTTCGAGATTAAAATAAATCACGGGATTAAAGTGTTGCGAAATTGTTGCCATATAAATTGTTGCAGAATTGTTGCCATACGATTTTAAAAATGCACCTTTCTCAAAGCAACAATTGTTGACAATCTTCATCTTCTTATACTGTTGTGAAATTGTTGCCATACAAAGTGTTGTGAAACTGTTGCCATACAAAATAAATTTAAAATTTTTTCGTTGCGGTTCCTTTATTTTGGGTGTGAAGTTGCCATCCAGTGTTGTGAAATTGTTGCCATACAATTTAAAATTTTTGTGTTGTGAAATGTCTATACTATGTTGCAATTGTTGCCATAATTTAATCTGGGTGTGCCACCAAGTGAATGTTGACAGTAAGTTGCAATATGTCCAAATTGTTGTGTTATTGTTGTCTTACTATGTTGCAGTTGCCAATTTAATTTTCTAGTGTTGTGAAATTGTTGCCATACCAAATGTTGCGGAATTGTTGACAAACAAAATGTTGTGGAATTGTTGTCATACAAGTTGTTGTGAAAATGTTGCCATACAAAATAAATTTAAATATTTTTTTGTTGCGAATATGTTGCCATACAATTTTAAAATATAAATATACTTAAAATGTTCTAGTGTTGTGAAATTGTTACCTTAAGATTATAATCTTACACTTTTTCTTTTTTGATGACTCTGTGACATTTTGCCCGCACCCAAAATCTGGAGGAAAGGGCAAAAAAATGTTTCAAAACCCACACGTGGGTGTTGCCGTGTAACCCACTTGTAACAGATCAGTGTTTGAAAATCAAGTGCATAAAAAATGAGTTTAAGTCAATCCGGACACTTTGGCTGTCCGTGGCAGTCCTGTTCGACCATTCCTCAAAAATCATCTATGTCATTAGATTCCTGGTCCAATCACGAGTTCAACGATACCCATGAAGCCATAGTTCTGAAAAATGGACATTTTGGCTGTCCGTGGCACTACTGGCCATCCATGATGGACATTCATCAAAAATCATCAATGCCAATCGATTCCTGGTACAATTACGAGTTCAACGATACCCATGAAGTTATAGTTCTGAAAAATGGACATTTTGGCTGTCTGTGGCACGACCATAGGTCACGACTCGAAAAATCATGTATGTCAATCGATTCCTGGTCAAGTTACGAATCAATGCCAATCGATTTCTGGTCCAATCACGAGTTCAACGATACCCATGAAGCCATATAAGAGAAAATTTGTATGAAAAATGGACATTATGGCGGTCCATGGCACGACCTATGGTCATGACTCGAAAAATTCCTAAAATGGGCTAATAAAGACCCTAAGAGCTACCATCTGGCGAAAACTAGAAGTCTCTAGCTGGTCCAGGAGCTGAGATCTCGAAGGAACAGACAGACAGACAGACGGACGGAATCACGAGCATATAAGTGTTACCACCTCTGGTGGGTTACACTAAAAATATAGGGTCAATTTGTCCAGGGTCAAATGAGGGCAAAATTTACAAAATTTGTTGGCATAGTCAAATCTGTGGGCAATTTTCCCTGTACTATATTTTTTTGCCCATACCCTCGGATTTTGGGTGAGGGCAAAATGTCCTACCCCCTTTTTTCATTCTTAAATATTATATACACGTGTAATCAGACCAGAATAAAGTCCCAATAATGCACATTTCTTAGAATGATGAGTAACTTTTATTTACTTAAGGTTGCGAGAAAGCACCATTAGAGTAATTTAAGTTGCATTAGCTAGCAGTATAACCAGAAGTTTAGGATGGGAGAGACAAGATAAATTATGATGAACAATCTGATACTATTTATAAATGCACTCTCGAAAAAAAGAGAAATACACAAGTGGATAGATTCTTAGAAAGGTTTAAGAATAAAACTCTAAGTAACAGCAAAACTGGTGCGTCAACCAGATAAAATAATGTGAATTTTTGAATACATAAATTATAAACAGGAAAAAAAGACAAATAACCCTAACAGATGAATTGTTTAAAATGCAGTTTTTCTCTCGTACCGGGCACCCACTTGATTTTATTCATTCTCTTTTTACTAAATATATTTTGTAATAATATTATATACCTGAATATAAATAAAAATCATTAAGTTCATTGCACGTCACCGGTTTTATATAATATTATTTATAGAGATCATAGAGAGGAGAGACAGGAAGAAAAAACAAAACAAAAAATTTAAGAAAAAAATAATAATTGTAAAGGGCCCCCAAAAAAAAAAAATCTACAGCAAAATATGGAAAAAAAAAAAAAAAAGCATAAGGGCAAATCCATAGTAAATTATTTGGGTAATAGTTATTCCTATCACACAATTATTTGACCCATTCTTAGAATTTGGTTTACATTCGGATCAACCACGAGGCACCTTTATCAATTATCCACCCAGTGTCATCCCTTCTGAGGCGAATAGATCGCTACATATTAGCATTAAAATATGCATAATATGCATAATATTATAGACATTTCTTATGCATATTTATTCCACATAGTATTTTGCAAAATAAATTCGCATAATTATATGCGCGCATATATGCGTAAAATAAAAATTATTGGAATGGTGACTAAATGAATACAATTTCACAACATATTGTATGGCAACAATTTCACAACATTTTGTATGGCAACAATTTCACAACATTTTGTATGGCAACATTTTCACAACATAATTAATGACAACAATTTCACAACACTAGAAAATTTGAAATTTATTTTGTATGGCAACATTTTCACAACAACTTGTATGACAACATTTTCACAACAGTATAAGAAGATGAAGATTGTCAACAATTGTTGCTTTGAGAAAGGTGCATTTTTAAAATCGTATGGCAACAATTCTGCAACAACTTGTATGACAACAATTTCACAACAAAAAAATATTTAAAATTTATTTTGTATGACAACATTTTCACAACAGTGTAAGAAGATGAAGATTGTCAACAATTGTTGCTTTGAGAAAGGTGCATTTTTAAAATCGTATGGCAACAATTCTGCAACAATTTATATGGCAACAATTTCACAACACTTTAATCCCGTGATTTATTCTAATCTCGAAATTTGTATGGCAACAAAATTGTATGGCAACAATGATTTGTATGGCAACGTTCTTGTGACAACAATCCTGTTGCTAAAAAAATTAAAGTCAATAAATCAAGCAACATTAATAACGCGACACGTAACGCCACATTTTTAAAGTTCTTGCGCGCACGAAAGAGAAGGAAAAGAATTTCTTAGCCTTTCAGTGATTAATTAATGATCGACAACAATCAGGTGTAATTTAATAAAATGAAAAAACGTCGACGTTTAGGGGTCGATCATAAATTATGTTATTCTAGTTATTAAAATAAATTTTATTTTAATTTAAAAATTTAGAATTTTTCGATTAAATTAAAAAAATATTTTTTTTTGGTGTTTTGACTCTCGCAAGAAATTATTTAAGTACAAAAAACCACAAGTGGGACATTAAAATGTAAACATCATTTTTCCACGAAAGGTAAAAAGGCAAAAAACCACAATCGAATAGTCTTTCACTCGAGAAGATTAATTTAATTAATTACAATGTATTATTTCACTCCATCCAACCGCCGGTGCGGTATCGTGTCTCCAGTTTTGTCGATGAATTCGCATTCGAGGATATTTTGACGTTGTTTACACAACTATTACACATATCGTGTGCAGGTTGAGTGCAGTGAAAGTGACATCGATGCTCAGAGTGATTAATGAACGCAATACTTTAATGCGTCAGCTAATGAGATCTCATGTGCAAGCCTAAAAAGGCGATAACTTTTTTTTATTGTTGCGGTATTGCAGAATTTTTAAAATGTTGCAAGTTAATGAAGAGTTATGGAATAATTTGTTGAGGATCAACATTTTTATGTTGATTTAAAATTTAGATCAGATGTTCTAAATATGCAACAGTAACAACAAAATTTTCACATCCACATTTCCTTAATTATTCAACACACGCTAGAAATTGAGATGGAAATCGAATGGAATTGGATTCACTGGGTTTAAAAAAGCTGAAACGAAAGCAAATAGCAAATAGGAAAATTGCAAATAGCTAGCAGACAAACAAATTGCATATATGTGTGTTGCGGATATGCTGTACGATGAGAGGGAAGGAGAAATTATTGATGAAAGCTCACTGCAGCTCTCATCCAAAGTGGATTTCGACGTCGAAAAATTGAAATGATGAAAAAGTTGATAGAAGAGAAAAATTGTTGCGAATCAAAAGCGAATGTAAATAAAACTGGGGGAATAAGAGAGGCTGGATGAACTGATTGAGGAATAATTTCATCTTTCATCATTCACTCAATCATGTCTTGAGAACGTCTTTAAGGTTTTTTAAAAACTTCTGAAAGATTTTAAAAAAATTAATTATTTTTCATTAAAATTTCAAATTTTAAAATTCCGTTAAATTTTATATTTCATCGTTAAATAAAATTGTCATGATCATGCATGACAAATTTCAAAAACACCTAATAAAATTTGCACAGTTAAGGCAAATGAATAAATAGATTTTTTGCATTGTCATTCTCTGAGTATGAAAAAATATTCAGCATCAATCTGTCTTCATCATCATCATCGTATATGATGAAATGTGCATTGTGGAAATTCAATTAAATAATTTCAATTGCCAATGTGACGGAATAACATAAGAGACACAGAAATTGATTTGAATGACCACAGCAAGTAGCCACAGTCGGTGCATAGTTGAGACAACAATGAAGCGTTTGCTGTCGCCGACAAATTGCTGCATTTACATTATTTGATGAAGATAATCTTCAAGTCACGAGAAAAAAATCACCTGATTAGAGCGCGACTGAAGAGATCTAGTAATTTAAATAAACTCAAGTTGATAAATTAATTTTTTTTAATCCATTGATTGAGTTTTGTTCGAATGCCGATAAATTTATGAGGAATGCCCGGTAGGAGGTAACTTGAAATTGTGAGAGGTGATTTTATGAGGAATTTATTGAGAATGTTTGAAAAAATTCTTAAATTTTATATAAATAATTAAATCTCAAAATTCAGTTAAATTTTTGGAATGAAATTTAGTTCAAATTTTTTTTTCTAATTCATCTTTTATTCATAGCATTTCGCTCCATTACAATGTCAGAACGAATTTTATTCTCACTCCTTTCTGCATTAAACTCACAATAGTTAAACATGCAATGTGGCAGCAGTTCAGAGCGGCAATAAAAAAATAAATCTCGTAAAAACTGATAAGGGGAAGCGAAATGCAAATAAAGCTCGCTTGGTTCTGGGCTCTGCTGTGTTACTTATTCCACTCTCGCTTCTCTTCTGCATTTCTCATTCCTCCCATGGCCATCATTTTTATATTTTATTCAATTGTGTAGAATTTCTTGTGTTTTATGCCTGTCGGCTTGTTCTCTCTTTTTTTAGAGCGATATGACTCGATGATAACAGAGTGAGAGTTAGCATAAGTAAAATAATGTGTTAGAAAATTTAAAGATTTACTCTTCATCCCTCAGCTTTCACATCAAGATGATTCTCTCGTGTCCGTTCTTTGTTTTTAAGTAAGATTTTTTTATGGATTCAATGAAGATACATATCGCGCATTAAAATGTTTTATTAAATTTTTAAGTAACAAACGCACTGAAAAATTTAATGCCTAACATAAAAAAAATTACATCAAAATATTATTCAAAAAAATTGACACAAACAAGTAACGACAAAATTCGCATTCCAATGCACACGAAACGAGTAGCGACGTGTTAGAAATGAATTTTTCTCTCTCGCCACCATCAAGCATCTCGCAAATAAATGTCGAAGCTGGAAGATTTTATCAGCTGATACTCGAAGCGTCAGAAATTTAATTCGATTTTTTTCTCCTTCACCGTCATAACTTCGAACTGTGCATCATAATGAAATATTTAATGGAATTTTTCTTGTGTGCTTGATGCAGCAAAACTTTTTTTTATCACCGATGTGTCGATCTTTTGGTTATTGTGTTTACTTGTTCCATCTCTTGATGTGTGTATTCATTTCAGTGCATTTTTATTGTCATCTTTTGTAATAAAAATTGTTTGCTTCTTTTCGCACAGCATCAGCGAAATTTTTTTATCATTGAGATATGGTGGGATGAGTTTAAAAGTTTTGACACAATTATAAATTTTGTCTTTTAAAAATTCAACAAATTTCTTAAGGTTTAATTTTAATTAAAATTTAATTACACTTTTGTGTCACAGTTTCTCGACCTCATTCTTAGCTTTTTCTCCTTTGTTTAAGTTTTCCTTGAACTTGTTGAAAAGTAAATCAATCTTTTTGCATCGTCAACTCTCGAGTAAAGTCCTTTTAACAAACAAAAAAAGAAAGAATTTAAAAAATGTTTTATTCATTCAAAAAAATCTTTTATTGTTTATTGACCCATCCGAGTGTTTTCGATTGTCATGAAATTTATTCTCGCGCGATTTATGTGAGGAAATTTTTATTCCATGTTCAATCGATCTGCAGACAAATTTTAATGCTTTTTTATGCAAGGAGTGGAAACTAAATAGTTTTATTCAAATCAAAATGACGAAAATATTGAAATAAATTTTCATGTTCACCCCTAAAAAATTTCCTTTTCTTTTCACTCTCAATGGTGGCCGTAAATGTGCATTTCTTCATTTTTATGGTTGAATTAAGCAAATAAATAAATATTAAAATAGCCTCAATGCAAATCACGTTTACTTGATGGTGACCTGCAAGGTTATTTCAACAGCTATGAATTCATTTTTTTATCGACTCTCTCGGCAGCTTCAGAGTAGAAATGCTATTAATGATTTATCTCTTCCGTAGCCAACTCGATCCCATTATTTGAACTCATTTTCTTGAACTTTGTAATGGGGGAGGAAATAAAAAATTTAACGCAGAATTGAGTCGCCGGTGATTTAAAAATTTAATGGATCAACAACAATTTCAAAAATAAATTTATCATCCCTTGAAAAACAAAGTAATTTTACCTCACGTTGTAAACTACAACATTCTCTGATTAATAAAAGTGAAACAAAAAGATAAATTAATTAATTAAGTCGCACACGAGACACAAACTGGTGACATATGCTCCGTAGCTGATGCTGGGAGTACTCAGAAAACTTCATCAATTACACTTGTTTATGATGTTCTGTCACAACTCACATCGAGTCTCGACAATGTTTTGAGAGATTTATTAAAAAGTTTTTCACTTCATTATTTCGCGCAGTTGAGAGAATTTTTATTGAAAACTTTTTTTACTCTTAGATTAAAGCCTCAAAGTTTTTTTTGGACAATGTCACTGACTGTCATTGAATTTCAATTTAAATCTAGCTGGATTTAATTTTAATTCACAAGATTAAACAAATCTCACAATAAAAACCCGACACTCATTTTCTCATCTTTCGAAATTTTAATTTAAAATCATCGGACGATCTCACTTGTGCCCAATTCGCAAATGAAATGTGAGAACCTTGTTCGATGCGACACGACACGAGATCTCTGTGTGGTCCTCGACGCACGCCATAATGTCACCTTAATTTCATCACTCACCAAACATCTTTGGATTTAAAACTTTCGTCGAGTCATTACTCATGCGCTCCTTAATTATTGCGAGCACAAACTTACGACTTAATGCCTTGCGGATTCAAATGCGCACACTTATGGCATCTGCATTCTCTTGCGTATATATTTTTTGCAATTTATCTTCATGTGATTTTGCTTTTTAATGCAATTTTATTTTTATTCGTAAATTAACTTCAAAAATGGCTTCGAGATAAATATTGAGAACTTTATGATGAAAGCAAGGAAAATTGAGTATTTAGCAGAGTTTAATTGGCTTCAAATTACTTCGATATTTATTGATTGTTTAAGGTTTTGATGCTGAAACTAAATATGGCAGCCACAAAATATTTCAACCAACTTCAAAATGTAACTTTTTTCATATGGGAGTTGAGATTTAGGGAAATTCTTATATTTTTCCACATAATCTCCGGTTGAGATCGAATATCGATAAAATTAATCGTATAAAGTTGTAAAGTCGCATCGATTAATCGCTAATTATGTCAGAACTCATGAAGATTAACTGGAATTAAATTACCTACACGCATTACTCTCTATGCACTGTGTATGGGATGAAATTAATCACGTACGGGATGGATTCATGGTTAAAAAAATTATTTGCTAGAATTTTAACGTATTTTTTTAAAAAATGAATTATTTTTCATTAAATATTTTTTCACTCTAATTTAAAAAAATCTACACTGTTCGATTTTTAATTATCTTTCTCGTTTTTCTCTTTCCTTGTGATGCTGCCGTTGTTGCTTTTGCAACATCTCAATTAAAGATTTATGTCAGGTTGAAATTCCCGCTGCACAAGTAGCTCGTTATGCACACTGAGAAGGGGAGAGAAAAAAAATCGTTCTGTAATCATTTCCTGCATTCGACAAAAAAATAAAAGTGGATTTTTTTAGCTCGAAGGTTTGTCGATGATAAAAAAATTCTTCAGTTTTTAAATTAGATTTTAAATTTCAAATATTTCTTCCCTCTCAATTATCGTAATCGAACTGTCCAGAGAATGATATTTTAATCAATTCAGAACAGTTAGAGAAAAAAATTGTCCTCAATAAATTAAATCGTTTCGCTTGCAGGATTTATGGAAACGTTAAAAAAATGTCACAAATTTCTCTTGAGAATTATGCGAAGAGGAAAAAAAATGCGAACTCTTACAGCGATTAATCTTAAGAGTGCAGAATGATGGCTTTCATAGAAGTTTGCATCGCGGTGCACTCAACAATTTGATGTAAAACACGTGCTCACAATTTTAAAATTTCACTCTCTCGCAAATCGAACCATAAATCACTGAAATGTGGCAGATAAAGAAAGACAATAGTTGTCGTTATTACGTGGCAGAATGTTAAATGCGAAAATTATGTGAGTTAAAAATTAATCAGGTGGGTTGAGACGAATGATGTTGATTTATTTTAAATTAAATCAAAAAAGTTTAAATTTAAATTTTTTAACGAACTTTTTAATTTTAAAAAAGTGTTGCTCAATAAAAATTATTTTTTCAACCAATTTATTACGTAATGAAAATCAACTTTGCTACTTAATTATCAACCTTCACATCAATCGAGAAACTTTATGGATTTCTCATATGTCGATACACGATTGAGTGTCTGCTGATATTTACAAACAAAACTTAAATTAAACATTTTTTTTTGCCATTTCTGGAATATGAGACTGTGAAGCAAAAAGGAATAAAATGTGCAAACACACACGATTGCTAGGCGCCACATGGATGAATCAGAGCGCAATTTATGAGAGCTGCTTAGGCGTTAACAAACAAATCGTTGGCTACCGGCCGATCGAGATTTTTTAATTGATTTTTCTGCGTCCTGAATTTTGACGATGAAGTCATTCTTTGAGATACTTCCGATTGCGTCACTTTACCGGCATTTTTTTGAAGAAGAGAAATTTCCTTATTTGGAATTAGGAAAGATTTTTTTTTGTTAGCCAAGAGGAAATTTACACACCGCACAAATGTGAGTAGGTGCCGCAGCTTGAATGAATGAATTTTTAATTATAGAACTTGCGAAGGCGAAAAGATTTTTTTGCTGCTTCTACACAAACAGGTGTCGCAAAGCTTTATTTTGCTAATATTAGATTTAAACGAAAAATGAATTTACAATATAAAGAGCTCTTTTGAGACTTGAGAATGAATGACGGCGCTAAAATTAGATGATGAGGTAAGGAATGTTGAGCGTAGGTGTTGCGACGCGTGAGACTTGAATAAAGTGGTTTATTTATAAGGATTTCGAATATTTTTTAAGCTCTAGTTAAAAGCTCATTTGGTTTTCCTATTTTGCCATTTTCATCGCACCCTTATAGGTTATCATTGATCGCAATAAATTTTTATATCATGAGGATGTTTATGACAATCGAGACATTTTCAGAATTAACATTTCGAGTGTTTTTGCGGTGACATAAAGTTGATATAAAGTCAAGTCAGCAACAGCATAACAATATTAAATGAAGTCAATTAAATGTCGGTTTGTTAAGTGAGGGAAATTTGCAGAAATATTTAGAAATTGAAAAAAAATTTTAGCATCTTTAAAATTTCAGTCAAAAGCCAAGAATTTTTTCTCTAAAACTTATTTTCCGCCTATCAAAAATATCCCAGTGACAACTTTATAAATATTGAACCCAAACATGTCTATAGAGATCACATAAACACATCATATTGCCCACATGAGTTACACTAAAAATTGAAGAATAAGGAGGAAGAAACGAGAGCTTTTATTAAAAAGTTGTTCCTTGAAAATTAATTCAAATATTTGAAAATTTGAAAACCGTTAAAAAAGTCTGGCAATTATTTTAATTATTTTTAAAGTTAATTAAATTATGTATGCATTCTTTATAAATAATTTTTAAGTTTTTTGAATCAAATTAAAATTTTAAACAAAACTTGATTTAAAATTTAAATGTTCACTCAAAACTCACAAAAGTTCTCATGTCTTTCTCCTCCTTCAGATTAAAAGTAATTGAAGCACAAATCAATCCGCACGTGAAGTAAATTTTACGTCGAAAAACTTGACATCAAACATTCAGATGACATGAAGAAAAGTTAAAATGTCTTAATTTCATTTACACGATAATCTCATTTTGATCACCGATCACGCCTTCTGTCTTTTTTGAGGAAATGACTGTGTCGCAAAATTACGAAATTTTTAAGAATTTTTTAACAGTTAACTGCAGTTCAAAAATTTTTATCAGAACTAAAATTTTTAATGTAGTTTAGAAAAAAACATTGAAGATCAAATCAACCTAAAATCACCGCAGTTGTGTCTCAAAGTGCATAAGTGACGCATTACAGTGTCTTTAGTTCCCCGCTGGTATCGACATGTAAATTTTTTTTTGCGTTTCTTTTTCATATTTATTTTTAATCCTCTCCCTTTCCTGTGTGTTCATGTGTCCCCCCAAAAATGGACATAGCGCCGCTTGATGCTTGTGCATAACCATAAGTAAATTTGTACTTTTTTGCAAGAAAGATATATTTTGCTCGTGTGGTAAGCGATAAAGATCTAAATGTGTTTTTATCACAACTCAGCGTGTAATTCGTGATGTCGACTGTAATGTTCAACATGAAAAGTTTAAGTCAAAAGTTAAAAGTAGAAAAAAATTAATTTTCATTTGGTTTCGTTAAATGCGATATTTTTTTTTATTTGGAGATTTTTCATTCCTTAAAATTTTCACAGTAAATTTTTCTTTTTTAATGATGAAATTTTTAAAAGGGAAAAAATTAGTTAAATTTTTGATAAAAGACGAAAGAAAAATATTTTTTAAAATTTATTCGTATTGAATATTTTTCTTAGAAGCGTAAAAAGCTGATTTTGAAAAGGAAAGATTTTTATTTTTACCAAGTTGAGAAAATTTAAAATTTTTTACATCAATAAATTTTTTCATCTTGTTAAAGTTTTTTTTCGTAGGCCTTCGTAGTTGAACCTCGATTTGCGATAAATTTGATTTAAAAAAAAGAAGTTCTTCATTAAATATTTTTTTGGCATTAAATATTCAACAACTTTGTGTGGTAGATATAAAGCTTCATCATTCATTTTATCATCTTAAACATTTCGAATTGAAAAACACATCTAAACTTTATATATGAAAAAAGTAAAACATCTCAACTTCTCAACTCTTCGCTTTCGATTTAAATTTGTTTCCTTATTCGTCTAAGAATTCAAATTAATGATTTTTTCTTCATTTCGATCGCGTACATAAATATTTTTATATCTCATGCAAAAACTTCTTAAAAGAACGAAAAATTCAATAAAGTTTTAAAAGGAGTGAAGATGATGAAGAATAAATTGAAAGCTTTTTTTTCAAGGGATGGAATTTTTTAATTTAAACAAATTTTAATATTTTTTTCTAATATTTTCATAACATAATTAATCATCCCTTGTCTCTTACGTTAATTATTTTTAGCAAAGTGAAATTTTTCCTTTGAGATTTTTTTTTGAAGAATTTTTTCTTAACAACTTTTTGGGTTGATTTTAGTTAAAAGAGGAAAAATTGTTTAATTTACAAAAGGAAATCTTAAAAGAGAAAAAAGTTCATTGTTTAAGCTTTTTTTAATATATGCCTTTGAATCTTGTTTCCTAGCTAAAAATTGTTTTTCTTTTATCCTTCAACTTTTAAGAAATTGAAAAAGTTAAAGCGCATTTTGATGATCTATTTTGTGAGTGTGAGTTTTTGTGTGACATAGCAAATATCGTAAAAGTTTTTTTTCTTTGTTCATGCCTTCGAATTACCATTTCACAATTTCAACAAGTTGCAGAAAGTTTTTCTTTCTTTCATAAAAAAAAGGGATGATAAAAGTGGATTAGAATTTTAATCTCAATAGATTGAAAAAGTTTTTTTTATTTGATTTAAATTTAAATTTAAAAAATTAATCTAATTTTACCAGCCCTTGATTTTTGTTCATCTCGAAACAGCACAATAATAATAATTTTTTATTCATAGAGTGTTGGATGCAGTTAAATACACTTTTTCCAGTTTATCTTTTTAAATAATGTTAACATGAAGTTTCATCATATAACTATTTATCAGTATTTTCTTTTTTAATGTTTGGAAAAATTCTTTTCTGTTTTTAAGATCTGAAAAATTTATCTTATCTATTTTTAGGAGGAGAGAGAGAGAGAAAGAGAGCAAATATTGGATTATTTTTGAAGTGATTTTGTTGTTGCATGAGATTAAATTTCAGAATGACAAAATTCACAATTTGATTAGATTTTTTTCTCTTTTATTAAAAAAGTCTTTTATGCCACTTGAACAAGAATCGAATCAGAAGGTTCTTTTATTCTCTTTGTCACCCACACACAATTCTCTTTGAAATCCTCTCAAATATCTAATTCTATTGTTGAAAGAGAAAGCACTGAATAAGAAAAATCAAGAGATTTTGAAAATAATTTTAATTAATTTGTGTAAATAAAACTTTTCGTGCGTCTTAAAATTAAAGTTTTAAAACTTTGTGCGACTTTCAATTTTAAATCTGGTTCAATGACGTTTAAATTTTTTTGAAAATCTTTTCCTCAGTGCCTTTCGTTTTGAGAGTTTCATCCATAAATTCTATTTCATTTTTCTTCTTAGGAGGGAGAGATTAAAATTTATTTCTTAACGATGAAAACGCTACTTTTTTGAGTTAGTCAAAGAGACTGAAAAAAATTGTTCAATAAATATTTGTTGTTGTTCTTTCTCTTCATTCGGGGGATAAAATATCTTTTTTTTATGTTTGCGACAAAATATCAGTTTAGTATTACTTCGTGACTGGACCGAATTCTAAAGTCCGTGGGCCACTTCGATGAAGATGAACATTCTGCCATTTTCCATCACGTTTATGCCAGATGCGAGTCTCTTCTGATTGATGGGAGTGAGCAATTCCTTGTCTGCTTGAGGATTTAGAATTAATTAAAATTTAACGTATTTTAAATTTTTAAAAACTCACTTATCAACACACTGAGTCAATCGAACGTAAGCAATACACGCTGTATCCTCGCCAAGCAAATGAACATGTGGATTGAGAATTGTTGTGTTGATGGCTCGAAAGTTTTTACCCAAAACTGTGAAATAAATTTAATGGATTAAATTTAAATCCCGCGATTAAAAAAATATACCTTACCATTTTCGAAATAAAATTTATGGAAATCCATTCCCTCGACGAGATTGCCCATCGATTCTGGCTCAAATGCAGTCAAATGTGGATCACAAACTTTCCTAGATTTAAAATAATTAATTAATTAATTTAAAAATTAAATCATTCTCACGTGTAAGCGATGAAATCGCCTCGATTAACAGTTTCAATCAATTGCTCGGTCACTTTGATAATTTCCTGTCTCCTAACTCTCAAACCATCGTCCTCGTCAATGTTATTGTTATTGGTGCTCGATGAATCGGACGACTCTTTGACTTTCTCATCCGATCCATCGGTCTTCACTTTTGCAATGACGCTTTTACCTGTCCGAAATGTTTATTGGATACAAAAGTTTTATGAAAATAGGGTTTGGGAGCAAAAACACCGAAGGATTAAATAATTTTGAGTGATGCTTACTCGAGAAGTTCCGCGTGGCCAACATCGTTGTAAGAATTGCTCCTTTTAGCTTTCGACGTGCATTGAATTTCTTCAAGCAATCAACAGTTTCTTGTCTATGGATGGCCGATGCGACACGTTCACGTTGCTATTCGAGAGATTTAAGTTAATTAAAGTCAGTGACATAAATTAGCAACTTACAGATATCCAGGGATGTTTGAGAGCTTCCGTTGCAGTGATGCGTTTATGTGGGTTCACAGTCAACATTTGATTGATCAAATTCTTGGCCTCAGATGTGACTGTGTCCCACTCTGGCTATGGAAACTGCAATTGTCATGGAATTGAAATTAAATTTCCATCTAAATTGATTTGAATTTAATTAGATTCTTACGTCGTACGTTCCTGCCTTAATTTGTGCGTACAATTTGTGTTGATCTTCATCCCAAAATGGTGGATAGCCAACAAGTAGAATGTACAAGATGACTCCGCATGCCCAAATATCAACTGGCTTTCCATACGGTTCCTTCTTGAGGACTTCTGGCGAAAGATAGCCAGGCGTGCCTGCAAATCCAAACCACGCCTGCTGTTCACCCTGAATCTCAATTGCGAGTCCAAAATCGGCCAACTTCACTGCGGCTCCCTTCATTTTACTAGCTAAGAGCAAATTTTCTGGCTGTAACGGAAGATTTAAGGATTAAATTAAATAAGATAATTTTGAAAAAGTTCACCTTAAGATCCCTATGAACAATGCCATTCGTATGACAGTGATGAACTGACTCTAAAATCTGTTGAATACACAGCGATGCATCTGCTTCCGTGTAATATTCTCTTGCCACAATGTCCTCAAATAATTCACCTCCAGTTACACTAAACATCCACAAATCAATAAAATAAAACACATCATGAAAAATTCAACTTACAGATCAAAAATCAGATAATGAAAATTCTCTTCCTGTATGCTGTCATGCAATCTCACTATGTTTGTGTGTTGCAACTTTCGACAAACGCGAGCTTCACGCTCCAATTTCTGAAAGTCACGTGCTGTTAACTTTTTTGTGTTGATAATTTTGGCCGCGAACTCGAGGCTAGTTGATTTCTGTACGCATCGCTTTACTATCGAAAATGCTCCTCTGGAAGCATAAAAAATAATAATTAAGTAAAATTATTAAAGCTGAAAATTTTCCCCACCCCGAAAAAAAGCTTTCTATCATTATTCCAAAAATTCCGCAAACTCATCGCAAATAACAAAATAAAAACATTTTTACTCACTTTCCAAGCTCCTCCTTTAGGTCGTAATTGTCGGAGAAGCGCGTGCAGACGGGCATTGCCATTTTGTCTGGCTGCTTTTGGAGCAATTTACCAAGCTGAATAAAATTCAATATTTCGAACTTAATTTTTACAAATTTTTTTTTTCTTCGCACAGAGAAGAATACTTTTGTTGATTTTGATATTAGTTAAAGGATAAGTGGAAAATGAAGTCCTGTAATGTGATGAAGATCTCCCACTAGTGTGTAAGATGATGATGATGATGATGCAATAAATGTCTTATAATGCGCTCTGCCTTTATTGGAATTAATTATTCATCAGCAGAATTTTCCTCCAACTGCATCCGATGAGAGCTTTAATTTGATTGCACGAAGAAAAGTTAATTATCTTTTATGGCTTTTAATCCACTCCGGCTGTGCCCTCACTCCTTTTCTTCTTGCTTCAACTCTTTTCTTATCGTTGACTCAAGGATGTAATGAAATGAAGAGATTTCCCTCGGAGCTAACTCATTTGCAGCTTGCTATAATAAGAAAAAGTTATGCATGACTAACAGGAGGAACACAATGCAGGTTATGAGAAACATTAAAACCGTAAAGTTGTGAGGGATGTGGAACTTACTTTATTAAAATTTAAATTATTAATTAATTTAGTTAATTAATAATTTATACTTTATTTTTAATAAATATTTTTTTAAATTTTAAAACCCAAGTTTTCATCCCTTTTCAAGCGTTCCTCAGCCCACCGAAAGAACTTTAATAATGCAAAGTCATAAAAAATGTTTCTCCATCTCCCAGCTACGAAATAATGCTTTCGAGCTCACACTGCGGGTGGCTTTTTTAACTACAAAGAAATATTTTACCACTCCCAACATACACGACCCTCTCCGTGCACAGGCATAACAAGCCTCATCCTCTTTACACAACATAATTTCTCTTCTGTGTGATGAAACAGTGAAAATGAATTTGAAATAATTTTTTTACGATTTAACTTAATGCTTTATGGCACCGAGAGTAAAATGAATTAGCAATGAAATGGTTTTGAGGGTTGTGCGTTGAAAATGTCGACAATATTTTTTAACTCGAGCTTTTTAAAGTTTCCACCTCATGCATCGCCCTTTAGTACTCTTCCTCATATATTTAATGTATGCAAACATTGTACATACAATCTTAAGGAAAATTATCGCCCAAAGTGCAGTGCACACACATGTGCTGCAACTACAATAGCAGAGCGATTTGCGGTTGAATGAGGAAAAGTGAATTTTGCCATTCATGGCATGTACAAAGTCCTCGGTGTGGTGCTTACTATAGCAAAAAAATGTATGAAGAAGAGAAGGGTGGCGATGAGAAAATAAAAACGAAAGAAAAGCTTTGGCCTACATTAATAATTCATACATGAAAAAACAACAAATTTTCCTTTTCGTTTTCGACAGTTTTCATCATAAATGAGTTTTTTTTCGGAGGGGTTGAAATCGCATGAGAAAGAAAAAGAAAAGTTTTACTTTTGAGCGATTGTCAACACTTATGGGTTTCAATATGTCAAAAGATTATTAGAAAGTCTCTTCTTCTTTTTTGGATGTTTCTGTTTTGTGGAATGTTCAGAGTTGAATCTTTTAATCTCAAGATTTATTTAATCCTCAGCTCTTCAATACCTCTCAATGGTCCTCAAACTTTATATCAATATCTAAATCACTTTCTGATATCAATCTCAAATATTATTATTCACATTTCTCTCCTCTTCAGAATAATTTTTTTGTAAACATCGACGCCTCTCCAACTCACTCGCAATCATGAAAATCTGCACGACAGACAGAAAATCCTTTTTCCTTTTTCTTCCACTTACATTTTATCCTTTACTATACAGTTAATTTTTTATGGCTCCTGTTCGTGCCATTTGTATGTGTATCTTTCTTAAGTTATGGATGTACATAAGAGAGGAGTGGAGGGAAGTCAAGATTTATCATCATAATGATGTGTGAATAATGGAAGAACTAGAAATTATTTTCAAAACAGAAATCAGTTTTGGTTCAATATTTTTAAAGAGGAAAATCAATTTTTTCGAAAACCCACAAATTGCACCATCAGCTCTGGTAACGATGCTAAAAAGGTTCACAAAGGAGAATTTCACAAAAAAAATTATTTCTTGCTGACTAAGTGGTTGATCTATTGATTTTTCATTAAAAAAAAGCTCTCGAATTGGGGACTGGGGAAGAGTCGAGCTATTAATTCAAGGCATTCATTCTTTAATCCACTAAACGAGCCATATTTGCACATTTTACTCATTTATATGCACAAAACAAAAATTATTTAATTAATTATTCGCTTCTGACACTTCGACATTGATGATGAAAAATTTTTTTCACTTCTTTTTTCGAATAAATTAGCACTAAAAATAAATTTTTCCGATTGCACTCAATCACTGACCTTGTTAGCTATCAAGAAAAGCAATTTTCTATAATTTTAATTAACTTTTTGCACTTTTTAATCAATTTTTTCGTTTCCACTAGCAGACTTTTTAGGCTGCAAGGATGAGGAATTTTTCTGAAACTGTAAAATGTGAAAAATGTGTCAGAGGAAATGAAAGTTTTGTTCCTTCCAGCACCAATTTCAAATGACATGCGCGAAAATTAAAAAGTCTACAAATATTCTCTGTAATGGAATGTAAACAAAATCGCATGCTATGGAAAGGTAATCGAGATTCGTGGAAACTAAAGCACTGACTGTACTTGTTGATGAAAGTTTCATATTGACGCTTCCAGTTGGGGAAATGCGAAGCTCTTTTATAAATTAGTTCAACTTAGTTGGCTCTCATTGACTTTTAAGTATTAAAATTTCAGAATTAATAAAAGTCTTCTCATTTTTTATTGAAAACAAAATTTATTTAATTAGTCCTCCTCATAATTCTTTCTTACGCTGCAATTTTTACCTACTCAACTACTTACATAAATTTATGCAAGTCAACAAAAAATGTCTAGAATATTTTTTTTATTCAAATGTGCACAGTCGATTTACTGAATTTCTTGTGATAAGTTGAACCTTAAAAATTATAAAATTAAAATGTTAAGTTCTAATTCGAACAAAAAAAATTTCTACTTAACTTTAGCTGTGGTTTTTTTGGGTGTTTTTGAAATTTATATTTTAACCTTTGAGTACATGGAAGACTTTAAGCAATCAAATGAAAATTGTGATCGAGCCAAAGTTAAAATTCAGACAACAGTTTGGGCAACAGCAATTTGGATATCGTCGCTACTTATTTATGGAGCATGGAAGGTAAAATTAAAAGTTATTTTATTTTTTAAATTCATATAATTTTCTTGCAGAAAAAGAAGTCAATTTTATTGTTTAGCATGATTTGGAAGGCATTGGTAATTAGTCTCATATTAGGACTGGCTACAGTTGAATTTAGAAAAGCATCTTTTTTTAAACTGATCGAGAAATATGGATTTGATATTCGTGAGTTTTGTCTTTTATAAATTTTTAAAAATATTGAAATTATTTTGAAACATTATCAACTTTTTTGAAATATTTTTAAATTATTTAATTTTTATTCTTTTCCACAATTTTATTTAAATTCTTTCAGTTTTTCACTTGGCTCATGTATTTGTCATCTTTGAATTATACACGGAGGTCAAGAAAATGAAATCGGACAACAATTTTAATGAAAACCCAAATGGAAAATGTACGAAAGCTGCAATTGCATGAATTAAAAAGTTACTCTTTAAAGTTATGCAACTTTTAATATTGAAAAACGATTTTTTTAAATTCATTAATTTTATTTTTTCACTGAAATTTTCAAATAAAAAAACATACTAAAAAATTAATTTTGTTCTTTAATTTATTTAAAAAAAATTTATTCCCGCTCGAAAAAATTCATTTCCTAACCTATCCATACAAAAAAGCTTTCCTTAGCTGAATAAATTGCACACCGACCATAGCTGAATAATCTTATGTACGTATACAATCACAACCTACCCTATACGTCTGTATGCTGATGATAGTGGAAGTGGATATTTTGCCTGCGAGAGAGAGAGAAAAATTTCTAGTATAAAAAGATATTTCAATTTCATTTGTGAGTAAATCCACAAGGTGATAACATGTAAGTCCTATTTATTTAACTAATTAATTAAATGATAAAACTAAAAGAAAACTAGTTAAAAGATGTTAAGTGCGAAAACGAGAAAAATATTGCGAAAAATATCAAATTTCTTCGTGTTACGTTTGAGAGCGTGAAATTTTATCATTTTTATGCAATTAAAACTAACTCGATAAAAATTGTTGCTAAATTTTGCGAGTTTACTTTAGTTCAAATAGAAAGTAATGAAAATCATCAAATGACAATTTAGGTCAAAGGGTTAAAAAACATCCCTCGGTTTTAAAATCAATGAACTCCAGACTCATCCCGAGAAAGTACGAAGTTATTTTTTTTTGCATTATGCAATCGTTAAAGAAAATATTTTTAAAGCAAAATAGTCAAGTGACAATTTCGAGCAATCACCAAAATTATTCTTTCTTGCATAACAAATTTCCATATAAATAGAAAATCATGTGTTTTGCTTCTTGACAGCGTGAACTTTGCTCACTTTTTTTTATAATTTTTTATGTACAAAAATTTATTGATGATAAGCGAAAATTTTTCGATGCTCACGTAAAAAAATGTGTGCTGATAATTTTAAAATGTTCTTTGGAATGTACAAATTCGCTGATTAAAAGTTGTTGCATGATGCAATCTCTAAAGTGATATTTAAGGAATGGAAAAAAAACCAATGTCAATCACATACTTAAAGTGGCCTCGTGAGCCTTTTATTAAACCAGATTTGTTCGGTTGCCGGCAACTGGTTTTGCTTTTATGATGATAATTTTGAAAGCTGATAATCTCTATTTGACGTTGTCAGATGGTTATGACTTTCTAAATTACTTTTTTGGGACATTTTTGCCAATCGGTCATGAGATGAAAAAATTGCGAAACTTCCACGTGTCAGCGACTCTTGATTGAGTAAACAGCAATTAGCGTTTACGTCTTTGAGAATAAATTTTTGGGATAATTTTTAGGGTGCACTCGAGTGGGTGAAATTTAAAAATATTTGAAATATTTTCAAACAATTTTTTTAAAGTTGAAACTCAGAATTAATCTAATTAATAAAAAAATTCCACACATTTGTGAACTTTCACAAAGTTGAATGTCTTGTTTATTAAAGTTTATGTCAGCAAAAAAAAATGTGTTGAGTTTTTATTGAACTTGAAATCATGAATTAAACTCAGCACATTTCATGCATCAGATGTTCACAAAACTTCTCTGATAGCTTTTTCTTCTTATTCCTTGTTATCCAAAAATATTCTTATAAGAATACTTTTATGCGTACGTGACTTAAAACATGCGCATACCTTAAAAATTTAAATTGAGTTTTATTAATTTTAATCAAAAAATTGGCTTGTGAATCTCTAAAGTTTTTAGAGTTTTATACAAAGGCAATAAATTTTTATTGAAATTCGAAATTTTAATAAGATGCAAGCAGCAGCTTTTTGAATTAATAGCGTAAATTTTGATCAACTTCGAAAATTAGCTTTTGTTTTGATGATGATAGAAGCAGACACAATAAATTTTGCTGTGTACGAAAACTTATGTAGGGGTCGAATATACGATTTTTGTCAACAATAAACTCAAAAGTAGAATGACTGGGCATTTTTTAAAAATTATAAATTTTTCTTACTCTTTTCGTATTCTAATAAATTTTCGCATTAAATAAAAATATTTTAGTTCTATTCCATTCAAATAATTTTTAACTCCCAGAATTAAAATTTAAAAGAAAATTTTTTAAAACCTCTCGCGAGCAATTATCACCAAATTATGTAGACATTCGACAAACGTGTGTTAACAAAAATAAATTATAAACTCTTGATGACCTCTTAATAGCATCTCCTGCTCGGTAAAAAAAAGATTATACGTAATCGCTGAATCGCGTCACATCGGTCAATGTTAAACGAAAATTTTCTTTTCTGGAATGTTTTCTTAATTTTGTCTTGGGACGTTTAACTATTTGTTGCTTTATTTAAGTTAATAATTTGATCTGCTGATAAAAATTAAGAAAAAGAAAAAAATTCACCTTTAACCAAAAATATTTTACCATTATTTAAATTTTAATGAAACTAGAAAAAGTTCATCTTAATTTTTGGCAATAACAAAATAATTGTTATCAGTCAGTACTCTCACATACATCTTTGCGGTCCAAATTAATTTTTCATTAAAATTTTAGAACATCGCGTCCGTGACATTAGTTGTCGACAAGCACTTGAATTGATCACTTGCAAAATTTGCTGTGAATAAATTAAGGAATTAAATAAATTTTTGACTTGTAAAATTTTACTTGCAAAATTGAGTTTCCTGTCGTGAAAAAATTATCAAGTCGGAATTATTAATTTTTCGTCATCAGTGAATGTTCAAAAATTAACTAATTTTACGAAAGAGAAAATCTGGAAAAATCAAAATGGTAATTTTAGAAAAACTACCAAAAAAATTTTGATAATTTATGCATTAAAAATATGAAATTTCGCAAATTCAAAAATACATTTATTTTTGAAAAAAAAATTTAACTATCATATTTTTTTTATTTTTTAAAATTGAAAAATTATTTTAAAAACTTTTCCTTTTATTTTTTTGAATCTATAAAAAGTTTATTTATTTTATTTTAGAACAAAGCCATTTATAATAATTTTAAAAAAAATATTTAAGTGATAAGTCGTTGGTATTTTAAATCAAACCTTGCGATGAAAGCTCTCTCGAGTAATCACGAGCTGTAAACGTGACCCTCGTTAATTTTAAAATACTTCAACCTCAATTGTTAACGATAAAGTTCCTTTTAGCCTTCAATAAGTCTTTTAATATCTCGAGGACTTTAAAATAAATCCGTTAAAATATTTTCTCAACATAAAATTATTAATTTTAAAATATTTATTTTCAACAGAATCAACTTATTAAGTCAACCAGTAATTTGATTCGTGCGGTAAGCAGCAAAATGCCTTGCCCATTTTTGACCCGTCTGAGTTCAACCTACGTGCGCAATTATGCACCAATCTTGCTGAAAACTTATGGCAATCAATGTCCGGTGGTCACTCGTGCCATTTCTCAATTGCAAAATGCAACTGGTGGTGTCGCTACCACGCAAGAGCGCAACTTGAGTTCTCAACCTCAACAAGAGACGAAAACTGTTGACAAGAAGTGCCCAGGACTATCGGATGTCGATGTGCACTTGAAGGAAGTAAACGAGACAATGTTGCAAGATATTCCACTTCGTGAGCAGCAGCCGCAAATGTTTGCTTATGAAGATTTCTTCCACGAGCAAATCATGAAGAAGAAGAAGGATCATTCTTATCGGGTTTTCAAAAAAGTCAATCGACTAGCCGGAACTGGTCAATTTCCAACTGCTCGCGAATACTCGTGGGGTGAACAGCCAATCACCGTCTGGTGTTCAAATGATTATCTCGGCATGTCAGCTCACCCTGAAGTAAAGAAGGCTGTTTTTGATGCCCTCGAAGCTCATGGTGCTGGTGCAGGTGGAACCCGTAATATTTCGGGTAATTCCATGATGCATGAGAACTTGGAGAAGCAAATGGCAAAATTACATCAGAAGGAAGCAGCTTTAGTTTTCTCATCGTGCTACGTTGCTAATGACTCGACTTTGTTCACTTTGGCAAAGCTGTTGCCTAACTGTCATATCTTCTCCGATGCAGGCAATCATGCGTCAATGATTCAAGGTTAGAAAACTTTCTAATTCTTTTAATGAAATTCTAAAAATAATTTTTTTCACCCAGGAATTCGCAATTCGGGTGTGCCCAAGCACATTTTCCGTCACAACGACCCTGATCACTTACACGAGCTTCTCAAGAAAGTCCCTAAAGACACTCCGAAAATTGTCGCATTCGAGACTGTCCACAGCATGAGTGGTGCTGTCTGTCCACTCGAGGAACTTTGTGACCTCGCTCACGAATACGGTGCAATTACGTTCGTCGATGAAGTTCATGCTGTTGGACTTTATGGTGAACACGGTGCGGGTATTGGTGAACGTGATGGCCAGCTTCATAAGATGGACATCATTTCTGGCACTCTCGGAAAGGCTTTTGGCAATGTTGGCGGTTATGTCGCATCGTCATCGAACTTGATTGACGTTATTCGCAGCTATGCCGCTGGTTTCATTTTTACAACTTCGCTTCCACCAACGGTTTTAATGGGTGCTGCTAAGGCTGTCGAAATTTTGGCTTCCGACGAGGGTCGTGATCTTCGTGAACGTCATCAATCAAATGTTCGCTACTTGCGTGATAAACTCAAGTCAGAGGGCTTCCCAGTTGAACACACGCCATCGCACATTATTCCGGTTAAAATTGGAAATCCACAACACTGCTCCGCAATCTCTGATGCTTTAATGAAGGACTATGGACATTATGTTCAAGCTATTAACTATCCAACTGTTGCTCGTGGTGATGAAAAATTGCGATTGGCTCCAACTCCATATCATGTTCCGGAAATGGCTGACGTTTTGGTTGCTGACATGAAGAAAATCTGGAAGAAACTTGGATTGCCATTGAAGGGAATGCAATGTCCAGAGGTAAATTAGAGATTAATTATTTGAGAACTTTCATTAATTTTTAATCATCTTCTAGACTTGTCAATTTTGCCGCAAGCCGTTGCTCTTCGATTACTACGAATCACGTACACGCACTGACGAAATGGACTGTCAGGTCTTCAACTGTCCTCAAAAGGCAGTTGCAGCACAATAAACACCAATAAATAAATTCCACTCATTCGTGCGCATCTTAATGTGATCATTGTTATAAAAAAATTAAAATTTCTAAACGTCTCTTTTATCGGGTTCTATTGGATCAAAAAAATCTCTCTTATTCCATCGAATTAGCTTCTAATTTGGCAAGTCTTTATCTAAATATTCGAATTTATTTTCAGCGAATTGTTGTTAGGAAAAAAATAAAGTGGAATTTAATTCTAATTGTTGAACATGATTTTTTTTTATATCTTATAAATTTCAGAATTTTTATCACCTGGAATGAGTTAAAGTTTTTCAATGTGTTTAATTTAATTTTCAACCTATAAACCAAATTCGTGAATGACAATAGATGAAAATCAAAACCGCCTTAAAATCTCTAAAATCCAGAAAATTAAATGCATTCAACCAGTAAATAATCTTTCATGATTATCAGTGCCATTTTCAATGAAAGTTTGTTGAATTAATCGATTTTATGGAAATCCCCAATGAATTTTAAAAATTATATAATTGACTGTAAATATTTTTCTTGTTGTTATCTTTTTAGAGCAAAGGAATTTTTTTAAATTAAAAGCAGAAGATTTTTTTCTTTCTTCTTCATTCAATTCGAGTCATTCAAGTCGAGTTAAAGGAAGCAAAAAAAATGAAGTTAATTTTGACGTTAGTAGTTGCTCTAAATTTATCAGGTAACAAAAGTTTTATGTTAAAATTTTTTTCTGAAGTTTCATAGGTAATGAAATTTAATAATCTGTTTACTTTATAAAGTATTGATTTTGGCACAATCAAATTCGATGAAATGTGAACGAAACTTGGAAGTTTTCTATGATGAATGCACCAACAAATGCTTGTGTCGCAGTGGAGCTAACGGAAAATTATATGCAGGCTGCACAGAAATGGGTTGCATTGGAACTAATAAATTGGATCCTCATGCTTCTTCATTTACACTCGAAGAATTTAAAAATCCCAATTTTAAATGTGCAAAGGCAACCGAATGGTTTCATGTTGATTGCAATTTTTGTAAATGTAAACCAAATGGAGTTGACGTAATTTGCTCAAAAAGAAATTGCAACGACTTTGTTCATTCAGATGATTGAGTTTTTTAACTGTAAAATAAAATATAATAAAAAATCAATTTTAAAGCTTAAAATTCAATTTAAATAAAGGACTGACACTTTTTCTACATGAAAATTTCTCTCTTTGGTATTTTCCCTATTATTGTGAGTGTCAGACCCTTGAATAAAACACAACCAAAAATTTTATTACCTATCTCCAACTGAATTTTAACAAAAAAATTTTAAGCCAATAAAAATGCGTGAAAATTTAATCTCGAATTTAAATTAATCATTTTTCAATCTTTTTCCGCCTCCGAGTTTTTTCGCTCTAATTTTCTGCATGTGTGACATGATATAAATAATTCCAGGGAGTATTAAAAATGTTAGATAGAGGTACAAGAAGGTCGGCATATGGAATGTCCAGTTGAGTTTGTTTGGCATTTCCAGTGAGAGTCGTGTGGTTTCTTCAAAGTACGGAATATTTCTCAAGATTATGATGCCCTCACAGAGAATGCCAAGTGGATAGAGCGGAATCCAAATTGAGTATCGAAGCCATGTAAGAATTCCAATCTCAAATTTAAAGAGTTGAGTAAGGTAATAAGGATATCGAACAATCTCAACTAATGACCACACAACAAACAGATAGAAAACCACCGGCTTAGTGAGCATCCTTGGTTCATATTCAAGCATGGCAAAAAGTATGAAATTCCTTCCAGTCACTTGGAAAAATGGAACCAATGCACCGCCTTTAGTGTAGCCGAAAATCGGATGCATCACCTCTAAGTACTGAAGAAGTTGAATAAATTTCAGTGCATTTCCTACAGCTGCATAAGTGCCAGCCATAGAGTCCATGCCATCGCGTGAATATCGAATGCCCATAACGACTAGAATGTACATAAAGCCAACAAATTGGAAAAGGTTGTAGAGGATGAGATAAACTTTCTTAAAATTCTCTGGTCGAAAGCCAAGCTCCTCTTTTTGAAGGCGGTCATACATCTGAGGATAATCTTTCATGACATTTCTTGGCTCCTCATCCTCCTCATCTTCTGGATCTTCTGATCTCCAACGGTCAAAATCAATTTTAAGCCATGATGGTTTTTGCTGTTGGGAAATCTAAAAATGCAAATTTAAAAGAGAATCATTAAAATTCCTGCATAAAATTGACCTCTTGATATCCCATAAATTAAATCACACACAGTTTATTTTTAACTCACCAATCTCGACCACCATCCGATTTTTTTCTTTGGCAAAAATACATCAACTTTGTTGTCATTTTTGATCGATTTTATCTTATCAGAGTCGATTTCATTAAGCAGGTCAAGAGTGAATTTATATTCCTGCAAGCCACGAGCACCAACACCTCTCGCCGTAAAATTGAACTTTGTCTCGTCGCTTTTAATTGAAAAATCCTATGAATTTTTAATTAATTTAGAATTTTTTCGGGGAAATTGATTTTTTTTCACCTATCAACTCCTTACCTTGACATCCTTTAGATCGATTTTGAGAGAAATTTGATCTTCCGTTTGAGCCCACAACACAAATGGACTGACCGACATGCTGACGATAATTTTAAAATGCGAATGAATTGTTTTTTTTTTAAATTTTATTTTTAACGAGACTTTATTGATAAGAGAAAGGAAAATTGATATGCGCTGAATTCGGGTGATTTTCGTTGGCACCGCATGGGTCGATTCCGTTTGAATTATGTATCAACATGTGAGTAACGTATCTCCATGGCAATATGCGGTCAAAATATATCATTTTATTAAAAAATGGCATTCAAAAGTGTGAGAGGTAAAAATTTAGTGATTTTTGTGATATTTTAGAGAAATTAATAGAAATCTTTCAGACTTTTCCGAACATCTAAAATTGCTGGGATTTCAAGAAAATATTCCGTTGGCAGTTTTGAGCACATTTTCAGGCAATGAAATTTCATTCCGAGCTTACGCAAATATTTTAGTTTGGTTGATTAAAAATCTCGATCCCGATGCCATTGTTCATCATGAGACACACACTGAAAGTGATCGAGTGATGTTAATTCGAACATGCACTGAGTTTTTGGTGATTTATGTGTTTCATATATGTCTTCAAAATTTATTTTACACACATTTTTAGGCTGTTTCGTCTGGCATTAAATTAAACCCTCGAAAACTTTATGCAAGTAATTTTGCAACAGCAAAAGAACTTCTTAAAGTCACTTCAGCATTGCTTAATTCACCTCAAAATATTCAGCAAGAAGAAAATCGACCACTAAATTTTGAGGATGTCATCAGCAACGACCAGATCAGAAAAATTAGAAATTTGTCGGCGGAATTGGTAAGAAATTTTTATTTAATTCACAAAATTTTTACTAATTTTTAATTTTAATTCGTCAGACAGGTCACGGCGTCAACATGTACGATTTAATATCTAAAGAGACCATTAACAAAGATGCCCGATTACAGTTCTCAAAGCCACTTGAGCTAAGCGTTGTTGAAAAATTATTAAAACACTCAATTTCAAATCTCAAAAATCAAATTTCTAACGGAAAATCAACGCTCGACTCGCAAGAAAAAGAAAAATCAAATTTGGAGTCAAAAATTCAACGAAAGCAATCGGAACTCGAGAGGACAACTCATCGACTCACAACACTGCAAAAAATTCGTCCCGCATACTTGGAAGAGTTTGAGAAACTTGAGCAGCAAATGAAAGATCTTTATGGTCAATATACGATGAGAATTCGATGCTTTGATGCACTCAAAGGAATGTTGAGTAACAACAGCAATAATTCACCAACATCATACTCACCCATTCAAAAGGCCCACGACACTTCAATTCCAATATTACCCGAAGAAGGTCTAACCGATGATGAAGATGAACCAGACTCGACAAACACTGACTTTAAGGATGATCAATCACTTTTAAATCAAGACATTTTTAAGCAAGTTTCGAGTCGAATTATGACAAGAGGTGAAAGAAGAACAGCAACTGAAAATGAAACTCGCAATGTAAAAATTGCCGATGAGCTGAGTGGAACTGAATCGTCGCCATCGAGTGAAGATTTAGAGAGTGGAGAGTTGGATTTTAGTGAGTTCAATTTAAATTGTTTAATTGCTGAAAAAAACTAAGATTTATTTTACAGTGATGGACTTAGAAAAGGGCGAAGATCGATTGATTAATTTCAAGCGTGAAACAGCCTCGAAAGTTGAAATGAGCGATGAAGATTTTTAGATTAATTTTATGTTAAAATCGCCTGATTTTTTAATATCATGTCCGGATTTCAAAAATGACGTAATTTAATTAATTTATTTAAAGTGAAATAATTTAATTGCTTTTAAATTTGATAAAATTTATTCTTATGAAGCACTTGAAGAATTTTTGGATAAGATTAAAAATTAATTAATAAAAAGTTTTGAGTGATTAAAATTTCAGTCTTTTTTGAACAATGAAGTGGTCAACAGCAATTTTAGCTTTCAGTCTTATTTTCACAGTAATTTCGGCTGAAAAAGCAAGATACGATTTTTATCGCGTCTATGAAATTAAAATTGAGAATGAAAATCATTTAAAATTAATGAGTGAAATTTCGGCATACCCTGATGGAGTAAGAAATTAAAACTTAATTTAAAGCTCATTGATTGAAAATAATTTCAGTATCAATTTATAAGCAATGCGGAGTACATCGATGGCACGTCATTATTAATTGTTCCACCCCACAAGTTTGGCGATTGGAGTGAATTGGTTGAAAAATATTCCATGAACGTCAGAATAAAGACGCAAAACTTGCAAGAGTAGGCTTTAAAAAAATGCTTAAAATTTTAAAGTATAAAAAAATTTCAGACAACTCGACAAGCATGACCGGAAGAGAACAAAACGAAGCACCCTTGATTGGACGCATTTCTGGAAATTAAATGAAATTTACGATTGGCTGCAAGAAAAAATTGACTCACGCCCAAATGATCTCTCTTGGTTCGTGATTGGAAAATCTTACGAAGGAACTGAAATCAAAGGTTTAAAAATAAATGTCGGAAATGTGACGGGAAAACCTTCAATTTTTTATGAGTCACTTATTCATGGACTTGAATGGCTTACAACTTCATCATCGACTTTTATCATCAATGAATTATTAACTGATGGAAATTTAGCTTCAATTCTTGATAAATTTGAGTGGTATTTTCTTCCAGTGCTAAATGTCGATGGCTATAATTACTCATGGTCTCATAATCGCTTCTGGAGAAAGACAAGAAGACCTTCAAAGAACAGCATCACATGTGTCGGTGCTGACCCTAATCGAAATTCAAACATTTATTGGAATACTTCTTACATCTCGGTGAATCCTTGTGCCAACAATTATCCTGGAGATTTCGCATTCTCTGAACCTGAAATTGAGCAGTGGTCGAAATTCATGAAAACAGTTCCAAATCTCGCCGTGTATTTTACTTTTCATTCATTTGGTCAAATTTTTATGATTCCCGTCGGATACACAGAAACGCACATTCCCAATTATGAAGAACATTGGAGCATTGCAGAAATCGCTAACGAAGCCATTTACAACACAACTGGAATTCGATATCGACTGGGTCATATTATAGAGTTTTTTGGATTACTGTCAGGACTTTCTTCTGATTGGGTTTACGCAAATGTTCATCCGAAGTTTATTTTCAATTTTGAGGTTAGACCAAATCGCTGGGAGTCACCGGATGAAGGGGAAATTGTGTCACCTAGTTTAATAGGTCCAACAGCATTAGATATGTATGCAGCGACATTGACGGTAATTAGAGAAATAATCAAGCGAGGACATGTGTGAGAAATAAATGCAGCTAAAATTTTTTTTATTTTTTTATTCCGTATAAAAATTATTCCAATGGCTAAGAACACATAAATATTATTTTCTTTAAGTTCTCAGCCCTGGATTTCTTTTAATTAAACATATTTGAGGTTGCATAAACCACTTGAAATAATTTCTATCTTCTTATCAGCACTGGCACCGAATCGAGTAAATAATAACAAAAATATTGAGTGTGATAAGCTTTACAAATTATTTTCATCTTTTGAATTTGAAGTGAAAAATTTCTTCACGGGTTTTCAACGATCCTGACACATCTTGACAAATTAATTTTTAATCACGACCCAACATGTGAGTGACAACTGGACGATCTATGCGAACAATTCTTTTGCCAACACTGAAATATCCTTCATATTCTACAGTTTCTGGTGTGACATCGTAGTGATAATGTCCACCATGTCCATGCTTGGAAAATGAGTGAAAGTGTTGCAGTCTCAAGTCTAAATTGGCTTCGTTAGTCACAAAAGTACCGACGGCAATAAGCGGTGCAGGCATGTTGAAAAATTTCAACCAGTTATTGACATCTTCATCGGTGTGAATTGGAATTTTTGAAAAATCATCCATCACATGCTGTTTAGCTTTACCTTCTTTCATCACAAAAACACCTCCAATACCCACAACTCTATCTCCAAAATGTTGCGTGCATGCGACTCTCATGGCTGAAATAAAATTCTCCTCTCCAATTCTTTTGCGGCATGAAACTTTCAAAACTTTTCCACCAGATTTTCCTTCACTCAAAAACAAATTTCCCAAAAGAGCTGTTCGAGTTTCGTTTGGTTCCACTTGATGAACAGAATATTCAGTTCCTTCCGCATTTACATTGACATAATGAGTGAAATTATTAATTGGTCCATTTTCATCGGCTTTTAAATTTATTATTCCTTCGCAATTTTGATTAATCACCGGCCATGGACCAGCACCTGCTCCACACACGAAAAATTCTTTATTTTCAAATCCTTCAACATTTCTCATGAGCGAATGAAGATCATAAACTTTATCTCTCTGAACGAGTGGGAGGAGATAGGGAGGACCACCGAATTCCACAATTGTCTCATCACCAGCGAAACCATTTGAAGCCAAATGAAATGGTGCTTGAGTTAGATCTGGACAGTCTACGATACTCACAGTGACTTGCGCAAAATTCAACTTTAAGCCATTCTCAATCACTTTTAGGATATATTTAATTAATTAATGTGATTAAAATTAAAAACCTATGACTTTTACCTTCAGCGAGATTTTCCAACTTTGGCACAAAAGTTTCTTTTTGCTCGTAAATCAATTTTTTGGAATCTAATGCACTCATTTTAATTACAATTTTTAATGTATCCGGGAGCGAAAACTAAAACCGAGTGTCAATCCAACAAGTGGTTAATTGAATGCACTGCACTATCACTTTTACTCGTATATACTGCTGTGATAAAGAGAAACAATCACAAGTAAGCTAGTAAATATTTCTCTCATAAAATGTTTTGTTAAAAATTCGAGAGAGAAATAATTTTTCAAGAGGTGTAATAAAAATGAGTTTCTGGGTATTTTATGAAGATGGCATAAGTAAACTTTTAAAGCGATGTAGACTGTTTGAATTTTTTTTGATACTTAATGTGGTAATTAAAAAGATTTTTAATCTTGTCTTTAAGTGGTTGATATTAATTATCGAATTATGATAGTGGCAATTGAAAATATTTCTCAAACCTCAGTGATCAACCAGCCATGAATCAGTTTGCAGTAATTATTTTATTATTTTTTGCAGCATACGCAGAAAAAGCTCGATATGATTTTTATCGAGTTTATGAAATTAAAATTGACGAGGAAATTCATTTAGAATTGTTGAGACAAATTCAAGATTATCCAGATGGGGTAATAACTATTGAAAATATTTTTGTGACATTCAATATTCTCCCTTTAGTATTCTTTCTTTGCCAGTCTACCAGGAAGCGTTGGTCAAAAAACTTCAATAATTGTTCCACCCCACAAATTTGGCGAGTGGAGTGAATTAGTTGAAAAATATTCAATGAATGTTAAATTAACTTCAAACAACTATCAAGAGTGAGTTTGATTAGGTACAAAAATAATTACAGAAAAATATTACCAAATTATTTTCAGAATTATTGATCAACAAGAAAGAAATCAAATGCGAAGAAAATCTCTCGATTGGAATCGCTTTTGGAGCATCTATGAAATTAATGGATGGTTCCAGAGTTTAATTGACGCAAGACCGAATGACCTTTCATGGTTTAACGTTGGCATATCTTATGAGGGTCGTGATATAAAAGGATTAAAAGTCAATGTGGGCAATGTTCAAGGCAAGCGCTCGATTTTTTATGAAGCCGTAATTCATGGTGGCGAATGGCTTGGTGCAACTTCAACAACATACATAATTAATGAACTTCTTAATGATCCTTCAATGAGTTCACTTCTTGCACAATTTGAATGGTATTTCTTACCAGTACTAAATGTAGATGGATACGCTTATGCGTATGAAGTAGATCGTAATTGGAGAAAAACCAGAAAACCATCAACAAGGAGTTTTCTCTGTGTTGGCGCTGATCCAAATAGAAATTCAAATGTCAACTGGAATGTTTCGAGTGTCTCAACTAATCCATGCTCTAATAATTATCCAGGCGATTTTGCATTTTCTGAGCCTGTAATGCATCAATTTTCAGAATTTATGAAGACTGTCCCAAATCTTGACATTTACTTCTCATTCCATCAACTCGGCCAATTCTTTATGATTCCAACAGGTTTTAGTGAAACGCCTATTGAATCTTATCAACTTCACTACGACATCGGTGAAGTCGCAAATCAAGCAATTTTCAACAAAACTGGAGCTGTTTATGAACTTGGACCCATACCTCAATTTTTCGGACTTGTTTCCGGCGTTTCATTTGATTGGGTTTTCGAAAATCTTAACCCTAAAATTGTTTATTGTTGGGAGATCAGACCAACCAGAGGCGCTGCGGAGCATGAGTCGAGATCACCTCTTTTAATTGAGCCAACCGGTCAAGACATGTATGCAGCAACAATTACTGTTATTAATGAAGCAATCAGAAGAGGAGTTGTCTAAAAAAATTTATTGCGTGCCTTATCACCACAGATAATAAAAATCGAAACTTTAAAAATATTTTATTTTTCCAGTTTCAATTAAATCATGAAACAGTTAGGACTTATTCTCATTTTTATTTCTGTAATTTTAGCTGATAAAGCTCGATATGATTTTTATCGAGTTTATAAAATTTCAGTTAATGAAGAAGTTCACTTAGAACTGCTGAAACAAATTCAGGAGTTTCCTGATGGGGTACAGACTTTAATTTTTTTTGTGACATTCAATATTCTTTCTTTAGTATTCGTTCTTTGCCAGTCTACCAGTAAGCATTGGTCAAAAAACTTCCATAATTGTTCCACCCCACAAGTTTGGCGAGTGGAGTGAATTAGTTGAAAAATATTCAATGGACGTTCAACTAACTTCAAACAATTTTCAAGAGTAAGATTTTAAAAAAACTATCGCGATATTTTACAAATTTCGTAATTTTTTTTAGACTCCTCGATCGTCATGAAATAAATCAGATGAAACGAAAATCACTTGATTGGAATCGCTTCTGGAGTTTGGATGAAATTTACAATTGGTTCCAAAGTTTAATTGACGCAAGACCGAGCGACCTTTCATTATTTCATATCGGCACTTCCTACGAGGGCCGTGAAATTAATGGGTTAAAAATAAATGTTGGCAATGACACAGGAAAAGGTTCAATTTTTCTCGAGGCAACAATTCACGGAGATGAGTGGCTTGGTGCCACATCGACAACTTTTATAATTAATGAACTTCTAAACGATCCTTCATTGGCTTCGCTCTTGAATCGTTTTGAGTGGTACTTCTTACCCGTTTTAAATGTCGATGGATTTTCTTACGCTTGGAATGTCAATCGTGTTTGGAGAAAAACGAGGAGACCTTCAGCGAACAGTCTTCTGTGCACGGGAGCTGACCCCAACAGAAATTCTGACGTGTTTTGGAACATTTCAAGATCATCAGTTGCACCATGTCATCAGAATTATCCTGGCGATTTTGCATTTTCTGAGCCCGAAATTTATCAATTTTCACAATTTATGAAAACTGTTCCTAATCTCGACTTTTATTTTACATTCCATTGCTACGGTCAATTTTTCATGTTCCCAAGTGGAATCACTGAAACACCAATCGATTCTTATCAACTTCATTATGACATTGCAGAAATCGCAAATGCGGCAATTTTTGCAAAAACTGGCACGCCATATGAACTTGGACCGATTACACAATTTTTCGGATTGATTTCAGGCACAACTGCCGACTGGGTTTGGGAGAATATACACCCTAAAATGTCTTTTATGTGGGAGTTGAGACCGAAGTGGGAATCACTGGAGTCGTACGCAATTTCACCTGAACTTATTCAACCTGTAGCTGATGACATGCACGCTGCAATTTTTACAGTGATTAATGAAGCAATCAGAAGAGGAGTTGTTTAAAAATTTAATTAAAATTTCCAAATAAAAGTTTTTTGACACCATTGCGGTCTGATAAAAATTTCGAGTGCACACAAAACTCAAGTGATGATAATTAATTGTTACTTAAGTGGTATAAAAATTACTTAATAGCAGTTAGTCTATCGAAAGTCATGAAGCTAATTGGATTTTTATTATTATTTAGTCTTTCGGCTGCTTTAGGAGCTGAAAAGGCTCGATTTGATTTTTATCGGTTGTATGAAGTTAAAGTTGAAAATGATTTGCAGCTGGAAGTTTTTAAACAAATTTCTGAATATCCTGATGGGGTTTGAAAAATTATTTTTTAAAAAATTTAAAAAAATTCCTTTAATTAATTTTTCAGTATCGATTTTTGTCGAGTCCACCTTCAATTCTTAACTCTATGATTCAATTTATTGTACCACCACACAAATTTGCAGAATGGGGTGATATGATGAACAAATTCGCCCTCCATGCTGCACTCATCACAAACAATCTTCAAGAGTAAGTTCAAAATTTATTTTCAGATATTTTTTATCTCACTTTTATTTCAGTCTTTTTGATAAGCAAGAAAATCAAAATCGAAAGCGGAAATCTTTTGACTGGTCAAACTTTCAAAAGCTCGAGGAAATTCACAGTTGGATGCGAGAATTGGCTGCTACTCGGCCCAACGATATCTCAACTTTTGTTGCTGGAATTTCTTACGAAGGTCGTGAGATGTTGGGCCTTAAAGTTAATATTGGAAATGTTGCTGGTAAAAAATCAATTTTCTTTGAAGGAAATATTCATGCAAATGAGTGGATTGGAGGATCGACAACGACCTACATAATGAACGAATTATTAACATCGACTGATGCTAGTGAGTGAATAAAAATTGTGAGAAACAATTTAATTTTAATATTTTTTTGAAGATATTCAAGATTTGCGTAACAAATTCGAATTTTGGTTCTTGCCGGTCCTTAATGTTGGTGAGTAAAAAAGATTAGCAAAAGAAAAATTATTTTAAAATTTACTTTAGATGGCTACGCATACACATGGGAAGTTGATCGAACATGGCGCAAAACTCGCGGACCGACAAAGAATCTTTTATGTAGAGGCGCTGATCCGAATCGTAATTGGGATGTCAATTGGGGTCAATATGGAAGCAGCAATAATCCATGCAGCAATAGCTATCATGGTGACAATGTCTTCTCCGAACCTGAAACAAAACAACTTGCAGAGTTTTTAGAAACAATTCCAAACTTTTTCAGCTACATTTCTTTCCATTCATATGGTGGACTGATGATGCTTCCATATGCATACACGAGAAATTTTTCAGTTGATCACAATCTTCTATTAGAAATTGGACAATTAGCAGTTGATAATCTCTCGCTTGTGCGTGATCGTAGATATCGACTGGGAACCATCAATGACTTCTTTGGCAATGTTGCAGGCTCATCTGTTGATTACGTTCAATTAAATCAGCAACCAAAAATTGTTTATTGCTATGAGCTTAACAACAACCACATTTTACCACCCGAAGAAATTAACCCTACCGGTCAAGAGCTATTTCTCTCTGTTATGACCATTTTTAGTGAGGCAGTTTCTCGAGGTTTGGCTTAATAAAGAATTCATCTTCTGAGTATTAAGCAACTTAAAAAATACCTGCTTCAACATAAATTTTATTTTCTGTGTGTTTTTCTTTGTTAATTGCGAAAGGATTAAAAGATTCCTCCCTTTTTTTGCTGCTCCTTTATTGCCCTTTCTTTTCGGCACAAAAATCAGCTTTATGAAGCGAGAGAGAAAGAAGATCAGGCATGCAAATCGACCGTAATTCACTTTTTTGTCTTTCTCTTGTACAGATGGGATCTTTTGCACACGTGGTTGATAACTTAGGCTGAATTAGTACACAATTTAGTTACCATCACTTAAATGTCTCTCTTTCTCTCTCCCTAATTGTGTGCCATAAAAGTATTTAAATTTTAAGGAAGTGCTATAAAGTTTATCTCTTTGAGCAACTCAATTTCGAAGATCTTCTTACCATTTTTTATCAGTTTCAAAAATCTCTTTTCAAGAATGATAAAAATCCTTGAGAACTTTTCTTTCCCTCGTTATCATGATTTTCTTCTTCTAAGATAGCTCAGGAGAGATAGCACATGTACATTGTGTATGGCTCAGGTAAAATTGCTGATCCTTTTACGCTGTAAAAACAAACAAATGTGAACATAAAATATTGAAAGAAAGGAACACGCAAAAAAGAGAAAAAAAATTATTCAAGGCTCAGTCTCGATTCTAAATTCACCGAGTGAAGAAGAAGTAAAAATATTTTGTGATGGTTCAAAATAAAATTATTCAAGTTGATGTTGCGTTTCTCACTTATGATCCGAAGAGATGTTCCGACTCGCCACTGGTGAAGCAAGACAATTCAGCTCTAATCGGAATTGAGGAACTTAAAAAGCATCGCGACATAAAAAGACGTGAAAAGGGCAGCATGGGTGATGATGCATATCACCATTATAAATGGTACAATTCAATGTTGAGTTATGAACTCAAATCGAATCCAGAAAATTCTAAACTTAAAGTGATTCATTGGCACATCGAGTCGGGTAACACTGAAGCTTTCATGATGAACGGAAAATTATATAAAAGTGTCTCGATTATCATTGGTGAGCTGATGGAGCATTGGTATTGTGCAAATATAGGCATTGGAGCTTGTCGATCGTACGGTTCGAGATATAGAAAAGTGACATCGAGTGAGGATAAAAGTTCAAAAAAATTAGCAGTTTTTACGATCGATGAAGATGAAGCAACGCTGGTGGCAGCTGGTGATTCCTTTACAAAATGCACGGCTGAAATTTGTGCGAATAACTGCATCGAATGCAAGAAATTCCGATCGCCATTCAGTAAAAGCAATAAGGATACAATTTGTGCCTGTTATCCATCGAAAGAAGACTTTAAAAGTTTCACAGAAAGCGACATAGAAGATCTCGATAGCGATGACGATGACATAGCACAAGTTCAATTTTCATCATCTTTCGGACGTCGAAGATATTATGGCGGAAAAATTTTGCTTAACGCAATTTGCGAAGAATAAAGCTTTATTTTTTATCATTTTTATTAATTTCGCTAATTAAAGTTTTAAGTTCCATTTTTAAGAAAACTTGCATTGTTGGATCTTTAATTTTTTCTAGGATGACTTTTCGAGCTGTATCGCCACTGTCTTTATAGAGTTCAGTGAGATCTTTTCCATATTGAATCCACACACATTTTTCACAACCGGACATGCAGCAGTTTTCGGGCTCGGGTGGAAGCTGCGAATGGAATTTTACTTAAATTATTTTCAGTTTTATTGGCACTTTAAAAATGCAACCACGTGTTGATAGTTTTCATATTTTTTTTTCATTTCTATCAGTATACTGCAGTATAAATGTTTTGCATTCTACAAAAGTTCATTCACTCTCTATAAAGAAAATGCATGACACTGACCCACTTCTTTATATTTTTAATGTCACTGCATGACTTACTTTTATTGTTTCTGTGTCTTCATGATCGTCGTTAATTGAATTTGTTTTTGATAGTTTTTTATCACTTTTAGAACACATTTTTCGAATGTTCTTTAAATAGCTTGAAATAATCTTTGACCTTAAATTATTTGTTTTTAACATTTTTTTAAATATTTTTTTTTGGCTTGATTTAAATTTAAATTGTTTTTGTGTTATAATCTAACTAATTTACAATTATTTTATGCAAGTCTTTATTTTACAGTTTAAAAATATTAAAAATTCTTTCATGCTTCTTTTTATTTTAAAGAAATAATTTTATTATTCACGTAATATTTTTCGAGCCGTGAAAAATGAAAACAGAAAAAAAAATTTAACGAAGACTGCCTGCTTTGATCAAATCGATTTCAACGAAGATATAAATTTATTTCGGGGAGTATAGTCAGCTGTGAAATTATGCTCAACCGGCAGCATTAATTAGACATAAAATTTTTTAAGCATTGAAATATTTTTTATTGAAGCATGATTCATACAAAAATTGGCATTTTAGGAAAATTAATTTTTCAGAAGGTAGCTCAAATCACTGTCAATTTCAATTTCCACCGGTGCTTCATTTTTGCGGAAAAGGCGAGCCTTTGAGTGACCGATTAATTTAGCCTTGTCGCCATCAATGAGCAATGCTGAACCCTCACGAAGACCAAGAACTAGAAAATCATTTTATAATTATATTCTTACTTAAAAAGTAAAAAGTTTATACCTGGAGCAGAGTTGACATGATGAAACTCTAAAATTCTCTCCTCCCTTGTCTCGCCACGATGCTTATCATCTACAATTGGATCAAGATAATGTGGATTAATGTTGAACTCGATGAGTTGAAGAGCATAGAAAGTTGGCGGAAGGGTGATCGGCATGTCATTGGTGGTTTGAATTGATAGAGTAGCGACATTTGTTCCAGCGCTTGATCCTATGTAAGGAATTCCATTTTCCAATACCCTCTTTCTAATTGGCTCAATCAATCGTTTATCGTACAAGTGTTTGAGAAGAACGAAAGTGTTCCCGCCTCCAATAAAGATGGCCTGAGCTGAATTAACAGCCTCGACTGGATCCGTAGACTTGTGAATGCCTTCAACTTCAAATCCAAATTCACTCATAGCTTTTCGAACCTTTTCAGTGTACTCATCGTAGCCATCAGGCTTGGTCATTGCATACGGAACGAAGAGCACTTTTCGTATGTTTCCATTGTTTCTTTAAAAAAAAATTAATTTACCATCTAAAAAAAATTAGAAAGTTTTTTTATTTTTCTCATTACTTTTTCAAAAACTCGATAATCCAATCCTTGGCGAACTGAAGATATTCATGTTTAAGAAAATTAGATGACGATAATAGGAGCAATTGCTTAGACATTACAGCAAGACTTTTTTTAATATTCACTGTCCTTTGTGACTCACTTATGGATTATCTTGAAAAATTATCAACTTTTTTTGTTCGAAAAGCTCGCTGTGTGATAAAGAAACACTCAACAATGTGTAAATTGATGATTGTATTGAAGAAAAAAAATAAATGCTCGAATCTCGGCGATATCGTTAAAAAATATTTTATGAGAGCATAAACAAAGAATAATTTTTTTGATAGGGTGAAATTATAGAATTAAAACGCTCAAAATATATATGTTTCTGTAGTTTAAAAATGAAGGCTGTTCACTCGCATTTTTATTTTAATCAAATCTGGCCTAAACTTTTTATCTCGTGATTTAAACGTTGGAAACCTTCAAAGAATTTTTAAATTGAGATTATTACATTATATTAGAACTTTATGAACCGCATTTAAAAGCAATTTTAGAATTTACGATGGGTTTTTAAATGCATTTAATATGTTTGGCAATTTTTAAAATCTAAATTCTTTTGTTTTTGATTGAAGAAGATTCTAAATGCGGTTCATTAAAATCATTTTTAAATTGTCGGATGTTGTTGAAATTAACGCATACGGTAGGCGTTCTCTTCGTGCATTTGTGACAACTCGCCATCAAAATTTATTTGTATGCGGAAGTCTAAGTCACGGTTATTCTGAAAGAAAAATCATTTTTTTAGTTTAAACTTTAAATAAAAGTAAATTTACTCAATTACCTTCTCATTGGGATGCATTGAGAATGTTCCGTGAATTTCTTCACCTTTCTGCGCGGTGATGTAGTCATCCAGATAAAATACTGTCTGCTTCCAGTGCGTATACGGTGCATCGGGTGCTGTCGTGAAGCCCATTCGCTTGTGACATTTGGTAAAATCCACCGTGAAGTATGTGGCTAGCGCCTGAACAAAGTCATTTCGTCGGACAGTCAAGTGGAAGTCACTGGTGAATGATAGGTCCGGCTTTGTTACAGTATACAAATCGATTTCTTTGACCATGCACGAATTAGTCACAATCTGCTTTGGATCAATTACATCGACGAGAGGCTCACTGATGGCAACCTTGCGAATTTGAGACATGTTGAACCCATAGACATCATCCCACCAGTTAATTTTGTCGTCCTTGTACTGCCGATCCTCGATCGATGTGACAAAAAGACAACAGCGGTCCGGATACAAGATACCATCGGGCTTAAGCCACTTATCACGAGCAAAGAGGACTGTGTCCAACATTGACTCGTAGAAGAGACAATAACCCATCCATTCCGAAATGATAATGTCAACTTTTTCGATGCCATCGGGAAGTGAAATTTCCTCGACCTTGCCCTTGACCAACGTAATAATGTGATCAAGATGATTATCTTCGATGATCTTTACAGCGTAATCTGCAATGTTTGAACATTCGATAGCGAAAACTTTTGAAGCACCCGCCTTGGCGGCAAACATCGAAAGAATTCCGGTTCCACAGCCAATGTCCATCACGACTTTTCCTTTGAATAAATGCTTATTGTGATAAATGGCATTCCTGTATCCCATAGTACGGACTTCGTCCTGAAAATAGTTGGCGTTAAAATCGGCATGGCTTTAAACCCCAAAAATGCTTACCTTCAACATTTCTTCATGTATGCCAAAATGGGCATAAGAATCGAAATAGTAATCAGCGCTGGTCATTTCTTCGGGCTTTACTTTTGCATCTCCATTCATGGTTTTGATAAGATCATGCTCTCCATCTAAATCCATTTCTTTAGTTTGCGAATCACTCTAGAGAAAAAGTTGGAATTAAAAAATATTTAACCTCAATTCTTTAGATGAAAATTTTGTAAAGCCTTTTTTTCGACTTAGTTCGAGTTTATTCAACCCACTTCCAATGGCTCTCGCTGAACATGACTTACCATTGTGATATTAGCTGATTAAATGATTTAGTTATTATCGCTAAAGTGCTTTAAATTAATGAAAATTAAATTTGTTTTCACTTCTGTTTTTTTTGTTGATCGCTTTTTTTCGGGCATTGAGTTTCGTTAAGTTTCAAATTTCATTTTGACCGTTATGAAATTGAATTTTTTTTAAAAAAGAAAATCATATGCTTGAAAAGTAAACAATTCAGCATGTCTAGTTCCGAATCTGAAGATGAAAATTTAAAAAAATTAGCGGAAGCAGTTGATGTTAAGCTTTTTGATGATAGCTTTTATAAGCCCGAAGAGAAGAAGAAAGAGGAATTGATAAAGACTCAAAAGTCACAAAGATATCTCGACGAAGAGGAAAATGCCTTTCATTCGGAACTAAATGTGTCTGAATCGATGAAGGGCTTCATAGCAAAGAAAATGTCATCGCTCATCGAAAAGGAAGTTGAATTTGTGGAAGTGAAGCAGCATAAGATTAAAGATCAAGAGAGCAACGAGTGTGTTAAGCTTTTGAGAGGATATAAACAAGCACTGAAATATGAAGATCCAGTTGATGACACAACTCGCACTAAAGTTGATATCAAAAGAAGAAAAATAGAAGGCGACGATGATGACTTGATGGAGACGTCTAAAATAAGCTTGGCATCGACTGACATGAACAAGATCCAGAGAGAAATCGGTTTTTGTGATAAAAAAGCGAAGGATGTGCTAATGTTCAAGACAGCAAAAGATGGGAAAAGCTATCTCGTGGAGAAACCAAACGAATATACAAAAGCTCGCAAAAAAAATAATTGGGATGAAAAACTAATAAAAACGAGCAGGAATTTTGGTCCTTCTCTAAATTTTAATTATAGCTCAAAATAATTTCTCCCGATCTCTAACGGATTTTTAAAATTTAAATTAGTATTTTGAATTTCACCGGCAAAAATTACAAAATAAAAACAAAAATAATAAAATATATTTAAAAATAAAATTAATCAATTTTTACACGCTTTCAAATGGATTTAAATGACTCTGATTATGTTTTGGGGTCTCAGACACTACTGGAGATTGAATTGCAAGAGAGGGCTGTACTAAATCGACCAGAAACTGAAGTTATTGAAGGTTCGCAAAATTCTTTCGAAAATCTTCCAGATAACACATCCATGCAGCAAAAATCTCTGATCTCTGATCGCTTTAGAATTGCCACACAAAAGCAAATTGTCAAAAAGAAGTTTGGAAAAACGAGAAGTGACTCGTCTCTTGGAGATCCAGAGAGAAGGAAATGTAGATCCATCGAAAATTCACTAACACTTAGCCGAATGATCAGACATGAAATGGAGAATATTGATTTTAACGCATGGTAAGTAATTAAGAGGATAAATTAAGTCAAGATTTTATTCGAGTATTTTAGGGAAGACTCAGTTGAAAAATATATATCACCTGCAACCAATAAATCTACTCGTCCGTCCTTCCGGCAGCAAGTTGAAGTTAGTAAGCTCGCAAATGTCAAAGAGGAAGAAACCGATTTTGACAATGATCGTAACGACATGGATAATGTCACTTTTATTGAACCTCAAGGTGCTGATATGAAGAGTTATCAACAAGCATCGCAGTACATTCAAGAGGAACTGATGGCGAAAAGTGTACAAAATTTGGGAGATGATGGCGATTGGGAACCTATTGATAATTCAAAGTTTAATCTGACTGGAAATGTTTCGAGGATAAATCAGTCATTGAGACTTGACGTTACAAAAGACTTGACTTTAATCAGTAGCTGGAACTTGCCACAGTCAACAGTTAACGAGTACAAGAGAAAGGGTGTTGTAAGAATATTTGATTGGCAATCAGAGTGTCTTCAGAATCCAAAGGTTCTTTTTGACAATGCCAATTTGGTCTACTCAGCACCGACTTCCGCAGGCAAGACGCTCGTTAGCGAAATTCTAATGATTAAAAATGTCCTCGAGCGCCGTAAGAAGGCACTCTTCATTCTTCCCTTTGTATCAATCGTGCGAGAGAAAATAAATTACTTACAAGAGTTGATGACGTCGAGTGGTGTTCGGGTGGATGGTTTTTTTGGAGGATATTATCCACCGCGTGGATTTGATTCGTTAGACATAATTGTTGGCACATTTGAGAAAGCCAATAGCATCGTTAATCGAATGTTGGAAGAAAATAAAATCGAAGAGCTCGGAATGATTGTTATAGATGAAATTCACTCCATCTCTGACCCGCAACGTGGATATATTTTAGAACTTTTGTTGACCAAAGTTCTATTCATGTGCAACAAGTTTAATTATCAAATTCAATTGGTTGGAATGTCCGCAACATTACCGAACGTCGATCTTCTCTGCAATTGGTTAAAAGCTGAATTTTACACTACTTCGTTTCGGCCAGTTGAGCTAAGGGAAATGATTAAAATTGATAAGAATATTTACGATGGTAAGATGAAACTTTTAAGGAAAGTACAAAGTCAGTGGAGTGAGTTCTTTCCCATCGTCGACACTGATGATATTTTTGAGCTTGTTATGGAGACAATTGGAGAAAATTTACAACTGATAATTTTTTGCTCAACAAAGGCTCAGTGTGAGAGCTTATGCAAGAGTATTGCTCATGGAATTTGTAATGCTTATAAAAAACTACCCGAAAAAATCGAGAGCTTATTCAACAAGGAACGAATTCAAAATGTTCTAACAAAGGGAGATTCATTGGCGAGTGGATTCGATACAGAGCTTAAACGATGTCTTAATTTTGGCTGCGCCTTTCATCATGCCGGATTGACAACTGACGAACGAGAGCTAGTTGAGATGGGATTTAAAGCGGGTACACTGAAATTGTTAGTGGCAACAAGCACTCTCTCGGCGGGCGTTAATTTACCATCGAGACGTGTCATTATAAGATCACCAACATTTATGGATCACGTTATGGATAAAATCAAATATCAGCAAATGATTGGTAGAGCTGGACGAAAAGGTAAGATTGAAACTGTAAAATTATAATTATTAATTTTAAAACTTACAGGTCAGGACACACTTGGGGAATCGATTTTGGTTTGCAACAAACAGAACGAAAGATTTGGAAGAGAATTGATTGCGGCAAGCTTAAATCCAATTCAATCATGTCTCGATTGTAATGAGTATGTTCATCTGAAGAGGGCGATTCTTGAGGTCATTGCAACATCTAACATGGCCAACACGAGGGAAGATCTCGAAAGCTATGTTAATCACACGCTTTACTGTCAAAGAAATGAGATTAGCTTTGAGTATTTAAAGAAAACATCGAGTGAAGAGTTCAAGGCGGTTGTTAAAATGAATTCACAGAAAAAAGTCAACGATTTGTTCAGCAATAAGGAAACTGAGCAAGATCCAATTAAGAGTTCAATAAATTTTCTTCTCGAATATGAATTTGTTCGACTCCATCAAAGCGACGACGGTGATGATATAAAATTTGTTCCAACACGTCTCGGATTGGCTTGTCTTTCCTCGTCACTTTCACCGAGAGAAGGATTCATGCTGTTCAAAGAACTCATTAAGGCTCGTCAAAATTTCGTTCTCGAGTGTGATTTACATGCGATTTACTTAGTAACTCCATATTCAATTACTCATCAGCTTGATTCAAACATCGACTGGCATCACTTTGAAGATCTTTACGATAAATTGCCAAACATGATGAAACGTGTTGGCGAGATGGTGGGAATATCTGCACAATTTTTTATCAAAGCAATACGAGGTCGCAACGTGGCCGAGGATTTTCATCTGTTGGCCGTGCATAAAAGATTTTACATCGCACTCGCCCTACAAGATCTCGTCAATGAAGTTCCAATTGCTGACGTCGCAAGTAAATTTAAAATAAAACGTGCAACACTTCAAAATCTCCAACAGTCTGCTTCAGCATTCGCTGGAACTGTAACGAACTTCTGCGATTCACTCGAGTGGAATCTAATGGTGCTGATTATAAAACAATTTCGTGAGCGGCTCTATTTTGGTATTCATCCAGACTTGATTGATTTAATGAGAATTCAAAGTATGACAAGCACAAAAATTGCTCGTGCTCTCTACAAAGGAAAAATTCGCAACCTTAATGACCTCGCTATTGCTAGAAAAGTACAAGTTGAAGATATTTTAATTGGCGTGAGTGATAAAAATGGTTTATTCATGAGTGGAGAATCGTTCGAAATGCCAATTCATGACGTCGCGAAAATGTTGATAAATGATGCTCAGATGTTCCTGCAAAGTGAGCTCGGCATCAAAGGTGTAAAATGGAATGAAAGTCAAAACAGTGAGGGCCGTGAAAAATCGCAAATTGCCAATCAATCTGGAGTAAAAACTTTAAACATCTCGAATAATAATGACAAATTAATAAATCAAGAAAAGTTAACTCGTAAGCTCGCCAGTGATTCAACAAAATTTAAAACGCCTATTCAAAAATCGTCGTCTATATCAGCAGGAACTTCAAAGAACATTTTAGAATCGCGAAAGCGTAAGATATCTTCCAGTGCAGACACAAAAGACAGTCCACAAATTTTTGATACACCCAAAAAGTCAAAAGTTATTGAAAAAGTTCCCGAATACAAGCAAAAATTAAGAAGCTCAGGAAGTAAAACGGATCTTTTACAACTACCCTCTTCCAAAGACGTTGATGAAAGTGACTCAGAGAATGTCAAAGATGAAATCTCGTATGAAAATGTTTCTCTCTTCAATAATCATGGGATAAGCTTGAATGATGACGATTTGGTGCATATACAAAGCACTGGAATTGAAAAATTCCTAAAAATTGTTGAAGTCGAATCTGAAACGGATTTAAAAAGTTTCTTGCAAGCTATTTCTCAAAAATCTGAGGTTTCAGTTTCAATTGGAGTGTGCACAATTCCATCGAAAGCGTCGACGATTGGAGGGAATGTGTTGAGAACTCAAAAAAGCTCTGAAAAATTCATCTTTAAAGAAAAATTCTACATCTCTTGCATTTCATTTTGTTGCGACAGTAACAAAGTCTACTTTTTTGATCTTCAGCGTGGAAATCGGCTTGCAACGTTAAAGAAAATTTTCGCTAAAACTGATGTCTCATTTTCAATGTTTGAATGCAAAGAAAATCTAAAAATCCTCAATGAAACCAAAATATGCACCAATTTTGATGCATTAAAAACAAAAGACCCCAAGATAGCAACATGGTTCATCGACCCCGACATGAACTTTAAGTGGATCGAAATAATTGAAAAATTCACACCAATTCACATTGAAATATTAAATTTACTTCCTCATCAAAGAGGTTCATCGAGCATTGGACTCGACTATCGATATTCCGTTCCTCCAAAAGATCGAACAGCCATTGAGGCTTATTTAGTGAAAGAACTTCTGAAAGCTCAACGAATGGACGGCCTTAACACAGACAGTCAAGTCACTCAAAAAAGTCAAACAATAAGTCACTTAAAAGTTTTTACAAAACTTGAAATGCCAATTCAAAAAATCCTCGCTAAAATGGAAATTATCGGATTTCCTGTTAATGTGGATGAACTTTACAAGATGATTGAAAATAGCATTATTTTAAGGAGAAATCTTGAAGAACACATCTACAGACTCAACGGTGGTCGCTTTGATATCACAAATAAAGCCAGTGTAGCAAAAGTCGTTGGAATTTATAAAGAAAGTGGGAAAAAACTTTCGACTGCCAAAGAAGTTTTGTCAAAAATGGATTCACCAATTGCAGCAAGCATCAGCATCTTCAGAACATTGTCAACGACAATTTCAAATCTCCAACCCATGACATATCTCGTGAATAATGGAAGAGTTCATGGGAGCAGTTTTAGTTTGACACAAACTGGAAGAATATCAATGGGTGATCCCAACCTACAGAATGTCACAAAAGATTTCGTTGTAGATTATCAAGGTAAAAATTTATTTATTAAAAATGAAAGAAAATTAATTTAATTCTTTTTAGATAAAGAAGGAAAATCTCACACGGAAAATATTTCATTTCGAAGTGCATTTCGATGTAAACCAGGAAAAGTTCTTCTCTCCGCTGACTTTTGCCAACTTGAACTGAGAATATTGACGCATTTATGTAAAGATCCAATTTTAACAGCGGCGATTGAGAAACCTAATGATGACATTTTTCGACAAATTACTGCCGAATGGAAAAAAATTAGTGAGAAAGATGTTACTGATGTGCAGAGGCATCAGACGAAGCAGCTTTGTTATGGAGTAATTTATGGAATGGGAACTAAGGCACTGGCTGCAAAAATGGATGTTGAAGAAGACGAAGCTCGAGCGATTGTCGATAAATTTCATGCACAATTCAAGCTCATTCAAAAATATACTGCAAAAGTTGTTGAGAAAGCGAGAAAGGAAGGATTTATTGAGACTGTCACATGTCGTCGGCGATACTTGCCAGCAATTAACTCAGATGACAGAAGAGAAAGCAGTCGTTCCGAGAGACAAGCACTGAACTCAACAATTCAAGGGTCGGCAAGTGATTTGGTGAAAAATGCCATTGTCACTATGGAAAAAAATCTCAAAAAGAAGAATTTTAAGGATGATGACTGCGTTCTTGTGCTGCATCTACACGATGAACTTTTTTATGAGGTCAAAGAGACTAAATGGAGAGATGCGATGAAGATTTTATCCGAAAGCATGGAAAAGTGTGTGAAGCTGCGAGTACCACTAAAAGTAAAAGTAAAAATCGGCAACAGTTGGGGAGAAATGAAAGATGTTAATTGAAAATAGTTTTCATTAATAAAAAATATTAAGTTTTTTAGAAAAAAAGACACAAATAATTGAAGCATAACGTATATTTATTTTTTGAACGATAACATTTGAACGAGACGAGATAAAATTACAAAAGTTAAGAAGCGCTTTTTTCTCTGGCAGAAAAAAAACAAATGAAAATTAAAAGTGCAAAATAAAAGTTTTATTAAATGCTTAATTAACAATCTAATTGAAAACTTCATATTGAACTAGTTAAATATGCCTGTAAGTACATTTGAACGTCTTTTGGAACTGTTTTCTTACAAAAAAAAATTTCCCAAAAAAAATTCAACTTTTTTTTCATTAAAAATTTTAACTTTATTTTAAAGGAATCAAAAGATGAAATTGAAAACGTTCGAGTGGTAGTTCGTGTGCGTCCAATAGAAAAGAGCAATAATGTTAAAAATATAGTCACGGTTGATAAAAAAAATCATGCCATCACCGTAATTAAATCGACATCATCAAGCACAAGCAGCAACAACAACAACAGTAACGAGCCAGCCAAGACCTATTCATTTGATAATGTTTTTGATCAAGAATCCTCTCAGGTGAGTTAACACCATTAACAGAGTCGTTGTCATGGTTCATTAATTATTTTTTTTGTAGATTGATTTGTATATTAACACAGCGCGATCGATCGTTGATAAAGTTCTCGAGGGCTACAATGGAACAATTCTTGCATATGGGCAAACGGGAACGGGAAAGACATATACGATGGTTGGCAATTCGGATTCGCCTGAGTCGAGAGGCATCATTCCAAACAGTTTTGCGCATATATTTGGACATATTGCAAAGGCAAAGGAAAATGAAAAGTATTTTTTTTAACTTTCACAATTACCTACCTTCATTAATTAATATATTTTAAAGATTTTTGGTGCGCGTAAGCTACATGGAAATTTATAACGAGGAAGTTCGTGATTTGCTCGGTAAAGAATTAAATAAAAGTCTCGAAGTGAAAGAACGATCTGACATCGGGGTGTTTGTAAAGGACTTGAGTGGCTATGTTGTGCACAATGCAGATGACTTGGATAATATAATGCGTCTAGGCAACAAGAATCGTGCTGTTGGATCGACTCTAGTCAATATGGTCTCATCGAGATCGCACGCAATTTTCTCCATCACTATCGAGTCAAGTGTCACTGAAGACCAAGAGACGAAAGTTAAAATGGGAAAATTACAATTGGTTGATCTTGCTGGTTCTGAGCGACAGAGTAAAACTCAGGCGACGGGTCAGAGATTAAAAGAAGCAACCAAAATTAATTTATCGCTCTCGGTTTTGGGCAATGTGATTAGTGCTCTTGTGGATGGCAAAAGCTCTCACATTCCATACAGAAATTCAAAGCTAACTCGACTTTTGCAAGACTCGCTTGGAGGCAATTCTAAAACGGTTATGGTGGCCACAGTGTCTCCTAGCGATATTAATTATGTAGAGACAATTTCTACTTTACGCTATGCTGGCCGCGCAAAGAACATCCAAAACCATGCACACATGAATGTTGATCCTAAAGATGCACTTTTGAAGCATTTCCAGGAGGAAATTGAAGAATTAAAACGTCAATTAGAGGAGGGTGCATTTGAAGCAAATTCTGGAGATGATCTTGACGGCGAAGGAGAAGAAGAAGAAGACGATGGCGAGGAGGAGGATTTGTCTGACATTGAAGAAAACTTAAAAGAGCCGAGAAAGGAGAAGAAGAAGAAATCAAAAGCAAGCAAGGACGCGTTGCAAAAAGAAAAATCTGATGCCGAAAAGGAATTACTCGAGTTGAAAGCGCAAGAAAATGAGAAAGCACTCAAGATAGCTCAAAGTGAGCAGGATATGATTCGTGCCAAGCTGCAGTCGCTTGAAAATAAGGTGCTCATTGGTGGTGAAAATCTCCTAGAGAAGGCTCAAATTCAGGAAGAATTATTAGAAAAATCTTTAGCTGATTTGGAGGAAACAAATAAGAAGGAACAGGAACTTCAGGAAAATCTCCAAAAAATAGAGGCGGAACGTATTGATATCGAGGAGAGGTATTCATCACTACAAGAGGAGTGCGTTGGAAAAACGAAAAAACTCCAAAAAGTCATGCAAATGTTGATGGGTCTAAAATCTGAGCTCGCAGATCAACAATTTGAACAGCAAAGAGAGAAAGAAGGAATTTACGAAAATATTCGTAGTTTATCAAGGGAGCTGGCTCTCTGTGAACTAGTCATTAACAATTACATTCCAAAAGAATATCAGACCATGATTGACAAGTTTACGCACTGGAATGAAGACATAGGCGAATGGCAATTAAGGTGAAATAATTTTATTCCTATTTTTTTTACTAGCACTTAATGTTTTAATTTCTTTTATTCAGATGTGTTGCTTACAGTGGAAATAACATGCGAAAAAATATCGTCGATCAACAAAAGCCAAAAGACGAAAAAGAGTTTATCGACTTAAATCACGTTTATTTAAGTTACAACGTTGATGGCTTGTCTGAACCTGTTCGAACTAAAACTGCTCGTACTTCAAGACCCAAATCTGGCGTCCCAAGATACTATCATCGATCTAATTTGGGAAATTGAACAAATAATTAATATTCGCAATACTTTTCAGTCCACTTTAAAGGTCTCTTGATACTAGTCTCATTTTTTTAACTTTAACTTTCATAACATAAAATTGAATATAATTAAATCTTATAGATGTGCTTTAACTGGTACACTTTCAATGTTTGAAAAAATTTATTGATGTAACTAAAAAGATGCTTTTTGAAAAAATCAAAATATAAATGCATTTTATTGTGGGTTAGTTTATTAAATTAAATATTTTTAGCTGCAAACCATCCATGAAGGCATTTTGGTATGGGTCCTGGAAGATTGCTAAACTCGCATCTTCCTAATTCTTGCATAGTTTTCGCATCAAGCACCAAAAGCCCAACTTTATTTTCATCTTTTACCTCACCACCCCAAACCATAGAAGCAAGAATAATTCCATCATCTTCCGATTGTGAATTCGGCGATGGCACAAAAATCGGTTCGCTTGGATAAACATTTTTTTCACACCATGTTAATTTAGTTTTGGAGTATGTGTCAACTTTAATCAAAGTTCCAGGATTTTCCACATCAACGTCGGAACTAATTGCATAGAAATATTGATACTCGACCCCTAAATTTTTCTCATAGTGAATTCTTGGTGTTTCACAACCCAAATCACAAAGAAGTTCTGGCTTACAGAATATCGATCCATCGGGCATGTGAAAAGCTGTTGCGTTGCTCTCTTGCAGCTTCACTAAATTTTCAAATTTGTCAATATCCGCATCGCAAGACCATGAGAAAAAGTTTGAAAGAGATTTAGATTTTTTTGGATACTCGAGAGGTAAAACAAATCGCAATGGACGTCCTCTAAAGAGTCGTGCATAATCCGGATTACTTTGCATGTTTCTAATACTATCCACGTACATGCAATTAAGCATCTCTGCATCTTTATAGCAGCAGATGTCAATGACAAGATGATCATCTTTTTCATATTGGTTGATGATGTGCAGATAGAAAAAAGCTTCAGCGTTGAATGTGTGTCTTAGTTCACCAGAGTTTCTATCGATGAGATAAATGCAGGTGAGCTTGTCGGGAAACCATTTGAGACACGAAATCATTGGTTCATTGACAATTTGCGATCTGATAACTGCAGGAATGCTCACAGTCAACGGTTGCTCAACAATGATGAAATAATTTTCAGTAATTCCAAAAGTGTGCATGTAGCTCGGATGAAGCTTCCAGCGTGTAGGTAATTCGGCCACAATATGTGCATCTTCAAATATATGTTCTCCTTTTGGAAAGCAAATAACAGCATAAGCGGGACCAGTCGATGTGACAGTCAGTCCAACATTATAAACAGTTCCGTCGGGCATAACGTGGGGATGCGATGTATGATTTACGATTTTAAGACTCTCATTTAAGTTCACTCGATCGAGGGTGTCCAGAGTTTCGCTGTCAATTTTATGAATTACAGGACTCTCGGCAAATGCGTAATAATCATCATTGAAAGGATAAATTGATATCATTGCGTTGTCAGAATGTGCATCGGCAGGGTAGAAAAGTGATGAAACTCTATTTTAAAAATAAAATTTTAGACTAACTCAAATTTATGACATTAAAATTTACCTTTGAAAAATACTCTGGCATGGATCGAGTGATTTTGCGACAGTCCCAAATTCAGTGGTTACAATTCGATTCGCTGCCAAGTTGTTTTTGTATGACTCACTCTTAAGGAATCTACACTGATATGTCACATTTCCATTTTCAATGTTAAATCGATGCAAAAGAGCCGCGCTGTCGAAAAGGTGATTGAAAAACATGTCGCCCACTTTTATGCTTCCTGGGCCATTTCTAAGGAGACTGCCTTTAATCCACTCAGGAATGCTGCCGCTGATAACACCTTTAATTGGCTCTATAATTTCTTCTTCACACGATCTTAACCAAACACTTGCATCGCAATTTGGATAATAATTTTCACGAGGCTTCTCGTCATCCTCATCCAAGTCAATGATTTCAATTTCACAATCATCATCTTCATTGCTTTTGATTACCTTTGCAAGAACAATTTTATTATTATTAATTTGACGATTTTGATGGGGGTGAGTGACACTTCCGCTTGACGATCTACGTTCTGTTACATTCAATTGAATGTGTGCAAATTCGTCGGAAATTGTATGCTCAAAATGAACGTCTGACACTAAACTTTTCCTTCGACTGCCATCGTGAATTGGCCGATAGCGAGTGGGTGTCAATAAATTTGGCGATGCCAAACCAGATTTCGGAAGAAATTTTCCGTCAATGCTGAGTAAGTCAAGAGAGTTAAGCACTTTTGATGGTGTGTGCATTGGCGATTTATCAAAAAAATTACTGCTCGAAATTGTCAACATTTTATTTGTGATATTTTTGCAATAAAAGGTCAAATAGAACTAAACAGCTTTAGTGAAATGCTTCTTCATTTATACACCAACATTGGCTTATGAAATGTCCACAAATTCTTACGTTTTGGATTTACACTGATCCCAATAGAACAATTATTTATATTGCCATGAGCACGTGGGACATTACTAAGGTTTCAACGCGTGACTTACATATTTTTGGAAGCTTCTTTTATAGAGCATATTCAACAGAAAATATCGATTTATTTGTAAATTAAAATTACCTCTCTTAAACTCCCATCGCAAAGCAAAACATCCAAATAGGTTGGGAAAATTTTTAATAATTTAATATCGTCGTCACTGAAAATTGAATACATGATTTATCAAGCCTCAAATCCCAACTGAACCCTATTAAGTTAAGTGCTCCCGATTGTATGCAAAAAAAGAAATTACATTCGATTAAATAAATTAAATTTTTCCCACAGGCTGTTAAAACACTTGACGTATTTGTACATCGTTAATCTTTTTTTTTTGCAAAAATCATTCCTTTATGTTGCGTGAATATCTCAAATCAATAAATTAATTAATCAAAAATTTAAAGATTTTTCCCTTTATTCATTAATTAAAATGTTATTTTCTCTTTTTATTTCCTTGCAGCTCTTCTTATGTTTGAGGATTTCTATATTCGTCAAATACATTTTTCTTCTGCAATTATTACAATCGAAAAGTTTTTGATTCGATGAACTTGGTCGCTGTCGATCGTCGTCAGTGTCTTTTTCTACAATTTCCTTCTTTTTAACAGGCTTGCAAACAGTTTGGTGTTGAAGCTTTTGCATGCTGGTGAAATTGTAAGTTTGGTCGCATCCTGAACACTGGAAATCATTTTTGAAAATTTCCTCAGCCATCTGAATGCTCCAATCAGTTTCATCGATGCATCCATACGTGATGTTCTCAGTCACATAAACACCTCCTAAAGAAATAAATTACTTCAATCATTTTTAATATAAAAAAATGGAAAATAAAAACCTTTTGAGCCATTTAAAATGGTTGCGAAATCTTCAGCAAATGGATTTGGGTCTAGTTGTAGTGTCTCATAATTCTCGTTCCTTTCTCCTTTATAGAGTTGCTTTAAATCCGCCGGAAGTAATCTTTTGATGGTGTAAAACACTTCGCAATTCATAAAATTTGCCAAATCATGCTCAAGAGTGTCAAATTCGTCAGTATTTACTTGAGCACTCATCTCATTTCCCAACTTCATGGCTATTAATTTATTCCATTTTCGCCTCAGGTTTGAGGCACGTGCTGTTAATATTTGACCACTTTCGGGATATGGAAAATCGATCATGAGCCAACTGTCGAAAATTATTCGTGAGAATGTTAAATTTGCGTCAATTTCTTGAGCGAATAAAAGTAGTGTTTGGGCTGCAGGCATTCGCATGCTATTCATCAGATAAGGTTTAGTTGTTTCGAGAATCGAAAGATAGCAGACGAGTTGATGTTTCGATGACAAATTACATTTTGATTGATAGATTCCAGTTTTCTGAATAATATCACTCTCGGCCAAGTTCAACTCTTGATAATTTTTAGCAAAAAAACTCATCGGGTGCATCGAGATGTAGGGTTTTGATTTGGTGTGGAAAAATTGTTCATTCATCGATTTGCAGTAGTTGAATTCATCAGAAATCGCAAGTTTAGGATAGAGTCCACTGACGAGTATTAATTTAAGCATGATTAGATCGTATCCACTCGTTGCTGACGCACCAAGTAGGAGATTGTTAATTTTTGAGCCCATGCTCAATCGAAACTCTACATCGCGAATATCAACGTTTCCATCATTTTTCTCTTCATTGTCGTCGTCATCGTCGCCTGCTCGAAGCAGTTTTTTCTGCCTTGGTCCTTCCATTTTATGAGCTCTTCTTAAAGACCCCAAATATCTTTTCTCACCAGCTTTAATCGCCCGCTCAGCAGACGTCAGTTTTTCTTCCTTTTCTTCTTCGAGTAATTTACATTCTCTAAGAAGTGACTCGAGTTGATTTTTAAGTTTTGTTATCTCGTAAAATCTCTGCTCTTCGAGTCCTCGATTTCGACACCATTTCGTTGAGCTTTCCGAGTGTTTGTCTCTTGGGTCGAAATTTTTCTTTATAGTTAGCCATTCGCGGTAAAGATTCAAGAGGGTAATTGGATCACCATGTGTCGACTCACAGTCACTTCTAAGCTTTTCACACTGAGAGTCGCGATATGCTCGATTTGTAAATGGCGATTGAACATTTAGAGCTGATGCCAAAATTAATGTTGCTTGCAACTGTCGAAACACTGATCCAATAAGCAACATTTTTCCTATTGTCACATCAGCAGGAATTTTAGCGAGTGCTTTTCCTAAACTCGAAAGCTTTTCGTCGGCAGTTAAAGCTTCAAGTTGCTTTAATCCTAGAATTGAATTTTCAATGTTTTCAATCGACGGTGGCTCTACAAAGGGAAATAGTCGAGCATTGGGCAGTCCCATAGAGATCATTTGAAGCAATAAAGACTCGAGTGGCACACGATGAATTTCAGCTTTTGTGTAGCTTTCAAGGTCATAAAACTGTTTATCCGAATACAGTCGAAAGCAAACTCCAGGACCCGTACGACCCGCTCTACCTTTTCTCTGCTCTGCCGATGCTTTACTAATCCACATTTCTTTTAACCGCTGCATTTTGTAAGTTGGATCGTATGTCATTTCTTTCATTTTACCAGAATCTATGACAAATCTAATTCCATCAATTGTAATCGATGTTTCAGCAATGTTTGTGCTCACAATGCATTTTCTCATTCCCTCAGGAGCGTAGTCAAAAACTTTATCTTGATCTTGCATTGATAAGGTGCTGTGAAGAGGTAAAACTATCCAGTTTTGTTTTTCCTTTGAAAACTCTTTGGCAGCCTCAACAATCGTTTGAATTTCATTGATACCAGAGAGGAATATTAATAAATCGCCTTTTTCATCTTTGGGATATTTCTTATCGATCATGGACATGAGTTGAATATAAGGTTCGGGGTTTATTTTTTCATTTTTTGCTTTCGCTTCCAGCCTCAAATTTGGATTGACGAGGTGAGGCATGTAGTGAAGTTTAATCGGATACAATCTACCAGGAACTTCGATGATTTTTGCATTTTCCTCGTCGAAGAAATTCGCAAATAAATTAATGTTAATTGTCGCCGACATCAGCACAATTTTTATTTCTGGTCGAGCTCTCAAAAGACATTTGCAGATGCCAAGCAGAAAATCACCATACAAGTTTCTTTCGTGAATTTCATCGATAATTATCACCGAATATTGTTTTAAATTTTCATCGTCGCTAAGCTGCCTCAACAATAATCCCTCAGTGATGAATAAAATTTTAGTTTGCTTCGTTTTTTGTCGCTCAAAGCGAATTTGATAGCCAACTTCCGATCCATACTCACAAAGCATTTCGTGGGACACACTATAAAAAATTTATTAATTTTTAGCTATTTAAATTTTTAAAATTTTACCGTTTACTCAATCCAATGCAAGCAATTCTTCTCGGCTGTGTGCATGCAACTTTATCAAAGCCAGCGTTGTAGAGATATTGGGGTACTTGCGTGCTTTTTCCGCAGCCAGTGTCGCCTGCCAATATTAAAATTGATTCACTTTTGACGGCATTTACAATTTCTTTCTCATAAGCGGCAATCGGCAGACTAGCTTGAAATTTCCTTAATTTTTTAAGCTTTTGGAATCTTTCTTTTTGCTTAAAGTCGAGATAATGCCTTACGATTGTGAGAAAAATCTTCACTTTAACATCGTCAATTTTCTTATCGTCATCATAGTTGCTGGCATTCATTTGATTTTTCGACGGTCTCAATTTTATATTCATGAGATAATTTTTGTTGAAGTTCGTTGGAATTAATGAAGCCGATTGAGGTGTGTCTATTCTAATATTCAGCACACTCTGACCTGTCTTCTTCAATAGAGCTTCATATTTAGTGAGAAAGAGCCAAAAGTCTGATGGATCGTCAACGAGTTGTTCAGATATGTTATATCCGAGCAGTATCCGATGGAAAACTCTTTTATGATCCAAAAATGAAAAGTTTATTCCGTCTTCGATTGGTTTTGATTTCTTCCTCTCATCATCGTCACCACTTGAACTTTTCCTCCTTCTTTTGGAATCACGTCCCGATTCGTACCGACTCATTTTAACAACTCTGAAATAATAAAGAGGTGAGAAATTAAATGTCATGTCTATGACCTAGTCAATTCTAAACTAAATAAAAAAATTGACGCAACAAGTTTTAAAAGAGAAATCGAACAGAAAAAAAAATATTTATTTAAAGGCAAAAATTTCAGTTATCTATAAATTGCATTTTTTTATGTCCATGGCAAAAAGTTGGAAAATAGGATTGTTCCAAGTGAATAGTAGCCGAAAAAGTAGGACAAGATGAGTTTCTGTGTCCGGTTAAGTCGCTTTATATCAAAAATATTTACGGGCGTCTCCTGTTGTTTGTCATCATCGTGCTTTTTGTGTGACGAAGGTTTCATAAAATAGTTTGCACAGTAAAAATATAGCATCGGATTTGACGAAGCGAGGAGTCGCGTGGTGACTTGAATGTGAATAAAGAAAAGACAAAAGAGAGTGACTGCAACTGCGTGTGCGATGAAAACAAAAAGATTCTGATCGGCGACCGATGTGACTCGTAAAATCGATGGTTTAAGATTGAAAATTCCCAATCGCCAACAGTATGCCTGATTTCTAATGAAATATTTAAACGAATTGACTAGAATTATTAAAATTATCGGCGTGGCTAGGAGGAAATTGGGAATTTGCTTAAATTCATAGTAGTTAAAAAATCCCACATTCCAATATTGTTCTTGCACGTAAGAGTACGAGACGGGAAAGTTACTTGAGCACCATGGCGACACTGTTTCATTTGTTCGATTTCCAGCCATTATTAAATCACGCTCGACGGCGTAGTCCTTGATGAAATCCGGAAAATTGAAGTTCTTTTGAAAGCAAAACAGATAATAATTGTACACTTGCATGAGTCCAAAGTGAAATGCAATAATGATGAGGATCGAAAAGACTTTCAAGAACACGGTCACAAATGACAGGATGGTATTTTGATTGAACATTTTTTTCAGTCCAAAATAAACGACAAATCCAATGTTGATGAGTCCATTAGATCGACACAGAATTGAGCAACTCAGTGGAACTACTATGAGAACTGAATTTATGTCCTCAAAGCACTTTATCATAAGTGTAAAGCTCAGCCAACAATAGAGGCTCTCCGAGTAGGGTGCAGTAAAAAAAATCGATGCCGGATTAAAGCAAAAGAGAATTGCTGCAATTTCCGCTTTGCGTTGATCCTTCAGCACCCTCCGTCCCAATTCATACACGGCATTCGATGCTTTGGCAAAAAATATCACATTAAGGATGATTCCGATGAGCAGAGAGAGCGTATGGACGGTCATAAAGGAAATAACGTTAACCACTATGTATCGAACTATTTTTATGCACAGCGGATATAAAGGAAAGAATGCGAGCGTATTCTCATAGGTATAGCCATGCTCTGATATGTGTAAGAAATATTGCGCGTCCCATCTCCTAAAGCCTCCCAGTAGCACCTCAATGATTCTATCAAATTTTCCTTTTCTCAGGAGCGGATCCACTGGCGCTCGAAATCCATCGGCATTGTGATCATCAATCAAGTGATTCGAAATGCATTGAAGGAAAATTACAAAAATTCGACTGAAAATTGCTAGTTTCGTAATATATGTTGGCATTATTTTTTAAGAGGAATCGTGAGAAGAGTTGAATTCGGATTTCTGTAAAAAATACCGAAAGAAAAAATAATCATTGAGGTGCTTCAGACTGGGACCCAATTTTATTGTTTTGTCGCGAGAATATTTTTGCAAAATTAAAAAACTCAATGAAATCACAACTTACCGTCAATCTTCCAACTACATTCGATGCCAATGCTTTTGATCTTTAATTTGGCCTTTTTGTCACTTGCTTAAAGCAGCTTTTCAAGCCATAAATTTAATTTTGTTTAATTTGCCTACTTTTGTTTTTCTTTTATTTTAGTTCTCTTTCAAACCGTCGAGAATTGACAGGCGCTTCAATCGTTGGAGAGAAATTCAAAAACGTTGTCGCAAAATTTCGTTGAGGAAATTAAACTTATTAAATTTAATTAATAAATAAATCATTTTAATTTAAAATTTAAATTTTTGCGAAAATATTTGCTTTTTTGCGTATTTTTCCCCCTTTTACAATTCAAATAAATTTTGACCGTTATATTTAGATTTAGATAAGGCAAAAAATATTGTTTGTAAACAAGCTTGTGTTTTTTTTGAAAATTAAATTAAATTAAGAGCAGAAAATGTCTGAAACTGATCGAACGAGTGTAAGTTCTTCGGAATTCTTTCAGAAAATCATAAATGAGTTGCGTGCAAGTGATTTTACAAAATATCATACAATTTTTCATCCACCGGAAGAATTTTATGAGGATAATTTAGATCCATTAACTCTGGCAGTGGTAGAGCATAATCTTAATGAAGGCTTTTACGGAAATAACTATTGGTCATTCATTCGAGAAGTCGCAACGTCCTTCAACTTGCTAATCATGAAATATTCGCCTGAATCACAAACGCACAAGAAGGCACTGGAGTTGAAAAAATGGTTTGGCGAGCATATGGACAAGTTTATGAGAGAAAAGGGATATTGCTGTGGTCAATGGTACATTTCTCAGGCCAAAGAAGTTGAATGCTCAGCTGGAAAGGAAGAAAGTGAATGTACGATTAGAGAAGGCGAAGAGTTTTATCGATACGAAAACTTTACATTTTGCGACTATCATTATACGGAAAAGCTTGACTTAGTAAGGGAAAATATTAATTTAAATGAAAAAACGTAAGTAGAAAGATAAAAAAAAATCCCTTCAGTTTTAAAAGTTTCCTTTCTTTAGTTTCATTCATCGTTCGGAAATGATCAAGTATGTGTTCAGATCGAGACTTGCCGAGAAAATGATCAAGTGCTGTGTGTGTGAAAAGTATTTGCACGAGCGCTGTGTCCTTCAATTAACTTCCCTAATGGCCAAATATTACTGCAAAAACTGTCGTCATTTTAAGGATTATCGATTCGATAAAATAAAAGCAAGTTTCATTCGTTCAACGCCGTGCGATAGGTTTATAACGAAATTTGTGGAGAGGCACTTACGCGCGGATTTCAGTAAAAAATTTACAATACGGATGCTGAGCACAACGAAAACTTCACTTTTGGTAGATAACTCATTTATTCAGGCTTGCAATGAGATTCCTGAGAGCATCCCATACACAAACATCTCAATATTTGCCTTTTTCAAGGACCCGGACGGATTCGACATTTTATTTTTTACATTATTCGCTCAACTCTATGGAGATGACGCACCAGCGTCGAATGCAAAAACTGCTTATATTAGCTACATCGACTCTGTAAAGCTTTATCCGGGCAGGGATCGAACGAAACTCTATCATGCAATTATTTTGGGTCTATTTGAGTTTCTTAAAAGAAAAGGATACCAAAAGGTGGCAATTTGGAGCTGTCCGCCGGAGAAAAATGTCGATTATGTCTTCACGTTCAAGCCAACTGTTCAAAAAATACCAAATTCAACTTTCCTCGACGACTGGTACTTGAGCTTGTTTGAATTTGGAAAGAGAATCGGTACGATCGACGAGTCGGAGGGTGTCGAGAGCTTTGCATTTCACAATAATTGGCAAAAAATTAGCAACATCCCATTATTTTTTGAGGATCTTTGGCAAATCAAACTAACAGAAATTCTATCACAGACCGATATCGAGTGGAGTCGAGAAGAAGTTAAATTTAAATCGCGCGGGCATGCAGTGTGTAGTGATAAAAATTTACGCATATGGCAGTTGTTACAGGTTCAAACAAAAGCCTACGATCAATCATACTTTATAGTTAAGCTGAAGAATTCAAACCAAAATGAAATTGGTCATATCGAGGGAGATGAGAGAAAATGGATCAGCAGTCGCCACGCATTAGTTGATTTCTTCTGTGATTCAAAGCTCATGTTTAATGACATCAGACAAGCACGATTCTCAACCTACTCTTTCCTTCATCGAATTTTAATGGAAAATAGCATTTGTGTTCACTGTCAAACATATCAAGATTTGGATGTGAGTTCATGTGATTTATTTGTTCGATCCTAAATTAAATTCCTTTCAATTTTAGCGGTATCTGCTGTGCTATGATTGTTCGCAAATTGGCAAAAATTGTCATCTCCTTTCGCTTCGTCCATAAAAGGAAGACCAAACTCTCCTGAAATTATATCAGCACCAGAAGCAAAAGAATTAAATTCTAGTATTAAAAGTGATAAGTGATAAGTATTAAAAAGTATAAATTAGCGTAAAATAAAAGTGAGACTTTTTAATTAAAAAAAATTTATTACAAAAAATAGCTTTTATGGCAAGAGTAATCACAAATTATTTAAAGCGAAGCTTTACTATCGAACGGCTGCAAAACTCCAGATGGGCCTCCAAAATTTCCTTGATACTTATTTATACTCCTTTCGTTGCTGCCTGCAGTCACCTTACCACTATTAAATGTTGTAAAAGTATTCTGTGTTGTTGCGGGTGATGGGAGAGGATTTCTTGAGTCCAAAATTCCGGGAGCTCCACCGAATCTATCTATAAATCCACGATTGATTGTAACTGACGAAGTGGAGGGAGAAATTTGCGGTGATGCTGCAGTTGGAGCAACGCCACTAAATTGTGCATTATTACTTGTTAAAATTCCTGGTGAACCTCCAAAGCTTCCCTTATATTTGTTAACTTTTGGTGATTGCACGACAACAACAGGAATTTGTTGGTATGTCTGTTGCGTCGTTGGAACTGAATTAAATGTAAATTTAGGCTTTGTTGGAACATTCGCTGATGAAACTGTTGGTGCTTGGAAATTAACGTTAATATCTTGCAGAGGATCTTTTGGCGGCTGTAGTCCATTGGAAGGCCTTGGCGCAAATGATACTTGATCGTCAGTGATAATCACCGGTTCATTATTGTTGTTGTTGAATGTCGACACTTTTGGGTGATTAAAATTTTTAACGGCTGGTGGCAAAAATGGATTTGAATTGAAGGATGGTGAGTCAATGTTAGGAAGTTGTGGTGGAGCCAATCCAATAGTCGGTGAATTCTTAGACAAACCTTCAGATTGTTGTGGATTTAAAGGTAGATTAATGTTTTCTGAGTTAAGAGGATCATTATTGGGCGGCAAAATGCCATGCGATAATGAGGGTTTATCATTTTGGAAGAAAGTTGCAGAAACTCCCTCAGAAGCTTGTGGATTCAATGGAAGATGGATATTTCCGGCGTTTAAAGGATCGTCGATTGGAGGTAAAAGACCATGCGACACTGAGTTATCATTTTGAAATATTGTTGCGGCTAATCCTTCTGATTTTTGTGGATCGGATGGAAGCTGAATATTATGAGGCAACAAAGGATCATCAATCGGGGCTCGGAGATTAAAAAATACAGGTTTTGAATTTAATGCTGGAACGCCTTCTGACTTTTGTGGATCTGATGGAAGATGAATATTTTCAGGCAACAAAGGATCATCGATCGGAGCTCGAAGATTAAAAAATAGAGGTTTCGAGCTATCATATTGGACACTTGATGCCGGCACACCTTCTGATTTGTGGGGGTCTCTTGGCAAATGAATATTTTCGGGATTTAATGGATCATTAATTGGTGGCAAAATTCCTTGAGAAATCGTTGGTCGACTTCGAACATCTTGAACTGATTCTTCGGGTGAGTTTTGTGAGTTATCAATTTTATTAGGGCCATATGGAACTTGGGGGTTGTTTGCTGTTTGCTTAAAAATATTTCTCTGCTGATCTACAAAATGGATTCTATCATCATTATTGATTCGTCGTGCATCTTGATTATCAAAATTTGTACTTCTCGTGGGAGTCTCATTATCTTCCAAAATGCCACTCGCATAGCCCGGAATGACATAGTTGAAAGGTTGAGTTTTAGTCTTACTCGGACGACCGGCGTCTACGTCATCAAGCGTATCATATGCAACAATCGGATTGCCATAGCTATCTGTTAAAGTTGCCTTAGCCCGAGTCGAGCTGTCTTCATACGCCACTTGATCTAAAGATCGATATGTCTTCTCGCTTCTGCTACCTTCATAATTAAAGTCAATATAAATAACTGAAAGTATACAATAAAATTGATGATCATGAGAAATGAGAAATGAACATCTTTAAAGTTTCAATGCCTCGAATGATCATTTCCAATCGAATTAAATTTCAAGGTTATTATCATGTTATTGCGGGACAATTATCACAAAAAAGTTAAATGTGAAAATGCAATTGAGTCGTTCGTTATAAGGAAGAATTAATCTTTTTTTTGTGGGTTAAGTGGTGAAAGAAATTTTTTTTAAGTTGAACATTAAAATCTGTGAAATAACACAACAAGACATTTACATGCTCATCAAGCAGTACAACAAATTAATTTAAATTCCTCATAATTAAATTAAATGTGAATTTGTCGCGGTATCATCTACAAGGCTCGCTAATTCTGCTGCTCTCGTCACATGTTCGGTCACGTCAGTTACGGTTAAATAAAAAACACAATGCGCTTTAGCTGTGAATAATTATAATTCGTATAATGGTGTTAATAAATTGGATAATCATTCGTCGCCAATTTAATACATGATGGCTATCTGATTTTCATTCACATGTTTCAAATAAAAAATTAATAAGACACCTCAGAATTTGGTTAAATATTTGAGCAACAATCAGATGTCGATATTTATCTTCTGCTTCCTTTTCTGTCATAACAATTACGTCTGATTACTATTATTAGAATGGAAATGCCATTTTTTTCATTTGTTTTAATTGCGAGAATTTTTGAATTTTAAATAATTTTTTGATTTTCTGTATGATAACCCTGTTAATTTAATTACTCTCGTTCCATGCATAAAAATAATTTCATTTGGGACCGGTTTTTGAATTAAAACCAAAGTGACTCATTTTTATTCCTAAGAACGTTGCATGACTTAAGTTGTAATTTCCTAAGGTCAACGATTCGAAGATGGGCAACCAATGCATGCAACGTGGTTGGAAATTTTTCATTAAGTAGAATAAATTTTTCTTCTACTCAAATTTTCTAGTTAATTTTGTAACTTTGTAAAAGGTAAAAAAATGTTTTTAAATTATTCAATGTAAACCTTTGGTCAACAAATTCTAAGTAAAACTGTTATGCAAAAAAATCTTCATTTTGTTTTGCAACGATTTTAAATAACAAAACAAATTTGAATTATTAACTAAGCTCACATCAAATCGTGATGACTAACAATAAAAATTGTAAAATGATTTTTCTTAGAACTCGGCAAGAAGGTTCAGTGACTTATTTGGTAATCTTGTTAACACCTCCGGAAGCGTTTAGTTGATCGCGACCAAATTAGGTGGAATTACGGAAAGATTTATTCTTGGATTTAAATGCGACAAGAAATTTATACGACGATGACGTAAGAGCAAAAATGCAAAAAAATTCAATTGTTTGTCATGTCAGTCTTTCTTGTGAAAGATGAGTGAACGATAAATTACTATTTCATCGAGTGACGTCTGACCTTTTCTGGGAATGCGTTTAATATAATAAGATCACGACTATTCTCGCAAATCAAAATTAGCAGGTGAACATAACAAAAGAGATATGTCAAAACAAATCATTAATAATAATTTTCTACCCTTTGATGGGATCTTTCTCGAAAATAATAAAAATAAAATATCTCTTTCGTTCACCTTGAAAAAGAAAATTACTTCTACAGTGGATTTGCGTGGTTGTTTGAAGTATTTTGGAATTTGATTTAACACCTCTGACATATGTGAATATGGGAGGTTATGAAAACAGAGAAGAAAAAAATATTTAAATTTTGCTATTTCACTAAAATTGCAAATTTTTAAAAAATCTGTTTGAGTTATGACTCATAAGTTATGAGATTAAAGAGTTTAAAAAAAATGTTTAAACTTTAAAAACCGTTGAGTTCATTCTCCACTCTGATTTCCTTAATTCATTAAATCACTCCGAGGCACTGCACGCATAATTTTTTTATATATGATCATGAGAACTTGGTCATAAATCTTACCAGGACTTTCACCGCGTCTCTTCGGCTGTTGCGGCTGCGGAAATGCTAGCAATCCGACAACGGTCGTAACAATAAGAATGAAAAATATTCTCAATGACATTGCGCACAATCTCACTGTCCCGATTTATTGTGTTGTGTCACTATTTTTTTCGCAATGAATTTTTTCCTTATTTCTCTTTACATGCAATTCTTATTTTTTTGTTTGCTTCTTGCGATACTTTACAAGAATTTATAAAGATCCTCTCACTTGGCTTGTGTGTCTGATCGAGCTGAAATTTGCGGAATAACTGAGCGGAGTAATGATTTCATCAGTTGCTTTTGTCATGTCTCGAAATCTCCCTCCCTCTTGCTTGGATTTCCATTTATTACCTATATAATGATATTGGATGCGAGAGGTGAGAGAGCGCAGAAAAAAAATGAGAAAAAATTCGGCTGTAAGTGAAACGAGTTTCTCGTTGCTCCTCATAATTTTTTTTTATAATCGCATATAATTAATTAGAAAAATAATGACGCCTCCGAACGATTTGACAAAACGCTACATTGTTAGCCTATCTTTGCTAGTTAAATTCGATTTAAGTAAATTAAAATGTCCATTGAGTAACAATTAGCAAGTGATGCTTGCAATGCCGGCAATGATGACGACGTTTTGAGCTTTTTTGCTGATATAAACGAAACTCTCTTATATTTTTTCACTCTCATTTCTATATTTAGTGAAGGTCGGCAAGTAATATGTGGTTAATAATTTTTTTCCATCTCCTCTTCTTGACATTGCATTTTTTTGGAGTACATTGAATTGATTGTGCAGTAGGGTAAGGGGTCACAGTTTTATTCATTCTCGAGAAGAATTTGAGAAATATTTTTTCCAACGCGTAATAAAAATGGAACCAGAAGTGTTCTCACAAAAGAACCGATGCGGAGGTGTGTAAAAACCAAAAAACTCATCAATAGCCTTTTGACCGTCATTCATTCATAGCCGATAGATGCTTAAAGACAATGTCGACTTGTTTTAATATGGAAATTCCGGGATGTGCGATGATGCCGATTATGAGTGAGATTAAATTGTGGAATCGTGCTTTGATGATGAGAATATTTTAAAATGTAAACGATTCAACAATAGAGAGGTGCGAGAGATGTAACGACAGTAAGGTGAAATGAAGGTTCATGTGGTGCTCAGTGTCACGATTTATTGCTTTATAATTTGCGTATTAAAAGGGGAGGAAGATTTTTTTATAACGGCGATAAAATTGTTTTTATGCTAATTTTATTCGTGATCTTTTTGTGTAAAAAATTATAAAGTCAATAAAAAAATTATAAGGTGTGAAACAGCATGCATAGAAGCTTAATCCAATTTTGTTCACAAAAAAATTATTTCTCACACCTCAAATTCACTTTATTTTACATTTCGGGACTCCTCGTTCATGTTATATTTGGTCGTTTCACAATTTCCATTTACACACTTTTTAGATTCACAAACGCCATTAATGCAGACGGTGGATTTACTGTATGAATTTATCTCATACTTAGAAGTATGAATATCAGTGCTGCCACGTGGTCGAGACATTGGAGAGATTCCAGAAGTTGTTTTAAAGAAGTCAATTTCATCAGCGTCCATTTCTTCAGGCGACCCCTCGAATGGTGCTATGTGAAAGATTCTCTTGAGCATTTTATGATAATTTTTTAAAATTAAAAATTCTCACCGGCATCACAAAGCACCGAAATTGCAAAAATAGCTGCAAAAATAATGAAAACTCTCATAGCTGCTAACTTTTTTGTCAACGCAAACTTTAATCAACGACTGATGATTTTTTTCCCGTCACAACTTTTTTAAACACTTTTAATGTCGCCCTATATCAAGGTCACAATTCACTTTTAAATGACAAAATTTCCAGAATATTATTTTTTTTTCAAAGAAATGTCACGTTTAATTTTATATAATTGCTGTTAATTTTATTTCATCAATTTTATTTAACTTGCTAGCTTTTGCAACGATGGAAAGAAATCGAATGACAATGACTGGACAATGATTTAAGCTCTAGAATGATATTTTTGTATTTATTCAAATCGCGATTAAAAACTATAATGCTGATTATGATAATTTTTCTCGTAAAGTACGCGTAATTTTATACCAAGGGGTGTTTAGTAGTGATGGAATTAAAAAATTGTTAAAATTGGTAATTTCTAAATTTTATCATAAAAAAAATGAGTTTTTAAAAAAATTCAAAGACAAAACTTTTAAATGCTTCCAGAAAAAAAATCGCTCGAAAACAAAAAAGCAGCTTTATTTTTCTCGCAATCACAGCAAAATTGTTGTTGCCATTGTCGCTTAGTTAGTTTAAAATTTTATTTTCTTGCATAACAATGTACAACTCACATAATACATTAGTTCTCATTTATAATTTTTTTGTGGCGACAGATTCTTCGCATTTTCCGTTTTTGCACGTCTTTGTTCTAATCTCGCATACGCCATTGATGCACTTTTGATTCACATATTTTGCATTGGCAAAGTAATAGAGTTGATTCTGATTGTTAAGCACTAAGTCCACCTCGCCGGTATTTTCAAATTGAGGCAATGGCGGAAGTTCAATTTTGGGGAAAAAATTTGAGTTGAAAACTGAAGCGAAATTAAAGTTTGATGGAAATGGAATTGGTTCTAGTTGAGGCAATTCGGGTTGGTAATTTTCGGCCTTGAAACGACTTTGTAGTGAGTCACAATTCCCATTTTTACAGTTTATTGTTTTCTCCTCACATTCTCCATTGTTGCACCTCCAAATTTTGCGAACAGTCTGGTAGAATGCATATTGGTTGTTAACTGCTTGGCTGTTGATTGGTGCCTGTTCAACAGCTCTTCCTTGTTGATAAACTTTTTGGGGTGTTGGTTCTAAGAAAATTTATAAGAAATAAAAATTTCACAATATATTATTTACACTAACCTACATCCTTCGGCATGCACCAACTTGCACCAATAATAACTGTTAAAATAATTAAACGCTTCATGCTCGAAAGACTTCTGCCTTCGAGAAAATCTAATTGAAGACTGACCTGAAACTTGTTTTTGTCTTCAACAAAATGAAGATTTCTTTGCAAACGCGTCGCTCAAGAACTGAATGCTAAATGTTGTTGAATAGCTTTTTCAATATCAATATTATTAACACATGAAACTGGTCGAATCCTGAAATGCATTGATGTAGTTAAAAAAAATTTTCACTGGAATTTTGACACGAAATTATTTTTTTTATTGAAATAACCTCACACATTTAATTAATTTATATATTTAGGAATTTGGTAAGTTTAAATTTGTGGAATGTCCTCTAAAACTTTTTCGATGAAAATTTCACCAATCGAGTGCTTGAAGAGATTATCCTAAAATAAAAATAGTTGTCATCTCTTGACTCTAAAAACTCGTTTACCCGTTTTGCAAAATTTTTGCAATCAAAACTCTTAAACCAGTTCTAATAAAAATCTCTCACCTGTAAGTTCTGAGCATTTCCAATGGCTTTAATTTGCGGTAATAATAACATCAAATGTCCCAATCTTAGTCCACCGCACTTTTCGATAAGGAGACACAATGTCTGATTTTGTAGCATTGAAATCTGTTGCGAGCTCATTTGATCTTCAATTATGCCCGTCCGAAATAAAACGAGTGCCTTTAAGCACGCCGCTTCAAAGTGATCAACTTTCATTTGTACGAAGTGCTTGATGAACGCTTGAAGCTGCTTTAAATATTGTAAATTCTCAACCATTTCATCTTCAATCGACAATCCCCATTGTGCGGCGGCAATAACGAACAATTCCGACCATGATTCACTGAGGAGTTTTTTCTGCTCGAGCATTGGCAACTGACTGAATGAGGGAATAGATTTTGCCCATCGAATGGCGAGAAAAAGAATTTTAGATGCGGCATCGTAAAGTGTCTGTGTTGATTTTAAGCGTGACAAATCACTCGGTGGAATTTCTTCGGAACTTGTTACTTCATTTTCTTTCGCATTTTTATCTCCACCCTCAACCTCTTCCTCCTTGCAAGCGCCACCATTAATGTTCACAGTGGGCACGCGCGACAATAAATTGTTTGTGAAAATTTTTCCAATCTCATGATCGTAAGTTGAAGTTGATGAATTCAATGTGGGTCGATAAATGGATTGAGTGAGCTTAAGGTTAAGTGACTCGGCTAGGTGTGGATAGTATGGCGTTGGTAGATGATAATTTTCAAACGGAAAAGTAATTGGATGCATTTGAAAGGGAAAAATTCCATCCGGATTCCAGCGTGTTGCGTTATAGAAATGAGACGAATAGTGTAATCCACTTGATGTCAAGGAAGCTGCTGATGTGTTTGACAATTTCGGAGCTCTTTCATGTTGAACGGCTGCAAGTATTTAAGCATAAGTCATTATCTACTTCATTATCAGGTTAAAGCACGCGTGGACAATTAACTCTAGCATACGTGATTGATTTCCACAACCAACCAACCCTCTGAACTGAACTGTGTCCAATATTTAATACATTATTGTCCATTTGACATGTGACAACGATGCGAGAAAGGGTCGTAAGGCAACATAAACATCACCAAACAGATTTCGTTGTTCACATCAATTTGTAAATATTTAAGAAATCAATCCAAGTGGTGTGTGCGTGCCTTTTATATCGGTGAAAAGTGAGGGGAGAGATCGTGGTTGATTCTTTAAGTTGTAAAAAAATTAAATTACATTTTTAAAATTTGATTTTTTTGAGGATTTTCGTAAAAAAAATTTAAAGTAAAAAAATCTAAAATTTTCATTTAAACTCCTTGCCATGGAGTCGCCCACAATTTCTATGTCACACATTATAAAATTCAAAAATTTTGATTGCGGTTTATGATTTCATCGAGTGATTGTGAGATATTGAGAAAAGGGTGCGTGCCAGAATGCAACATATGGCATAAACATGACAATTACGGTGCAAAAAAATTCTGATACTGTCACCGATAAATTTCTTCCCTCATTTAAAATAATTTTTTATGATTATTTAATTACGTTCATAGAGAAAAAAAAGCGAGCCCTCAATGAATAATTTATGCACTTATTAAGAGAAAATACTTTTTTCAATATAAACACACTTCACGACCCTTCATTGTTGCGACCGATCAGGTGTTGTTGCTCTCATGCTTTAAAGGCTGTTTGTGCGGTAAATGACATGTAATTTTTTGCTTCATTGTCAGTAGCGCACAAGCAATGACTTAATATTTGAATAATTAAAGAGATTTTCCATTCGACTTTTGACATACCGTGACCTGACTTTTTGCGGCTTCAAACCCCTTTTATGCTTGCATTAGAATGATGATGATGATGTATCGGAACAACATATTGATGTGACATCATGAAATTATCGTTAGATAGAAAATCTTAAATCCATCATAACCACTTTGTCATCATCCATTGGTATGGAAGCAATTGATGATGTTTGACAAACTCAAATAATAATTTCCGCATGGCACACGAGTGAAAAAAGTTTGTTTTTTTGACACATGACACACATTTCTCGGCAAACACCCTCCGAGCAATTAAAATTAGTTTAAACTTTAAAGTGTTTTAAAAATCATTAATTAATTTTCATAAGTTTGGCAATTTTTGAGGCATGATTGAATAAAATCAAAATGCTCGATGGGTGAGATTTTTTCGCACTCAATAAAACACCCCATTAAAAGGACAAGGCGATGTACTTGATATCCATAATCATTGTAGCAAATATAGCATGAAGTGTGTTTACTCTATGAAGATGGCAAATTGAATCATGCCACTTGAATGTCTCACTTCCATTTAATGTAAATATTATTCAGCTCTCACTTAATGGCATCTCGAAATTTCCTCTTTTGTCGCCATTGTATGTTCCCTCTTTTTACAGATATATGTGTGTGGAAATTGGAAATGATAAACACAATAGTGAGTGATAAAGTGACTAATTGAAGACTTATGTTCTGGATATGTATGTAAAGAAGGGCACGCTTACCTTCACGACGCATATTGGACTCTAGACATTTGGAAAATCTACATGCTTGGCATTGATTTCTTCTCGATACGTCAACGATGCATTTTCCACCCTCTTTGCACACATATTGAAGATTTCTAAAGGGATTTAATGGAATTTTAGAGCTTTAAGAACTTTAAAATTTGAATCAAATTTTTCTGTGAAATTTTTAAAGACCTTCTTATGCTTCTTTTAAAAAAACCGCGACATCCATCACAGCTCGCGACTCCGTAATGCTTTCCACTCGCTCTATCGCCACACACTTTACATAATATTCCAGGGCCATTATATCGTTGATCTGTCATACTTTTTTTAATGAATGGCAATTTAAAAATTTGTTAATTTTTCTATAATTAACGTAAATCTCTATAATTGGTTTTTTAAAATGTGATAATTTTCAATTCACAGAAATAGCTTCACTTTTTTTCTCAGAAAATCCAAGCTTTTAATTTTTTCACGTCCTTATTGATACGCTATTGCACAACGAATGATTGAATGTGATCAAAAAATTATCGAAAATCAGCGGAAATGTTTGATTAGCATTAGATCAAATGTGAGGAAGTAAGGATATGAAATACAGCTCTGAAAAATTTTCCTCGACCAATCACACGCATGTTCATCCATTTTTAGGGCGGAGACTCGTTACTTGTTATGAAAAGGATATGTGAAAATTTTATGTTCAGTCGATTTTTAACGCTAGAGTTGAAAAGTTCAATAAAATTTAGCAAAGATATTTTTAATAAGTTAAAAAATGAAAAATGAGTTTTTATTCTTGAAAAAAGAGCTTACAAAAAAATGGAATGAGTTGTGGCAATCAGGAATAATACGAAAAGTAATCTCTTTAAAATTTCAAATCGCTCGTGACGAGATCCCAAGAAGTTAGCGGTGTATTTTCACAAATTTCTAACTTCAATATTGCTCCTTTTTCTGCTTTAGTTGCCGAGAGACAGGTACCAGTTGCTACATTGTAGATTGGAGATTCTTTCTGTGAATGGAAAATTAATTAAATAAAAATTTAAAGAGTTTTAATTCGTTTTACATTTCTTTTATGATGCCACTGCTGATCGCCTCCCATTTCATGGCATTTATTTAGGTGAGGAACTGATAGCGAAGATCCCTGAGTTTCAAGACACAGCAATTGACCAAATACCAGCTCGCTCTTGTCAGTCTCATACCACATTTGGCGTTTCGTGCGAAGACAGGAAGTCAGCATGACTCTGCTTCCTTTCTTCCATGAATTCTTATCATTATTTTCACCCTCAATTGTGGCACAAAGAGAAGTGTTTGTTAATCTCATCATGAAAGTGCTCACATAGTTGCGCTTTCGATTTTGCCAAGGTTGAAATTTGGGCGCTTCTTGTTTCGACTTTTCACCTGGCAGCGACTGTTCTGGATAGACATTATCGAGATACCATTTGAAAGTTTTGCACTTGAGTCTCTCGCGTAGTGCTTTTCGTGATGAAATATCACCATAATCTTTTTCTGCTGCACCAACTTGACTCTCTAAGAAATATTTAACATATTCGTCCATCCATACGTAAGCAAGTCGAAGGGAGTTCTTAATCATTGAATCGTCTTTACCGATTGTGCCGTAAGGTCTTCTCTTTCGAAAAACATGACCAACTCGACTGCATGGAATGATTTGAATGGAGCCACCGCATTGCCATGTGCGGAAGGATATTTCTAAATTTTCAGCACCCCAAATATCCATTCCCATATCGTACTCTCCAATGTCACTAAAATATTTTCTATTAATTGCAAAAAGTCCGCCGGCCATTGTCGGCGTGGCGAACGGTCCAATGTAGTCGATTTCATTTTTGAGTATATCTTTTGAAATTTGATCCCAACGATAATGTAATCCCCAGTTGAAACCTCCCTTGACCAGAGGACTTGCTGAGTAGACAAACGTATCGGCATTAATGAGGTCAATTATAGGAACTGCTATTGAACTCTTATTGTGTTTAATTAAATGCAGTAATGGCTGTATCCAATCTAAATTTACTTCTATATGGCTATCGAGGAATACGAGTGTGTCGCCAACCGCATGATGAGCTCCATAAACTCGCGATCTAATGAGTCCCTCTCGTTGCGAATTTTTAACTACTTTAACTTTGTGATGGTCTTGTAGCTCTCTAATTTTTTCCTGAAGATCATCCTTTAAATCTATTAAATCACTAAAATCATCCACGAGAATAATTTCTTTCAGTATAGCCCGTGGTGTTCTCTCAATTACTGAATTAATTGATCGAATTAGTGTCGCTAAGTGCTCATTGTAGAAGCACATTATAATCGATGCCGTTGGAAGCTCACTGTCATACGATTGCGATTGACAGCTGGAAATTTAAGAAATTAAATTAAAGAATTTAAGAAAGTATAAAAAAAAACTTACAGTCGATGCCGCGTGTCAGGTATTTCTCGCGACACTCCAATTTGATTGCTGACGAGGCAGTTGAAAGCATGCTGCTTATATCCTTCATCCCTAACGTATTGGTCCTCGACATTTTTAATTATTCCATATTCAGGCGCTCCAACAATCTGAACCGGTTTCAGCTCATCAATTAACTTTTGACTACGAGTTCTCTTTAGATTTGATTTCTTATATTTTTCCTTAATATACGATGACTTTCCATTGTCCAAAATATCATGGTCCAAGCTATTGCTGTGCTCATTTGAAATTTCATCAGAATCTTCATTAAAAATGTTTTTCTGAAGATATTGGATGTGATCTTTTACTGCCGAATGATGCGAGTGAAGTGTTAACGTGTAATAGAGATAAAACGATAATATCCACGTAATTAAAACACCGAACAAAAAACCACAACAGAAAATTCTCTTATTCATTGTGAATTAATTTAACATTTCACGCAAAAAAGAATTTAATTCTCGATTTTTTCCTATCAAGGACACGAAAAATCGTTGAGGTAAGATTTAAATTTTAATTGTTTGAGGAATTTTGATTTTTAACGGTTACATCGGGGTGTGTCCCTAGCAGGATTTTTTTAAACAATATTATTGTCAGGGGGAAATAAGTTTATGTAAAAAAATTGTTCTTACCTCAAAAAAATTTAAAAAAAAATTATTTTAATTTCAAGCATTTAAAGAAACGAAATTAAAATGTTTCAAGCAGTGCGAAGTGTCGGGTAGGTGCTTATTCAGTAAAATTCATTAAAAACACTAATTAAACTCTACTTTTAGCTCTTTTCTTCAAAAATCAACTCACGTTCTTTGCAACACAAATCTAATAACATCCAATGCAATTTCAATGGAAGTTAACACAGCATGGAGCATGATTTTTGCTCGAACAAACATCAGAAACAACTGGCCACGACCATCCGAGAGCAAGAGAATTAAAAAGTTTGGCTGGAAGACAAGAATTGCAACTGCCGAGGGAAGACGAATAATTATGAGGAGAATTCTGAAAGGACGACATGTGTTAACTCATTAAAAACAATCAACATCCGCATAGTTTAGCTCAGTCAAAATACTTTGTGTATTTCCCAAGAAAAAATAATAATCAGAAAATGTCAAAAAGGTGGAATTACAATATTTTCTTTTTCATTCTTTAAAACTTGATGGCCAATCGTGACTTTCGCGAGTCCTGGGCATTACCGCCAGCTCGAGGTTCTTTCTTGACTTTTGGCTGCTGCTGTTGCTCGCTCTGTGTGGATGTTGGAGCCGTTTCGTTGACCAACTCTCCTTGCTTCTTTGGCTCATTTTGTGCTACTTCCTTCGGTATGGCTCTTGGCTGATGAGCTTCCTTCCCTTTTGTTGACTTTCTAGCCGCTTGCAATGGAATAAAGGGATTCTGTTGCGGTGAATTAGCTTGTTGCTGCTGCTGTAAGTTTATTGGATTCGGCATCGAATGCTGACGATTGAATTTCGGATTATTTTGGAAATTCTGCTGTTTAACGGGTCGGTTGTTTTGATAATTATTATTGAAATAACAGCGTTGCTGTTGCTGCTGAAAGTTTGGTTGAAAATTTGGCTAAAAATAAATTATTAAATTTTATGATTTGAATAAAATAAAAGAGCTCACTTGATTTTGTGGGAAATATGGCCTTTGAGCGGGATAATATTGTTGTCTCATTGCCTGCTGTTGCATCAAAGGATGAGGAACAGAATATACGGGCATGGGTTGTTGTATATTTGGGTAAATTGGTTGCTGCTGCTGCTGAATTGACATTTCTAACTTCATTCTTGGCTTACTCTCAGCCTGAAGCCATTCGACCGGTGGCGATGGCAATTTTGTCGGTGGGCTAATCATGATGGGAACCGATTGATCGTTGGGAACTGGTGAATTTTTCTTCTTTCCAATCGAAACTTCAGCCATTCTCATGTTAAGAGCTTCGTTGACCTTCTTTTGTGCTTCTTTATTTGAAGTTGTAGCCTCTTGTGGTTGTGGCTGATCCTGAGGACCGCTCTTTAATGCATTCCATAAATCCAAGAAATTATCATAATTTTTTACTTCACTCTTTGCAGGCGGCTGCTGCTGAATTTGTGCTTTCGCCGCACCGTTTTGTGGTTTCGGTTGTTTTTGCAACATATTAGAAAAACTCTCGGTGAGTTTTGGTGGTTTGCTTTCAGCAACTTCTTCTTTCACTGTATGAACACGATCATTATTTCCGTCACTCAAAGTCATTCCAAAACTGATGTTAATGAGATTCTCAACAGCCAAGCGTCCCTTAAGCTCATTGTCAAAGAGAATTTCGCAATAAGTGTCTTCTTTATTGATGCAATCTTGACGAACGGGATTTAGGTCCTTAACTTTGCTGATGCCAACGACAGTTCCCTTCAATCCGATTGGAAATTGTTCCATTTCTCTGGCAATCACAACGCGATCAAAAAGCTCGTAATTTGCTTGATAATCAGGTGCTTTGGGAGTTAACTTTGAGAGCGACGGAGCATACAAGAGATGAGGTTTAACTTGCATGGAAATTCTCTTCAGTGGCATGTCCTTAATCTTCTTACACTCTCGAATTATACTCTTATGAACATCCTTTTCCACTGCCTCTGATCCCATTTGTCTTCTCTCAGCCTTTTGTGACGGCGCTTCTTTCAGCCATTTAAGTAAAGTCTGCAAATCATCGACATCTTCAGTCTCGGGAAAGAAATCAGACTCAAAATAAACATCATTGTTATTTCTGCTACTCTTTGCCTCCATGATTGCAAAAATTTGCGGAAATTTAGCGGCATATTCCCTGACAATATCGACCGTTTTATTTGAATACAGCCACATTCGACTTCTCTTTGTGTATCCAGTTAATTCTTCGTTGCTTTTTGTGAATTTCATTTGAAGTCCAATATTATGCCTACTTTGATTTTCAGCAACTTGACGCTTCATCCCAGCAATAACTAAAACTGAACCAGTAATGCGATTGAATACATTATCAGAAATGCCGACTTGCGATGCAGCCTGATAGGAATTCATGTACGATTCCTGCGACTTTTGGTGCTCACTAACCACTTTATCAAAGTTTGGCTCGAGAGGAACTGTCAATGTGACTTTAACGCGACCAATTTTCTCGAATTGATTTGTGTCGACAATCTCACCGAGTGCACCATAATATGGATTTGTAATCATGAAAACTTCCGTGCCATTCTTGAAAGCATCGCAAATGGGAAGCTCTTCCTTCATCTTCTTGCGATATGCTCGGATGTTCGAGACAACACATTGTAGTGGATATGCAGCTTCAACTTTATTCCATGTTTTGATTTTACGGAAAACTTTGAGTTTTGCATCAAAACGATATTCTTCACCGGTTGCCTGTAACACGTGCACCACTCTCTCGACATCACCAACATCGATGCCCATTCGGTTCTTGTGATGGTCTTTAATTGATTGAACATCCGAACGATATCTTTGCACGTCCGTTTTATCTGAATGATCATTGGAGAAATAAGTTGTGTCCTTATCGGATATTCTAACAACCTTTGCTTCCATTAAATGTGGCCATCCGACATACACAATTTTTCCCATAATATCCTTTACGACAGCTTCAAGCGGCTTTTCAATTTCATCTCCTGGTTTAACTACGATAATCATGTTATCACCGCGCGATGGCTGGTCAAAAACTTTAACGTGCTGAAGTCTCAATTCGCTATAGTAGTTGAGATGCTTTAATGTTGGAAATCCAACGTAGTAGATATTTTGCATTGCTCCTTTTGATGGACCAAGCACGAGTTTATCTCTCGATACATTAACATCTTCACGGAACAGTTTGATTTCATCGCAGAATAGATTAGCGCTTGGAAAATCGCCAGCAGGTGGAGTAAGAGTTCCTTGACTTTTACTCGAATACGTATAAACGTACATTGGTCCATGAACATTTCTGGCTTTCTCATCATTCGTCAATTCTGGGTCAATATTGCTTAAAGCTTTCAATAGTCTGTTTTCCTCAATGAACGGAATAAGCACAACGGCTTCCCATTCTTGAGTCTTTCCATTTAAATCCGTGTCAAAGTTCACTGGATAAAAATCGATGAGTTCACTGTTAGGATCAGTCATGAGTTTCTTGTAGCATTCAGGAACGTGAGCTTTGCTGGCAGCAGGCAGGACACTCATCAATTGTTGGAACGGTAAAAATGGCGTGCCAACATCAAAATTAAATTTAAAATCTTTGAAATTCTTCAAGTCGCTGATGAATGGAGAATAATGATGTGGATAATACCAACTCCACGATTGAACACCATGATAATAATAAGAAAGTGTCCATTGAATGGCAGTGATATAAGCCTCTGCTTGTTCCTGCAAAACTTCCGGCGTCATCTCTTGATATTTGAGCTTATTGACGTAATAGTCTCTCCTGAATTGATGAAATTCTTTCTCAAACGTGTCACTCTCGTCCTCTTCACCACCACCATCATCAGTCGCTGCTGCTTGCTTGTCTCCATTAAACACATTATCACTTCCTTCCTCCTCTTCGGGACTATCAAATTCAAATTCAGTTTGCTTAATGAGATCGAGAAGGTCAGTGTTGCCATTAAATGTGTCTGTGTTACGTTCATTGAATCCAGATTGATGTTTCGACTCGAGAAACTTTAAATCCTCATAAGTAGAGGCAAACTTATCGCGGTCAAATTCAGCCAATTGCTCAATAAATTTTTGCAATCGTGACAGATTTAAGTAGCCGCCCTCATTAATATATCCGTCAAGTGAAGGCAACGTCTTGATATACGTATCGTAGAGCATTGGCAGTGCATTCGTTTGAATGTGGAGATTTGGAATGTTAGGAATGAAATCATTGCCAACTAAAAACCCCATCATCACCCAGTCGTCAATGATCTAAAAATAGATTTGTTAAAAAAGTCAATTGACCGACTATAATTAAATTGTCATACTTTTTCAATGTCAAAAGGAATCTTCAGATTGTCCTTGAGGGCAATAAATTCTTGTTCCAGATACTCTCTCAGTAAGCTCAGATGCAGCATGAAAAATCTCTGCTGACTCACCGTCACCGCCTTGTTATTTTTCTTTCCAAATTTCACTTCCTCACGCAGCAATGAAAAGTGTCTTTCGTGAGTGCACAATCCAAGCATAATTAAATCAGCGTCAAGTCCATAAAGACAGTGTCTTGTGTTGGGATCAAATCCCTTTTGTGCTTTCATATAACGAATGTATTCCATAATTTTGTGCTCTCCCTCGCCGGGTGTCTAAAGTTATCAGTTAGTTATCAGTTTTTCCTACAAGTAAATTTCAGCTTACCTCATGTCCACTGAGAATAACTTTGCACTCTCTCCATGCCTTTGATGATGAGATCTTATATTGAATAAAATACCTCAGTGCCGAGTCTAGTCTACACATGAATGGAGTTCCAGGTGTGATACAGTTCGAATCAAATCGCGCTTCTTCTGGCAAAACTTCACCCTTTTCCCTCGCTTTTTGCTCCTGTAATTCAGCCTCTTTTGCTGATCTGAAACGACGGCCACGCTGTTGATTCATTTTTGCACGGGGAGCGACACCGTCCACAGCAAGAAAGAAGAGCTTTTGCGGTTTAATCATGTTGAAGAGCGTTTCAAGATAAAAGAAAATGTCCTTGAAAATTTGCTCTTCAGTGATTCGAAAATGCACATCACCGTCGTTTGGATGTGAGCAGTTGTGGATGATTCCGTTCATGTCCAAGTAGAGATTATCAAATTCGGGAACCTGTTGAGAGGAAATTTTTTTTTGTTGAATTTAATAATTTCATGAAATCTCCATATTTTTCATTATTTTACCTGATTTTCGCGAACAAGTTCCGAAAGACACGGATATCTTTCACTTATATATCTGAAGAACTTTGGAACTCCCATCTTCTAATAATTGTAATATTTATAATATTTGCGTGAAATCTGTAAAATTGCGTGAAATAATTTAAATTTCCGTGCGAACTTTTTTCGAAATGCTTCTAAAAATACACACACACGCAAACACGCCCTTTCGAAATTAATAGATTTTTATGTATTTAATTATCCGACTTTTTAAATTTAAAGCTTAACGGCTGTTTGACATGTGACAAGTTTTATAAAAATATATTTTTAAAAAAATATCATTTTGACTCGATTGAAGTTTATGTCTCTCCTTCCAAGAAATGAGTTGAGAGATAAAGTCATTAAGGGTAAGAAATTAGTTGAGAAATCCATTTAATCTAATTAAATCTATAAATTTTAGGTGCTGAAATTCAGGAAGTGCTTCATCAACTTCCCAAAGTCAAGGGCTATCTCTTTTCGCTCTACAACTGTCACTACGCCGAATTCTTTATTAATCTAACCGAGGTTGAGGGATTCCTTCGTGCTGACTTTACGGCCAATCTTCACTATCGATCGTTCGTGAAATGAGAATTCTCGCCTACACTCAACTCCTTGAATCTTATCGCTCGCTCACCCTTCCGTACATGGCTCAAGCATTTGGTGTCACTGTCGATTACATTGATGCTGAGCTATCGCGTTTCATCTCCGCCGGTCGATTGCATTGCAAGATTGATCGTGTTGGCGATATTGTAGAGACAAATCGCCCCGACAGCAAAAACTATCAATATCAAGCGACAATTAAACAGGGAGATTTACTTCTCAATCGCATCCAAAAACTTAGTCGCGTTATTAACATTTAAAATAATACAAAATAATTAATTTTGCCCAAGCTTAATCTTTTTTTTCAATAAATTTGAGGAAATTTAATATTCAAATGTGATTTTTAATGAGCTTTGCTACATAAATTCAATGAATCTCTTTTACTTGATGATGACATTTTTAAGCGTTTGGGACTTAATAGGTCCTTTGCCTTCGATAACTAGTGGGATGCCCTTATAACATCCAATCATGCTGTCATTGACCTTTAAATCAGGTGCGACACTTTCGAAAATCTTCTTTTTGGGGTTCATGAACGGCTGATCGGGATTTCTTGTAAAGCCATTACATGATATGACATCTCCTGGAACAGCGCCACTGGGGACACTCAGGAATTTAATGCACTCGTCACAGCCATAATTACGCTCATCTGAATGAATTTGCTTATGGATTTTTAGGCAATAAGGTTTCCTAAAGATTCGGCCACAGCCCTCGAAATCGCCCTTTCGGCTCAAGCGTTGATTTTTTCGATTTTATGTGAGATGGCATTGGTGTGCAGTAAAGCTTCAAATTCTTCGAGTGACCAAAGAATATTTAAAGTGACATCAGCCATTCCAATACCCAATACAATGTTAATATTTTTTTTGTTAGTTTAATCAACTCTTCTTTTTATACATTTATACATTTTTATTCATTTATAAAACTAATGAGAGAAATAGCGAAAATTTATTTATAAATAAATATGATTTGATATTAATTAGTCCTTAGATATATAAGAAGCCATCAATGTTCAAAACCATTTTAAATGTACCACATGAATGCGCCAAACAGAAGAAGTTTTAATTGCAGCGTTAAGCGTAAAAACATGTCTATTCTGTTGTGTAATAAAAAAAAGAATAAAAGTCATAGGAAAACTTCAAAAAAAGATTCGAACAATGTTTATTAAAGATTTGACTTGAAATGTGAGACAGCATATAAAAATTAAATCTGAAATGGCATTAAGAAAAAACGAATGAAGTTGCCATATGAAATTTTTAGCTTTTCATATGAAATTAATTTGCCGGAGGTTTTTTTTAATGAAAATGAGTTAAGCGATGCACGCCGAGGTTCTTGCATATTTTCTTGCATATATCGCAGACGCGATAAGGCTTGCTCTTGGACTTAAAGCATTGGTGCTCTGTTCGCACGCTGTGAACTTTGTTGCACTTTGAACAAGTAGCTGCTTGCTTACCGTGCATAAGTGCTAGATGCTGATAAAACTTGTGCTTAGCCGCAAATTTAGCTTCACACAAGCTACAGGTGTAACTCGTGTGCACACGTTGCTTGTGCAATTTTAATTGCATGAGATTGGTTGCCACATGTTCACAGATATCACATTCGGAGTACTAAGAAAAAAAAATAGGATTTAGAACTTTTCTTTAACATTTTTAAATACACACCTTGCTGTCGCGGAGCACCACAAAACATCCATTAGCTTTTTGTGCTTCAACTTTTTCGTGGATTTTTGATTCGATACAATGCTTATTGAAAAGTGCCACATTTTCAAATTTCATTCCACAACACTCCTTGAAAGCTAAAAAAATAATGAGAATATAAAGCAGACAAAATAAAATATGCCTTACCTTTGCAGTTTTTGTGCAGCGTTTTAACAAGCTTCGAAATGAAATATGCACCGCAAGTGAAGCACATGTTCGCTGTAAAAAAAATTTCATGAAATTATAATTTAATTTAGGACAATTTCAGTAAAGTTGAAAATTTTTTGTTTTTAGTTTTTTGGTAGCTTTTTTATTTAAATGAATTAATTAGGTGGCACGTATTTGAAATACGGTAATTTAAATATTATACATAGAGAAAAATGTGGACACACATTTTTAACGTGGCGTATAAACAAAACCGTGAGGCACCGCCTGATCCAAACGCCCTCTAGCCTCTTCAAAACTAAAATTAAACCGCAAAAATTGTTAGTCACGCGAATTCACTAACAAGGTTTAACGACTTCCAAAAGGCAACGTAAGACGATCTCTCCTTATTTAGAGGCGTAATGATGTGCCGAAAATAGTTGCTGATGCGTGCATAAATTAGCGCCGTCTCAATGGTGAGATTTATTGGGAGAATTCTGTATATTACTTCCAGCGCAAGAAGAAATTCAAGCAGCAATATCGTTTCTCTTAATAATCCAAAATCGTGAATATTGCCGTTCACGGCTAAAAACTGCTGCAATGCTAAATAAGCAGGCTCAATAGTTCCGGATTGCATTAAAAGATGCAAAAAAACATGGCATTTGTACTGCGTTACAGGCATTTGACTCAACAATATCAGCAGAATTGGATCGAGCATTGCTTGCGGAAAATTCTGGACACCTCCGAAAATGCGGATTGCTCGCAAGTAACTGTTTCTACTGATAAAATGTGTCAACTAAATTTTAATTTTTAATTATTAATTTAAAAAAAAGTACCCAAAAGTAATTCCGCGAGTTTGAAATTCTTCTCCCAGTAAAACTTGTTTCATAATTTGGTGCAATCCATGACTCAAACAAGTGATTTTTGCTATGTCACCAGTAAATCGCTATAAAAAAAATTAAAATAATTAAAAATGCAAAATTGAGGACACCAAAATCATACATTTGTTGATGCATCATCACCCAACCACGCTATGTCGGTTAAGGCTATGAAATCAAACTGCTGACAGATGTTCACGATTCGACTCATCTGTGAACAGGAGTTTCCGTTTTTTTTTGTGATGCCCACGATCTCGTAACGGTTTTGTCCAAAATTTCGAAACGCAAAATTATATCCTGCCTCTAGGCTATGGATATTGTTTGAACTTATAATTGACGGTCCTAGATTTTAAAGATTTAAAATTTAGGTTCATGTATTAAATGAATAAATTTAGTCATTAAATTTATTTTTGAAGCTCTTCGCATTTTTTAGTAAAAATAACAAAAAAATAATTTAAACCGCACGCAAAGAAAAAATAATGTATTTTTTAAAATAAAAGCTCAAAAAATTTTCAAAATTAAAGTAAATTAAAGGTTTTAAAAATTACCTGCATAGAGCGATGTTTGCGTTGAAGAATCTGGAGCGGTAATTTTTGTTTGTTTGATGTTTTTTAAAACCGCTCCACTTCTCAAATTTTTGGATCTTAAATTCCAATATTAAATTCATTCAAGTATTGCATACATATGTTTAATATGTTGCGATAAAGCAAATACCAAAATTTAGTTTTAAGCCTGGTTTTAAGTTTACAAGAGAGCTATAACAAAATGTATAAAAATGTCAAAATGTTTACTGATTTTATTTTATTTAATACTTTTCCGTGCGAAATACCTAGTTGTACAAAGAGAAGGGAGTGTTGTTAAATTTTTTTTACTTATTTTATTTAGCCCTTTTTCCTGATCAAATTTATTGTACTTAATTTGTTAACAAAAATTACTTTTTGAAAATTAAGCATGTGAATGTTTGAATTGATCGCGACCGTAATTTACCCCTTGACGAATCTCTTGAGCAAGATTTTAATTTCACCGTTATGATTGACTGTTTTTTGACATTATCCTTTTTATTAATTCCAACAAGAATTTACTCTTTCTAAAATTATTATTTATTTCATCTTTGGTAACATGAATGTTTTTGCACTTCTTCTCTCGCTGTCTTTAATCTTGTCACTGTATGAAAATGAATTGGGGGTACGACAGTGAGAGCGCATGATTATCGAGGGAAGAGGGTAAGTGGTGAAGTTGATGGTGTTGAAGTATTGGAGCGCATGTAAGAATTTTTTTTTAAATATTTTTTGACCGTTTTTTACACAACATCTGTTGCTTCGCAACAGCTGTTGAGGTCAGTCGTTACCGAGAGAGAGCTAAATTAGATTGTGAGAGTAAGAGAGAAGGGAGAAAAATGATGGAAATAATAACAAGGAGCAGCCTGAAATTTTACCTCTAAGCGGTTGAATATGACGAAAATTTATTCAATTTTAATTTAATTTATTTTTAACTTTTAAGGAAAATTAAAAAGTTGTTTAATAAAAATATTATTTTTATTACAAAATTTAATCACAAAGTTTTTCTTAATTCTCAAGAAATTTAACAGCCATTTTAAATTCGATATAACTTCCTTATAATTTTTAACTCAGATCCATCCTGCAACTAAAGAACAAAATAAAAGCAATGAGCGTCAAAAATATTGCAGCGCAAATTGTCGTCAATAGAAACATATTTTCAGTGTTATAGCTATTGTCATCAAAGTTATATGGAATTGTATAATTTCCATTGCATAAATTCTCTCGGCAGCACGTTCTCTCGTAGCGCTCTTTCGGAAAGAAATTATTTATGCGGCAAAATAAGGGCTGCTCAGCATCATCGTCGTCACTGAATAAGCTTTGATCGAAGCATCTATAAATAAATTTATTTAGTCATACATCAAAACTTTAAAATTTCTAGCTTTCACGCAAGAAATTATTTTTTAATAAATCTCACCCTTGCGTGTAAATCTTAATTTCACCTTTCATATCAAATTTAGATGAAATGTAACAATAGCCGTCAGTGGAACAGCGAGAATTTAAACAAATATTGCAATAGCATGTTACCCGATCTAATTGAGTGAAATAAACTTTTAATAGACGTCTGTTGATTTTTGACTAAAACTTTTGGACTTTAACTCACGAGTTCCAGCGATAAATCCATTTTGCTCATCATTAGAAATGTTTTTATTTCCGTCTAATGCACTTAATCCTTTAATCCAACAAATTAAACAAACAATTACTACTGCACAGCGAATTAATTTCATAGCGAATAATTTAAGAAATCTTTAAATTTTTAATCAAATTTCATTTCCAAAATACACGTTATCACGACTCAGCTGTTCGCTTACTTTGTTTTTCAATATAGCGCATCGGCTTATCAGCAAATATTTTTAAAAACCGAATATGAACTGTGTGATCCGTTAATGCCATGAATTTTTTACTAAAATTTCTTAAGATTTAATTTTTTTAGCTACGCACTAAAAATACTGAAAAGTAATTAAGAATTTTCTGAATTTAAATTGAATTGTGCTTAATAATTGTCTTGTCTCGAAAAAATTCATAATCCCGACCTATATCCGCATCATTAAATAAAACTATTTGTTTTTTCGATAAAATTTTCATTTCATTGATGATTATGGAAAATATTGCGAGGAAATTCGGGACAATGAAGAGTTCCTATGGCGATAACCTACATTTCCTATACGTCACTGATGTTTATTTATTAAAATTATTACTTTTCATACATATTTGTATACGTGCATCAAATTAACCTACCGACAAAAAAAAATTAACACCATCAGCAGCGACAGTGACATTAATATAGATTTCATGTATGAAGGAAAAGTAGCAGGAAATTTTTCTTGTGCAGAATAATTTTCTCGATTAAAATATTTTTTTTTGGTGCCACACGCCCGTTCATTGAACTGCACGCTCTACATTTTTAATTTCACTTTAGGCATGAAAGTACATCAAAAGCAACAACCAAATGTTTGGTTCTTATGAATGAGAAAATTATTGTACAGTGGAATGTTAAAAAAGCGCCGGCATGGCTCGCGTATAACAGCGATGTATCGTAATTTCTATGCAAATAATTTCTTCAGAGTCTTTACTATACATGTAAAAGGATTCGAAATGTTTAAATATTTAAGTCACCATGCCAACTCACTTCGGCTGTCGGCTAAGGGTTATTGATCTAATATGTAAAGGAAAAAAGAGCCTCATTTTATTCAAATCGAGAGCGAACTTTTAGTTGCCGTTTGTCGTTCAACCCTTACGTTTGTTAAAGGAGAAAATTCTCCCGAAAAAAAAATATTTTTCACACCTTTAATTAAGTTAAAGTTTGCATGAAAAATATTCGAGAGTGAGAGATGATCATCAAAGATCATAAGGATAACTTGAACAGGGAAGTTTCGCTTGTCGAGCAGAAGAAAATGCAGTGGGCAAAAGAGCGAGGTAAAATCCATGAACTTTAACGAGGACTTAAACTTAATTTTTTTAACTTTAAATTTTTGAGAAATTTTCTAAAAATTCAAAAAACTGGATACGAGACATTTTTTGACCCAATTTTTAGTGTGTCATAAACTTTTACTGTCTCCCAAATTGTCGTAAATAAAACCACTGAATCCATTAATCATTCACACGCTTAGTCAACTGTCAATAAAATGTCATTAATAAATAATTCACAGAGGAAATGGCAAAATTAGAACATTATCATTCGAAGCTCGCGACGAGGTATGAAAGAAATACAATTCGGTAGGTTTCAGCATACATCTTCTTCGATCCTGCTAACCTCTTTTTTTTGCTAACCTAAATTTATTTTCTCTGACGCAAAATCTGCTAAAAATAATAACGTCACGCAGCACGCAACTGATTACGAACACCGAAATAGTTCATCAGAACAATAACGTTCAACATCAGAAGAATTTAGGCATGCGAAGAGTAAGGAGCCCAAGCCTTCCACCCATCGAGCGCTTCGATAAGACAATGACACGGTGAGCGTGGAAATTTATTAAATTAAAATCAACCCCGTTAAACCATTTTTTTGAATTCAACATAAATTATGCTGAAAGTCTGTCAGAAATCTTGACTCAAAACGTCACATAGCTATAACTTTCTTTTATAAACTAAGAGTTGCGTGATTTCTAAAAAATTCACTCACCCTCTTCGAGAATATTAATTGAGAGTCAAGGTTTCGTGTGAGAGGGGTTCGAGTAACCTTAAAAGTGTCGTAAAACTTTTCTCACAAGCACCCGAATACTTTTCACGTCCTTCAATAATGCCAAAAATATTTTCTTTCTTCTCACACGCAGTCAAGGCAGCAATAACAGCGATCAATCGTCTGGATATCTCAGTGGAAGTGGCGGAAGTTCAAGTTTGCCAGTCAATGCAAATGTGATTGATGCACAGAGACATTACGACTACAATTATGGGCAAACGCGTTTCGAAAGCCTCAACGATAATAATCAAGGAAACAGCAATGGTTTGAAAAAGTACTCGATGGCTTCGTCGATGAATGAATATCCTTCATCGGGTAGTAATGAAAGAGAAATTGAATTCAATAATGGAGAAAAGTGAGTTGACGAAAAAAATATTTGGGGGTTGTTTTGCATAATTGCAATTACTAGAGCGAAGTGGATTAGAAATTTGTAGTAATTTTAATCAGAGTCAAGGATTTTAGGGTGAAAAAAAATAATTAGGAATAAATTGTTGCAAATGAAATTTTCTAACCTTCATCGACTATTTTCGAACCCATGTATTGCACAACGATAAAATAATTTAAAATTTCACAAAACTATTTTCTATTTTCTCCACATATGTGCTTTAGACCGCTCACACCATCATCAGAGTCATCGATTACCAGTCAGGATATTTTTTCCGTGTCGTCATATGCAAATTCATCGACGATCGATTCTTCGATTAATTATCAAAAGTCACGTGAAAGCGGCCGAGCTAAGTGGAATTCTTACCTCTTTGATGCATTTTCAAAAGGCGATAACAGTAATAATAATAATAATGGAAGGAGTTCACGCAGCACTGCAAATGGCGGTCCGAACTGGCTTGAAAAGAGTTTGTGTGAAGCTCGCGATAGTGAGGAAGAAACAATGTCAATTAGTGTTCAATCGGTGTCGTCTTTTCTTCGAGGACAAAATATTCCAGTCGATCCTTTTGTGCTTGCTGAACGTGAGGAAAAAAGGCGAAGAGCAATGGAGTTGCAAGAGGCGATTAAACAGCAATTGGAAGAGAGGGAAAATATAAAAAAGATGGAGCGAGAAAAATTGTATCAGCAAGAGAGGCTCGAAGAAGAAAGATTGGCGAGACAAATGGAAATTGAAAGATTGCGATTAGAAAAGGAGCAACACAAGCAGAATGAAAAATTAGAGAATGAACGAAAGAAGGAGGAAATGATGAAAAAAGCTCTAGAGAAGGCAGCGATGGATGCTCAAAAAGAGAAAGAAAAAAAGAGAAGAGAAAAAGCTTTCTTGCAAAGTTCCCTGGATGAAACAATTAGCATTCAAAAAATTGGAGAGAAAACTGAAATTTTCCTGGAAGAAATAGTCGAAAAGTCTCCAGCAAAAAATGTGGAAATTGAGAGAGTATCAACTCCAGTTTTGAAACAACCCTCGCCACAGCCGCTCACCGATGAGGATGATGGCGAGACAATTTTAATTGGTACACCAATTAAGTTGAAGAAGAAGAATTTGGATAATTTTAGAAAACGGACTCTTTATCGTCGCCAGAATGTTGAGTCCAAACCGACGACGAGTGACGAGGAAATCTCAACTCCGAAAACAACTCGTTCTGTAGATAGCAATAATAATGAAAAAGCACAAACACCAAAAGCTCTCACTGACCTTGAAGGAATTGCCATTGTTCTGCAGACAATGCCTCTCGTTCCTTTCGTTCCGATTTCTAATGAAATGTTTGGCGGTTTTAACCAATTAAATAATTTAGCCTTTTTAATGGCAGCACAAAATCGTATGAACAGCCCAAACGTCATGCTACCCATTATTTCGCCCAAAGAGAATACACAAATGATGAATGAAAAGTTGGATTTGAGCCAATTCATTATTCCACCTAATAACAATAATCAATCAACAATCACTTTTCAAATTCAACAAGTGCCTTCGTCAGATGAGAAAATTAAATCAGTTCCACCGACACCGGAAGTGGTTGAAAATTTAAATAGGTCGGAAGAGTTGAAAGAAATTGAGCAACAAGTCATTGAAGAAAAGGCAATTGTAGAAATTGCTCCAGCTATTCCTCATGATGGCACTTTTACAAAAGAGGAAACAAACACTCAAGATGCTTTCACCTCAACAGCCAAGGAGATTAAATTTGTTGAAAATGACACTGTCCAGGAAAATAACAAAGTTAAAATCCTAACACCAAAAAAATACAGAAATCTAACCAATGGACAGTCCATCGGCACTCAAACAGAATCTTTTATGTTCTGCGAATATTGCACATACCAACACCACCACCACAATAGATGTTCACATTCTTTAATGACTAATGAAAATGCTATTCCCGCCAATGGCAATTGTTCCAGCAGTTTACAGCCGCTGGAAAATACATCGAATAATGTTGTCAAGTCAAAAGAGAAGAAAGGATCAGAGGATCGACCGAGACCTCAGTGGGGTGTGCGAAATCCACCCGTAAAATACTTGAAAGCAAGTGAGCGAGATCCATTTTACGGCAAGATAAAGAAGAAGCGATGTTTAAAGAAAACGAATAGTGATTGTAGTGATAAAGGAGAGGAAGGATGTACATTTAAAGAATGCCCTTTAGTTAAAACTAGCCCGCTTCTACCCAAGAGATGTCCAAAATCTAACTTAGAGAGCTTATGTTCGTTAAAAACTGACAGATTTGGAAATGTTTGTCTCCTCGACGAACCGAATTTCGTTTTAAGTGAAGCATTCAGAAGAGTTCAGCCACGCCATGACATTTATGCATCATCAGATACAGAGAGCTCAATCGAACTCAAACACAGAAGTTTCTTTTTGCCACGCAATGATTTTCAGGATATTTTTGTTGATTAATTCTGTTTGAATTCTTGTTAAATTTATGCTGCTGAAAATAAAATTGTTAAATAAAATAAAAAATACTTTTAAATCTAATCAGTTTTCATTTTATTGACATTATTTGAGTAGAAATAAAGGCAAATGATTAATAGTAGTATCAGACAGAGTGTCACGGGAGAGAAATAATCGAGGATCAGTGAAAATGCTTCACCAAAAGTTTCCTCTTGATTAGAGCAGCAATCTCTCATGATTATTTAAGTTTTCATATCGTGTTGAAAATTGTGCAAGGCCTGATAATTTTGTTTTATTAAGCCTAATATTAAAATTTTTCACAATATTTTTTGAGGTTATCTGGCAGTTAAATTTTTAAATATTTTTAACACAAAAATTAATGACGTTTACAATTTTTTAAAAATTAAAAACTCAAGTTCGAAAGCCCTGCAGTTTTTGCAATTTCGAAAATATTTCCATCTCACTCACTCTCGTCGGCGTTTTCAAACAATTTCGCAAATTTATTAAATTCTCACTTAAATACACAAAATAAAGTCATTAAAATGGTTGAACAAGATCATCATGAGCTCACCAAGGAGGAGACAGAACTGTATGATCGTCAAATTCGCTTGTGGGGTTTAGAAAATCAGAAAAAGTAGGACGAATATTTTTGTATTATTTTTTTTTGAAAATAATTACTTAAATTTTAATTTAGATTAAGAAACTCAAAGATTCTCATCGCTGGATTAAATGGACTAGGTGGTGAAGTTGCTAAGAACATCATTCTAGCTGGACTTAAGTCTGTAACTTTTCTGGATCATCGCGTTGTTAGTGAACTTGATTTTTGTTCACAATTCTTCATACCTCGCGAAGATGTTGGCAAGTTTAGAGTTGAAGCGAGCCTCGTTAGAGCTCAAGCACTCAATCCAATGGTTCAGCTGTTGGCAGATACAGGATTGTTGCAAGATAAAGATGAAGATTTCTTTAAGAATTTTGATGTTGTTGTCATTACGGAAGCATCAATTGAGCAACAAGTTCGTATCGATAACATCTGCAGAGCTAACAACATCAAGTTCTTCTCAGCTGATTTATGGGGTATGTTTGGATTCAGCTTTGCCGATTTACAAGATCACGAATTTGCCGAAGATATAATCAAGCACAAAGTTATCTCGAAACCTCATGAGAAAGTCAAGACCGAGGCAATTACAACAACAACTAAGCGCTCACTCAACTTTCCATCACTCGAGTCCACCATCGCTTTCGATCATACATCAGCTTATTTTGCGAAGCGCATGAAGAAAACTGGACCATCATTTTTAGTCATGAAAGTTCTTCAAAAGTTTCGTGAAACCGAAAATCGTGATCCACAACCAGCGAGCCGTGATGAGGACATTAAGAAACTTCAAGCAATTCGTGATGAAATTTCCAACAAAACTGTAGTTGCTGATGAATACTTTGAACATGTTTTTGCACAAATCTCACCAGCAGCGGCGATTGTTGGTGGCGCACTGGCACAAGAAGTCATCAAGACAGTTTCGCAAAAGGATGCACCGCACTTTAATTACTTCTTCTTCGATCCTCAACTTTCTTGTGGGTTTATCGAGCCAATTGAGACAGCAGCTTAAAAAGAATTTAATTCATGTCCTTAAAACTTAATTTTTATTCTCAGAAATTTCCTTAAAAATAAAACTCCTCATTTTGTAAAAACTTTACATGTTATATTTTGCCTTCATCTTATCAATCTCTTCCGCTTTCGCCGATAGATCTTGCTGCTTAAACGCCTTGCTAGCTTGATAGTAGAGAACAATCAAATATCGATTGCACACGTTGAAACCTGAGAGATGATCGCATGCATTTTTAGCATCCCAAATGTCTTCGTAAACGACAAAGGCCGTTCCTTTGGTCTCTGGCGTGTTTCCGCATCTGATTTGTCTTATTGCTCCATACTTTCCAAAAATATCGTACATTTCATCGCTGGTGATTTTATAAGGGAGATTTCTGACGTAGAGAATGCGGTTGACTTCTGGCGGGAGACGAATCTGAAGGAATTAAAATGGATTAGCAAATTTTTTTGAGATCCAGTCAGCTGGATGTTTTTCACTTTTTTAATAAAATTAAAAATTTAGTTCAATTTCAAAATTTAAACGGGTTACTTATGTTTAGAAAGACTTAAGGGATAATTTAAATTCACAAAGTAATCTAATTTAAAGAATTAAGTATAAAATTTAAATCATTCAGAAAACGTTTATTTAAAAAAATGTTCAAATACTTACATTATTTCGCTTTTGTTGTGCTAATGCCATGTTGAGTGCGAAGATTTATAAGTTCTTAGTTATTTTATGCTCAGAAATTTCTTATTAATTTGAAGAAAGTCGATTTAAATTAAAAATGTTTTTGTTTATCAAATTTTTTCTTCTTATTTCTTCGAAGGGATAGAAACTAAGCAGAAAATTATTTTCGAGTGTTTACTTCTTAAAATTTCTCCTCTTTCGAAAATCGACGACTTTAAAAATTATTTTAATAAAAAATGGAATTTGACGAGAAATTGGAAGAAGTATCGATAGACAAAGTGTGTAGAACATGCTTGAGCACAAGCGAGGACCTAATAGTGACGCTATATGATGAAGTAGAGGGCGAGAAAATCATTTTTTTAGATATGCTCACTAGCTCTTTTGGAAAAATCGTAAATAAGAAAAATATTTTTAGCTATTGGCAATCATCACTTCCTTTTTAGGTGCCATCCTTACAAAATCTTCCCACTAAACTGTGCGCCGAGTGTCAAGATTTTATCCGGAAGTCTTATGAGTTCCGAACGAGATGTATAAAATCGACGGAAATTCTCATTGGAAGCTATGAGCAGTCAAAAATTTCATTAGCTGAAAGTAAAGAGACTCAAACGGAACCAGAAATTCCTTTCGATGACGATGACGATGAAAACTTTGAAGGAATTCAACTTCAATCGGAGGATATGATTTTTGAGGCTCAGGAAAATCCACTAATTGACATCCAGCAGAATATCTCAAATGAAGAAATAGAAGCACTGGATGAGAACTTTGAGTTGGAAGAGCAGCAGCAACAGCAGCATGAGGCGAAAGAACAAAATTTAGAGATACATGTCGACGAGGAGATTATAAAGTGTGAAATATGTAGTAAAACATTTTCTCGCATTAACCATCTCAAGCGCCATATGCTGACACATGATGATGTTAAGCCATTGCAATGCACTACCTGTGACAAGCGATTTACACGACTCGATCACCTAAATCAACATATTCTCAGTAGCCATTCAGAATCTAAGCCTTTTCACTGTAGTGTTGAAGAGTGTAAAAAAGGATTTTTCAAAAAGGAACAGCTTAAGAAGCACATGGAGGCGAAACATTCTGATAATCAGGCGTCCAAAGAAATTTGTGAGATATGTGAAAAAACATTTTCGTCCAAAAAGTACCTTCGATCTCATATGCGTGTGCATGGTGGTGAAAAAAATGCCTCGAAAAAGGATCTAAACCATGAACGGCCGTACTTGTGCAGCGAGTGTGGCTTGCGGTTCGTTAGAAATGACTATCTCGTCATTCACATGCGACGACATCTTGGCCTTAAACCATATAAGTGTAAATTCTGCGATAAAGGCTTTCCTCGAGCAACCGATTTGACCGTCCACGAAAGATATCATACAAACGAAAAAACACATCTCTGTAACCTCTGTGGTAAAGGATTTCAGCGAGCCTATAATCTTTTAGTTCACATGCGTGTTCATACTGGAGAAAAGCCTTATCAATGCAGTTACTGCTCGAAATCTTTTTCGCAAGGAAATGATCTCAAAGCTCACATAAGGAGGTGACTTATCAATATTTAAAACATTTTAATTACTAATATTCTCTTTTTAGACACACAGGAGAGCGTTTCAAGTGCGATTTATGCTCTGAAGGTTTCATACAAGGCTATCACTTGACACATCATAAACGAACTGTTCATGGTCTCGATGTAAAATCTCATATAAGAAGAGTAGAAAAATTTGCCGCCGAAAAAATGGAAGCTGATATTGAGAAGTTAGATGAACCGATAAAAATTGAAAATGATTATCAACAAGTTTTAATGAACTGATAAATTTAAATTTAAGCATCCGAAACAACCTCAAGACCTTACCAAATTTAGCAGAAGAATGTTCTCAAAAATTAATTTATAAGCAAAATAAAAGTTTTAGGAAAATTCTTAAAATTTATTGTGTTCTGTGGAATATTTCAGATTTTGTTTTATATTCGCTCCAGTGCCTCAACCATGATTATACTGTTTCCTCGAATGACCTGAAATAAATAAGTAAATAAGGTAAAGCTTGAAAAGATCCAGTGAGGAAAAACTTACGACCATGCCAATTTCATTTTTGCGTCCATCCTTGCACACTTCCAACGCTTCGTCGACGACAACGTTCATGAAAGGATCAAAGCCACGAAGAATTCCCTGAACATTTCTTCCTCCATTGAGTTTTAATGATAATCTTTTGTCCATGTATCTGAAGAAAAAAAATGTCGAAAATAATTTAAAACGTTTTCGAGTGTAAATTGAGATATTATCTTACTTTTTGAGTTCTGGTGGATGTGCTTTCGACATATTTGATGCTTATTAATGTTTTCCTGGCTAAATTGATAATTAATGAGATCTTTAAACGATTTAAATTTCAATGTGATTTTTTTCGCGGCTTTATTCGACTTCGAATAATTTTCTAAGTTCCTTTCTTTTCGAAACTTCTACACCCTCAAAATTTTGTGTCGAAAAATAATAACAAAAATTTGTTTTTCACAAAATAATTCCCCAAAATTGCTCTAAACTATTTAAAAATTATCTATTATCGCTAATTAATCGCTTAAGAGGGTAGAGATAGTGAGGAAATGTCTGAAACATATGGTAAATTAATTATTTAAAAAAATTCCCTAAACTTCTTTGTTTTTATGATTAAAATTAATCAAAATTTCAGATTATCTCTTTAAATTTTTAATCATCGGCAGTGCTGGAAGTGGCAAGTCGTGCATATTACACAATTTCATCGAAAACAAATGTAAGTTAATGTGCTTTTGGTGATTAAAAAAATTCACTAATGACGTCACTTAATGATCGTTAACTAATGTCTTCTTTTTTTCTAATAGTCAAAGAGGATTCTTCGCACACAATTGGCGTCGAGTTTGGCAGCAGAATTGTCAATTGTGGTGGAAAATCGATTAAACTTCAAATTTGGGTATGCATTAAAGTCATAATCAAGGCACTTTTAATCAATATTTAAAAAATTTCAGGACACTGCTGGCCAGGAGAGATTTAAATCAGTTACCCGCTCATATTATCGAGGTGCCGCTGGTGCACTGCTCGTCTACGATGTTACTTCACGCGATTCTTTCAATTCCCTCTCAAGCTGGTTAAATGACACGCGCACTTTGGCCAGTCCACACATCATTATTATTCTCATCGGTAACAAAAAAGATTTGGAAGAGCAACGAGAAGTCACATTTTTGGAAGCCAGCAATTTTGCACAAGAAAACAACTTAATATTCTTAGAGACGAGCGCTAAAACCGGCGAAAATGTTGAAGAATCTTTCCTGAAATGTGCAAAAAGTATTTTAGCAAAAATCGAGACTGGTGAAATTGATCCCGAACAGGCGTCGAGTGGAATTCAATTCAGCGATCAAGTGATCAGAAATAACATCCAAAGTCGACAAAAGGCAAATTCTGGTTGTGTTGGTAACTGTCGCCCCTAAGAAACTAAATCGTCCATTCCGTAAAATTCATTTTAAAAGTAACGACTTTTAGCCACATTGGTCATTAAATTTATTAATGCACTTCTAGTTGTCTGTCCTATATATAAAAAATTATGACGAGAAAATTAGTTTCTCTTTGTAGATATCAAATTTTTCACACCACGGTTTTTGATTTCGGCAATTAGTGTTGATTTAAAACACACATTTTAAAAATTTATTTTTATTTACACGCTAAAAAATTGTACTAATGATTGATGGATAATTTAATTTACATAAAGTTATGATCTGTTAAATTTTAATTTAATCGAAAATTTTTAATTTTTTGTTCACGACAAATTTTTAATTAAGAGAATGATAATAAAAAAAATATTTTGTGTAGAGATGAATAATTCTTTTGTATTTACAAACTCTTTTCTCGTCTTTATTTCTTTTCCATCGAATCTTATTTATATAAAAAACTTACAACTTAATACGAAAATTAAAGTTCTTTACCCTCTAATTAATTGTCACTTAAAATATAATGAGAAAAAAATTGAGTATAAAACATTTGTACTTGTCTTTTTGTGTTAAGATTTAGCGAACTAAATTTGTATATAGAATGAGATACATAAAAACCACACATATTATTTCCCAAAAACATCAAAAAAAATACTTAAATCTACCATGAAGGTACCGCATAAAATTACGCAACTCATAGAATTTACATAATAGGATAAGTTAGGAAAAAAATTACAAAATTTTGAGTACTTAATTTAAGAATTGTGTAAATTGCATCTTTTTTTTTGATGGGATATGAAGGTTCAAAATATTTAGGACTAAAGCACAACCACGCGCATTTTTAAAATTTAAATTAATAAACTCTTGGCAGGAGATTGTATTTTACAGCAGAAATATAGCGATTCCACGATGACTCATACTTGATTGCATTTTTTCGGTTGATTCCGATTGATCGATAAATCAGGTAGACAATAATTGCAATGATTCCGATGCATGTGGCAATGTCAAATGTGAAAGCGAGAAGATAAAGTAGCGAAAGATGAATGATAATTTCACCGAGGAGATTCGGTTGACGAACCTTTGAGAACCACCGAGAAATGATGATACGACGATTTTGAAAAGTTGGCATAGTTTTGAGATCTAAAAATAAAATTAAAATTAATTGCTCGAATTTAATTTTCTAAACAATTTTACCTTTGAATTTCGGATTAGTTGGACGAAGACGGTATTCATATTTGAGACGATTGCTGCGTCGTTTGATGACCAATCCAAGAAAGAAGAACATTCCAGCGACGATTAGTCCGCAATTGCAAATTTCAACATTGTTCACGAGCAAGAAACGTGGCAAGAGAGAAAACAAATACGGAAATGTTGCTGAGCGAAGTAAAAATTCTGCGCCACATCCTTCACTGTTGACTTGGAATGACGTTGCAAGATGTTTTTCATTGATTAAAGCATCCAATGCATAGACGACAATCAATCCACTAGTGACCAATGCAGCTGCATTATATTCAGAATTTTCGATGATTATAATGAAGTTGTTGTAAGTTTGTTTAATCAATTCTCCGATTGGACTTCCTTCGCTTGCAGTTTCAATTGCTGGGATTGAAATATTTTTAAAGAGCAATGTGACATTGATGATCAAAAGCCAGATAATTGATTCATTGTTGAGGATTCGTTTCATATCGGCAAGGTCAAATGCAGCGGGATTTAGCTCACGTCCAGCCACAAAGTCAATAGCAAATTTGCCAGTTTGTCCATAAGAATTCTCAACACTTGACGGTTTATATTTTGCGAGTAAGTACGATGCTGTCGACGCTTGAATGGCTGTAATGATTGCAAAGATCAAGAACCGGTCAAGGTTGGAGAAAAATAATGAGATGATTGATGCATATTTGAGTTCGAGTCCAATGATAACGCTAAGGATGACACTCGCTGATAGAATGCCATTAAACTTGTATGTTCTGTCTGATATTGTGATAATTTTTCCATAAGGCAAGAGTGACATTAAGGAGATAGCAAGGTGAATGCCAGCACCGATCAATACAACTTGAATGTTGAGAAAAGTTGCTGGATCTTTGCATGCACTCAAAATTTTATCCCACTTCAATCCGCCAGCGGCAGCAACGAGATGTATTAGAATTGGAAGTGTGATGAGGAGAATGAAGATCGTCACATGGCTCCATACTTTCGAATAAATGCCAATATCAATTTTTTTCGTTTCCTCATCGTCAGAGTCTTCCTTGGTCAATGAACTCGCTGCCCGACTCACTGATCGTTTAGCATTTTCCGATGGCGTTGGTGTAGCCTTTTGTTGACCCAAAATGCGAGTGCTTCGACGAGTACTGCGAGCTTCATTTGAATTAATTTTCAGGACCTCCTCATCGGAATCATCGGAAGTGGCTGGTTTCTCCTTTCTCGATCTCAACTGCTTTTTGGGTGTGCTAGACTGACTCGATGATGACACTTCTTCCGACGGAGTGTCCGTTTTCTTAGCACGGCCACGCTTTAAAGGAGCCGAATCTCGTCCCGAATTTAAGGTACGTGCTGGTGACTTACTTCTTGTCCTACTTGCCGGCGGACTCACATCACGTTGCGTTCTTGGTCTTCCTACACGCTTTTTATCCATTTTTTGGGTTTACGTTAATTCGTGGTTTATTTTTAAACTTGCTTTGCGCGGGTCAAATTGTTTTTCTTGCTTTTTCTCTCTTCTCGCGATTATTTTTCCTTTCTTTTACTCTTCTCGCGGTTCTGTTGCTAAAACGAACAGCTTTTCATTCAACAATGTTCACAACTATCCGTTAATACAGCTCAAAATTAATTATTTTTTTCTTCTTCCAACGAAGCGCGTCACTCAAAATATAAAGATGGAGGATGCGTTGAAAAATTACGTCCACATAAAAAAAATTACTTTTGATTCTTTTTTGATAATTTAAAATATTAGCTTGATTTATTTTGAAAGTTAATTAATTATTTTTACGTCTTTAATTCATGAACTTTGGCGATCAACTAAATTTATTAATGAACCCCTCCTTATTAATTAACGGAAATAATTCAAATTGACTTATAGAGGTTGTCATTTTTTAAGAATTCTTTTCACAAGGGCGTGATGACATGTGCAGAGAGGGTTTTTGTTTTCAAAACAATCGAAAATTTAGTGAAAATAATTTTTGGAAAATTCTGTGATATAACTCAAATTTAAGAGATAAAAATGGCTGATTTGGGATCACTATCAGAGTGAGTGCTAACAAATTGTTAAAATTGCTATTCTAAATTATGAGATTTTAATTGAAAAAATTTAATGTTAAAAATTATCCTTTCTGTATCTTTTTGCAGAGAAATTGCGGAAGTCGAAAAGATGCTGGCTGAGCAGAAGGCAAAACGGATTCGAAAAAAAGCTCGACGACGAGCCGTGAAGGAGCATCCATATAAATACCTTTTGTGTGTCGACTTTGAAGCGACTTGCTGGGACATGCCACTTCACAATAAACGCAAAATCCAAGAGATTATCGAGTTTCCGGCAGTGCTCATTAACATTGAAACGGGAGAAATTGAAAAAGAGTTTCAAAGATATGTTCGTCCGACAGAAATTCCAGATCTCTCCGAGTACTGTATCAATTTAACCGGAATAAGTCAAGAAACTGTCAATAATGGTGCTTTAATTCAAGACGTGCTCGATGAGTTCCGAAAGTGGGTAAAGGAAATTGTCAAAGAAAAAGAATTGACACTGCCTAAAATGAAGAAATCGAATCTTGAAGGCAATTGTGCTCTCGTCACTTGGACAAACTGGGATTTTCTCATACAACTCCGCAACGAATGCAATCGAAAACAACTTCGAAAGCCGTCATTCTTTAACAACTGGATTGACTTGAAAGAGATCTATATGGAGAGATTTGCACGAAAGGAGCAGTTTAGTTTCAGCGAAGCACTCGCTAATTCGGGACTTGAGTTTGTCGGCCGTCCGCATAGTGGACTCGATGACGCTCGCATGACCGCGCTATTGGCCCATAAACTACACAAGGAAGGTGCTTTTTTCCGTATTACTAAGGACATGAATCATTACTCTAAGCTCAATCGTCCTTTTTGATGCATGAGCAATAAAAATCACAATCTGATTGAAATTATCTAAACTCGCACAGATCAAGTTCATATTCCGTCATGATTTCACTTCCAATTTCATTTTCAGTCTCGTTTCATCGCTGCCGATGGTAAAGTCTGAATGTCTTTAATACTTTTTTTAATACCCGTTCAGTTCGCGTTTAACATTTCTCGGTGATCGCAGCAAGTTTCTGTTGCTCCGTGCGATTTTTTCTTCTCTTGAATTGCATTCACGTTTTGCAATTGTGTGCGTGTTAAAATAATATCGAAGAAGAAATTTCACTTTGAAATCGAAAGCTGATGAATAATTTTTTTTGAGGAGGTTTTGTGCAACTGATAACGAAGATATTCCTCCCGAGGGGGTCAGAAAAATTACACCTTTCGGGCCCGCAAAGTGTATGTCTTAAATTGTGCGACAAAAAAAGTGAAGACCGAGAGAGAAATTTTGTGTACTCGAGAAAAATTGTGATTGCATAAAAAAAACATACAAATCGATTTGTTAATTTTAAAAAGAGAAAAACATATAAATCTTCAAGGCGTTTATGCGTTTAAATTACATCTCTTTTCTACGAATTCGAAATGAGAGAAAATCAAACATAACGAGGAAATTATAAAAAGGAATTTTCTCTAATTTTTTTTAGATGAAAAAATTAGGCACAGAAATAAGTTCATATTAAAAATTAATGAGAAGTGCGGTCAAACAATTTTCTAATTTGCATACAACAAGAAACTATGATAATGGCATTAAAATATAAATTAGTTTTGGTGCTGCTGCTTTTTAACGTTATTGGATTATCGTTACAGCAAGGTAAGAAAAATAGAGAAATTTTTTGAGAAATTATTTTACGAAAAAGAAATGAATCATGATGCTTAATTGGATATAAATGCAATTTTTCTATATTTGAAAAAAAAATTTTGTTGAGCCGAAAACCTCAAAAATTCATTTTAGAAAAATATTTTATTTTTAAATTATACAGAAAACTCGCTTAATCGTGGCTATAACCTCATACATCGCAAAATCGTCAAATGACATTTAGAATAATAAGAAGAATGAATATGAGAGACCTTCGAAACGCCAAAATAGCCGAAGAGAAATCACTGCCAATAACCAAATTCGTTCGCGCTTCTTTGACAAATTTTCTTTGAGCATAGCTTTTTTCATGCGAGTCGTGTTTTATGCGTGATTCTCATCTACACGTATCTGACACCTTCAACTTGCATCAGCACATCTCACCTCTGAGAGTGCTCTGCTGAATTGTAGTTGTGTGCTGCATGCAGCTTTAAAATCAAAGCACATTCCGATACTATTAAAACACTTTCAGTTTTACATTTTTCTCTCTCTCTCTCAGTTCAACTTCAATTCAAGAAATTGTTTTTTTTTCTTCAAGGCTTTCCAGTCACCAGAGAGCTCGAACATGTACACCAATTCCATCGATATTGCGCTCGCTAGGCTTGTTGAAGCTTTTTTTTGTCTCGAAAATGTTGCTATTATTACTGATCTAACGTGCACGCTGGTAAAGCATGTGCCTGCCTGCCTAACCCACACAATGCACTTTTAATTTTTTTTCAAGTGTTGCAATAATATTTTTTTTTCGAGGTATTTTAAAAATGCTACATATAAAGATTTAAGAGGTGATTAATCGAGTACGAAAAATTATTCAATCGGTTAGAGTGTCAGATAGAAAGTAATCCTTATTGAACTTAATTTGCAGCGACAAATTTACTATATATTTCTGCATATATTCGCAATTTGCTACTGTTGCCGTGTCGGGAATGCATAATAACTAAATTGTGGGATAATGGGTGTTAATAGTGAGCGCCAAAATTGGCATGAACCGTTGAATAATTTAATTTCAATTCTAATGAGTTGTTAATATTTTAAAAAATTGCAAAAATTAAAAATTTCAAGCTTTTTAAAAAACAATTCTGAATTTAGATCGAGACATTTTTGTAGCCAGACTTTTCGATTGAGTAATTTTTGGCATTATAAAGACAAATTTTTCGCACGGAGATTGCAAATTTTTCAATTAATTTGAAAGAAAATCCGCAAAGTGCAATGCAACCAGAAACATAATAATGAAATAAATCTAAATGAGCTTGCTTAAGCTTTCTAATTTTTGCCATTACTACTTAAACCGATATTATTATATTAATTATCATGTTAGTGTGCGAGTTAGTGTGTTTAAGATATTAAATTGTTGAAAAGCCGACGAGGAACAATTTTGGCGAGTCTTAGAGAAAAGAGCTCTTAACCCTGAAATTTTTTTAAATACTCCTTTCTCTCGTATTAGCTTTCAATAATCAAGTGAACAATGAATTAACATTTTAATCATCGACGGTGGTACTTATTGTGCCATTCTCTCTATTAGTGACTTTGAATGTTAATCAAATACCCTCCTTAGCGCATCATCATGTTCAATTTGCCATATTTCATCACCACAAATGTATACAATAAAGAATCTCTTCAGAGCGACAATTCAGGTTTTTGGAGTAAATTAAACTCTCGCGGCATTTTCATCAAATTCATCATTGCCGTAACAACGAACGTGCCATGTTATGATGATATTTCGATTTGACATTTTCAAAACGCAGGCATGCAAAAAATAATAATATAATATAAGGTGCTGAGAGTGACTATGAAAAAAATACCTCCAGTTTGTAATTAAATTATATCTGAAATTGATTTCGTTGCACTGTTATTACTTCACACATTTACCATACTAAATTTACAACCTGCATGTTAATGAATTAATAATGAAAAATATCTTAGCTTTTTAACTTGAGATTTTTATGGATTTCAAAGTTATTTTTTAAAAAAAAATATTGGAAATTTAATATCAAAATAAAATTCTTCTGATTTTTGAACCCCTAAAATTTTGCAATATCCGAAGTCAATTTAAATTTTAATGTCAGATGACTGTGGCTGCAAATAAATATCAAATTTCGAAATTTTCAACCTTTTTAAATGCTTTTTAAGATGCTTTAATGAGCGAACTTATATATTGGAGAATAGACAGGTGTGTTGATATGTCTATAAGAGTTATAAATATTTCGCCGTTTGAACCAAATCCGGTTAAGGAATTCCTGTATAAAATTATGAGCGGATAATTATGCAAAACGACTGTAAATAATAAAATTAGTTATGTCAAATTTAGTTAATTAAAATTAGAATTCAAGAATTTTTACAAAAATGTGGCGTGATTTAAAACGCACAAAAATTAAAAGAGAAATTTTTACTGGTCAATTTTTAAAAATGATTTTTTTGACAAATGTGTCTTTAATCTTCTCCAAATTGATCTCGACCGGAGATGGTCATAATGTAATCATTTAAATATTAGCTGCGGTCAGCGACGGTGAAAATATTTCATCCGCACTATCTATTTTCACTTTCTTTCGAATCTCCTCGAAACACACAATAACATCGCTAAACAATTCATTTCGCCTCGCGTCAATTTAAATTTTGTCTGGGAGACAAACACACAAGCCGGAGAGCAAATTTCATTATTGTATGTATAAAATTGTGTGAAAGAAGAAGAAGCAGCAGAAAGATGAATGGAAAGAGAAAAGACTATGTATTATGAAAGTGAAAACTATGCGCTGAGAGATTGTGTCATAAGACATCATGGGCTGCGATGTTGAACTTGATGTGATCATTAATCTTTTTACATAAACTTGAACAACATTTGACATTTGCTGATGAGAATTTTTAAATGTTCTTATGGCTGTAGACGATTGGATAATGCCGCCAGTCAGTGTTCTCGATACACACGCACCTCAAGGTCGTCAGTTCAAGTCCTACCGCATTATTGACTCAATTTATATTTTTAGTATGTCTTGCAGAATGGCAGAGATTCAAAATGTTTATAATCATTGAAATCTCAATCAGCGAGACTAAAGCACCCATGTTCCATTTTCCGCCGTTCTATACAACCTGATTTTCAGATATCATTCGAGTTTGAAAATTTCGCATTGTGCATTGGATCAACATGTTTTTTGCTCTCTCACACATCATTATCGCTCTTTTTATTATGTTGCATGCTGCGCCATTGTGAGCTTAAAAGTTTTGAAATTAATTCAGAGCTTTAACATGTCATTAAGTATTGCACACACATATTTTCCGCGTACAATAATAACATTATGTACTCTCTTGAATTGACAAGAAAATGGAAGTGAACAATATGTGATTAAGTTCAAATGTGATCTAAATTTACACCGACTGGCATTGAAATAGTTTCATAATGAGGTGCGGCGGTGGTCTTTGAAGGGTTAAATTGGAGTTGGTGGTTTAATCGTGTTTTAAATAGAAATTCAAATTATTGAGGTTTTAAATTAAATTTAGCTAATTTATTTTTTGAAAATTTTTTTGTCGCTTTAAAAATTTTTTTTAAAGTAAAATTGCTAATGATCTAAAGATTAATTCTCAAATTAGCGCCATGCCGTGCAGTTTCAAGATAATCCAAACCACCTTTAACTATTTCACAGCTTGAATTTTTTTAAGCTTAAAAATTCTATTGAAATCTTCTCACTCCTTTAACGGCATTGAAGGCATCATCTTACGGTAAATGGTATGTCAGTGCCCTGAAGCTCATAAAATGTCATTGTTTGCATGCTAAAATTTTTTAATTTTATAGAATTAGTTTATTTAATAACAAACTTCAAAAAGGGCTTTTAGAAATTCTCTTCAGTCGCTCACTTATATAATTCATACTCCATTTGCCATATATTAAACGATCATCATCATCATTTGTGAGTTAACAACAAAAGGCTGGAATAAAAATGTGGGAAATAACATGAAAGATTCATTTATTGAGCTTAATAAAATGGCTAAGAATGAATAAATTTGTGACGCTGTGTTTGGCGACACAAGCAAAGAGCGAAGATTACATCATAATGGACAAATGATGATCATCATCTAAGAAATTGATCCCGGAAAAAAAGAATAAATTTTTGAACGCTTTAATTCTCGTGTGAAGAATATTTTGGTTTTATATTTTATTTTGGTGCACGACAGCCCATGTGGGCGTTCAATTTTTGTGGTTCACGCTCTCAAATCAGCTGAAGGTAAATTCACACAATTGTCTCTAAAAGCCACTCAGAGTGCACAACTGGGAAACTGTTAATTTAATATAAATTTATGACGCGATAGCCAAGACAGTTTGCAGTCGAGTCGCTGTGTTTCAATGCTTATGTAAGAAGTTTTATGGGTGGCAAGCTGCTGAAAATGTTATAAACTTTTTAGGTAAAATTTTTTGCACTCTTTCAAATGGAGCAAAAATTGAAGAAAAAAAAGTATTCAGCCCTTTTGCAAGAAATTCACATTGACTTAAAAAGTCTTTCGTTGAGATTTATGTGCGATGAAATTTCGTGATAAGTTGTTTCACATGCAGAAGCTGTTGACCTTTCTGACCAGCCCACCTAAAAGAACTACCGTACAGAAAATTCTATAAATTGAGAACATAAATTCTAAATCGATGTTCAACCTCCGTCCGTACATGTCTCTCACATTGTATAAGCTGAAAATCGTGATAAACGAATAATTTCATCGGCCGGAAGAATTTTAGTCTTCGATCGTGCCCGTAATGCCAAGCCGTTAAGTTTACAATCTAAATTCTGAACATCTTGCACATGCATGCTGCCACAAAGCTTTCTTCCGCGATTATTAGCTGATGAAACTCTTAATTGCAATGTAAAATGCGAGAAAGAGGCGTTTAAATTTTCTAAAAAGCTTGAAATTTATGAGATCACATGGCATTTGTGAGATGTTGCAAGAGATCTCTTTAATATACGCTAAATATGCAGCAATTAGGGTGTGGATAAAAGAGTGAAAAATTGAAATGTTTTTATTAGAGCGCAATTTTTCGAGAAATCGAATAATTCGATTTTTATTTTGTTGAACAATTTTAATTGAAAATAAATATGTCAATTTTATGACGCAATTAATTCTTTGATTTTTAAAAATAATTTTGTCTGGCGAATTTTTTTTCTAACCTGCACTCATATTCCACTTTTATAACGATCAAAAGAGCCAAAGATATTTCTTCAAGGTCGCTCTTGGGTTTTAATAACCACTGACCAATATGCGGCAACTGTCGAGAAAAATTAATTTCGAAACTCTTTTAAAGTGCAATGATGTGAAAAAGATAATTTTTTCTGGGTATAGTGGTGAAATTTTTTCAATTCAATTAGCAGCACAAGAGCGAGAGACAAATTGATTCATCGTTAAGTCACCTCGGATGCAGATTATAGCAATAGAGGTGAGACGAGGACAATCAGAAATGGCATGAAATTGATAAATTTATTAGAGTTAGTCGACGCGCGCAAAGTCAGCTGAAACGAGTTGGCTGATGTGTGAGTGTCAGTACTACTGTAATGGGTTTTGTCCTTTGATTGAGTTCATTCTTTTTTCTATAAACATGAGTCATTCACACACGTTTTCGAATTAATTCTTTTCGATTCTTTTTTACATCTGTTGGTGAACAGCAGAAATATTTTATTCCATGCGCGCGCCGATCCCTCGACAACTCAAGCCAAAAATGCCGCTTTAGATTGAGCAGAGAAAAACTGAACTGCCTTGAGAGGATAAAGCAGTTTAATGTATATCGATTTACTTTCCACTTTATAATTACGTTCTCATGATTAAAGCAACGACCGAATGGGAAGTATTCGAGGTGAAATTCTTTTAGGTGCATTGCAATTAAATAATTATTGAAATTATGCCTAGCCATAGGGGTTTTTCGGTCATCCAAGTATGGAGAGTAAGATTGCGATTTGTAGGGTGCGAAAATATTTTTTAGATTTTTTAAACACTGATTTCCAATTTTAGACTCACACCCTTTTAAAAACGTCATTGAGCTTCCGACGCTTCGATCGATTTCATCTTGCTATTAATTTTATTTCAAGACATTTTTTTTCTTCGGCATGACGAAACCGGAAAATGATTAATTGGTGTTGAATGGTTGTTAATGTTCCAATCATGCGCTCTCTCGAAACAAGAGTCATTTTATAAGAAGGGCAAAGAGCAATTATCTCATAGAAATATTGCACAAGCCACTTCAGCATTTCTTGACATCTGGTCTAGTTCTCTTTGTTTCTTTTTTTTCGAACAATTCACGATTTTTGCATGTGTGAGTTTGCAATTTTAATTAACTGCAGTCAGAGGAGTATTAGATAATGTTTAAAAATATTTTGACCCACTTTCATCCACCTCCACTTTGCCAAATTCTTGATATCCATTATCTCATATATGAATAATTATTAAGTAATCGTTAAAGCTCAAGAATAACACAATTATTGCCATGTTTGCGAGTCTTATGTAATATTTTCTGTCTGCGCTCGTGTTTATGGCAGAACTGTAGCAAAAACAACGCGATAAAACCAGTTTTCTCTCTATGTCGAGCGTTTGAATTTTTCCTCGTTTTATGCCACTGCCAATTTTCATCGTGTGCGCGCCAAAACACCGAAAGCATAAAAATTGATTGGAATTTTTTTCTTCTCTTTCAACTGCAATGAAATTAATAAATTTGAGGCGACTCACATTATTTTTTATTGCCACTTCGCGGTTATCAACCTTTTTCTTGAAATTCGAAGTCACTTGCTGATGAATTATTGTTTTTAATTTTCTCAACCTGAAAAAAACTGCATTACTGTAATAATTTCAGTGCAATTTTTAAAGAACATGAAAATTAAGATTTTGTCCCTCGGCAAAAAATTAACATCCGCGAAAATTTACTGCCGATATTTTTGGCATCTTCAATATTTATGCGATCATAAAAAATGTATTCAATGTGCAAATAAGATTAATAAATGCTTTCAATAAAATTTACATCAAAAAATGTTATTGCGCTCTTTTGTTTGCACACGATCTTCCGCAAAAAAAATTTCTCTTCATCTCGAACAATATAAGTGAGATAAGGCTAATTGCCGACAAATCAAAAGCAATTTATTCATCAACATTTTTTTATTTTTAAAATTACTTCATCAGATCCCTTAGCGTGTACGAGATTTTTCAAAGAATACCTTCGAGGATATTGAACTGAAAGATGCATCAATAAATTTCCTACCGACAACCTTTAAATTGCAAACCGTTCGAAAAGGGTAAAATCATAAAAGAACATAAATTTTATTGTGTGTGCAAATGCGCGTTAATGATTGGAATCGAATGTTTCGTGTGCATATTGTAATGACATTTAAGCATGAAGAAGAGTAAAGAGGAAGGCAATTTAATTTAATTTTTAAATTACATACATACACACTCGCACGCCTTTTAAGTGAGCTTTCGGAATTGATTTCAATTATAGCGAAAATTATTGCAGACAGCAACCTCAAGGGATGGGCATCTGAAAATTTAAATACTTTTATTTTTGAAAAATTTGTGAACTAAAGTTTCATAAAATTTTAAATATAAATTTTTTCATTCCTTTGCAAGATCTCAATTTATAGATCAGCCGACTCAAATTCAAATTTCAGACGAGGAAATCTTTTCACGTCTTTAATTTTCCCTTTTAAACTCACTTAAATATGGAGATGAATCGTCAAGGCTGCAATTCAATTGGAAGCAAATTGATTTTGTGTCTCTTCATCAGCGATAACAATTTGCATGACTTTATAAAGATAAAATAATTAAATTGCTTCTTAAAGTTCTCTCGCGTGCTGCATCTATAAAATCATCATTGAATTTTTTACTACTTTGAAGATGATCATCATGAACGGCCTTGACATAAAACATTAAAAAAAATATTCACTATAAACTTCTTCTTCGCAAAAAATATTTTTTTCCACCTTAATTGAATCGAGGTATTGAGAGATGATGAATGGAAAAATTGTTTTTACAACCGCAGTCAAATTTTTTCACATCTCCATTGTTACTTAACGTATTTTTTTTACCGTGGATTTTTGTCATATTGCAATAATGCGGTCGCTAACGAGTGAGAGAGAGAATTTTTGGGAAAGTTTTCAATTTCGAAATGGAAACTATGTTAAATCTCATGATGGATGGTACGCTGGTAACAATAATATTTTTTGATGCATTTTCCGATCTGTTTAAGAGATCTTTAATGGTCTCTAAAGATTGTTCGCTGATAGTCTCCATAAATGTACGTTCGTTCATAATGAAATAGCCAAGTAATTTCCTTATTTTGCGAGTCTACTTTTGTAAACTCTTTTATTAAGTTTAAAAGAGTGAAATAAAATATTTTGATTATTTTTTATTCCAAGCGTCGTTTATAAAACTGTCAACGTTACTCCATATATTAAAAAAGTTTCCTCATACAACGGTTGCAATTGCAATGCAAATGTATAAAAATATTTAAATAATGAATCACCGCGTCAAGTGCACACATTTCTTACTCATGCTAAAGAATTTCTTGGAGCTTAAAGTACTCATTTATTGAGATCATTCACTTAGTTCTCAACTCACCACGAGTTACACAGAAGAAGAGGGAAACAATTTATTCAATAGCCAATTTCCAAAGGTATAGAGTGACGCAAGAGAAAAAAATAAATATAATACGACATTTGCATAGTAAAATAGTCGCAAGCGTCGAGTAATCTCGAAATAGGTACGAATCCATTGTCATCGTAAGCACATGAACCGTTATTTCTCTCAATTTCTTTTCAAGATTGCTTCAGAACCTTCTTTCTGTGGAAGAATGTCGACAGATATATGCCTCATTCTTACGTCAATATATGACTTAACAATAAAAGAGAGACTTTGACTAACTGTAAAGAATTTTAAGTTTTTTTGCGCGTGGGATCGAAGCAAAAAAAAGTTATACAAAAGAAATAAAAATTAAACTTTTAACAGTTTTTATCAAGCAATTTTTTAATTCATCCGATGAAATGACTCAGCGACACCTTTTTCAACTCGAAAGAACATAAAATTGCATTTTAATCGCGTGGGACAAACTGTTTTTTATTTCGGTAGGTGCTGCGATAGTTCAATGATGAAAAATGTTTCAAAACCCACACGTGGGTGTTGCCGCGTAACCCACTTGTAACAGATCAGTATTGAAAATGTAACATGGGGAAGTCCTATTAAATATTAAGAAGCCAAAAGAGAAGCCTAATGGAAAATATTTTTTGGAAAGCTGAAAGGGAAGCATAAGGAAATATTTTTTTTTGGGAAAGTTATTTGCCACTATGTTCCATTTTCCACTGTTTTCCATTATGTTTTGTTTTCCAATGTGTATCATTATTTCTATTTGGCTCAATTGTTACATTTCCCATTGTGTTTCATTTTCCACCATGTTCCATTTTCCATTGTGTTCCATTTTCCATTCTATGTTCCAATTTCCACTATGTTCCACCATGTTTCATTTTCCACAGTGTTCCATTCTCCACCATGTTTCATTTTCCACCATGTTTTATTTTCCACAGTGTTCCATTTTCCACTATGTTCCATTTTCCACTGTGTTTCACTTTCCACTGTGTTTCATTTTCCACAGTGTTCCATTTTCCACCATGTTTCATTTTCCCCTGTGTTCCATTTTCTACTGTGTTCCACTTTCCACTGTGTTTCATTTTCCACAATGTTCCATTTCCACAGTGTTCCATTTTCAGATCCATGCCAATCGATTCCTGGTCCAATCCCGAGTTCAACGATACCCATGAAGCCAATAAAAAAATTTGTATGAAAAATGGACATTACGGCGGTCCATGGCACGACCTGTGGTCATGACCCAAAAAATTCCTAAAATGGGCTAATAAAGACCCCAAGACCTATCATCTGGCGAAAACTAGAAGTCTCTAGCTGGTCCAGGGGCCGAGATCTCACTGGAACAGACAGACAGACGGAATCACGAGCATATAAGCGTTACCACACCTTGTGTGGGTTACGCTAAAAAGCCTTGGAGTCGATCATCATCAATCTCATGTGTCATCAGCTCTTCGTCACTCGCATCTAGGCGTCCTTCGCTATGCGGATTTTGCTTATGTGATACAATTAAAATATCTATTAGGATCATCGAGTCGCGTCATTGGAATTTTCAGAATGAATAGTCAATCGTTAAGATCTGCAACGAAGTGACTTGAAAAGGTCATTCGACTCTTTTTTATAACGTTGAGTTCATTAAATGAGTCGATTTTGTTGGTGCTTAATTGAAATGATTAAGATGTGAGAACTTTTAAGACTCGTGTGAGCATAATGATTTTTTAAGCTATATTTGGGGCCATAAATTTTGCAGTTAATGAAGTTTTATGGGAAATTATTTCTCATAAGCACTGGACATTGGAAAAATTGCCAAATTTACCGTGAAGGTCGACGGAAAAAAATTATTAATTATTGTTGCAGTCTTAATTGATCGACATTCAAGTTTTCTTTATTTTCTAAAATTAATCAGTAAAAAATTAATTAGATTCTTAAGAGAATGACCTCTCAAGAATGTTGGTGATGTTTCATTACAACCTCATTGAGGAAGCAATTAGTTTTTTTTAAATTCTCAGACAATTTTAATTAGCAAATCACGATTGTCCAATTGTTAATTAACCAGCACGAGTGGCAATAAAATTTATGTCGCAATGACCGTTGTCACTACCTAGAGAGAGAGAGAAAATAATTATTGCAGCTTTCATTTAAGGTGATGATAAAAATGATCGGCGTGGAGAAATTGAACCGCATAATGAATACGTGCCATGCTGCTTGAAAGTGATTGTCAATTGAGCTACTGTTGATTGATTACGTCGATAAGCGAGGTGAAATGCGTATTATGAGGAAGTCTCTCAGACACTTTAAAATGGAAATTATTGTTATGCAACAGCTGAAGAGTACACGAAAAAAATTTGGCTACAGAAAATTTCTTGCACAAAATAATTCCATAAATTAGTTTACATGGCGCAATGTCGTAGAAATGAGCTTCACTAATTTTTACCCACGCAACATTGTGTGTTTTATTCGAGCATTGCAAATTGCTTCAATGAAGAATTGCCGAATAACTTCAACGCGTGGAAATGTTCACACACATATTTTGTACACGATTGACTTTACGGCCAATTCTTCACGATCAGAGAAAAATTTCGATTTGAATGAAAGAAAAAAAAATATTTGCATTTCGAATTAATTTTCTTTTAAAAAAAATAAACATTAATTTTACCACAAGGAAAGTCACTCTAATTTTCTCCATGCATGTCCATGTATGAAATATTTCATTAAAAAAATATAAAATGTCCATAAACGCGTGCACGCAAATTTAATTTCTTCATTTTCTTTCGGTAGCCAAATTTTTCGCCTTTAATTGATTCGCAATAATTGAAATATCTCGGTTGAGGCTGTGTACAAGTCAAACAATCAATTGCATCATAGCTACTGCATATATACATGACCACTCTTTTGTACCATTCTTTCGCATTTGGTTTCTCTCACATTCATTATTCATGATTGTATACTCATAATGTCTTTATTTGCACTTCTTTTTTTGCAGAGAACCAAAACTTTTTGAATTTCCCACAAGGTCGTTTCTTGTCATCATTCCCACAAAGTTCACGTAATGGATTTTTTCCGGTGCCAAGACAGCAGCAATCACAACAGCCTAATCAACCCGGCAGCTACCAGCAACAAGACGCTTACCTCGACGGCCCCACAAATTCTCCATTCTTCTCGTCTTTTCAGTCTTTCGGAGGTGTAAGTACAAGAAAAAAAAAATGTTTATAAATCTAATTTATTTTTAATAAACATGTTCAGCGAGTAAAAGTGATTTAGAGAACACAAAAAAAAGCCTAACAGCAAATTAGAGTGAGACAGCTCAATTAAACTTTTTTTATTTCACTATAAATAGAGCAAGACGCACTTGAGGTTATGAGAGAGAAAACAATACATGAGTGAGAGCTTACAATGACTTAAAGCACCTTTTGGCGGTAGTGCTGATTATATCGTATTAAAAAATTATAATAAGAAAAGAAAAATATAAGAAAGTCAATTAATTACTTTTTAAAGCTAGAGGAAAAGAGTCTTTTCACTTTCAGTTGGGCATGAATTATTGCTGGCACTTTTGATGATTTTCATGCGGATTAAAATGTGACTAAAAGATTTAATGTAATTGCTTTTAGTCGAGTGATTTTTAGTGTAGATGTTAATGATAACGTTTACATGACTTTTAGAGAAATTTTCAACATAAAAAATTTATCTCAAGATGCATCAAGATGACAAATAGAAAAGATTTCATTATATTTTTGGCATTTAAAAAATTCATGACCTGAGTGATCTCCGATGAATTGTTTTCTCTTTTAACAATCAGATTTTATTGCTTCAAAATTTTATTTTGCATAAATTTGCGGAAAATTCAATTCATCATTTATTTTTGTTTGAAACGAATTTGCTTTTTTCCTTATATTTCATAATCAAGCACAAAGCTCGATTTAAAGTTCCATAATGCCTGATAAAATCAGTCGGTACAGCTGTCAAATAAAAAGCTGACTCATAGCCAATCAAACTACATTGTAAATACGTAAGAAATGACCTGTGGCTCCAGTCAATGTCTGTCAATATAAAAAAATCTAGTGCAGTATGGTTTTGACCCCACGGAGTGTCGATCCATTCAAAAGCTCATTAAACACACAGCGCCAAAAAAAAGTATTGTTAGTTTTAATCTTTAACCTCTAACATAAACCATTTTAACGCAAAGTTCTTTTTCACTCATGTATTCATATTTTCCACCTAACAGTCAATGTTCCATAGTGATGATTTATTGAAATCCTTGAATGCACTTTTAAACACGTTACACATAATTTAAATTCAATACAATTTATTCACGTGAGGTATTGCGACGGTTCATCGCATTCTTTTGTTAAATGATTTCTGAATGCGCTTGTTGAAATCAATTTAAAAGATTTTAAGTTCAAGGAGTTGAAAATCGTTTTTTTAGTCCATATAAAGTGATCATCCCCTTGTAATAACATTTTAAATGCTGATGAAAGATATCTTCTGAAAGATCAAAGTCACGCCATTTAGGGATGAGGCGAGACATTGAGCATACAACACAATTACTATGTGTTGCCATTATGGTTAATATTTTTTTTGAAAAATGAGAAATTACGCGCTTTCGTCGCATAACCGATTAAGTTTGAAATTATGATTACGGCTTTTGTATAGAAAAGTGCTTGTATTGTAATGCTCAAATTACTTCATAAAGCTCAAATAAAAATATGTGTGTGTGAAGTAATGGTCACTCGTCTATTATAAAATTGAATTATGCAAAAGGTGTGTTCAATCAACGGGACGAATGACGTGTCAGCATGTAGAAATATTTACTAAACTTAAGAGATGACAATGCGCGCTAATTTTTTTTGCTAATTCATTTCTTGACGTAAAATGAACAACAAGAAGTTTATATGTCAACGAAATTGATTCAGTCTCAGTTGATCAGGAAATAATTTCAATTCACAGCAAGCCAATAATCTACTTTAAAGCGTCTCGCACGCGTTTAACTTAATTTTTTTATTGCTACCTAAAAAATGTTGTTTGTAACAACTAGTGAGGAGTGTCGTTAATGCGGAACTAACAAGACATTTCTCTGTTTCTTAGAATTCAATTAAGTTATTTGTATAATTGTTGGCGGAATGAAAATTATAAATAAATTTGTCAGATGAGTCTACATCCCTTGCAATCAATTTTACACACAATATTAAATACCTGAACACCACATGTCGCGTACGCTGCAAAAAAATTCTTCGAATTGACGAGCGAACAAAGTCTCCATAGAAGTGTCAAGCTCATTAAAATCGGAATCTCTTAATAATTCAAACCACAAACTTTTCATATGTTACACTTAAAAAATTTACAATTTTTAAGGATGGGCAAGAGACATACACAAAACTATTCAGCTGTCTGCTTCTTGTGCGCTGAGTGCATAAAATTAAATTATTCAAGCTGAAGGTCGATCTGATCGAAACGCTCAACAATTGCGATCGATTTAATATTTTTAAAAAACATCTAATTCAATAATAATTATCCAACCGAAATGTTTTATTGCAACAAAAGTCACTTCTATGCTCGAAAAAGTCGGTGAAGGTGTTGGCACTACTTATGGCAGACATAACTAATTTATTTTTTTACAGTCTACTCGATCACCGAATCTTTTTGAAATTTCTCCACGTCCATTCACTGTAACGACATCTCCAGACCAAACGCGCGGTCAATTCAGTAGCTTTGGATTCGAAGCGAACCCTTACAAGTTCGCACCTGCAGCACAGCAACAGCAACCAGCCAGAGTAAACCCATTTCAAGACGCTTCTGGATATGAAGAGGTAGGTTTGATTTTAATAATTTTGCGTTAGTGTCCCACGCCCGTTTAATTCACCTTTTAATCTGTCAAATGCTAAATGGCAAAATTGTGCCGTCTGAGTCACGCGAATAGAAAAGAAGCGACAATAAGTTTCGTCTTCAGGGTTTCTTATTATAATTTTAACTGTAATGCGTACCTAATTCTACATTTTCGGCTGTCTACTATGTGGGCTGAAAAAGTTTATTTGGCATTTCCTGTATGCCGCACACTTATTTAACAAGCCATTAATTTCAAATCAATAACAATTTTGCAGGATGAGTACGAGGATCGTCAGGCGTACGTCAATCCACAAAGATCGCGTGTTCGTGGATCAGCACTAAAAATAGTCGATGAATCGAAGAGCGTTAAAAATACAAACGAAAATTCTCAAAGCCAGGGGGCAAGAAATCAGAGCAATAGAGATAAATTACGAGAAAATTTACGCCAGCGACCGACGACTGTTAATACCACTCCCGAATCGACTACAGCTGCGCAGGCGACGAGGCGATCGGCAACGACCACGGTTAGATCGGAAAAAGAACAGAAAAGATCACGATATTCGCCCATTACAAGGTAAAACGAATTTTTAATACTCTAAAGAATGCTCAAAACTTGATTTAAAAATTTATTGCTAATTTTGTAACATTTTTTTGCATTAAATAATTTTTAAAATTGTTTCCTTATCCACTCACAGCTTTTTATTTAATCACTTGCATAAAAAATTTGCATTGCACATTTAATAAAATTTTATTTTCCATGTTGGATATTTTTTTTAGAAGCACGACATCCAAACGGCCTCAACCCAATAGCAAACTTCAACAACAGCAAGCTGAACCAGATATTGAATACAATGATCAAACGTATTCGTTTAGCAAAAATAGTAAAGTGAAATCGCCAGGTTATGATTTGAATGTTAAACCGCTTCAATATCAAGTGAATATTTCACATAGTGAGAGTGACAGAAATGATTTGAGTGTAAAGTCATTGGACGATGGTCGGCGGGGTTTTAATGAAAATTCTGCTGAAGAAGAAGATGATATTGAATATCTTGAGGATTATGAGGAAGATTATGGGGTGATTTTGAGTGAAGATGATCGAATTAAGAAGGAAAAAGTCACAACTGAAATTCCTAAAATTGCAACAACTCAAACTCCTTCAACAACCAATAAACCAGACGATCATACAGTAATTATTTTTGACAACTTTATTCTTCCAAAAAATAATGAAAAAGTTGAAGAGACTCCCGAAGAAGAGTCTGACGACACTGAGTATGAATACGAATATATTGATGAAGTTGAAACAACTGAGAGACCTCAGACCACAAAAACGCCTGAAAAGATCGAGATTACGACATTCCGTGATCCAAAGAGGATTTTGAGTGAAGCCGTTGTGTCCGTCGTGACATCTAAAACAGTCGTTAACGGATCAATGCCAAATGAAAATGAAGAAGAAAATATAAAAACCACAACCGAACCCGAAAATTATCCTTCAACTGTCAAACCAATTACAAAGTCCACGACCGACAATTATTTTGTAATTGCGTCAGTTCAAACGAGTCGATCGGTATCAGGTGCTCACTTCCTTCCATTCCCTCACGTGGAGCAGAGAGAAACGATTCAAACTCGTGCGGAATTAATTAGCAAAAAATTGAAAGAAGAAAGTGCCGCCGACAGTCCAATAACAACAACAACTCAAATTCCAGAGGCTGAAAATGTTTCGGCTGAAGAAGAAGACATTGATTATCATTTATACGCATCGACAACGAGTGCTACTTTCGAAGAACAGCCAACAACTCTTCCAACCACCTTCCGTAATTCACCGCTTCCGTCGACTGAAAGCATCATCGATAAACTTGATGGCATTCAATCGGACCTTTCTCTTGGTGTCTTGAGTGGAGAGTTTCCAATTTTGAAAGACACGTCGTCGAAGAAAATAAAAACTACTTCAACAACTTCGGAAGCACCGCAAGCAACTGAAATCAGTACAACAGTGAAGCCACTCGTGCTGATAAGAAAATTTAGTCCAAAATCGACAACTGTAAAACCAACACTCACAACGAAAGCAGTACGCACCACCACAACGGAAGAGCCGGTGACAACAACATCAAATAGCGCGTCGGAATCAAATCGTGTCAATAAAAAAATTACTTTCGATGCGATTGAAACTGATGACTTGGATGGTCTTTTGCCTCCCGGTTATAAGCCTAGAAATTCATTTAAAAATAAAAAGTTTGGAGCAACATCTCAACCACAAATCGTTAAAGAAGAGCTTTTAACTGGAAAGGTTCGAAATGCCACAATTAGCAGATCATTCAAGTCGCAACCTTCAAGTCAAGACGTAAAGTTCAAGAGTAAAGAAAAAGAAGAAACTTCAAAGAAAAATTCCAACAAGTTATTTGATAGTGACGCAATTGATATTAGCAAGTTTTTGCCAGCTGACTTTAAGGTCAGCAAAAAAGAGAATGAGAGTCTTGCTGTTATTCCATTAGATTCTGAAGACATCAGTAAATTCTTGCCACCTGGATTTAAGCTTAAAACTTCAAGTGATTCGACGACTGAAAAGCCAACAATTCAATTCGTTGCTGAAAAGGATATTAATAAATTTTTACCTCCTGGATACAAGCCACCAGTGGAGGAAGAAAAAGAAGATAAAAAAATTGACTTGAGCAGTATTTTCAGTAAAATAAAATTCCAGGAACCGGTAGCACTTCTTCCACCTGGTTTTAAAGAAGTTAAAGCTGATGAAACGCCATCTTCACTTCTTCCGACAGGATTTAAGGAAGAAAAAGTAACAGAATCAACAACAACAAAATCTAACAAACTTATTTTCCCAACTCGACCTTACAAAATACCATCACGAACTACCACCCCAAAAACACTTAACAATGAAGGTCCCAAGCCACCAAAATCATCGCAAAATGATGGTCCTAAACCACCTGAAATCATTATTAAGAAGGGACCTCCAACCAGAGCCACCACTGAATTTACTGGCTGGCCATCAAAAGCTACAACTCCACTTTCGATCGAAAAAATTTTAGAACTTCAAAAGAATGCCGAACGAATTAATATCGCTGACATTTTATTCACTTCAACAACTGAAGGAACAACTAGTACGACCACTACCACAACCACTACCACCACAACAACAACAACAACCCCAAGACCTCGAGAAGCAACTGTTTGCAATGAAGACTGCAGTTTAGCTGCAACAATTAGAATTATCGATGGTGTCGAATGGTCGCCTGAGCTTTTGACTCATCACACTGAAGAGTACAAGAAACTCGCTTCAGATCTTGAAACAAGCCTCAATGAAGTGTATCTAAATTCTCCAATGCTCAGGAAATGGTTTAAAGGCGTTCGAATTGACAGTTTCAGTAAAGGAAGTGTTTTAGTTGATTATTTCATTGAACTTAATCAATTGCCCGAAGAAATGAACACCACAGAAATTAAGAGAATTTTCCACGATGCACTTGAACCAGTTAATATGCAAAATACACCAGAATTTGAAGACGAAGGATTGCCACAACCAATTGTTAAAGAAGCATATAGATTGGGTGATTATGTTGTGGATCCATCATCGACTGACTTTATTGGTGAGATTTTAAATAATTTTAAAATTAATTAAATTTCAACTCTTTCTTTTAGTTATTCAAAAAGTTGCCGAGTATTCGCCTGATGAAGATGAAAATGCACTTCTTCCACAATGGGCCATTGCTATGATATCCATTGGTGTGTTATCATTGGTTTGTGTCATAATGTTTGGTGTTGCTGTGGTAAGTTGGGAATTTTTTGTAAGGAATGGAAAAATCAAAAAGAAATTTCAGCTCATAAGCCGAAAGAAGGCAGCCATGAAAAAGGTACCAACACCGCTCACCGCCGACATGCTAAATGAGCTCAATAAAAATCACATGGGTGGATTAGAAAATTACGGAGCGGAAGATATCTATAATGTTGAAGACACGTGGGATGATCGACGAGAAACGAAGCCTAAAGTAAAAGTAAGTTTTAAATTCTTAAATTTTAAATTTATAACAAAATTAAATTTTTAGCGAGCGCCAGCAAATGCATCGCCAAACTTGTACGATAGCTGGCGTTCTCAACACATTCAGCGCTATCAAACTGACGAGTTTTACAATTATGACTCACACGATCCCTACAATGACTATCAACCAAAGCATTTCCCTGTTCAGCACAGTAACAACCCATACAGCAGCAGCTCCACAAGTCGATTTGCTGAGGCAAATAACTGGAATGACGGATGGGATGATCCACCCTATCCCCAGCACGAACAAAAACATTCTAGAAAGTTTTATCGAGATTATGATCCACACTTCTAAGTGCGTAGAAAATAAGAAAATTATTCGTCGAGATTTAATGTAAATAAGAAAAGGAAGAAGATCAAAAATAAATAAATTATTTAAACTTTTTAGGAAGAAATTCATGACTCGATTTTTTTTAAGGTTTACCAACAACAACAACATCTTTATTCTTCATTTTTTATGTTCCCTTTTTTCTCTTCGAAAATTGTACATTCATATCATCAATAATTGTTAGTAAATTTTCATAATTTGATTATTTGAATATTTTTTTGTCTTTTAAGGTAGGAATATCATAAGGATTAATTGTATTCTGAGCAAGATTTGACATATTTTTTTAAGTAATGCTTAACATCATCTCTTTGTTTGCATGTGTGTGGTCACAAACTAGTTAAATAGACTTTTTATTATACCTTTAATTGTCCATAGAGATTATTTTATTAGAATATTTTTAAACTTTCAATCTAAAGCATCTGCTACTCTCAAATTGCAACTTCTACAATATTATTTCTAAATTTCAGCATAAGCTGCATCAATTGTGTGGACTTCAGCATTCTACAAATCTACTAAAAATACTTTAATATATTTTATTCATTTATTTTTTGTTTGTTTGACCCCATAAACCAGCATATGTTTGACTTTTCAAGAAAATGTACAAAGAAATGAAAAGTTCTGCGATAAAAGTTTTTTTTAGAAAATTAGGAGCAATTTTCAGCTTGTTTTTCGTTGGATGGAAAGAACATTTAACAAGGGAAGCGATGCTAGTTATTGTCGATTCACAATAACAGCGAGAATACAATTTTTGAATTTTTTAAAATTTGAGAGAACTTTCAAAGAGGTTGGGAATGGCTTTTGAGAAAAACAGTTGAATTTTTAAAAATTATAAGTTTTCAATTTTTTTAACTATTTTCTTAAAGTGATTTGATTAATTATAAAGATTTTTTGACCACCCTCAACCTCTCAAAAATTTCAAATGTTTTCGGTAATCGAACTAAATTTGATCAAAAACATCTCATTTCAATTTACTTCATTATATGCTTCATCTCTTGGTTCATAACTCGTTAAATAGTGACATTCAAATTTTACAATCATTTTTTTTTCGTTAAATGGGATATGCTGATTCAAAATTCATCATATTTAATAATTTAAGAAGAAAGGGTGAAAATTTGAAATTTCTTCGTACAACGCAATGCACAAGGGAAGGTCTTAAAAATTAGTTGGGACTTGCAACATCGAATCTATTTATAAAGTTTTTTTTGATTGAGTCAGCAATTCATAGATTATAGATTTTAGACAGAATGTAAAGACTAAAGCTAATTTTTTTTTTCTGGGGGAGAGAAAATTTGATAAAACTTTCTTTGCATTTTTTGCATCAATTTCTTGAATTATTATTACTATAAATACACATGGATAATAAAATTTTCAGCATCATTTTTTTTTTCAATAAAATTCTCACATGATTTTTTTTGATATTTTATAGACAAAAAGATTGAATAAATTTTCAATGGCAATCTTCAATAGATTTTTTAAAAATCTCAAAAACTTTCATTCCTTCCGACCTTCTTAAACGCATTCAATTATGATTAATCAAGCAAGTTAGTATCTTGGGGGTTTTACTTGCACACATTAAATTTTTAAACTACAATAATTTTCATATCGAGTCGAAATTCCTCAAAAAACATCTAGACATCAATATCTCGTTAATATGTTGATGGAAATTGCTTCATCTCAAATGTTAAACGAAACTAAACAAAACCTCAAAATTTGATGCGACAAAATGGAAGAAAATTTGCAGCCATTCAAATTTTCTCTCATTTTGACTTATTTTATTTATTTTTGGATATTCATATTTTAAATATTTTGTAAGTATGACCATGATACAAAGACCAAATTCAATAGTTTTATAACATTAATTTTTTATTAATATAGTTTTTCAATGCAGCATGTAATTTCGTATGTATATGACCATGTAGTTGTGAATTTTCTTCGTTCTATAAATGCCTAAAAATCCTTACGCATTCATGATGTTTTTAAGTTAAATGAGATAACTTGCAAATATTTTTACTGTATTCCCATATTATAGTCAGATATATTTTATTTCGAATAAAAGCTCATCATTACAAGGTATTTGAGCTCAATAATACATTTAAGCTTTCAACTTAAATATTTTTCAAAAACTTATAATACGTTGAGAGAGATTTAAAAATTCTAATGTCTTTTTGCAACAACGGTGAAGTTAATTCTGTTTAAGAAATTAACAAGCTATCGCAAATCGACCTAAATTAAAATACTTCTCATCATCAATGAGACAAATGTAGAATTTCAGCAAGAAGTGGTTCCATATTTATTTTCTGTTGTGTTTTTGGCATTTAGTTTACTCCTCTTCTTCATCTTGATAGGAGACATAACGTACCGCTGATCGATCTCCCGTTATCAGTTGCTAAATATTTAAAATTTAAAATTATTTTCATGTGTAAAAAATAGCAAAAAATCAAAAAAAAGCAAAAATAAAAATGTTTTAATTTAATTTTATTAAAATATAATTCTTAAACAATAAAAGTAAATGAACATAAAATTTAATCAACCGATGCATGTCAAGTTTTATTATTATTTTCCTCGCATACATCAAAAGCGTCATTAACAACACCACCATCACACTCATTGTCGTCACCCACCTTCTTTTCTTCCTTTGTTGGAGGCGCTTTCAGGAGCAGTAGTAATGGTGCATAACAGAAACATAAAATTCCTATACCAAACATCATCCACTCGAATCCAATATTTTTCACCAACGTTCCACTGCGAAAATGAATGAAATCAATATCAAGTGAGGAATTCGACCCTCGATAATTATTTGTTTGCATTCAAGTGTGTCCACTTAAGGATTTCTTTGTGTGTGCGTGTGAAAGTGCTCGAGAAAAGGGACTAAAATATGTGTGTTTGATTAAATTTACCTTAATGCTGGCCCAATTGCAAAGCCCAAACAAAAAGCGACATCGCCCAATGCATAAACACTTCCATAGACCGCTGAATGCCTGATGTCAACTAAATATCCTAGTTCGGGCATCATGCATGAGTCAACCATACCAATCGCAAATCCAAGTCCAGCATTAGGGAGAAATAGGTGATAAATTTGCGTTGATGCTGGAATCTAATTTAAATATTTTTTAAATAACGTTTGTTAATTTGTGACTAGTTCTTACGGCAATCAAACAAGCTCCAATCATGACCAATCCAATTAAAGCCGCTCTCCATCTGCCAATTTTATGTCCTAGTGGTCCAAATAAATTTGTTCCGATGAGATAACTGATCGATGCGGGTAAGAAAGTCACGCCTTGTTGCCACCTCGAAGCATCCATATGATCCATCATCCAAATGGGCAGAGAAGGTTCAAGCATTGCAATGCCCATGTTGGCAAAAGTGATGGCACCAGCCGCGACGAGAATGTATGGATCCATGATGAGTGCCTTAAGTGATGGCGCTTCTGTTTCGCAAAAGTTCACCGATGGTTGAAGCATGAAAAGCTGAAGACAACCGTCACCAAGTGCAAGGAAGGATAGAATCAAAAATGGCGCTGTTTTGCCTACAAACTCGTACATGAATCCTCCAAATGGTGGACCTTAATTTATAAATTTTTAAAAACCGTTAAATTTTGAATTTAAAAAATTCACCTATCAACACTCCCAATGCAAGACCGCCCAACGCAATTCCCATGGCATTTCCTCTCTCCTTATCATCCGTATATCGATCAGCTAACATGCCCATACCCGATACCGAGGAACAAGACGAACCAATTCCTTGAAGTGCTCGAGCAATAAACAACACTGGATATGTTCGTCCGAAGGCAAATACTAGAGCACAAAAAAGATTAAAAATCTTGAAAATAATTTAAAAATTTATTTACTCACTTAGGGTCGAGAAGAACATGATAACAAAGCCTGCAAACATTGGAATGCTGACGATACAGGATGTAATAGAAAGTTTGTTTAATTTCGATTAAAAAATCTCACCTGTAACCGATTCTAAAGGGACACAAATAAAGAAGGATTTTAGTAAATATTTATGAGATTGTTGATTTTGTGGACATACTTGTGAGTTAGAGGTCCAACAATGGGATTCGATAAGAGTTGAACGAATGCTTTAGAAGCAAACATCAAACCAATTTCGGCCGTTTCATCCACGAGTTCTTTGTGGCGTTCTTCCTTCTCCGCATACCAGCTAGTGTTGTCTGAAAATTGAATTTTATTAATTTAATTTAATTAACATTAATTAATGCTCACCATAACCAATAGTCGTTCCATCATCACCTTCATAGCCACTAGTAACTGGTTTCGGCGGTTCTTTAGGAAAACTCGATAGTGGTGCATCGGGATGGCGGATATCATAAATGAATTCAGGAATGATAGGAACTGCGAAATGAATAAAATTAAGTGCAATTTAATCAAGGAGAAAATAGTAAATTCCCAACAATAAATCATTTAAACATTTATCTGAACGTATGTGTGTGAGAAAATTCAAGATATTTCACCCTCAAAGACCTCGAGCAGCATATTCTACTTCAACAAATGATTGCAAATAGAAAAAAGTGTTTAATAAAACATGAAGCATTCGACTTTTTATCTTCTTCTTCCTCCCCTCTTCCACTTTTTTCTGCACTCACTGACTAAACATTAAATAGAAAGTGGTTGAGTGGAAAAATCACCATCAGGGTGAGAATTTATGTTTGATTTATTCTCAGTTGTCTTTTGACCATTTCTTTCTTTTAAATTGTGTGTCATGTTGAAATTCAGTGGGATTTAAAGATTTTCAGTTTTTAAAGACGCAGGAAAATCTAAAAATTTTCAACCTCACCAAAAAAATTGTTTCGAGCGATAAGAAAAATGAGAGTGTAGGTCTGATAATAAATAGAAAATTTATGCACATATTATTAACAGCATTAAATATAACTAACACGATACATTAAACAGAATCGTATAAATGGCTATCATCCTCTATAGCATGTGATTTTATTTGCACAATTCCTTAGGTTTTATTTTTCATCTTCTTTGCTTTAAGTAACATTTTATGTTCTCTTCTCGCCACACTTCGCAATCGATCGTCTTTTTCTCTCTCCTTCGAGCACGAGATGAGAAATGATGATGGATATTCTCGAGCTAGGTGTAAATGTACTTAAGTTAATTGATATTAAAAAACCAAATTAACTGTCGCAGTGACTGACTAACTTCACTCTCATTACGTGATTTAATGACTTTTTAAACCACTTCGCTTAGTGATTCACTGCACCATGACCCAATTATGAGTGAAAGTGCTTCCGGAAAAGAGAAGAAGAAAGTTTTTTGTAAAAAAAGTGTCGGCGAAGGAAATGTGCTGAAGAAGACGAGAACAATATTGCAAATATGAGTAATGGAATTAATTTTCCTTCAACTCGTCTCGACTCGTGCTCGCAACAGTGATGAAAGGGAGGAAAATTAGCAAAAGCACTTTTCTTATTCTTTTAGCAGCAATTATTGTTAAATCAAGTGAAAATTGTATGTTTATAGTGATGGTAAATCCATTAAACATTTCAGCGTACAGCACACATATTGAGATTCATGTTATTGGCTTACATTATATTGACTCAACACCATTTATTGCAGTTGAATAAACTTTTATTGAAAAGAAATTCAAATTATATTGAAAAGAAGGCGCATGATGACAACATGCGACACTATGCTAAGGGTTGTAAAGTCTTTAAGTTATGTTACAGTTGGAATTAATTTTATGAGGATTTAAATTCAATATTGATCTTTTCAATAAACTGAAGCAAATTGATTTGATGTAAATTTATTATGCATTGAAATTTTAAAATCATATTTAATTTTTGTTTAAATCAATTTTCTCCACCCTTAGAGTCCATTTAGTCAAAAGATCCCCAAAAGAGTATTTAAATGACATCTTTTCAAAATTAAAGGAAACGAGAGAGATGAAAAAGATGAAAGTGATTTGTCTCTGCGTTCGAAATCATGAAAGACGAAAGTTTTTAAAAAGTTGACAATAGAATGAAGATGAGAAAACCCTCGAGACATTTAACAAACTTTCTTTCTCTCAAAAGAGAGAACGCATTCAACAGTTAGTTCATGCTATCGCCAACTCAACTGTACTTGTTGAGTCGAAAGAGGATTTGCAATAAAAAAAGAACTCACCGACAACGGTTAAGAGCATGTTGTCCAACAGTAAAGCAATTGCGACGATGACAAGTACCAATCTTCTTGATCCACGCCATCGAACCATCCATGTCTTGAATTGATTCCATTGTGAGGTGCATTCTGTACTTTCACCCTTGCCGGGTGCACTTTCAATGCTGGCGCTATGATATTGTGGTGGGTAAATTGAGTGATGCTGTGGAGGCGGTTGTTGTTGCTGTGGATTTCTAAATGGATTGTTCGGACTCGACTTTAGTTCGGTCTGTTGAACACCCTCTTCCGATGTTTGCATTACTGTTGTGGCCCTCTAAATGTGGCTGCTATGTCTGAAAATATAAAGGTTGAAAATTCAACGTCTTTTTTTAATTTAAATATTATTTAAACGGTGACGTTTTATTTTTAAGAAACCTTGCCTCGATTTTTCCACTTAATCGCATTATAATTTTTTTTATCCCTCAACAATTGTCATTGACAACAACGACAATGCCTTCCGATGGAATCTGTCAGGATTATCATTTACTTTACTGCCTTTTCCCTTCTCTCCCTCACATCACTCCTATAATCATCTCGTAATAGAGAAAGGAGATTGATTGTCAAGGTATTTATGATGATAGCGAGGTAAAAGTGAGTAATTGGAGAAATATTCTTTCGCTTTAAGAGAGTTATTGCGAGCATCGTGGGAATTGTGGTTTGATTACTTAAGAAGAGATTTGAGGGAAAAATATTTTAATTGAGGACTTTGTTAAATTACAAATTATACTTGAGGATATTAAAAAAATTGATAAAAATGACCTGTGGGAATTTCACTAATAAATTAAAGAGTTTTCACGTCTCCGAGCGTCAAAGATGAATTTACAATATTTTTTCATTCTTCTCGCACACACACTCTTAAAATTCATCACAATTTTCCCCCGTCAAAATTTAATTAAATTCATGAAAGCGAGAGGAGGATTTCTCACTTTATTCAAAAAAAAGTGACATCATCAACAATCAATGGAGAAGAGATAAAAATGTGTGAATTTGACATATTATTTTTATCTCTCTCACTCATATCGATCCATTTCAATTCTCGGCATCTCATCTACAGATGATTTTTCATACTCATCAACCGTAGAGTCACTTCAGAGTAAAACTCTCGTTTTCCAGCTCATTTCAGTGTCAATAGATTGACAAAATTATTATTGTTGGGAAATTAGTTCATGAAAATTAAATTTACTCCGTCGTCCTGTGCTTGTCGACATAAGACTAACTTTAAATTTTGTACATGCATGTTTACACAAAAAATAATAATAATTTTTATGATAAAGTTGAATCAATTGAGATTGAGAGGGGTGAAAAATAACAAAAGACTTTTAAATAATTTTCAAAAATTCTTAAAAATAATTTTTAGTTAAATTTTTCATTTTTTAATATGAAAATTTTTTCAGAGTGTTCAACCCCTTTAATTGTGACAATAAATAGAACACAAGAAGACGAAAAAATCTCCATCTCTCAAGTCAGATACTGAGTTAATTGAGAGTGCGAGTTATAATTTAATTTTCCAGAAAATTTGTTGTAAATTTTCCTAGCATCATCATCGTCACTCGGAAAAGATGTTGAAAATCAGAGGCAAAAGGCATTTAATTTTCCCTTCTACGAGACAATTTCCATTACACCAATTTTCACCATCTCCAATGTTTCTAATTGAAATGAAATTAAGGGAATAATTGAAAAAATATTAACTAGAACTTCTTTCGAGTGAGTGATAGGCAATGCTTAAATGTGTCTGCTTTTGATGGAAAATCGAATTTTAATTGAACTTTAAAATTCGTTGAATGTGACATTTTTGTTCATTTTCACCTTTAATCGTCTTTTATTTGTTCTACAAAAAAAACTTTTCTAGTTTGTTCTGCGGTTTTTCTTGGTTTTTTGTCTCATTTAAATATTTTTGCTCTCATTTTGACGGAAGGAAGAAAAAAAGGTTCAGCTACCTTTTGAACTTTTAAAGTTAGATGTTCACATTAATTAAAACAAGGAAACATTTAGAGGATAAAAGCGAGTCTGATATTCTTTAAAGAGTGCAATGAGAAAGAAATTTTCGTGCATAGACTTAAATTAAAAAAATCACGCAAGTCGAAAAAATTTAATTTGATTGAAAAACTTCAAGGATCAAAAATATTTGAGGATAAATATTTTAAGTTTCAGATGCAAATAAGAGATTTTAACTTAATTGACTTTAAATATAAAACGGATTATCAAGATTTATTTAATTAAAATGGAATTGAGATCTTTTAATCTCTTTCAATGTCAATAAAAATCATAAATTTTTACATCAAAATAAAAATTCACTTGTAAGAAATTTCTCGCACTCACGACCTCATTCACAATAATTGGCACTTAGGTTAACATATGTGAGAACTTGGATGTGCAATTTCATAGAGTAATTAATTTGCAACTTGGCGCTTTAATTTGTTAGACAGAGAAAAAAATTTCTTAATGAATGAGCTGAGTATCATGCATCATAAAGTCACACTAATTCACTTAATGCATATTAAAGTTTTTTTGCGACAATTTATTTCAATATCACCATCAATTAATTGCTTCCTATTTAAGTATTTAGTATATATTTTAAGCATGTATGAAAGAACCCGCAAAAATTTATTTCAAAAGTTTTGGTTTGGCTTCTTTTAATTCTTCAATTTTTATCTAAATTCGAGCAGTAAAAATTATAATTTAGGAAGAAAATAAAATTTATCAACGTAATCAAAACGATTTTTACACTTATTTTCTGCGTCTCAAAATATTTTTTAGGTTAATGAAAATTCACATTTTCACCTTTTTTTACTTTTTCATAAAACAGTTTATTTTATTCAAATTATCAATAATCAATTAACGCAATTTAAACAATTTAATGATGATACCCGTAGTAATTAACGTCCAAATATACACTGAGAATATATTTGAGATTAAGTTAACATTTTATATGTTTTCAGAGAATGAGAAGAAAAAAGTTTTTTGTGGAGAAAAAGAGAGAACATAAGGTAGATACAATTGCCGTAATATCTCATGTATCAAAAGAGACAAAATGAGTGTGTCTTTGTCATTTATGTGAGAGAAAATTCTCTCATGATATCTGTTGATTGTTTACTTTTTGCCGTAGCCCGCATCACATTCACCGACGGAGTTGAAGGAAGATTTTCACATGGATGATTTTGAGTCAAAAGAAACTAAACTTTAACTGTCAATTACAAGTTCTTAAAATATCTGCAAATGACAAATTAAAGTTTAACTCCTAATGACCTATGCTCCAAATTATCTATTCACTTGAATTTATTTTTTATTGTTCCTCTTTAATCACATTTTTTGTCTCGAGAAAAACAACTGTCATAACATTTGTGAGTTGCGGTGAAGTTTATGTATAGTTGAGTAAATATTGTTGGTAGCACTTGTTAGTTAAAGAGTTGCGATGAGCGCTCATCGATTATTTTTTATTATTGAGAAATCACCCAGAAATATTTTAATTCATTTTTATGTCTTTTGATATTTTTTTGTCATGTCGTACAAAAAAAATCTTCAGTCGAAAAAAAGCTCAAAAAAATTAAAATTTTACTCACTTCTAATAAACGCATTTGTTGAAAAAAATGTTGTAAAATTAACTGCTGATACTGTTGTTCGATTTTTAATTTAATTCAAATTTGTCAGTCCACTGGAAGTAAAAATAAATTTTAGATTTTAAAAATTGGATATTTAATAAACTTAAATTTATTATTTGAAGAGTTTAAATTTGAATTTATTTTAAAATATATTTTTTATCAACATTTCTCATCATCCCAAATTTTGATCTTCAAATAAAACTAGAATTATTTCTTAGTCTTTTCAACTTACTTGTGAGAAGCTTTCCGATGGATCCAGTTGCAGAACTATTAGAAACACACAAAAAAAATACATTGAAAAGTTTGTGGAAAATTTAATTTTTAACAGAAATTATAATTTTTCACAAACTTTCTCTTTTAATTTTTCCCTCACGAGAAATCGTTTAAAAAAATAATTTTTATTGTCGCACTTGAGCAAACAACTAAACACAATTAATTTTCACAATTTGTCTCGTGTAGATGAACTTTTTGTGTGAGTGAGGAAGAGCATCAAGTGGTTGTTAAATGAAATTATAAAATGTGCATTTGAGGACATAATAAAAATTATAACAACTAAAAAGTGAAATAATATAAAGTCACTCGAGACAAATTAATTGATTTCACTTTAAAACTTTTTCTTACACTTTTCCTTCAGAACCTTCCACTTGCACCACTTCTTGCGACGAGATCTTGTCTCGTACTGAACGTTAGAACAAGAAATGGCAAATAAAAAATTCGCATTTTCACTGTTGAAATGTCGGAAGAAAAAAAGGATGAAAACCCGAAGCCGATGATTGTTCGGAGTCCCTCCTGAATACGATTCACGCACTCACACGCACACAATTGCTTCGGTGGTGGTTATGCAATATTGTTAAGGGTAGAAAAAAATACCCCTACATGACTGCCAGTCACGAAGTCACTCAACTCGGCTTCGCGAAGAATTTTCTCAACATATTTTCCTCTCCCTCCATTTTCAGATCCATTACAATCATCACCATCATTACGAATGTCTTCGGAGATTCACATAAGCGGATTTGAGCGAGCGAGTGAAGCAACAGAAAAATGGTAAAAGATTTATTTTATTGCTATTTTATTCCATTTGCAATGCACGCAGTGACAGCGATACACAGAGCATAAAAATGTCCAGTTGAGTCAATTATAAAAGGAAAATGCAATGAGAATTTATTTAGAAGCTATCACTGTCTTCTTATTTTTTCCCTTTAATACCATTTGATTTTTTTTTTGGTGGATGAATTTTTATGGTGGAAAAGAAAAGTTTAGATTTTAAAATTTTATTAAAATATTTTTTGGCTGACTATGACTGTAAAATTCAATTTTAAAATTTAAGTTTATATTTTTGAAATACTGTTAAAGATTGACCGAAAAAATGTATTTAAATATATTTTTAGAAATTTTAATTTTTTTCAATTTTTACTTTTTAATCAATTTTCACTCCATCTTAATATCGATCGGAAATTCTATTAAAAATTCTTCGACCCTTCATTAAAACTTAAGTGAAAAAATCGCATCCTTACTAATGAAGGACTAACATGAAAAGTCACGTGATTTGAAGGAGAATAAAAAAAATCCGCTGGAATTCAATTGTAAAAAGCTTTTTGATGTACATTCAATTGATGATGGAAATTATTATTGGTTTCTTCACTTCTTTCTCTCTCTCGCTCAATTATAATGGCATTTTTTTCACGCCATCGTCTGAGTGCCGAAAGAGGTGGAGGAGAGCGTAGACAAAGTTATATCGAAGCATCTCTCAAACAGATAATTAAATTGACATTCCAACCACTTCAAGTGAGATGGAAAAAATTCTTCAAGAACATTTCCTCCTGTTGCTGCTCGATAAGATTAATAGTCGATCAGATCGATTAAGAAATATATTGAAAATCGATTTGCACTCCATTAAAAATAAAAATATCAATTTTTTATTACAAATTGCCACACATTAACCGAGAGAACAATTTTCCAAAAGATTAACTCGACGCGATTGAAAGAAGAGAGAAACGGACAAAAGCCATTCGATTCTTAAATTATTGAATTTTTCCATCTTCAAGAGAAATATGAACGCCCAAAAGAAGAGGGAAGAAGAAAATTTTATGCTTGAAGAGGAGATCAACACCCACACAATCATGATTATGAGCATGTGAGACACTCAATTTCACAATAATCAACATTGCTCATCTCTCTTTCTCAACATTCCTTTCGTTATTAAAGAAATTCCTAAATAGTTTCGTGAGAAAATTGAAAAATTTAAATGTCGTCGGCAATGATGATGGTTATGAGGCGGATGAGACGTCGACGAAACTCGATGGCATATTGTGTGCGTGTCTCATTCATTCTCCGATTAAATTATGCCAATGTCGATGGGTGTTGATTGCTTTTTTTTGCACTCACAACTTAATTGTTGTGTGCTCATTTATGGGGTTATATTGTAGAGAGAGAGAAGGAAAGTTTGTGTAGAATGTGAAAATATTTCATTTTCTATGGTTAGACACGAGTGAGCCGTTAACGATGAGGAAAATTTCTTATGCAATATATGAGATGAAAATATAATCGAGAAAATTTATCATCTCTTTATAGAGTCGCTCATAATGCATTGGTATGTCGAATTTTAATTAAAAAATTCTTCGATTAATTTTTGGAGGAATTTTTGAACATGATCAAATTTTAAATCCACTTATAATCAACATTTAACTAACCATGACATCAAACTATGATCTATGTTGTTTTCAAATCATCCTTGTCATACATAATTTACTATCTCCATGCATATTCGCTTAGAAAATAATTAAACTCTTTATCAGAGATTTTCTCATGTCATGTTAGCCTTTAATAAAAAAAATAAATGAAAAATTTGTGGCAAAAAATCATTTAACATTACGACCACTATGAGTGTGTATGAAGATGAATAGTCATGAGATGGCGCCCAAATATTTTATTGTAAGACATGATAAGAGGGACCTTTTCTATCATCTCCGTCATCATCATCCACTTGCCACTTAACTAGAGCAGAGACGTGAACGTATGCGGGAAGTGTGTGTATGGAAATTGATATACATCTCTCTCATGATGATGACGGATAAATTAAATTGCCGCTCAAAAAAATGTCAGTAGCATTGATGTGAGCACGCCATACACAAAAGGCAATTTCTCATTGATGATTTTTCATGAATATAATTTTTTCATTTCCACCCACCCTCTAATGAGGTCACAATGAGTGTGATGGAATTTATTCAATTTTCAGCATCCTTAGAGTGTGAACGAGAAATTAGTCGCAATTGATTATTTATTGAATGATGAAATGTACGTGAGAGTCATGTAAAGCACTTCCGCATATATCGACTTTAATTTAACACTTTTTAAGTCGCTATTCTTTTGCGGTGTGTGCCAGGAAGTTTTTACAATGCAATAAAAAATTGCTCTTAAGTGGACATGAAAAGTATGGACAAAATATGTGCCATGAAGTGAAATCCCCTTTTTTCGTAGCACTCTTTTATGATTTATTATGTGCACACACTGTAAATGGACTTTCGGTGAGGATATAAAGACGTTAGTTACAATTCATAAACTTTTATTCACACCCTGAAAAAATCCTTTCAATCTTCTTTTTCTTTTTTTAAAGTGAAAAAAAAAATTTCTGAGCCATTAAGCATCTGCACGAGTTTTTTCTGTGAGAACTTTTCACCATCAACTTAATACACACACTTAATTTTTTTTACCCTTTGAATTTTCAAAATCATAATTTAAGAGCTTAATACATTTACACTCATGTTAAATCAGAGATTACAAAAAAAATCAAAAAATTTACAAATTTAAAATTCAAAATTCTGACTGTCAAAAAATATTGAAATAAAAAATTACCATCCATTGTGCCTGCCTTTAACTCCCTCATTTCTCACAAAATAAAGATGTTCGAAAGAGCACAGAAAAAAAATATTAAGAAATAAAATGCCATCCACAACAATAAAAATTTCTCTTTCTCCTCAAATTGCTTTTTAAGGGCGCGCAAGAAATTCCTTTTTCTCCAGTCACTTCTCACTTCGGTTCTTTATTCGGTTTCAACATTCATGATCGGAATTTAAATATGAACTTTTCTCCCTCTCGCATTGTTGAATGTTGGGTCGCCCCTTCTCACTTATATTTGACATAAGCTTGAGAAAAATTATTGTGTGCATTATGAGCAACAAGTGTGTGAGAAAAATTTCTTCTTTTCCCTTTCCGGTAAAAAAAAAATTTCGATGCACGTGGCAAAATAATTTCTTAAAGATTATCTTCGAAAGGTGTTGCACAGTTTGTGATTGGTAGAATTTAGAAAAAATCACGCGACAATAACTTTCATAATTTTTTTTATGCTTCTGATTCCGCAAGGTTAGCAAAAAACATGTCTTTAAGACACGGATAGAATTTTATGCATCGTGTCATCATCATCAGCAGAAAAGATATTAAATCAAGTTGGAAATTGAATTAAAGTTTTGCTTTAGGGGTGTGAATGAAAACTAATCATTTTCAGGCTTGTTTTATGCGGGCATTGCCGGAAGGAAGTGGGTCAGAAATTAATTAAAAGTTCTCACTTTAATTGGATATATTCAATGGATTAAATTAAATAGAATATTTTAAATTGTGTCCTTAAAATTTCTCTCGCTCTCATTTTTTAAGGGTCTCTCTCTCTCTTTTGAAGGTCTCTCTCTCTCCTTCCAACATTTTTTCATCGAAGATCTCCAGCAAGTTTGAAGATAAAAAACTTTAATTTAATTGTTTTGTTGCGAAATTTCGCTTAATTATTGTAAATTCTGTTAAAATAGCATTAGGTAAGTTGAGGTCTCTTAGAATTTTATAAATAAAACGAGAAATTATTTGAATTTACGCGGAAAACTAAATCTTCATAAAAAATTTTTTCTCTGTAAGTTTAAAGATATTTTTCTGCGAAAAATTGCAAGAATTGCCATCAAAATGGATATCCACTACGATGTCAAATACGTCAATCATGATTATCGAATGATTCACTCGATTGCTGATATGGTCTCTAAAAGTCAGCTGACAGATTGTTCCTTAATTGCCGAAGGAAAGACTTTGCGAGCTCATCGTGTGATTTTAGGAGCTGCAAGTGACTATTTGCTGGTAATTTAAACTTTTCATCTCTTTACGCTCGAGTATTTAAATAAATTTTATCTTCCAGAATGCTTTTAACACTCTTCCCGAAGGAAATGAAAATGAATCGACTGTTTGCATCTTTGACAATGTACGCTACACGGATGTCTTTAATGTCGTCAAATTTATTTACACGGGCAAAGTGACATTGAGCGCAGAAAATACTGTTAGCTTTATTCGTGTTGGAAATATGCTGAAAGTTCGCGGAATCATTGGACTTGGAATTGACATCAAGAAAGAAAGTTCAGCAGGAACCGGAGAAGAAGAAGCTGGAACTTCTAAGGGTGTTAAGCGATCGCATGATAATGACGATGACGACAGTGAGAAAGAAGAGCCAACGAGACTTCCGACAAAACGAACTCGACGAAAGAAGGTCTATGTAGAATGCACAAACGTGTCAGAGACGGAAGAAGACGATTTGATGCATTGCAATTTTTGCAAGAAGAGCTTTAACAACAAGAGCACCCTCAACAATCATGAACGATTCTGCGAGAGTAAGTTTTTTTTGGTAATTTATAAAAAAAGTCTCACATTTTAAAATTTCAGAGAATCCCAACCGAAAAATTTCAACATGTCCAATTTGCGGTTTATGTGTTAAACCTGGTTCGATGACATTCCATAAGAAGAGTCAGCATGGCTATGTTCCAAAGTCCCGAAAGCGTCAATTAACAATTGTACCAGCACGCAAGAGCGACTTAAAAGTCAAATTGCCGCCCAAGAAGGCTAAGCAAGTTCCGACGAAGGATGACGTAGATTCGGATACTGACTCCGCCGAAGATCTCATTATGGACTAAATTAATTCAACATTATTTAACATTCAAAGCTTGTCTTTTACGTTTATTACGTTTCAATTTGTATCTCATGTGATTATTAATATTACTTGTTAGTCCATTGATAAATCTGAATAAATATTTATGCATGATTAATTATCTAATATCTGAATTGACTTCATAACATTTCAATCTTTGGTATTTCTGTTGCATGGGAAATGCTTAGAATTTCGTTTTCATCTTCCAATTGCTGTTGCTGCAGTCCGATGGTGAGATTGAGTTGCGAATTTCTTGTTTCAGCTGACACAGTTGGGGGCTTTAGACGTGATGGATCGAGCAGTGCTTGAATTTTTGACGCTTTCTTAGTTGGTGTACGATTTCTACTCGGTGACGTTCGTGATGAGTTTCGAGCTATTTTGGCACTGAATAAAACTTTCTTAATTTCATATCTTCGTAAAATTTTAATAAACTTACGCTTCAATCATTTTAAGCAATAAATGATGATACTTTTTATACTCCTCATCACCATACTCGCCCGGATCATAGCGAGCATGCTCGAAATTGTCACAATATTGATGAATAACTTTCTGTGAAGTTCCCGAGAGAAAGTTCATGAGAAATGGTCGAAGTGGTTGCGAGCCGCGAACAGCTGGAATTTCTTTCTCCAATAGTTTAAGGTCATCAACAGCCTTCATCCGATAATAGTATGGCGGAAGTTTAGATCCAGGCTTGAGAATGATTTTATCATCCATATCAAGCAATTGTGGTTCATAATATAATTTTCCAACGCAATCTAATCGTCTTTCAATTTCTTTACGAATATGATCCTTTCCACTATGACCAATGGGTGCGTGAGGAATGTGTCTAAAAACAAATTACAAAATTATTGATGAATTGAAAAAAAAACTCAAATTTCACTTTTTCTACCTCGATCTTAATGTAAATCTCGTTATTTGTCTTTTGGCAAACACTATGAAAATTGTTGCAATGAGAATGCATCCAGCAGCGAGTAATACGATTAAGCTACCTCCTAAATCTGAGAACTGCATCGTTTAAATCTAATTAATTTAATTTTTTTCTAAGTTAAAATTTTCTTTTGTTTTGTTTACGTGCAACTTGAATGTGACATGTGACATGAAAGTGACATTTGCGTAAAATTCAAAAAAAAAATCAGTTGAAACTTAAAACGTTCAATTCCGAAAGGGCAAAATAACAACAAAAACTCTAAAATTTTAGTGATAAGCGAAAACTTTAATTAAAGCGGAAAGTACGTCACAAATTCGTGATGTCTGTGTTGTACTCGATATTGGGCTTTCTAATTTTCGAGAATTTGGTCGAGTTATACCTAACATACCGGCAGGTAATTGAAAATATTATTGAAATATAACCACGTAATTGAAATTATTTAAATTTCAGCTTAAAGTTTACAAAACCAGTAAACAAGTTCCAGAAGAACTCAAAGATACACTTAAAGTTGAGACATTCGAAAAAGCTAGGTGAGAATTCCTTGCACGATTTAAATATTTTTCAATATGCTCAATAATATTTATTTATTGCAGAGTGTATGGCATCGACAAAGCTGAATATGAGATTTTTAAGTCAATATTGTGTGATATCATCGTAGTTTCCATAGAGCTTTACACGGGATTTATCGCATACTTGTGGAATGAAGCTATCGTGTACACGGGAAGATTTCATCTGAATCCAGCTAATGAAATTCACGTCTCGTGCATCTTTTTGCTTCTCGTCAACATCATCGGAGTTTTTAAGGATCTTCCGTTCAGCATCTACTCGACATTTGTGCTTGAAGAGAAACATGGATTTAATAAGCAAACAGCGGCGTTTTACATTAAGGATCAAATTAAGGGATTTGCAGTTGGTCAAGCCATTTCCATACCTATAGTCGCTGCAATCGTGTGGATTGTTCAAATTGGAGGCGATTATTTCTTCATTTGGTTGTGGGCATTTGTTGGAGTTGTGTCGATGGCATTGATCACCTTGTATCCACCACTCATTGCACCATTATTCGACAAGTTTAGACCACTTGAAGAAGGCAATTTGAGACAATCGATTGAGGAACTTGCTGCATCTTTGAAATTTCCCATTGGACAATTGCTCGTCGTTGAAGGATCTAAACGTTCTCATCACTCAAACGCATATTTTACTGGTTTATGGGGTGTTAAACGAATTGTACTTTTTGACACACTTCTCCTCAACAAAGGTATGCCTGATGAGAGTCAATTGGCTGAGGATGAAAAGGGAAAGGGCTGTACAGACTCGGAAGTTCTTGCAGTGCTGGCTCATGAGCTCGGACATTGGAAACTCGGACATATGACGAAGAACATTATCATCATGCAAGTTCAACTATTTTTAGTCTTCATGATGTTCTCGTATCTATTCAAGTTTGATGCTCTCTACGAAGCTGTTGGATTTACAAATGGAAAGCAACCAATTATTGTAAGGATTTTTAATTATTTTAAATGCTATTTTATTAAATTTATTCCTTTAAGGTTGGATTCCTCATTGTCATCATGTACGTTCTCGCACCATTCAATACCGTCGTGAGTTTCTGTATGACTCTCTTGTCGCGTAAATTTGAGTATCAAGCAGATTCATTCGCTAAGCAACTCGGATTTGCCGGTGAGCTTTGCAAATCACTCATAAAGCTTCACGTTGACAATCTTGGATTTCCCATTTATGGTAAGGCATAAAACAATATCAATAGGAATTTACTAATATGTTTATTTGATTTATTAGATTATTGGTACTCGAGTTGGAATCATTCGGTAAGATAATTTTATTAACAATTTTGAATATTTTTGATGATTGAAATTTAATTGACAGCATCCGACGCTTCTTCAGCGTATGAGTCGATTGAAAGATGATAGCGAGGATGAATTTGTGAAGAGTAAGCTCAACAAGAAAGTTAATTGAAAAACTTGCAGTCAGGATAAAACTTTTATAACTAGCCACAATTTAAGTTAATTTTCTTTCTCTATTTCGAAACTTTTATGGCACAAATTTTTGTTTATTTTTTAGCGAGAAGCAAGGACTGATTGAGTAAAATTCCATTCATGTCATAAATTTTTGTTATAATTTTCAAATAAATCTGAAATTAAATAAAAAATTAAAATCCATTAAAAAATTTTGTTCTATTCTGTTTTTTGTTCTAATTTTTATTGTTATAAGAGCGATTTTAAAAATTGAAAAAAAAACTTCCAGAGCTGATGAACATTAAAAACTGCGAAATAAAAAAAAAGATCTCAGCTTTTGTCTTAAGGGTGAATTTTCCTTCCAGCGCATGATCAATTTAAAAGGACGAAATGAAATTTAACGAAGGTAAAACTGCTGTTAGTTTTAGTCTATGAACGAGCAATGAAGAAGCAGGTCGCAAAAACATTTTCACCTCTTTTGTAGTCCATTGAAGTTTTTACACATTCTGATGCGATTATCATTTTTATACGTCAGCACACTCAACGCTCTTTTTTCTGTTCATTATCCTTCGGTCGGAAGGTAAAATGACAAACACTTTCGAACTGAAAGCTAGGGTTAAAGGCGGGCTCATAAAAGAAAATTTTTCCTCTCTTTAGCCGAGTGTTAAAAGTCCAACGTGTAGACATTTCATTAATTATGTATTCACTATAAACGTCCATGTACACACTCTTTGAATAGAGTACACACTTTATCCTCATACAAAAAAGAAGTCCCGTGTTAAAAAATTTCATTATCTTTTATCTTTTTGCGATATAGCGAGGATGTAAGTTGAATATCGTGCACTAGAATTTGTGACAATTTTTAAAGTTAAATTAAATTTTAAATTTTTTAATTTTAGCCTAATGATTTGGATATAAAAGTAAATCTTTACATTTTTTTGTGGCATAAATTCTAGAAAATAAATTTTTCTCATGAAAACGCCACAAAAAATCCGAAATTCACCTAAATATGCTTTATTCGATACTTCATCATGTGCATGCTTAGTTACAGAAACAAATTTTTTTTTCGCCAAATCAATAAAAAACTATTGCGATTGTTAAATCAGCGAATTGTAGAGTGAACAACGAAAATGTTCAATATTCATGTTGCGTTGAGTGAGTGAGGAAAAATCACTTCTAAAAAATTTTGTAAATTCCGGCATTCTGAGTACTTCTTTTTAAATGGATCATAACGAAATCTCAAAAGCTTTTGGTTTTTCCTATTTTCATAATGTTCCTATTGATTATTGGGAAAGTTTTCGAGTGCTTAATTTGACGGTTTTGCGGTTTTCCCTTTTCTGTTTACACGAAATGGGTTGAACTGCCTAAAAGTCAATAATTATTGTTCCTCAATGAATTCCGAATGATTTCAACGTCTTTGTGGAACGATTTGATGGCGGTGTTCTCAGTATTGGCATTAAAGGGAATTAAACTTTTACGTTTTGTTTCCACATCACTTAAAATCAAACCTTCATTTTCCCATGTTTAGATTTATTTATTTAAAGACATTGTTGAATCTCACGGGAGCATACTTGAATATATTTTTATGAATATTGAAATTGACAAAAAATAACTAGAACAAAAAAATCGTGAATGATAAGCACTAGAAAAAAAATATATGACGAAAACTTTTACTTGCTCTCTGATTTGAAAAGTTTCAACGATGAATTTCTTTTTTTCCTGAAAAACTTTTTTCTTTTTGCTCCTCTTCTTTCCCACATTATTTTTTCTTTCATTAAATTTTCCGTTTTTTGCTCTCTTCAACATACACACACGACTAACCGTGCGACTCATAAAAAAGAGCAAGGCAGTGTTCGTTGCGAAGGTTCATGCAAGCGCGGATGACATATAAAAATGTTTTTTAAATTTTTTATTTATTGCTTTTAAAGATTTTTAAAATTTTATTCGTGCTTGTCGATTTATATAAAAAACAAGATGGGTCTGCAAACGGCGTTGCCATTTCCAATAGCTCCGCATAGATTAGTACCCTACTCCGTTGCAATGGGCATTAGTGGCACTCCTGGCCGGCCATGAAGGACATTCTTCAAAAATCATCAATGTAAATCGATTCCTGATGCAATAACGACTTCAACGACATACATGAAGCCGCAGTTCTGAAAAATGGACATTATGGCAGTCCTGGCCGACCATGATGGACATTCCTCAAAAATCGTCAGTATCAATCGATTCCTGATGCACGGACGAGGTCAACGACATACATGAAGCCATAGGTCTGACAATGGACATTTTGGGCACTCCTGGTCGACCATGCTGGACCTTCTTCAAAATCATCAATGTCAATCGATTCCTGATCCAATGACGAGTTCAACGACATACATGAAGCCATAGTTCTGAAAAATGGACATTAGTGGCAGTCCTGGCCGTCCATGACGGACATTCCTCAAAAATCATCTATAGCAATCGATTCCTGGTCCAATCACGAGTTCAACGATACCCATGAAGCCATATAAGAGAAAATTTGTATGAAAAAGGACATTTTTGCACTCAGGGACGGTCCTTGAAGGGTCGTACCTCAAAACAAAATACTTCTTGCACAACTAGAGCCAAAACCCGATCTTTAGCTACAAACCCGAGTCAAATCCGACCAGCCGTTCTTGAGATATGCCGCCCACTAAGATCGTAAGAAAGTAAGAAAGTGAGAAAGTAAGATGACTTAAATGGCTCTAACTCCTCGTAGGATCAACCGATTTCAAATCTGTTTTCGCCAGTTTGTAGGGTTTGACTAGGCCTATCATTTGAGTATAAGTTTTGATATTGCACAATGTAATGTCTTGGCACTAGGGGTCGAAAACAGGTTTTGGAAAAAGCGAAATTAATATATAGCGGAGCTATAATTTTCCCTGACTTGTCTTCGTCGAACGCTTGCATGTTTATATATGGCGAGCGAGAAATTATGTTTGCACCATAAAAAACGAAACATGAGAGAAATTCCCATTTTTAATGCTGTAGAGGGAAAATTATGTACCGTGAACAAGTCTAATTTTTCTGCCATAGAAACCTTTTTTCCGCACACTGCTCTCTTTTATTGGAGAAACATTTTCATTACTAACCTCTCAAAGTGTAAAGCTTTTACTCGCTCAATGTTCTCATTTTCAACATTTAACTAATGAATTCCTGTTTAGTGCAAAAAACAACATTTTCACCCATTAAAACTTGAAATTTTACGTCATAGAATTTAAGTAAATTTTTAATATTTTTTCCCTCTCTTTGTTAAAATAAACGATTTTTTCTAAAGACATTTGCGTCATACTAAAAGAATAAAATTTATGCTTATAAAACATGAGAAACAGGAAGAGAATTATAAATATTTGCAAACTTCCTGCTTGCTTTTGCTGTCAAGGATTCTTAGGCGTTTATAATTAATGAAATTCAAGCTTTTTTTAACGCTCCTTGCGAAAATTATTTTACTTTTCATGTCGTGTGAGCGAAGATGAAGGGCTTTGGGGGTTTGTAATAAATGGAGCGACATTTTTTCAATGCAAAGTACTCACACACACGAGAGTGACATTGACTGAAAGGAGATGCGAAGAATCTCTTTAGCTTTTTGTACTTGACGCATTCTATTATAATGATTACGTTTGGCATTTTATCGCTCTTACCTTAGATTGAATAGAGACAGTCAATGGTGAGAGTTCTTGATAAATTTAAGCAACATTTATAACCTGGGGAGTGATTCTGAACTTTTCATTTTTTCATTCAACCTTTTTTTATATCCGATGGGGTTATTTTCTCATCACTTTTTGAGTAGTTTGAAACTTTTGTGTTTGTAGGGGTTGCAACCACATGATGTGTGTGAGAAAGCTTCGGTTTTACATCCGTCAGGAGAAATTATAGAGATAAAAAATATGTTATATGAATATGGATGATGATTTATGAAGAATTCTCTTGATTTAAACTTTTTTTATACATCCTGAAACTTTGTGTACACAAAACCACGAGAGAAAATAAGTTTTTGATGAAAAAATTTACTTAAAAGCTTCTGATGAATTACCGCAGATAGAAAAGTGTGAAGAATAAATTTGTTTTAAAAATTTGCATTTAAAATTTTTAAAACAACTTTGCTCTCTCTTTGTGGCTTAATTAAAATTAACATTGCATTTCGTGTAAAATTCAGGAAAATAAATTTTATTCATCAGAACCCGTAATTAAGTGTTGTTGCATTATCTACTTGTCTTTAACCAGTTACTGAGGTTTAAAATTATTTTTTTGACAAAATTTAAATTTTCATAATTTTTAACTTTTTTTAAGAAAATTAAAACTTTTTAATTTTTAAAATTTACAAAATCAAAAATCTCGAAAATTCGGATTTGCTCTTGAAAAATGATTTTTTTTGTTCTAAACTTTCTAAAAATATATAATTTTCAGGTTTTACCATCTTTCAAAAATTTTGAACTTTTCAAATGATGATTCGAAGAATTCCTAAAATAGACATATGTGGGCTGAGCTAAAATTGGAATTTATTTTATTACGCATCTAGAAAAAATTTCATCATTTTTTTTATGGAGTAGTTAATTTCACCCACCAGTATTTATCACACTGCATGCATGCTCCTTATAAGATCAAGGTCACTTATTTCCGTAACATAACCAAACTCAAACATTTTTTACGAGTTATTTCATGCCCTTGGTTAAGCAAGAAAGTATTTGTTCGTCACTCGACATCCACAGCATTTTCAATTATGATAAAGTGATATCTCTCCGTTTTTATTTCCCTGCTCTTGCTCATAAAACTTCCTTCTTAGTATCCCTCCTCCGTCTTTTACTTTCGAGCTGAGCTGGAGATCTGTAAAATTAATTTGTTGTTTTTTATTCCCCTCATTTATTCATTTCCATTGTTCTGCGCTCTCGTGATGTTATTTAGTAAAGCACCGAAGTGCGATTTGATGATAGTGTAAAGCTGTTTTTCATTTCAATTTAATTAATCGAATCTTCCGCAAGATAATGAAAATGTGGGGTTTTAATTTCTGACTTTTGGTTGTGTGAACATTCTGTAGAAATTCTGTCATTAAACAACCACAGATGCTCTCATCGATGTTGCGGAAATAAGAAGAAATTTAATTTTCTTTTTATTTTCGAAAAAATATTAGAAAATAGTTTTTTAAGTGTGAAATAAGTTTTTCTTTTTTAAAACATCAAAAATATTTTTTATTTTCATGAAATTATTTTCTCCTCTTTTAAAAGATAAATTACACAAAATTTTGTCACATTTCTAGTGTCACAAATATCAAATTATGCGGACACATTTCAAAATATCCAAAGGAGCTTTCGCACAAAAATATCAACATAAAAAATTTCATTTTCTCCTGACACATTAACAATTCCACCAGATTTAATCTCTTCCTATTTTTCCATTTTCTCCTTGTCCCATTTGACTTTAAATTGAGTTTAATTTTGCACACGGAAGCTGCTAAAATAAGCAGGAAATTTAAATTGAGAATGAGAAGCTTTAAAGCGGTGCCTAATGTCATGACTGAATGTTAATGAACTCGACTGTGGGGCATTTAAAAATGAGCTTTTTATGTATGCCAAACGTTTTGCGAAATAAAATCCTTCTCGATGGCATGAAAATGTGACCTCTTTCATAAATGAAAGCTATACAGAGGAAAAAGGATTCGAAATGTGAAAGCGTTTGTTTATCTAGTGACGGTTGACACCTTTTTGTTCATTATGCTGACGTCACTCCTTAAAATTGTGTTTCGATATTTTTCAATGAATTTTATTTTTTAAATATAAAAAAAATAAAAATTCAACACGTTTTGAATTTATTCCATCATAAAATTTACAATCCCCAGTTGCCCATCCCCTGTCATGACCTCAATAAATTTTCACCTCAAAACCTTTTCATTAAATTTGTGCGTTTTATTCCGCCAAATAATTTATGGCTCAGGTCACCAAAACCGTCCACAAAATTTTCTTTCAATTAAAGATTGCCTTCGAGGAAGCCATAAAATGATGAGTGAATGATTTATTGCCGATATTTTGAACCTTTCCGAACCTTAACCGTCGTAATTTAGAGAAAATCGACATGACTCGAGGGAAATAAATTTTCTCTTTTTTTCCTCACCTGAGAGCGATGGTCTGAATCACCAACGTCAACGAGTGCGACGTTTTTCAAGTATAAAAAGCTAAATTGAAAAAAGAATCTTTCTAAAATATTCAGTGAGAAAGAAGAGCAAAAGAAAGTTCAACAGATAGATCACGTTGCAAGTCGCCAAGTACGGACAATTTTTTAAAAATGTTAAATTATTTTTTCATTGTTCAATAATGAATTCAAAAAAGTTTTGATGAATAATTTTTTATCAAATATCTGCACTTTGTTCAATTGCTATTAATACACTGCATGGCAATTTCAAGCTAAACAATTTCGACTGAACTTTAATTTCGACACAAATTGTCTGTGAAGCTCATTTAAATTCACTTCTCATACCGACAAACGAAAAAGGAAACTTATTGAATGAAAAAAAGTCTCTCGATAAAAATGCGAGAGAGAAAATAGCCTTGGAAAATATTTTTCCTCACTTTATTATTATTTTCCCATCATCATCGTCGACATCATTGGAACACTTACGAAAGTGGTAATTTAATTTTCCTCCTCTCTCGATACTTTGGCTCGGTTCATGTATATACATGCGAATCGTATGACATAATAATAATAATCATAATGGACTGCCTGCTGATGATACGTGAGTTCAGTGAAGCGTGTGGAAGGTGAGATACTGCGATTGAGGTGAACGATAATTTTGTTAAACAGAAAAATTTAATATTCATGAAAAAATAAAAAATTAATTTCAGTTTTGCAGACCATGAAGGAAATTCAATATTTATTAAATTCGTAAACACTCATCTCTGTTAAATCTCGAATCTTTACTTTTCAAGCACGTGCCAAAAATTTTTTTATATACCATAAAAGTATCATTGCGTCCAATTACGCTTAAGGGTAAAATGTAAATTTTACTCGCAAACAATTTTGAATCCCTTTACGACCTTTCAACAGGTTTTTTTGGTTGTAGCACTACATGGCTCATGTTCCCACTGTAGCAACAAATGATAATTCCTTCTCTCCATCACTACGTGAGTTTTTCGCCACCACGTCACACAATTGCTATATTCTCAACATTAAATTACAAAATGAAAACTATTTAATTATCTATGAATGTCTTTTTTGAGTCGACTCGAGTCTGCTGTGTGATGGCAGCATAAAAAAAGACGATGATGCTATGTATCATAATGATATCACGTATTTAAACATGCGAAGAGAGAAAATGAATAGCATATGATGCCACATGTTTGGTTGATAATTTCATGTCAAGACAGGTGCGGCTATTTAAAATTTTAAATCCTCTTTTAGGCATGAAGTAATTTCAAATTGTTGAATTTCTGCACTTGTGAAAAATGATGAACTTCAGCTTTCCTCATCAACTCGCATTTTCACTTTAAGCTTCTTCATATAAACTGTTGCAAAAACAATGGCAATCGTGGTTGGGATATGTGAGAGAGATATGCTGAAATGAGTAGAGTAAATTTTGTGGTTTATGACGACGATGACAGACACTAAAATGAGTAATTAAATTTTAAACATTCCATAGGATGAGTCGAGATGTTCTTGATTATGAAATTTATCCATAAATAATAAGAATTGATTTTTATATTCTTAAGGATTTGAAATTTTCTTTACAAAATTAATTTCTTAAATTTTTAATGAAATTTCAACTTATCAGCTTTTTTTTCTAGCGAAATCTCTTGATAAAAATTCATCCCATAACAGATTAAACTAAAATTAAAAAGACACACAAAAAGTTCAGAAACATTATTTACCAAACAATTTATCCAACATCAACACCTGAGATTGTATCAAAGTTAGTTTTCATATTCCTACATAAAGTTAACCTCTCCAGGTTCCGAGGGATCTAAAACTCGCCGTTCGGAAGAAAAAGTTTATTCATTTTCTATCTGCCCGCTCTCGCTTGAATAAATAAACAAACAAATGCAGCTGAGGAGAGCAAAGCCCGTATCAACGTTTATAAAAAACTTCTCCTCGAAATCACTTTTAAATTACCCAGGTCGGAATTTTGTTCTATGAGTTAGAATAAAACTAATTTACATAAAAAACTCTTTTTCTTCAATTGCGAGAAAGCTCTCTCAAACATTTCTTCATTCATGAAGCGGAAATTTTAATTAAATGACGTTTATCTTCCTTCGTTCTTCATCCATGCGGTCTATGAAGAGATAAGAGGAAAGTTCCTGTGGTTGATCAAGGGATGGACGCTGTGAAAAATTGTCTTTCATTTTTATTCAATTAACAAAAAAGTTTAAACTATTAAAACAGCTGTCAAGAACTGAAAATTTAGGAAACTTTTCTCTTCCGACCGAAAGCATAATTGAACTTTTACATTAAACGAGGTCGATTGCTGCAGATAAAGTTTTTCTTCTGGTTTCGGAATGTAAAACATTGAATTGGATAATTGAAAACTCTTTCTTGATTACTTAAAAAGTGATTTTTCTAAATTTATTAATACAAATAAAGTTTATCACACCCTGACATGCACATTTTATGTGTATGCACTTTCACATAACTATTATTCAACAACTTACTTAAATATTCACTAAAAAATGCTTCTCCGACTAAGTTTAACAACGAAATTATTAAATCTAGTTCCTTTAACCTAAAGTCATCAACAGCCACATGCTAAATCCACTCACAGCTCCAGCTACGGGTAACGTAACCAACCATGCAAAGATGATTGATCGAAAAAGCAACCAGTCGACCTTTTTTCCATCTCCAAATATCCAGCCAACAAAAACTACGCTGCCGACGATGCAATGCGTGGAACCTTTAATGTAATTTAATAAGAATTTAATTAATTTAAAATTAAAAATGAATTTACTGATTGGAATTCCTAGTTTGCTTGCCAGTAAGACCGTCAGTGCAGCAGAGCTTTCGACCGTGAAACCACTGTGAACAGAATTAATTTTATTTTCAGATCAGTGGCATGTTCATGTGAAGTTAAAAAGGATTTTATGAAATAATCAGTAAGTAACTTACTTTATTGGCGTAATTTTTGTGATATTTTTTCCGATTGTGTCGTTTACACGCCTTCCCAAGATCCACAATCCAATGACCATACCGAGTCCTCCATAAAGGAGAAGATAAATCGGCGATTCAGATTTCTGTAGCACAGAACCTTCTTTGTATATCATCCATATGGCAATCAATGGTCCAATTGCATTGCTAACATCATTACCGCCATGTGCAAAGCTCGTAAAAATTGCAGTGAGTGTTTGCAGAAAATGAAATAATTTATGCACTTTTTCATCCGACTCTGTGCTGTTCATCTGCTGGTTCTTGATAATTGGAACATCGAGGGAGACTGTTGAAGCGTTCAAGCTCGCAATCGTGCTGGCACTGCCAGTGAACTTTCCATTTTCTAACCCATTTGAAGACTGCGCTACATTGCATGTGTCGTTTTCAGGTAAAATTTTCTTCCGTTGCCATGGCACCACAAACAATTGAACGATAAGGGCTACGGAAATCATTGCAGATATGCTTATTGTGAGTGACAACCATACAGGAATATTTTCCATTCCGAGTACTGTTGAATTGAGAGAAGAGAAAAGTCAATATTGAAATATTTCCACTATGATGTGTCGTGACAGTTGATTTTTAAAAAATTCTAGTATAAATTTTAAAATTCAAATGCCTCGACATGTTGTAGTTTTAAATTCATGTGTCATACATTTTGATCCGTCGAGTGTCACACTCAGAACATTAATAAATATTGTTAGACCATAAATGATGGGCAGGGCAACCAGTCCGCACTTGATCGGATTTTTTGCGGTCAAAATGAACTTTTTTATCATTGCAAAAATAAGAATGCTGATAAATCCACTGAATAATGGCGATACGAACCACGACATCACGATTGAGCCTAAAATAAAATGTGCAATAAAACAGTAATAATAAAAAAATGTTGTAACAAATTAATGCTGTCGTTGATGTAAAAAAGTGTAAACATAAAAAGTTACAAATTTATTTATTTGAGCATTCGAAGCTTTCTCACCTAATGTGCCGAGATGAAGTCCATCCATACCCTTTGCGACGAGACTAAATCCGATTGATGATCCGACGATTGAATGTGTGGTCGAGACCGGCAGACGAAAAAAGGTAGCGACTAAAAGCCATATAGAGCTTCCGATCAAAGCCGAAAGCATGCCGTAGATGAGAATTTTTTCCTCGCCTTGGTAAATTGAAACATCTAAAATTCCTTTTCGCATTGTATCTGCAACCTTATAGCCCAGCAACACCGAGCCGGAAATTTCAAAAATAGTCGCTAGAATGCAGGCTTGCTTAAATGTCAGCACGCCTGAACCGACACTCGTTCCGTATGAATTAGCAACATCGTTGGCTCCGACTGCAAAGGCCAATATGAATGCAACGATAAATCCCACGATAACAATCCACAAAATTTCACTCGCAAACGGTTCCATTTCGTTACTGAATCAGTCTGAAATAAATTGAAATTCAAATGAAGTTGTGAAGCACAAAAAATAGATGCGGACAGTGTCTGCGAGTGAGTGATTAGTAATGAGGGATATTAGTGTAGTTCATGGCACTTTATACAAGCCGTTTTGTGATATGATAAATCTTGTCACGTTCAACAAATGAGAAAATCAGTTCAGGGCTGGACTTTCCAGCTAGGAAATTTTATAAATTTTACCATCCCTTGATGAAATCACTCAAAGCAATTACTTTGTGAGTGAGTCACTTGATGAGCAATTATTTAGATTGAATTACTATTTAAATAAAAGATTTAATGTGTGTGACTGTAGCTCCCCGAATTCTCCAGCGCTAATGAACAGCAATTAAAAACTCTTATTCTCCTCTCAAATATCGTAAAATAAATGAGTGTGTAATTTTTTCCCCGCAAACTGCAAAACTCTCGAGTGTACATTACTTGATTTTGTATCATGCGATAAGCACAAGATTTGCACGGTTACACGTGAGTAGCGTGTGAGACGGGTTTTAATTTTTATTGTTTTATGGACAATTAAGAGAAAAGGTATGAATGAAAAAAATTATTAAATTAAATAAAAAGTAAGCAAAGATTTAATTTTAATTAAAAGGTTTAATTGTAATTTTTCAAACAATTCCCAGTTTTGATGTTTCAAGGTTATGTTTAAAATTTTTTTGATTCCTTTTAAATCCCTTTTTACGTTCATTGATAATCTCGCTTGAAAGCGAAACCGCCTAAACGCGATCAAAATTTCTTCGAGGCGACGGATTTTATGTCTCGCTGGGATTAACTCTGAGCTTATGCTAAGATTTATTGTTTAATGTAGAAAATGGATTTTGCGTTTCAAATATTGAGGAAATTTTAATTAGAATTAATTCGATATGAAAAATTAATATTTTTAATGCAGACTTCTCAAAAACTAATTCCTGAAATATTCAAAATCTCTTTTAATCTCCTCGACATTTTCAAATCAAGCATGGCTTAAAGCGAGCTCTCATAAAATATTTATTTTTCAATACAAAGCTTTGAAAAATAAAATATTGAAATAATTTTAATTTCAAACTTTTTTGCGCTCATCGAAGCATGAAATTAAATCAATAAGGGAATTTATTCCCGAACGGCTTTCATCATAAATAAATTGAATGCAGAGAAAATCATGAAATATGAATTTGATTTTATTCGGATTTAAAAAATATTTTTTTTTCTTTTCCGTGAATTCTTCAACCTTCAAATTCTTGAATTTTTAAGCGGAAGAAATTTCGCATTTAATATTTGAGACTTACAAACATAACAGAGAGATAAATTTAAAGCCATTTTGCCTTGACCACCTTTGAAGATAAAAATCTTAATGCGTAATTTGTCTCGTGTTGCCGAATTTCAAGGAAATGCACGTGCGTAATTTGTGTGGATTGAAAAAGGTGATAAAAGTCTTTAGCATTTTCTTCATGTTGCGTCCAACGAAAAAAAAGGTTAACAAGAGTTTTCGTAGATTATTTTCATCTCATAGAATTTCGTGGGAAAGGACGAATGTGATGTTCAAGGAAGCAAGCATCCACAAAAAGAGAAACATAAAAGGTTTTTTTGGCTCAAGGGTGGGAAAGTCAGAAAATTGTTTTAACCTTTCGACAAAATTACAAATGAACGCGAATTAAATTCACAAACTTTTTTAGAAAAAATTATTCATTCAATTATTCAATGAGTAATCGGTCAAAAATGCGGTAAATTCTATTTAAGGCATAGTCAAACCTCTTGAGCAACGTCTAGAAACTTCAAGTTCACTGACGTCATCAAAAAAAGTTAATTTATGATTTTACGACGTTAAGGCGTTGCTCACCTTTTTCGGTAATGTTCTTCGCTCTTTAGCTTGAGGGAAAACAAAAAATATTCTCAACATTCTTTTTCTTAAAACGTGCCGCATGCACTTGTAAAAAATCTCTTTCATCTTTTTTTTTTGCTACATCTCCATAACTTGCGGAAATCCTTCTTACCTTTATAATGTGAATTCAAGTGAGAAACAAAATCTAATTTTAATGTTGTGCAGCCACTTTGAGATGGTGCATAAAAATTTAAATAAATTTATCTTCCATAACAATGACGATGATGACGGTTGTAGAGCATGAAAAAATGAAAATCTATGCACCTGTTGAGCGCCACATAAAGTACCGTAATGATAATATTTTCTTGCTTCTCAAAAAAATAAACTTTTTTACGACTTTCCTCGGCACTTTACTCTAGATACGCGTACCCGAGTTGCAAAAATGTTTATCTTAATATTTTTAGTACCAAAACGTTTTACTTTCAAAAAGTTCTTTGTACACAAAAAAAAAGAAAATTTAAACACAAATTCTCGAAAATTTCAAACTGGGACTGAAAATTGTGGTAAAACTTTTTTGCTCTAAAAAGGATCGATTGAACGCTTTTTACTTCGTGTTTACTCTTTCCCGCTTCAGATGAGACTGAGATGTGAACGAATGTGTAAGGTGTGCATGAGTATGAGAATGAGTAGCTCGATGATGTTGTTTCTGTATTATTATAAGAAGAAAAAAACAATTTGGAAGTAATTTCGAATACAAACAAAAAATTATAGCTTTTTTGAGCGTACATGTGTCATCATCGATTTTCAGCTGTGAATTTCCAGGTAGTGTTTGAAAGCAGACCGAAAATAATATTCAGTTCTTTTGTGCATATAATTAATAATAATTTGCTGCATTACTGTTGCCGCGGTTTGTTAACATAATTTGATAAAACGTGGTCGAGGACATATTTTGAAAATTTTAATGATTATTAATCATTTACATGTCAAATTGGTCACTCACAAATTTTATATGCGTTTTACGAAATGTTAATATTTTATAATTTAAAATTGATTTAAATAAAAATTTTAAAGTTTATCATAAAAAAGTTCTGATTTGGCTAAAAATATTTGGCTAAGATATTTTTTATCCCTTCATATTAAATTTATTAAAGTTATATTAATTTTACCGTAATTTGTTGTCACAAAACTTTTTGCTCAAATAACTATTCAAAAATAAATTTTTTACCCATCAAAACTCACTCTAGACTTAATGCAAATATTTGTACGCTAACAAGGTTAACAAAACTGATAAAACTGTTCGAGAGTGAATAAAATTTTGCCGCTTGATCACAACGAAATCTCACTTAATAATAGAGGAACTGCAGACAGCGCTGCTTTATATATTTAATTGAAGTATCTGCACGGAAATTCCAACCCGTCCTGTCAAATAACCAAGAAAAGACTAAAGCAATCATCTCAAAGATAATTCTGATAATTGTTCTTCACGGTTGAACGAAGATTTTTGTCTGTCGTTGTGGCAAATCTTAGACACAAACATACATGATGTGAGTGAATTTAATTGGGTGTAGGCCAGGGAAAGTACAGAATTTCTGGAGAATTTTCTGGAGAAACTAACAGAATTTCTGGAGAATTTTTTTCTGCAGAAATTCTGGAGAATGTTTTCTGGAGAAATTTCTCCAGAATTTTTTTTCTCCAGAATTTCTGGAGAACATTTTCTGGAGAAATTCTGGAGAATATTTTTTCTGGAGAATTTCTGGAGAATGATTTCAGAAATTCTTACTTTCCTACGCACAATCAATTTAATTCCATCAAGATAAGACTAAATTTTCAAAAAATTTATTTAAAATTTTAGTTCCATCTAGCGTCCACTCCCTTCTTTATTCATAATTCTTCATAAAATTCATGCAAACATTACGCAATGGTTAACGCTCCAAGATAAGAACATCGAGTCGAGTAAACGTGAGCATCCGATTTTTTATGGCTCTTTTGTCGCAAGCAAACGTAATTAACGTAAACGAATGGACATTTCCCACTTTCACACAGGAGAGACATCCATTCACTAGGGGCTTTCCAAAAATATGCTTTTACCTTGTCGCATGGCGTGATTAATGACTTTGATCTTGAATCAATCTTGATTAATTTATTGTTTTTTCCTTCTCACCTCGGCAAGTCCAAGCTGGCGTATAAGAAATATTAAAATCATGTTAAACTCATTTGGTGAATGAATAGGCAATAAAAGAAAAGAAAATCACGAGGGTGAAGACAAATCATAATAATCGGTCGGGCAATGAATGTTGTGGAGATTAAACAAAACAGCAGTTGGTTAAAGCGTAAATCGACATTGGCAGAGAGTATGAAAAGCGTTAATGACGTCACCTGTAATTTGCCGCCAAATTTCTCACTTTTTATGATGCTAATTTTCCATTATAATTTTCTAATTATGAGCTAATCGGCGCTGATAAAATTCGTAATTTCTTCAAGGGGTGGAATTTGAGTTAAAAAGCTAAAAATACAAACTTTGTTCTTAAAACCAACAAACTCAAAAAAATTTATAAATTTAGTGTCTAATCCTTAAAAAGGTATTCTTGATATTTATGGTTATAGCCCGCGAGTGAATCATATTTAAAATAACACCTCTCAACGATGTGTGACGATAGCAAAGCAAATTAGTTTGCTCGTTGTGTGTGCGAGCATGAATTGAGCTGTAATCACATTTTGTACGCATGATGTGGTTTCGCTGATAATTATTTTGACCTCAGGATTTTCAATGGAAAATTAAACCATGCGGGAAATTGAAGATGAAGAAAATTAATTGATAACCACCGCAAAATTAAATACAATTGTGGGAGATTTAATTGAATATTTTTCGATGAGAATTTGGGTTTCAATGATTTTCATAAAAATTTAATGTGAAAACTTGAGTACATTTTTATTGTTTTTTTTGTATGAAAATAAAAACTCATAAAAAAGCTTTTATGAAAAAAAAGGGACAAAAGTTTGCAACCTCATAAAATTCTGCGTAATTAATTTATGAATTTCTCGCACTGTCCCTAAAATAACTTCACAGACTGCCCAAACAGTTTTTTATGACTTGTAATGCGGTCTCGACATTAATTCACTCGAAAAGCTCTTCATAAATAAGCTTACAAAAAAAGAGAAGTAAAAATTTCATCAAAATTCTTGTAATGCATCATGACATGAAAGGAAAAACAGTAGAAAATTTTTAATGTTCATGTGATCCGTCACAGTCGTCATAAATCGTTAAACTCATGCTCATAAAAGTTTCCTCATTCTCTCTCTCGAGTAAAATTATGTTGTATGACTGGAGTAATGCTGAAAAATATTAACTTATGCAGCATCACATTTCTAAATGAAAATAATGCAAAGACGTCACAATTTTACTCACATTCGAGTGAGTTAAGAAGCTTTTCTCTGTGAATTATCGCAAGAATATAGTTTTATGGAAATTTCAGGTCATAATTTACAAAGTTTAAGATTTTAAATATATTTACTTTAATAAAAGTGAACTAAGCGATTTAAATTCATTTTCTATCATAATTAAATGCATAAAAAAATAATTTTATCTAAAATTAAAAATTTAAAAAAAACGTTAAATACTTTTCTGATGACATCATTTTTAAACACTTCCTACTTTTATAATAAAGATGACTTTTTAAACTTAATTGTTTAATCTTCTTCTTTATTATGTCATTGTGCACTGAAAAAACTTTTCCATAATTCAATTTCAATTTTCATTAAATCTTCTACCTTGTGAACTTTCTTCCCATGATTTAATTGCAACGGAAAAGGATTTATTGCAAATGGCAATTTTATATAATTTAATGTGGATTTAAAAGTGGTTTAACATGAGGATATGAATAGAATAGTTTAGGTTTGACTTTGATGGAAATAATATTTTACACTTTCAAATATTTTTGAGAGATTTACAAAAATGTAAATTTAAGGTTTCGGTGAAAAGAATTTACATGAATATCAATGACATTTTAATATTCTCCTCAACAGATATTCAAACACCCTCGGCAAGCACTATAGAAAAAAATAAGAGGGGTATAATAAATTTAGGTTAAAGTTCTGCTAAAAGCTTTCTTCACATGCGAATCAGAGACAGAGTGAAAAGAGTGAAGCACAAAATAGGCACGTGAAACATAAAAGGCGGCAACTTCGGACATATTCTATAATTTATTTCGACCATTCTAAGCTATTCAAATCTCTTATGTACGATATAAAAAAAGAAGAGAGGAAATTTTCCTTTTTATGATTGTGTTGAAACCTAACGAGAGAGAAGCTTATGGGATTTCATGCCCAAATTGCAGATTACAAAAGAACTGAGAGAGAACACAAATGGATGCAAAAAAGTAGTTTCGAACACAAGCAAAAAAATCTCTTGACTCTTTGACTAAATGTAAAAGTTCATTAAATGGGTATTAATTACATTTTATGAGATTTTTAGAGCTTTAAACTTTTTTAGGAGAATTTTTTACAGTCTTTTTATATTTTCTACAAGTCTGGGTAGCTTTGTAGGATCAGAAGTGACCTGAAGCGTATTTAATAGCCAAATAAATTTATCTAAACGAATGAAATTTTTCTCATTTATTGAGACGTTTAACATTTATCATTCCATCGGTATGAACCGTGTACATAAAGATGTCTAAGAAGGAAATAGAACGTAATATATTAAATTTATTACATCTGACCTGCTTGTACGTCTTTAATGACATATTACAAAATCATCCATTATAAGCTTATATTCGATAGGCTTCACATATTTTCTCAATAATATTTTTTCGACCTTTTTCTCATCAAGATTTTTATTAGGGAAGAAAATACTAATTAAAATTTGCCGAAATATTAATTAAAGGTAGAAATTTCTTTGGGATGTTTTTCGATCATAAAAATAAAATTCAATCAATAAAATGATAAAATATGCCTTAGGGCTGTTACGAATGGTCGATATAAAGAAAATATTTATTTGCAGATTTTCTATTAATAGCTGACAGGTAAGAATGATATTCAAGATGTTTCAATGTTAATTTAATGCCACATGAGATTCTCATTTAATTGAAATTGTTTTTACTTGTAACTGTCTTAAAAAGAAATAAATTCAAATTTTAATGTTCATTCAAAAATGCTTTCAAGTTTGTTAAATTACTAAAAATTTTATTCAATTTTGCAGCTTTTTCTGCCATCTCATAAAATTTACATCCAAAAGTGATTCAATTTAGTTTCAACATATTTAAATTTTAAAACCTTTCATAATTTTCTTCGCTATATTTTCATGAATTGCATCAACAGCAGCGAGGAAAATCTCAACAGAGTGCTTTTGCATTTTCTGTGCGAAAGGTTCAAAGTCTTCCCGTATATACGAGGAGTCGTAAATTTTTAATGATAATTAACTCTGCTTGTTTACTCATTGCCCCCAGGGAGATGCTTCCGTACTCATACAAATTCGCTGCTTCCAGAGCACCAACAACTTTTTTTTGACGACGTCAGAGCCTTTTCTCGTTTAATGAAACATCATTGTTTACCGAGTTCCCACAACGACTTTATATACGTGGCAATGGTGGTGGCGATGATGATGTAAATCAAGTTGGAAAAACTCGTTTGATGTCTTTTGTTCCCTCTTCGCCCTCGTTGTAAATAAAAATATACAATTTTTATTGTATTAATTATACTCGATTTATGTTTTTGCTACAAAAGATGAATTTTCTACCTTAAAGGTGAAGAGGTTTGACGACATTAGAGCAAGTGGTAAAAATAAGAATATTCTGGAAAAAAAAGTTGTTGGAATGTTCGGGACCACCGTGGCTGCTGAAAATATTTTATAAATAGTCAATTTATGATGGCAACGACGATATCTTTGCTATTGTGAATCTGACGGTATTTACTCAAGCAGAATTTTCAGAAATCAATTTATGAAGAAAGCATCAAATATCATCATGAGGTATCGAAAACTTAGACCAGCAAGTGTTTCGACGATGATGATGAAAAACAAATTTTAAGGTGTTTAATTTCGCGGACATGTGAGCGAATTATCACCATGCGATGTGTGTAAAGATGACTGACTAACAGCTCATCGGAAAGTATGGCAACATCCGCATTCGAACCTCTAGAAAAATCACATAAAAAGGTACTTCGTGTGCTGTAGGGTTGTGTTTGTGTGTGCTGTGGTAAACACATAAAATGTATCATCATAAGGAATTGCCACTTCTGGACTATAAATAGAATGTTCAAGAGCTGAGCATACATGCAGAAACAGTATTCAACTAGAAATCGCTATTTTGCATTTAATTAATTAATTTAACATTTTCCAACTCTTTAAAAAATAAATTTAGATTTTAAAATAACAATTAAACGTTAAAATTGAATTTTCATCCCACTCGATGAACTTTTGCCTTATAAGATAATTCTGCAGGCAGAGCATATTGTGACATAGAGTGAAATAAACATGTTCTTTCTTTCTTTTGTTTCCATGCGCTTTCATTATAATTCAGTGAAATGCAAACAAGATGTAACCGAGTGAAAAACTAGCATAGTAAAGGTAGATAAATTTTCTCGAGTATTGTTTTCTTTTGTGTTTTATGAACATGTTGCATGCTGTTGATCCTTATACTTTTTCAATATGAGAAGGATTAATTAATTAACAATTCATCACAGGCATTTATAAAATTTTAAAGATACTTTCCTGAATTAAAGTTTGAGAAAAATGTTTTGAGACAATTAAAGATTTAAGAGAAATTTGTCAGTTTTTTTAGAAAAGATAAAATATTTTCATTAAAATGCTGTTGTTTTTCCACATCGTCATGGACACAAAAATGTTTTTCTGGCTTTTACTTCCGTTCAATACATTTTGCTTCCATTTCTTCTTACCTTCAGGCTGACATGGGTGTTAATCTGAATTTATCTTCTATTTTAGAAGAAATCAATCCCTTTATGCTACAAAAAGACGCTCAGAGCTATAGACTGAAAGGTCAAGAAATGGAAATTAAAAAAACAAAATTGTTGTTTTGTGAAAAGATAATATCAGATTTTATTTAAATTCTTCATTTTATTTCTGGGAGAAATTTTTTTATTTTACAATTTTTTGCATATTTTTTGATGTATCGATTTTCGTTTCATAAGTATTTGTCACGTTTTACTTTCAAAAATTAATTTTTTGCAGTAAAATTAAGCAGATTTGATATTTTAGACCTTAAAGAAGATGTTGAGAAAAAAAGTTTTTGCATGTTTTTAAATATTTCGTAAATTTTAGTTTATCCAAAAAAATAATTTACTTTAAAGACTTTGAGATTTAATATGAATTTTAATAAATTATTAAATTTCAAGCTTTTTAACTTAATTTTTCTCGCAATTCTTCTCGATTTTCATCATTTCATAAATTAATAACTTTCCATAAATGTTTTTTTTAAATATTTCTTTTTTAATAAATAAATCTCTTTAAATATTAAATGCTATGTAGTACGTTTTCATTTCATATAGAGCTTAAATTTTAAAGTTTAGAGACTCACTGTAACCATTTTCATAGAGATATTTTGATTTATAAAAAAAATATCATTTTCACCGTAATAATTAATTTGGGAATGTTTAAGGCTCGTTTAAGATACTTTTAGATGTTCACATGTGGGAAAATGTTTGGTACGAAATTTTAGAATAAGCTGTTTTGTTCATTATTCGCGGATAAAAAGGATGAAAAGGGTACAAAAGTTTATTGGTTTTTCTAAAACTTCAAGCTCAGGTGTAAAAAATATAAATTTAATTTCGAGATCCAGAATCGAATCTAGGTTACTCCTAAGATTTAAGGAACAAATTTTTTCCCTTTTTTCGTCTCGCTTGCGTGTACAAAAGGTTTTCCAGTAATAATTCATTTCAGTATACCCTATGCATATTTCATGTATACCTTGGATGAGAAAATAATTGAAAATTTTGTTTTCTTTATCTCAAAAACAGTTCACTTGAATCACATCGCAACAACAAAAGAGAGAAAAGCGATGGGCGGAGGAGAGTAAATGGAAAAGTTTCGCATCTGCTGCATCCAGTTAAATGTAACAAAAGAAAGGAGCATGTCAAAACGTTACACATATCCGTTAGCATTTTATTTCCATTGAAATTTCTTTTTGTCTCACAAAGTTGCTTTCAATGCGCTTAAAGATATGAAAATTGAAATTTTTTTCAATTGAGCGCTTGAAAAAGAAGACTTGAAGTGAACAATGAATCACAATTTACTGTTAGGATTCCATGCTTAAGGTAGCGACACGACAGCTGCTAATGATGATTGATTTTTGAGTCTCTCACATGGTGTTTCTCAATTTATAAGATGAGATTTTTGCGAGTTCTCGATCGCTATCAAGTCATTGATATTTTATCAAGTTACGCATGTCACGAAATTTTCGAACGATGCCATAAAACATTGTTCATTTTGTTGCCAACGAAGAAGACATGAAACTTCACTCAAAAACCTTTCGAAATTCTCATCAATTAGATTAAAACTTTTGGTGTACTGAACATGAAAGCAGAAATCAATTTTGTTAATCAAGCTTCTGTTTTGATAAGAATTGAATTTTATACTTGTAATTTAAGGTTTTTATTTTGATATAACTTTGTTAAATAATTTTTGAGTTGTTTTTTGCGTTAAGAAAAAATAATTTTTAAAAGCTTCAAGTTGAGCTTTTCAAGTTGTTTTGCTCTTCATAAAAAAATTATACAAACACAGAAATTTTTTATCGTTTGACTTCATGTCGCTACCTTTTTAATGCTCAATTGTTGTTCTACATTTTATGCATATCCCAAAGCTCTTTATATCAGATAAATTTGAATTACTTTCTACATGTATGAATTCATGAAAATTTGCAATTCTGCACGAGGAAAAGAGAGAAGAAAAATTAAGTTCTCATTCATATTTTTGATGTAAAATTTATTAAATAGTAAAAATCGCATGAAAGTTATTTGAAATTGTTCCGACATTCAACTCAATAAAGTGAAAAAGTTTTGGATTTTTCCAAGAAACCTTTAAAGAAATTTATGAGTTCTTGTTTTCTAATAAAGAGAAAATTTCAAGCTGCAACTTTTTATATTAAAATTTTTCTTCTTTGACCAATAAACTTCGAAAAAAAGGATTCAACTTTTTATACGCTCATGTAACTTTTTTTTTGCATTGGGGAAAAATGAATAAATTATTGAGGGTTCAAATTTTCCGTACTTTTTTTTAAACCACGCTATAAGCGCACGAATACATTAATTATTAGATACGAGTGAAAGAGTTGCCATGAAAAAGAGCCGACTAGACGAGATAACACTTTCGAGAAATTAAAAATTCAAGATCAATATTGTGTTAAGGCAGACCGAGAGAGATTACTGAGCGCATGGATAAAAAAACATTAAAATATGATCCTCAATTTAATACATAGAAGTGAAATCAATATTTTATGGAGAGCGAGAGAAATTGAGAAAATAATATTCAATCTTATTTATGCATGAACTTGGTGTTCACATAACGAATATCATACAAGTGTATTTTTTATCATTTTTTATGATTGTCATTCATTTTTTTATGCTTTCCTCTTTTTTTCGCTATTCCTTTACTTTTTCACCATTCACATTTCAACATGATGTTTTCACAACGCCATAAATATTATTTTACGATTCAACTTTTTTATGTGTATTATTGCGTGAATATAAGTCAGAAAATTTTTCATTTAGTTTTCTAGTGAATTTTTTTCATCAGACATTAGAGAATAAAAATTTAATGGAGAAAATACAATTTAACCCAAACTTCATTCATTTTTTGTTACAAAATCTATTTTTTAAATTTTGTTATTTTTGATTTTATTTCACTTTGTGACCTCCATCAATTTTTTTTGCTCGGGTCTGTTTTCTATTTTGTCCAAAAATGTCAGTTGAATTTTTGATATCTATAGATAAATACCATGAGATTTAGAGCGACAGAGAGCAGTCATGACATTTAGAGAGCTTTCGAGATGAAAATGTTTGCTCTTTAAAAAGCTCGTCATTGATTTTTTGACTCAACCACAGGACAGCCACTTTAGCAAGTGCTCTAAATTATTCAAAGCCATTTTTCACAACAACATGAATTCTTGCTGACGATGATTTGTGGCTCTTATGTCTCATGAGAGTTCTTGTTTAGGGAATTGATGAAGGGTTCTTCATATTCGTGCATGCGGGCACTTTCTCGATTCAGTTTATAATGGCTTTACCTGAAATCTCTTGCGAAAATTTTCATTAAAATTCTCGTTGTCGAGTTCATTGTCGTCACTCGCTATGGAAATCAGAGATTTTTGAAGGTTTCAACACAAAATTTAATAATATGAAGAAAAAATCAGAGTCTTTTGAGAATTTGATGCTGACGGTTTTTGAGATTGATTAAATTAGTGTCGCAAAATTTTGGCGCTGTGGGGTGACATGAACTTGAATATTTTTTGATTAAATTAACATTAATTTATGAGAAAAGGTCGAACTATTTTGAGAAACACTTGCAAGTCATCATCATTATTAGAACATTTAAAAGATCTCTCATAATTAAATTCAATTGCACTCATTTACAATTTTATCTCCCAAATGTAATCGAGTCAAAAGCTCATCACGCTAATGACCCGTGTAAAAATGTAAATGAACCCTCAGTTAATTTTTTTTGAGAATGAATGTAAAATTTATCTCTAGAGAAAAAAACAAACAGCAATGAATTGTAAATTAATTGCTGTCTGCTCGGCAAAAATTCAAATATTTGAAACCAACATGATGTTTTTATTTTTTTGCAGGATAATTAACAATCAACTAATTTTTCATATTCATTCGGAGAGAAATGAAGGCACGATGTGCCACCCTTTAATTAATTCTAATTACATTAAAAGTGGATTAACATTTCTCACCATTTTCGCATTTATCTCCTTCACATCTCTGTAACATAAATGTCATCCATATCATTCTCTGCCGCTCTCGACATTTTAGGCGCGCATGATATCTCTCGACACACTTCACTTTGTTTTGATAATTCAACCAACATTTTCGTGTATTTTACTCGACTATAAGCATCGGGGATTGTCAATTGCTATGAACATGTACAAATGTTATGTTTTTTAATATGAGTCAGCATGATTAATTTAATTTCAGTTCTCGTTGAAATTTCGCTTGTCATTTGTCATACTTTTTATGCGGAGGTTCTCAAGCATTAAATAGAAAAAAAAATATTTTGTATTAAGAATTTTACCAACTGGATTTTTACCTGCGTGGGACATGACCAAATGTTACCGTTAAAATTCAAAAAACCTCAACAAAAGAATTAAATCCGGCTTCAACGATTTTCAAAGACATTGAAAAGAATTTTATTTAAAAGCAACGTTCATGCCCAACTGGATTTTTAAAGCCAGAATTTCTTTATCGAATTTTATTCGACTATTGTTAAGTACAATCGAAGAGGTTCATTGATAACCTGTGGATTATAATGGGAGGAAATTTTAATTTAAATAATTAAAAGCTTAAAGTTCCACCCCATGACTCGACAGAGTTAAAAATGAACGCCCGACAATTTTCTCAATGAATTTTTAAAGATTTTTTGGAAAAATCACTTTGGAAATTGTTTGATGTACATTAACTTGCTATACAACTAGAAAACAAAGGTGAAGAGTGGACTTAAGAGATTGAATCAAATACACAACAACAACAATTTATTTCTGAACGTGATTTTCTACGAAATCCTTTCCTCAATGCTCAAGTGTCTTTAAGCTTTTGTTCACACATTTAGAGACTTTTTATTTATTTATTTATTTATCACAGGAATAATATCAAAAACTCCAAAAATACATTTATGGATGAGAATGATAGTGGAGAGGAAAAATAAAATGTGTGTGGGGGAAAAATGAAACTTTAGTGCTCAATATCACAGTGAAACTTGAGAAGAATTTTAAAAGCTCCTTTAACAATTTCTATATTTATATTTTTTTCTTTGTCTTCGTTTCAAAAAGTTCCTAAAAGTATTCAAATAGTCGAAAAGTGTTTTACGAAAGCTTTCTCAAATTAATAAACTTTAGAGAGAAAATTTTCGCCAAATCTTTTCAAACTTTCCCTTTCCTCAAATTCAAAGTGTCTTTTTACCTTTCTCTCTAAAGAATTCTTTCCATTTCATTCAACAAGAGGGTTTTAAAAAAGTTTTTTTTCAATGAAAGGATTTCGAGAAGAATCAGTGTCACGTTTGTTAAGGTGACATTTTGGAAATTCGAACATGTAAAGTCTAGAGGCACGAAGGCTCTACATCGAATTATGCGAGTGTGTGATTGCGAAAGGCAATGAAATGAAAAAACTTTAATTCATCGCCTTCAGAGCAAAATGTCACCTTAACATTAAAACAAGAAATTGATTTAAAATTTATTTTGCGAGATGAAATTTATAAAAAAACATCCGCGAGGGTTTTCTGAATATTTTTATTTTTCGTGGAAGATTTGAGAAGACTTTTTTTTGTGATAATTAGGATAATGATTTTAATTGGATAAGCTGCGATTTTCTGAAGAAAGCTTTTGAATAAATTTTCTGAGAAAATTAAATAACCGTTAATAAAAAATTTAAAAAGGCAGGTCAGAAAATTTGATGTCTTTGCTTAGACTTTGAGACTTGACTTTTCAAAATTTTGTTAATAGATTTGTAAGTTCAATTGAAATAAAAATAACTTTTAAAAGCTTTCTTGAGATAATAGTTTTGCAACTAGTTCATCCTTGGAATATCGAAAATTAAACATAAATCATCATGTCCGAACTTTAATCGGAAGAAAAATGCCTAACATGTCCATTCATGCATTTCATATTTTTCGCTTTCTCCCCAGCGATTAATGACATAACAAAAGAGAAGAGAGAAGAAGTTGGCATTGATAAAATGCGTAAATTCTTTCTTGTCTAACTTCCTACGAAAAAATGTGTGATAACGAGAAAATTTTTTCCCGCGCGGAGGGGCTGCTGAATATCATCTCGCATCATAAATATATTTTCTTTCTACTACCATAAGATAATGTAAAAATTAAGGAAGAAGAAAATTAAATCGACGACACTGATGACGACGCCGAGAGAGAGCTCCTTAAAATTTTATTATTATGTTACAAATTTTGATAATTCTAATCTACTTGTGTTTGTGTATTTTTTCTGTGTAACGATTGAATTAAGAAAAAAAAAACATTTCAATTAAATCTTCATGTGTATGAACATCTAGATAATTACTTTAAAGAGATGAAAATTGCTTCTTAATTCCCACTTTTCATGGTTATTATTATTACATAATTACTTTTTCATATCATCAAGAAAAAACATTTTAAATTTAATAATTGACTTTTTTCTCCATTTTCATATATATTTATTTAAATTTAATTAATTTAGTAGAAAAATATATTTAGATACCGCACGATGTACGTTTCTTATGAACGCTCAGAATGATTCATTATTAAATTTTTGACAAATTTTACTTTGAATTTTGGCGAAATTACCAAAATTTTATTTATAAATCCATCTATTAATTTTGTTGATATTCAATGAAGAAGAAAAATGAATGTTTAACAATTTTTCATTTAAATATTTTAAGATCATAATTTTGCTATGTACATAGTTAAAGGTACTAATCAACCTTTTTCTACTTGTTGATTGGCAATGTTTTTTTTACTTCTTCGTAAACTAATTTAGAAACTTTTTCCTTTCATAATTTACATTATAATGAGGGTATGAAATATTCATGGTCAGACATTTTTTTGTGATTTTATAAAAAAATTTAAATCTTTTAAAATTCACAAAAAAAATTCGACCAGAAATTTTTAAATAAAAACTTTTCCACCCCTTGAATTAATCTTAATTATTACTTTCGATATTTGTGTAACGTTATTTGGAAAAAATTTATGTGTGTTTCTTAACACTATTCATGAAGAATATCTCAATAGAAATAATTAAGAAGAAGGAAAGGAAAGTTATTCATAAGACGAGAAGAGAAATAAATAAATTTTATTAATATTACTTGTTTTACTTTCTTGGGTTGTTCCTTTGGAATGTCTGATATGTCTCATGAACAATTTCATTTTCTCTTATTTCACTCTCGATAACATACTTCGACTAATAGGAAGGCTTTCGCTCCTTCACATGCCCAAATCATCATCAAGTTATATTGATTGTTTCTTTTGCTTGCGAGCTTTTTGCCATAAATTCTTCTAATATTTCTTTATATTCACATTCATTCATTTGCGTGATGAAAATAACTCCAGAGTAAGGAATCCAAGGAATTTTTCTCATAAGAAAAAAAGTACTTTTTTTTCGGGGGTGTCTGATGCTGTCGCTGTTAGCCACGTTGATTGGAGGTGAAAGTGGATGAATGGAAAGAATAAGTAGCCAGCTGTCCAAATGATGTGTTTATTTCAAACATGAAACTGCTCTTGACCTGTATCGTCGTGATGAAGCAAAAGAGAGAAAATGAGAAAAGAATTTCTGAAGTGACATTTTCTTCAGGGGTTGAAATTTTAAAAATCTGTTAACAATTTTGAGCCATTTTTGCCATCCCCTCTTTTTTCCAATATCAGAAGAGCAACATGAGTGATTAAGTAACGTGATGAGATGATTTTAAACGCTTTTTGGGTCGAGATCCATCAACTCTCGACAAAGAACGACGAAACCAATTAGGTTAATACTCACTCTCGAGATAAGCAGCCAATTCGTGGTCATCGACATCGAGAGCCAGGATTTTTGGTGTCTTGCCTGCATTATCTTGAATGAGAATATTGGAGCCTGCCGCGACCAGCATGTAACATATGCTCCGTTGCTTCATTGCTGCTGCTTTGTGGAGAGCCGTCTGACCTTTTTCGTTATCAATCATGTTGATAATGGCACTCGGCGCATATGCGACTAAGAATCTTATGATATCTTTATGGCCATAGCGAGCGGCATGATGTAATGCGGTAAGTCCCATGGTATCAATCGATAAGAGTGAATAACCCTGCAAATGAAGCTCCTTGAGCTGTTAACAGGAAGAGGAAAAAAAACTTTTCTAGTAAATCCTCATCGACTTTTTCTTTTTTGGGATGCCAACACTCACCATACTTAGATCTCCATTTTTTGCTGCCTTTATCACTGCATCAGTCGTCTTCTCCAATAGATTGCTGCAAATAGAGTTGAGATTAACATTAATCATCTGTGAATTTCAAGAGAGAGAAAATGTGTCTTTCTTGGATACATCAAGCACTTTGCCATGAGCTCTCGAAAGTAATCCTTTTAGATGGAATATGCTTCTTAATCAATAGGAGAGGAAAGGACTTATAAAGCGAGGGATTATTGGTTAAAAGAAGTGAAAGCTTTCGAATTCTTGTGACAACTTTTGAGTGAAAAGTTCAAAGTTTTATTCTAGTCAGGATCGGAAAATAATTTTCTGAATTCATTAAATTTTAACCACAAAAATCAGCAAAGAATTTTATTCAACGTCATTATTGGTATTTACTTGAGGTTCATTATTCACTAAACTATGCAATCCAAAAAAATGAAGGACGGAAAGGGTTAAAAAGTTTTTTTTCCTTACATTTAAATGATTTTTTCTTCGAAGGAAATTGCAACAAAAAAGAGAGGTTCATTTAAGAAGGAAACAAAAAATCTTTCTTTACATTAAGTCCGACTAACCCTAAACTTTGTTATTTTTAGAAACTGAGCGATGGTCAGCGTTTTGAGAAATTAATCTTAAATAAAATAAAATCAGTAAACATTTTGACATTTTTATACATTTTGTTATAGCTCTCTTGTAAACTTAAAACTAAATTTTGGTATTTGCTTTATCGCAACATATTAAACATATGTATGCAATACTTGAATGAATTTAATATTGGAATTTAAGATCCAAAAATTAGAAAAGTGGAGCGGTAATTTTTGTTTGTTTGATGTTTTTTAAAACCGCTCCACTTCTCAAATTTTTGGATCTTAAATTCCAATATTAAATTCATTCAAGTATTGCATACATATGTTTAATATGTTGCGATAAAGCAAATACCAAAATTTAGTTTTAAGTTTACAAGAGAGCTATAACAAAATGTATAAAAATGTCAAAATGTTTACTGATTTTATTTTATTTAATACTTTTCCGTGCGAAATACCTAGTTGTACAAAGAGAAGGGAGTGTTGTTAAATTTTTTTTACTTATTTTATTTAGCCCTTTTTCCTGATCAAATTTATTGTACTTAATTTGGTAACAAAAATTACTTTTTGAAAATTAAGCATGTGAATGTTTGAATTGATCGCGACCGTAATTTACCCCTTGACGAATCTCTTGAGCAAGATTTTAATTTCACCGTTATGATTGACTGTTTTTTGACATTTTTTTTATTAATTCCAACAAGAATTAACTCTTTCTAAAATTATTATTTATTTCATCTTTGGTAACATGAATGTTTTTGCACTTCTTCTCTCGCTGTCTTTAATCTTGTCACTGTATGAAAATGAATTGGGGGTACGACAGTGAGAGCGCATGATTATCGAGGGAAGAGGGTAAGTGGTGAAGTTGATGGTGTTGAAGTATTGGAGCGCATGTAAGAATTTTTTTTTTAAATATTTTTTGACCGTTTTTTTTACACAACATCTGTTGCTTCGCAACAGCTGTTGAGGTCAGTCGTGAACGAGAGAGAGCTAAATTAGATTGTGAGAGTAAGAGAGAAGGGAGAAAAAAAGGTTTCGACTCAGAATTTTTTCAAACTTTTCTCACTCAATCTCAAAGTCAATTGAATTATTACTTTTTTAAAAAAAAATAAAAAGCTTAAAATGTCATGGCAAGTTTTCTCGATTCTATGTTTTTCGAGAAAGATCATGACAAAATAATTCGACGCATGATTTCTCAAAAAAAAAAACAACTCTTCCCACATTTTGATTAATTTTATTTCTTGTGATGGAGGAGTCGAGTAATTGAATCAACGGTTGTAATTTTTCTCCACTCACGCATGTCTAAAGATTGAGGATGGTAATGTCACATTGCCGCAAAGCGAAATTTGATCAAATTCATATAAAATGCGAATATTTTATTATTTTCATAAAGTACATCAACCTCATAAATCTAAAATATGATTCTGGAAATTCTAAAAGGAGCACAAGTAACAAAAGGATCGGTTACAGAAAAAAATCTTATTTTCATGCTTTCATAAATATTGTATGAGGTAAGGATTGCGTCATATATATTTCTTGACAAAGAGGGAAAACAAGATAAAAATTGAAAATGTTGAGATTTTCATTTGGATTTATTGAGATGAAAAATCGATCGATCTTAAAAGGAGGAAATTGTTTTGATGTCTTTTTTCTCTCGATGAGTATTGTACGCAAGAAATTCATTGTTAAGAGAAAAAGGATGACTTTATGGCTTCGGGGATTAATAAAAGCAGAAATGAAAATTATGATGGTTTTTGTTAAATAATTTGATTTGGGTTTTGTTGAAAAATATATTTAATGACGCAATTACAGATTGTCCCCTTTTTTTATAACAGACACAAGTCTTTTTTATGAGAAAGTTTTCTCTCTGTCCAATTTGTGTAATGAGAAAGGGTCAAATAATAATGATAATACCATAAGGATGAGGTCAAGTTCCTCAAATTTGTCATCTAACCCAACTTAATTACTCACTTCAGATATCCCAATGCGATTTTAATTAAATAAATCATTTTCATGTAAATTATGATGAAAATCGTTATTACACAATTAATTGCCATTAACGACCAGATACTTATTTATTTTCAAGAGTCACATTGCTTGGGCGCATGCATCCATTAGCAAGTTGCGAAAGTGTAAATATTTCCCTCGAGTGCGTCATAAATTTTAAAATCAATATTTTCGTAATTAAATTGAATGAAAAAATCCTGTCGAGAAATTAATTGCACCCGAACGCAAATAAACGCTCTCACTCTGATTTAGTTTTTCGTTTGTATATACAACAGAATTGTAAATGGCAGCTGTATACGTCGATAAAATTTCATTTCCGCCCACCTGAACATGTATAAACGGATGCACATGTGAAGTTCATTATGAAGTTCGAAAAGTGCAAATGACATTTTTAATTTCCGCGAGTAAATTTTTTTTGAATTGTGATTGCGGCAACAGCCCGTGTAATTAATATCTCTACCTTGTCTTCCTCAGACGGCACTACTAAAGTCAATTAAATGAAAAATTCATTTTTCCATTTCCACTTTTCAAGTGATTAATTGCCATTTCAATTCTGAACAGAGGGAGCAAAAAAGAAGGGTTGTAACGAATTTTTATAAATGTTCATGTAAATTGATGTTTCGTTGGCGAAAGCTCAAAAAAATGAATTTATTAACAACTCAATTAATTATTATTATTTATCTCAATGATATTTAAAATAATTCATTGATACCATTTTAAACAAAAGTAAAAATTGTGCATTTAATCCGACAATTTTTCAGCAAACATATTGATCTGACCCATGTATTATTCTTCTGTGAATGATAAGCGATCTAATTGAATTTAATTGAAAAATAAATAAATTCATTTTACGATAGCACAACTACATTAATTGCTGAATGTAAAAAATAACGTTCGATAAGCGGATTAATTTTATGTACAATGAAAGTTCATTATCGTCACACGGGCAGATTATACCTGAATCCGAATGCATCTTCGGAATTGAGACTGAATAAGCGCTTGTGTATGCTGCGATTATTTCCAAGAATTCGTGAAGCAGTAAGTTCAGATTTGAAATTGATTTTTTTGATAGTAAATTAAGTTTACTCACGCTTTATATTTCTCTGAGTCTCCGTTACCCGCAATATCTTCCTTCGATGCATTCAGGGAACTCCTAGCACTGCCATTCGATCCTTGTGAACCCTGAGAGCTTTTTCTCGACGATGACGTATTGGGTCCGGAACTGAGAGATCGATTAAAGAACTTTTTACTCGGCGTTCCCGGTGTCCCATCATGCGAGTCCTTATCACTTGACTCTAAACTCGATATTATTGGGTTGAGATTGTTGGGAGAATTTTCATTTTCAGGCGTTTGCGGTAGCGTTGGACTCTCTTGGTCCAAAACATAAATCACATCCGTAGCTATATCGGTGACATAATGGATATTCTCCTGCGCTCTATCAACGCGGAAATATCGTTCGGCTGTACATGCTGTGAAAGTTTTAGATGAAAAGGAAATTGATCAATTTTCAGTTTCATTTTGTTTTTAAATTGAAAAGGGGTTGAAGTAAGAAAAAGTTAATTAAAAGTTTGAATTTGTAGTAAAATTGAAAATATAAATTTTCTTTTGGCAATTTTCCAACAATGCTAATTCTTCTTTATCCACTTCAATCACCCAACTCACAGTCAATGAAGCACCAATCCGGTGACAATTTCGGACTATCGTTGCCTTCCTCACTCAATTTATTGATCAACAAGCGAACATTTTCGAGATCTGAAGTGGGATTAACTTCAATTGAGCCCAATACCGTAGCGCTTTGCTTCAGCGTTTCCTTATCGTAATGATGCTGCTCATAATCAGTCATTCTAATGCGACTTATATTGATATTCATGGGCTCCAGAGTCGTTTGTCTATTTGATGGAAAATGTGAATAATAAAGATTGATATAGAATTGAGAGCTTAATAGTAACTCACGGAACATTCGTTCGACCCGGCTTCTTTTTTGCCAACATCACAGCCTTATTAAGCAGAGACATTTCAATTATTGATGGTTTCACCTTGCACGCTTCGCCATCCACTTGCATGGGTATGGTCTTGGATGTTACAATTTTTGCCGAGCGACATTGAGTTATGCACGTTCCATGACCTCCGGCTTGTAGTAGTGGCTGTGTAATACGCATGAAGATATTTACAATTAATTATTTCATTATATTTACTCACCAATTGGTATGTGGTGAGTCCGACAACTTCAATCAGACCGTCGTCGGTTGCCGGCTCAAACTGTCCGCCTGATTTATTCCACGGATGCGTGCCACCACCGTAACTCGCAATATTTAGAAACACAATCGCATGTACACGCAATTCCTTAAGTTTCGGTGTAATATCTTTACCATCACACTCGAGCGTAACCAACTCAGCAAGGTTCTTCCATTTGCGTTTCAATAAGTCTTTTCCACCTGTGAGAATTGTACACATGTGAACTTGCAATATGTTACGAAATTATTTTTTGCACCCCACCACTCGACATGTCTTGAGGAAAATTCAAGATGTGTAAATTAAATTATGCGAAACAATAAATTTTCCGCAAAAGAATTTTTGTTTGATTTTTTGAGGTAGAAGAAATCGTTTCATTTAAATAATTAATGCCATGTTGGAGGCGTTGAATTTTATTCTCAGAACATAGAGTGGTTTAAGGGTCTTTGAACCATCAAAAATACTTTTTGTCGCGCTTTTTGATATTTTTAGATCTTTAAGCTTGATATTCAAATTTTATGTACAAAAGGTTTCCTTTTCCAAAGTTTGAAAGCGTCCTTTAAAAAATATTTTTCTAACGCTTCTGAATGAATTTTTTTTGAGTATTTTCGTTCGTTTTAAAAATTGCTTTTCAATAAATTTTGAAAGCTTTCGTTGTTACGAATTTTTTTGGCATTACTTTTTACTCGAATATAATTATGTTTATAAAAAAAACCCATCAATTAATCATAAAATATTATTTCCTCATCTCTTTTATCTCCACCAGGACATTTATCACAAATCCTCAAATTTATTCGATGAGATCGGAATTTTTCAACTTCCTAATGCTTTGCTTATAAACAACATGCCACATCATCATCATCATTTCCCCATTAGAATTGAATTTTCTTACCTGCTTGTCCATAAAACATTTTGTTCCGTAAGCGTGAATTGAACTTTTCAGGATGAGCCTCTGAGAAAGTGATCATGAGAATAAGAAGAATAATAAAGAGAGAAAATTGCCAATAATTAAATTTTGTTCATGGAATTGAATTTCATCCCTCACCTCTGGCCTCATGAAATTCGAGAGCAATGTGAGCATCGACACCTGAGTAAGGAAAGAAAAAAGTTTTTTATTAAGTTTAGTTGGGTAAAGTTAAAGCACACAATGATGATTACCTAACGAGAAATAATTGTTCACAACACTAAGTGGCAGGGTGTCTTTACCATCGGCCGAATCGGAAGCATTTGGATTTGAAACAACATTGAGATTCCAGCGGTCTAGTAAGACAGTGTCAGAGTTTGCGACGTTCGAGAGAATTTTGCCAATTGGCTCGTCTGTGTAGCCCTGAAAAATTCAATTAGAAATTTACAATTTTGATATCACAAGTTTCCAACCCCTGACGAGTTGTTTGCCCTCTCATTGCGAATTTTGACAAGTCATCAATAAAAGAATTTTCTTTTCATAACGCAATTTTCATTCTCTTTTTTACAAACATCAGATCAGAACTGACAGAGCGAATCAGCTCCACATTTACATATATTGAGTCAGTCAATCATAAATCAGAATCGAATTGAATCAAATATCTGTAGTTTTTTATGTATGTACATGCTGTGTTCAGAGTTATGAATGTGTCGTTATGAAACGATAAACCTCGCAGAGAATAAAAAATCTCTTTTTTATTCGAGCAGCTCAGGGCGAATTAAATCGATTTCATGTGAAATATGAAAAAATTTGTTATTGATGAATTCGACGGGATTTGATGGTAAAATTGAATTGTAAAAATCAAATTTTGCTGACAAAGTTGAAAACTCGTGGAAAATTAATCTTTTTAATCTCCCCTCAAATGTTAAGCACATATCTGCTGACAACTCAACAATTTTTTTTCAATTTCCTTTTTGTTTTTTCCCGCTAGCCACCGTAAAGAAAAAACTCATCATCATCATCACGAGCACAAAGAAGAAATTGAAAATAAAATAATAAAAAATATCCCGGAGCAAACAAAATTTGTGTGTGTGCGAGTTAAAAGCATGATGGAAATATCAAACACACCAAAATGATGTTTAGAGAAACAATTTAATAGAGTTGTTGAGATTTTCGAGGGTAAAACAAATAAAATTTCGAGCGAATGATTTTCCTTTCTCAAATATTAGATACTTACTCCACCCCATCCTAGAGCTCGTGCCAAATCATTGCCAGTTCCAAGAGGCAGAACTCCAACAGCTGGAGGAGGCGAAACATTAATTTGATCCAATATGGAAAGCACCCATCCGACAGTTCCATCACCGCCACACGCGAGTATACGAAGATTTGGTACTTTACGAAAGAGTTCCAAGCTATAGCGTGAGAGTAAAAAGGGATAAGACGGGATTAAAAATTCATGCATGAAAATCGCTGACACAAAAAGTTGTCACGCCCGAATGAAAAAAAAATATATAAAAGGTTTAAATTACCCCATTTTCGGTCCACCTTGCGTTAAATCGAATACTTGACGTGGATTTAGAAGCCATTGAAATTTCTGAAGTAATTTTGCGCCCTGATTGCCGCCGCTCTTCGGATTTATGAACACCAGCACGGGCGATATATTTGGACATGGAATGGGCTTGATCACAAATGCTTTATTCTCCTTCTCCTTAGACTTCTTCTTACCAGCAGCCTTCTTTTTCGGTGGCTTCCTTAATGACGACTTGAAACTGCCTTTTTTCGGCAATTTTACTATCCACGCTGGCGGAACGATTATTCGTGAATGAATACCTAAGTTACATGTTAAATCGAGAAAAATATTGTAAAATGAATTATAATAAGAAGGCCATTAAAATTTAATGTGTCATCGTGAGATGAACAAAGGCACTCGAACGTAAAATTCGTTCGCTTAATGGAGATTTCATGATGACTTTATGTTATCGCAACACGTCGATTTATTATTGAGAGCTGATGGAAGAATTCTTAAAAGCTTTTGCTGAAAGCTTTTTTTGGCGTGACGACGTGAAAATATTTTAAATTGCTCCAAAATGAGAGTTCAAAAATTTAAAATTAAAAATATTTAAAAAGCTTTAATGAAAACGACTCATTTGTAAAGTTTCGTAGCTAAATTTTTTGTTTAAGTAATTTCTCATGTTTTATAAATTAATTCAATTTTTCGCCTCATTTCCTCCGTCAAGCTCTCACTCAATAAATTTTCTACACAATCTTCGCAGCCTTCATTCAATTTTCTGCGAACATTTCAAATAAATCATCTCAATTTTTCACCATTAAATTTCTCTTTTATTCTTTCGACATAATGCAGTGGTGCTTGTTAAATTTTTTCTTTCATATTGCGACATCACATGAAAGTAAACATGAATCACTTAATGTACGTCAATCTCATACCTAATGAACATTCCTCTCCGATACGTTGAGGATTGAAGCAAGACTCTTTGTTATGATATGACGATTTACACCAGGCACATGATAAAGCAACAATCTCCTTTGAACTGAATGATAATTTTGCTTGTAATGACTGAAAGGGAAAGAAAAAAATATTTTTGCATATCACCAGGATAAAGAGAAAAAAGAAAGCTTTTTTTACGCCAAATTAAACTTGACGACAACATTTTCGGGCGAGAGAGAAAAGCTCATAAAAAAGCGGTTCCATAAAAGACAATTTTAAAGTCGTTTATGAGAATTTATTCGCGGTTGTTTACCTCAAAGAGTTTTCCGGAACTAATGCAGGAGTAATCCTAAGATTTTATGAAAATTCAAGTTATTATTTGTTTAAATTTTCTTTTTATACCACTAAATTTTTCATAAATTAATTTCGCTTTGAAAATATTTTCTCTAATTTAAAAAGTTTTGTTAAAAATTTAGTGTTTTCACATTTTTCTAGCCTTTTTAAAAAATATAGCAAAATATTTTATTCATAAAGTTCCCTTTTCACACTTCCGAAAATGTTGTCGCACATTTTTCATCGAAAAAAAGAGTATATGCGTAAAATTATGTGACAGAAGATGGAAAAAAATGATGATAAGAGAAGTGATAGAAGATCTTTTTTGATATTTATATTTAGAATCCAATCAAGTGTAACAAATTTAGTTGATAAACGCAAGCAATGACGCAAATTCCAATTTATGCAAATTTTCTTTGTCGCTTTCGAGAAACGTAAAAAATGAGAAGAAATATTTTTTTATTAATCCGAGGCAAGCACATGTTGCATGTGACTCATGTGCATTTCTCGAACGAGTAAACTCTAAAAGTTTCCAAGTACATTGTGAGTGTGTCAGAGCATTCAAAATTAATCATGGAATTTTCCTCATGCTATGAAAATCCACGCAATTTAAAACTTTCAAGACGTGCAATATAATTTTTTTAGCAGGGTGTTCGCCTTTTTAAATTTATAAGCTGCTGCCAATCAACTTTACTGAAGGATGTCAGAAAAAATGCGTCTAAGCGTACGAAAAAATTGTTTGCTGCGAATTTTGTTGCGCACCCATCAATTAAAGAAATTAGAAGCGTCAAAAACAGGAGAAAGAACCATGTGAGGACAGTTAAAAAGTTAAATTTTTATATCGTTACTTTTTTGAAAATGACGATTTAAGAAACACACATTAAATTTTTAAATGACCGCACATGTTTTAAAATTATTAAATAATTAAAATGCTAAAATATTCAAGAATTTTTAATGTAAAAAGTTATTTGAAAAATGAGAACAAAAAATCTACTTGAGTTAAAAAGTTGAGGCAAACTCGAGATAAAATGTGTACATAACACGTGTGATAAGAAAGCAGCAAGCAGATAGAAAAAAAAGAAGAAATTCAAATTTTTTAAAATCTATTAAAAGGATTAAGAAAAAGAAAAAAGCTTTTTCGTCTAAATTATTTTATAAAAATTTAATTTTATGAAGGAAGAAATACTCTGACATTACCTTTAGATACGAAAGCTTCTTTTCAAACTGCTCAAGTTCACAATAAATATAATTAATTGTGTCGTTAGTAAAAAATGACGAAAATATAAAAAGAAAAGAAATTTTCAATTTTTTAGATTTCAGTTAAAATTTTTAAGATCTTAAATGTTCAAATTGCGCACTTGATGTCCATGAAATTTTCATTTAATTTTTTTCTACTCAGAATATTGCGTCATAAAATTTTCCAGCGCTTTCCTCAGAAAACTGAAAAATTATTCCAAAAGCGCTCCAACTTAAATGCATTGATTGATATTGAAATTGAAATTTAATATTCTTACGAATCACTTAAAAAACACATCAACTGCAACGCTGCACTCTATTATGTGTCGTTTGTCGATGAGTTGCAAGCGGAAAATTTATCGAAATTTTCGCCACGTTTTTGATGCAAATTTATTCGAGAAAATTGAAAACGTTCCATTTTCATCGATCAATTTGAGTTCAAATATAAAAAATGGACTTTTTGTATTGACACTCGAATGCAGTAGCAGATTTTTAAGCTTTTGAAACCTTTTCCGATATTTTCTGATGTAAATAAATTTTAACCCTCTTCATCAAAATCTGCGCAAATTTAATTAAGCTTAAAGATGTCTTAAGTATTTTAATGCTCAAACAAAAAAGAATTTACTAATTAAATCTCTAATGCCGACATCTTTGCGCAAGATGTTACCTTGACACTCTTCCTTAAGCTTTACTTTTTCGTGTCGCGTTCAATTAGATAAAAGTTTTACGAGAGCTTAACGCTCATAAAAATTTAACGCAAGTTGCAGTAAGAAAAAACTTTTTATGGCTCCCGAATTGAAATAAAACAGTTTTTTCACCAAAACCCCTTTGCGGCTGTTAATTGACACCACAAATATCAATTAACATTGTTTGAACTCTTTCAACACCCAAATAAAATAAGGGATAGACACAAAAATATTTAAAATATCCGATATAAATTTATATAGTGTCCATCCCTGGTTTAAAACCATTTCCACTGTGTTTGGCAATCGAAACCTCATGAATATTCAAATTTTAACACAGTTTTACTTTCATCGACAGTGGACACAATAATCTAGCTCATTACAAAACATCGATTAGCGATGCTCACCTTTCCGCATTGACGGCATTTGCCTTTCTCAGTCCTCCGATGAATCCAGTGGTGATGTGTCCTAGTTTCCTCACGATATTGCCGCACGCCCACATCACGGAACGTTGGTTTGCATGCTAACTGTGATCGTTCCATCAGCACCGATATGCAGCTTGCATGTGCAATAATCTTGCATGCGGAACATTTCATTCTTGGTCCATGTTTCTGTACGTTAATGAGTTTGAAATTTAATTTTCAATTTTACGATAAAAAAAGGGAAAATTTATGAGGGAAGGAAATAATTTTACCGTGCAATCGTTATCGCCGATATAGCAGCAATCGCCCGACACCGATGTTGGCACCCACAAATGATCTCCCGACACGGCATTTTCCGACCAGTCGGGGGTGTTTCGTATTTGTCGAGTTCCTGAATTGTCTCCTGATTTCCTGTTAATTAGCAAAAATGGTAATTTTATTTAAATTTGTCTAAGTGATTTTGCGAAAGAACATGAAGGGTCTGAAAAATTTATATTTCAAAGCCAGACAAAATTCTTTCTTGTCTCGAATAATTTAAAAAAAAGGAAAAATAAAAAATTTATTGTGGTTATGTCATGATGATTATTTCACAATACCCTCAAAGTTAACCCTTTTCTACCTGTATTTGAATGGCATTCCATTTCTATTGCGGTAGCGTATTGCTCGCCTTCTCTTTCGACTAACATAAAAATCATTCGGTGTTGGTGGTTGACAATAGCAATTAAAGCACGTTTGTATCGTGCAGCTACTAACAATTATGAGCTTTGGCATTTGTGCTTTTGGTGATTTCATTCTATTAAAGTTTTCTTTTTGTTCGCTTTGAAATCGCAATTATTTCTGACTAAGGGTTGCCTTAACTACTTGTGAAAGAGTTTTAGATTTTAAACACTTAAGGAAATCTTATTAATTGCTTGAGATGAGCCGCCACCAGATGCTTTTGAAATCTTTTCCATCTCGAATGTTCGTATCTCAACTTTCGATGAAAAATTATTGAATTAATTTTAATTAATAATAGGTTAATTAATCGCTTATAATTTAATAAGTTTTTCGGGCAACAGTTTGTTTTAAGGGAGTTGAGGCTTAGGGAATTTTTTTTTGACGCAAATTTTATTTAATTGTGCAAAACTTTTTTTCTCTCTCTTGACGCAAAATACTTTAAGAAAAGCTTATAATTTTTTTTTCCGTTTTGTTGATATTTATTTTTAGAATCATCATAGGATGGAGATGAACATCGAGCTAACGAACGACAACGGTTGCCTAGCGCAAGAGACAATGATTGATGCCATGAGCTTAATCAGCATAAAGTTATTCTTCATGACTTTTTTGTTTTCGTCTCATGATGCTCATGAGCTTGCTACTTATACTCTAAAAAACTCAAACAATATTTTAATGTGCGGTGTACTTATGTGTGTACATGTAATGGAAAATTTTCGTGTTTTACTTTTCGCGAGCTTTTAATTAATTTGCTCGCTAAAAATGTTCTTCAAATTTGAGGAGCAAGAAGGAGCTTTAGATTAACACCTACAAGAACAAGTCACATGGAATGCTCTTAAATTTAATCTTTTTAAAAGAATGACGGAATGATTTTTAAAGAGGATCAAATTTTTGTTTGAAGAAAGCATTTTGAAGAATTTAATAAAAAAATTCCAGGATTATTTTTCAAAGAGATCAAACAATTTTTTTTGAGTCAACAACTTCAATGAGTCAAGTGGATTTTTAGTGTGGGAAAATATACACCCACGCACACACACCTAGGTGCACCTATTGATTATTCATCGTCAATAATCATAAAATTTCTGTGTAAACGTGAATTGACGAACATTCATGAAAATCTGCAATTACATTTATGTAAATAAATCTAAAAAGAGATTTTTCACTTTGACTTTTCTGTATAAATCTATGAATGGACATTTTCTAAATATTAAAAGATAATTTAAATAAAATTGAAAATTTAAAAATATCTTAAAACTCAAATTTCTCCTCTTGAACTCTTCGTTATGAGAAAAATTTCCATTTAAATGATATTGAACATTATTTTGTATGGTAAATATCCTCATCACACTTAACGTTCATAAGACCCTCGACAATCTCAGGTCGAGTTCAAAAACCACTTTAAGAATATACAAGATGCAAATCCAGAGTCACCATCATGATGAGAGTGACACATTTTTTTGTGCCTTATGATTATGACTTCACAGTTAGCTGCGAAGAAGATATAAAATTGTCTGTTTATGACATCAGCAGATGCACTTTCGAGGAAATTCACAACATGGAGATGGAAAAATTTCAAAAGCTTTAGCAGACGACAATCTGTCGGCAGTTCTGCACTTGACATGGTTTTTTACTCCTTTTTAAGCTTAAAACATGCAAACATGACACTTCTATCACATCCTCGTTTCGTTCTTTCTCGCTTTGAAATGGAAAAGTTGAAGTTTTCACAGATTATTCACGGATTTTTGCACACATTACTTCCGGATGTCTTATCTTAATTTACTTTTCTCTCGTTTTATACTTTTTGCACCTCGTAAACGTCAATTTAATGGAAAATTGAATTCGATCAGATTTTCATTTTTCCCACTTAATCTGCCAATTTTCATGCTGAGCGCGGAAAATTGATTTTTTTATTCTCTCTTAGCCGTTTCTGGAGTGTAAACAATAGAGGCACAGTGGAAATGTGGCGAGACGATAGCGACAATAATTGAATTTCAACTGAGGAGAATGAGAGAGAAAAATTTGTATTTTATGATTCACACTAGGCATAAACTCGTGTATGCTATGGGAGAGATAAAGACTCGTATGAATATCTCTACCATCAAATATTGTCGTATTATCGGGTGATGGTGAACAAGAGAGAATACTACAGATCATGAATGTATGCACTTATTTTTTCTATGTGCTAATTTTGAGAGGAAAATTTATCATTTTTAATTTTTCTAATTTCACTCTTTTTTCACATCATCACGAAAAGCCTTATACGAATGTTTTAAAGTTTTTAATTTGATAAAGATGTATTCAAAAGAGTCTAGATGAAAAATCATCATTCATATCGCGCTCTTCACCATTAAACGATACTCGAAAGCGACTCGTCCATTAACACAGCTTGAATGGCAATAAAATATACGGCGAATAAATCGTGTCTGACCCTATTCTCTCACTCACTCTCTTGATTACTCTATTTGCGTGATAAAAATAGAATTTGTTCGAATTTTTCTCCTTCTCTCTCGTTTTTTTCTGCAGTCGGAAAAAACACGTAAAAATTTCACGCGAGAAAGCATTGTTTATGTTATAGGCGAAGCGTCACCCAACAATGTTCTGCTTGAGTTTCCTAACCATTTATTGTTAAAAATATCACCAACATGGGCTTGATAAAATAACAATGGTAATTTTTTGGCTGCGAAAACATTTCATGGAAAATTATTTTTGCGTCACTTTTAAAAGAATTTTTTTACGCAATAAAATTTTTAACACTCATCCTACAAAATTGTCATTAAAAATTTTAAATAATTGGAAATTAACAATAAAAATTTTAATGAATGAAAAGTCTCTTAATTAGATCCAATTTGAAATCTGACCACTTATTTTCTTCTCTCAAAATTTGCCTTCATAATTTTTAATAATGAAAGAAAAGTCTCGAATTTTTGAGGATCGAAGTGTGCGTTGAAAAAGTGAGTTGCAAAAATTATTTGCTCCGGTGATTAATTGGGTTTTGGCAGTGCTAGAGTAGGTAAAAGTGGCTAGTTAGTTAGATTAGGACAGGTAGTGATAGAAAATGTTCGAGTACACTCAATTTGGAAGGAAATAAGTCTGTTTCGGAAAAATTGTCCATTGAGGATTTTTCAAGAAAATTTTCATGGGTAACTATGTAATTTATTTTTATAAAAGTGTGACAGGATCCAACTGAAATCCGGTAAGGATCAGTTGAGGAACGGAAGTGGAGTTATTTTGAAACAAGTTTAGGTTAAACAGGGGAAGTTTTTTTTTTGTTGATGAGTGAATTGGGTAAATTTCATTTTCAAAATAAAAATGTCAGCCAGGAACTTGTAATTTTGTTTTAATTTTGTTCCAAAGGATATTTATAGATAGGAGTTAAGGGATTTGCACACTTCGATCTCGAGGGAGGGTTTGTGTTTGTGATTGTCTAAAATGGACAAGGACATATATTTTGACTCGACACACCAACTGTGTACACTAGTCTCAGTTGAGGAAGGTAGTGGTGGAAAGGCTTCTCCAAGTGATTTGAGACATATAAAATGTTGATTTGGTTTTGATTAGTTGGAAACTGTAATATCTGCCAGTAAACAAGACTTCTTAGCTGTAGTTCTCTAGAAATTACAAAAAAAAAATCATTCGAAAACAAAAACTTAAAAAAAAAAACAAAGGGATAATCCGGGGGGGGGACAGTCCGGGGGGCGGTTTTGAGATTTAGGAGACTTTAGGAAGGGGCAATCATGTGGGTTGGTTGGAGTCTCTCTACTGTAGTGGCCACCTAATCGTCATCTAATCTAATGAAAGAAAAGTCTCGAATTTCTTTCTCTTGTAACCGAGAAACTCTCTCGTGACTTTCATTAACAAACATTGAAACTCGACGCCTAATTATCATAAAAGAGAATTTACTTTGCACGAAAATTAAATTGTTCAAATTGTTAATTGATGAGTATCTCAATCGCCCCACACGATCTCTGTCGTCTCGTTACCCTTGATAGCCGAAAGGCAAAAATTCGTTTCGAAATAATTTTCTGCTGACATTACAAAATTTTTTTTCGCGTCTAAGTCATTAAATAACAAGCGACGTACATGAGAAAAAGGGAATTTTTAATGAGTTTAGATTTTAGATAATGGCAAAAGCTGTAGCATCAATTTTAAATTTTAATTACTTCGCTTAGTCGGCGGATAAATTGGGAAACTTTTCTTGTTATTATTAGGAAAATACAATTAAAGAATTCAAGGGAAAATTTTCGCAAGCAATTTTGTCAGGATTTATAGTTGGTGATTAAAATGTCTGATCCGCAATAATTTTTCGAGTAAATTCAAATTTGAAATCAACGAAGATGAAAATTTTTGTTCAAACTTATTTTAAAATTCTCAAAATCACATGAGCATTTTTAAATGAACCCGTGCACAAAAAAATAATTTAATAATGAGCTTTTTCAATTTCGAGTCATGAGATATGTTTTTCTTTCAGCATCACCGTGAACGTCAAATATTTGATGTTTCATTCAACTCGTGTGGCAATTTTTAGGAAAATATGATAACGCATGAAAATTTTGTGACGTCAAGTGGATGCTCAAAGAATTCTGAAAATATCTTTTGTGAATGAAAAGTCTGAAATTCCGATTTTTGTTACAAAATCCTTGAATACCTTTTGAGTGTAGGATGAATATTTCAGTAACGTAACCCAAGCACGCTAAATTTAAATTAAACCGCAAAATTGTTAACATGGACAATATTTCTGAATTTTTACATCAAAAGTTTGTAAAAATTGTCCATGAAGCCTTGTAGGATTTTTCAAATTTTTTTTCTAGCGACAAAAATTTAGATTAAATTACAATGCGAGTTCTATTTTTAGTCTCTTCCCGAAAAATTTCATTAAAAGCTTGTCACAATTTTGTCGGCCTCAATTTTTCATGCAATTTTTTTAACAAATAAAGCAGCCACAAATATGTAACAATGAAATTTGATTCATTTACGTTCCATCGGTTTAAATTACCGGTCTGGTATTGTGAATTGACATGCGTAACTCAAAAATTAATTGATCCTCACCCTTTGCTATAAAAGTTGTTTGCTGGTCCCGCTAGAGCAAGTGCTTTATAACGTGCTTGCTGTTCCGTTGGAAGAACTATGTCAACACTACGTGAGCGGACTGCTCCACTACTTGGTACAGTTAATAAATTTAAATCACCCTCCGGCATCTGTAGTTCTTCTGTTTTCGACGATACTTTCGTGAAACACGAGTCAACAGATGCTGCTCGATCTCGCTTAAGGTCAGGCACGGTGAGAAAGATATCACGAACAAATACGTCATTTGACTTTGTTGCTGCGGATTTAATTTCATGATTTTCAATATCCTGCTGATCGTCTCTGTCAATTGACTCCTTTGGCTGTTCGGAGTCTGATGGATTTGAGATATTATCGAGAGACGTTCCGGTCGGTTCAATTACAATCGCTTCTTGCCGCGATATGGAACGTCGCCTCTGACGCGGTCCAGGAACTTCAATTTCGTCAAAATCATGGGATAAAATTTCTATCGTAGGTGATGCTGGAAAGACTGGAGGTGATGAAGGCAATGCTGGTGGTGAATTCGGTACTACAACGCCCGGCAGGCTGGGAAAGGCTGGATAATCACAATTCGTTGGCGAAAGTGTAAACGTAATACTACATGGTGAGGGCAGAAGGAGGGTGCTTTTATTTTGAAAATAGTAATCTATGTCTTCTTCTTCCTCGTCATCGATTTCATCATCGTTGTCTGCCGCATTCGCAACATCCTCATCCCTCTCGCTCGTCTCCGATTCACTATCTTCCGATGAGTCCGATGAGAATGAAGTCGAAGTGAGGGCGCGAAACTCTTGAGCATCGAAATAGAAGCCGGCTGTACTGCCCCGCTTCCTCTGCTCCTCAACATAGTGACAATGTATACAGATTGGCGACTTCGCACTTGATTTACGGCGAGCGAAACGCTGCTTGGGAATGTCAAGAAAGGATGCATTTACGTCAGAGGATTCAATTCCAGCTGAGTCGAAGCTACGTGATCGCTGTTGACCACTTGGGACGGTTAGTAATGCCGATTGCGAATCAATTGATGATTGACTAAAATATTGAGTTCCTCGTTGTGTTTCCAATTTTATTTCGTCGAATGATGCTGATCGGACCTTTTTATTCCCGTAAGTGAATTGTGGCAGCAACACGTTGGTGGTGAGTGAGAGGTTAAGATTTGAAAAATAAATTCAGTTCACGTTCATGGATCGAATTTCAGCGAGAAGCGTGCTATATACAAACCTGCTTAGGTACTTCAAGACTGCTTTGTGTCTTCATCTAGTCGTCACCGTTAGGCGTTCGAAATTTCTCCGATAAATTGTGCGCAACTTGCCGATGTTCATATTGCGCCTTGAGGCTCAAAACAAAAAATATATAGAGAGATCAAGAGCACACTTTATAGCCTATATTGTGGCTATATCTTGTCTGCTCAGTGTACTCTTTCGAAATTCATTCTAACGTGTAAAAATAGAAGAGAAAGATGCAATAAAAATCAAAGTATCGCTTGTTGACTGATTATCCATGCTATTAAAGTTTTTTTACTCTTCTTTAAGGAAAATCAATTTTGCTTGTGTAGAGAGAGAGAGGGAAAATGACATTGAAGATATCACGTTGTACAACACTGTGTTTCTTGAGCAAGGGGATGAGAGAAAATTTATCCTTTAACTGACATTTATGGATTAAAGTTTCTGCGTGAATTTTAAAGGGCGCTTCCGTAAGTTATGAATTATTTTAAAGTTTTTAATAATTTTTTTTTGACTTCACAATTTTTAATAAATTAAATTGAATTCTAAAAATTCAATGAAAAAGTTTTAAAATTATTTTGCAAAAGTATCTGGTTTCTTTCTCAATTGACAATCATCCGTCTAATACCAAAGTCATGCAATCTTCTGGAAAAAGCTTTTGCGATGAGCTTTTGATGGAATGAGATTACGAGAAAAATTGACAAGATTTCTTACAGGAAATTACGACATTATTTTTTGAGATTTCGTCAGAGAGATTTTCCTAAAATTGAAAAAAGAAAGTTGAAGATAAATCAAGATTCTGATGGAAATATTTGAGCAATAAAAGTCAATTTCACCTAATGAATGTTTTTAAAGCCCCCACTTTTAGTAAAGAAATATTGTCGAAATTAAGAGCAAAGTCAACTTCATAAACAGCTTTTGCTGAATAATTTATGAAGCTTTTGGCAACGAGAATTTTCTGACAGTATGACCTCATGAAATCTTAATGAGTCTTTCTCGGAACTCTGACAGATGGTCTGTCTATATAATAAAAGTACTTTTTCCTGAATTCTTAGTAGCTTTCGAGACTGATTAAATTCAACTTCAGGTACCAAATTACTAATTGGCTTGAAAACGGTTTTTATTAATTTACGTGAGAAATTAATTGAATTTTGAACTAAAGATAATTTTAATTTTATTTTATTCTCTTTAACACTCGAAAATGTTGACTCGAGTTTCAATTGAGTTTTAATTACTCGCAAATCGTTGGCTTCGAGTTGAACAACCTTAATTAACATTTTCCTTCTTCTAATGAGATTTGCGTCTTGTTTATTTACCAATTAAACTACTTTTCTCTCTTTATGCTTTACGAAGCTGACTAAATTGAATTTGCCAAGTTAAATTGAGCAATTTTAAATTATCTCAGCGTCTTCTCATATTTAGCGTTTTATTGCCATGCGATTAGACCCACATACTAGCACGTAATAATCAATTTGTGAAACTCTGTTAAATATCAATTTTTATAAGGAGCAAACAAATTTTTTTATAGCTCTTCGCATGACGCCTTCACTATATTTAGTTGAATGAAAAAAATATTGCGGGGAGAATTTTTTTCGTCTCCATTTTCATCCCGATGTAAACAGCTCATAAAAGTCAAAAAATTACGGTAACATTAAAAGTGTTGGGATACACCAGAAATGGCGCATAAAAAAATTAATGTGTGGCTTTCGTTCCGTGTCCATTATGTCAAAAAAGGAACATTAATGCACAAAAAATCGATAAAACTATAGAATGTGAGTTATATATAAAAATAAGAAGACGGGGTATGTCAATAAATTGAATTATGGCACATCGAGCACTGTTTAATGAAACGTTGCCTAGGCGAGCGGAGAGCTTTGCGGAAAATTTATATATAATCGTTGTACTCGATGAAAATTGTGTAGGTGAAAAAAATTCGAACTAAAATAAGTTGAAATTCTAAGCTGACAGATCATGAAGCTATTTTAAGGGACATTATGTGACATTATTGAATTTCTTGGAAGGCAAGAAAAAGTTCTAATAAGAGGTTCAAAAATTTTTGTTGCAAAAGATCAAAACTCATCGAAATTTTCATTAAAATTGTCGTAAAAAATTCTTTTTATGCAAATTTCACAACTTTTATGTCAAAAAGCTTTAAATAAATATTTTCTTCTCATTCTGCTAATTTAGATCGTTACATTGTGGACTCTTCTCATCATCATCGATGGTAAGTAAATAAATTTCCTCGCTCTCATTCTAAATTGCGATAAAAGGAGTGAAAAATTATTCACAAGCAAATTATTTTGGCATATTCATGTAATTTAATAATAAATAAATGAGAAAGAACAAAGCGATTGCTGCGGAAATTTTTATAAATCGACTTTTTCTTCTCTCGCTTTGATGTATGACTAAGGCATGTCTCTCAGCAGTAGAGTCATAAGCGATTAAACTTCTTCTTTCATGTTTGGCATGACGATGACGACCATTTGAGCTTTTTTTGGTGCTGATGAGGGACGAAAATCGATAAAATATGAAATTTTCACCATTCAGCACATTTTTATTGTTATTAAGTTCCGGAGCCTCCTCTCATATCACATGCATTGTAATCATAACAAAAGCCGAAATATGATGATAATCATGGACAATTTGTATACTTTTTTCTCTCTCTTCATTTATATATGTTTTGTTTTTTTTTGGTTGGAAATATTATAATACAAGAAAAATATCTAGCAGGAGTGGGGAAAGTCTTTAAGTAATGTGACAATTAAACGATTAATTACAGTTTTAATAATTGAGTAAGGTCACATAATTTTCGATCAAATCCCATTTCACGATGAGAACAAAGTAAAGAAAAGAATGCGAGCAAGTTCAAATGTGACGGCATTATTAGTTTACGAACTTGTCGACATATTTCCTCATTAGTACATTAACCACACAGAGATATTGTTGCGAGAATAAAGGAAGAGGAGAAAAAAACATTGTGTGAAAAAAGTTTTTCCTGAAACGTGTACAATTTTAATGGAAATCCGGTGTACTTTAATTGACGTTTTTATGGATGAGAAAATGTTGAAAATTGAAACCTACAAACTTTCTTTGATTGTTGGGACTTTTTCTTTTTCATGAAATAGAAATTTTTAAAATTCTATTAAATTTCCACAGAATCATGAAATATTTATTTTTCTTCGAACTTTAAAATTCAATTAAATAAAGTATTTTTTTTCTTCAAATGAACTCATTCATATTAATTGAACGTTCTCATTATGTTAGAAATTGCGTTTTAAGCTCTCACAATGAAGAGAGTGTAAAGAACTCACTTTAATTTATTCGTTAAGATTATTTTTTCTCCATACCGATATTCCACTCAATAAACTATTCATAAAGTTATTTTCTCTCTAAAGCGAGAGACATTGGAATTATTCATCGCGCCACCCACCAATAAAAAATATTTTTTTCGATGCAGTATCTTAAAAAGAAAGAAAAAGAAATTTAATCCTCGAAAAAGAAGTTATTGGCACGTTGGAGATTGATTCACTTTGACACAGGTCAATTGGTAAATTTGTATTTAAATTTTTGTTCGTCCCCGTGAAAAACTTTTTCGCTCCTCGACGTTAATTTTCTTTCTCTTCTCTCTTTTCTTTCGCTTCGCAACAAAAGAAGGATAAAATTTCAATCACAAAAGCTCACTTCACAAAAAACTTTTCTGTACAGGTATTTACATTGCGAATTTAAATACCAAAATATCTCCTGAGTAGACTCACAAAAAAAAGAGGAAAATTCGGAACTTTTTATATTTCAATTCTTCAAAGTTTGAAAAATCTTTGGCATCAAGATGAGCGAAAATTTCTCTTTGTGAAGTTAAATAAATATTAAAAATTTATTTTTAAAAGAAATTTAATGCTATAAAAAATTTCTCGGTAAAGTTTCAAACAAGTAACTCCGGATATTATTCACGACTGATCGGAGCTTAAAAATGTTCATAAAAATTTATTAACCTCGCAAGTTAAGTTCAAAAATTTCTTCTCATCACTTTTTAAACCGCAAACTTCGTCTAGGCGCACAAACACACACAAAAAGAGTATTATAATTTAACTGACGTCAGTAAATGAAGATTATATATGTTTTTTTTTGCTCGAAATTAGATCTCTGGTTGAAACGTGATATATCCAAAAATATTCTCTCATCATCATTGTACACAAATTGTATTCGAGTAATTCACAAAAGAAAAAAAATACCTTTTCAATTTATTTCTCTAATGCACACTCAGAATTTATGAAGAAAAGGGAACAAAACGAAATAAAAAAAAAGTTACACGCGAGTCCTCAAAAACACACTTTATATTTGACTTTTATTTTTTCTACGCAATTTGTGTCTCAATTATTTGTCGCGGATTAAAAATTCATGAATTATTTCTGATTATTTTCATATATAACACCTTAAGTCCTCAGAGCTATTATTTTGTGAGTCTAAATAATTCAAGAGAGTCTCACACACAATGCAATCATTCGCACCGATTACATTCAATGTTCCCGTACGACTGATTTGTCGGAAAATTCTTCTCAGCCGTCTCGACAAGGTATCGTTAAGTTTTTTTTCTCTCTGCTACAACAACTTCATCGTCTATGTGAAGCATATTGTGCATGTTTCGTGAATTTACAGATGATAAACACATTTTCGGTTTCGTTAAGCTCGAAAGCTCATGCGCAGTGGAAAAATCATATGAAAGTGGAATGTTTGTGTTTATATCTCGAAGCGGCACACGCTGGCTTCATTGACTATCTCCGGCTCACACGAGAAGAAAAAAAAATTCTTAACAACCCATCGACACTTGTATGTCTCATCTTTTTTTTTCGGAGCGAAAGTCTAAAATGTTTTGTGTTTACATTTTCTACGACTCTACCGACTTTTTTTCAACAGACTTTATTTGTTTTACTTATTTTTCTTGTTAAGTGCTAATTAGATTTTTGTTTGTTTATTTGATCATCAAATACTGTCATTGAGAGCTTTTTTTGCTGTTAACATGAAATTATTTTAATGACTCGTTGTGAAAGCACGTAATTTTATTTAAAAGTTCAATGAGGTTCCATTTGTTTTATTAAAACACGAAAGCTTGACGTGATTCATTAAAAATTTATTTTGTTTTCTCTATTAAAAAAAAAGTGGGTCAAAAAAAACTTTTCAATAAAGCTTTTTCTGGTTTGTAATTTTTGTTATTTTTATCCAATTTTAAAAAAATAAATTTTTAAAAGCTCGTGAACATCATTATGAACTAGCTCAATATTAAAATGTTGAGTTGAAATCTTGGCAAACATTTGCACACTCCTGCCAACTTCAGATCTATGTCAGTATGGAATTTAATATAGTTTAATGTAATATTGGAATTCAATGGAGTTTGTAAAAGAGCTTTTTTGTATTTGACACTTATTGCTTCAAAACAACCTCAGGTGATATTAAGCTTGCCAAACGGATATAGGAACCCATGTCTAAAGCAACATGCGAGAATATAATCCGTTTTTAAGGGTATCGAGAATCGTTAGTTGCCCTTTAAACTAATGTTTACTGATTACCATCAACAAAACGAGAAAAGCATTTTCACTAAAAGCATCTTAACGTCCTTAAGCCCACACGATTGTCGAAATTATATCATCATAACATACCCTCCACATCCGACGGAGTAATTTCGTTAACATAATTTACTTACTCGGACCTAAAATGAGAGAAAAAAAATCAAATTAGTTAAATTCAATCGGCATGAAATGGCACAAAAAAGATAGGTTGAAAATACAAGAATAAGCGATAATAATAAAAGTGTGTAATTTATGTGACATATATGAGTGTAATGACATAAACAGCCATGCTTCTAGTAAAACATTGATCGTGACAAAAATGCGTTGTGTAGTCAATAATAAAAATTTGATTTGATTTGATTGATAGAGTAAAGAGCACATGTATGAGAATTTAATATAACAAGAATATTAAAAGAAAAATCAATAAGACGAGAGAGAAGGAACATTAACATGCTTTTTGAGAACTTTTTTAGCTTACGAAAAATTTTAAATTGTTCTCTTGCAAATATTTTTCCATCAAAAGCTTTAATCATATCCCATTTAGAAACACTCAAAAACTCACTTTCGATAACTTTGTGAATTTTTTAACTTTTCATCTTCTTCAATATCGAAATGTACGCGACATCCCAATCGAGAGAGATCTAAAATTCTTGAAATTTTAGAGAGAAGAAAAAAGAAAGATTATAATCTAGTTAGTGACGAGGAAAAGTTGTTTCCAGAGGATTTAAATCAGATACGGTCGGTGAAAAGCTTTTATCTTTGATTAAAGTTTGCGAGCGAGGGCGAAGATAAAAGAAGAAATTAGTTTTTTCATTTACTCGGACAAACATTACTAAGCACACACATTCGATCTTTTATCCATTTAACATGAATGATTGATAAAAATCAATAAGCTTTAATTCGTAGGAAAATCGATTTCATGAAATGTACAGAAATTCGTGTAAGGCTTCACTCAGCATGTGTCTTCCACTCGAGCTTAACTTTAATTCCTTGTTTAAGGAGCAACTCAACATGCGAGCAAATGAAATTATTTTTCATGTTAAAGTTCTGTGAGCGTGGTCAGTCCTCTATTTTAAAAGTAAACCTGAATTCCACAAAAATTTCATTTTGTGTGTTTTTTTCACACAATACAAATTTTGGCATTCCTTTGAAATGGCCAATGATAAAGAAACTGAAGGATCTTTTTCCGTATATTTCTCTATTGAGAATTTTCATTTCGCCACAAAAGCCTCAGGAACTATTTTCAACTCTTACAGTGCTGAAAGTTTTTAACCGAAATATTTGCCATTTTTCACTTCCATTAGAGAGAAGAAAAGCCACTAATTAAATTAATGGTTAAAGGCATAAAAGTTTTTCACAGTTCGGGGTTTTTTCTCAATTAGTTGAAATTTAATTAATTTGTGAAGAAAATTTCCAACTGAAACTTTTACACTTGATTGAATTTTGTGTGCTTTAATGTAAATCGAAGATGTGTGTGTGTGGGAAGAGGGAAATTTTCGATGAAAGCGTCCCCTTACCCTCCGTCATCGTCGCTGACTTCCGAGTCACTTTTCGGTATATCCAAAGTATCCTTTTGCGACTCTTCTGAATCTTTGATGTTCTCAGCTGAGTCAACTTCAACCATTTTTCCAATTAAAATATTTCCACACTTAATTGCACAACTTTACCGATCTAATAGAAAACTTCGAATGAATTCGAATTGAAATTTTTTTGCTTCAAGTAAGTTCCTCAGCAGTCCTTAGGTGGCTTCACTTGCTCAAATTTGATTAGGCTTCTGTAATCGACACATAAATCGATCCGTATACTTTTTACATAACGTCCTGTCTGACACTTTTACTCACGTGACAGAAAATGAAACACTCATGAACTCATTTTAAAGTGTGTTGACTTAATTTTTATAAAAAAATATTAACGGAAAAATCTTTCAAATAAAGCAAAGTCCATCACAAACTTTTTCACTAATTTCGATAATTAATTTGAAAACAAGTCATATCAAAAGTCATTTACAAGATTGAGTTGTTGACCGACCGATGTGAATTTACTAAGAAGTGAGACAAATTAATCTAATTTCTTTAATCATTCTCTCGCTCTCGTTGAAGCAAAAATTTTTCCCCCCAAAAAGATGTTCCGCAAATTCAATGATGATGAATTAATGTGTTCGTTAGAGAAAAATAAATGTCGTGTGTCACGTTTCGAGATCATTTATTTCTCATTCTCTCTTTTCCTTCTTTTTTTTGCGTGCTTGTCAGCTTATTGCTGTTTTGGTCACCACCAGACTTTAACTTCTCCCTCATTCAGAACGGACCGTTTTTAATTTAATTAATTAAGTTAATTTCCCATTGCCAAAAATTAGTTCCTTTTTTGTTACTGAAATTTTAACTTTATTAATGAGTTTTTGAAGAAAATCTAATTAAAAAATTAATGAAATTTAATTATTCTAAATAATCTCAAAAAATGTTTCAAAACCCACACGTGGGTGTTGCCGTGTAACCCACTTGTAACAGATCAGTATTGGAAATGTAACATGGGGAAGTCCTATGAAGAAGCCTTGGAGAAGCCAAAAGGGAAGCCTTATGGAAAATATTTCTCAATTATGTTACATTTCCCACTGTGTTTCATTTTCCACCATGTTCCATTTTTCACTATGTTCCATTTTCTATTGTGTTCCATTTTCCACTGTGTTCCATTTTCCACTGTGTTCCATTTTCCACTGTGTTCCATTTTCCACTGTGTTTCATTTTCCATTATGTTCCATTTCCCACTATGTTCCATTTTCCACTGTGTTTCATTTTCCATTATGTTTCATTTTCACCATGTTCCATTTTCCACTATGTTTCATTTTCCACTATGTTCCATTTTCCACTGTGTTCCATTTTCCACAGTGTTCCATTTTCAGATCCATGCCAATCGATTCCTGGTCAAATTCCGAGTTCAACGAGGTACATGAAGCCATACTTTTAAAAAATGGACATTAGTGGCATTCCTTGGACACTCCTGGCCGGCCGTGACGGTCATTCTTCAAAAATCATCAATGCTAATCAATTCCTGATGCAATTATGAGTTCAACGAGGTACATGAAGCCATACTTTTAAAAAATGGACATTAGGGGCACTACTGGCCGGCCGTGATGGACATTGGTGGCACTCTTGGATGGCCATGATAGACATTCCTCAAATATCATCAATGCCTTTCGATTCCTGATACAAATACGAGTTCAACGACATACATGAAGCCATATAACAGGAAATTTGTGTGAAAAATGGCATTTAGGGCTGTCCATGGCACGACCTGTGGTCATGACCCTCATAACTCCTAAAATGGCCGAATCTAAATTCATAGACCTACCATTTGGCGAAAACTAGAAGTCTCTAGCTATCTCAGGAGCCGAGATCTCGATGGAACAGACGGACAGACAGACAGACAGACAGACAGACAGACGGACGGAAACAGGCGCATATAAGTGTTACACCACTTCGTGGGTTACACTAAAAATAAGAAGCTCAAAGATTTTTTCGTTAAAAAAGAATGAAATTTCCGCACTTGGTAAATGTCATGTTTATCACGCGAGACGCGTGTGAGAAATAAAATGAATTCTCGCACTCACATTAAGTGAAAATGCTTAAACATTTGTTGATATCAACCAGAGAGTCACACACGATTGTCATGAAGCACTGTACAACGTTTAACCTTTTAGTTTACGGCACTCTCACGGACGACTTTTATGTGGAAAATATTTTTTTTTTGCCCGTGGAAAAACTCACAAAACGCTTCATTAGCCAGATTTTCCCGAATAATTACATACACGGCAAAATGCAAAAATATAAAACTTGGCTATGCACGAAAAACTATTTTTCGTGTTCACTTCTTATTTTCGAGAGGAATTAATAAAAGTTTATATTTTGAGAGAGAGCGAAAAATATTTTTTTTACATTTTACACGAAAAAAAAGTGAAGGAAAAAATCTCATCTTGCGACTCTTTAACAGCATCACACTTTTGATGGCATTCGAAAATAGCGCAAAAAAACACTTTTCCGTCCCCGCAAATATATATAGAGATTGTGAGAGTGTGAGCTATTTTTAGCCGCCGTGCAGTGTTTCAAAAATAAGAAAATTTTACTTTTATTTATAATTCCAATATTCGCGTGATGTCTGTACTTTCATAAACTATTATTTACCCCCCCTCATCACTATGTGTGTCTATCTTACGCGCGCTTATATTTATTTAAAGTGTCAGTTGTGTGCAAAAAAAGTGACGATGAAAATGATACTTTAAAGACAATTTAATTTTTTGTTGAGTAAAAGAGTTTTTGTGACAGGGGCGGAAAACTCTTAATATCCAAAATTATTTTTTTTGAATGTTTCAATAAACCCAAAAAAAATATACTTAATTATTCAATTTAGATTTTACGAGTTCTCAGCCCCTGTTTGGTCACATTTGTATATGTCGGTACTGACACTTGTATGTTGTGAAGGGTCGGTACTGACACAAACGGAAGTGAACATCGAAATAATACGTAAATGCCACTCACTCCTTCAACTCCTTCAAATACAGCTTATTACTTCCACCAGATAATCGCCTCTGGATGTATTCAATACTCAATAAATTATTCGGATTCATTTGATAAAATGTTCACTTGACTAAATATACTGCAAATATCAATAGAATCAAGACACAACACACAAAGTGGTGACTTATCAATTGATGTTGATCGAATGAAGAGTGAAATGCAACTTTGTGGTTATGCTTATTGATTTAGGTTAAATAATTCTAAATCAGCAAATAGGAAAATGTTGTGTAATGGGCAATCATAGTAAAGTGAAGGTTGGGAGTTGAAGAGACTTTTTCTAATATGTCTCAATTACCGCCATGGGAAATATAGAAATCAATTTTGCTAAATTTATCGTCACGGAATGCGTTATAATGGATTTAATTTGTTTGTCGTTTGTCGAAGTGCTTAAAAGTGCACATAACGGAGAAATGAAATGGCTTTTATGACGCCATTGAGGAAAATGGGTGGAAAATCATAAATCCGTAAGTTCAACCGTAAAGTAGAAAATGTGGGATGATGACGATTCTGTCTTTCGATTTAATTAAGAGAATTTATAGCAAATATGGAGACACATTGTCTGGGTTGAATTTCGATGGTGGGAAATTGATTTTTTTACCGTGTCTTGAAATAAATTTGAAAAGTCGAAAATATGAACAAATTATTTTACTTAAAGATTTAAATGAAGTCAAAATTTTAATTATTCAATTCCATTTTATTGGGAAATTAAATGGAATTACTTGTAAATTTAAATTAATTCCCATAACTAATCTAATTTTAAGTTCTGCATAAAATATTCATTTCGCATCAAATCAAATTTCATATCTAATAAAATAAAATTTTCATCCTGCACGGCAAAACTATTCAAGCAATTTCAAAAGTAATAAATGTAAATTTACATCGCGCTAGGCATGTGGAATGAACGCGCGACATAAATTATTAACTCTTAGCACACTCCATAATTCCTCGTTTGATACCGCACCATGTATCTACATTATGCATAATTCAGTGGAGGATAAAAGGGGAGAGAAAAATTGTTGCAAATTTTCTGAGATTGAAAGAAGTTATGGAAATAAAAATAGTCATGTTGCTGTGTGAAAAATATTGCTATCGTGCATGCATTAGAGGATTTGTCGGTGTGACATTTTGCTTATAGAAATTAGAGGTAGATTTCGTTTTGATGGAAAAAAAATTCGATGCCAAAAAATTGAAAATAAAACGAATGTTAAATTTAAAAAAATTCAAAAAATAAAAATTTTAAACCCTTTTTCTCTAACGTCCGTTCCACACATCTAGAACACAATTTTAAATAAAAATGTGTCATGTCTTATGTTGCGCGCTATTTATGAATGTATTAGCCTTAGATACAAGTTAAAATATATGTATACAGATGTTAAGTTCTATGGATAAATTCTATTGTTGTATGTATCGCTACAACAACATAATAAAAACTATATAGTCGTCGTGTATATAAATCCCGTTCAGCATGCTTGACTCTTTTCTTTTCTTGTTTATATTTTTATTTTCGTACAAATTATACCGACTACTGCGAGTACTTTTCTCTCACTCTTAGCTCCCACACACACTCGCAAACTGTGACAATTTATTTTCCGTGATCTCATTCTTAATAATTCGCGCAAATCTCCACTACACATCTTCTTTTTTATCTTCAATTCATTTGTATTCTTTTCAATGAAAAATCTCAAAAATTTAATTTGATTGCACAAGAAATCTTTCTTTAATTAACGTGTATACTTACATAAGACTTTTATATGATAGAGGAATGATGTGATTATTTTTCTCATCCACAAAGATCGAATCAGTTGACGAGGAGGAATGTCCGTTTGAATCGGGAGTGAAACAATGCTTCTCATGCATCTGTTAAATTGAGTAATTTTCTTTTGTTGTAAAATATTATATTTTCATTAAATTAACATTGAACTTGCACTTTATATCAGAGTTGATTTGATCACACGCGAAAGTTTTTATTTTCTTCACGATCTCAATCTTTTGTGATCTTTTGTCGTGATTTTAAATTAAATTAAATTATCCTCTAAAGCACTTTAACTCATTCTTTTATATTTTCAATTTCCGTCATTTTTCACTCGTTGAAAAGTAAAATATTTTAATTTCGACTGTGTGTTAACTTCTTGCTTCTTGCATATTATTATCCAACCAGATGACTGACTACAAACACTCTCACAAGAGAATATCTTCGCGAGGTTATGTACGCCACTGGATTCTTTAGGGCTTTAGTGAGAGACTTTTTTCTCTCGTTTTATTTAATTATCGAGAATTAAATCCGGCATCCTATGGGTAATTTTTTGCATTTAAAAAAAATTAAGGTCATTTTATAACAATGCATTGTAAAAGTTCATTATCCTAAATATTTAATTAAATACTAAAGAGAATAACTGAATTCTTGCTGTTGTAGAGTTCTAGATAAAAATTTAAATCATCTTCATGCTTTGAGGAAACTCTTGATAATTATTTCAATGCCATTTTATTAGTCAGCAAGCATCTTTTAACAGTTACATGCCGCTTGACATTTAAAAATTCTGCAATTAAATTTATTGCGAATAATTTTATTCAATGTCAAGGAAAATATCACAAATATATTAATCATGATCAGTTCATTATTAAAAGCGAATGACGGGCGAGAGTAGCACGACTATAATTTTGTGTAAAAAATTTATTATTTGTGAGATTCGTTGAGTCATTTGAGAAGGTTTACATGGAAATATGAGAATTTTACTATATTACATTTATAAACATTTTTGCTTTATTTCATTAAAAATATGTCAGTAAAAAATTTAATTTGAATGAAAAAAAAATATTTGATAAATTTTTTTTTTAAAATTCTAACTACGCATAAAATCTGTTGTTTTAGCATTGCAAAATTTTAACACACTTTAAAAACAGGTTCTTGCGCAAATTAGATGAATAAATATAATATTTCTTTACATTATCCATAAACACTCGATCATAGCTCTCTTGAGGCTTGAAGTAACAAATTAATTGGCTTTCGCTATTCGAAATAACTTGAAAACTACACGATTGCACTCAAAAAAATGCAATTTTTGAGCAGATTAACTTACTTGATTCATGCAATAAGAGCCGTTGCTTTTAAAAGCCCACTTCATGTTTTAATAATTTTGAAGCACGCAAAATGTCACAAATCTTTTTTTTTTGCTGATCAACTGTTAAAAACTTTTTTTAAACGACCAAGATAATTAAATTATGAATTGTTTGAAAGAATCATCGCGAGATAATAAAATATGGTTTTTAGATATCAAGCTGCGGAGAACAACTGAAACTTAACTATCGTAGTTGAATACATGAAGGCAGGCTCGGATGAAATAATTATCTTGCATGTGTGAAAATATAGAAAAATATGTATATAGTCAGACACTGATGCGTTTATCACGTGGAGAATATTCCCAAGGTCTTTCTTCTTCCTATAAAAGATGGTCAATGTCGCAATCACATTCAAAGGAGATTATTAACATCTTCTTTTTCTTGTTTGACCACTTGAGCAACGCTTGCCTCAAAAGTTTGTTTTCATTCTATTGCCGGCAGTTCTCGAAGCAGTGAGAAAATAATGAATTGTCGCTCACATCTCTCAAATGTGTTTCTCTCCCGCTCATTTCCTACAATTTTCATTATTTTACACTCAATTTAGTTCTCACTTCGAAACTCATCGCATTGCACAGCATTACATTATCAAGTTGAAATTGTTTCATTTTTTAAATGGAGATTATTAGTCTAGAGGAAACATTAGCGGGTAAATAATAGACTTTTTCGCTAATTACTCACATATGTGAAAATATTAAAATTATTAACCTTGATATAGGTGATCGCGATATTCAAGCGACCTTACGAAATAGCAGTAATTATTTATCGGATATTGTAAAAGTCTCTATTTTACCGGAGAAAAAGGGAAATGCACTTTGGAAGCACATCGAGTATGAGGTCAGTTAACTTTCTTTAATATGGCAAATTAAATTTTTTTTAATTCATCAAATTCTTATTAGTCTAGAATTTTATGACTTTAAAATGACTCACATTATAAATTTACACATGACTCATTCAATTAAACGTTTTGTTTTTAGATTAAATCCGAAAAACATAAATCGAGAGTCGAGCGCCGTTTCAATGATTTTGTAAATTTATATCAAAACTTTTTGTCTAAATACCCGTATCGAATGGTTGTGAGAATTCCGCCTAAGCAATTTATGCTCGATGCCTTTGTCGAAGAGAGACGAGCTAACCTTCAGAGATGGCTTTTTCTTATCAGTCAGCATCCACTCTTGTCCAAAGATGAAATGTTCAAAATTTTCATAACGGACACGTCTGAAAATCATCAGGAAATGATTAACAATGTGGTGATTGAAAATGATACAATAAGTTCCAAAAATTTGAGCTATGAGATTGTCAAGAAGAAGCAAGAAAGTGCTCGAAAATTGCTCAATCAAATTTTAAAAATTAAAAGATTTTTAATGTCACATTTTAAGCGACAAATTGAAATCACCGAAGATTTTGAATCTTTATCAACATCACTCTCAACTTTAATGCAAGAATCATCCGATAACAATCTCAAAGATTTCTCAGAAAATTACCAAAAAATCCACGACGATTTCGATAAGACATCACGAGAAAATTCCCAGTCAACTGTGATCGAGCGAATTGATTTAATAATTGAAATTTTCACAGCATTTTGTGACCTCACCGAGCGAACAGACGAAAGTTTTCGAAGTGAGAAAACGCCTACGTTAAGTCAGTGGCAGAGGTTGCAAAAAGCTATCAAAGGAAATAATTATGACATTAGCGACACTGACGCACGAGATATGCGAATTAATTTCGCAGTTCACTGCATTTTAGACGAGTATAATTTTGCGATGAAATATCTAAAATTGCTTCAATCGATCATGCTGAAATTCACTCACGAACAGTCGGAAGAATTTGCGAATATTGCCAAAATATTGAATGAAATCGTCGAAATCGAAAGTGATAAATTAAGTGCTTAGATATTTTTGTATGTTGAATAAATTTTTTTTAGAAATTAATTTTGTTGAATAAAAATTATGATTCTTTTGAAATTTTTGCACTTTCTTATCTTATTTTTTGTGCACACGTGTGATCATTTCTATCTCATCTAAAACTCACTTCACTCTTTTCATCACTTTTACTTTCATCCTTTCTTTCAACCCGACCCCGAAAGCACCAACAGCAGCAAGCTAATATTTTCATAGCTCGTGAACGCGATTTTGATTCTTCCGCTGATTTATGAAGACTAAAAATGTTAAAGCATCTACTTTTTTACTACACACAAGCAAAACACAAGTATAGTTTTTCCAAAACTTGTTTATTTTTATTTGCGGGCGTTTTAAATTGTGTGCTTGAATTAACAAGTTCATGATAAATAAAAAAAGAATTTTTTTTGATGACTCAAAAGAAGAAGTTACTTACCTATGCAACTTTACACTTTTCAAAATATATAAAAAAATTCACGAAAAAATTAAACATCAAGAAATTGCAGTTTTTTAATGGCTAAAAATTCCTTTTAAAGTTTTGTCTTCGAGACTTTATTAAAATTTTATTCTTATTACATTTTGGTTGAAAAGTTCAAAACGAATTTGTTAACAGCATTAAGTTAACAGAACAAAGGTTTTGAAAGTACAAAAAATTTAATTAAATCCCTTTTAATGGTTTGAAATTTTTTACGAGCAATTAAAGTGTTTTAAGGAATTCTAATAAAATGTTGAAAAAAAAATGCAAGTAAATTTAATTCATCAGAGTTTCATTCAATCTAGTATCGTCCACGCCGATCTTTAATTGGTAAATGTTTTGGCTTCCAGTCATCTTCATCAATCCGAGTTCTCTTTGGTGATCGCATGCGTAAAGGTGAACGATTTCTTGCATTTGGATTGCGATGCAATGGCGATTGACTTCGTCCTGGCGAACGATTTCTAATTGGAGATCTGTTTCGCCCGCCAGATGAGCGACTAAACGGTGACAAACTGCGACTTCTGTTACGATACATGGGAGGGTCGTGCCTGGGAGGTGATGGTACTATATACTCATTAACTCTTTCGTATTGATAATCAGGAGATGGTGAACGAGTATTAATTTTTTCTCCAATGCGAGCAAAAATCGATCGTTGAGGAGTCGGAGAAAATGAAATGAAAGGATTTTGAGCGGGATTTTCAGGATTCGCATAGTTATTTAAACGATCATCTTCCATGTGTGCTGACTGCACATTTCTTCGTGTACTGCTTGAGACACTTCTCACCGGCGAAGCAATCACTTCATCGTATCTGAATCCAAAAGTTTCAGAAAAGCTTTTCAACAAATGATGCTCTTGGAAAGTTAATGAGCGCAGACGATCAGCATCGATTTTAAATGATAAACTTCCATCGTCGTTGTCACATTGAGTGCCCGCATCGACGCGAAGCATTTCCTTAGTTTGAGTCCCTTTTGTTTGTGCAGTTCTCTTTTTTTCATCGCGCTCAGAGCATCTGAAGCAATTTAGTGCTGCTTGAATGGCTTTATCTTGAAACTGTGGAACACTCGTACCGATGTTTACTGCACGAGATGTCGATGGTACTGGCACAAATGATGCTGAAGGATTCTTTTTCACTTCTTTCTCCTTTGGTTTTGATAAAACTTGCTCCTTCACTTTTAGAGACACTTCCAGCATATCTAGCTTCATATTGCGAGCTAATGGCAGCATAATTTTTGATGGTTCTTGAAAAACTTTAAGAGGATTTCGATCAAACGCAGTTCGACAACGCGACGGTGGTGTTTGAAATTGAAAAATGGCATTGTGATCGCTCAGCAGCAACGGGCTCGTGTTTTTATTCGTTGAAATTTGCTTAACCTGTGGTGTTTGAACTTTCGTTAATGCACACGTAAACGGCATGATTGTCTTCATCTTTTCCGAGTCGATAATGACTTCAAACGCCTTTTGACATCTTTCCTTCACTGTTTATAGGAAATTTTAGATATAAAAGAATTTTTCATTCAACGAGGATTCACAATTTTTGCAATTCCAAGGAAAACAAGACATTAATTAAAACTATTAATGAGAAAATCTCATTTTTACATTTTTTTGTGATAAATTAAATTGAGTTGCCACTGATCATAAAAGTGCTGACCGACACTTTTTTTTTATAAAATAGGAATATTTTCTACGTTTTCTGAAACAAAAAATATGCAAACCTTTAGCTTTTGTTGCCGCAACTGCTGACTGCAAAGATTCTTTGCTCTGCTGCTTTGATTTTTGCCTTAAAATGTCGGTGAGGTTCAAATTTCCTTTGAGGAGAGCCTACAATATAGACATTACTTGGTAAAAATATTTATGATGGTTTTAAATTTCACCTTTTTCATGGCATTATTGTTCTGTTTTGTAACTAGATTATTTCCATTAGTTTGCTGCTGCTGATTAGGGATGATCAATGGCTCAGGTGATACATATTGATGCGGAGAAATTGTGCCTGGAGCTACTATGGGTGGCGGTACTGGCTGCGGCGGAATGTCCATGTTGTTCATGAGTGGAGGAATCATCAGTGGATTTCCATAAATGTCATACTGAATTTGTGGATTGAATTGCTGATAGTTCATTTGCATCATGTTCGGCATCATTTGTGGATAATTGTTCATCATCATATTTTGCTGCTGCTGTTGTTGTTGTGCGAATTGTTGCTGACTGAGGTCATTATAATAATTTTGATTATTTCTGCCACCGTGTCGTGGATTTTTATAGTCATCAATGAACGAAGTGTCTTGCCCTAAATTTCCCATTTTCATTTTTAGGTCTTCGAGGAACGCATTAGCCGCTTTGCGAGGTGGTGATCGATTACGTGGCGGTGATCTAGCTCTTAATTGTCTCGGATCTCTCGGTCTTCTTTCCCAACTTTTCTCGCGGCTCTCAATTCTTCTCTCCAATCTGCTGGAAGAACTTACACGATGATCGCTGGATCTTTTACGCGAGCTTCTTGAAGTATTTTCATCGAGCGGTTCATCTTTGATTTTAACCGCTGATTTATCACTCGTTTCATCCCAAGCATCCAAAACTTTAAAACTGCCTGAAAAGAGCAAAAGAATTATTTTTTTACAACAACAATTTTGATTTCATTATATTTTGCAAATTTTACCAAGTTTTCCTAAGAAATCGAGATCAATTTCAACATTCTCGTCATTGGAAGCGCTAGCTTTACGTTCCTTTGACATTTTCAGCCGATTGCTTTCGCCCAACAATCGAAATTGATTAATTTATTTTCTCTTTTGTGTGATTTATTTTTAAAGGGGGAAAAAACTGAAGTCGAAAGTATTTAAAATTCTTACTGGGAAAAGTCAATTCCGCTTAAAAAAATAAATCTCGACAAAAACAAATTAATTTATTGAATTTCTTCGTGAATAAAACATAAAGTGAGTTTAAATCATGTCCAAGACAAAGAAAACCAAAAATTCACTCGTAAGTCCATCAAGTTGAGCATTATTTGTGTCAATTTAGTAAAATTAATATTTTTCACGTGATTCACAGGAAGATATTGCTCCAAGTGCAAATCGAGCGGATTTTTCAATGTTTCTTACCGTTTTCTACTACTGTCTCCTCATCATAATCCTTCCCGTGTTATCCTTTTTCGTTTCCAAGCATTTACTCAGCAATTTCGACATTTCATCAATTAGTCAAAACATTTACGCTGCCGTCGTTGCTGTCGTCTTACTCCACGTAGCTTTAGGATTTTATTTAATGAAAGGTAAGTGAAAAGTTAATCTAATTAACATTAAATAATGTCAAACTTCAACTTTCAGCTTACTCTGATGATAAACCAAAGCCGACTGTGAAGCAAGACTAAAAAATTCCTAATTTCCATTTTATACTTATAAGTTAGATGTAGAGAAATGATTGATTTAAAAAAACTTGGCCTTCAAATTGGGCAAAAACTGCGCTTAAAGACGATTAAAAATGAAATCATTATTGGAAAATTTAAGAAACTTTCATCGGATGGAACAAAAATTGAAATTTCAGACCCTCAATGTCTCGACGGAAGTGTATTAGGAAAGTGCAAGCTGGTGTTTAAAGAAGACATTCAGCACATCTATCCTGAAAAACTGCCTGAAACGGATAATTCAGAGGCGGTTTTGTATGCCGAACCTAAATTGTTTAGTCCAAGCATAACAAAGCCTCAACGTGACAAAATCCAAAGAATGATGGAAGAAGTTGTGTTCATTAATCAGGCCGATTCAAGATATTATCAAGCACTCAATGAAATTTCCGAAAACTTTTCCATTGGACTTCATGCTGAAAACACAAGCATGGGAAGGTAAATAGTAAAATTATTGCTTTATGTTATAAAATTAACATTTTAACATTTCTAGGATTTTTAAAGCTGAATTTCTTCAAATCTCGACCATCTCAAAATTGTACGTTTTCGACTTGAGACAACTCACCGATAGACTTTTCGAAGATTTGCGACCTGTCCTTGAAAATCAAGCTTATCTAAAAATCATCTTTGAGTCACGGTTGATTCTTGACAATCTAAACACACATTACAATCTAAAAATTGGTCCCGTTTGTGATCTCATCGTTGTTTTTAGTATCGATCGAAATACAGTATTCAGGGATCTCGGTCATTGTGTCCAAGAAATTTTTGGCCTTGGTTGTATTTTGGAGCAGAAGGTGATTATTACAAATTTTATTGCTGTAAAAACTTAACGGGAGTTTATTGCAGGAAGAAAATCTATGGAAGCGGCCAGTGCAACGTGAGCAATTATTTGCGCTGAGTTCAAAAGTTGCATTCTTGATTCCGCTTTACGCTCAACTAAACCAGCTCAAAGTGTGTGAAAGTTATGGCAAGGAGGTTGATGAGTACACGGCAATCTCAAGCAGTGATTTTTTCAAAGAAGTCACTTGCGTCAATAGAAAAAAATTGAAGACAATCGTAAAAAATCGCCAAAAGAAGCAAGGACAACAATTCTTCAATGAGTGAACGAGTAGGAGTAAGTCGGAAATAAAATTAATTTAGAAATTGTGTGTGAAAAAATTCATCTTGGTTTGCGTCTGACCAGGGTCGAAAGATACCTGAGAGCTACCACATCGTTAAATACCAATACCAATACCAAATTGTGTGTGAAAAAATTCATAGCTATGAAAAGGAGACAAAAACGGGCGCGTCTTTCCTGGCAATCAATCAATTAAATATGTGTGTGAAAAAATTCAAATTTTTAACGGCTTGTTTCCTTGAATTGTCTTACTCTTTCATAGTACTTAAGTTTTGCTGTAACTTGCATTTAAAAAAGTATTCTAGTCTATTTTAAACATTTCTTAAATTTCCACATAATGATTCCAATTTTTCTTCGAAACATTGCGCAACATAAAGTCAAAGCATTTTGTATAAATATTTATTGTGCTTTAAATAAAAACGAAAGGCATTGTAATATTTTACATACATAAATACGATGATCACTTTTATTAAATAGATCACATTTATTTGCAGAGTATCAACATCTCATTAAAAATCAATTTAAATCAAGCTAACGCCTTTTATTTTTGGCTGTAGATAAAAACAATAATTTGTCAGCAACCTGTTACATTCTTTTCATGTAAATATATGAAGTTCCTTATGAAAAGGCAAAAAGATCTCTCAAAAGGCATTCCAAAAAATCTAACGGTTCTTTTAACTCTTCTCAACGCTCGCCGCTCACCGAAATAATTCAACATTAAGAATATATGGGAGAAGTTGGAATTGATGTATGATTAAAATTACATGCTCACCAAAAGAGAAAGGCAAAAATATGAAAGAATTTAAGTAAAAATTAAACTCGCTCTTAAAAATTGAGCAAAATGCGAGCTCATCGATTAAAATTAAAATTATCACCATTAATTTTGATAAGAGAGAGAAATGCCCGGGCTTATGCGAATCGCTAATGGAATTTCAAGAGAGGAACCGGCTTTCTCTCTCTTTTTTCTCTCGCTGTGCCCACATTTTCATTTTTTAAAATTCTTATTCATTGTTAAACATTCATTCATTAGATCAACACGTTGTTAGTTAAATTTTATTTTTCACTTCATATATTTTTTTAATTTTACCTTGTTCATTAAATGGAAAGTTGGGAAAATTTGTGCAATAATTTTTCTCCCTTAAATTAGATAAAAACGATTTTTATAAGCTTTTAATTTTTTTTCACTAATCAAATCAACAAGTGGTGCAATTTTGTGCAAGTGGAACTGAGAAGACTTTTTTCACGACCACCCGCAACCTAGACACTGTTAAATATATTTTATCCACTCTACACTTAAAATTGTGTGCAAAAAATAAATAAAAATATACAGAACATATATCGTAAAGTGTAAAACATTCGCTATCATTTATATAGGACTTGAACTCTCTGATTCATAAATTTACTTTTTGATAAAGAGAAAGTGCAAAAGTAATTGTAACGAAACACAAAAAACTGCATAGAGGCTTTTTCGAAAGGAGAAAAGCGTTTAAATTCTGGATCATAATGGATGGCATGGCAATGGACGTCTATGGTGACAATGAGGTCAACGATCTCAAAGAGTTGTGGGAAACTGATTTAGAGGTAAGTGCTAATTAATTAATGCATAATTATTATTCAAGAGAAGAAGCGTGTTCTTTTTCTTCTCTCGCGAACATCGGCAATTTTTTTTAAAAAAAATATTTTGAAATTTTCGTTTCCATATGGAAGTACTCAAAGGAAACTGTTAAATTAAAAAAAGTCATATCAATTTTTTTTGCGAGATAAAAATAAATTTATATGAAGGTATTTGTGCGTAGGGAAATCCAGAAGGTCGTAAATTGATAACACAATTTTTTGACAGACTCTTAATAGAAAATTCTCAAGGCAAAAAAAAATTGTACTCAAAGAAGAAAATATTCAATCATAGAGTGGAATGTGGGAAATGGTGAATGAAAAAAACCAATACAAATGCGCATGGTGCACACACGCACGCATGGACCAACCAAGCAACTGTGTTATCTTATCATCAGCGTACTTTATATAATAATTATTATACTTGCTTTAATGTTTTTCGCATTTCATTTTCCTACGAATTGTTTTTTTTCGTAAATTTCTTGACACTTGAGGAGAAAAGACGTTTTATTTACTCTAAAAATTCACACATGACTCCTAACTAAAAATTACTTCTCTCTTCTCACTTAATTTTTGTGGTAAGGGTCAAAGAGAGGTTATCCAAAAAAAATTATAAAGAAAATTTGAGGCCGTTAGATGAGGGCAAAAAAAAATAATGTGAGTGCATTAATAGCCCGCATGCAACACATTTAATACGTTAATCTCACTGACTTCTCTCGAAATTTTGCATGCTGGTTCAAAAAATTATTTTTTAGTAAAAATAATATTTTATTTATCTATTTATTTATTTTTATTTTTTTTTTCTGGAGAAGACAGTTAATTTTCTATCTAATTAATTTCAAAATTGTTATCAAATTTTGTATGATGGCGATTTTATGACATTAAAAAATTTGTATTACCTCTTTCGCGTGAAAAAATCACCAAAAAAAGCGGAACCTTTTTGTTCTTATCGCAAAAATAAAACTGTCAAAATTTTCTATTAAGATGTTTTTCGAAAGCAGATAAGATTGGAGAACAAAACAAGGCATAAATTTTCTAGCTATCATCGGAGTTCCTGGAAAATAAACATTCGTATGCACACGCAGAATTTAGTTTTGCCTTATCAGAAAATATGTCATATAAGTATCACCTTGAGGATGTCTTTTCTCAATAATTATAATCACAATCATGAATTCGCAACTGTGCGCCAAGCACGTGCTCAAATTATCAAAAAATATTTCATTTTTTACTAGACACTGAATTTGCTAAGTAGCAAATTACTTTTTCTTCTTAGACATTCACCGTTAACTACAAAAGCATTTGTTGAATCAAAAATTGATTTGTTGTATGCAGGGATGAACACTTAATTTTATTTTTTTTAAATTTATTTTTAATATCTAAAAAATTTAATTTTTTTATTTTAAAAATTCTTTATTTAAATTTTTTACAATTGCTTGTCCATCCCTTGTTAATTAAAAAATCAGAAACTTTTTCCTTTCATTTCGCTTCGTTTCTTTTCATATTAGGGGTTTTCTTAATTTTGATTGATTGTGAACCATAAATTTTATCTCGATTTCAACAATCCATACATACGATAAAATTTGGTGGTTCAAAATCATTTGATAAAAAATAAACGCATTTCGAAGGCCTACATTCAATGGTAAATGATGTCATTTCGGTGATAGGATCAAAATTTAATGTCAAATGTGCTGATTCTCAATTGCCATCGAGCCGGTCATTTATCTCTTTCACTCGGCCGTCACTGTCTACCTGAGCTTTAATTTATTTTTTAATTAGTCGGTCGGAAATTTCACTGTCGGTTCCAAATGTGTACACACAAAATACGTAGACGGTAAACAATTAAATTTAAAATTGTAACAAATTTGCATTAGAGAGAGAAAGGGATGAACGACTCTGCTTAATGTGGGCGCATTTCATTCAGTGCCGTATAGAAAGGTAAAAAAAATCGTTTGTACGCAAAATTTGAGTTGAGAGCACAAAAGAGAGTACGAGAGAGAGACGGCGGCTATAGCCGAATATGGGTCGACTGAATTATATGAAATGTTCATATACACAATGTAAAAAAAGTTAATGATACAGCGCCTGACTTTTTACATACATCATCAAGCCGATTATATGTCGTTCAGAGCAGTTCATGACTATAAGTAAAGGATTTTTCTTCTTTAAATGTTACACGCGCGTGTAAAAGAGTATGTTGCGTCAATGATTAAAAGAAAGGTCAACAAGCATTGCGAATTTTTTTTGTCCATTGCTGAACTAAAGAGAAATTAATAACCGTTAAAAATTATTTTCCTTCTCCCGTTAAAAAAATTCCCAAATCAACTTAATTGAACATCAAACGACTCATTTACCGAAAAGAATGTGTGAACATCAACGACAACCTGTTGCAATCATTATTTCATTTGACAAAAGCAATGTTGAGATAAAAACATTTGTACAAATATGAAATTTCATATAGCCGCCGCGCTCTCCACAAGCTATAGAAAATAAAAAAAGTTTGAAAACATTGTTCTAAATTCACACGGCAACTCTCTGTCACTTTCCCATTTACCATCACTTTTTTTTCCCTCAAATATGTAATTGATAAGCTCGCGCGGTGAACAAAAACCATTTAACATTGCAATGTATTTAATTTCATTATAAGCGAAGTCGAGCGACAAAAATAGCGCAAAAGCAAAAACATAAAAAAACTTGTCAGGATTCACCGAGAGGGGAAAGTTTTAATCTTCTTCTTTATGTTTGTTTTGATGCTAAAAATATTTATGTCATAGACAATGTCGACGTTCATCATTTAATTATGATGTGGGCGTCGAAAAAAAAGCATCCTTCGTCGTCTCCCATCGTCATAGACGCACATATATATCATTCGACAACCACCCTTATTATTACGCAGTCAACTTGAATCCGTGACGTCAATGGTTGCTTTCACACCCGCGGCTATTTCATGCGCGTAAGCAAAAATTATTACCAAGTGATAACATGCATCGGTATCGAGGAATGGATAAATGTTGCCGCATTAAATAATTTTTTAAAAAATATTAATATTATTTAAATTAAAAAAATGTCAACACCTTGCATTGATTATAATATGTTTCGCTTGGTGTTCATATATAAAATATTATCTAAAATCAATTACCGCGACATTTTTAAAAATCATTTAATGTGTAATTGAGTTATGTAACTTTTTTCCTCACTCAAAACAAGGCCATCGATGCAAAACAAATTTTTTCGTGTTTGTCGCAATAAAAAAAGTACCTAGAACATATAATTTTAAATTTTACTGCGGAGTCACAGTAAATGACTATAATTTTCACTTTATTAACTTTTGACTCCTCTTCTGTCTCCCTCGTTAATTTTTCAAGTGCCTACCTTTGAAGGTAATGAAGCATAAACGTTCAAATGAGTAACTGTTTATGATGAGGTAAATATGCGATTTCCCTGAGGGAGCTTGCAGTGGTTTAATGGCCATTAATATGCAATTATCATTTTTTACATTGTGATTTCAAGTGTGATCAGGCTAATTGGAAATGGAGACAAAATTTTAAAATAAATTACATTAAATTTATTCTCTTTTTACATATTAATTCTTCGACATTGTTTAATGAATCTTTTAATTAAATTTAATTATTTTCTTTTGCTCATTATTAAATTTAACCTCAAGAAATGATAATTTAGTTTTGCTATTTTTAAAACAACGACAATGTGTCACGAAGTAAAGTGACAAAAATGCATTAATTGCAATTTTAAAATGATAAGTATTTTTTTCCTTCATTAACTCAAATCAGCTTTTCATGTTGTGCACCTTATGGAACAAATCTCTTATCAGCAAAAAATTCATTATCAAAAGGACAAAAATTTCGATAATTTGGCAAAATTCACTTTTTCAAACGCCAAAGTTATGAAGTGAAAGAATTACATAAGCGAAAATGTCGATTGTGAGGTTTGGCGGCAGAAAAAAAGCGTTCGACATTTTATCAAACACACATGATCCAATTTTTTTTTCATTTTCAAACGAAGTTGTTTCAAAATGTCACCAGAATAATTTACACACTTTTTCCTCGACAGCGAAAAATGAGAGGGAAAACTTTTTAGTTGCGATAAATTTGTACATGAATTTTGCTGTTGAGCTTTTTACACTCTCTCTCTCGATGTATTGTGAGTAGCGAATGAATTACGTCCCCATCAGCTATCGCGTGAAAAATCACTTCGAGGCCATCGAAGCACGTGGTTTTACTCTGCTAAGCCGGCGTTAATTTGTTTCAACATTATTTCCACTTGCATTCAAAAGGCGATTAGGGAGCTAAAATTTGTCACTTATCAACCTTAGTGCTCCTCTAAAAGCGAGCAATAAAAATATTGTATTGATAAATCCGTGCAGTCGTGATATGACTCAAATTTGACGACTCTCTTTCTATAACGATTACACGAAGTAGCTGATAAAGAAAATTACATAATGCATACAGTTTAACGAAAAAGTGAAATTATTCGAAAATACAAAATATTTTTTTGCTGCTTCAAAAAAATTAAATTTCTGTATTTTCCATTAATTTATTTTACTTTTGATTCGACAGATGTTTAATTACAAATAAAAAAGTATTACGACATGTCTGAAAAAAATATAAGTCTCTAAAATTTATTGTCGCGTTTTTAATTTTTAAACGAGAGATAAGAAACTTAGAAAATTATCTCAATGACTTGCTGGAAATCAAAAATTATATAACAGCTGTAAATAAATTTAAAAATGTTAGAAACTAAAAAATAATATTCAAAGACGTGGCGCCCCCTACTTAGTTAAACTTAATATTATTTTTCACTCCGCATTAATGGAAACATCCATTCCCTACAAAAAAACTGTACTTGCCGTTTTGGTTCTGTTTTGTGCACACGATAATTACACAACAACTTCATATAGCGAAGTCTATATAGTAAAATGGAAAAAAGAAAGAGTCATGACAGAATGTTGAGTGAATAGAAAAGTATTATATTGTAGAATGTGCGTCTGTTAAAGTTATAAGACTTCTCAATAGAAAACTCAATAAAGAGAGAGAGAGAAGTTCATAGAGCTTGATTAAATTTGTTCTGGGTTTTACTGCACTTGTCGATTTGTGCTTCCTCTTGCGTAATTTTTCCACAATCAGACACATTTTAAAAGTGATAATGAGAACGCGGTGAAGAGTCATCCTTGACTCTGCCCCGTTTACTACATTTAAATTTACAAAGTGTGAAGCTTCGCAAAAATAGAATGAACTTGATAAGGCGCGTGAATTTGATGTACTTTAATTCACATATTCTCACTCTCACAAAGTTGAAGGGCGTTGCATGTAAAATCTCAACTGAGTTCAGAAATATTTCATTCTGCCTCAAACCGGATCGATGTTGAGTACTTGGAATCTTGGAATTACCGATTTGATTTTAATCAACTGACTTTTGGTGAATCACACAATCGAAAAGTTGTAAACAACTCAAAACTAATGCTTTCGGTGATAATTTTACGGACAGCATTTTTACACGTGCGACTTTTATTAAAGGGTGTGAAGCTATGATTCATTGAAATTTTAAACTTTCGTAAACGTAAAATAAATTTAAATAAATTAAATTAGTCTCTCGCAATTAAAAATCTGGTTCAAATATTTTTATGCAATTCCTCCATCACGCGGCTTTTTGATGGATTATTCCTGACATTTAATTTCTACGACAACCTTCGCGATGAGACATTTTAAGAAGATTTCACAGAATAATTTTTTAACTCTCAAGCCTCTCGCACGATTCCACCAGTGTGTGTCTCCAAGTGCTTCTTTTATTCGAAATTTTTTTTAAGTTGTTTGCATTTTAACACAAGAAGAATTTTTTCACTCCACACGCGCATGGCATTCAACATAAAAAAAATTATTTAAATACAAAAAACGAGTTTTTGCTTTCCTTTTTTTTCGATTAAAAGAGAGAAAACTTTCATCTCAAAAAAAATCAAAAAAGTTTTTATTTGTGTGAGAAAAACATGAAAATTTGAATACTAAATGTTATTATGGAAATTTTGAGAACCAGAAAAATTTTAGAGACATTTTATCTCATAGCTTTTATTTTGCTTAGCAACAGGTTTCAGCTCTTATGGCATCTATAAATTTATGCACGGTGACTACAAGTTTTTTTGCTCTTTATAGAGAGTGAGATGATGATGAAAAAAATATGTATTGATAACGCTGAGCAACATTGTGTGGCAACTCCTTTAATTAAACTTTTTCTAGACTTTTACGACCCTTGCGGGAGATTTTGGAAAATAATTATATTTTTTATTAATTTAATAAATTTACAATTTCAAAGAAAAATCGAAATTTAAATTTTTTTAATTAAAAATTTCCTAAATTCTCCACAAGACTCTCATTTGCCTTGAGATTCTCAGCATGAATAAAATAGTCAATGTGCGATCGAGAGAAATTAATGAACTTTCAGCATGCACTCTTTGGGATTCCAGAAACGAGTTAGCACTTGTTCTACAAGATTTTTTGTTCTTCTCTTTCATTTCTTCTTTGAATAAAAAAAAGTTCAATGAGTATGCTGTAATATCTTTCCATCTCACTCACTCATTCTCTCTTAGAGTTCAAATGAGATTTTCAGAGTATATTTATGACGCGGTTGATTACTTAACCATACAAAAAATTCTCTCATATCATCTTCTCCCTCGCTTAGCTTAAAATTCATCAATGTGAGAGTTTTCCATGTGATCGCTTGTCCATCAAAAACGAGTTAGCTTGTGAAAATTCTGCACGATGAGCAAAAAAGTACCCTTGAAATGTTCACTTCTTAATGAGCAAAAGTTGCACGCATTGGAATTCGCAAACACACCTGCAAGACATGAGATTTTGATTTATCGCCATTTTATGAGTGTTTAATTGAATTTTTGCTCTTGATTGCATAAAACAGAAGCACAATGTAAAATTAAAAATGCGATGATAAGACATTTGCTTATATGCGCATACATTTCATTGTGCCTCGACAACAAAATGTGCAAGCAAAATGTGTGACAGCAACAGAAAAAAAAGTAAAGAAGAGTAAAAACGTGATTTATTGAGCTTTAAAGTCGAGGTGTTTAATGAGTAAAATGTATGGCTGTTGGGTAATTTCTATTAAGGTTATCGATTTTTTTCGTGCGCCGTGCATTTGAAAAGTTTTATGTCATTGAGTGAAGAGAACTTAGCCTTGAACTTTTCTCGGGATTATTTTGTTGACATTTTTACCGGTTTCTAAAAAAACATCTAGAAAATATAGGAAAAAAATAATTAATTTTAAAAATCTCTGAGCCACTTTTGTTGCCCACCTCACAATGCACAATTTCATCAAACTCTTCATCACGAGTACACTTCACGAATTGCTCTCATCAGAGGTGAAAGCCAACCGCAAAAAAGAGATCCTCTAATGATGATTTTTATAAATTTCTTTCATCAATGCGAAAATAATTTATTTTAGCGAGCTTCTTCTTAGCAGAAGAAGAGAAAGGTTTTGATTTTTTTTTCGCGGTGCAAAGAGTGAAAAATTACAGTTTGAGCGATGGTGAAAAAAAAAGCTATGATTAATTGACTTTTTTGCAATGCTCTTTTTTATCAGAACAATCTAGCGCTTGTTCCTGGGAACTTTTTTGCTAATTTGTACATCGATTATGAGAAATGAGGTTAAGGAAGAAGTTTGGAATTATGTCATGGTTTTGAGTGACACTTTGAAGGTATTGAAAGTTGATTGGTAAGATTTTTTTTTTGGCACATTAATCAACGGGGGAGAACACGTGGACCACCAGATGGCCATTTTTTGAAAATGAGATCAACATGAGGTGAAATTCTGAAACTTTTAATTGATTTTACGACTTAGTTGAAAATAAACCATTGAATTTTTTTATGAAGGATAAATCCAAAAAGATTAAAAAATTTTCCGCTAATGTGATTTAGTAGCAAAAATAAATTTGGAATTTCCAACTCATTGAAACCATTCGCTAATGCTCATCCACATGGTGAAGAAAAAAATGAAAATGTTGCCGGCATTCAACTCATTTAATATTTCTCTCTCGTCGGTGTGAGACGATGTAGCAAGTGAATGAAAGAAAGTCGGCAACAACGTGTTGCTGCATATAATATAGCCGGTCGATTCACCGGGGGAGCGAGTGCGAGAGAGAAAATGACTCTCAACTCGCTCATCTTCTTCTTACATTATTTACTGCTATATAACACAAATACAAATGCAACATTAACATTACCTTTTACATCTCACTGCCTCGTCTCGTAGACGCATTAAATTCATCCGCGGTTCTACGCATAAAATTTTTCTCGCTCTCTCTTGCTTTTTTTCGCGGTGGGATGAAATGAAGAAAGAAAAATGTTGATTTCAAGCTTGATTTTTTTTTTGGATAAATATACACACTTTGAGGTCATTCACACGCACTACGCTTGTTGTTAATTTTTCAAAAAAAAAGCTCTGTCGCCATATAATTTTCTTTTTGCATAATCTCTTCGTACAAGGGTTGGGGCACTTTTTTGATATTTAATCATTTTTTACAAATTTGTTAAGTTTTTAGAAAAATTAGTTTTAATATAATTTTTTTAGCTCAAAAATAAAAAAGTGTCCATCCCTTGACTAGCGTTTGATATATTCTTGAATTAATTTGAATAGAATGAAGTTGATAAAAAATTTCTTGAAGCATTTAAAAATCAACGACTTTCAATCACACGCCCATTCGCATGAAGAGGGTTCTAGTCGAAGGAAGTCAGTCACATGATAATTGTGAAGACATCATAAATTAAACTTTAATGCGTTAATTGATATCACACCTCAACACAATAAAGAAATTTAATATCATAAATGGAACTTAATTTACCTAAAAATCAGCATTTTTACAAGTTGCAAATTAAAAAGTGCTTGATTTGCATGCAGAGGGGAAATATCGGATATCTACCTGTCTACTTGACGCCTCAACCAATGTACGCAGTTGAAAAGAAATTCTTTAAAATTCGCATAATGTGACGATCGTTGAACTCCAACAGTCATCATCGCGAGAATGGATTTAAGTGAGAGAAAGAAATAAAAGACGAGTTTTCTTTTCTCAATAGAATTCAACTCACTTGTCCACTCGCTTACACATTCACTTCTTATTCGAGGTGGTCGATCGCTTCTGATTTTTTTGGTGAAAACTTGCGTATGGGTGCGAAATGTTACGTCACGAAAGTATTCTAACTAGTTTATTTTTTTACTCTTAATTTAATCAAGTTTGTTTTCAAAAAATATCTGACAAAAAACACTCTTCAATCAACCATTAAATAACTTTTTATGTGTTATTCACCCATAGTGCGATCTAACCAGTGAACGATAGTAAAAACTGGTAAAATATGTTCCGCATAAATTAAACCTCGTAGAAAGGGGAAAAATCTTTCAAGTTCTTTTTTTCTAGCCATAAAGAAGAAGATGCTAAAGAAAAGAAAAGCAAACAAAAATGGTTGAGAATTCTCTAAAACCGAATGGTTATTGAACCTCGCTAAAAAGCTGTTGTTGCCTAACCAGAACACAAATGGAATATATGAGCTGAAAGAATTTTAATTTCATTCTGCAGGTTGTGTTCTGCAATGGGGCATTACTAGCATATTTTTCAAACTTATTTTCATTCAATCTGCGATCATGTGCAATTTTTTTATTCTCATTTAAATTCTCAGATTTTTGTTTATATTCTGTTGAGTTCTTTAACCTCGCCAAAAAATAAATAAAATGACGAAGTGGTGAATATTAAGTTGCTGTCATCATCATCATCATCTTGCGTGTATCCAAACAACAAAAATCTCCACACTTAAAATTTTAATAACAATTTTTCGTGAGACAACCTTAAAATTTTAATCGATTTTTTTTAAATTTCTAACGAGGTCAAATGATTTTAAATGCAAGATAGCTGCATTCTATCGCTGCTCAAGGTGCACGTTTGTACCTCTTGTGAAGCTCGTTTTTATCTTATCTTATCTCACCACGCTCATGTCTCGATAATTGTGCCAAAAAGCCCATTTCTGATTTTTAATGTTTTTATTACTCGCCCTATAATCGTAATTACTTATGAAATGGTCGATAACGTACAAGAAAAACCGGTAGTGTATGACTAATGTCTTAAAATGCTTCTTTTTTGCATCGATTTCCGTTCCAAAGCTTCTAGTCTATTGACTTATTTGGCTTGGTTGATGGACGCCAAGCGAGCGGAAATGAACATTGCGTAAAATTTTGTTGAATGAAAATGGCAACAATGTGTGGATGGGATTTGTGTGTCCATATGTTACACTCTGAAGATAATTTTAGCTACTGCGCTGTTAGTTTTAAAATCAAATGGAAAATTTTTAATTATTTTTAGATTTTGAAAATGCTCAATTAAATAAATTGCTAAAGTTGTATGCATGTCTGTCGGTAACGATTTAATAGAAATCAATACCAAGAATAAACGAAGAAACAAATCGGATATATTTAGAGCTGGGCAAAAGTTTCAATTAAAAATTTAAAAAAACATAGTAAAGTTATAAATTTTTTTAAATTACTCCAACAAGAAAAATCCGGGTTGCCTCATTTTAACATTCAATTAAAATTCAATAATTTTTCAAAACTTTTTTTTTGCTATTAACATTAACTTGTAATTAAGAATTCCTATTCAAAGAACTCCAATTTTAGCTAAGAAATCATAGTCTGTGCAAGTACATCATTAAGCCTCGAGCAAGATTAATTTTATTTACCGATTGCATGAGAATTTCATTCTACTGGAGGTCAAGGTGCGCACGAAAGAAAAGAAATGCAATTATTCACTTCATGTGCATCCATGCACAGTCTCATGGAACGATTCTTTAGACGCTCAGACATGACTTTAGAATTTTTTCATAAGAAAAGTTTCAAGGGCTCCGGACTCACTCATAGTTTTTTACTTCAATGTTTAATGTTCTATCTCTCGGCTTGGTCGTTAGGCGGGAGTGTGTAGCGAGGAATTAGATAAGTTTCAGACTCAGAGGAAGTTTCCACACTCACACATCAAACTCTTTAATCACGTTCTTCACTATATATAGTGTTTTGTACAATAATTTTTTTTGTTATTATTGTTCCGCAATTTTATGGCCTATATTTATAAGCCATAGTGAAGAATGAGATTAAAATCTCTCTTCATGGTGTACATTGGTGTGCAAGAAGGAAAAAAGAGATTGCCTCTCTCTCCATTCTCTTATATAGACTTTCTCATTCCATTGCACACTTAATAGACTTCTTCTTGTTTGGCGGCCTGGTTCAATTGGTAGCTATGCCGCCTATGTTCATTATTCACATTTTAAGAAAAATGATGAACTTAGTTATGTATGGAAATTTATTGAAGAATCTCTTGGAACTTAAATTGCTTCTTCACGAACATCGTCAGCTGATAAATTGCTTCACTTTTTCTGCATTCAAGGTACAATCGATATCTTTGCTGTCATCTTCGTGAATTTATTGACACACGTTTTTGAGAATATGGAATTTTTTGTCATTGAAAAGTTGCAGGCGTCTTTGAATAAATATAAATTTTTCGATGGCAATTTTGCTATAGAAATTATTGAAAAATAGTTTTTTAAAAATGTCACAATTCTTCAAATCTTTTCCAGCATACAAAAAAATTCTTTTCTTTTAACGGAATTCCATAATAAAATTTTTGTCGCTTCCGCATTTCCAATTTTTTAAGAGTAGGTATAAAGCGAAAGAAGAAAAAAACTCATGATACAAATGGTCGATAAAGTGAAATAAGATTTTTTCACCTTAAATGTTCACCGCCAATAAAAAAAAAGTCACTCACATCAAGGTTTAATTATTGATAAATAATATTGCTAGAAAATGAAAGGCGTTCCTTAAAAGTCTGCAAGTTTGTTTGCCTTGCTGATAAGAATTTAACAATTGTCTTTCTCCAAAAAAAGGCGGAAGCATGGATGGTTAGTATAGTGTTGCAAGTAGAGATAAAAAAAATTCTTCTTTTTCTTTTTTGACATTGAGCGATAAAAGTTACGAAATTGTTTCTACTCAATAAACCGACAACTCTCCAGTAGACTTTTATCAGACAAAAATATATGAGATAAGAAATTATAAAATTACTGCAACATGTCAGCGTGTTTCCGGTCCGCATGGCTTGATATCGGCAAAGAGTGAATTTTTAATTAAATTTTCTACTTTTAATTAAAAACACTTTCGTGAAGTTGGCATTAAAATTTTAAAATATTTTTTTTATTAAATAAAATTTTAGGTTATGAAAGTTACCACAAATTTCATCACAGTTCCGCCCCACAGGCATTTTCCATTTTATCGAATTTCATGAGCTTACTTTTGAACGCAATGAACGAGTTTGGTTTGCATTATCAATCTCACACTCATTCATGCTGTCTTTTTCCGAGATATTTTATACACCGCTCACTATTTTAAGCCGGATGAAGTATCTCTCCTAAGCCACAAACGCTTTAATGAGAGAGCCAAACCTTAAAGTGAATGTCTAGCAGTCTTTTAACAGTTCACATTGTCTATGCCATGCAGTTGCCGGTACTCTGGATCGTGGTGGTATAAAGTTATATTAAATGCGAAATTGTATCATTTCAAAGCCGCTTCGGAGACACAATAAAAACGAGTTTCCATTCCATTGCATATCTCTTACACTCTTCTTACACTCCCCGTGACTTTCTTATAACACAAAAAATAATAAAAAAAATTTCTCGTTCACATTTTCGCGATTTTTTGTTTTCTGAGTCATGAGAGAGAAAAAAATATAGTTTGTAGTGAAGAAATGTGCGAGCCTTTCACTTACTTTTATTTTACTCTTTTGACGAAATGTACATGGCATAGCTCGAGCACAACAAGGCATCGTGAAATAAATCACCCGTAGTCATTTAGTTTTAGCTTACAGGGGAGTGAAGACAAAAATGGGGAAAAATTTTAATTTAAAATGCAATTTTTAATTTTTGATAATTCTTTATAATTAAATTTCTTTAACAATTTTTTAAAATTAAATTATCTTAATTTTTTTAACTAACTTAGTCTTAATAAATTTTTACACATTTCATCTCATGGCTTAAAATTTTCTTTCTCTATCCACGCTTTTTTAAATGAATTTGAATTTCATTGTTAAGCCAGACCAAGCAGCAACAACAACAGCAGCAGCAAACAGTAATTTCAAGGCACTCACCTCTCGCTTACTCATTTCGTTAGCTTTTTTTCAGTTCTTCTTGTTCCGCCACCTCTCGAAAAACTTCTTTTTCTCCATCGCCTCTCTCTCATGCTTTACACTTAATTTTTTTTTTATTTTCGGCTATAGGAGATGAAACTAACTGTTTCCTTGTTTCATTGCCTCTCGCTTCGGCTTGAACATGCTTAACGCACGTCATTCAATTGTTTGAGATTTTATTTTTCGATGAACATGTTCCAAGAAAGGGGCTACGATGATGATTGGCCTCTCTTTTACTCTTTACACACTTTAAACCGTTTTCTTTTCGTAGATGATTTCGCAATAATTTATCAATTGAAAGATTAATATTTGTGTGTATATACACACTCAAAAAATCATGCCGATGGACTTGCTCATTTTTGACATTTTGAATTGAAGAACTCGTTTTTATTCCCCGTTACTCAACAAATGATTTTTTTTTGCGCATATCCAAATAATTTTCGCAATTTGGATTTTTAGACGAGACTTTCTTTACACGTGTTGGTAATTAGTAAGTGAAAATCCGTTACCTCGAGGGGTCAACATTGATCAAAAAAGATTGAGAAAAGTAAATAGTCAAAAATAAAATTTCTTTCAAAGATTTAATAAATTTTATGGTAAAATAATGAGTTTCCAACACTTTGAATATTGGAGAAAATATTTTGGCATTTTAAAGCCGATTTTTTTATTAACTAAAATTTTTATTACTCACTTCGCCATGACATAAGAAGAAAGCAGTTTGTGCTGTGCAATTTTCGGAGAAATCCTCATAAACCAAAATGTACGAAAGAAAGTTTTGTGGCGTTTTCTTCCTACTTACGCTCACTCACCGGGAGCGATCAATTGAGATCGATTTTTTATTCGAAGGCGTAAACTCGTTACTGAAAAATTGCAACAAAAAAAAATTGATTCATCAAAATTCTTCTTTTTTCATGCACATTTGACTTTTAAAAATTTAATCAAGTCGAGAACACGCCGCGAGTGTCATCAGCTACCCACGATTTATATTGTTAGATACTTTTATTTTGCAATCAGAATGTGTGGCATGGAAATTGTGATATGTAGAAATGTTCATGCATCGAGCTTGTTAAAAAAAGATTATCCAAGATTAGTTGAAGATTTTAATTTAAGTGAAATTGTTACGTAAAGGGTTTCACTTAAAATTTTACAAAATAAATTTTGAAAAATAAAATTTTATAAAATAAAAATATAAAAATAAATTTTTTTAAAATTCAATAATCTTCATTGACTTGATTAAGCAACAAAGTAAATTTAAACTTTGATTTATTACTCAGTTCTCTTTTACAATCATCACGTTTTTGCTTGTGGAATCCTTCAAAGTTGCCACTGCAGTGATTATTCTTCTTTAAAGAATGCTTTTCACTAATGGGATCACAGAAAAAAATAATTATTATTGACCTAAAAGGAAACGACAATCTTATGTGACATAACATTGTAGAGCATTTCGCTCTAGTGACTTTTGTGACGACTTGAAAGAAAGAGACGAAGTAAATTTGGAACAAAATCAAGTCAAATTCAGTGGAAAATACGTTTTCTAATTAAAGCCATACAAAATTCAATTTAACGTGAAAGCGTCTCATGCGTACAACTTGTTTTTGTTTTTAAAAGTGTTTCTAATTTTTTCCAAAGACTTAAACTGAATTAAAATCCGCTTTGAATTCTCTAGAACTACTTTTAAGATTGCTAAAGAAAGATTAAAGAACTTCTGATATAAAAATCATTGCACGTTTCTAGTTACGAGTGCGAAAGAGCGAACAATTCTAATGTTAGAAAAAGCTCATCGTGTATGCATTCCGAGTATCCATGTCGCATTTGCACATGAAGAATGTCCGGAGAGTCGCGAAGAGAAAGAAAGAGAAAAATGCTGCGAGAGTCGCTTATGAATAATTTACTTAAAGTTTAAGCCTGACCTTGGGGGAACCAAACACTGCCGGCGCAACACGAATACCACACGATTGTGTGTGTTTGTGTGAATGTAATGATGATGATGGTTAAGCGGTGATGTTACGAAGAGAGGGTGAAGAAGAATACCAGAAAAAGAATTCAATGAACTTTGGTGGTGTGAATACGCAATAGCCGCATGCGACGGTTGATGTGATGTCATAACTAGAACTCGTCTCTCTACCTGCAATCTGCATTTTTTAATAAATATTTTCTCTTTTTTTTCTCTCTCCAGATGAATGAATCTCTAAAGCTCACACCGTCCGACATAAATGATTGGTTCATGGATTGCGATACCGATGCCGATGATCATAAAATTCCGCATGTTATTCTCAACGATAAACTCATGACGGATGCACTTTTCGGCACGATTCCAATCAAAACTGAACACAGTTACAGTCTCACATCGGATGGCGATTCAATGCCTGACTCTCCCTCGGACTCTTCAAAAATTGAAGGTGAGTTCTTTTAAGAAGAAAAAATTGAATTGTTGGTGACGATGTGTTAATTTGCATAAACCGTTACACATTCGCTGATTCTTGGAATTCTTTTCACAATTTGGTAATCGCGACATTCTCGAATTTCTTGCTGAAGTGAACATTAAAATTGGTCAGGTCTGGTGTAATATGATTAAGAGGCAAACACACAAATGACGTAAATGCACGAACAGACGACAAAAACATGCAATGCTTGTCGTCTTCATCTAATTACACCTCATATCGTGCTTCTGCACTTAATACTCTGAGAACTCTGACAACTCTTATGTAACAAACTCAAAGCTTTATTTTTATCATTTTAATTTATATTTTTTTCTTATAAGAAATGTTTCGATGATGAAAAGGAAATAAAATGTTGTTTTTGATGGATGAAGAGAGAAAATATTTCATTATCATATTTTTGTTTGCTCAAATGCTCGTCAGGAAAAGCTGTTGCTTGTATTAAGATGTATTGAAAGTGATTAAATAGATGTGCTAATGACACAAACAGGAAAACTTTTAAATATATTAATTAAATTAAATAAATTATTTTAAAAATTAAAGTTTAAATTAGAATTTAAAAAAATCAAAATTAAATAAATTTATTTTCTCAGAAGCTTTAAATAATTTTTCTATTAATAACAAAATTTAATGAATTTTTAACCTGTCACGTCCAGAGGCTCGATGGTATCATGGCTGAAAATTTCATAATATTCCTCTCATCTCATTTGCTCTCAGCAATTAATTTCACAATGCCACCATACCTTCGCAATTGTTTATTCAGATGCCGTAGAATTTATCCGCTATCGTCAAGACTCGAACGTCAATAACGCGAAGCCGTTTTTGAATAGTTTACAATGTACAATAGGGCGTTTAAGCAATATTCATTAAACTGTTGCTAAACGAAATTATTCCACTGTATAGAAAAATAAAAGGTTTTCACGATTGCAAAAGTTGGAAAATTTTCTTTCTTATCAGTTGTTGTGTGCGCACATTGATTTTAATGCTGACATGCAAAATCACGAAGCAATGAAATTTTACTACGATGGTATATCGACTAATAAATCATTACTCACGAGCAATTGATCAATGAGTGAAAAAATAGGGTTGATTGCATCAACCTAGCTTCCTTATTGAGTTTTTAAAAAATATTAATTTCTTTAACCTCCTTTTAGATCTTGACGACAACAGTTGCCCAATCATCAACTACAATCCGAGTGACAGCAACAATAATAACACGATAAGCAGTCAGAAACAAAAGAAATTCTTGCAGCTTCTTACTAACAGCAGTGCTTTGTATGGTGCTAATACCGTGAAAAATTCCTCCTACTATTGTGGCAGTCAGCCAAAGAATTATCCTGGCTCAAGCTCATCGACCTCGAGCGAAAGTAGCTTAGCGGATTTTGATGACATTACGATTGTCAAGGAGGAACCTTTATCGCCTCACTCCAGTTGTCCGCCATCGCCAAACAGCAACTATGGCAACACTTTGCCAAGTATCTCGTCGATTAACCCCGATTTGATTTACGATCGCAAGGTAAAGTGTAAATAATTTTTTATGATATAATTTTTCACGAAAAAATAAAACTTTTCCAGCCATTGCTGAGGAGTCATGATCAGCATTACCTCACCTCTCAAACCTGCACTACATCACGAATCAAGGCGGAGCCTCAAGTAGCGAGTAAGTAATAACTTTTTATCACCCTATAATTAATTCATCAACTTTCTACCTTTTACTTGTAGACTTTGGTCTTCCACCAACACCGCCGTCTTCATCTCCGGGCGATGAATCGAAGGGAAATTCAAGTCCCGAGCATAGCAATGCAACCTCATCAGTCACCTCCACTTCAAGCAGCTCGAAAAAATCGCAGAGTAGCACCCGCGGCTATTCAAGCTCTTCCCGCCAACCCATTCACACGCCATTAATCAGTAGCCAACCGAAGGTAGATTTTGATTCACTAATAATTATTTATTTTAATCAATTAAATTAACTTTTAGGGCTCAACTGGTGATTTAATTCTTACCGATGAGGAAAAGCGCACATTGTTGGCTGAGGGCTATCCAATTCCACAAAGACTTCCACTTACAAAGGCCGAAGAAAAGTCATTGAAGAAAATTCGACGAAAAATCAAGAATAAGGTAAAAATTTTATGTTTTTTAAAATTCCAACGGTTACTTTAAATTTAAATTTTTTGAAAAAGAGAAATTTAATTTTTTAATTAAATATTTTTAGATCTCAGCACAAGAGTCGCGCCGGAAGAAGAAGGAGTACATGGACCAACTTGAGCGACGCGTCGAGAAACTCGTTACTGAGAATAATAATTTCAGACAGAAAGTGAAAGTGCTGAGCGATGAAAATAGCAATTTGCTTCGAGAACTTCAGCAACTTCTCTTCAGCAGCTTCCCCAAGAACCAGTCCCTTGTCATCAGTCGAAACACAAAGCGTTTATTGCGTGCTGAAAAAGACGAAATGATTGAGTCGAACTTGGAATAAGAAATAAGGCTCCACTTGCTCTCCCCCCCGCGTCTCACATTCCAAAAGAAGTCGAATCGAACTTCCTTTTTTGATTTTTAATATTTTTTTTTGAATTGACTTGAACTTACAATTATCCACTTTTTTTGCATATATTATAATGTTATGAAAGTTAATTATTACTTAATTATGAAAGACATTGACGAAACGAAAAAACCACAACAATTTTTTAAAAATAATTATAAAGACGATGAAAAATATTTGAAATAAATCAAATTTATTTTTTAAAATGTTTTAAAAATAAATCTGTGAGTTTTTCTTCGACAACTTATAATTTTCAAATTGTGGGTGTGAAAAAATTTAAATTTAATATTTTTCAACACTTGCACGTGATTGATCTATTATTATTAAAGAGGTTATTATGAAAGGATTCATCAAAAATTAATGTTGTTCTCAAAGAACTTTTCTAGACCGTCAAAAGTTTTCATTAACGTTTTTCTTTTCATTGAGTTCAGATATGATGAAGAAACCTTCTCAACATCTCAAAGGTAAAATTTAAATTTTTTTAAATTTATTATAATTTCAAAATTTTCAGAAATTTGGGCGATGGAGGTCAATAAAGAAGGTCAACTTGTCAATAGATTTTTGGTTACTTCATCATCGATGTTACTGATTGTGATCGGAATGATTTTGAATTCTTTCATTAAGCATTTTTCGGACACACTCAATTTAATTCGAACCATACTAGTTACACCACTTTTGATTGCAGGTTTAAGCAGATCGGTGACGCTTTATTTCAGAGAAGATCTTAAAACTTACGAAGCTCAAACAAAAGTTCTTGATGAGTTTTTTGCGGCATCGGAAGTTGATTTGAGATCTCGAATTATTTTAGAAAGACATTTGAGAAATCTAAAATGTGGAATTAAAATTTATTTAGCTTCACTTTTCATCATAAATCATTTTCCAGTGGTGACTGCATGGACACTGTCATTTTACAACAAAGATTTTATTTATTTTGTTCCGATCTACCTTCCCTTTACTGATCCTTACTCAACCACTGGATTTTTAATCAATCAATGTCTAATGACCTGGTCATCCTTTCTAACCTATACCGCACTTTCATTAACTGATTTTGGAACTTTTATAATTTTTGTCATGACAGTCACAATGACAGATATTTATGTGCTGAAACTTCGAGAGATTGGAAATGAGTTGAAGGATTTAAATTTATCAAAAAATCAACTCGGAATTAATTTTGATAAAAGTCATTTGGAAGTTGAGAAAAAATTCATAGAATTCATCAAAAATTTTCGAGTTTATTCTGATTATGTTGAAAGATTACAGCATTACAGTGAAATTTATGCATTTTTAATTATTTCGAGTAACTCTTTAAGCATTGCTTTGGCTATTTTTTCAGCACTCATTTACTCAGTGTCCATTGGCGTCTCTTTCATTATTGGATTTGTTACTCAAGTTGCATTTGTATGTGTTGAGGGTGCGATAATCACACATAACAAAGAGAAAATTTCAAAAGAGCTTTTCAAAGCTCTTTTGAAATTTTCCGTGGTACGAAATGACGCCGACAATGAAAAAAGTTTATCTTTAATTTCTTCATTGCTGTCAAAATTCGCCAGAAATTGAACTTCCAATTTTTGGAGTTTTAAACATGGAAATTTTCACCAACGTCATAAATGGAGGTTACCCTCTTTTCAGTTTTCTAATTGAGTTTGTGAACTATACAAAGTAAGAAATTAATCTGTAAACTTTCGAATAGAACTCTTAGGCCAGTACGGACGCAACCTTTTAGAAATTAATGTTAAATAATTAAATTTTAATTCAAAATTTTTGATGCAATAATTTTAGTGTGAATAAAATTAAAATAAATTCTTAGAACTTTTAAAATTAGAAAAGGTAAAGAACTTTGATTTTTTATGACGTCAAACTTTCAATTTATATTTTATAAAAGTGAAGTTTTAAAAATTTAAAAAAGCTTCAAAATTTTCACAATTGCATGGTGATTCACAAATAAATTTTAAAATGTCAAATAAAAGTATGTAGGAAGAAATATGTAAGAAATTCTTAGAATAAAAATTAATGTTAGAAATTACAAAAAATCCTTCAAGATGTCCAGGGCATGTAATTTAACCATTTTTTAAATTTTAATCTAGTAAGATTACAAAACTCGATAATAAATTGAGGGTTTAAAAACTAGAAAGTAAGGAGTTTACGCGTGACGTAAATTGAAATACCACTTTTATTATCCAGAGCTTACTTTGTGACATCAATTCAATTTTTCTCTTCAAACAGTTCAGACATGTCGAAAAGTCCGTCAGAAACTCTTAAAGGTATGATTTTAAAGAAATATTTTTAGTTTTTATTTTTTAATTAAATAACATTCAATGCAGATTACTGGAAGTTTGGTGATAAAATTCTCACTTTAATGGGATTCGTATTCGAGTCAGATGGAAAAGTTCTAACGGCAACGTGTCGGTTTTTCGTTACAAGCATTTTGATGCTTTTTGTCACGGTTGGAATGATTTTGAATTCTTTCGTTAAATGTCTACCGGACATTTTTAATGCAATCCGAACATTGATGGTCCTGCCACTACTTCTTCAAGCGATTTGTAAATGCTTCTCATTTTACTTCGGAGATATCATAAAAAATGCTGCAGAAATGCGACAAATTGCGAACGATTTTTTTGAAAAATCTGAAGGGAATTTTATTTATCGAGAAATTTTATGGAAGCATATAAGAAAATTTTCTTCCATTGGTCGTTCGTACTTTCTTTCGTTATTAATCATAAATCATTCAGCAGTGCTTACAGCTTGGATACTGTCTTGCTATAAAGGAGAATTTATTTATCCTGCACCAGTTTTTTTGCCATTAACAGATCCCGAAACTCTCGGTGGCTTTTTAATCAATGCCTTTGCAATGACTTTTATTGCATTATCAATTTATTTTTCACTTTCATTGACGGATTTTGGATCTTTATTATTTTATATTTTAACTCTTCCAATGGTCGAGATATACATCATGAGACTAAAAGAGGTCAGTGAAAAGTTGATTGTATTGAGCGTGAAAAAGAATATTGACACAACAAAAATGTCAATTGAGGAGCAAAAAATATTCATGAGTGAAGTTGAAGAGACACAAGATGAAATCGATAAAAATTTCATCGATCTTATTAAAGAGTTTAAAATCTACTGTGAATACATTTCTTACATACAAACTTATGTTGAAGCTATAACTTTTGTGGTCATCTCAGTGAATTCTTTGGGTATTGGATTGGCTAGTTTGTTAACACTTACATATTCAGCTCCAATTGGTATCTCTTTCATCATTGGATTTGTGGTACAGGCTGCATTTGTATGTGTTGAGGGTGCGATAATCACACATAACAAAGAGAAAATTTCAAAAGAGCTTTGGAATTTTCCGTGGTATGAAATGACGCCGAAAATGAAGAAAGTTTATCTTCAATTTCTTCATTGCTGTCAAAATTCGCCAGAAATTGAACTTCCAATTTTTGGAGTTTTAAACATGGAAATTTTTACAAACGTCATAAATGGAAGTTACTCGCTTTTCAATTTTTTCCTTAATTTTGCTAACATTTAAACGAGGGGATAGTGAGATCGCTAAATTTTGGAGTAAATGCCGAGAAAACACTTAATTTGCAAAAATCAATTCAACTTTAAATTCATATCAAAAAATCTCTAACGGATTTTAAAAATTCAAAAGAGCTTTCAGAAAGCTTTTTTCACTCTCTCATTTTCTTTTTTCGCTCTCTCATCATAGTTTTTCTTTTGTCTGATATACAGCTATGCAATTAAAATTCATATCAACAAGTTGAGCATTAATCAATGAACTGTTTGTGTGATTTTGCATGCAATTCTCATAATCGATTGACAATTGCTCGTAATTTGGCACCTTCGAATGATTTAATGCACAGAAAAACTATAAAAAATATTTTTTTCGCACAAAAGAAGTGGAATGACAATGATATCCGTCAGAAATAAAAACCATAAACACTTTTTGCTAAAACAATGAGCTCGGAAATTTGAATATAATGGGGAAAGAAGGAGAAATGTAGGCAAAAACTACTCGGAGAATGAAAAATTTGCATTTCAATGAGAGTCGAATGTGTTAGCTGTCACTGGCTTTAAGGAAAAAAGAGATATTTAAAAAATATGAAATTTTTTAAATTTATTTAAGAGTCTGCAAGTTTTCATTTGTCAAACGATTTAAAATAGTTAAGCAAGTCGAGCGTGAAGCAATGAGAGAAAATTTATATGTTTCAAGTGAAATTTGTTGTAAAATAATTTACATACATGAAATCATAGTCGAAGAATTTTTTTTCTAAATATTTCGTGCATTCATTAGCAGTAAAAAAGCGACATTTATGCTAATTTCATAAAAATTATGTGTTAAACGGCTTTTTGTTGCTGAATACAAAAAATATATTTATTTTATGTGATTTCAACAAAGTTGTATGGAAAATTATGACCGGTTGATTGAAAATTAAGTTTTTAAGCATAAAATATCTAGCGAGTTATTTTTAGATGTTCGAAAAAAATGTGAATAATGTTAAAATTAGTGTTAAGAAATATTTTTAACAAAATTTTATGTCAAAAGCTTTCAAAAAAATTTGAGCCCAAAATTTTGAGTAATAAAGACAGCAAAAATATATTTTTTAAAATCTCATAAATTATTCTTATAATTAAAAACAGAAAAAGCAATCATCGGAAACTAAACGAGCTCAGACTTTCCACTTCATTTAATTTAGATGTAATGAACAATCTGAGAAGAAAAGAAAAATATATAGAGCAAACACACTCATATGTGAAGAATAATAATTTACGCTTCAGACTAACTAGAACCGTTTAATTAAATAACGCTTCTAATAAATACAGCCGATAAATCTAAATTTAGAATAAATTCACGCAAACGACAAAAGACGATTATGGAAATCACTTCCTCTGCGTCGTAAATTTTCTAATTAAGGAACCGCAAAAAAAGTAAGAGTGTAACTCGGTAATTGGTCACGCTATCCAATCAGACCTTGAACTATTTCTGGAGTAAAATCCCGAAAGAGATTTTCTTGATTGAAAATCATCAAAACATGTAACCACGCAATTCAAGTGTCTATTCATCATTTGTCTGGCTTTTTCAGGGGTTGAAAACTATCAAAATAAATTTTTTAAATTTTAATATTTAATTTTTTAAATTAAAAAATTGTAAATAAATTTTTTCTTCAGTGTCCACCCTTCGATTTTTATTCTCATCCAACATCATCAATGTTTGCTAGTCAACAGAGCCACACAATTGATGTATGAAGCATTTAATTTAATTAAATCGGAAACCTCAGAAATTTCACAGCTCTTTACTCTCAAGCCGCGCTTCTGTAACTGATTTTTTCATGTAAGAAGGTTCTCGCTTCCTATTCCAAGCAAAAGTTTAATGATCCGAAGCCATCGACAATATTTTTAAACACTCTGGCACTGCACTCTTTCAACACAATCATCAGCTTCGGTTTCAGCTGAATTTTGTTTTAATTGATTTTAAGCGTAAATTCTGGTGGTGCGAAATTTTTTACAGTACATGGACACTCGTAAATTTTTTTTGGGATGCGATATATGGGAAATTGCCATGAATATTCGCGATCATAAAAAAACAAGCCTACGCTTTGAGATGCGATGATGATTGTAGGGTGTTGAAGAGGGCAATTTTATATGACTGACAGATTTTTTTGGAAAGTAAAAATTGAGAACCAAAAATATTGTCAGTTCCAACTTAAATTTATTCGCATCTCAAGTATCGGCGGCATCCCGCAAATTTGATACAATATCGAATGAACAGCTAAAAAAATCAACATGTGCGCGGAAATTACTTTTTCCCATGTTTTAAATTTTTCAATTCCAAAAGAGCATGAAAAATTAATAAAACACATATTCGATAATGTTAAGACGTGTAAAAATTATATATGAAAAATCTAATTTGTATGCAAATGAGATTTGAACTTTTTTTATTTCCACACGCATAAATTCATTTAAAATTTATTCTCGCGCTCTCTTCAATTTTGATTTAAATAATAGTTTTTGATTCTTCTTCCCAAAGACGGTAAAACCGGTGTGCGTGTATTTTTTGTCGTATTGTATTTGCATTTTTGACACATGATACCGACGAACGCCATTCGACAGCAATAACCATAACTTCTTTTTGGGTGATTTGTAAGACAAAATTGTTAACTCATAATTGAGCTTAATAGGACAATTTGTTTTACATAAAAGCGCGCGATAAATTGAATTTTACTCTCTCCATCATCAGAAGATGTGACGTAGAAATTTCAAATAAATTGAAAAATTAAAATCGATTGCGAATTAATTCATGAAAAGGTTCAGCAGATCACTAGCGGTTGGTGAATCAAAGTGAAAATAATGAATGAATAAAATGAGAATTTTTTGTTTGATGATATAAAAATTTATTCAATAGAAATTTTTGAATTTGATGATAAATTAAATGAAAAAACATGATTCAAAAATTTTAAAAATAAATTTGTAATTAAATTCATTTAAGACCTTTTGACCCTACAAACCATTAAGTCTCTAACTTGAGCTCTAATCTCAATTTCAATATCAGGCAAAATCAATTCTTAAAAGTTCATCAACTCCACCTAGGTAACTTGTTCCGTTTATCTTAGCGTGATATGGAAAAATAGAAATTTCATCGCCTTCCTACTTGCTATGAAACTTGGGTTGAGTAAGAAAAAAGCAATTAAATTTCTTTAAAAAACACCAACAACAATTCTTCACTTGATATTATGTTGCGGATTTTTTTTTTCGAGAGCAAAAAATGTTTAGAAAAGTTGAAAGTTAGATAAAACACTTCGAAGCTTAAAAATTCAAGTAATTTAGTGCACACATCACTTTCTAACGATCCTCGAAAAAAAATAATAATTTTTTATTTTCACATGACTTTATTAAGAAGAACACGCGTGATTGAGGTTATAGACTTAATGACGACAATGTTGACTCGCCTTTATCTTTTCCTTCCTCTCTCCCCATTCAATTAATAATTCTTTCATATTCACTTTCTTCCACCTCCCATCTGAGCGCACCGCAACAATGAGCACACAATAATAAGTAAACACATCTCCACATTATGGAATGAAATCGCTCTTTTCAAAAAATAATATATAAAAAAAGTTGAATGTTTATCGATGCCGAGAGTACATGAAGCACACGCAAGAAGAGATGTCGGTAGAGATATAACAGGAAGAGAAAAGAACATTGTGCAGGAGTGCATCGAAATAATATACGAAAGTTGCTTTTTGGGTGAATTATTCATATAACAAGGCATTCAATATATAATAAGCAAATTACAAGTTATTTCTGATGAAAGACCACGGACGACTTAAAGAAGAAGAAAATCTCTGTTTGCATTAATTTTAATAAAAGAGATTCAAAGAGATGTCCATTGAAATGCCTTTTTCTCAGATCAGATATGCGTTCTTTAATGTTGATCGAGAGGTGATGACATCGCGATGGAAGTTACTTAGGAGTGGCCGATTTATTTCAATTAATAAATTAAATATTTTTTAAGTCACGAATTTTTTATGAAACTTTTTACAATAAAAAGATGAAATTGAAATTGTGTGACTTACATTTTTTTCTGAATTCGATTTCAAACGGTGAGTAATCATATGTCCGTCACTAAGCCTTTTTGTATGCATTTAAAATCCCTAAATGGCATTTTAAGATGCGAGAAATTTGATTCCAGACATTTTGTTCTTCTTATTTTCTTCTTATATTTGTGGCTTTATGTTCTCGATCGTCCATCTTCGAGTTTTATCGCGACATTTTTCTACACGAGACATTGAGCGATGTCCTTTTAAAGACAATGCAAAATATTTAAAACAATGTTTCAGCTTTTTTTTGGACAATGATATGAAAACCTCAGAAAATAATAATTTGAGATGATTTTTGAGGCGAGTGACAAAAGAGGTGAAGAAATACTTTTCTGAAGCTTCAAAAGTGTTCAAATAAAATTTTATATTTTTTCCAATTTTGTTTCGAATATTTTTGATTGTGAAAAAAATTCTGTGTTTTCAATTTTCTCACTCAAACCATCTTCACGGCTGCTGTCGGATGTTTTCGGTGAAATGAGTGGCTCTTGAGATGATCCCGAGTCTTTTTCAGTTATGGTTGGTTTTGTGAGTTGAACCGATGAGCTTCTGATTAGTTGAAGTTGAAAATTTGGCAATGGTCGTTTCTTTTCTAACTTCTTAGGATTGTGAATTACAGAGAAAATTTTGCGGAATGTCGAGCCAAAGATGTTACTCATGGTGTGCTGCGTTTGAAATCTAATTTCTCGATCAAAAAATATTTCAACTCAATTGTGAAGATTTGCAGAACATTTTTACTCGCAAATCTTCCCACACTCGGCCGTCAATCATTTGCGTTTCGCTTTAAATTAGGACTTTGTTGAGTATAACTTGCAATTTTCACGTTCCACACATGCGAAATGGCATCTCGAAAAAAAAAGAGTTAGAAAACAACAAATTATTAAATTTTGCTTGAGGCATGGAAATTAATTAAAATATCAGCGATCCCAGACGCCAACACGTGGGTGATCTGAAAACGGTTCTTTTTGAATTAGGTTCATGTCATTGTCAAAATCACTTTCAATGGCATAAATCGCAAGTTCAACGCTGACACTATATTGAAAAATTTATGCGCATTTGATTGTTTTTGTTGTTAATTTGCACTCGATTTTAGGTCGCATGCTTTAAATAAATTAAATCTAGCAAAGAGAGAGAGAAAAAAATTTATGAAATGGTACTTCAAACTCAATTATATCTCAGAGCCGCCCACACACGTGTTGCATGACAGCAAAATGTCTCTTTTTGTGATTTGGTGTGAAGTTCTTACTCGACAATTTGCATAAAACTTTATAAGATAGTGAGAATGGATTAAGTTGCATATATGTTCAGCATTTTTTCGCTCTCTTGCACAGAGCAATTAATAACTTGAGTCTGCACCGTGATATGTAGGTCGACTTAAGATGTCTCAAGTGTATGCTATTGCTCAAAGGATTTAGTTATTGTTCATTAGTTGACTTGTGTGTTAATTATTAAGTCACATTAAAATTAAAAGCACTCACAAGAGATTTAAATTTTTCTAAATTGAGCAATTGATTTTTTTAGAATTTATTTCACGGTTGATAAATTAATTAAATTTTTTCTTCGAATTCTTAGAACAGCAATGAATCATTCCAGCCCATTTTTCATGTCAATTTTAATTTTAAATGCTCCCAATTTCGATGCCATCCTTTAAAACATTCTGAAGAAATCACGCAAAAAATTTCTCCGAATTCCTTAACAATGTATTAAATTAATCACAAAAAATGCTGACAAAGAAAAATCACCATCAAAAAATTCCAATCAACATCACGTCACAGCATCATGTGAGAATTCGAAAAATTAGTTTCGTACGAATATCAAATTAAATTTCACAACATAAAATTTATTTTAATTTTACCTTCGAGAAAAGGAAATAAAATTTTTAGAGCCTCAAAAAAATATGACATGCAAAATGAATGAAGATGCATCTCATTAAGGGGAAATCATAAATCCCTCGAAAAGAAAATTAAAGAAGATCACAGTTGGAAATGAAGAGGAGATAAAATAATTAATTTTGACGAAGCATAAAATAAATTTAAGGGGTGAGACACTTGGGTTTAAAATATGAAAATTTAAATTCAAATATGAAGAATTTTCTACTAAAAAATTGATAAATTTCACAAAAATTTTATGACATTCCAAAAAAGCCTTTTTGAGATGAATCAAAATTGGAAAAATCTGCTTCTTCAGTTTCATTCAGTCATAAATCTTCCAAAAAACTTATTGATAATCTCGTGAAATATGGCCGCATAAATTTTATGTGAAACGAGTTTGAGATAAACAGTCAATTTACATTCATAATCAGATTTCCTGGATGTTCCAACTCGTCACAGAAACTTCATTCATTCATTCAATCTCGGGCTGTTGTAATTCTGGAAGCTACTTGACCTTTTATTACCAGCATTTATGACTCGGGGTAATTTTGCAACTGTATGTATGAACATGATATCACTCGACAATCACATTCACTTTTTCATACAAACAGTAGTTGTGAAACATATCTCTCAGTCCCTCACATAATTGCATCAACTTAATCTGATTCATGCTTTTTTTCTCTCTTACTCTCAATTATGACAAACGATTGTGATTTATGCTCTATCTTCAGCTCTCTTTGGCCTGTTTAGTCATAAAGAACTTTTTCTCCTTCTAATGATAAACGATTAAGCAATTTTATGGATGTAAAAAAGAGATCATAAATCAATTGTGTGTGCAAAACGCTGTTCATGTGTGTTTTTCGCTCTTTCAAACATGATTCTAATGTCTCTGCTGGAATATGACGTAAAATTAAATTAGAAATTAAAAATTAAGTTTTTTATCATCAAAATAAAATGTGGCAAAAAATTGACTCATTCGATTGAACACTCCAACTTAAGTACTAAAAACGTAGTATATCAAAGTCAATCGATGTACTCACATGCGGCCTGCAAAAAAGTTAAATAAAATTATTGACAACTATAATTTGTTAAATGTTGCGAAGGAAATTAAGCAGTTTTGTGTAAATATAAATTATCCGCACTGCGAAAAAAAAAGTTGTTCAATTTTGTTGAGGAATTTGTGAGCGAGCGAGATAAATTTAAAAGTTGCAACGTTGAAACGCTAATTGACAGCAAGGGAGTAAGGCACATCGTTAATGTACGGCTGTAAATCAATGCAGTCCTTTGCCAATATTTATTGTGTGCGATTTTTATCTCGTTGTTAACATCTTTCTGGCTATATATGAAGAGGATTGTTCTCTCCTGGTGCACTCACTTAAGACATTCAGCTGTTCAACTGTAAAAGCAATTAATATTGTTCTTTAATGGTGTTGCGAAATGTCGATCGTTTTATAAATTTTTTAAAACAAAAAATAAAGATTTAAAAATCGATTTATGAACGTAAAAAAATTGATTAAATGTCTTTTCAATTTATTCCATTTTGAGATGACTTTTATTGTCATAAAAAATCGCGATCACTCTCGGTTGGGAATTTATGTCCAGTGAGCAATCAACCGTGGATTTCTTCTCTTTTCCACTTCTCATTTCATCGTGGTTGTCGTCATTAATTTTCTATTAATTAAATTGATCAATCTGCAGTCGACTGTCGGTCGGTTGTTAGTTTGCTGATTCATATCAGATTCATTGCCGTTTATACAGCGCACTGAAGAGAGTCTGAGAGCTTAATGTCATATTATAAAATGCATCTTATGAAGAAAAAAAGGTATGCGAATAATAACAGAGTGAAATTTAATAAATTCCTTACTCTAATCCTCTCGTTTGATGCTTTATTGTATTGGATTTGCTGTGTGGTATTTTTAAAAAATCAAGGAATGGAAATTTAATTTTAAAATTTAAAAATATTTAAAATTTCCCATGCTTGACTTTAAAAGCTTTTTCGTCTTTTCTTCCTTCTCGTTTTCATCCACGAGACGACTGCCCCAGTGATTCAAATAATTTGCATTCGGAAATCTGATATTGAAAACGTTGCACAGCAAAAGAGCGAAAATAACTTTAATTTCACCTCAAGTAATCCAGCACCTCCTTTATTGATTATCGGCTTGCCTTCTCTCTTTATTCAGTAAATATTTTCGTATGAAAAAGAGAGATCAAATATCTGCATAATTCACTTATAAAAGAAAAATACTTTCCGATGAATTTAATTTTTTTGGCGGAGAGCAGCAATGCATGCTGCACATTATTATTATTTAAGGTTGTCAAAGAAAATTAAACGATGCTGGAACTCGGTCAAGGGAACGATAATAAAATATACAATTTTATAATTATTTCATCAACTACTAATTGTGAGGAAAAATTTATGAGAACTGAAATAATTTTAGCAAATTACTTTTTCATTTTTTTTTCTCTCCACCTTAAAACACCTCAATTGATTCATTTTAATCCACCACGTTTTTGAAAGTAGCTCGCGTGAATCTCGCATAAGCGAAACATCGAGCGAGATTTAAATTAATGCCTTTAAGATTTATAGGAATCTGATAGTATTAAATACTACTTGCTAGCATTAAATTAAATTGAAAACATAAAACTCGACAGCGAAATATTTCACTTTGTTGAACTTCTGTATGAATCTGCACGCTGTATTGATGAGAAAATTATTAATTTATTCCACTCGATCCTCGGGTGCTGCTGTTGAAACGAGTTTAGTGCGCGTAGTATAGAATGAAAACAACATCTTCTGCAGGTTAATTGAATAACTATGCAATATGAAATTAATAAACATTTGCCTGCGAGATTTTTCGTGTGCATCTGAGTGCATTATTTACAAATGTCATAAATCACACTTATCAACGTGTCGCATTCATCTATGGCGATTAATTAAGACTGTGGGTAGTTTTCAATTTTGCATGCTACTATCCATAGGTGGTACAGGTAGTGTGGTTTTGATTATTAATCAATGGCTTCTTTATAAAATAATTAATTTTTCTTAAACAGCTTTAAAAATTATTTTTTTAATGGTAAAAAATTAAAATAATTAGTCAAACATTTCTAAGCAATCAAGGAGTTTTTTAAATTTTAAAATAAATTTTTTTCCTCAACAACATCATCGTCGTCCATGAGTCTACATTGAGTCATAACGGCTCAGTTTTATTCTTTTCTGTCGCATATTAATCAGCGCTGTTTACTCGCGATTTGCATATAAACGATTTTTATGACATTGCAGAAAGCACATTTCTATTGAGTTCACTAAACTGCAGCCAACTGCCAGTCAAAATATGAACGCGAGTGAGAAATGAATTTATGATCAATCGATCCATCATCGTCATTTAAAAATGCATATATGCGAGAATGAAGTGCCAAAGATGTTGGTGATGACCCATAAAGATTTTTTATTTATTTAAAAGTCAATCGCATATTTTCCTTCTATACATTTTATCATTGAAATGTGAGCAGTGTCGTTTTTGATCAGAAATGTGTAAGAAGTGTCCATTTTATGGTCATCTGAATGCGGCGTGACACATTTATGACAGCCACCCGATATGATAAGAATTACAATCGAATTTATTGAAAATTACAATTCATGGTATGTGACTCGAAAGGTGTGCAGAGTGGAAATTCATCCTTAAAAATATTTTTAAAATAAACTTTTGAAGTTCAACTTGATAATTTATTGATTAATTAAACACTTTTAATAATTTAAATTCCGGACCTATCACAATTTCACTATAATTAACTCAAATGTCGCACAGCACACAAATTCCATTCATGTCACATTGTTTCTGTTGTGTGAAAAAGAAGGATTTGCATTTCCTGCAATATCATGATGCATGCATCTACCTTACATGGCTATTCCCGTTTTCTCTGTCTCTCTCTGCCTCTAAATGACTCAATTTTCAACAATGAATTAAAATATTAACTGTCGATTTGCAGTCATGTCTTACATTCATTCAGCTTCACACAATATTTCATCTCACTCCTAGGCTCTCTCTCGTTGAATGCCAAAACAAATCTATAGATTTGCATCTCCACGACACGACGACATAGCAACTTGCCAGAGAGACGATGTATGCGATATTTCTTCTCCTGCTGCCTTTGTTCTGTGTTGCACTCGCAAATAGTAAATTTATTTTATTCTTTATGGTCGGAGACAAGAGGCTAAATAGAGTTTATTGGATGTGTGCTTATAGATGTCGTGCAAGGATTAGATCAAGGGGGTTCTTAGTCGATAATTTCTTGAGAATGAAATAGAGATTTTTTATATTGAATTTTTATAAAATTGAATCATGAAAAAATTGATACAAATAATGAAATTTAGTGTTGAAATCTTTTAATTTTTAAGTTTCTATCCCTTGGCTTGAATTTATTTTTCAATTGATATTTTTTGCTATTATATGAAATCTAATCATTTTTAACATCTCGAAAATTAAAATAAAAGTACTTCGAATTCTAACACGTGATAAATATATGATTTTTCACATTTATATTTTTGTTCATATAAAGTATTAATGCACTTCGATGTTCAATTCATTAATTATATTTTTCATACATAAATAGACTTAATCATGCTCTGTCGGAGTTTTCTGTATGGAAATATTATAGAAGCCCGAGCTGATAAATTTGCATTTATGCATGTCTAATTTAAGCAATAAAAAGAAGGTTAACTGTCCTTCACTTTTCCACTCTAACATGCTCACTTAACGACTTTGAGTCGCGTATTTTACGGGTGATTTAAAGGCTTTGAATAATTAAAAAAACTTTTTTTTATTACTTGTGATATTATCAATTGTGAATTGTATTTGAGTGGATTCAATGAATTTTATCGTGTTAAGTTTTTTTAATTGCTGGATTTTTTATGACCATCAATGGCTTACGACATATATGTAATATTAATTAAGCGGCTATTAAAGGTAATTTTTGAAAAAAATGTTGTGAGATATGATTGAGAATTACAAAGTATTGCTGGCGATTTTATGATCGGAATTTTGAGATTAATTAATAACTTTTTTTAAGTGTAGTAAATCATTAATTTATTAGACGCCATTAGACGAAACTTTTTTGTCCTATTTTTTTTATCAAAACAAAAATTTTACCACGTGATTTCAGAAAATTTTAAATTGAATCGAAAAAATGCTAATCTGAATAAAATTTTATGAATTTTCAAAATTCTAAACTCAAACCAATAAAAATACCTTCATATGAAGTTTCAAGAATTTCTTGGACATTTTTTCACTTGAATCTCCAACGATCATCGCCTTTGAAAGAAAAATACTTGAAGGAAATCTTAGAAATCTCATTTTATCGCAATCAAAATCACTCGACAATGAGCAAATGGCACTTCCAAGTAGATTATAGAGGAATTTAATTCCAATAAAAATACTTAAGCTGTGAACTCTCGTGGCTCGGGATTGTTAAGAAATTAAGTAACGTTTCAGACGTTCAATCGGCGAGAAAAAATTGTTTCAAATTTGTATGAAACACTCGAATAGCTCACACGTCGTCAAACGAAAGGCAATTTATCTGCACGCCATCAAATCGATTAAATATTTTCCCTTTAGAAATCTCTCACATGTATCTATAATAAATGAATTGCCAATTGAAAAGAGTTAGTCATGCGACAGAGAGATTGCAATTCCGCAATCGAGATTAAATCGCGTACTGTGCACACTTTTATTGAGACAATTATGCTTTAAATGGACATCAATTAAGAACTCTATCGATTACCATCGTTGTCAATAGCACTTCACAGTGCTTGCGGGGTTGCGAAAGAAGAAAAATTAAATGTGTCAACATGAATTAAGCCAAGACGTCGTCAGTGAGCCGGAAGAAAAAAAGAGTTGCTTCAGATTATTAATAATCGACATTGGCTGAGGATTTAATTAGTGAAGTGCTTTGGAGGCTGAAGGGCTCAAAATTGATGCAAATCCCCTCCGCCAGTGATTAATGCTCATAAATTTCCATCTCGGCATTAAATTGCGCGCTAATTGATTTATTTATTCCAAAAACGGCATTCGACCGACAATAAATTTTACAGCACATCTCTTTCTCTTCCAATTTTTGCATTTCACAAAAGGCTCCGACGAGATTAAATTAATTGAAGCCGATACGGCATGCTAATTAGTGATCGTGGGCGAAAAAACATTTTTATAACATTTGAATCTAAAAGGTTTAAATTGCAGTTTATATATGGTGTGTTTTGTGAAACGCTTTGAAAGACATTAAAATTTATTATTTAAACTTTTAATTCGACTTAAATAATTAAATTTTAAGAGAAGAAATCATGTCGCAAATTAATGAAATTAAATTCGATTTTTTAATTACAGCGGACATTTAAAAACAATTTTTTCAGCCCTCTTCATTTGACCCCAAAATAAATGAGTAATTTTTTAAAAAAAATCATAATCGAAAAAATGCCAAATTAAAAATGAGAACTCGTAAAAAATTTATTGCAGACACTGTTGATAAGAAAATGATTTTTGTGAATGAAAAATTTTATTTTGTCAGAAAATACAAAGTAAGTACGAATAAAATCACTCGCGATGATCATTCAACCCATTTTTATTATCGAGTGCAAATGCGAGTAATTCAAATTGCTCAAGAAATTTTACAATGTCAATCGTAGTTCGTTGAAGCCGTAAATGCAATATTATGGCTTACGCAGCTCTGATTTCACTTCATCATATTGTTGTTAATTGAGCAAATAGGGAAGTTTATAGCTCGAGATGCTCTTCAAGAAAGTCATGAATTAAGTGGCAAAATAAACATTAAAATGCATCTCATGGTGTGCTTATGGACGTCTGTCTGTTTCTTTCTCTCATATGGCATTACAGGCTTGATGATTCATGATCGAGTGTCAAGGAAATTGATTTATTTTGGGAATAACCTGAATTGAGAGTAATACACTTTAATAATGATGTAAACAAATAATTTTTTATTTTCCTTTTTTGGATATTTTAAAAGCTTAAATTCAGTCAAAAATTTAATTTTTTTAATTTAGTGAAAATTCATTAAGCAAACAAAGCATGGAAAATAATTTGAAAATAAGCAAATCAATTATTGACATTTTAATTTTCTCTGATTGCATTGTGTGAGAATATAAAGACAGAGATCGATGACCATCGATTTGTTTATAATTGTGGAGATGGGTGTGCGATTGCAGCTGGATGCATCCGCACGGCTGTTTTATGAGTTTTCATAATGCTTGCGAAGAGTTTTACTGAAATATCATTGATCATTTTTGTCAATTTGATCAATTGAATTTTTTTTAAATTTGATATCAAGAATATTTTAAGATTCACATTAAGAGGTTCCAATGTGGCGCTCCCTTCAAGATTAACCATAAATTTCAACACATCTTAATGCACTCTGAAGTTTCTCAAGAACATCTCTTTAGATAACTACACGGCAACAACAATTTATCACAGTTTTGCAATAATTCAAAATCCATTAACTGTGAGAACGAATAAAAAAGAAACAATTAGCCCGAATGGTTCTTCAGCGCATAATTTTTTATGACAAAGATAATGGATCTCATGATTATGACACAACACGATTAACCTTAATTCCTTTCGTCTTCATTTGGCGAGAAATTTCTTCTAAGGCGAGGAAAATGCAATTTATCAAATCCTAAATTAGTCTTGCATCATTATTAAATGCAATTTATTGATTATTAATGTGTGTCTTATGCTGCATGAAGGTTGACATGGGTTTGTCGTGTTGTTAGCTAATGGAAATTGATGTCAATGGAACAGGAAGAAAATGATGAAGAGATTAATGAAGTTGTTATGGGCTGAAGATTATTAAAATTTTAAATTAAATTTTTCAACCCGGGTTGAACAATTTGAATAATTCTGCTAAAAATAGCTCTGAAATATTAAAAAATAATAAATAATTTTTTTAAATTTTTTCAATAAAAAATAATTTATTAATTAATAGTAATATAAAGGCACATGTACAATTATTAAATTATAAAAAGGTTTTCTACTTCAGTTTATTCTTAATTTGATGTGAAGCGAATTTGCAGCGTTTGTTTAATCTTATGAAAAAATTTTTAACCTCTTTCTGATGTGTTTTTAATAAATAAGCGAAATTTAATTTTTTGTTTTGTGCCTAAGCGTTCTTTTATTCACCTAATTACTTTTTTTTCGCGTGAAGCTTTTTTTTGAACACAATTTCTAAAAGTTTTTCTTGCTTCCATCGAATTAAAGAGATTGTAGAGAAAAAATATCTTAAATTAGTGTAAAGTTTATTCTGTCATTCCTCAAACAATTCTGGTGAATTTTCTTTTTTTTTACTGTAACGGTTGCCACTAATTTTTCTCACACGCTAGCTGCCTGGTAAATGGCCATTTGGCTAATTCCTTTAAACAATCTACGAAAAAATTTTGTTTGTACTTTTTATTAAACATTATTCAAGTTGCATTTTTTTTCTCAAAAGACTGCGAAAAAAATTTCGAATAAAATTGATGAGATTTTTGCTCTCAAAGCATTTTTTAAAAATCAATTTTAAACGCTTACGCAAATGGAATCGAATTAATTTCTTTACAAATGACATTGAAATACGATAAGTTCAACGAGAACGATTTGTGTGCGTTGTAGTATTAAAAAGTTGAGTATCTCGGCAGTATTCGATGGTTACTAATATTTTTTTTTCTATCGAATCGATAATGAACACTTTTTTTAGCGATCTTGTTTTAAAATATTTTTTGTAGTGGCTGCTGTTCATAGTTTGGGTCTTACATAACAAAGGGAGGATCTTAAGGTGTAAATGTGAACTTTAAAAAGTGTCACTTAAGGACGATCCTTTCACAATTTTCTACGAATTATCTAAACTTGAAATCCTCATTAACAATAGCTGCTCGATAAAACTGAACAGCTTGTCATTTACAATCATACGATATTATTTTTTTTGGTAGAGATCATTTTGCAATTATTTAAGGCACAATTGAAAATGCTTAAGACAAAAAGTAACGACGTTCTGACCTACACATTTTAAAAGTTTCCAAATTAATAAAAAAAAGTTGAAAACTTTCACTTAAAAATCCTCTAAGATTACTCTCTCATGTTGGCTCATAGAACGTCTAAGTAGATGCCTCTGTTCGGTCGACATGTCCCGCAATAGCCGCCACACCGCGCTCTCACTTTCTGATAAGGTTTGTCGAGCTATTAGAGAGAAACAAAAAGAGCTAAATATAAAGGAATTTAGGACATTCGTCGAGCGTGTGTTACCATAATTATATATTCTATTGTTGAATTTGTTCCGTTTGCATCCCACGTCATGGACGGTCGTATTCTGAAGCCCGTGCCTTCCAAATTAACAAAGAAATCGCCTTGCGGGCATGAGCCCGAATTGCTATAGCAATCGCCGCCCGTCGCATATTTCTGCTGCTTTCCGACCGTTTGCGAAAACTCAAAATCATCGTCCAAAATCTCCAGCGTGTTAATATTGATACGAACTTTATTGAATCTGGTTGTGCCATAATGAATGGACTCGTCGTGCAGGCCCTTCCCATTTTCACATCGCGTCACATCACTCGCACGCTTGCTGTAGAACAATGAGTAGTTCTCTTGATTTCCTTTTCGCAATGTAATATATTCCGTAGGATTATCAGAATTCATATTATGACAATAAATTTCCACTTCACGCCCTCGAATATTGATCTGATATTCGCCATCCGTACGAGTTCGTTGGTAATGTTGAATGCTCTTGCATGAACCTAATTAAGAAATGGATATGTGTGTGAATGTGATAATTTTTAAGGTTGAGACTTACAATTTGGCGGCGCGTTACAGCGTTGGCGTGAAATCGGTCTATCTTCGTCGGGACAATTCGAAGCGGCCTTATTTTTATATCCATCCCAGCAAGTGATTCGTCTCTTCTGGTATCCGGCACAAGTGCAATTTTTCCACTTGCCGTAGCGCCATCGGCAATGACTTTTGTTTTCACACTGCTTATATTTGATGGGTCGCGGTTCGGTGCATTCATTGGGCGATTCGATACGTCCATTTGTACATGTGACATTCCTAGTTGTGTAACCAGAGCCGCAACCCGATGAACACTGCATAAATATGTGTGAATAAACATGTTAAATTATCCGCACGCCTTTATTGCATATGCACATCATAAAGAGTGATGACAACTCACCTTAAGCCACGGTCCGACAATCCATTTGAATGAATGAATGCACGGATATTTACTCTTGCACACCTTTTTCGTCTTCTCATATTTTGGTGGCGGCAGCTGTGCGCAGAATTTCGGATCGACTCGTGTTCCATTCTTAATTGGATGCGGATTGTCGAGTGATCGGGGATAAAGGCGCATGCAGACGGGCTCCTTTATGCGTATGCCTGTACCGCATGCTGCTGAACACTATTGTTATGAGAAGATGAAATTGAAGAGTTAAAAAAGTCATTAAGGAAAATCGTGTAATGATGATCTAAAAGTTTTTAATTTAAAATTCTGAAAAATGCACTCAAAGGCTTTTCGATAAATCACAAAGATAAAAATAAAATGCGTAACATACTGGTTTCCACATCGCTCTCCATCGAAAGTGACAACAAGCTTCCGATTGAAGCGGCTCCATATCAAGAGGACATTGATCACTACTTTTGCCACGATGATCTTGACAAACAACTTGACGCTCGCGTTTACACTCGTTAGTACACTAAATATGGTAGATTAAGAAGAAATTGTTATAAGCTACAGCTGTTTGTCTTTAAATGGATTGTATGAAGAGGAAAGTGTAAGTGAAAGGTGACAATCAACGTCATCATACCTTGCTCCATTTTCCCCAATTCCATTGAGGGCAGCGGAATTCATTACAGTTTGTGACATTAACAGGCTTCTGGCTTTGATCACAATAGCGCTCATCGACGCTATCGTAACTTGATGACTGGACATCAATACACCTGACATTTCGAATTTTCTTGCCATTCTCTCCGCACAACACTGAACACTCGCCCCATCGAGTTGTACGCCATTCGTATTTCGATGGCATCATGGTGGTGGTCTCGAGTTGAGGTAAGACTATGTTATTATCTGTGACACGTTGCTGTGGTCTGACTGGACGCGCTGCAGCTCCTGATACATCTGCGAGAGATGTTTTCTGAACCTAAAGTTGAATTTTTTTTCGGTTTGATTTGCAGGAAAAGATTTTCACACAAAGAGGGAAAAGAGAGAAAGAGAAACAAACTCCAATAAAACTTTGAGATCTGTACAAAAATTTAATATTAACAAAAAAAAATATGTTGATGATGTTCTATTGTATCTTTACGAGTGTGTCTATTGTAATTTTTATTTTTTTAAGGTAGTTAATGGGGAAGAAAAAAAAGCTTATTAGTTTAAGCATAATATTTCAAAAATAAAAGAAGCCAATTCTCAAACTACAATGGACAGACATTAAATATTGCGTCTAAAAATAGTTTTTACAAAAAATTATAAATTGCCATATTTTAAAGAGTGGAGGTGCTTTGTCGATGAGGTATTGAGGTGGCTTTAAAAATGAATATTTGTCATGCAAACTTTTTAAATTTCAATAAAATTGTCAAACCTTGTAATAATAATAATATTTTGATATCAACCTACAAGACCATAAAATCCCTTTTAAATTTTTATGAACAATTGCCTCTCACAACCTTAATCATTACTTTAATAAATTACCCACCAAAAATACCTCAACACAAATTACCCACAAGATGTCTTCATTTAAGCACTTTAAGAATCAAAATTAAGCGTAAACAATTTAAAATTGAGATTACGATAAAATAAATCTCAACACGTGCGGACATTTGAAAGTTTCAATTCTTTATGAAAAGTTAAAATTAAAACCATCAAATGTCCTTAAATTCTACAACATAAATAATTCTCAAGACATTTACCTTACTCACAGAATCACACTTCGGCATTACACAAGACTTAATGATTTTTCTAGGTTTTGGACTTGTACAGAGTGAAGGATTTACAATTTCGTTATTTTGCTTGCAATAAATTACGGTCGTTTGTTGACCGTCTCCACACGTTACCGAACACTAGACAGGAACACAAATGTATGTTTTTTTATGATAGATTCAAACTTTTAAAAATGATTTATGAACTAATTTTTTTTAAATAAATAAATTAACAACAAAAAAGCCAATTCAAAAGATTTCAATTACACAAAAAATACTATAAAGAATTGACGCTGCATGTGATGTCTCATCAGCATCGCCAATTCAGAATCCAATGAGTTAATTTTGATCGAAAAAAAGCCAAATACAAAAAATTTAAATGTGATGAATATTTAAAATAAGTTAAAATGCTACTCACGGGAGAAGAATCACCGTACGCCCACTCAGCACAACTGACATCTTGATTGCAATAACGAACTAGTTCTTCACGACGCAGGTGACTACAATATTTCTCGTTCACTGGTCGACGATGAACCGGATCAGATAAGCACATGTAAGTTCGATTCTGTTTGCCTCCACCGCACGATCGCGAGCACTGATTGCGATGTTTATGGAATGGAAGAGAGATGAATATGACATCAGTTAAAACAAATTTATTCAATTTCAAACAACTTAATTTATTTTTTAGCTCCTTATGGAGATATCGAAAGAAATTAACTTGAAGGCTAATCGGAATTGAGCTTTGAAGTGTGAATTTTGGAGCTATTCAAAATTGACTAATTAAAACTTGCCTGATTCCATTCACTATAAAACCACAGCACCTCATTACAAGCCTGCGAGCATGGCTCATAGACGGTCGTCTCTTGACGATGCGCACAATGACTTTTATCTACAATTTTCGCCGGTTGATCGCCTCGATCATATCTCTGTACACATTCAAACTTAATCGTTCGATTTCCATCGCCACAATTCACCGAGCATTCAGATTTGAAGGTTTCCCATCCGAGACGACAGTCCGTGTTACATTCGCGATAGTCATCGAATGGCTTGGCAGTATTTCGACAATAGTTGTCGGAAACGGACGATTTTGAGTTGAGCTCAACGCATGATGCCTTCCTTATTTGCTTGCCATTACAGAAGTTACTGCACTCATTCCAATCTTGCATTTGCCAAACGTATTGTTTTTTCGGCGTCAAGTAGTCATTGCTGTTGTAATTAATTTGATTGTTTGTAATCTTGCCGGGATCGGAGTGAGTGTATGAGAACTTAATAATGTAATCTTCGACGCGTGCAGGCGGAGTAAATGACAAAATGTCCACTTTCAGTTCACGCTTCAACTGCACCGCGTAGGTCGAATTTACACGCTCAAATGAGCTCTTGCCACCGTTATATTCAAATGTGACGCCACCGTAATAAATCTTCTTGTGGCTCCCCTCAATGTGATGCAAATCGTTGAGAATGTAATTATCTTGATCATCTCTCAGCGCGATGTAATTGCGATCGTCTTCAAGTCCAGCTTGAATGATTTCAATGTTCGTTGCGCCCTTTGGAATTGTGACCACGTTCATAAAGAAATAGCTATTCTGATAGTTTGCTTTTTCGCGGAATTGATAGTGAGTTAGATTGCCGTACGTGCTTTCGCATGTCTCATTTCGACCCTTGCACACACCGCACATGTCAACCTCTGCGGTCGAGTAGAGTTCATTGTCACAACCGGCTGGAACACATGCGCCATTAATGCACTTGTCAAAGGTATTGTATGAACAGGATGTGCCATCAACGACTCGATTTGCGAGCTCGAAATATGAGGAAGTCTCTTCCAGACGACAAAACAGCTTGCACTCATCTTTCTCGGGAAGGCCGTATTTCGGAAGCCACTTTGCATCTTTCTGAAGTTCCAAATTAAATTTATTTTTATCGTAACGACTGCATTGTTCGGCACGAAAATCGAGCGCGGCATCGGGACAATCGTTTGTGTTACACGAACGATATTGAATTTTTTGACCAGCACAAAATTTTCCGCCATTCGCTGGCAATGGACTGTCGCATTTACGTTGCGCTGCTTGAACTCCTCCGCCACAACTACGCGAGCATTCGCCGTATCTAATGGAAGAGTTTTAAAAATAAATTTCAAGTGTCTCATCCCTAGGAAAAATTTAATTTAATGAGCCATAATTGAGTACTTACTCGCTCCATGCTCCCCATCCACCGTGAATCGGTGCCAGCGCTGATCGATTTCGAGTCACGCATTCACCTTTCTGACACCACTCATTCTCACCGCACTTTGTACCATCAGCCCAAGGCATATGCTGTGTTCGGCAGCCCATTTCTTCTTGCTGATTCTGACTGCACCATAGACGATTACATTTCGGCATGTAAGAACAGATCGTTGCACCCGTACCGAAGACGAGCTCACATTGCTGGTCGTCGGTAAACTTTTCACCCGCTAACATCGTATTGCCATTCTTCTCGATCATGTTACGATGCGGCTTGTCCAACAGACATGAGCTCTGGTCTTTTCTGTAAATATGAGAATGTTTTTCTAGTCTTAAATTTCTCACTGTCATTAATTTATTTATTGAGTTGTTTTTTTGCGCGCTGTGCCGTAAATTATTTCTTTATGATCTCAAGTACAGAGTGAAAAATACGAGAATGTAGTTTGGGAGATCATTGACACTTTTTTGTGCAAGGGAAACTCATTAAAAAATTATTTGTGATTCTCAATTTTTAAAATCCTCATTTGCGGTTTTTCTTTGAAAAATAATTAAAAAGATTTTCCTCCTAAAAATTTTTCATTTTCGCAATTAACGTAAAATCAACAAAGTGGCGCTTTTCTTGGTATTTTTGTTTCCGAGACAAATTAAAGATGTTTGAGTATCTTTTAAAAATTATAACCAGCTTTTCGCTCGACGATAAACAATTAAAATTATTGCAAAATAAATATTTAAAAATCTTCTTTAAAGCATCGATGAGTAATTTTGTCGTTCGAGAAAAACTAAAAATTGTAAAATATAAAATCATTAATTTCTCAAAACTCGCACGGGTCACCTCTTGCTTCTGCATTACTTCCGCATCATCATGTATGTTTTTATTCTTCTTTTTTCATCATTACAAATGACTCGCGCATAAAGAAGAAGGACACATAACGACAAAAAAGAAATAAAATAATTGGAATAATATTTTATACGTGCAGAGAAGTTTCTTTTTGCGAGTAAAAAAAAGAGAACGAATGACTTTAAAAGATTTAAGATATATTTATATGCACACACGCTGCTGGGGCTTTATGTCGCCACTATTGACATTCGGTGACAGAAATAAGTTACTCCTTTATCATTTTGGGTTGAATTTATTCAAATTGCAATTTAAAATCATGCAGTTGTGCAATATGTTTCATACATATATTTTTTTCGCCGTCATAATTGTTTGAAATATTCAGAGCACGTTCTGATCATTAATGAACTTCATGGACACAGCTTTTTGCTGCTGTTCTACAGTCGCAAAATGACTCTTTTGCATTAATCTACTGAAAAAAGTGCATTTACAGTGCTGAGCACGAATTTTGTTTTCTTTACATCAAATCATGCATACAAAATGTGAATTTTTTTAAACAATTAAACTGGCGCTCAGCTAGTGTACACACATGTTTAGTTGATCAAAAGAATTATCAATAAAACACGTGTGATAATAAAAATAATTTTAATTTTTTTATGATTTCAATTAATTTTTTTGTAGCTCGGTTTTTGATAGATGTGAAATAAATTTCCTATTAATGTACATGGTGTATAAATATTTGGAAACATGTGTAGCGACTTGGCACGTATTATGCATAAACACTCTCGGCAGCTACTAATCTACTCCGGCTTCTTTCTTTTCATAGTCAAAGCTTTACAAAAGATCTCATAAACTTTTATTATTCACTTCGCATAAAAAGACTTTTTAAAGTCATTAATCATTCGAATGAATCGTGCTTTACTTACTCTAAGAATTCGGTGACAAAATGACGGGAGCAGTTGGACCAGGACCATGGATGAGTGTTGTGATCTAGCATTCGCGACATGATGTTCTGCTTTTGCATTCCACTCGCTCGATATTTCTCACATTTCTTATCGTCATCGTGCGGCATATTTAATCTGTCGAGGAGAAAATTAGATAAATTATGACCAATGATCACGTTGTAAGTCTCTTAATTGAAATATTTTGTCATGCTATACTTTTTGTATTCATCATAAATTTTACAAATTTTTCGTCATAAAACTTCAATTTATATCAATTTCTCACTAAAAATTATTAACACCATTCATCATCGTCGTCGCCAGCTTGATTTCATGTAAATATTCACTTTATGTTTTATTTATAAAAGGGCGAAGTAAATAATTTTATGATCACAATAGGGATAATCAAGCATTTGAATAAAGAGATTTTAAATTTTTTGTTTTGTCTTCACTAAAGTTGTGTGAATTATTTGAAGGTTAAAGAGATCTTTATAGGAAATTAAATATTTGATAACTTATTTAACATTAAATAATTCGAACATCCTTAAAAATGGCTTGCACGCATGAATTCAAATATTTTTCTCTCCACGCCTGTCAAAATATTTTCACACAATCCAACAAAACTTTTTGATTGACAAAAAAAAAGATTATCATCATTAAAGTGCGTGACGGTTTATTGACTGATTAAATTATCGTGGTAATTGAGCGTTTCACCGACGGTGGTCTCGGACAAGTTGTAAATGAGCCATAACTAGTGTGTATCTCGTGATGCTGATGATGATGAATGACAATTGAAAGGGAGAGAAAGATAAAATAAAAGCTTGCAATAATCTCAAGCGTAACCAATGACCCAATAAACTTTCAACGCGCACATAAGCATGGCAAGTGTCGGCAGACGGATATTAATGAAAACAAAATTTAAACCCACGAGTCTCGAATTAAACGTAAACAAATTCTCTTCCCAAAAATAAAATAAAAAGTGTTTCTACTCACACATGTCCCAATTCGTGAGCAATTGTAAAGGCGGCAGACAAGCCATTATCTTGTACAATGGCACAAGAGTTTGGCTTACACATTGTGCCTAATTCAGCTAAACCTAATGTATCACATTTCTTTTGATTAGCAGCCCGACAAATTTGTTCTCTGTCAAAATAGAAAAAAGGTCGAAAATAAAAATTTGTCAATTTTTTTTAACATTTTAGCAGTTTTAATGAATTATTCAAGATTATGTTAATCAAATGTGGCCATAAAATGGATCTGATAACAATTCTCACCTAGTTAACAACAGAGCTGTGTCGTGTTGATAATCATGCATGTGCTTGAGACGACAGAACTCCACGAGCATCCCAGATGCTGATACTCCCACGCCTGGTGGTAGTAAAAAATTATAGAGAATTGATGAGATGATTAAATTAAAAATAATGAGGACATAAAAAGGTTTTTATGGAAGACAAAAGCGTGGAGGACAGTAAAACCTACACGGTTATGAGATGAAAATGTAAGCAAATTTAAATTAATTCCTGGAATAAATAATTGCGTCCATTGCTTCTAGTTTACACAGTCTACAATTAAAAACCATTTAAACTGATAAAATATTTCAGACTGTTGTCGACATTGAATTTGCTCTACGCGGTCATTCAGTTGACAATGCCCCATAAAGTGCGCAATTTAATGAAACATATTGCGAATTATAGAGTGATGGTAAAGTGCAAATAAAGTCAACGTATTAAGGCAATAAATTAACTGCAGCATCATCACATGTGTGAGTGAGTGCACTTAATTATAGGAACGAAACACCGAAAACGGTAAAGAATTTCGATTATTTATTGCCTCTGCACATCTCCGCACTACTGACTTGTTATAGTCGTCTTGTTGTTTTAATTTAATTGAATTGAAAATAAAGACGCAGAGAATGGAAGAGTCTACAGGTTGTTGGTCATAAGGAGAGTAAAAGAAAAATGAGAAAAATTTTCAAACTTACCGTTACTACCATAACTTGCATCTGGAACTAAATCTTGCTCAATATACATTATATGCACTACGGCAATCTTTATGGAGTTGCCAATACTTGCATCGGCATAAATACTTGAAACCTGTGCGGGAGAGAGAACGAAAGGAAAACGATTTAAAAGTGCATGTTAAAGGAAATTAAAATATTTAATCAAATCTAAAGAGAAATTGACGTTTGATGAAATAATTTAATTAATTTCAAACTACAATTCAGTCTTAATAAAATTTAAATCTAAAAAATACGTTACAAATTATAATATGAATAAAATCCATTAAAAAGTAATTTAATCTTTCTTTAAAATAGGTTTTCGTGCTAATTGAAATAATTGGTGCGCGCACATCGCGATAAAGTAATTCATTCGATAAGCACATGACATGCATAAATGCGAGCAAGTTGAATGATAAAATTGCACATAAATGAAAATTACTTACCACTGACATTAATGTCAGCACATAATTCTTAAGATTCTTTCCATGGTACTCTTGCATTTTTCTATCTACTGCTACTAATACTTCTATGGTAAATTCCTTATTTTCTTCCGAATTTTTCTGCTGCACTTGCTGCAAACTATTTTGATAGTCATGCTGATAATGATACATGTTGTTGTTGTCCTGCTGTTGAGGCGGCTGCTGCATCATCGCATGATACTGTCGGGCGTCGCGTAGCTGTTGATTATTCGTGTTTGTTCTATAATGATTAATCGAGTGGCTATTCCGTTGTCGCTCTCGCATTTCGCGTTCACGTTGTTCTCGCTGTTCATACTGCTGTTGTAATTGCCGCTGTTGATGTCTCTGCAATTGCTGTTGATAATTGTGATGATGGTTCTGAATGCTTCGTTTTACGCGCATCGTTTTCGTTGTCTCATTCAAAAACTTCAATTCAATTTCGTCGTCGTTTGTTTCGTGATGATCTGAAAAAATCAAGAACATCATGTTGGCTGAAGCATTTAAAGAAAATAAAAAAGGATTTTTTTGTGGTATTCGCTGCACGACCAAATCGTTAAAATCGCATCTTAATGGAACTTTATAAACATTTATTTCTTCGCTCTCTTGTGGTCATTTTTAGCGTTCTTCTTCGTGCTCATCGAGTCAAGATTTATAATGGCGAGATAAAGCAATTAAAAGCAAATGAAATGTGGGGATATGCATTTAATGTGCACATTATAATTCGTTTAAATGGTCATTTTGGCAAAAAATGTTATTTTTGTATTTATGGCGAGACTTTAACAATAAAAATGTTTTAAAATGGATTTTTAAACAAGAGATTAAAAATTTCGTCCACCCCTTGAGAAAAAAGTTTATTTACAGAAATTTATCAGCATTTGCTTCATTTCTGATTTTTAATCAGCTTAAAGACTTTGAAATTATTTTTATTGCCATTCGATTCCAAATTAAAGCGTTCAATAGATCCCGCATTTTCTATAAATCTCCACAGATTATGCAAATTTTTCAAACAAAAATAAATAAAGCGCTGCCTTCTGACATAATCCTTATAGTTCTCTAAAAATGGACTCGATCGTCCTCTCCTCAATATTTCAAAGTCAGTACATCCTCTAATTTATTTATTTTTATAGTCACTAAAATGTGAAAATATCTTTGTACAAAATCGTTTATTTATTTTCATATGTCATCAGAATTCATTCATTCTCGCAGCTTGATACAGAGACTTGCAAAAAAGCCTCGAACATCGTTGCGAATTGAAGAAATAAATGTAAATTAATTCGTAATAAAGTCATAAAGCTAAGAGATTTAAAGGCATTTTAATGCTTTGTATATACATGAAGCAAACTGTCATGACATGTTAAGGAATTACTTCAAAAGTAATCATCTTAACAACTCAATTCTCTTACACTCCATGTGAAGCCATTTTGTGGTGTTTTCATTTATTAATTTTCAAGTGTGAGAAATGTAAAATTTCCAACGTCATCACTCTGAAGCTCTTCGCTTTGGAGTGTAAATAAGTGATAAATTAAATATCTCGAATTAAAAATTCAACATTGTAACTTGAGTGCTGGCTGCGGCCGCAAGAGAGTGTAAAAGTAAATTACGCAAGCGAGTCGAAAAACTCATGAATGAGAAATGAAACAGATAATCATTAAGTTCAATATTAAATCGCTGTATACTCGAAAAATTTATTGAAATTTTAACTCTCTCGCCTCAGTGAGTGCGAGCATAGTGTGTAAGCTGTAATCTGTTGAATGTCATGTGGATATACACTATAAAATGAGAAATATATATGTTAATTATCGCATACCCATTATATGTGGTCGCATGTCACAACTTTTTAAAATGTTATTATCAACACGAAAAAGAATTCCTATTCTGTCAGCTTAGCTTGAAATGTGCGCATGCATGAGGAGATATTTTTATAATTTACAAATTGCCAATAATGATCAATTTATTTTTATTTGCTGCTGCTGGAGCTAAGTTGTGTTTATGCGATAATAACTGTATAAGCAAATTGCTGAAATTATTGCATTATCGCCAGGAGTGGACACTTGAGTTTAAAAAATCATTAATTAACTGGAAATTGAAAGAATTTAAATTTAAAATATTTTCATGACTTACTCACATCAGATTAAAACTCAAAAATGTCACAAGCTTATCAATTTATCCATTTCAAGTTCACTTTTGTCTTACTTTCCCAAAAAAACTACATTTTTCTTATCTCTCACAACCCATCAACATGGCACAACCTTTCCACATTCATCGAAGTGGTCAAAAGCCTTATAAAAAAGCGCGAAAGAGATTAAACGTCACTTCATCATTCATGAAAAGAGTATGAAATAAAAAAACACAAATCGTTTCCTAGACACACGCTCAAGAGTGAGTGAAACACAGACATTGTGGCGCAAAAACAAAAAAAAAGTTGTTTAACCACTTGAGATTGTTTTTTCTTCGCTCTCTGTCCGTTGTTTGCCCCATTGAGTGCATGATCGAAAGAAGTAAGTAACATTCATTCAAGCATTTACTATAATTGAGATTTTTTTTGTCGCTGAGGATGAAATTATGTGTATTCTCATCACGATGTGATATAATGATATGGGTGATAATGAAACGCTATCGATGGACGCAGAGAGAAGTTACAGAACGAGTTTGACATGGCTAATTTTTTTAAATACATTTTGTGTCAACTTCAACTCTCGAAAATTATCATACACGCATTTTAACAGCAAACCATCTCGTCGTAAACATTAAGTATTGTTATTAATAAGTTTATTGTATGTGGTGTGTGAAGCGAAATTTCTATTCGAGGAGGAGGACAAACAATCATGTTGATTTATTGCAAAGATGGTCAGTGACGTTTGAGGTAAAAGAACATTTTTATATTTAGAAGGTTCATCGAACATTTTTCAAGTCACACGTTCATCGATCATAAAAATGAGAAAAAAATTTATATTTGCGTCACACTTTCAATTTCCAAATCACACGAAATTCTACGACATATTAAGGGCGTGTGTGTGAATTTTCTATTTTAAATACTTTCGGCGAGTCTCATCACGTTCAATTTTCTTACGTAAATAAGTGCGAGAATATTTTTTTGTACACTATTAAAGTTCGCTAAATGACGACACTTAATATTTTTTTTCGGCTTATTTGCACTGAAAGAAGAAGTTGAAAATATTTCCGCTTTGCTTCGGTGTGTCGATGGAGAAGAATAAAAATCGCGCATATGTTTGTAAAACATTAAAGCTTCTTTAAGAAAGCAAATAGAAACGTCCTTGCTGTTGCTGTGAAGCGCTCGCACAACAGCTGAGGAATGTAATGGTGTTTTTCTTCTTCTTTTGTCAGCTTCTGCTTGCTCATCATTTTAAAAGATTTTTGCACTTATTATTAGCTCTTTTGATCGCCTTAGAGTAGAACTCATTGAACATTAGTCGAGAGCATCAATTTGATTGCGTAAAAAAGGAAGCTACAAGGTGATCGGGTTATGTGTCATGAAGTTTTTATTTTGCGAATGACTCTTTGTTTAGGAATTGATGCGAGATCGACCGCTGTGATCGAAGATGAGTTCATGATTTTTTTTGCACGTTTAAAATGTCAGAATGAAAATTTTGTTTGTTACTTAAATTTTTATAGCTCTTATTTTTTTAAGTTTCCGTCAACGACTTGAATACTTTCTGCAGTGATCTAGCACAAATTTCGTATTTTTATAAATAAGTCACCGAGAAACCTATAAAAAAATCCATTGTTCCGCAAACTGATCGAAAACGAGAGAAATTAAATATTCAAATAACGATCGCACAATGAGTCATGAAATTTTTTCAATTGAGAAGGAGTTGCTCGAATAAAAAAGGAGCTTGACACAAACAAGTGGCTTAATTATGACATTTCTGCGTCTCAGCATGATCGAAAGTGACTTTTCAATAACAATAATTTCACTCAACAAAGTTGCGCCCATCCGTTTAATTGAGATTGATCAATTGAGCATGGCGAGGGAGGTAATGTAGATATTGAGAATTATTGCGGTAATCGGATATGTGCTCATGTCTTCAGATACTCATATGCCAAGCCTACATCAATAAATTTCTATTTCTGAATACAATTGACATACTGAAATAAATTCTATTTTTTCCATTCTACTATTTTGACATCTCTTTTTTCGTCGCAGATGAAAATAAAAATTCAGAGAGAGAAAAACTCTTTGACATGATGAAAGATGTCTCACTCTCACATTTGAGGTACTTTACTTTATTTATAGCACTCTCTGTGTGCGTGTCATTGACATTGACTCTTTTTAGCATTCACAATGCCGCATATGTTTCACTCTCCAGTCATCTTTTCTCTTTTAATTTGAATGAGAAAAAAATAGTTGATGTGTATTTAAATGTAAATCGCGTTCTTGCTTCATTTTGTCGCATTGCTTGAAAATTATGTCATTTTAACTTTAGATGTTTTCTTCTTCTTCTTGACCAAGCCACACATTCCGATCAGCTCAAAGGCATTTTTGAAATGTCTCGTGAAGAATGGCCACAGAATGTCTGGTGTGAATTTTAATTTTAATTTATTGGCATAGACTAAAAATACTTTGAGTTAAAGATTTCAAAATGACTTTGATAAATAATTAAGAGTGTGTTAAAGAGAAATTTGGATTAACAGGAATTTTTGAAATATTTTAAAATAAATCACAAAATATGCTAACTACCCAATCACTCGCTGTCTCAACGAGAGTGCAAGAAACCCATTAAATAAATTATTCAAATGCCTTTCTCAATTATAATATGAGTGAAATAAAATATTGCGGAATTTAATTGTCATCGCATTCAATTAGCATCCGAGTGTCACATAAATCTAAAATTCAATTAGAAATAATTCTTGCTTTTTTTCCTGGAGGATGTTCCCGTTAGAATCGAAATTGCATTACATTGTTAAGTCGGTCATTTTATACAGCGAGTGTGAGACAAATCCTAATTTACAGCTACAGTGCATGTGTGAAAGCTAACGAGCCATAATCATTCTTCTCTCGCGATAAATACATTTAATAATTTAAATTTCTTGCACTTTTAACACCGCAAAGTTGAGTTAAGAAAATAAACTTTCAAATGTCTTCACTCGAAAGCATAAATTAGAAATTCTAACAGACATTGAATAATGCAATTATAAATTCATTTTAAATATTCTGCATGCGGACTTTAATCATATATATCCCCATAATGCAGTTATAGCTTTCATGTTTATCCATCCATCTGCTGCGTTTATGATAAATCTCCTCTCTTCTTTTTCTCTATCGTAATTTGTTTGAAAAGCAAGTCATTATGTGTGTAAATCTATACACATATGGCACACTAATCTCTCTTTGTGATGTCTTGATATTATTTTGCGCAGATTTTGACTTCCTGATCTCGCTGCAAATGCATTTGCAAAAAAAAATTAAAGGAATGCGTAAGAGAGAATAATGTAGGTTGATTGCTAAGCACATTTACTTTATGATGCAGAAATTGACGCTCTCATGTCTACTAAGCGAGATCTCGCTGATTATTCATCCGTATTTAGTTTGAACTTTCTTATTTTTAAATTTTTAATTTTTCATCCCTGTTTGCTAAAAATGGATCTTCCCAGTTCTAAAAATAATTCAACCTCACATGCTACGTGACTAAAGTTTATCGTCATCGTAAATGCATCCATTAATGTCAGACAGATGCTAAACATTCGAAAAGAAAAGTGAATGAGGAAGCTGAATTGAATTTTAAATTTTTTCTTTTAAAAATAAATTCACTTAAAAAATGTCACTTTGATGTGGGCGAAAAGAATTTCATCAAAAATCCAATCAACCTTGATCATAAATCTGACGAAAATGCCATGCGACAAGTTCAACAATCGCCAAGTCACGCTAATGCATTTAAAATGTCGCTAATTGCTCACATGCACGGCTAATTATTGATAATTTTTCTGTCTAAGCCCTTTCAGTGTAAATAATCTTGATCTCACGAGAAAAATTAGAGACAAATTTACATGAAAAGATGGGAAAAGAACGCAGTTGTGTAAAATTACCAATGATTGATGCTGTCGCTTCTCATTTTCATCCATCATCGAGTGACATTTGGCAACCATCAGAGAATTTGATTTATTTTTTATATCTTATTAATTGTTTCGTTACTCATCGAAGAGCACATGGTTACATCCCTGACATCATGATTTTATACTTTGACATATTTTTGACGATCGCTTAGCAATTTTTTTTACGAGTGAATTGAAATCAATTAAAAAGCTCTGAAGTGGCATGCGTGTGAGTGGCGATGAAAATGATTTTGCAAAATTATTAATTTCGTCCACCACCCGCGCCAAAACTTTCTGAATCATCAATTTCAATAATATCGAGATCACATGCGGAATAAATTCTGACTGTCATCGTCATCTCACGCGATTAAGAGAGCAATTTTTTTTCTTCGATCTTAAACAAGAACGCGCGGTCATCGTCACATTGTCTGTATAAATAGAATCACTCTCTTATGTAGACATATCGCCTAAATTTATTCACTCGACACAGCTGAGAATGTGAGAAAATATGCTAAGAAGAACTCACCGTGCGAACTGGTCACATCACATTTCTCGATGTCGCCGTCAGCGGGCGGACTCTTGTATAATATATGGAGGATATTTTTATTTTCCACGTACTCCTCGATTGGCTCTATGAAGAATGATCCATTTGATGTACGAAAATAGCCTTGCTGTAAAAGAATAAATAGAAAAATGTTTTAAAATAAGAAAAAAGTCTTTTTGATCGTTATTTTTTTGTGGGCCTCACGCGTTGTCGAATTGATTATTGGCAAATTATCTTTTTCTCTCCGAGGGATGGGCACTCGATTTATTTTTAATTAAAAACTTTGTGGGTGCGTAGCGTCTAACTCTAAAGTATTCTCTCTTGGCCACAGAACCCGCTTCCTCATCTGAACTAAATTAATGATGTGTTTGATGTTTTTTATACATCTCAGTAGTTGCGGAGGGAACATTCATAATTCGTAAAATTTATTGCGATTGACTGTGGGCGAAGTTTGATTATTTGCATTTTTATATCCATCACATGTGCGAGTTTTGCAACCGTCTGAAATTGACTTTAAACTGAACGAAAATCTTTTTAACTGTCACATAAATCAATTGGAAATGAGAGAAAAATAAAAAGAGTTTTTTTTCGGTTTTGGTTAATGAACCACAAAGACTTGACATTATTTTTTTAATAAACAATAAATTTTGAGACTGCGCTTTAAACTTTTAGAAACTCATCATTGTCTTTTTTATTGAGGATGAGAAATAAATTTTATGGAGATGCCAAAAATATCTGATTGGTTTTTTTCTGAAATTCATGCAATAAACGGTGCTTTTGAAGAATCTTAATGAATTTTCGGCAAAGAAATGAAAATTTCAGAATAATTTTTCATAAATAATTACTCTCAAAATCGTTTTCATTTTTGTCACCATGAGGATTTCGAAATAGACTCACAAAAACAACTCAAATTTCCTCACGTCTTTTACTCCGAGAGCAACTTGTTGTCGAATCGATTAAATATTTTATTACTATCGACGCCACAAGCCGATTCCGATTTCGCATATCTAAATTTTGTCGTGGCTTGAATTGAGCCATTAATTAAGATTATTTTATTGCAACTTTGTACGTTTTTCCTGTCTCTATTAAGTGTGATAAGGATCCAAATTTTGTGTCAAAAAAATCATTCATCATAAATTCAGATATTTTAATAATTATCAATTAGCAAGGCAAAAATCTTAATTGCGATGTCTCTGCATGATCATCAGTGATAAAATTAATTGGATAAATTGCTACTGCGGGAAGAAACGAATAGTCTGGAAGATAATCGGATAGAACCTGAATATTTTTCTGACAAATGAAAAAGGCCAAGGACAGACTTCATGTCACGTGCTTGCCTCTGTCATACACGCTCAATTAATATTCTCTTAAAAATTGCAGTGATAAAGCGTTGAAAATTAATTAGCGATGGTGACAGGTTTAAGCGCCTTATTAGCAATTTTCAAGTGTATTTAGTCGAATTGACAGAGTAAATTAATTAAAAATTATTTTTGGACACACACGAAGATGGTGGGCATTTATGAAAATATATTTGAGAATTTAAATGGAATGTAATTTTTAACTTGGGATTAGATTTTGAATTTTGACGACTTGAATTTTAACAACGTTAATTTTAATATGCAACAAAAACGCCCAGAAGCAATTTAGATCACCTTTGTAAGATAACTTAACAACTCTGGTTAAAATACCTTCACCTAATGATACAACATTAATTAAGCATTTATGATTTATTGGTATAGTAAATTACGTTCCACATCCTACGATAATTTTGTTTCGTTTACAAGTAAAAAGTTTAACTTCGCCCATGTAAAATATTTTTTCTCAATGAGCGGCAAAATCACGTGAGCTATCTCAAAAAAGTGATCATTAATGTTATTTTTTTCATTCATTAATAAATGGCAGTGTAATGCTCATGCGTGTGATGTTCTTTCATGAGATCCGCTCTCGAAACAAAAAAACCGGCTCATCTTATAAATAAAAACCTGATTTTCCCATCAGCACTATCAAGTGAGAAGAAAAAGAATTTCTTCGATTTCATTCACATCCCAAATGAGTAATTACTCTCCTTCCTAGTTTCATTTTATTTTTATTTTTTGACGCGTTAAATACAATTTAAATGATTTATTGGAGACATAAGAAATTCTTTTGTGGCGCAAAAATACATTCGTCGATTTCTTATTGTTCTTTCGAAACTGTCTCGAATGTCTCGGTGAAAAAGATTTTTTTAATTTTATCTCGCTGTGATGTCACATGTGCGGCATAAGTTATAGGTTGCTTCAAACCATTCGAAGTGCAGACGATATGAATTTTGATTTATTGGGTAAATTGATAGGGATGCAAATTGGTTTGAAATTAACGACCTTGATAGTGAAATCGAGCGTCTCTCAGATTTCTCTCAATGGATTCAAGATTAAGACATGCGATCATGTAGGATTTAGAGATTTTTTTAAAAATGTTATTTATGTTTGCAAAAATTTATTTCTCACGCAAAAACCTAATTCTGATCATTTTTCTGCAATTTATTACCATCCTAAAATACTTAAATTTGATATCATCCAAAAGTTAATTAGATTTTCTTCAAATAATTTATTTCGATCACCTAAAGAAATTAATTAAGCTCTATTTTCTCGAGTTGTCGTGATTTATCTTCAAACAAGCAAAATCTCACGACTTTATTTTTATTTTCGCAAATTGAAATTTGACACCCACATCCTCGATCCAGATAGCGAAATGCTAATTTTGAATATTGAGCTTATTGCACATTGCTGCGCGGCGTCTAGAAATTTATTATAACATAAGTTATAAATTCATTCTTCTGATGTTCTCGATGTTAAACAATTTGCCTACAGAGCCGCGGGAAGAAAGAAGCAGGAAAAAAATAATTTATTATCTCTCCAGTATTGTTTATTTTCCTCAATATAAAGGAGGGAAAAGAGATCTATAGCAAATTAAAATTTGTTCCATAAAACTCTCGCGCACAGTAGTGATCGGATTGTATTGGGTTAAAAAGAATAAAAAAGATTTCATAGCCCCAAAGCTACCTGCCTTTTTTTTGTTGCTGCTTCAGACAATGAGTCCATAATTTATAGTTGAGGGTTCGAGGAGAATTTTATGGAATTTTCGTGTTCATCTACTGTACCAATTGACCCAGTGTTGCGATAAAAATTAAATTTAAACTTATTTTTGAAATTTGAAAAAAATTAAAATTTCTTAACGTTTTTTGCTTACTTAGATTAATCAGTATTTTGCTACCTTCCTTTTTAAATTTAAAAATTACTTTATAAAAATTCACATAAAAAACACAGTAAGCTTCATAAAGTAATTTTCAACTTTAAAATTAGGTACCAAAAAAGTGATTATCAAAGTAAGCGAAAAAACACCTGAAGTAGTAAAATGTAATTTTTTTAAGATTTTTTTCTTCCTGGGTAAATCAGCAATGATAAATTGTTATATGGATGAAAATTTGTATATAATGACTTAATCATAAATTATTCGCCATCGCCTAGAAATGTTCTCGCGGGCAACTCAAAGAACTTTGCGTTTGCTGATCATCAATCAAAAATATTTCAAGTTCTCCTGATCAAATAAAATCGATAATTTTCTATTCCTCCATCAAAAAATGTATCTTCACAACATTCAATTAAGTTCATTAAGACCTTTTCTGTGTGTATGTGCAAAAAAATCTTCTTCTCCCTCGCATTCGCGTTAGAAGTCGATTAAAACATTTCATCTTCTATTTAGCCGTTTTTGCCGTTCTGGCAGCCAGCTGTCAACTCTTATATATGATGATTGACCATTAAATTATTTATTGAGATGTGCTCTACATAGTTTGTGTTTTGACTTTAGTCTATGCACGCTATTTTCAAGAAGTTTTCACGCACATCAAATTGATTTTGACCTTGCGTGAAATTTCGTGCATTATTTTTTTTTCTGGGTTAATTGTTGATGAGAAATTGAGATATTTTTGGGAAAGTAATTAATTAACTTTTTTGCGAAAAATTTTTAATAGCCATTGTTCTTTATAGATTGGCTTAATGGTGATGAACTTTCGGTAGGGTGAAAATAAATTTCAAGGAAAATCTTTGTGAAGCATTAATTGGGTTTATGACTTAAAACTTTTAATAAAATATCTCAGACTATCTACAAAGTGGTTGAGATATTTTAGAAAAAAAATATTCATTATTTTATTAAAGGGCTCGCCTTGAAACTTGTAAAGTATCTAAAGCATTTCGATTGCTAATCAACATCTCTCATCGTCCCATCGATCAATCGTCGTAAATCAAAGTTTTTCAATTCACAATAGTATTTTTCATTTCTATAATTCACTGAATTCTTCAAAGTATTTCAATTTTCAAGCGATATAAAAATATTTAGACACCAAGATCCCATTTTGATTTATGCTCTTTGATTTCTTTTACAATGTGCGTAATGAATTGATTAATGTATTGAAATATTTTGAATATCATCTCTCAGTAGTGCTGGTTTGCTTCACATGACATATTATAGATCATAAATTTTTTTCTTCTCGGAATATTCATGAAAATCGGATTAAAAGCGTGCGCGATCAAAAACGCATTTATGTGTTAATATTTTTAACCTTAATTTCCTGATGCCGTCATGTGAGTTTAATGTGGTAATTTCCCCGGTGGTGTTTACAAGAGGGAACTCAAAAGCCCTTTGAAGAAGCTTTACATAAATTAAAAATTTGTCAAGCGATGTTTTTTATGATTGTCCATTAGCTAATATTTAAACAATTTTTTGTTCTCTCACAGCGTGAAAAACTCGTCATCATTATTCAGTGAATAGCTCCCTATAGTGATCATCTCAGCATACATTTTTTTACGATCGTTCTCTCAAGATTATAGTGAAGATAATTTACTTCAGCATCTCGCACAAAAAGAGTTTTTGTGCGCTAGTCTAAGAGGTGGGAATTGTTATGATTGACTCGCCCAGACTCAACGGCTACCTTTCAATCACCTTCTCTTTTATGATCGGCTTGGTGTGATGTTGTAATGAGTCTTTATTACCTCACATGACACATATATCTCCTCCATGTGTGAGCTACCCGGTGAGTAAAATTTATTTATTAAGATTTTAATTTTTACTATTTCAAAAAATATATTTTGAAATTTTTTCACTGGGTTTCACCCGAAAAAATTGTTTGAAAAACATAGCAAAAAGAGATCTCGATGAATAGACAAATAGACTGCCGTCTGTTTGGTTTCATTTCCTATACTCTATAACAAACTTCCAAAGCAACGCAGCGAGACGCAAAAAAAAATTTGTTCTCTCTTTTGAGAATTTCTTAAAATATAAATTTAAACTTCAAATCATTTAATTGAAATCAAATACGCGAATTTAAAGCATAAATCTTTGAGAGCTTATTCGCATTTACGTTGCTACAAAAAAACATAACAACAATTCTATGTGTGTATTAAAAAACTGTTAATTACCCATAAACTTTTTAAAATGCGCCGCTCGTGTACAAACAGCACCCAGAGAAGGCAGGAAAGCTGTCCATATGTGAATATGCGCGAGTGAAGAAGGAAAAAATATATTTCGAGATCTAGAAAATGAGTTTTTATGAAAAAGCGTGCACAGCCTTGAACTGTAATCATCGAGTTGAGATTAGACGTTTGATTTCTTTTTTCTTTGCAAAGTAAAAACAGCAAAGTGGAATTTAATTTTAAAAAGATGAAAAATTTCCATCGCTTGACTCTCTTTGATGCATGCATCCAATCTTCTAGGGTTACTCATGATTGATGCCGTGGCTATTCTTATAATAATGCAAAGAAAATTCGCTCAGCGAAATATGAGAATAAAAGTAATTATGACCTACATTAAAGAAGATGAAAAATTCTTTAGAATTAAATTTCACGAGACGATCGTGACGTACGGAGAGAAACTTTTCTACCGGCTTTTCTTTTTCCTCGAAATAAAACCGCATGTGTGTATATATTTTATCACAAAGCAAATCTTTTTTCAACAAGCCCATAATTCACATTCACGTTTTTTGCGTGAATTTAGGTTATTTGCATTCGGAGCTTCAGCAACTGATCGTTTGATGTTTTAAAAAATGCCCGCGCGAGAATACTTTTTTTGCTTCTGCTGCTGGAGTGAAGAGGAACGTTGTTAAATGAACTGCTGAATGTAATTAAAATTCCATCCTAGAAGTTAAAGAATCTCCTTCACTCTCTCTCTGTGAGTGTTATACAATTTTTTTAGATGTGAGCTACAAAGAACAAGTGCTGAGAGACTTATGTTTGTATACAAATAGTTTTTCCATGAAAATTTAAATTTTTTCTTATTAACTCTCGCTGTGGAGTGTACATTTTCTATTTAAATTTTTCCACACTCTTCTTATTTATGAACTGGCTTCTATTGCCGCAGTTGAATAACATTTTAAGGTAATTTAAATTTCTTCTCTATTGCCAGTAATTTGCAACGAAAAAATGCGAATTGCATGTTTCTGAACTTTTAGAAGTGGGGTTGTTAATTTTTTTATCGGAGGAAAATTTGCTAAAATTTTATTAACTATCGAAATAATTTTGACTCTTTGATAGAGAGCAAATAATATAATCCCTATGTCCTGTAACATACGGTTAATAATTCATCATAAAAAAATTCTGAAATTTGCTCAAAAATCCAAATTAAAAAAATATTTTCCACAAAACACCCTTCAACTTATGCTGCATCATCATCGTACATTCAACTCAGCAACACAATTAGCAACATATGTTTTCCTTAAAGGATTTTCGCGAGAAAAAAAATCTGCGTTTGCAATTGTTGAAAAGTGTTGCTTACACTTTCGCGTGTAAGAAAATAAATTTTCCACTCAAACGAGCGTAGAAACAAAATAAATTTCCTCATATGCGAATTTTTTTTGCAATAATTTATTTGCGAATTTATAAGCGCGAGAAAAGTCTTTCGGACAGCCAAAGCATTCTCTCTAAAAATAATTTATTTACACAAAAAAATAAAATTTTACCATTTGGTCAACGAAAAATCAAAATAAAGAAATTTTGAAGACAATTAACTTTTTCAATTTAAATCACAAGCGTCTAAACCCTTTTTTTCGAAACGCCGGCAACAAAAAAAAATTTAACATGTTGATGAGAGATTTTTTTGTCTTAAAATTACAATCGCACACAAATTTTCTGTGCAGACCTAGACACTCACTCCACTGATCTAGATTAAAGAAAAATTCGCACACACGGCTACGCATAGCTTAAGAGGTGATAAATTAAATCGACTATAAATAACAAATCGTTATTGTTAGAGAGATTTAGATAGTGATATAAAATTAACATTGAGTTTTTGTGCGATGAATCAGACAAATTTATCTAGATTTAGGAAGAAGATTTTTTTGCGATCGTTGTCGCCTTGCCGCCGTTGATGACATTGCAAGAAGAAGAAATTTGAGTAAACACAAATCTGAAATTTTGCATAACGATTACGATGAAAGGCGTAAAATGAGAAGTATTTATTTTTTTTTCGCTTTCGAACGTGAAGAAAAATCGACATGTCTCTAAAAAATTTGCAACAAAATTTTTATTTATATAAAAAAGAGTTTTATGTATATTTTTCTCTCTTCGCACTTCTGGAAGATGATTATTAATATGAGAGTGAAATTGATTGATTTATAGAGGCAGCGATAGGAAAAAAATTATGACTTTCTGGTGCTGACATCAGCCAAAAAACATCGCGAGTTTCTTTTAAAAGCGGCGCGATAAGAAATTATTGGCATTAATTTTTTTTTCGAAAATTGGTCTGGATAAAAAATTAAAAGTCATAAAATATTTCCATCTCGATCCTTGGCCTCGAAATTTTTTATATTGTAAAAGCTATTTCTGGATATTGCTATGAAGATCGTGGTGCCGTCACCTTACATTTTGTCAAAAATCAATTTGAAGATTTAAAAATTCATTTTTAAATAAAATCAACAATTTTTTTCTAAATTCACTTTGTAAGAAAATGTTCCTCAAACAGTTGAGTTATGCAACTTAAAGTCCCAAAAAACACAAACTCCCTCAAAAAAAATTTAAACAATCAGCTTTGCTCTCAATTTTTTTCTGTGGCTATGGAGAGCAGAAAAAATAAAAAGAATTAAAGCGCTATGTAAACATATCGTGAATTTAATGAACTTTTCCACACACTACACGCGCTCACGAGATATCTGGCCTAAAGAAGAGCGAACAAGTGAGTGAGAGAGAGAGATAGCATTTTTCGTATTTATAGAAACAGATCTAATTTATTTCTTGTTTAATAATCTTGCGTTTGAGGTCTGTATTTCATGTCAAGGTCGTTCAGAGTTTTCCGCGCCTTATGTCAAGAAACTTTCAGATGAACTCACCATGCCATCGCAAAGCGATACAGCAACACGAGACTTGTCATCGCCCTCTATGGTGCCGTTGTAATGACACTCTCGTTCATCAAGATGCTCCCGCTGCTCATCCTTGTTCCTCAGATTTGAATTTTGCCATACGTGAGTCACCTGTAAATTTAATTAATTGAAAGCTCAATTAGTTTTCTTTTCTGTCATTTTTCATCTCATGCAGAGGAAGAAATATGCCCGCCAAGGGGAGTAAAATTCTGGTTATTTTATAAATTCATTGGAAATATTTTGAGAATAAATTTAACCTCCTTGACGTTGTCGGATTAATTGAAATTATTCGAGTTATCGCTCTCATACATTATCCAGTCATACAACCTGTTAGGTCTCGCATATATTATGTGACCCACTCATAAAAGCATCGACATCGAGTGAGAGAGAGAAAATATTAATTTTACACCACATTAAAGAAATAAATTTATTGCAGGTATATGAAATTAATTCAACGCAAATTGCAGCGGCGGAAAAACTTAAGATCATTTTTCAAAAATAAAATAAATATAAAATGTGCAGTTTTGATGGACATTTCATTAATATTTGTCTGAGACGTCTGAGATTTTTGTTTGTGGCGTTGGCAGGATTTGTAAAGGAAATGTAGATTTAAAACTCAAAATATTATGTGTGCAGTGGTTCACTCTCTCATCAGACGGGATTTCTTGGAACACGTTCAAATTTTGAATTTTCATCTGTCTTACTACTTTCAGCAAACATTTAATATGCAAGCAAATTAGCGATTTATTAATAAATTTAATGCAAGGTGTGGAAGTTTATTTTGACATCTTAAATTCACTTTCATACTTTAACAAGTGTTAAAGCGAGGTTAAAGTCATAAAAATTATAATTGTTCATGTTACAGCCATATTACAGCACTCAAATCGAGTCAAAATATTATTTTACAAAACTAATTTTCATTACAAAGTAAAAGCGTCGAAAATCGAGGAAATATCTCGCGCAAAAATAGTAAAATTTTCTCATTCATCTTTCACGTGCGGGTGTGCGATCTCAAATTTCAAGCAAAATACTGGGGCGGCGAGTCATTAATAACACTAATGATACGTAAATTGCAATTTACCTCGAGATTTGGTGCAACATAATCTGACTCAGGGCGTAAGTTGAGCACAAATTCTTGTCCATTGGCAATGATCTCGTACTGTGGATGAGGATCCCATATTTTTGATGATTTATTACGATAATGACCAGTTTTATGGTGAGGATATTTATTATCTGTGTGTGCGAGAAAAAAAACGAGCCAAAAGAGCGCCGGTCAATTAACAAATTGCACAACGATCAATCTTTTTTTTCGGTGTTTGCCTCTTACCTAAAATTAATGCACTGGAAGTATTTCGATTGGATTCATACAATAAATCGTCTTTATGCAATGGCACTTGAATTTTATTTGGATACACTATCCAATATTCGGTGATTTCTCTCATGTCTGGCAGTTGCTTTAGTAGTTCTGGCATCGATGAATTGAGTAATGCTAGTAGTTTAAAGTTGCTACTTCCATCGTGAGATGATAGTGTAGCTTCTGGATGATCTGCGAGTAAAAAAATATCATAATGAAATTCATTTTTCGCTTCTGATAATAAAAAACTTTATGATGTGTCGCTGATGTCGCGAAAAATATCGCGTTTCATACTTTGGAGGTCGTCAAATATTTTCGATGGATCAACGATGAAGCTTTTGTCGCTCGAAACTGATTAGCTTTCAATTTCAGTGGAAACTTTATTTCTCTGAATTAAAAATCAGGTGAGAACTTTTTTAATTTGCGATTTTAATAATTTTTCTTAGGATTTTTGTTGAGGTTTGACATAAAACTTTGTGTATTCGATTTTGATAAATTTAGGAATCGAACCTTTAATTTAAAATTATTTTTCTGCCTATTTTTTTATCTTTTCAAAATTACGCAACAAAACTTTTTAAGTGCTATCTTCACATGTGCATTCGATCAGCTTAAATGTGAAATGCAACTTTCTAGCACCCATAGACGGCTCGTATAACTTATAGTGAATTTCAATCCATTCGTTTATCTGACGATTGATGTTTACGATTTTACGCAATTACAACTCGAAGGGATTTGCTAATAAGCAATAAAGTAGCGAACGCGCGTCGTTTGTAATAAATTTTTTCGTTATATATTCACGAAAAGTGCTGCAAAGTTAATCTTAATGACCCCAAATGTGACTCACACTCGTTCTGAACTTGCTCAATAATTGAAAATTAAAATAACGACAGCACATGGACATCGGGAAGCACAAAAGCTTCCCGGAGAGTGATTTATAATGATTGACTCTTAATATTCCATTGTTGTACTCGAAAAAAACCACAAATACCGAGTGTGAGATAATAAAATGCATAAAGTACGCAAAAAAAATTCCGAGCGCACGCAATGAAAACAAAATTTTAATATGTCGAGTAGTTGACAAATTAAAATCGACTTACATGCAAAATTTACAAGGTATTTTGATGTGAGTCTCATGCGTGTAATAACAAATGTAGTTTTGGTTGTTGAACAACTTTGAAAAATTTTAAATCGACCCCAAAAATTCTTGTGCACTACAAAAATTTTAACTTGTGTATTGTTATATTTTTTTCTGTACTAAGAACGCGACCTGCATATTAATAAAAACTATCGCGGCTTAAAAATGTAAATAAAATGTGACTCTCACATTTTTTATATTTTTTTATGTGGGCAGCAAAGGCAACTCAAGTTTAAGGTCAATACTATGTTTAAGGCGACTCAATATTATTTTTTTCTAATAATTGTTTCCATATCATTTTTTTGTAAGGTCATTAAACTCTTTTTGACTCTCCACTATTGTTGCCTTCTTCTGCATGCTCATTCTCCTTCTTTATGGTACACTGTCTAAAAACTCGTTATCTCATCATTCAAGATTCAATTAACATTCCATTGATAAGGGTGGAACATGATGAAGGAAAGAGCGATTGATGAATTGATTATGGTTATTTTATTAGTAAAATGATGTTGCGTGGATTTACATCAAATTATTTTATAGCATTTGAAATCACTTCACTGATTGGTTGTTGATTAAAATTAATTAAGTAAATATTTTAGAAATATTTTGTTGGAGAAAAAATAATCTCAGACATCTTCCCACCTTTAAAATCTATTTTCACCCAACGTCTATAAAACTTTTCGCTCTCTTTTCATCTTCTCAAAAAATTAAGTGAAAAAATATCCTAAACACGTATTAATCATCATCATCATTCTAAAAGTCACAATTTTGCCAACATTTCTTCTTTTTTCCGCAAATAATATAAAAAATTATATTTTAAGCACACATGTTAGCACAAAGCATACATATGTGTGGTATTTATACATCTAAGAGCGTGTGTCGTTCATCTCATTGCTTTCATGAGGTCTTCATGAATGAAAAATATTTTTTGCATCATTTGTTTGTCTTCCGCACTGAAGCGTGATGTGTGAATTTATTAATTCATTTGATTCAGCACTCTTATTAAGCATACACACACTCACCAAATGGTGTGTACACAGTATCAGTGTGACTCAAAAAAATTGTGTCAACAAATTGCCAATCGGGCAACTATAACTATTTATGCATTAATGTAAACTTCCTCTTTTTCAATGAAAAATTGGACGAAATCGCTGGGAGCGTAAAAAATTTTTAATTAAAATAGGACAAATTTTTTTACGATTTATGAACATGTCGCTTTCAATTAATGAAAAATATTGCAAAATGTGCGGATTTTAGAGAGCAAGTGACGTAAAATTCAACTTAAAGCGTCAATGAACGAACACGAGGCATTAATCACGATAAATCATGGTGAGTTTTAAGCTTTGCTGAGATTCAAGTGAAAATGCTTAATTAATTGAATTTAAATAACTTCAAGTGGTTTAATTTTTTTCTTCTTAATGTCATTGCTCAAATCATGTTAACTCCATCCAACATGTTTGCTAATTTCCAGGTGTACCCGAGGCTTTAAATTTATAGTTCATAATAAAATTGACATAATTAACACCACCGTAAGTGGTCGCACATTGACTCACTAAAATTCCATTTGCATGTAATAAAAATAAACTAGACACAAAATGTTGAGAAAAAAAGCCACTTTAAGAGTGACAACTATGCGACTATAAAAATCGGCAATTTATGATGATCGGCGTCGATTGAGAGAGCGAAGAAAAACACTGGAGATGATGATGATATTTTGGCATATAAACGATGCTAGTGTTACTTTATGCAAATAACCCATAAGAGTAATTAACAACGATATGATGTCTGGGATAATCAAAAGTTCAACTTGAGCCATCGAGATCTATTGAGCATTTAAATTTTGAGTCTATTTTGGTGCTGAATATTTTTATTTTTCAAGGGATAGTAAATTATTCGTTTTTTTCTTCTAAAAGATATTAAAGATATAAAAAGTAAGTCTACTCATCCCTTGCAACTTCTTCATCATATTTAAATTTATCATTCGAAAAAATGTAAATCGCGTTAAAAGTTCAAACACGCGACATGACATCAGCATCACTAAAACATCTCTCATAGAGAAGAAAGATTTAAATAATTTGACTTACCTTTGAGCCACAACTCAACCAGTGACTTAAGATTACTAGTCCTCCTCGATTCCTCCACCTCACTGCTCACCGACGCCGTCGTCGATGACGATATGGAGCTCGTACCGAAAAATTTGTATGAATTACTTAGCAAAACAAATGTAAAAATACAGAGAATCACTAGAATTGCTAATATCAATTTGACATAGACGCTTTTAGTCCATCGCGGTGTCGTCATTTTGTCTTATTACTTTTTTCCTTAACCTTAAAATTAATTTCTATTAATTATACACGCGGATATTCGTCTTAAAAATTTATCGTTCATTCGCGGGAGTTAATTTTAAATTATTTAGAGAGAGATGGTTGTGGTGAGTGAGTGAGAAGGAGAGATTCTGCAATGAAAAAAAAAGATAAGATAATTTTTATGATTCGTGAATAAATTGTTAAACTATCGTGACATCATGATAAGGGATAAGACACTCAAACCTTTGAATCATGAGCGTCCACCCCTGTTATTTTGTGAACATTTATTCGCGCTCTAGAAACTTTTTTTCTCAAAAATTTAATTGACTAAAATATTGGCATAAGTGGGCACTCGGTTAATTAAATATAGCAAAATGACTATGAATGAAATTTATGACCAGCCAGCATATGTTAATTGCTAGATCGTTTCTTTTTATTACTTGCGACAATTTTTTTCTCTTTAGTGTTCCCATATGCAAATATTAAAACCAAAATTCCTCAAGAGATCTATCGAAAATTTTGTTGTCGTGTGCAAATTGAAGTGATTTTGAAGAAATATGTGCAGACAACTTTTTCTTGCTCTGATGCATGACAAGATTAATATATTTGACATTGCAGCGATTTTTATTACACTCGCGCGCATTTTACGAGATGGATTGGAGATATTTTAATATGTTAATCCTATTAGTCAAGAGAGCAAGATTGAAAGGTATTTCAAACAAAAAAATTATTTGCTATAGATTTGTTGAAGTTAATCGCAAAAATTATTATGACATTTTCATTGTAAATTAGTCGAGATATTCAATGTGAAATGTGAACGAGTGGATTTATTTTAATGCAGTCCGAGGGATGGGATAGTATTGATCTTAAATAAAGGCTTGAGTGATTTTAAAATATCTTTTATGACTCAATAATAATTTTGCTATATCGTGGTTAAATTACCCAAAAAATTGACCCACATTCAAACGAATTCTAGAACACCCTCGATTGCATTTTCTATTATAATGTTTTTAACTCGCACACACGCATGCAAAGATAAACCTAGACTCTTTTTTTCGGCCTAATAAAGATGACGTGAACATTTAAATAAATAAAAGTACAGAGTTTCTTTTTGATATAAACTATCTACATGCGCTGTATGTGTTTAACGCAATAAAACCCAGCGTGATGATCATCGCAGGTTATCTCTCGTTCGCACTTTGAGCTTGGAAATTAATTTCTCCTCGCTCGCTGTTAAATATAATCTGCAAATGTGCATGTCGATTGTCTCTCTCTCGCATATCATTTTAATTGAAGTGCGTTGGCGAAAATTTAATGGCGTGTTTGTAATTCAATTTGCAAAAAGTGAATTTTATTTCGCACTCATTTGCTTCGGCCAGAGAGTTCTTGTTGTTATCTTGACCCAAATTTCATTTTCATCTCTCGGTGCGCTCTCAATTTTCTTCGTTCACAATCTTGCTTTATTGAGTGTGAAAGTGTCATTCATATTTTCATTTTGATGTGCGATAGAATTTTATTATGAAGTTTTAATGCAGCGCTCATTTATTAAAGCGTGAACTCGAGGGTAATGCATTTTAATATTAAAAAATTTAACGGACAATATTAAAGATCTGGTTATTAAAAATCGTTTCCTGCACATTTTGTGATGATTAAATTTTAAGAAATCTCAATTATTCTTTTGATAATCATCCAACATATGGTTCATACTCGAAATTGGTTAATTATAAAAATTTCATAAAAAAAAACTCTTTCTCTGTTTTTCTTTATGAGTTGACAGATGTTTGATTTTTTCCTTTCGTTTCCTACTCGATTTTTTTTGTGAGTGTTGAAAAATGAAAACAGTGCCGAAAAAAATATTTTTCTACACGCAAACGAGAGAAAGAAATTCAATCAAATGTCGAGTTCAATTAATTTCACACAACTCACGCATTCTCTTATGGGCCAATCTATAATGTGAGTGATGATAATTAAATCTTCGATGCATATAGAGAGCTACAAATTTCATTTTTGGTAATTAATGAAATGTGATGAATTAATAAAGACGTACATTGAGCAAGTTATGAATGTTTCATAGCGTTTCGAGTGGAATGTGTAAATTGATTTCGAAGTGTGACCGTTGTCGTAAACTATGACAGTTTATATATTTTTTAAATGTCAAAAGCTAAAGGGAAACTTGAAGATATTTTAACAATTTAAATTTTGGCCATTTTGGTGTCGAATAAAAATTAATTTTAATCTCGTGAAATTTAAATTTTTAATAAAATATTACCTAACATGTCACAACCAGAGTCTCACGTAGAAAAAATACAATAATTTACCCATAAAAAATGCGAGAAAGGAGGCGAAACGGTTAATGAATTGAAACGAAGCTCATCTCATGTGTAGTAATTTTTATTATGAGTTGAGCATACATTCAACAAACTGAGCTGATAAATTTAGTATGCAAATTACTCTTCTCTCTCTTCTGTTCCATGCTTGTCTGTGAAATTAATGATAATCTTATCTTTGCGCCTCTCTTACGCTTTTTTTTTGTTGTCTCTATGTAAATTAATAGCGTGAATGTATGAAAAAAAAGTAGATATTTGCACAGAGCATCACATAATGATGACGATAAGCGGCGTGTCTATAATTCATTAATAACTTCTCTCACTCTCTCGGAATCATATACTAGAAAACGGCAATAAAAAAAGAACTTACGAAATATATGTCGGTAGAAGATGAAGTAAAACAGACAAAAAAATTTAATCTTTTCATTAAACTTGACTTCTCGAGTAGTTGTGTGTCTCAAGTCAGCTTCCCAAATAGCTCTTTATACTAATACCACCGATTAGAGTCAAAGACCTTGAAAAAACACCTGTTAAGTGGCGCGAATTTTTTATGTTTCTTCTCTCAAATTAATTTTTGCAAAGTTTAGCAAATCAAATTTTTTTTATTTTTTTGATGAGCATTGTCCATTGTGGTTGAGAGTGTACAAAAATAAAAGATCGTGCTAATTTTATTATTTCCTCTGCTCCATGAATGTTTACGTAAAACATCACGTTTTTTGTGAGAAGAGAGTTAATACTTTTAAATTGTTCACGAAGGAATGCAAATAGCGTAAATATTTCTTTTTGCAAAAAAAAGTTTGAGATGCTCTTTAGAAGAAAATTGAGAGCAGCAAAGAAGAAATTGAAAATTTCGAATCATATAAAAACTGACTTTTGTAATTTTGTAATTTATAACGCTTCAAAAGAATCCAATAAGAATTTTAATGTGAATCTTTAAGCTGAAATTATTCAAAATCTTTCTCACATTTAAATTTTATTTAAATCATAAAATTTCAGAAAGAAAAATTTTACCCTGAATTTTACAAAAATTGAAAAATTCACAAAAATTTAAGAAATTTCTAAGAATTGAAAAACATTTTAAAACCTAAGCAAATAATCGCAAGTTAAATTATTGACTTGACTCTTTAAACACTTAATTAAAAAATCCAGGAAAAAAATTGCCTAAACTGATGATTATAAAAACCGGGATTTAAATAGTTGAAACAAGAACTTAATGTTTGCACTAGAAAATTAATATCTGTGACCAAAGAACGGCTTGCCATCGGCAAACTTTCTAGTTTTAAATATTTTAAAATATTAAAAATTCGCCAATTAAAATCTAAGAATGGCAAAATTAATTTCTGTCCAACTTCCACAACCAAAGAAGCCGCAAAAAAAATTATTTACGTGACATTTTCTCCTAAAATTTCTTGTTTACATTTCCTCTGCTGCTAATTAATATTCAACGGAAGACACACTCTCAAAGCGCAACCCTAATTTATTGGAATAAAGTCAATGAATATTAATTTTAATATAAATTAATTTTTTTTCTTAATCTTCGTTTTGAATAACACTTTGAATAATAAAATAATTTTCGATGTTAATAAATTTCTTCCATTTTCGGCTCACATTTTTTTGATAAAACGCATTATGAAATTTAATATTATAAGGAGTGAAAATTTAATCTTCATTAAATTCACCATTTAACTTAAAGACCTTCGATAAAGCTTTGAAAAATCTCTTTTATATGTGTGCATTTAAAAAACTTAGTAATTCTCGCGAGAGTTTCTTCGTTATCATCTCATTAATGTGGAAACAACCTTCATCGTTAAGCATTGATGTCAATAATCTCAATTTTTCCTTCTTCTATGTGCTCACAGACGCACGCAAAAAATGGACAGCAAAGCTCTGAGTGGAGAGTTGAGATTCAAAAAAAAAAGTTTTATTTGCGCTCGAAAGTATTGAATTTCCACACACATGTTTCATGTCAATTTTGGAATCAAGGCAATCGCGAAAGCAAAAAAAGAAGAGAGAGAGAATCGATAAACACACATCGAGGCATAGTCGAAGCAGCAGCATCTCTCGAGTATTTGAAGTCAATTCTTTATATTCACTTTTTTCCTTCCATCCTCATAGCCATAGCTCTGGAGATATTGTGTGTTTACAATAACTCTCGAGAGGAAAAAAATACACACGACTATTCTTACTTTTATTTTGTCTTCTCTCTTTTATCGTGTTTTTCTTCTTCTTCTCGAGTGCGCTTCCAAAAAATTTCTTTAACTGAGATTCATCAACAACAAAAACCTGCCGATTTTTGATTATGGTGCATTCTAATTAAAAGTTTTGAAAGAAATAACTGTTTCCACCTCTTGACGATCAATGACTCTTGATATTCTTAACGCCCATTCGAATGAATAATTTTTTTGATATTCAACGTGCACTGCACCATATGCCGCATGTGCACTCGCACTGGCGTGAGATTTTCTAGCGAAATCATGTTTAGATGATCATTTAATTGTTAAGAAGAACGAAAACATGAAAGTTCCTGTGTGAAGAACATGAAAAAGGTGATTTTATCTGCTGAGCATCGGGCGGCTAGGTCGATCACATTTGTGTGCTGCATTTAGTTGAAAAAAGTATGTTAAAGGTGTTGCTCGGTTTCCACCTAGCTAATTATAAAACAACAAAACCTAATTATTAGACGCACAAAAGACTTTTGTTTCTTCCTAGCTCATTTTTTACTTCCTTCACAAAATTAAAATTGTTCAATCTCGTGAGCGCACACGCTTTAAACTGCATATATAGATTTTATTTAAAAATCACTAAAAACGTGCTGCTTCGCCGCATATTCAATCATCTCTTTTGTTCGACAAAGCGAATTTTGACTCATTTTTTTCATCGTTTGGCACAAATTTTTTTTGCCCACACATGTGTATAAAAAAAATATATATTTTTTGCGAATCTCATAAATAATCATCATATTTCCATAATTTTTTGTTTTAAAGTCTTTCGCCTCCTTCACCCGCAAGCCATCGATTTAAGAACGATAATTCATGAAAAATTGCAAGACTGCTTTGAAGTTAGATATTTGAAAAATTAATTGGAGTGACTTAATTAAAATTATTTGCATTACGTCTAGTTTTTTGATAACGACTTATTTACTGCTATCTAGTTTTCTCTTACCGCAGTGATAAAAACCCACGTTTTACTTTTCTCTCAAATTATGCGCATGCATGAATCACTTCAAATGCTTTTACATGCATTAATTAACATCATTGATATCTCCCTATTTACCGACATCATCAATGGCCAAATAATGCCTATTTGTCTGTGCCGCCGCTGCTGATGATGATCGTTTATTCATTGAAATCTAACAACTAATATTAAATAATCATTGACAGTTCCCATTCAAATGAAATTGTGTGTGACTCTCACATTTTGTTCGACTTATATTGAGCAATGATAGTGAATTCATTGAATGATTTTGAACTTGCCGTGGAGAGGTTGAGATCGTTTGGCGATTATGCAAAAATAAATAAATTTCACACTATCGATGGCCAACTTTTTGAAATAAACTCAAATTTTAAACTTTTTCGAAGTCCATCATTGAATTTTTGTATTTTTATCTCTTTATTTATTTATTTTTCAATGTTTTAAAATTCTTTTAAATATTATCTTACTCACAACTTAAATGTGCTCATAAATCCACTGGAAAATTTATTCCTAGTGACCCAAATCCACCTCTAGAAAAAAAATTATTCCATCTCCTGAAAGCAACTAGTGGCTATGGAGAGCGACTGCACTTTTTCAAGCTTCAAACAAATCTATCAAGAAACTCAAGTATTTTAAACAAAAAATTTTCAGAAAATGCTTAGATGCTCTTCGAGTGAGAGGGCATTTGGTTTATGTCTTTCCCAATTTTAGTACTCTCGATTTCTTTTTCTTTTCTCTGTTTCAACAAATTTGGTTTTGAAAGAGAAATACGAGCACAATATCCAGCCGAGGAAAAATGTTTGATCGCTATCAGCATATTTGTTTGATCCTAAAAATTAGCGAAAAATCCTAGGATCCGACTTTATCTACCTATTTAATCAAACCGCATAAATTTCTGAATTCTTCGATTTTTAAAATATCAATAAAATATTTTGCTAATTGGAAAAATTCGTGCCGAAACTTTTATTTTTATGCATCTCCGATCAAATTAACGTCTTCGAATGGAATGCGCGAGAGACTGTGAGATATGAGAAAATGTTTTTAATGCTGGAAACGTTATCGAGAGAGATAATTTTATGGTGATGTCATTGAGAATATTAAAGTGGATGCAAATGCTGAAAAATTTGAAGACCCAAATTATGATTATTAAAAAAATTATTTAAATGTTTAACATTTGAATTTCAAAAAAAATATTCAAATTTTTTTGCTAACAAGAAAAATAATTTTTATTTTCATTCCTAAATCAAATTAAATTGAGCTGTTAAAATTTCTCAGCGATATCGTCCATTAAATCTCAGTTAATTTGTTTTATTATTTAATCTCTCTTCTCAAATCCTCTCGATGTAACTGTCCAAAATGAACATCCAAGCAATTTGCCACTTTTTATGGCCCTCTTAAATCTTCATTTCAATTATTTTTGTTGATGTCAACATCGTTAAATCTAAAACATTTTTTCGACCAGTTCTTAACCGCCAAAAAAATTTGAATAAAAGATTGTCGTAAAAAAGTTTTAGCAGTAAAAAGATAATCCATAAAATCTGATAACATTCTCACGAAGATTACACTGTAATGCCCAATTTTGATTTTTTCTAATGCCATTAAATTAATCATAAAATTCTCTTAAAAAATAACCCACTTCGTCTGTCATATTCGATATTGAATGTTTTTTGCAACTTTTTTGCCTTGATGTCAAGGGCGGTCAGTTAATTTTTTTTCACTTCCCGCTCAATTTAAGTTTTTAATTGTTTTAGAATTTTGATCAATTTCGACACTTCAAAATTCTTCAAATTTAATTGACAGCACTCGATTTCGCAGTGTCTAGTGAGAAGAACAAGAATTTTAACCTTCAATTTTCATTTCTCATCAACAACTTGAAATGGGATTCAATACTGACATATGTGTGAAGCATATGATGATGATAAAGTATTGGATATTATCGTCAACAGCACTCATATATGCAAATTTGTTGATCCATAAAAAAATAAACAAAAATTCTTCTTTCGGCAAACGATCTCGCACGCGAGCAATAAATATATAAGAGAGTTGCTTCTTTTTTAGAGCACCATAAATGGTCGTTGCTCCTTTATTTCTAATTGATCGTGTCTCATTGATTTATCAAAAAAAAAACACAATATAAAGAGAGATGAAAAGAGCTAAGATAGATTATTTGCATATTTTTTTTTGTTTCGTGGCAACAAAAATTATTTTTCTTTATTTCTTTCTCGCTGGCAATCCACTAAAGATATGTTCACATTTTTTGGCCTTTGAAATTTTTTTTTGCGTAAAAGTTAACTCAAGATGGGATGATTAAAGCGCATTTTTTAATTAGAGATTTAAAATTTTTAATGATTAGGATAAAAAGATATTAAAAATTATTTTAAAGTCAACCTCTTCGAAAATTCCAAAATGGACATTCTGAGTCCACTGGTTTTCACCCACCCGATAATCATCGCTAAAAACACTTTATTTTCGCTTAAAAGAATCACTCGCTATGTTATGGTATGAGTAGTTACTTATGGGTGATGATTTTTTGAATAAACACATTTCTCTCTCTCGAATGGAATTTGAAGCCGGTTTTTTTGCTTCAAATTGTTTAATGTTTTACGTTCACGAACCTAATTTTTTCGCTGCTTTCTTATAACCCCAGTCCGATAGTAGACGGCGATCTTTCAGTACTTCTATATGTATATACGTATGTACTCTTTTATTGCGCGATCTATCGCGTACACGCTTTTTCTTCTTTTTTTCTATCAATTTTACTTTGTAAAGAATTTAAATCACATGGTGTGAATGAATCGTAAAATAAAGAATTTTTAAGCCGCTCACATTTAAGTGATTTTAATTGAAACGGAAGAAAAAAAATTGTGAGAAATTATTTTTACACACAAATCTTCTGCATAAAACTTTTTATTTTTCTTTCATAAAATGCGACATTCGAGGAAAATTTACTTCTATTTTTTTAATGGATTAAATGAGAAACAATATTCATAAATTATATTTTCTGCAGCGAAGGTTAAACAAATTAGAGTAAAGCCGTTAAAATTAATTGAGAATTTTTGTAGTAACTTAGTCAGCAACTTTAATTAGTTAGTTCCTATTGCCATCCTTCAAGTCGATGATAGAGTTATTGAGTCAGTTCCTTATGAGGGTGATTTGCACAGTAAAAATTGCATTGTTTATTTTGCAAGGAAGACACTTAATAAGTGCAGAATATTTTTTGTCTAACGAACCGGAACTATTTTGGAATTTTTTTAAAAACTTAAAAATATTTTTTCATTTCACAAAAAATAATTTGCTACAAAATTGCTTTGTTGACTTTGTGCATTGCGAGATTTTAAATTTGCCGAGAACTTCTCAAATTTCAACGTATTTAGCATTCTTCAAAAGATGTTTTCACACTGATTTTACACCAAATGTTATTGATTGACTTGAATAAAAATGGAAGACTTTTTTTTCACACATGAAACTTTCTGTGTTAAATAACAAAGTCGGGAGGAATCAAATTAAAAAAGTTAATGTTGTAGTCATGAAGGCGTCAGAGTTGGAATAACAATAGTAAACTTTATGCGGAAAATAAAAAATTTCTTTTTCCGGGGGAGAAAAAAATAAAAGTGGTCAGATGATGACAAAGAAAAGTCAATGAAATATGAAATGTCACTGGGGTGGCTTTCATATTTGTCTGCTCTTCTTTGTTCACATTTCAATAAACTGTCTTTCTCGTATATAAAAAAGAATTCTGAGGCCGTTAATGGTCGAGTTCTCAAATTAGCATCTTTACGTACAAATTCATTAGCAATTTCTAAAAATTAATTTCACCAAAAACAAGTTTTCTAAATCGAAAACTTTGTTCGCTCCGGGGAAAAATTAGCATTTTATGATAATTCTTTGTTGATAATAATTAACACACAAGACGCTCCTTTTTGATCCAAATATTCACTCGAGAAGATTGATTGTGAACAGCGAAGCTTGACACTTGAACGAGGCTGGTAATTTTTTATCTTCAAAAATTCTTGTGGAGAGTTTTGAGTGTAAAAATTATTTATTTATATAATTTTCACTTTCAATTTTTCTTTTTCTCAAAAAATCAACAAAAGCTGAACGAAATCTTCACGCTCGATTTGTCAATTTTCAACTCGACAAACACTCGAACTTCGAAATCAATCCAACGAAACGGATATTTTACGACATTTTTTCATTGAGACATGTTAATTTCCCCGAAATGAATGAAATATTATTTTTTCTGCAGATATAAATGAAAACGAAAATACTTCCACAGGTGCCAGCTAAAATTTCATTCTTCAAACTGCTCAATCGAGCATGCGATGTGAATTTCGTATTGGAGACATGGCGCGAATTGAAGAAAAAACACACTTACAATTTCTAGTGTATTTAAACAGTTGCTTGACTTAAATTTCATTAAAAAAAATTTGAGAAGTTTATTTTTTTTATGTGTCTAGTTTGCACTTTTGTCCCTTCCGAACTCACTCGCTAATGAAATGCTACTAAGCAAAAATTCTCGACTAAATCATAAAAGTCTTAGAGTGAGTGTCTGTACATTCTCCAGCTCGCAGTTCAATCATCTTATGTAATACACATAAATATATTTTAAAAAGAGCCCCCCGAACACACAGCCGAGAATTTGCGCGAGAAGTGAGGAAGAAAAGAAGCAAGAAAAAAAATTAATAACCTTTTATCAGATGATTTCTTTTGCGAATAAATAATCTTCCCGTCTGTTTCGTACACTGCTGTGCGGCGCGATGTTCCTCTCTTCTTTCATTCAAATGTAAACAAAAAAAAGCTCTCCTGAATTTAAAAATAATTTTCAGTTGCTAAAAGAATCTGCGATACATGAAATGCTGTTAAAAATAGTTTTTTTTCACAGTATTTTTTTTATCGATTCTCTTTCACACACAAAAAGTTTTTCCATATCGCTTTCTTGATCTATACGGATCAACTCGGAAGGAGGAAAACTCTTTTTTTCTCAATTGTCTCTTTCAAAATTGATTCATGAAATTATTTTTTTTGTTTCGCTTCGTAGAATTTTTTCACACTTCCACTTTCGATTTCATTCGAAGAAAAAAACGCGAGAGAAAAAATATCGACCACTAATTTAAATTTAATCAGCAGAAACCGAGATTCACTTCAGGCGAGAAATAGAAAAAAAATATTTTAAATTTATTTTGCATTTATCGACACACAAAAATTATTCGAATTTTTTCTTTCACTCAAAACACAATTTCAATCAGATTTTTGATTAATTTGAAATTTTTGTTATTTTTGATATTTTCTTGTTTAATTACTTTTTATTTCTTACATACGCACACACAAAAAATTATTTCTTCTTACTTTAAAATTCACAAAAAAAATTCGAAGTCGCGCGGACGAGAGATTTCTTTTTGAAGATCAACTCGACTCGACGTTCGCAACACTTCTGAACGACAGAGCGAGAGGCTCAGTGAATAACAAGGCATTTTTTTGGAGCTTAAAAGTGAGAGAGTGAGAAAGAGAGCGAAAAAAGCTCACTCAATAAAGAAAGAGAGAGCGAGTATGCAAATGAGACCGGCTTTTTTGTATTCTTATCATCGTGTTAAAAAGTAATGATTTATGGGTGAATTAAGTGCAATTTTTTATGCTCTACATTGCTGTCGATGCAATGAGATTTTTTCAACTTTTAAAATTGCCACTTGTTCGTTTATTGTGGTCTTAATTAATGAATTTTAAAAATATTTGCTGATAAGTTAATGAATAGCTAGTACTTCAATTTTTCATTCTCTTAAAAAAGTGGAAGCGAGAGAATCAATTTGTCTTCATCATTGCTGTATGATCATCATCGAGTGAAAGATCAGATAAGATGTATCGTGAAAGAAAAATCTTAGACAATTAACTAAAATATTAATTGTAGAAATTAAATCATGCTGGATGAAATATAAAAATTTATTTTAGATAAATTATTATGATTAATTTCTAAAATTGAATAATTTAATAATATTTTTTTTAAATTAATTTAAATAATTTTTTCAGAGTTGATTTTAAAAAAATTCAAAAGCTTTTATTGACTTGAGTTAAATTTTGAGGAAGTTTCTGAATAGTTTTAAAAGTAATTTAAAAGAGTTAAAATCTTTCCTTAGTTTTTATCAGATTGCAAAATCAATTGTTGGTGCACTGAACTTTATCAATTATGCAATGATCGCCTTATCGCTCGAATGCCAATTATTCTCGTTTAATTATCAATTTTTATCTTGGGCTAGGTCAAGAGCATTTAATCACATCAATTGTTTAACAGCTTTATAATTTTTTTGTTCAACATCAAAATTGTGAAAGTGAAAAAAATTTCCGTTACAAAAAAATTTGAATTTTGTACTAGAAAAAGCTTCTTAATATTTTTTCGGTAGTTGACAGAATTTGAAATATTTTTTATGTTGTTTTCATTTTGTGCTAATTAGATTTAAATTTTTTATAGGGAAGTCGAAAGAAGGTTGAGTTCTACATCAAAGTCTTCTGAGTAAACCTAATTACGTTTAACCTCAATAAAACACTCTTTTCGAAACATTGCACATCGCATGCGTGAAATGACAGCGATTTGTACACAAATTAATATTCCATTCGCGTAATTAATTAATCGAACATAATCCCTTATGCATCTGATGTAATTGTCACATCATCGATGACAGAACCAATTTTCAATGCTGAATTATAAAGTTCCAGGAAAAATCAATTATTTTTCTGTAGGGAATGTGGGAAACCGCCAGTTGAAGTATTGAAGTGATTATTCAACTTTAATCCGTCATTGACTTGATATTTGCAGTAAAAAGAATTAAGAAGAATTGAAATAAGGGATGGCAAAAAATTAATTTTTTCTAAGATGAAAAATTTATTTTTTAAATTTAGTTTCATCTCCTTGTAAATGGCTTAATTCTTCTCATCAATCTTGCAACTAGTTGATGGATTACCAAGAAAAACTTAAAGTAAAGATTTTTCGAGCATTTAATTTCTGTTGGATTTCAATGTGTGTGTAATAGTTCGTTATCGTGGCTTTTCGCACTTCATTTAAAATTTTTTCCTCACTTGTCAGCAAAATTTTATTCATTAACCTTCAACCAGAACATCAATCATTCGACCATACTCATCTCGGTCATACCATGCATCTCCCACAGCTCAAAGCTCTCTTTTTTTGCTGCACATCCATTTCGAGCACATTCGTGCATGTAATTCCTGAAGTCTGTTTTCAGCATTTAGGAAATAGTTCACTCTCTTTTGCACATTTTGCTGATTTGATAAATGGTCACATTCGATCCCGAATAAATTTCAATTCTTTATCAGATTTTACAGTGTATAGGACTGTATGCAGCATGTGCACATAACTTTTTCCTATTCTACTCTGAGCAAAAAAACTCATCCATGTTCGACATTCGGCTCAGGTGGTCACATAAAAATTTCAAAAGAGGCAAATTTGGTATGCAGGAGATCTGAAAGTTTTTTAATATATTTGTGAACCTTTTTAGGAATTTTAAAGCTCTGTCAATTATTAATGAATCTTTGATTAGTTTATTTTGATGTAATTAGGAGAACTTTGCTCCATCTTTGAGGTGTTTGCTATTAATCTTGTTAAACATTAATTATTTTTTGAGCAATTTAAATTTTTTTTGGGAAAATTATGAAAAATTCTTAAAAAATTATGAAAATAAATTTAACTTGATCTCCACAAAAGAGAAATGAGGATGTCACATAATTGAGACATGGGTTTGCGCCTTTTAGAATTCTAGGAATTTAAATAAGATTTCAAAGGCAGTAAAAAAGTTCACAGCTCAAGAAGCTGAAAGATTGTTTGATGGTAAGGTAAGGTAACAAATTTACATAGGAAATGAATAATTTTTTTCAGACCGTTACCAAGTGAACCATAATTTGAAATTAAAATGTCTTCTTTTGATTTTAAGAAAGAATAATAAATTGTTTGTTTGGTCTAATTTGATTTAGATGACAGTAAATATTTTTATTCATGAAACAAAATCAAAATATTTTTAAGCAATTTTCAGAAATTTATGTCAATTTTATTAAAATTTCCATTTTTACGTTGTTTATTTAAAATAGGAATGAAATCATATAATCATAGTCAGCTTTGTAAAATTCATAAATATTTGACAGACTAAATAAATTAATTTCTGGAAAACTCTGACATGTAAGCAAATTTTACTTTACGAACTTTCAAAATATAAAATAAAAAAATTCAATTTTACATCAAAATTTTTTAAATGAGTTCCTCCAAAAATAAATAAATATTATAAAATAGAATTCACCAAATTTTAATTACATCACGAAAAACAATAAGCTTTCCACAAACTCTTCAACATTTATTTTTTTGTATTAGTCCTAAGGAGATTACATCATTTTGAAAAGTGTGTAACCATGAAAATAAATTTTAATTTATGCACAGACCCCTGAAATTTTTTAAATTACCAAAAATTCAACTAAAAAACTTTTCATAAACTTTTAATAAAATGTTCCACAACTGAAAAAAATAACATTGTTATCGCATTGAAATAATCCCTCTTAAGTACATTATATAATTCCATCATCAACATTTCTCTAAAATGATATCATGCCGAGCGAGAGTGGATGAAAAGAAAAACATTCACCAAAACAATTCACATCCGTTTCATAACTCAATTGAAAATGTACGAAAGATAAACAATGTCATATAAGAGAGAGAAAACTCAAATTGATGTTGGATGCAGTCAAAGACATCCTTCACTGATGGAAAAAGCTTAAAAATAAACTTTTCGTATGAATTCGCCTCCCCGCTATCGTAAAAGCTGATTTGAAAACAAAAATAAATTTATTGTCGTTCAAGGCTTTATTTGCGAGGAATGGGAAAATATCAGCTAGACAGCTTTAATTTTTTTGAAACTTGAAATTTATTAAAAATATTCCATCCCTATTTTTTAAATTTTAAGCCTCACCACCTGAACACAAACTATGTATTTTCAATATAAAAAAGCTGTTTTCATAAATTATTCAACACGAATGAAAATGGAAAAGCGTCGCCTATATTGATATTAGTTCTTCGACGCTCGTGAGATTAGCAGCAAAAATTTATTGATGTTTCCATAGTGCTCGCCGAATGGCTTTAATTTTTTTCTCGCTTTTCGTCACCTGCGTGTAAATGTGCGTGTTACACAAATTACCCTGACAACAACAACCTGGATATGTTTACTGTAATTATTACTTATGTAACATGATCAATATCGAATTATAAATGATAGATTAGGCCAATAAATGATTAATCTAAAGAGTTACAATGGAGACTGAAGCGATGTGATGGAAAAATCGATGATCGAAAAATAATTTCTACAAATGGAAGATTGATTAGCGGAATCGAGATAAAATAATTACAATGAGCTAAATTTTATGGGCATAATTTGGATATTTTAAAAGGAGTTTGATAGAATTTTTTGATGGATGTCACTAAGGTTTTAATATGACATCCATAAAAAAAATATGTGGATTTTAAAAAATTAAAGCAAGTTAAATAATTGTTGGCTGTCCATAAATAATTTTAGTAGGCTTTTCTTGTCATGCGATATTTAAATTTTGAAAACTTTGAAAAATCTTCGAGAAAGAAAATTTTCGTTTGAACTTTCGAAACTTCCGCAAAATTACAAACATAATTTTTTCCATCATTAAATATGACAAGTAAATGTTCTGCAATTATAAAACTTCAAACTTCTTCGTGGAATTTCTATATTAAAAAACTTTTTCCCTTCGCGACCCCAACCAAAAAGTTTGTTTCGCTTTTTGCTGATAAAATTTTCTTATTGCACAATTTTTCACGTTGCAATTCAAAGAAATTTAATTAATTTGACTGTCAGAAGCCAAAAGTCTTAAATTAAAATTTCCATTTTCACAACTAATTAATCTGACAAACAATCTGCAAACACTTCTGATTTCTATAGTGAAAATTGCTCAAGAATATTCTTAAGCTGTAATCTCGAACTAAATTGTCGAGAATAATTATCTTCTATGGCAGTACTTCAGCCACGAGCCGACATCAAGCTAAGCAACGAATAAAAGTCTTTATCACCGATCCTTCAATCTCTCCCACTCACGATGAGACGATGTCAAATTTTATTAACAGCAAGAAAGACGAGGGTCGTCTTCTAATTGTTTCATTGGCCTTCCCGTCGACATAGCGATGAATGTTAGAGATGGTGATAAAAGACTTACTCTTCAATCTGAAATTAACTTTGATTGCAAAATTCTGACAATTTAAGATCTGATATGATAAAAATGATTTTTATTTATTTTTTCACTTTTTTAAATTAAAAATAGTACCATGAATTTATTTTACAATTATATAATCTAGAATACACATATAATAGGCATCATTTCGCTTTTCTTAAAAGAGTTTCTTTTTTTGAATTTGATTCTAATATTTTTAATGATGATAATTCATTTTTATTTAATTACATATTGGATTATGCGGTCTATCTAGTGAGACTATATAAAAGTTAGATAATTATTGTTTTAAACTCTTGGAATTCTTGACTGTTTTACTTCCACGCTTTTAATTTCAAAATCATGATTCTTTGGGAGATTTTATTAAAATTATTTTAATGAGAAAAATAAAGATTTTTTAATTAAACTCTGTCATACTGAGAGGTTTCATTTTACTATAACTAATTACAGAAAGGGAGAAAAAGTTTACTTTTAATTTTATTAATTAAATACCTGAAGGTTTATTTGACGAAAAAAAAAATACTTGACGATTTTGTAAAATGAGGAAGAAAAGAAAATTTAAAGTATTTAAAATTCACGCTTGAAGTAAATCTAATAAAAATTAATCCAATGATTAAAAAAAATCCAACGATTAAAAAAGTTAAATCCAACGATTTAAAAAAATTCTATCAATATGCTCAAATTCACCCCAAAATCATAAAAATTTATTGAATTAAATTTTGCATCTAAACTTTCTCGCACTTTCCTATTATTGTAAATTTCATAAATGACTTTCAATTTTCTTCGCTCTTCCCCATTTTATCGTTGTTATTTAAACCTATAATCATATAAATTTTATTGAGTGTAACCAAGCGATGGTATTTTGTCTCATTACAGTTTGTTCAATATGAGAATTGTAAACTGTGTGGTTTGAGTAAAAACCACATAGCGACATATTTACAAATTCAACAGAAATATCACAAAAATATTTTCCCTCGTTTTTAATGCAGAGGGAGAAAATATCCATAAAAGAAAGAAGATATGAAAAAGTTTTTAATAAAATTTGGTGATATTTTCTTTAATAACATTATTCTGAAGTCGTGACAACTGACGGTGATGAGGTTTTTGAAGTTGAAGCTTATCTCCACGGTAACTTAAAAGTTTTTCCTCATAAGCCACATGTCACATATGTCATTAAAATAAAATGACGGCTTATGAACGTGAGCAATCATTAAAAAAATTTGTGATGTCTTTTTAACTCAGAGCGATAATTCTTAATTTTTCCAAATGAATAAATTTACAGAGACACGTAATTTTTTTGATCCTTAAATTTTTAAGTCAATTTTTTAACGTATTTTAAATTTTCAAATTAATTTTTCTAATTTAAAATTTTGTTTCTGCATTTTTTTATGTCTTTCTTCTGGATTTTTCCTCACATTACTTAAAGCAAAAAAAAAGTAATCAAAAGTGAGATTAACTCATACACACACAAAACCCTCATGATGTGAAGATGCTTTGGCTTTTTATTCCTCGACATATATTAAAACTTTCGTAATTAAATTCATTGCCTGAAATTCTCATTTCTTCTTTAACGCCGTCGTTAAGTAATTCATAATTTTCTCTCCTTCTCTTCCACGTTTCTTTTGAAATTAGAAAAGCTTTTTCTTCTTGCATAACGAAATGAAATTTCTTCTCTTTCTATCCGTGTATAATCATAGCCGCTTTTTATCGCTAGTTCTCGCTATATACCTTGTAAAATTGCAAGAGTTAATGGGAAAATTTTCCACGTTTAAATACAATGCGAAATGTGAATGGAAGGGAGAAATTAATTCAAGGGTTGTAAAATTATGGAAAATTACAATTAAAGCATTTAAAATTATTAAAAAAGTTGAGTTTCCATCCCTTGAATTTAACAAAGTTATTTCTAGCTAGAAATTAATTTTACTCACTTCTTTCACACACCATCCGAGTTGAGCTCCGGTTTTCGACGTATGAATAGACATCGTACATGAGTGCATATGAGGAAAAAACTAGTTAACTTAACTTCATTCGCCTAAGAGCAAAACTGATTTCATGGATTTAATGCTTCAGTTAAAATATTTCATTCTCTTATAATAACTCCACAAATGAAAAGAATTTCAACTCGACTCAAAAGCGTTTAATATTAAAAAAGAAACGGAGAAGTAAAATTACCGACGTTTAATCAGCAATTTTCCGAGCTTTTAACAGCGAAGTAGACAGAAATTACCTTTTTTCATTTTTATTCCTTTTGTTCTAGTACTAGAACGTTACGGGTTAAAACTGGGAAGTGCTTAAACGGTGAGGAAAAGTTTAATTGTTTTAAAACACGCAATCACTATCACTTCGACTTTGTTATGTGCAAAGGAGAAAATCGCTTAATATTGCTCTTCCTCTCTTTACTTCCTCGCTCAAAAGTGTTTATGGAAAATATTTTCAATTTTTATTCTTGCTATCTATTTAGAGAATAAACAAAATTTTCACGTCATCAACACACAAACGTGATTTTTAGTCTTGATTGAATTTCTTGTCTAAATATAAATTCAGGGCTTGACTTATATTCTTATTTTTCGAGAACATAAACTGCCATTGCCATAATAATTTTTTTTCGCTGGCAGCTTTCATACCAAAAATCCTGGCTCCTGTACATCTCTAGATCAAGTTATTTTATGTTCATTTTCTTATCATCTTGGCGCGTCTCATTCTTTAAGTCAATTTAGAGAGAGAATCAATATTTTATGTTTTCGTCACACGAAAAAAATTTCTCTCTCTCGCTGATGCTGGAGAGGACATCAACATCGAGGATGATTATTAATGATTTACATTTTTTTAAATATAAAAATAAATTTGAGATATTAATTTGTGAGAATTTTGAGTGGCTCATAAATTATTTTCTTCAAAGAAAAATTTAATTATAGAAATTTAAAAAAAAATCTACAACCTATAATTTAAGTACGATTTTTTAAAACTCTTTAACCCATTCTTATGGCACCGGAAAACTTTTACATAAAAGTAGCTAAAAAAATTAAATTTCCATTCACAGTAATTTCGTTTGAATCAGATTTGAATTTAAATTCACTTCTTCATCATCTCTTTACGCGCGCACACCAAAAACATATCGAATCGTTGCCAAAAAACGAGGTTTTAATAGAGCCAACATAATTTTACCATTTAAATGCGAGCTGAGAGAAAATGCCGAAAATGTGCACCATAAGTACGCCTCAATTCACAAAGACATTAAATCTGCATTTCATTCTGCAGCTTCCATTTCTCACTCGCTCACTCTATTATCATCAGACTGAAGCCGCATTGCCGTTGCCATTTTTCCACCAGCACCGCAGCATTTATTTTTCCTCTCAATTTTCGTATGTAGAAAAAGAATTAGCACCTCATTGATTAATAGACGTATCGACGTCGTCACTGGAAACTTTCTATTCTCTCGGCAATTTGCGTTTTTTACACTAGAATTTGTCTCAATGGTACAAGATTTGTTTGGTTATGTTTGGCCATGTCCAATGCCATGGCGCTGGGATTCTTTTTTGTTTGCGTGTGCCACACGAGTATCTGAGTGAGAAAGGTAAAAAAAATTAATTTGCATTAAATTGAAATAAATTGCAAATTTATCGCACACAACTCGATAATCCCATAGATACCCACCTCTGTACAGTTTGATGCGAGTAATTCAATTTCAGTCAATTTTAAAGGCGACAAGCTTTTCAGAAAGCCATCCTCTTCATATCCGGGCTTGAATGGCATCGTGGCATTCGGTCGAGAATGCAAAAAATTCACATTAACCGCAAAACCGGCCATGTCACACTGCAAAGGATGAAAGACAATTTTTGAGTTAGTTAAAAATATCATTAATTATTTTTTTGAGTGAATTTTATATAAACTCATTAAACAAGGGATAATTTAAATATTTTAAATTGTTGAATAATTTTAATTTAATAAAATGAAATTAAATGAATTTTTGATTATAAAAAAATTAATAGAGTGTCCACTCCTTGAACCCTTCCCACAACACCGCATGTGGGCACAATGACTACTCACCGGGAACTTTCTTCCGCCTATCCAGCCATCATAAAATCCGGAAATTGTGCCATTTTTAACGATCGGAGTCGACACGCCAAACTTCGTTATGAGACCAACTGGCCACATTGAGACCTTTTTTGTGAATCGCATCTGCGTGAAAAAAGAGCAAAATCATCGTCATTAAATTGAATGAATGGGAAATTGCGAATGATGAAAATTTTCATTTCATTCCGAGCAATTAAATCGTCACATGGCAACACTCGTGAGCCTTCATAATTTGCACTTTTATCCTCAATGGCGAAACATGTCATTAACCAGAAATAAAAGCGCCTCAACGACACATGAAAAAGTCATACCCGCACCCTCAAACATATAAATATATATTTTACTCGCACAGGACGCGAAATCATAAATTTTCAGCAATTTCTCATTTCCTCCGCATATTCATGCACATATGTGTGTGTGGTGACGAGTCTCAACGCAATTTAAAAACACGAAATTGTCACAACATTCATCGTCATTTCGCATGCTGCATCAAACCATAAAGAACACATTTTCACTTATCCCTCCCGCTCTGTCATTTTTTTGCGTCAAATGGGAGCAAAAAGCTCTTTTCATTCTGTTGAATGGCATTTTTCGCTGCAAAGACACACTTTTTCAAAACAACTTTCTAATTGCAGCTCGAACTCTTTCTTTTTTTGCAGCATTCAAAGTGAGATGAGATTTTTGAAGAACTGAAAATGTTTTGATGGCTTTTGTACAGTTAAGGATGAAAAATATTATCACAGTTTATGTAGAAACCTTTCTCTCTGTCGTATGAAATTCCAGGAATTAAACTTTCAAGTTTTTTGTGTCATCATTATGAAGGCAAGAAAACATTTCACTCTTTTTATAACATAAATGCACATCTACGTTTGATGTTCGCATGATGGAAGATGAAAAAATATTTTTTTTGAGATAAAGCTCTGAAATATCTGTGTCTGCCTTAGAATGCAAAATGAGCACAAAAAAGACGAATGAGAATTCTAATAAAATAGATGAACATAAAACTTAATGAATTATCCCTTTTGTGTTCAGCTATCGCATCCACACACACACACAACTCTTTTCCATGCTGTTGCCATTGCCACCCCCACTCCGTTACAGTAAATTACACTCACTGCTGTGGGTACGGATGGAAATGGAATGGAAAAAATATTAAAAATCTAATGTCATTGTGAGAGAGCTCGCAGGGAGGGATGTTAATGGCACTCACTCACTCACACACCAAAACCAGGAAAGATATCGAAGGAAAAATTTCTGTTCGCTTTCAGCATTCGGTTTTGTTTCAATGAAAATTGAATTTTTTCCCATCTCACCCTCCGGCAAAAGAATTCCAATTTTAAAAAAGTTTCACAATTTTATTGCAACAACATATAAACTTTCAAGTTTCCTTCTTTACTTTTTAACGAGAAAAATGAGCAAACGAGCGAGTTCATTTTAAATCCGCAGTTAATTTCAGCGAAAAAATAGAAGAGGAAATCCAAAGATAAAGAAACGAATTTAATATTTGAGAAGTATTCAATATGAAATGCAATCACAAGTCGAGAGATTATGGAGCTGGAAAGCTTAAGAGTTTATTGGAAAGTTAAACAGCGTGTCAATAAAAAATGAAGAATGACGTGGCAGTAAATCTATAAAAAAGGGGGGAAATAAAAAAGTTCATAAAAAATTGGAGGGAAGATGAGAAAAAGTTTTTAATTTTGAGGTAAAAGAAGAGAAAGCACATTTTGGTTTATTTTAAGAAGCTTTGAGGGTTGCAAAGAAATTGTAAAAGTTGTTTTTCGGTCCGAGAAAATTAAAAATTCATTTAACTTCTTAATTTTTTTTTATTAAATTTTTATTCTTAATTAATTGTCATCGCACAGTAATTATAATGAAAATCACATCTTTTCAGATCGAATGAACGCGTACACGGATGAGAAATAAAAAAGAGCAGAAAGTTTAAAAATTCAACCCATTTGTTCCTTAATTTGTAATGAGATTTCCTCCAGCATTTTTAATGCGCAAAAATTTTATTGCGGACTGGCTCTTAATTTCTCTTTTCTCACTCTCTCGCAACCCTTTTTTTTATTAAAATCAGCAGAGAAAAAATAATACTGTCGTCATCAAAAAGGGATATTGCATTACAATTCTTTATAAATAAACTCAAGCAGCGTGAAATTCGAGACACTTTTCCGCATTGAGACTCATAAATTGTCGACCACAAATAAATTTTTATATTCAGCATGTATGTGCATAATAATCATAATGTTCCTTATCTCGGCAACAAAATTCCCATGATGCATATTCATAATAAAAATTTATATTATTATAAAGTTCAAAATTGAGAGTTTTTTTCTGCAGAGGAAAAACTGGACTGAAAAAATTTTTGTCTGCTGTGTGTGTTGATATCTCAACTTGCTGCTGCTCAAATTAAGATAAACTGCACACATAGTGCACATATACAATATGTGATACACTCTGGTGCCTTAGAGCTGGAATTTTAGAAGAGAAAAGAAGATTAAAGGTTTGGGATTGTCCGTTGGGTGTTTGCAAATAATTCGAAAAAAATTTAATATTTTTGAATGCTTCACATTTGGTGCACGACAACGAGTGAGTGAGAGAGAGAAAAAAAGCTGGGAGGGAAAATAAAAATAAAAATCTTAACCGAGCACAGATGCCATAAAATCCTTAATCTCTAACATAGCTTGAACGTGCTGTGTATTTAGTGTATGTGTATTGTAAGTCATAAGCGAGATTAGAGGAGAAATAGGGAAACACAGTCGTCTATAAAATTGCTGGAAGCGGAAATTAGTGACGGATTTCGAAGCCAATAAAAGCTTTAATTGAAATTTGATAGCAAGGAACGGTCAATTCAGAATCAAATGAAGCGATCACAATATCCGGATGGGAGGAAATTTTCCCGCACATGCTGGCACATGACCGAGCGCACACACACAGAGAATGAGAAAACCTTTTGTCACTCAATCCATCCGCCACCATGTGTACATAAAAACTCTTTACGATCATTTATTTTATTTCTTCTCTCTCCTTAAAATGTGCATTGTCGAATGTCCCATTCCGAAGGCAAATGGTTCTGATGCTCAATAGACGACGCAGTAAAAGGAAAAGGACTCGTAAATTGATGTCGGAAAATTAGGTAAATAAAATTCAACTCGCTTGTTAAAGAAGATGCGAAAATCCTTCAATTGCTGACATTTTTTATCATTACAGAAAAAGTGTGGTAAAGTTTTTATTTTTGTTATTCCTTTTTTTTTTTTTTTCCAGTGAAATCTCGGCCCCTGGACCAGCTAGAGACTTCTATTTTCGCAGATATAGATCTTGAGACGTTTTTATTAGCCCTTTTATGTTTTTTCCTTCCATTCATTTTTTCATTTCTCTCATATGAGAATTTATGTGTATCGTTGAACTCGGGATTGGACCAGGAACGATGGATGGACTAAAATGAAACGGAAGGAACAGGGAAAATAAAAAAAAAAAGGAAAAAGAAAAAAAAAAAGTGGAAAAGAAACACAGTGGAAAGTGAAACACAGTGGAAAATGGAACATAGTGGAAAATGAACACTGTGGAAAAAAAACATGGTGGAAAATGAAACATTGAAAATGGAACACTATGAAAATAAAAGTGGAACAAGGAAATTGAAAAAAAAACAAATAAAATTGATAATGAAAAGAACCAGAAAGGACAGAAAAAACACAATGGAAATAACAAACAAATAAAATAATATACACATTGGAAAACAAATCATAATGGAAAACAGTGGAAAATGGAACATAGTGGCAAAAACTTTCCAAAAAAAATATTTCCTTATCTTCCCTTTCAGCTTTCCAAAAAATATTTTCCATTAGGCTCTTGCTTCTAATATTTAATAGGCTTCCCATTTACATTTTCAAACTGATCTGTACAAGTGGGACGCGGCAACACCCACGGTGGGTTGAAACATTTTTTATCATTACAGAAAAAGTAGAATAGAGAGACGTTTTTATTATTTTATGCTCTCATATGAGAATTTATGTGTGTGCGGAAAAAATAGCCAGAAATGAAATATTTTAGCAAATTATGATGATTTATTGTAACTACTAAGGGGTTTGAAAATATGCTCTCGAGGAGCTTAAGTAGGCTATTGTGAAAATTTTACTCGCAAATAAAAATAAATTATGTCGATAGTTTATTCAAGGAGTGGACACTAATTTTTTTTCGTGGTAAAAAGGTTTGAAAAATTAGCAATTAAGAGCTTTTAAAAAAGTCGCAATTATTTATCACAATTAAGATAAAACTGCTTTAAATTGAGTTAAGCGCATCAATAATTAATGATGATAATAAATCGCCGGAGCGATTGAAGAGAAATTGCTTTAAAATTACCTACAATCATTGATTAAAAATTCTTTTCGAGAGCATTCAAGAGCGAGCGAAGCATCATGGTTATAATAATTGAAGTTTGAGAAGTTTTCTATAGAAAAGTTTCTCAGACAGCTTTCAAAAACATCGACCGCTTTATTGTTGATGTTTAATGGAAAAAATATTGACATGTAAAGTGGTTTTGAGATCTCAATGCATTTGCAAAAAAGTTGTCTTTTATTTAATTTAAGTTCCATTTTAGGTTTTCTAACTTCTTAACTTTAAATCACATTAAAGGTATCAATTTTGTGCGGTCGATCAAACATTAAATATCCCTCAAACTTTTTCATCAAATTTTCCATCCGAGTAACTTTGTAATCGATTGAATTATGGAAGCTTTTTTTCATCACTAAAATTTTCACGATCGAGATTAAATCAAATTGATTTTTGACGCGAGCTAATAATTTCCGAGAAATCTAAATATAGAATTACATCGCGCGAACTCTCAAAAGCCAATCATGCTCCTTCTCAGAGAATTGAAAAATATCCTATTACGATTTGACAAGCTTCTTTTTTTTGAAGTCATACAAAAGAGAGAGAAAATTGATTTAAAATTGTGTATGTTCAATAGTCAGCTCATAAAAGCATGCGGAGATAAGCTTCTCGCACAAAAGCTCGCATGTATACAAAAATGTCAATTTATTTTGATGTTAGGGATTAAGTATCAATTTCTCTTTTGTGCGATTTTTATCAAAGTATCGACGCTCACAAAAAGTATCACAAAACTATAAAAATTTCTATAATTTCTAATTAAAATTTATTAAAATTTTACTTCAGTGTCCACCCCTGGAACACATCATAAAAGCAGTAAGAAAAAATGATAAAATAAAAATAAGAAGTGAAACGGAGCTGGACCCGTAAGAATTGAAATCTCTCACATTTCGTTTCGCATGATGATGATGATTTTTTATACGATAAATGGAGTACTGTATATTCCTCCGACGACTCACTCATCCATAAATACCATTTCAGAATCTCTTCCAAAGTTCTTCGACTTTCAAGGAGATGCATGAAGAAAAGAGGAAATTATAGAGAGAAAAATGATCTAAATTGGATCGGAATTTCGATCATGAAATCGTCACAGAATTATTTTTTGTCATCAGATTACAGAGAGCGAGAGAAAAAATTGTCGATGCGGAATTGGACATAAATTGGGTCTTTCAATTTCGAGGAAAATTCACTCAGGTTGATATTTGATGGGATTCCGTGTGTTTTATTACTCGTGAATTGGCAATTATTTGGGACAAAGGCATCGATGACAAAATGAGACATTTATAAAAATTTAAAATCAATTTTTTGACCAAAGAAAATTTTAGATTTAAATTTTTCATCGAAATTCTCCTTCAAGCCATTAAAATTGAATTGGTTGAAAGATTTTTCTCGATTTCAAATTGAATAGAAATGAAACATGTAATTTCTCTAATGATATTGACAGCAAAAGACATTGCTGGAAAAATATTGAATTTAGAAATTGGGAAAAGAAGAAAGAAGAAGTTCGTAAATTGAAAGCGAGATGAAAATCGAATTGAGAGAAAGACGCTCGGAAAACTTTCATTTCTTTTCATCGACATAATTTCTCTTTTCAACGAGAGACTTTTTCACAATTGAAGCATTGTGTGCTCGCTCACATCTAGTTTGTACAAAGTTTTATCAATAAATTGGACAAAATAGTGAAAATGCGAAGAAAATGAAATTGGAGTGTGAAAATAGTTGCTTGAGTTTTGTGCATATGTGGAGGCGAGGGCGGGTGACTCAGGTTTAGAAAAGCAATGAACTTTCTATCTGAACGCCTTCTCTAACTTCTCACCAAAGATAATATAAGGAAGGAAAATCACAGCACACTGGAGACCATTGTGTGTGTTTATCGAAATAATGAAAATGTGTGCAAGAGAAGGAAGAAGGTTTGTAATTATGTTTCGTTTTATGACTCACACTACGTGACTATAAATATGTTTCCACTTCTCTCTTGCGAAGCTTCTTCCGCCTTCACTCTACTTCATGTCTTACCCATAACCAATTCATTCTATAATGTAGAGAAGATTTTCTCTCTTACCCACACCCGTTTCGATGCACACTGTGAGCACTCAGCATATTATTAAAACGATAGGAGGAAGAGAAGATATTGGATAGGTGGGCTTTGAAAGTGTCGTTATGAATATGTCACTAATGAAGCTTTCATTAAAAAGCTCAACTTAAGCTTTTCATACAATTTAAAAAAGCACCCGAAGCTAGAATTAAATGAATCTCGAGAGGAAGACATTAAAAATCATGCTTCCTCATATCATCCACATGTGAACTAGATTTTTTTTCTCAACAACCTTCTAATTTACGGAAGCATGAAAATTATAGCGAGGAAAGAAAATTACAAGTTGAGTGATTTTGCGAGAAAACTAACGCAAAGGAGTGAAATGAGCTCTTCAACGCACGTGAAATATTCAATTATCCTGTTGATGGTAACATGAGGGCTTAATTAAATTACACTCACGCTACACACACGTTTTTATGTGTTTTATAAGTTTAAATCTCACCTCTTCGAAAATTTCAACGTCGTAGGTATTATCATCGTCTGCGAAATATAAAACACCTTCACTGGCATTCGCTCGGATCCACTCGAGACCGCGATTTCTATTACTAACTCCCCGAGGTTTCACCTTATTCTTTCGGTATTTGGCAGGCATTTGGGCTGTGAATGAAGGGTAAGGAAATTGTTATGAGAGTGCTTGTACGGAAATTACGAAAATGTTATGCTTTCAAGAAAATTGAAAAGATTTTTTTTGCCTCTTTTCTTTTCATGAGTTTGAGAGATTATGACCGCATGATTTTTTACTTACCAACTAAATGTACAAATGGAACGTTAATTTTGTGTAAAAGTTTCGTCACTCTAACAGTCGGCTCTTCAGCATCTTCAATGACTAGCCAAAAGAGATTCGGAACGTGCTTCAGCGTGTATCCCAGTCGAGTGATTTCGGCCAATTGTTCTGGTCGCTTATATGTCGGTGTTATTAAATATAAAGGCGGTGGCTATAAATAAAATCAATTAAGAGAGCATTAATTTAGCGTATAGCGGACGTATGAGAGGATTTCAACATCATTCGGGAGAGCGAATAAAAAAAATATTCACGACTGAATTTCTGGCTGATTTGAAATTTAAATTTTTTTTTCTTTTACCCGCGTCGATTTAACATAAAACTGACGACAACATAAAACTGACGCAAATCTGACGAAAAACTGACGCAAAACCGTCGACAAGAGAAAAAGTGACGACACGAAATTCTTAACACAAAACTGACGGAAAACTGTCGACAAGAGAAAAAGTGACGACAGGAAAATATTTAAAAATAAAGTGGCGAAAAACCGTCGACAAGAGAAAGTGACGACAGGAAAATATTAAAAAATAAAGTGACGCAAAACTGTCGACAAGAGGGTTGTAGGTCGTCCATCCGGCAGAAAATTCATGAAAATTTCATGAAGAATTGTGTGGGAAATACTGTCAATTTGAACTTTCCATGGAATTTTCCCTAGAATTTATTAGGGTGGGCGCTTGTAATAAATGGGTGGGAAGAGGTTAAAATTGTTGATGGTTTCTTTTTGTAAAAGGGATAAATGAGTGGGAAGAGGTTAAAATTATTGATGGTTTCTTTTTGTAAAAGGGATAAATGAGTGGGAAGAGATTAAAATTGATCAGACTGAAAAGAATCCATCAATAATTTTAACCTCTTCCCACTCATTTATCCCTTTTACAAAAAGAAACCATCAACAATTTTAACCTCTTCCCACCCATTTATTACAAGCGCCCACCCTAATAACTTCTATGGAAAATTCCATGGAAAGTTCAAATTGACAGTATTTTCCACACAATTCTTCATGAAATTTTCATGAATTTTCTGCCGGATGGACGACCTACAACCTTCTTGTCGACGGTTTTTCGCCATTTTATTTTTAAATATTTTGCTGTCGTCACTTTTTCTCTTGTCGACGGTTTTTCGCCACTTTATTTTTAAATATTTTCCTGTCGTCAGTTTTTTCTCTTGTCGACGGTTTTTCGCCATTTTATTTTTAAATATTTTGCTGTCGTCACTTTTTCTCTTGTCGACGGTTTTGCGTCAGTATATCGTCAGTTTTGTGTTAAGAATTTTCATGTCGTCACTTTTTCGTCAGATTTGCGTCAGTTTTATGTTGTCGTCAGTTTTATGTTAAATCGACGCGGGTTTTCTTTTACGGATGGAATTTTTTTATGGATTTTCCTGGTGTGCAAATTTTTTATCATGCGTTCCACATAAATTTTTCTCTAATCTATTTTTTGCATTCAGTGTGAGCATCGCATTCAGTTGTGATTTTCTTATAACATGCACGATTCAAATACAAGGGATGGCAACTTTGGTGTTTTATTGAATTATATAAATAATTTTAAATATTCCAAGTTGTTTTCCCTTGTCATAAAAAATATTATCATGCACATGCATTCACAAAAAGCTACTAAATCAGATTCAAAAAGAACATGCAAAAGCAACGTAATAAAAAAGAGTGAAAATTGTACACGGAGGCGATGCGAGCGGAGAGAATCCAATAATATTTGAGGTGAACATCGGTAAAAGTGTTATAAATGTTTTTGGGCATCCCCTAACATCTCTCTCGAGTCAAAGTGATGATGATTGTGAATGCGAACGAGCAAAAGAGAAAAAAACGAGTGGTTAAAAAACATTTTTTCAAAAAGCTCTATGAATTGAAAATGCTCATGGTGTGTGTGGCGGCAGCAGCAAGAGACGAAAGTCCTAGGAATAAAATTCAAAGTACGAATAATTCTAAACGTGTCTCAAATTTGCATTTAAATCTCGTTATAGTCGAATTTCACAGCAATCTACTTGAACTAGAAGTCTCTCTCTCTCTCTGTGTGGAGATGGTGCACCTGAATGTCTGTTTGTACGAGAGAGAGTGAGATGGAATGAGGTGGGAAAAAATAACAATTTTCAAGAGCTGCTGCTGCTGCTGCTTGTTGTGGCCTCGCTCATGTCTCATCATGTGCATAAAAAGGCAGACATCGAGACATTATAGATAAAATGCAATTTTAGTGAATCCAATTTTCTTTTCTCTCCGCACATACAAATAATCTTGATTTTATACATGAACATGGTCATTAGATTGCACTGTCACGAGAATCAATGGCGAAATGCAATTTAGATTAATTTCCATTGCACAATTTAATCGCTTTTATCTACTACGTGGAGTTTCAGAGCCAGTGAACAAAAGATGCAGTAGAAAATTATACAGAGTGATTCCGAGAAATGAATTTCAAAGCTTAATGTGCTTTTGAGGTAACTTGATCAGAAAAGCTTTTCTCCAATGTGATACGAGAATTTTAATTAAAAAGTTCATTTTGATTCGAAGTAATTTTTTCGATAAATTTGAGAGCTTTAATATTTTTTGTAAATCTTTTAAGCTTTTGGTAAAACTTTTAAAAAGCTTTTTTAATAATTTTGAAAATATTTAAAAAATTCAAAATTCTTTTTAAAAATAATATTTTAAAATTTCAAATCCTAAATAGAAAAAATAATAATTTTATCTAAAAGCTCCTCAAGCTTTTCTCCTTCTCTGAATCTTTCAGTCCTTCACAATTTTATGCAAACTCTAAATTGCTATTCATGACAATATCAGTGGCATGATTTTCCATTTTCATGAAAACTTTCTTCCCCTCTCACAATTTTGTCTGCGATAAAAATTTTCTCTTTTAAATTTTAATTAACAACATAAATAATAATAATATCTTGCTTGCATACTCTGTCGCACTCTTCATGATCAGCTCTTGAGGAAACATGTTTATTAAAATGATAGAGAAACTTTTTCCTCATCTCACACTCATTCCGCATGTATTCATGATAATATGCTACGCTGTTGTTTATGCAAAATGTGATAGTGGGAAGAGCAGCATGAAAGAGGAAGAAAGCGATGTCTTCTTCTGAATATTAAATACACATTGTGACTTCTCTTGTGTGTCCTAAGCTGAGATTAACTTCAGCAACGTGTTGGCCTCCACCCCTCTAAATGAAAATGCGATGTCATTTTAATTTGACAAAGATCTGACGTGAAATTAATTATTTATTTGAACCTTTCGGAGGTTTTTAAACGACTGCGTCATACAAATTACGTTGATGAAAAATAAATTCATGAGTTCTCAGAATTGAATGAAATCTAATAAAAATTTAAATCGACCATTGAAAGTTTTTTCATATGAATTTAAATTTCAACTCATAAATATTCTTCATGAAAATCACACATTCAGAAAGGCGAGAGTGAGAGAGATGAGAAATCCTATTGGATTATGTATTTTGTATTCAAGAATGGAAACGCTTCTAAGCTTTATTTATAACATGAAAAAGCTTTTTCCGTATATTATAAAAGTTTAATTTCATTTTCAGACTCCGATCCCTTTTTTGTGTTTTTAATTTAACTTATGTCGGCGAGAGTGAGAGAGAGAGACGCTCGAAGGCGTGTATCTTGTGTACATGCATATAAATAGCATGCAGAGACAATAAATTTATGAAAAAAGGAGCCAAAAAGTTTCATGAGGATTCCTTTCCGTAATTTATTTTTTGACGTGTACTGCCGTAGTTTTTTTAGACTGAAAATTATGAAAAAATGCTGCAGCAAAGTTTTAAAGTTCGTGTACATATCCTGCAGCTATACAAAGGCGCAAATTGCTTTCTCTTTCTTCTTTTTTTAGCAAAAATATAAAAGTTTAAAAATTATTTTTCATAGTGTTCGGCCCTTGTCAAATTTTTGTGAGTGAGAAAATTAATGGCGTTCACAAATTCCTTCCTCATGCACGGATCCTCTCTCGGAATATAAATCTATTAAATTTTTCATATTATGCAAATAAATTTCAACTGCTAATAGCATTTATTTGTTAGAAGATAAAATAAAAAATGGAAATTTTTCTCTCTCACTCGATGCTAGAAAATGTTTATTTTCGGCAAATTTTATTGGCGTACGTTCAATTGTTGTCGAAAGCCTTTAGGTGAAAAAAAAGTTTTTTTATTTATTCAGTTTATGAAAATTTTAGGATCTCATAAAGTGAAGTTAATTTAAACCCTTTTTTCCTCTAAATATCTACAACATGCTGTTTCTGCTTTAAAAAAAATTTCTAGAGATGAGAAAACTTTTATGCTGATATCTGTTCTATAGTTTCACTCTTTTCGTATACACTGTTTTATATTTCAAGTGAGATAAAACGAAAGAATAATTGACCCAGAAAATTAGAAGATTTTTCTCTCTGTGTGAAGTGAAATGAAAGGATGAAAGAACAGCAAAGTTTTGAATACAACTTGTGAACACAATTGAGCTGTTCCGTGTTGAACCGGAGTCGATGTTCTCTGATGAAAAAATAGCAAAACACGATAAAAAGTTGAAAAGTTACTCGAAAATATTCTTGAATTAATTTTTGATGATTTTTCGTTAAGTTATCGCCTACTAATTTGACTTTGATTTTCACTCAAGCTTTCTTCGAATAACAAATGACAGAATATTCATAAATAGAAGCTAATTTCCCTCCCCCTTTCACAGCCTTTAAATTACCTTCATTTCAGCCTATCATTCACAACACGTATGAGCGTATACTCGTATCACAATAATTATAATGCAAATGGAAGAATGAAAGGCTTCTTTTTGAAAGGTATTCAGCACGAAAAGCGTTTTCAGATTGAATGTGCCAGCAGCATGAGCTGAAAAAAATGCTAAACAAAACACAAACATACACATGCAGTCGGTGGTGGCGATAATTAAAGTTAATGCGAGAAGGCATGCTAAGCTAGTTGTTAAAATGGGAAAATAACAAATTAGACGAACAAACATCAGTGTGAATAGATGGATATAGAAAAGGGACGTAGACAGTAGTGGGATTGAATGACTTTTTGAAATAAATGGTGAGCGATTAAGGGAAATGTTCTTAGGGATTTACGAAAGTGTTGGCGAATGCGAGGAAGAAAATTAAAGTGAAAAGAAAAAAGATAAAATTGAGAGAATTTCGTTGAATATAAAATTTTATTTGAAGCTTTTTGCTGAGTGAATTTTCAAGGAAATTTCTTAAATTTTGTTTTGCAAAAAACTCTAATTTTTTAATTTTTCTCAAAAATCTCTAATTTTTTGCCAAAACCTCTTAAAATTTAAAATTCTCGCAATTTTTTCGCAAAATCTCTCAAAATTTGTTGCAAAAAGCCCCCCAAAGCCAGACGGATAGGCAAACGAGATAAAAAGTAATTCACAGAACATAGAATTTGCGATAGATATTTACATTTACGCTAGACGATAAACTATTCACAGTGCTAATATCAATTTTAGATGTTTTATTGAGACTGATTTGTAGTGATGGCTCGAAAGCTGTGTGTGATTGTTTCGTTGATAGGAATTGATTAGAAGGGAAGAAATTTTGTTCTTGTTGTGTGTTGATGGTTGTTTTATTAGCTGGAGGTGTGGCTGTCGTTGTTGTTGTTGATGTTGTTATAACCTAAATTTTAACATACACAAATATACAGAAAAAAATAAATTTGCAGACAATAATTTCAATGCCCTTGCATCAATGAGAGAGTGAGAGATATCATAATATGCATTAAATATTATCTCAATACATTTATTCCAGGGATGAGAACTCCGATTTTTTTTGACCGTGAGTGGCCGTAAGTGTCCGTAAGTGTCCGTAAGTGTCCGTAAGTGTCCGTATGTGGCCGTAAGTGGCCGCAAAATTTTGGAGTTCTCATCCCTGGCATTTATTATGAGAGTATGGCGAGGGGTGAGAGGAAAAAGCATAAATGAATTAATGACAATTTTCCGGGTATCGAATTATTCATTGTTATTATAAATTTTATCATTTCATCACCACATTATTATCATGCCTATGGTATATTGACAATGATATCAGTGAGAGAATTTAATTTTGTGCTATCAATAATGATTTTTTATCTCTCGCTCTCTTTCCACAATTGCAAATGAACGTAATCATTGTCAATACACGTTGCATCTGTCGTGATACAATTAAGCAAAGAAAATGGCAAAAAAAATTAATCTCGAAATTATTAATTTTTGCCATTTTTCGCACTTAATCGTGCCACCATAATACATGGATACAAAAATGCGGTGCAGATTAAATTACAGCCAATTATGCATTCACGTGAGTTGATAATATTTGTCTTTGTCAATTTTCATCGAGTGTCAATGAAACTAATTAATGCAAGCAGCTCTTACCTCATTAATTGATTGCTGTTGTAATGACGCTATTCGTGGTATAGACATGTGATACTGATAGAGGAATATGCAGACTGTTGAAAGTATGAACGTCAGGTACAATGTTTTATGTGATGTTCGCATTCTGAAGTTGCTGATATTATTCATTTCACTGCATATACAACAGATATTAGTTGTGTTGTGTTCTTATAACCTCGACAAAATGTTGCTGCTCCAAACTATGCAGAGAAGCTTTTTTTTAGTTGTGGAATGTAAAGGGAGAAAAAGTATAAATTTTTCACGCCAACGCTTCCATTTTTACTGGCGGTTGTGTGCAGCCCGTTTCTGTAACATTTGCGGCTGTTGCTGCCTTATGTGAGTTTGTCTCGACTGCCTGCACATGACACGATGAGAGAAAAAGTAGAACACGTGTTAATAAAATTATTAAATTAAAAATAAATTCCATATACATTAATCACGTTATCATTCAGCGCACACACACACAACATGAGCTCTTCTTCTTTTTTATTTCTCCTCTCGCCAACCAATTATGTTCATTTAAAATGCAAATTTTACTCACTCATAAAAGAGAGCTTTTTTCATCATTTTAATTTAATTTCACGCTCACTTCATAGAAAAAGGGAATTTTTAAAAAATTTCAACGCACAGTAAAGTCTCTCGATGACACATTGTCAGTGACAATTTTGTGGTTCATAAATGTTTTAACATTTTTATGATCAACTTTTGAATAAATAATGTTTTTAAATATTTTATTGTCAGCAACATAAAATTGCTATTATATTTCATGACTTCAAACAATTTTTGTTGTTTTCTTTGAAAAAAATATTACTCATCTAAAATTTTTGATTCTGTCAGCATATATTTTTTTTCTTATCGTGTTTTAAATTTCATAGTTGAGGAAATATATTTTCTCTCGAAATAAAAAGTTGAAAATATTTTCCTCGTATCAAAATTTGTAGTAAATTGAGCAAAATTCTAAACAATATTTGAAGTGATGTCTTTTTAATTAATGCTGAAAGTTTCAACATTACACCAAATTTACACTGAATTTAATTTGTAAAGAGAAATATTCCAACAATTTTTCGTAAATTCCTTAAATTTAGCGAGAACTATGTCAGGAAAATTGCTCGAGCTATTTTTGATTAACACCAAATAAATGTAAAATATTCAAATTCGTCAGAATTTTCTTTGCACGGTGTTTCAATACACGCTGATGCTATTCGATATTTTCAATCTTCTCATTTCACCTTTAGCTATTACATCACCACCCCAAAAATCACCGCTCGTGAAAGAAGCAACAGAAGCTGATGCTTTCTCTCTCTTTCGCTCAGTATGCAGCGGAAATAAGAGAAGTAAAGAAAAAGAATGTTTGATCAATTTATCTCCATTTCTTAAATCTCTCACTCTCTCGCTCGTTTCCTTTTGCCGACGTTATAGCGGAAGCATATTTCGGCATTAAACTTAAGCCCTTATTTTCATATCGCAAGATGTTATTAAATTAAAATTTCAATATATAACGTTATGGAGCTTTTCCCGTTCGCTTTTTCTCTATTTTTTCCCTTGCGCGGCAATACCTTTTGTTCTTGCCTTCTCTCTCTCGCTTATAAACGTAGCGAAAGCATAAATCATCTCAATTTTTTATGTGCTTCGCTCATGTCCTTTTAACTTTTTTCATCACTCGCTTCTTCGAATTACTTTTTTGAAGTTGTAATTTTTTTGCACTTTAAATTTATGAAGTTTTTTTTCTTGAAGAGCGAAGTTTTTAAAATTTATTTTTTCCTACAACTTTTAAGGTCATAGAAAGACACGATGGATGTACTGTAAATTTTTGAGCTCAATTCTTTCCTGGAGGAAAAAACAATACAATATTTCCGATGATGTTATCACGTTGTAACACATGAAAAAATCAATATTTAAGGAGAGCTTTCGGAAATATGGAGGGGGATAATAGATGATGAGAGACGTTATTGGATAAATGTGAAGTAATGTCACCCACATAGAAAAGTATTTTTTATGATGCGATTCAAAACCAGCATAAAAAAAAGTTGAAACATCCCATAAAATTACAATTGTGCCTGTGTAAGCTAAAATGAGAGAAAAATCGAGTCTTATCTCTGTCACTTCTCGAAAATAAATGATTGTGTTGACTTGGTGGAAAATAAATCACATGACGAAAGCACTCAGCATAATTGCCATCATAATTCCGTAAAGGATGTTGAACTCATATGTCAATTATATGAATTATAGACCCAAGGTTTAGGTTCATGCGTCTTTTCATCTACTTTGACATGTGGCGCACACTGAATTGTGATTGATTGTGGGTTGAGTAAAGTAACTTTTTCTCACTCGAATGAGATAAGGAGAAAGTTTTTCTTTTCTTTAGAGATGATTTTATTATATCATTAGGGAGTTAAGATTTTATGTGTATGTGGGGAGCGCAATATTGTGTGTTCACGAAGATGAAGATAGAGGAAAGAAAAATTATATCAATAGACGAGTTTTTTGTGAGCTTCTTTTATGGACTTTGATAAGAGTTTTCTTCCTATAATAATTTGTGTGACACCTTTATACCGAAATATGACATTAAAAAAAATTGCACGACCTATTGACATTTTCGTAAAAGGTTCTAGGGAATTTCAATGCTCTCGAAAAAAAAACGGGTCAACTTGAAAAAAGTTAATGGAGTTGAATGACATAATTTATGCATGATGACTATCATGAAAATAAAAAATGTCTTTTGTGTGTCGACTATCGAGGGAATAAAACTTTTAAGGGTGTAAATTTAAATTAAAATAAAAAGCTAAAAATTTGATTTTAATTTTTTCAAGTTTACAAAAATTTCTAACTTAAATTTATGGGTGCAAGCAACGTGCAATTTATCACAAGAATTCACATTTTCAAATGAAGAAAAATTACATCGCAATTTTTCCTAAGAATAAGTCACGTTCATAAATTTTAACTCTAAGCATGATTTTCTAAGCGCAAAAGAGTTTTGAATACAATTTAAATAAATTTTCTTTTTCGCAATTTAAGCGCAAACATTTAACAATTTTCAAAAGTGTTTTAAAATTTATTAAAAAGTTTTCCGCGAAGTCTAAAATAAACTTTGCGGAACTTTTTCCACTTGAATTAATGAAGAAAGAACAGAAATTGATAAACTTTCCTCTCGCTCCTAAACTAATAATTTCAGTTGTGCTTGATATTAATTTAAATTTTACTAATTTTCTGTCTGAGTTCGCCCGAAGATAAAGTTTAGCATGTTGAGGGTTTATGAGTGAATATCATAGATAAACTTGAAACTCTTTATTCAACTCCCTTATCTACTTCAAATTTACCGTCATTAATGTACAGCAAAATAGAAACATAAATTATCTAAGAAGAATTTACTCGGCTCAACTTAAAACAGTAAACAAGCTAGTGATGAAATGCCCTCAAAAGTGCCATTAAAAATAAATTTAAATCACTCAGAGATAAAGCAAATTACTTACACATTTTTCTAATTTAGTTTTATGAACAAAAAATTATTCACAAGTGTTTTAAAAATAGAACGGAAATGATAAAAAATGCAAAATACTTTGTGATAAGAAAAACTTTCATAACAATATGAATTTTTTATCGCAATATTAAAATTTGATTTTAAATTTGTTTACAAATTATAAATCATGAATAACGTCAAATATCCACTTATCAAAACTCAAATAGCTCATAAACAAATGAGTGAGAATTTTGAGTGGAAAAAATCTGTTGATGTAAACACGACACATAAAAGTGATATGAAAGAGGCAACCGTGAAAATCGCTAGAAAATGTGTGAATGCTATAAATCTATAAACACCATATTCGCACGATTTATAAAAAGCGGATATTCGTAGAGCGAGAGGGAACGATGTTGAGTATGAAAAACGATTAATTATCGCATATCCTGCCCTGGCGCTATACTCTCGCATATGTAAAACACTGGCCAAGAATTACTGATTCGCATAAAGCGATAAATTAATGTCATGAAACATTCAACGGCCATTTATTGTGTCAAATTCAACACAATGCCGACTGTTAAATTTTCTCATTCACTTAGCGCTTTATGGATGTGTTTTATTTATTAAAAATTCATTTAAGCGATCCTTCATGTCATGATAGACGAACGCGTCACATATCGTTGACGGTTGAATTTCATCACTTATTTTTCTAATTACGTTTTCAATTTCGATAATTAACAATTTTCCATTTCAATTAGTTAATTACACGTCAAATGCGTTCGATGAAGTTTGTGTAATGATTTTAATTTTTTTTTGCAACCACATGCACATGATGTGATGATGAAGCAGACTAAATTAACCCATTATCACATCTACATAAAGTTAGTTATTAAGCCTCTTAGCGATAGAATAAATTTTAAACTAAATTGATAAGCGCAGCATGCGGGAAAGTGGTTGGGTCTGAAAATTATTACTATTATAATGTGCGGATTTGAAATAATTTAAATGCAACAGTGCAAGGGATGTCAATATTATTTTTAAGCATTAATGTTGCTATTTTTTTGTAAATCCATTCAATGTATGTGAGGTTTAAATTCAAACAAAAGCCAACATTGAATCATAAATATTAGAATCGCCATAAAAGCTCTTTGGCAATTTTCGAACATAAATGTTTGCACCTCACACTTCAAAATGCATCTCTAGCATAATCCACACACTAAACAATACCAACCGCACCAAAATGATTATCGTCATTTATTATTATCACAAAATTGAACAGACGCGCAATGAAGCGAATGATGTGAACATGAAAATTTGATTGAAGGGCTCAATACCATTCAACCGCATCTGCTCGTCGCATCAATGTTGTGTGGATAAATGTGTACAGTAAAATATATACGGCGACATAACAAGGCGAGCACTCGTACATACAGTCAAGTTGAGATGTATAATCATAATAATGTAAAATTATTCGCAAATGTGGTTTTTAGAGTCATTTTTCACTACCAACGCTCGGGTGTGCAATTCCCATTTTTTTTCGCCCCGGATGCTTTCATTTTTCAACCACGTCTATCTCACGAGCGTCAACTAAAAATATTTGGCGAAATTGAAAACAATTTCTTGATGGTAAAATTTGAGTTTTACTTTTCGCGGAAGAATTTAAACATCAATTAATAAATTTTCATAAAAATACTTTTCTCAGAATAATTACGCTAATTTATTCCCGCAAGGGTTGATTTATTTTTCGGTCGACTTAAAATCGATATTTCGAGAATGAGAGCGAGAGAGAGGTTAATGCCAGCAAAAAACACGACATTCACTCTCATTCAAACTAGACATGCACAATTTTTATTTTATTTTCAATCTTTACCATGGAAACAACCCGAGAGAGCGCAAGTGGCAAAAGCAATACAATAAATTTGATGTTTGATAAACATACAAAATTCTTTTTATGAACCGGAAACTCTAAGTGTATTTGTAAGCCAACCCGACATGCGACATTGTTCACAACCCCTTTTTGCCAGCGAAGCGAAGTTACTTTGAATATTTTAAATTGTGCCTAGAAACATTGACATTATTTTGTGTGAATGCTTTTTTATAAAATGATAAAAGAAACCCAGCTGGAGTTAAAAAAAAGGTCGCGGAGACGATAAGCGAACGGGAAAAAGGAGAAAAGAGATAAAATCAAAAGCTATGGAAACTCTCTTCACTGTACCATGTACGACACATCATCACGACATTTTGTCATCACTTTTTTTGTTTTAATTTTCTTGCTCTTCTCCTTCGCTCTTCAATCATCCCGCAAGGTTGTAGTTCACGTTGGGTAATTTTTCAATTTATTCCGCATTACATATTCAGAACATCGCTCGCTCTTCCTCTTACACACACACAATCAATTTCGCAAATGAATTGGCACATAGCAAGGAAATTTCTAGCTGCCGAATGAGACTTGAACATGCGGGGAGAGTAAAGACAAACATCAAGTTGGGAATTAAATTAAAAATTAAGAAATTTTTGCTGGAAAATATTTAAATGGAGAATTTTTCAATAAAAGTAAATAATTAAAGTCTGAGAAAAAATTAAAGGTTTTTCATATTTTTTTGCAACTTTATAAAATTAAACTTTCTTCTTTTCATCACTTTTTTCTGCGTATAATTCTCCAGTTGCAATTAATTTGTTAGCAGACTCTTCTTTTTATCAGTTCAGCTGTAACTTTAGCAGCTTTGAATAAGAAAAAATTAATTAGAAAAAAAACACAGATTTTCTGAGAATGAAAACCTTGTGTGGAGGCAAAAACAGCAATCAAAAATTTCATAGAATTTTCTAAATATAGTTCATATCAGGTTTAAGATATAGTTAATGCTTTATAAATTAAATTAGCAATGAAGTGCGAAAAATAATTTTGTGATGATGCAAAAAGCGATAAATTTTTTTAGCACTTAATGGAAAAATCTATTAAAAATGTTTTATTTAACAATTAAAAATAAATATCTGTTTTAACGTAATTAAGACTCTTAATTGATCAATTATGTAACTTTGACCTTTCTGAGGTAAAATAATTTTCAGAAAAACTTGACCCTCGCTTGGACGTTTAAGTTGTGATTTCCTCCACGCAATTCGCTAGATACCACAAATTGATTCTTCACATGCAACAACTTTCATGGAAATGAATAAATTGAGGAAAAAAACATTGCATTTACTTTTTTAAATTATGTCATAGAATTTAGTAAAAATATAAATTTAATTTTACTCCCACTGTTTTCTTTTGTCATTCTCAAAGTCGCTTTCAAAAGTGAAATAAATGATTTGATTTTTTTTTTGCACAAAGCTCTCAATTTTCGCATCATTCATTTTAATATAAAAGATTTTTTTTATTCTCATTTTCCTGTTCATTATAATTTTTGTATGCTGCCCACAAAATTGACTGACGCTTTTTTTTCTCGGTCGCTTTGCGCTCTCTCATCTTTGTACAATTTACAATTGCGAAGAAGAAAAAAATGCAAAATAAATGAGAATGAAAAAGAAGTATTATGTCATCGACATTCTTCATGTCATTCCGGTTGGAATAAACATTGAATGGTTGTGTCACGAATGGTGGAAAATCTAATTAAATTACACGTCATTCAATGTTCACTGCGAGAGAGAGAGAAAAAAGTCACATTAACATAGTCGAGTCATCAATTCATTAGTCAATGGAGGAGAGAGAGAACGAAAGGTCGCTTTAGCAAAACTCCTCCGCCTTTCATGTCATGTCGTTTCTGAAGTTTTCGTGAAATAATTAACAGAACGATGTGAATTTGAGTGAGTAAATAAGCGAGTAAGTAAATTTCATTGCGGAAGTAATTGACTGTATCAAAATGTTATAAAAGCTTTCTAGTTTACTTTAATTTGTGAGTAGACGATTTTGAAATTTGATATTATAATTTTTTTCACAATTTTTTGTGTTTAAAATTAAGTTTTTAATTTTGTTTTAATTAAATGAAGTGTCCACCCCTCGACCTCTTTTCATGCTTTTCAATATATTTTTCCTTATTTAGATTTTTTCAGAGTATCAACTTTAAGTGACACATTCTTCAATACGGCTAAGATGGATGATCTTTTATGTCCTTTTATGTTCTGAATTAAGCTTTTATGTTGAGTATAGAGAGAAAAAAGTACAAAAGCTGACAGTAACTTAATGTATGGCAAATTTTATGTTGAGTAATGTGGAAAACTTCCAAGAAATTTGTAAAGAAGAACATCTTTTGCAAAATGTTTTTTTATCCTTCAAGGAAATTTGAAATCTCAATTTATTTTTATGTTAAACTGTTTTTCTTTATGTTTTTTAAAAAACTAATTTTAAATAATAATTTCATCTCTCAATTTCCAATAGCTTTCACTTTTTCAAAAGGCCAAACCTTAATTTTATTTTCCTCGAAGGTTTTCAATGTCTAAGATTATGCTGAAAATAAAACCACGCAAGAAAAGTTCATCGATTTTTTAAGCATGAAATTGAAATGAGAAAAATGTGCATAATAAGTATTTTTTTCAGCTGCTTATCTAATTATGCTTTCAACTTGAATGAACATTTTCCGATCTATATTAGTGAGCAACAGCAGCGAAAGCATTTTATGATTTTCTTCCAGGACGCAAATGAAGAAATTTTTTTATTCTTCTTTTCTCATCTTTTTTCCATTCGCTCTCCACAATTTTGCACGAAAAACCACAAACGTCAGCGATACCACAAATCCCATTACTTCCTCACTCACTCTTAAAATTTAAAACCACCATCGCAGTAATTTAAGTTTTGCATCGTTCTGTGGAAAATTTGTAGAGTCTGCTTAATTTTCTCTCGTGAATTAAACGGTCGAAGGCAACATTAATTTATACTTTTAAGGGGATGAAAATAAAAATTTATGATTACATTTTGTGTTGCGAACGCATTTAATTTAATCCAAAATGGCAAATGGAGTTTTATGCGAGTCGAGTTTAATTACAATGATTTACCGAAAGGGATTGCGAACATCTTGAGTAATTTAGTTTAAAAATTAACATTAATTTAAATCTTAAAATTAAGTTTACCGCCCTAGAGCATGTCCATTATCTTAAAAATCTCATCTCACTTCAATTAATTGTCCGTACCATTAATTTGCTTTCTTCTCTCTTGGCCTCCGAACAATAAACACTAATTTTACTCTATAAAATTACACGTGAAGGATAAACTAATTTGAAAATGAGTTCGTATACGCATAAGTGAAGCTGAAAGGAACTCACTCTAATTGATTAATGATGATTCAACAGAATATTATCAAGTCGAGATTGAGCTTAGAGCATGACACCCGTAAATCATTTAACTTCTCCCCCATCTTTATCGATAAAAGTTCACTCATGTGCGTAAAATGCAAAAAGTTGAAAATCTTTTTCAGAGAGCGATCGCTTTATGTCAAAATGTTTACTTTATTTTCGAGATGAAAAGAGATTTAGAAACCAAATTTCTCAGTAAATCTCGTGATGTTTAAATATTTGTTGATTCGCTTCTCGAGCTGAAGTGATGGTTGAGGCTGCTTTTAGCGAAAAGGTTACTATTGTTTTTCAACCTTTTTTTGATGAAACTGCCGTGGTCGTCTTCAGGTGGTAGGATTATACTTAGCAAATACCAAGGACTTAAATTGTTAAATAAAACTCAAAAGCTGTTGGCAAATTTAAACAAAAAGATTGATTTTCAAATATTTAAATAACTTTTGTTAAGAGTTTTAAGAAATTTATTTATTATGTCACTCAGAATTAACTAAATAAATAAAGCATGTGACCTATTTTACAAAACCACCCTTCTTTCGCAACCATTCTTGTTTGAACACCAACTGTGAGTGAAAAGTCAAGATTTCATTTCTTGATTTTGAGTGAAAGAGAGAGAGCGAGAGAAGGGAAAACAAGAAAAGGATTAAGACTCATTTACATTGTAAATATTACATGCTCAAAATTGAAAAGAGAAGTCGAAAACGAAAATCAGCATTAAATACAGTTTGAGTTTCTCGGTTTTTTTGCAGATGTCAGCGAATTGCGATGTTGGAATTAGATTTGAGGTTTTAGTAAGTTTATAGAAAAATTGTGAATTGTGCTGAGCAAATTCTTGTCTCCTGAGCATGAAATTGAGAAGTTTTGTAATAAAATTTTTTTGTACAGCTTCACTGAAGGTAAAGTTGAGAGTTCTCTGCAATTAATTTTTAGTTATGGAAAAAATTTGAATTTAAAAGGTTTCTGGGGAAAAAAATCCAGGATTCTTTTTCCTGGATACTCACATTTCCATATTAAAACAATTTGCAACGCCATTCATCCGTTTTTCTCTGCATTTCGCACTTTGAGTTTGCACACAAACACACACAAATGCAATGGATTACGGATGAGGGAGATGAAGGTAAATAAATCATGCTGTGGAAAAAACAAATATCGTTTCACATCCATATTTTCCGCGAATATCATGATCTACACACATTCTCGCGTGTCATGCCAAACGATTTTTAATACATCATCTCGCGAGCAATATTGAATGTAAGCGAACGAGCGAATTTGCAATGATAGCAATGAGAAAGATGGATCGGGAAAGTAAGAACAAGAAGAAGAAGTCGCTGAGCTCTGATAACAAAAGAACTTTTTTTCATCATCATCACACACAATTGATGACTTTGCTCTCGACTTTTTTTTATATTACTTTTGTTGTTGTTGTTGTTGTGCGCTTCAATGCCATTCACAAAAAAAAGTGATGCAAACAATATGGCATTGATTGCATGGAGGTATATAAAAGTTTTTCATCACAAAACTAACCTCGAAAAAAAAGAGAGAAGATCCAAGTTGCACTGCAAATTAGCGTAAACTGCACACAGCGGATAATAAATTTAAGTGCATGAGATAATCCAATTTACGACACCAGACTGAATGTGTCATACCAGCACAATTTGAGCATTTTAGCATTTATCAACATCCACTGCCTCCTTCTCACATTTTTCACACAACCTCTCTTTAATTACTTTAAGTCCACAATTAAAATTTTTGTAAATATTTCGCACTCGAGGAAATTTATTTTGTTTATTGATTTTTTCCTCACGCTCTTGACTGCTTGTATATACTGTTTCCAGCACTAAAAATTTTTCCTCTTTCTCGAGCACACAAACGGAGGAAAAATTTAATATTTTCTACCGCAAAATGCGCTTATCTACTGTCGGATTCGTTTTTAATCTCTTAAAAAATAATCTCGTCTTTTTTTATTATAAATTATATCTAATCAATCTCTCTTGCGTTTATAATTCACTCTTCGCGTGAGAATGTTTGAAGGGGCTCGTTTTTAAAAGCCAAGTACACTATCGCGACTCCGAATTCTTTTTTGTGCCTTCACGCAACAAATAACAACGGCAAACTGAATGAAAATGTAAAAATGCGAGAATAAAAAATGTTTTTATCGTAAATATGGTTTTTTTGCTGGCGCTTGTTGAGAGAGAAACATTTTCTCTCAGTGCGCATTGCGCATAAAATTCTTTCTCACTCGCTCTCTCAAAACATTCGCTTTGGTATCGATAGGGAAATTTGTTTTTTTTGTTCTTCTTGTTGAAAGCCAAAAGCATGGAAAAAGTTTCTTCGCTCCTTTTTTTTGTTCAGGATTGGCACATTAAAAGTTTTTTTTAAAAGGAAAATTTAATTATTATCGATAGTCGTGGATTAATGACTTTGGGTAATGTTTGCGAGCGGATTTAATGATGATTGATTTTGAAACTTCATTTCGATTCTTTCCGGACAACCCCAAAGCTAAATTGACAAATTATTACCATTTATTATGTGCGTCCGAATGTTGATTTTATTTGGAGCGAAAATGATTGATTAATTAGTTATTGTGCCAGTAATTAGGAACATCCAACTGAATATTTATTGAGCCATAACGTGTTTTTATATGTCGATAAATGAGCGAGTGTATAATTTCGAATAGAGCACACAATGTTGACTTTGGGTGGATTTTCTAATACAAATTTTTAAATAATTTATTTCGTCATAAAAACCTTAAAGACTTCCCTCCATTAAAGTCAAATATCCTTTTTGGAATTTACTGCACAACAAAAATGCATAATCTGCGTTTCCCCCTTTTCACATGCGAGTTACGACGGGAGATAAATTGAAACAGCATAGGATAAAAGTGCATGAGAGGGAGGCGGGCGAAAAAGTACATGTTGCTCCCTTCAACCCTCTCACTCTCTCGCAACAGTTTCGTTGCATTAATAATGACATTTTGATTGCAACTTGAAACGAGCAAAGAATGTTCGCTTTTAATGAATTAGTAAATGTACAAGAGAAGCGTCATCGTCGCATTGCATTGAAATTGCGCTTAACGCAAAAGCTTCTTTTATATAAAATTAATTGCGCTTTTTAGAAAAATTTCTACGTGACTTTTAATGAGGATGAGTCTCATGTAGGATTGTGACACATTTTAAAGTTTAAAACTTCCTGAAATTGAAACCAACTTTCTTCTCATGTCCTGTGTCCATTTCAACAAATAAAAAATATATAAATTGCATTTGCATGTCACAATATGTCAGGCATTTCATTGAACCCTCTGTTGTTCATAAAATATTCAAATAGATTTCTATACATGTAAATTACAGTCCAGCAACCATCACCTCAATAAACAGAAACTCTCTGAATGACATAAAATGAATTCAATATCTGTTGACCCATCGCATGATAGCGGTCAAAGTCACAAAATGACTAAAAATACTTTTAATTTTCCATCCCTTGACTCATAAACTTTTGCACTCATAAAAAGTTTAAATTCAAGAAACGATCTCATCTTACAGCTGTCCAATAAAAGCTCTTGAAAAATTTACAACCTCAAGAAGAACAAGCATATAAAAATCAGAACAGCAAACTTCCTCAATACAACAGACTTTGACAAAATTTCGCTCTAAAACCCTTTTTTTTTCATGAAAACTTCATTCGAGAAAAACTTTTCATCAAACATGAAGCCAATGAGATGTACTCAACGTGATTTCTACCATGACTTGATACTTTACACACACACACAACTTTTCATGATTTTCAATATAAAAGTTTTTGCACATCCAAGAAAGTCTTCTTCATCCTCTGGTGCCCTTTAAAAGTCATTTTAAGCCGATTTCGTAAAACCAAATTTTCAAGGGATGAAAAAATTCAAAATTTAATTTTTAAAATATTTTTTCTCTAAAAAATTTAATCTGTTGATGAAAAAATCTCAATCTCTTTACTCAAAATTTTAAAGACATCGAAAGCATGAAATCTGTCACCCAACAGACACATCACATATCTTTATATAAAAAAGCACATCAGCATAAAATTGAAGGCACATCAGATCGATAAACATTGTTTTTATGTATTTATGAGATTCTTCTCTAATGCAAACACAAAAAATTCTAATATCGAAATGTGTGTGTGTCCTCAAAAAGAGCTCGAAGAAAAAAAAATTAATAACCGAAAAACCTAAAAAAGCATTCTTTGACCTTCTCTGAATATGAGCCGAGTGTTGTGTACATTGCCACATACAAAACTTTTATTCGAGATTAAATAAAGATAAATATTGGATGTAGAGCACACACACAAAAAAAATCTAAACAATTTTCCATCTTTTATCAACAGCTGAAAATATCAATATTCGTCGCCTTCGACACGCTCAAAAAATGGCATACACACTCAAAAAGTGCTTTAATAAAAATAGTCACAGGAAAAAGTCGCCAACATGTGCGTGCTTTATGGCCATTAGATGACTTTTTTGTGTACCCATTACGAAGAGATTTCTGGTGTATTGATGATTGCGTGTGGAAAGAGAAAAAAAAGCTTTATTTATTGGACGCTGAAAGAAATTTAATAAAAATCGCCTTCGGACAGTGCGTGAAAATTTGTCAACGTGTGATAGGAAAATGTGAGAAGAATTTAATAAAAATAAATTTCTCGCGGAAGGCAATAAAGAAGATCATCAATTACCCGCCATGAGATGGAGAGAGTCTTTTTATTGGAAAAGTAATGGTGGATGAAAAGATAAATAAGCTGAGAGTTCTTAAGACGGTTGAAGTTGTTTCGGCTTTAAATTAATTTTGCGAAAAAAAGTTATGAAGAAAAATTTATTTTCAGTAAGCTAATTTTGAAATTAAACTCAGTAAATTAAAGTTAACTCTTTATTCAATTAATTAAATGAAGTTGAAAGTCATCAAAAGTACAAAAAGAAGTAAGTAATAAGCCATTGAGAATAGAATAGAACACTCGACTAATTGTTCGCATATGTTTTTATATAAATAATTTTTTTTCAAGTACATCAAAGTGAGAAAAGGAAGAAGAGTGAATGAAAGCGTTAACATCAAAAGCATAACTCTCGTCATGGCTCTAATTGAAGTTGAAAAAAGTCAGTAGACCTAGTAATGGAGCAATTTAACAATCTCTCGCCATCTGATGGAAAATTTTCTATGTCAATGGTAATTTCATGCAAATTGTCGTGTCGCATTCAGCAGAGAGTGATGCATCAGATTTGAAAAGTAAATGAAAATGGAGATATAATGGAATCATCAAGGTCGTTAGCAAAATCAGAGAAAAATGTGTGAGTGACGTGACATTGATGGACATAAAAATATTTTTAATTATTTTTAAATACACAAAATAATCTTGACCTAATTCATAAATATTTCCACTTTTATCTAACCTCATTTTTAGCACTCAACTCAATTAGAAAATCACGACATGTCAACCATGCCATCAGCAACTAAATGCATTTTCACACAAGGCTGTGGATACACACATGACAAGTATTATGATGATAGGTAAAGTAACATAGAAAATAAAGCAGATTTTAATTATTCGTGCATTACATAATGGAACGCTTCTGTGTGCTGCACACACAATATGTGACATTCTGTAACATGACAATGAATTGCGAAATATTTCAAGCTTGCTATTTAGCTTTCTGTTGTGATGGTAAAAAATTTTTATTGTCGAGTTTTGATGAGAAAATGAAATTGAGAGTTTAATATTTTAATTTTTTGTGGGTTCGAGTAATATGAAGAAATAATTTTATTAAAAATCTGGAAAGTTAATTTTTTTTATTAAAATATTTTCATGCAGAATTTTATGTTAAAAGCCTTTTCGACCTATCATAATCCAATTAATAACAAATTCCCGTGCAGTATGCCACAAAAGCCTATAAAAATTTAAATTTTCATGCCGCATTGCTGCCGTCGACTGCATCGTTCTGAGTGTTTGGGTTTGAAAATGAATTAAATTAATGCTTTTTAACAAATATATCATTTTTAATTCATTGTAATTAATGTACATACTCATAAAGCAGCTTTTAATGCCATTAAAATTGATAATTAAGTGAGAGTACTACAGATGTGTGTAAAAAAGGTATTTAGTTAATGAACAACCGCATAAATATTAAATATGCGAATTACTCAATTGGCGGAAAATAAAAACGCATAATGATTATTTTTTATATTTGATTGTTGGGAAATTAACGCTCTTTATTCTCATTAATTGCGTAATTTTTAAAGAGATTACATTTTTGTGTGGTTTTACATCAATTAACAACGTGAAGCTGAAAATATATTTTTGTATTTTTCCAATTGATTTATTGTCGGAGAAAATTGTTAATTTAGGAGATTTTTAACATCGAGAAGTGCTTTCGGTCTAAGAGTTTTTTTTAATTTTGCGATAGAAAGTTGAAATATAATTTTTCAGGGTTAAAGTTGAAATTATTTGGAGGTGGAAAATTTTTCAAACTCATGATGGCCATAAATTTCGACTCATAGTTCCGAAATTTTCAAATAACAGTATCATTTACTAATCAATTCCATCATGCCATTAACCCACATTACGTGAGTAAGCAAAAGAGAATAAATCATAAAATTTTCCACCCACCACATAATTTCCGAAAATTCCACAATAATATCATTTTCCTCTTATATATTTTTAAATTAAATTGTTTATGCATTTTTAAAGCAAGCGTATGGCAACAAAAAATTTAACTCCCTTGAATGCAATACAAAGAGTGAGGGAATTAAAGTTATGATGCAATAAAGCAATAAATATTCACAAATTTTCCTCTTCTTTTTCGGGGTTACATATAAAATATGCTAATTTTTGTTACTACAATTTTATAAACTTTTTTTATAAAGCGCATAGATATCATTCACATAAGCATGACTAGATTTTTCTTTTAGTCCATAGAGCACTAGAGAATATATTGTGTGTGTGTAATACTCATCGTATCATCTCTTTTGTTTCAATATGAGAATTATCCAATTTTCTACAAAAGTTGATCTTTTGTTGGAAAAAGTTTGCTGTAAGGTGGATTCGTAGGTTAGTGTTGGAACTTTAAATATGGAAGAGAGTTTTTGACAAAGTGGTTTTTGCTCAATTTGATAACTTTTCACATTGGTATTTTGGAATGATTTCGTAGAGCAACTGAATATGATTTTAAGGCATTTTAAACTAGAATTGCCAAATAGTTTAAATTATGACTAGATCCTAACCTACAAACCGACCCACAAAATTTCCTCATAAATTTTTACCAAAAATATTCTTCTCCTCCTCATAACTTAATTTAAGGTCGTAAGAGTTCATTTTGAGATTTTTAAAGCGGCATCCAGCAAGTGATCCCATGAGTGAGTCATCTCGATAAACAATTTCTCACAATGCTTGAGCTGTGGGCAGTCGTCCTCCGATTGGGCGATACTTATGGGGAAAACATCGTCCTAGATATTTTTGAAGTATGGGAAGGATAATTAAAAATTAATAATTCATAATGTCAGAATATAGGAGAGCGAGAGCGAGTGTGAGAGAGAAATCAATTACCATTTTTTGAAGCCACAGGCTCTCGAGCATTGAGAGGAATCTTTGCATTTCCGAATGGGTTGGGAAGAAAAGTACGAGATCGTCGAAATTCTCTCGAACCTCTTGACATGAAAATTCCTGTGTTGTTGAAAAAGGGAGAAAGAGAAATTGTTTTGCATATATTTAAAATAAACTCAATTAGATAGAAGAATTTACCAAAAGACACCACCAACTTTCTTCATCGCCAGGAATTTTAATGGAAATTAGTTCCTCAATGGAGGCACAGGTAAGAATTTCTATGCCGGAATTTTTGCCATATAAACTCGTCATGTTGGTATTACTTTGAGTCTCATCGAAATTCATCATCTTGGAATGTTTAGGCGTCGTTGCACTGCAGATAGTTGAATTTGAGCGGCAGCCACGACTTGAAGTGCTCGTCGAACGAATAGAACTCACTTCACTCGACGTATCTAAAATTGTAGAATTGCTCAACTTTCGAGTCATTCCGTTCGTTTCGTTTGCATCACTTGACTGCACACTAAAACTGCTGGGAATGAGAGTTGTTGCCTTTTGGTTATGTACTCGTCGTAGAGGCGATGAGAAATCCTCACGAAGCGTAATCAAATGATTTTCCGTCATTATCAATGTGCATCCGAGCAGTTTTGGCTTTTCGTTCATTTCAAATAGACGACTTGCCGCACTTACGACCGATTGTAACCATTCTGAACAAACATATTCATCCGGAGCTGCCAGCTGTAGTGAACCGGAACGCAATAAAATTTCAAAGCAATGTGGTCGAGTTGAATTTGTGCATCTGCGTGCTCCTTGGCATTCGTTCGGTAAACTTACGGCCCAACTTGGAATTTTTTGTGTAGCATCATTAAAAAGATAAAGTACACTGGCTTTCAGAAGGAAGTAAGCTGCTGACCATTTTTGTACAGCGCCAGCATGTGACAAATTACGATGCATAAAGAATCCTTGTAAGGTCGGTCCGAGCGGTGTTTCTTCCACTCCCAATAGACCCGCGGGAATATTAACAATCGAGTAGAATTTCCACATGTCAGATTTACCAACGGATGAATTATTGCAAACAAACGCCTGCAAAGGTGCAAAATGATCCAATGTCAATTGACCGACAGCAGGCAAGAAAAAACCGCCTCGTCGAGCACACATTTCGAGGCTCGTTATAAGCTTCTCGGCCGGATACGTCCCACAAGTGAGGATAACGTTCTGCATATCTCTCGCAGTATTACTAAGCAGAATCGTATTACCCATGGGACCCATTAGGATAACATCTAACTCCGCATATGGCAATACGAACTTATTACACAATTCATTATGTATCAATTCCGCAACATAAATAGTTTTGTCTGTCAGAAAAACCAGAACCGGGCACATAACGCCATCGTTCGAGTAGCCTGTGTAGAGCTTAAACGCTCTGATCATCATTTCATGCGGGTCTCGAAAGAGTTTTAAATTCTTTCGGTTAAAAAGGTCGATTCTTAACTCGCCTATGCCTAGATCGCAATTTAAATCGCCTCCGGAGCACACAGATGAACGCTTGCTCGAACAATTTAAATCCTCTCCCTCAAACTCCAAACTACTACATCCCATTTCTACTTCCATGTCAATTTCATCGTTGAGATTCCGGATAAATTCTTCATTCTTTGGCTTAACACCCTTCACATAGAGATCACCACTGAATAATTTCGCCTCATTCTTTAACTTTGATTGAAAGAAGCTATTTTTCTTTATAGTTGCCTCGAGGATTTTCTTTTGCGTCACATTCCGCAAAAATCGATTGATAAGAGATGTCTTGGAAGAGGTCGAGGTCGATGATAAGGTCATGATGGGTGGTGGTGGTAACTTTAGATAACTGTTGAAATTATTTTCCATGTCATTTTTCACATCTGAATAGTCGACAATGACGATGTCACTTTCAGTGTTTAAGGATTTCTCAGTAGAAACGGTTAAAATGTCCTCAAAATCATTGGCGAGATTAATGTTTGGTTTAAAATCTCTGTTGAAAAGATCTGGTGTCATTTTAGATTTACTGTTTTTCCTGGGTGAGGGTGAAGTGTATTTGCCTTTCGGTTTCTTCGCAACTGCACCAGTAGTTTTCGAGTAGCTTGGAGCTGAACTAATTTCCGATGAAATGATTGATGAATTTTTATCGCTCACATCGGATATAATTGATGATTCCATATCCTCTTTATTATCACTAAGAAGGTCATCGTCGGATTTAGTGCTTCCGGTAAAAGAGCTGAATAAGTTACTAATCTTTGATGAAAATAAACTGCTCTGGTTTAGTGGAGATAAAAGTGGCGATGAATAGTCGCACGTTGGTAGTTCAACAGTTCCAATATGCTCGAAAACTGTGCTTTCATTGTTAATGATATATTTATTTCGTGCGTTTGCACTCGCCATTTTCATCTCCTCATCAGCCTCTTCCTCTTCTACGGAACTATCAGTTTTCAGACTATTTTTACGGCTGTTGCTGTTACTTGGCGCATATAAATCTTCCTCGTTTGCACGCCTCAACTGTTCATCAACATTATGTACAAACTTTTTATTCTGATTTCCAAAACTTCCGTCTAAGCTTTTTGAGAATTTTTGTAGATTTTCAGTGGTCGGCATGAAAAGGCCAACTTTATTGAGAAATGAAAAATCTTTCGTTGGCGATTGTGGCGGTAATTCTTGAGCTTCGGGCGCTTCTTCTGATCCCTCTGGTACACCTCTTTCTGCCAATGAAATTCCTAATATGTCTTTTAGTGATCCAATTATGGCTTTGCCATTATCCTTAATGACACTTGAACTCAATTGATGGATATTGAACTTCTTCATGTTTGATTCGAATGAAATTGCCTGCCATTTCTCATTCTCTATCCGTTTACTTTTCTTTAAGCAGCTGCTCTTTGGTTTTTTCTCCTTATTCCATACTGATTTTCCGATATTTGGCTCAGAAAAATAGCAAGTTCCTTTTCCGATCTCGATTCCGCTCTGCGAGCTCTCAATACAATCGCAAGAGCTTGACTTTGATTGCTTATAACCGGTCGGCATCACTTGATTTGATTGAGGATCTGATTTATTGCTGCTATTGGAATTATTTTCTCCCGAACTCTCACTCGAGATACTTGATGAGCTGGAACATGTGCAGCGATAAAATCGTGGAGCATTCAGAGGCGTTGCATATTCGAAAATTCCCGTTTTATCAGTTTTTGTGTTGCCTTTATCATTTTCATCGGGAAGTTCTGTGTTTCCATAGTCGAGCACTTCAGAACATGCATTGCGATAGACATGATGTCCGGACGACGCTTGAACGTCTGCCAAGTTTTCTAACTCTGCATTGCTATACTCGGAGCTCCAAGAATATCGAGCATTTGGCTTTTTATTTCGTCCTCGATAAGTAATGAACCCATGTTCAATGTGAATGTTGTCAGTGCGGGTGCTATTAAGAATATCCTCATGAAATGACACTCTTTTTTTGGGAGCCGATTTAGTTTGCTTCTTAATTTTACGCCTATAAACTATTTCAGTATTTTCCGTATCGAATGTTGAATGAATGCTCGAAATCATGTCCGCGTCACATGTTGACGTCGTGAGATCGGGATGAGTAATTTTAGTTGAGGATTCATTATTATTTTCTAAATCACTTTTGGATAAAGTATTTTTGTTAATAGTCGAGGTTAAGAGATCTGGAAGGACTTCAGATTGCGTAACTGTGTTACTAATTTCAAAGTCCAAACCAGCGCTAGATATCATTGAGTCATTCAAGTCGTCGGAATCGATAAGGACCCCCGAGTCATCTTGTGTTGGCGAATCATCGTCATTAAGAGCAATAGTTTGTTTCAGATCTTTTTCTGTGGTTATTTCGAGGGAATCTTTAAGATTTTCAATATCTGAAAATTGTTAAGTAAGTTTTAATAAAATACAAAGGAAAATTTTCCCTTAATCTCACCCCCAATATTTGCAAATTCCTCATTTTCATAGTCACACATTTTTAATTGGTAATTTTATTGTGCGAGTACAACTACACACAAAATAATACTTTTTGGCCTATTTTAAGGTCTAATTAGAATTTAATTAAAGGAATTTTACATTTTTTCAACTTCTTCTATATATTTTTTTTTGCTGTGTGAAAATCAATATATTGCGAGCTAGTTTTGAAAAACTTCATCCGTTATTTTTAGTACAGAACTTTTTATTGATTGAAAATTGCGATAACAAATTATGAAATTAAAACAAAACTAGAGATTGACAGCTTAAACAAATAATCAATTATGATATTTTAAATAATTATCAATCAATTAAAAAGTGACTGAGTAACCAAAGTTAAACATAACTCTACTAAAAATAAATTTTGATTCACTCTTAATTTTCACAAAATTTCTTAGAACAAAATCTATTCATGCAATTTATTAATAGACAAAAAATTTTTTGTTTAAATTTTACCCCCAAAAATAAATTTTATTATCTGAGATTCCACATTAAGACCTTTATGTATAACATTAAAATATATCATGAGATGAAGGCAATTTCCATTCTTAACTAATTTAATTATAAAATTATTTTGTGTTCATTTCTTTGGCCAAATTTTCTAAATTCGGATAAAGACTGACAGTACCGGTGAAGTAATCTTTGTTGAGATACGCTTTAGGTTTAAATTCATCAGCACTTAAAATTCCTTTTCCGGCACTCTTTGCAGTTGACTTTACGAGTCCCTTTGGAGTGAGAATGTTGAAACTTTTGTTTACGGCAATGAGATTGCCGACAGTGTCAAAGGTTGAATTTGCAGTGTTGCCATACGTTTCTCCATATTTGTGTCTAACGATCTTGACTGAGTTGTCAGCAATGTTGCGCCCTAAGAAAATGAAAAATTTTAATCTCAGGTTCAAGTTTTGCATTGAAAAAAAATTAAATTAATTTTTAAGAACTTTTAATAATTTACCTAAAATGCTTGCACTTGTCTCTAAGCCACTATAAATTGTGGAAATTGCCTCTGCGGTGCCAGATGCAATTTTAAGTGTTTCGACCATTGTATTTTCCGCTCTTGATTCATCAAGGCCAGTTGTGTATATAAGAAATTTTGAGCCTTGCCTTTGCACATGCGGTGCTAAGAATTTTCCAAAATTATTCATAGCACCTCCAACTTTTTCAGCCAAAAAAGAGGTGCCTTGAGCGGCATAACCACTCAATGATTTAGCGACCGTAACAGATGTTTGAATTTTATCAGAAATGGGTGGCTGATGTTCAACTGATTGCACGCGTGATAGAATATAAGGAGTTGAGTAATCGATCAATGATCCTGTTGCTTGAGCTGTCTTAACCAATCCCGATGAAATCCAATAAGCACTGTTAACGATCCCAGCAGATACTTTATCTGCCGCTGATCTCTTAACTCGATCATTTTCCTCTTCTAATTTCGTAAAATCACCAAATTCAATTTCACCATTTTCCTTAACTATGCCTTTGAGTATTGAAACGAGTATGTCAAGCACAAGATCATCATAATCAGATGGAACAATCATTCCAATAGCAGAGCCATCATTCGATTGTAAGTCAGGCATGACAAAAGCATTGAAATGTGTGCGGAAGAGTGGAGAAACTCCAGGAATGAGTGGATAAATGAATGACGGATCTACATCCTCTTGAGGAAGATCAGTGCTCGTTGAAGACTCAGATAAATTTTCGTCCACTTCCTTTCCAACTTCAATGGAAGTTTCCGATGTTTTAATGAGTTGAAGGAAAAGTGTCTCATCGAGATTTTTTTCAAAGTCACTTCCAAGACGAATTATACGCAGAACAAAGTCCAAAATGTTGCTAACAACTTCACCATTCGATTCGATGTAATAAAGCTTTACATTATCACAGCAGAAAAGAATTTCAATGATGTTGTTCGTGCTTGAATTGTCACGCTTTAATTTTCCAAGATTTTTAAGGACATCTTCGAGCTCATTGTATGTCCGTGTTCTTAGCTTCATTCCTTCAGTTGAGTTAGTTGACTTTTTAGTGTCTTGATATAAAAGCGTGCCCATCCTCAGTAAAATTTCCGATCTTTGCATTTTGAAATTGTAAATAATTTTTTTAAGATCTTTAATTTTTTGAATCACATCTTCACTAAGATTTTCATCGGCTGGAAAAGATATGGGCATCAGCATCGTCTTATCAATTAATTCAATCGAGTCTTTGTATGACTTTAGTGCCTGTTTAGTGATAAGAAAAAATTAATAATTTTTGATCAAGATCAAGAGATTTAAATTTAAGTGATGAAACATAGATTATGCTGAATTACTTACCATTTCATCATTAATTGTCTCCTGTTCAATGCCCAAATTTAATCTCGTTTTAAATTCGTCATAAATATTGTGAAATTGTCGATAAGTTTCCTCAAATTCCTCTAAAGAGCACATCTTGATATCTTGATGAGTTCAACAACTCGAATATAAAGAATGACACGATTTTTGGCTTCTTAAATCATTTAAATAAATAAAAAAGTTTTCTGTGAAAAATTCGAGAACAAAAATAATATTGTGTACTAAAAACTGAAACATTACAAATGTCTACTATGAAAATTTTATGCTGGATGTTTTGACAACATTAATTTTTATTTTCCGCAGAAGTTTCAAATACATGGCTAGGAGGGATTTCTATGATTTATTTTACATTTTCCACTAGTTTAAGAATTCCATCAGATGAGACATTAGTGAGTGGAACCGATGTTTCCTTGCCCATTTCTAAAAAAATATCATTAAATATTTTTTGCAATTTTTAATCATCAAATTACTCACCAAATCTCGTCCATAAACGTGGTTGAACTCCACTGCACTCACGAATTAGAATCGGCAACTTTGGATTATTCTTTTTAATCGCCACATAATGATTTGCAATGAAGTCTCTAAATTTTTTGGAAAATAAACAAATTAAAAAGTTGCATAATAAATTCACCGCACTACTAACCGAGCTCCCTGCGATTCTGGACTCGTTTGACAAAGATGAACTCGCAGTTCCTTGACTTGTGGGCCAAATTTGATGTTTCTAAGTAAAGATAAACGCATTTTAATGCTCGCGAAAAATTTCTCTTTGAGAATTGAAAAAACTTCGATTGACGAATAATTTGAATTGTTAAAAGACGTTAGAAAATAAATAACTATGCTTATGCATACTTATGCTTATTACAATTTTATCCTGGAAAATAAAAGAAAAACATTTTATTAAATTTAGATTTCATTAGATATAGAATTTATTTAAGATTTTTTTCTCAATATAATTTTAAATCAGTGTTGTGTCTGTTGCTTTATTTTTAGAAAAAAGAGAAACCCAAAATTACTTTATGTTACTCATAATATTTTTTTTATGTTCCTTTAGATTCATTACAACACTGCGCCCTTTCACACGGTTACTATATACGCAGGAGTTTTTTATATCTAAATACTAAAGTCATTCTTTTACATTAATTGCTCCTTAAAGACATTACAAACAAGCAGACGCGATAGTTAAAAATTTATTTTAGTGAAAATTATGGTAAATTCAAGATTTAAGAGTATAAAAAATCCATTGCGACCATATGATGGTGTATCGAGGGTGTCCTCAGGGAAGAAAAAAATTCATCTATATCAGACTAAAGAAATCAAGAGTAAATTTGTTAATTAATACATCAGTTTATGAGTGGTGGAATAGATACAGAAGAAAAGGTGATGGTGGCTTGTTACACGATGAATTCTTGAGTTTAAAACACTTTCTCCACATTTTACATTTAGTTAGAAGTTTATTAAATATTCAACGCGAATTTTCTTCTCAAAATTTTTTCTCTCATTTTATGGTGGATGAAATTGAAGCACAGTTGAACACTAAACAATATTTTATTTTTTTTTCTTCCTCATTTTTTGTCACTTTTTTCAATTTTTTTGTTCACAGTTTTTTTAGGATTTTTTTCTTGCACTTAATTATTATATTTTTTTAAAGTTTCTGTAAAACATCAAATGTTCATTTTTTAGTGTCTAAGAATTAATTTTTTTAACTTTTTTCATCCTCATTCTTTATAAATGTTTATAGATAGTGCAAAAAAGTTCACCTTGGTTGTTTTCTTGTGATATTTTAAAAAATTTTGGGCCACTTCAAAACTAGCGTTTAATGTCATCTCTCCATTCTTGTAATATATTTTTTATGTATTATTTATTACTATAAAATTATTACGATCATAAAAGTGTTTCATCCTTTTTAATATTAAGATATATGTTGCGTGTATAATTAGAAGGTGTTTTCTCATTATAAAGAAGTTTTTTTAAATTTTTTTCTTCACTTTTCACTTTCATGCACTTAATCGTCGCGATTCATTGGTGGACGAAAGCTGCTGCCACCACGGCCACGCGAGTTTCCGCCGCGATCCTAAAAAAGCAATTGAATCTTTTATATATGAAGATAATTTAAAAAAAGTTTAGACTCACCGAACGATAGCCGCCACGATCGCCATTACTTCCACCACGATTCCCAAAATCATCATTGTTTGCTCGATAAAAACCCCCGCCGGATTGTGAATCTCCGCTTCCGTTACGAAAATCGTTACGTTTGTTATATCCGCCGCGTCCATTGCCATTGTTGAATGACGGCTTGAAATCATTGTAGCCTAAACAAAAGACTGGTCAGCAAAAATTAGATTGAACAATTTTTTATCTCACCAGAACCATATTTATTGAAACCTCCTCCATTGTTGAATCCTCGATCGTTATTATATCCACCGCCATTGGAGTAATCTCCACGTTCACCTCGGTCACCGCCTCGATCATATCCGCCGCCACGGCCATTATCGTATTGTTGCTGACGATTTGCATTTTCACGGTTATGCGATGAATGGCTACTCGCCGGTATAGTCATCGGACGATATGAGTCATGGGATTCGTGCTTGCGTGAGTCCTCCTCTTCTTGTCGCTTCTCATAATGCGTAAAGTCATCGAAAATTGAAGTCGTGTGTTTATAAGCATGAACAATCTTCATAATCTGAATGCCGTGACCGTTGGGAACTTCTTGAGTGTCGCGCGAATTTGTAACCGGCTTATTTTCATTGTTCTCCAAACGAATGTGACGCAATTGAGTGTTCGGAACGTCTTTAACGTAAATCCATTTGACACGGAAAGATCCCTTCCACTTATCTTGCGACCAAACATTCGAGTTTGAGCTGTAGTCGACTGGCGTAATCATTTGCGCAACGCCACAAAAGTGTCCGGAACTGTTTACTGAAAAGAAAAGATAGATAACGCCGTTTTCTTTTTCACGCTCGCGGAATGCTTGATCCAAGCGCTTATTTCCATGCTCGGTTGAGCACCAAATTTCGTATTTGATGCTGCGATGAATATCGTCTTCCGAATACGATTTAATGACGAAGAATCTAGAGCGAAATGAGATAAGTTAATGATTTTAGCATTAAAATAATTATTTTTTTACCTAGCACGCTCAACTTGCGACAAGTCTAATTCCTCTGGATTATAACGATTCTTGTTTCTCAATTGTTCTAGGACATTTTCATCGGTCTGCTTGTCAACAGCTGCTGCTTAAAATTTAAAATTAATTTTTTTATTATAAATATATTAAAAAACCAATTACCTGCAGCAGCGGGTGGTGCTGAAGGTGGCGATTGAATCGGTGGAGGTGCTTGACGGTGATAATTCGGCTGCTCTTGCATATTGTTGCGCTCGCGTGGCGGTGGAGGCATTGAGCGATGATGTTGTTGTTCCACCGACGATTGACCTACAACATTATTTTCGTTTAATTCAAATGAGCTCAATGATATGAGGTGAACTAAATTACCTTGCGATGCTGGAGCAGTCGGCATTTGATGTGGATGCTGATGATAGGGCTTATATGAGTTTGAGTTGTCATTGTAGTTTGAATTATATGGACCGGAATTACTATTTTGATTATATGAACCACGATGATAGTTATTTTGATTACTGTTGTTGTTGTTGTTGTTGCTGCTGTTGCTGCTATACTGATTATAGCCACCACTGCCGCTGCGTGGATGATGATTCGAAGCTTGTTGCTGCTGCTGTTGCGGCGGAGCTTGTTGATTTGAATTTCCTTGTGGTTGCGGTTGTTGTTGCGCTGTCGCGTTATTTTGAGAGACGGCCTGACTCGGTGTTGGCCATGCTGTCTGTTGTCCGTTTGAATTATTTTGCTTCTCAATCGATGACAAATCGACGGGTGGTGCCGTGATAACGGGAGGCGATGGCGGTACTAACGGGCCATTTTTCGGTGCATCCCATGCGTCGTTTAATTCCAATGAATGTTTACCCGGTATGATTGGGGGTGGTGGCATACCAGGCCCCTTCTTCTTGCTTGTAGTACTTGTCGTGCTCACTTGCGGCTTTGCCGGTTGACTCGCAATCGATGCCCAAGTCAATTTCTTCGGTCCACTTGAGGCTTGCTGCTGCTGTTGTTGCTCACTACCGCCGCCCGAAGATTTCGACGAATCCAATCGCAAGTTTTGCATACGTTGCTCAAATTTACCTCCATCATTGTGCTGCTGATAATCACCTCCTCGATTATTTGAATGTTGATAATAATCATAAGACTTTCTCACATTTTGACCTCCCCATGAATTATCATTGTATCCTAGAAGAAGAAGAAGAAAAATTATTATTTATCAGTTCATTGCACTCTAAATAGTTTTTTTTCAAGTGGGCGCGAGAAATAAAATTTTTATCTCCATACAAATTCAGAGAAAATCGCGTCATAGAAATTTTTTCTCGCGCTGACTTGTTGATTGAAATATTTAAACTCAAAGTCCAATACAAAGTGTATTTTTAAAGGTATATTCACTTCGTCGTAATCAAAAAGAATTTATTATGTGCCAAAAAGGGAGAAAATTGACACCATTAATAATAGCTCAAGAATGTTCATATATAAAAATACTTGAATCGCAAAGAAGATAGAAGCGTGTGCTGCCTCAAAAAATCGAATATTAATGAGGTCAGTTGATTTTGTCGCGTAAACAAAAAAGAATCGAGAATAAAAATAAATTTGTTGGAATTGACATTGAAAGGAAATGTAGTAGTACTGACTAATTAGACTTTGAGGTCTTATCAGATATTTTGCTGACATAAAATATCCAGTTCAACCAACAAAGAAGATTAGAAAATAATTAAGAAGTCTGAGTATTATAAAATATATATATATATATATATAATAAATGCATCATTAAGCACAAAGCGATAAAGTCAATGTCATAACTCTAACACAAACGCTATCGAGTACACTAAACTCTCCGCTTGAACGACAGATATGAACAAAGTAAATTTTTCATCGCCGAGTCTGCAGAAATGAGAGTGTTCTCGAAACGCATAAGGAAATGAAGCATCAAAGAAAAGATGAAAAGTGAATGAAGATCTCAACTTTCATAAAATTGATTCACAGTTACATTTTCTCACATTTTTTTATTGGATGAGTGTGTAAATCATTTTTAATTGAAAAACTCTTTTTTTTGCATTGTTAAAGCGAGAGAACTGAGTCGGGCGGAGGGAAACAAAAAAAGAGAACTGCGGAGGAAACACAAAGAAGAAAATTCTTCGCGAGTTAACTGTAAAAAGTTTTTATTTTTTCTTCTGTGAACCCTCAATGACTAAGACACTCGAGTTACACTCTTGTTATCATCATCATTGCTATTTCTCTTTTAAATTTTCATTCTTTCTTTCTTTCATTTCGTTATGGCCGAATCTGACGAACAGAACGAACTAAAAAGTCCATTAATGCACTCACCTTGTTGATTTCCTTTATTATTCATTCGCTAAAAAATGTTAAAATGCACAAAATTAGAATTTTAAGGCTGGAAATTTAATTTAATTAAGCGGAAATAAACCTCAGCAAACATTAAGCCACTCTTCCACTGAATTTTCTTTCTCTTTCGGATTTTCTAGTACACTCTTTTTTTTGGGGATATTTTTGCAAGTTTCTCTCTCACTTCTTCACTTTAAGTGTCTTTATTATCGTGAATTATAGTCTTATGCACTGCTTTATAGTCTCTATGATTCTTTTACGGCCTTTTTTCACTCCAATTGAGGATTTTTTTCAACCTTTCACTCACACAAGAAATGAAAATGGGATTTTTAAAGCGTTTAGATTATCGAAAAAGTTCGAGTTCGAAAATATTTTTTAAGGGGAATGTCGCTGTAATTTTTTTCGTTCAGTCGAGTTTGTTTACAAATTCTTTTCACACGAGTTTAAATTTAATTTTAATTAAATCATGTCAAAACGACCCGAACATCAAGCACCGCCAGAAATTTTCTACAATGAAGATGAGGCGAGGAAATATACACAGAAGTAAGTTGAAATTATTGTGGATATCAATAGAAAATAATTAAATACATTTTAGCACTCGAATTATGGAAATTCAAGAGGAAATGTCACAGCGAGCTTATGAGCTTCTTATGTTGGCCGAGGATGAGCCTTGTTTGATTCTCGATATTGGTTGTGGCAGTGGATTAAGCGGAAATGTGCTCGAAGAGAATGGTCATTGTTGGATTGGCGTTGACATATCGCAATCTATGCTGGATGTTGCTAAAGATCGTGAGGTCGAGGGTGATTTGATATTGAGTGACATGGGTGAAGGAATGCCATTTAAAGCTGGCACTTTTGATGGTGCGATTTCAATTTCTGCACTTCAGTGGCTCTGCAATGCCGACAAGAGTCATCATAAGCCACAGAAAAGGCTCTATCAGTTCTTCACCACTTTGTATGCGTGCTTGGTGAGTTTTATTTTTATTATAAGTGATTAGTTAGTAATTTGTATTTTAGACAAGAGATGCGCGAGTCGCTCTTCAGTTCTATCCAGAAAATGCACAACAAATCGACATGATAACCAGTCAAGCTCTTCGTGCTGGTTTCTATGGCGGGGTCGTTGTCGATTTTCCAAACTCCACAAAGGCTAAGAAATACTTTCTTGTGCTCATGACTGGCGGTCAACAGCAAATGCCGACAGCTCTAGGAACAAATGCGGATGATAATCAAATTCCTTATTCAAGAAAGCGCGAACTCACAAGAGATATTCGTGGTAAAAATCCAAAGAAATCAAAAGAATGGATTATGGCAAAGAAAGATAAGCGACGACAGAAGGGTGTGGATGTTAGAGAAGACTCAAAGTACACCGGAAGAAAGAGAAGCGGAAGATTTTAAGAAATTTAAAATTTATTAAATTTGAATTAATAAAAAGCGTTAAATTTAAAGTCAGTAAACCATTTTTAATTTTCCGTCAGGGTTGTGTTGATAAACCCTTGAAAAAACTGAAAATTGTATAATAGTTTGTTGATTTTTAATTTTTCTCTGTGATATCAATCGATTTAGACGCATAAATCAAACGGAATTTTAATTAACGTATTGTGTTTAGTGAAAACAGCATAAAATAGAACTAAATTGTCATGTTTCGACTGAAAAATGAAACATTTTATTTTTTGAGCACCAAAATTTTTAAGCAAAATTTTTCTAAAACTTCTAAAAATCTTTATGATGTGCTTAACATCACGCCGAAAGCAACGCAAGTATGTCAATTACGATAGTTATTTATTCAAAATAAGAAAAAACTTATTTTAAAAAAAAATCACAAAAAAAATTAAAATTCTGACATAGTTTAAATTTATTTTCAGCAAGACATTAAAACTAGTTACTACAAGCTTTCAAAACTTTACCATCCGGATGTTAATAAGGACAACGCGGATGCTGCCGAGAATTTTAGATTAATAACGGAAGCGTATGAGGTGCTAGGGAATTATAGACTACGAAAATTATACGATCGAGGAATAATTCATACTGCTGGCAAACATTATTCACATCATGCATCTTCAGAAAAGAAGACAGAAGCATACGATGATACTGCCGATCACGAGCACGATGATCCTACGACAAAATTCTACAAGTCTCGACTCAGACGACAAAATGCACCGACGGGTCATAAAATCTATGATTTTGACGAGTGGACGTCACAGCACTACTCAAATACCTTTGCCAGTGCAAAGAAGGGTAGAGAACGATATGATTTTAAAATGAATCGAAATAGCGCCGATCAGGAGAATAAAGTAGCTTCAAATTTATCGTTGATTTTTATCGGTGCTGTGGGGGTTTTTATTTTTCTCGCAGAACTATCAAGACAGAGCAATTTAGATTTGATCAGGATTAACAAAGCGAAGCAAAAAGAGGCAATGGAGTTAATTCGAAAAGAAAAGATTAGCGAGAGAAGAAATGAGTAAAAATGTCTTATTTCATATATAGTTCAATTATATCTTTTAACATGTGTAAATAATTTGTTGTATTTCTTTAAATTTTTATTTCTCGCTTAATTAAAATTTAAAAGAAAAAAAATCGAAAGAGAGAATTAAAAAATTGTATTTTGAACATAAAATAGTGAAAAGCTTTTTTTTTAATATGGTGGTCGCATAGGTGAGGGCATCATAGGCATTGGAAATGAGGGTTGTGAAGGATACGGCATTCCGCCACCATAGAAATTACTTGTCGGATACGCTGATGGATTGTTGTTGACACCCTGATGAGCACCTTGTCGAAGCAGCTCTTGCATCTTTTCCGCTTTCAACTTCCTTAGATGCATTTCCATGCGGGATGATTTGAAAGTTTCCAAAAACTCATCTGTCATTATGTTATTGTCGAAGAACTGATTGGCAATCGCTTCGCTTTTCTCTTCGGACTCAGCTGCGGCTGCCAGCACTCGAGCCAAAACTGACTCTGCATCTGTGCTACTTGATTTTGATTCTACAAAATAAAATAAAAAGATTGTTTATCATGCGTAGATAGCGTCAATTGATGACTCACTTAATGTCGAGAGTTTAATTGAAATTTGTTCGCTTATATTCTTAAATTCTTGTGAAAGATCGTTAATTCTTGATCGCATCTCGATGAGTTTTGGTTCCTGATCTAAATTACTTTCGGCGAGCGTTCTATTTTCCGTTATAATCACATCCTTTTCATTTTCTAATGGTTTTAACTGGAATTTAATAATTTTTAAATTTTAGGAAAAATCGTAATAATTTGTATTACAAAGAAATCTCACAATTTCATCTATTTTTTCATCGAATTTATCGTCATCATCAAAGATTTCTCGAAGCTGTTCGGATGACATGAAATTCAGTTGTGCCGTTGCCGTATTTAGAAATGGTTGATGCATTTTGTATGCTTTGTGAAAATTAAAATTAATTTAAACTTTTTTCTTCTTTGCTATTCAATGATGTCTTCACTCGAAATCGAGTTTGAGTGAAATTAGAATTCAAATTTTTTCTGGCCGTTGAAAAATAAAATTTCAAAATTTTACAGCGATCGAAAAAAACTGAAATAAAACTTAATAATCCAAACATGCCAGGTTTTCCATTCATTAAAAATAATCAAAAAATAAAAATTAATATAAATAGAAAATAACTTTCAACCCAACAAAAAATTTATTGCATACAAAATATATTTTTCACACGTCCAATTACAAACAAAAAAATTTAATTTAATCAATTGATATTGCTTTCAAGTTTCTTTCGTTTCCACGAATAATTTCATCCTCGACAACTTTCGTCTTATCGCTTGAATCATAAAATCCATTAGCTTGTTTTTCTTCGGCTAGAAAGTAAGTTCTAAGTTTGATCATCTCTTCACAGTGACGCTTATGCAGCGTTTCAACTGACTCGCAATCGCCTCCAAAATCTTTTGGTAATGACGACCGGGGTATGCATTCTTTGTAGAATTTTTCCATGTCAATGTTTGAGGGATGTAAATAGAGCTGGAATTAAAGTCAGTTAGGGTCAATTATCTCGATGAGGTTATTAAAAATAATTTAAATTACATTCTTCAAAATATCCGCCTTGACAAAGGGCTTAATAAGTCCCATGATTTTGTCCATGAATGGCACAACGTTCATTACATGAACTGCTCTGAGTTTTCCAGGCACGCACTCTTGAACGTAGTGGAAAAATTTCCTGATTGACGATAAATTAACTCTCAAAAGATGCATCAAACCAACGCTTTTCATGTCAAAGAGAAAAATTGCACCATCTCTTGGTCCATTTTCTCTCAAGCACATGTCAATTGTCATAAAGAATGTTTTGATTGCCTCATCAAAGACATAATCGGAAGCTCGCGAGCTTGAGAGACGATGAAAAATCACGATGTCGCCTGTCGGTGTGTTTGGTAAAAAGAAATAGTCTTGATGACTAATACATTGCTGAATTTTTGGATCTTCTGGGTCTCGATTTTTAAATTGCTCTTTGTTCTTGCGACGTGTCTCGTAATAATTGCTGCAAACTTTCGCACATTCATCTAAATGACCACATGCGTCGAGGAAAAGAAGAAGCTAGAAAATTATTTTTAATTACAAATCTTCAATTTTTAAAATTTTAGATAATTGTCACTCACTTGTTTATCAGTGATTGCCTTTGGTATGTGTGAAATTTTGCTAACTATCTTTCTCAGTGAATCAATGTCCGATTGCTTATGTTTTTGTCTCTTAAGCGCCTCTAGGTAATCATAATTTAGATCATAATCCATCTTTGAACAGCAGTAAATTAATCGGCACGGGCTTTAATTCAAAAATAGTAGGCTTTAAATTAATACTTCACCCTCACTAAAAAATTTTGCGTCTAAATAATTTCATAAATAAAAAATCTTGCGAGAAATGCAATGAAAATGTGGAAGTGATTTTACTTTTTAAACACTTTGCACTCGACTATAATTTTAATTCTCATTGAGGAAAAATTGTTTGAGCTTGATTTATGACAATCTGCAGTTTATCTATTGACATCTATTAATTATTAAGGAAGAAATTATACACGAGGTAATTTCTCAAGTTAAATCATCATAATTTAAGGTTCACTGAACATTTTCATCCTGTCGTTACTCAGATCAAATTTCGTTTAAAATTATTCAATAATTTGTGGAAATTAGACACTAAAAAAATGCAAATTTTAATAAATTTCCCGTTTTAACAATTAAACAAAATTAAAAGCTTTTATATATTTAATTTAATTAATCTCTAACCTTTTTTAATTAAAAAACTGTTGACCTCATCAACTTCACTTGAGACACGAAATTTAATTTTTTTACGCAGTAAAAGTTGTTTAATATCCAAAAATCGTTACTTTGCATCATGATCTTTTTTCCCACATCACACCCGAATATACTTTTTTTGACAGACCTGTTTAAGATTTGTCTAACAATTAAACTTTTTCTTTTTAAAAATGTACGAAAGACACAAATTAAAAAAGTGTCTTAACGAGATACACCGGTATGATGATGTATGATGCAACGCGCTAACTGTTTGATACGATTGACATACATTTATTATTTGTAAACACCCCATGTGCATTGTGAGGAAGAAAGAAGAAAAGCAAATGAGAAGAAAATAAAAGTTGCTTGAGATGATATTGAACTTTTAAAAGAAGAAAACGAGAGTAACTTCGATGCTAGACGAGATGACGAATAAAGCTAAAATATTTAAACACTTTGGTTGCGTGTGTAAATAGCAATTTAGGTAATTTTAAGCATGTGATGATTGGTTACATTGACAAAACTTTGAGCGACTATTAAAATTTTTATTTTATATTCATTCAGCTTTTTAAATTTAATTTGAAAATTTTAGTATTTTTAAAAAAGCTCAAAAATCGTCTTTTATTTGATCCCAACTTAAACAGACTAAAATTGTCACTATACGAAACATTTCGGCCTCGTACCATAAAATAAGAATCAACCATATAAATATTTCTTCTATGTACATATTAGCTAGATCAGTGGATAAATAAAGCAAAGAGTAATGTCAAGCTCAAATGCAATCCGAGCATTAAACTTGAAAACTACGAATCGTGAAAAACTGAAAATGCGAATCTTGCGCGGCGGCTCGAGAATTTATTCGCGATGTGCATTTGAAAATGTTTATCCACATTACCAGATATTAAAATATGTACATACGATATATGTTTGCATTGACCCATAAATAATTACTTGAATTATTTTCGTTTGTATTATTCTTGAACTGTAACACAAAATATTTAATTGCGGGTGAAATTTAAAAAATTTATACATTTTCTAATTGAGTACTGAATTTTTAACAGTCTGCTCTTTATTTGATATTTGAATTGTAAAACATTCTCGGCGAACATTCTGAGTTGCTGACCTTACAAAGTACAAGCAAATTTTTGTGAAATTTTGTGCAATATTAGTGCTTCGTTTTTATCAATGACAATCATGTTCTCAAATGAAATTAAATTTGAAGACCTTTATATATGTTTTTAATTTTGCAATATTTATTGTCTTAAAAAGTTCTTTGAAGGTTTTTAAGTGCGCAATAGGTACAAGCGTATTTCTTAAAACTCATCAAACAAAAATTTATAAGCACGCAATCGAAACTGACATTTCATCTAAAATTCTTGAACCCCATTTATGATCCGAATAAAGTGAGGTTGAATATTTAAACTGAATGTTTGTACTTTGAAAATTAGAAAATTATAATTTTGTCAACCATTTGCAATCAACAGACAGTCAAGCCAAAATAGTTATCGAAAACAACCAAATAACCATAATAAATAATTATTTTAAGAAAACCTTTCTTGTAGTGAAATTTTTACAATTTAATGTCTTTCACTTCGATTGATAAATTGCACAACACTTAAACTTCATCTTTATGGAAATTCCTGCATAGCGTCAGATTCTTAATAAATATCATAATGCATGCTTGATTGTGATATTCATCTCAAGATTTATTTCTTTCAATTCAAAGAGAAATTTAAAATTTCAAGGACTTTGGAGGTTCATCCAACAACTTATTTTATAATAAAGTTAAAAGAATAAAAAAGGCGGACTGATGCATCGTGGTGTTAATTGCACAAGAATATTTTTCCGACGCTTAAATTTCAAGGTTTACAACATTTAGAATTTAGCATGTAAAAATAATTTGCGAAATAATTTTTAAATTAATTTTTTTAACTCAAAAATCTCAAATTTTATTTTTCTAAAATCTAAATCAACCAAAAAAAACCAAAATCTCTTAATCATTTTCAACTGTCCAATTAAGTTTTTCTCTGAACTAAAAATGACACTTGTTTTAGGTAATTTCTTTGTTTAAGTAATTTATGCGTTTAGCGTAATTTTTTGCCAAAGTTAAAAAATGAAGAAATATTTTGATATAAAACTTTATATTTAATTAATTCGCTAGAATTTGTCAAGAATTTCATTCAGAGATTTTTCTCGCGTGACAACTAAAATTTATTACTATCGAGTGCAAAATTTTTTTTATTTACATGCAAAAATGTTCTATTTTTAATTACACTTTTAGAATAATACCGTCAAGTACGTTTGAAATAATTTTTGTTCAGGTTGATCCGCTTCTCGCGACAGATACTCCACTACTGAATAATATTTTTTGTGTGTCTCTCTTCTCACTCCTTCGTTATTATCGCGCGACGAGTTTAACATCGGCGTAACGCGAGTACGTTCAATTTCAAGTTCAAGTTTGAAATTATAACACATTGCGCGATTTACGTTGACTTGACTTGTGAATTCTTGATATGCGAGAGAAGTTAATTAGTGGTGTAATATTGTCAATCACTTTGAGAATATTTATCAAGTACATAAGTTGCACTTGAAAGGAGTTTAAGGAAATTTAACATTAAATTTTAGCACCGGACAGCATGGCGAAAAAACGTTATTTTCTATGATCACAAACTTGATATTTTTTAAAACTTTTCAAAAGCTTAAAACCCCACAAAAGTTTAGTGCTGTGGTTTTAAATATTTTTTATATTCAATCACTTGTTCCTGATCCACTTGAAAGTAGTCGTTTAATTTTTGAAGTTCAATCAAATTTCTTTTGTTCATGGCGTCTATCGAGTCCACTGGATTGTCATAAAAATCAGAAAAATTTATGTCGCCTGAGTGAAGACGTAACTGAAAAATTGAGAGTGAAAATTATAATATTTGTAATTAAATTAAATTTTGCACATTCAATGAATCCATTAATGCTTCAAATTAATTTCACACTCACTAATTCTTTCATTTCTCTCCTTCCAAATGGCCTTATGAGTTGCAGCAGCAAATTAATGATCGATAGACAATTGAAAAAGTGAATTTCGTGAATTTTTTGCGGTGGATTCGAGGCTAACTTTAGTCCCATCCGTACAATATGAAAATTCAATTTTGACACGTGAAATAAAGTTCCGCCATGCATGTCAACGAGAAAAATAAATCCTTTTTGAGGTCCTAAAAATTTAATACAAATCACTTTAAATAATCGACACTCAATTATTCAGTATTCAATGAGTCGTTACTGACCTTGGTTAAAAAGACACGCTTCTGTGCAAAAGAAAAATAATAGTGAGAAAAAAACAAGTTTCAATTGCTAAAAAAATTGTAAAATCTTCAATTTATAAGTCAATAAACTTGCCTAACGTCATAAAAAATGCCTTTGTGGCTGCCTCAAAATTAAATGACCTAACATTATAGTTTCGAAGGCTTAAATAGATCACAGAGTGTCCCGATGGTGCAACCGGCATATAGAGGATATTAATATTCTCATAAACGGTTGTGATTTCCTTAGAAAATGGGTCACGATTGGAGAAAGCTTCTGGCAAATTGCATTTTATCTCATACATTAACTTCATCTTCACAAATGCTTCTTCGGGCGTAAATTCACTTCCAAGGAAAAAGAGGAGCTGAAAAAATTTCTGATATATTTTGAGTTCAATTATTTTGCACGCTTAACACTCACGTGCTTATCAGTGAAGAATATTGGAACAAATTCATGCATCAGCTCGCGTAGCTGATCGACATCGCTTTGACTTCGATTTAGAACTTTCATCGTGCTCTCATATTCAAATGCACGATCATGGACGAGTTTAATTCGCGTATCGAGATCCATGACGGAATTAATTGCTGAAAAATAATTTTATTGCTGTTCAATCGACTCACTGCGCGAAAATCAAATTAAGAACTGAAAGAGTTAGACGCAAAATCGTGGAGGTAAGTTTTATTTTTACAAGTAACCGCGTCATCTCATCGCGCTCATGTGTTATTGTTAGACTTATAATGAGTAGGATTAAATTGAATTTTTTTGTTGTTATGTATTCTAATTAAAAAGGTGATTTTTTTACTTTTCATTAATGTTATTGGTATTTGTCCTTATAAATGTGTTCATCACTGTTTACAAATTCATCTAAGTCGCGATTTTTTTGTCTCTCCTCTACGATGAAATAATTTCGCATTTCTTGAAGGAGCTTTCGGCTCTTCTCATGCATCTCGCGAACAGTTGACGGTAAAGTTCCACAGAGGTCAATTGGTATGTGTGATCGAGGTACATCGTGATCGAAAAGGTTATCGTAAGTTGATCCGATCGGATGCAATTGAATCATTTCGAGATATTTTTGATTTAAAAATGGTTTGATCATAGCTAAAAAAATTTATATTAATTATTTTTAATTAGCATTAAAATTATGCTCACCATAAATTAAATCCATGAACCAAAATGAGTTAAGAACGTGAATGGCTTTTATTTCCAAAGGATTTGCGCTCTGAAGAAATTCTAAACCTCTTCTGACGGAATGAATTGAAGGTCTAAAAATATGGCTGAACTTAACACCTTTGAGATCGAATATTAAAATTGCTCCCGGTCGAGGTCCTTCTTTAGCCAATGCTGCTTCTAAAATAAAAAAAATGTTGTTTAGAATTTTTTGAAAAAAATCACACTGACATAAAAATTTAAAAACAATAAGGTAGGTTAGGAATTTATGGCTGCGTAAATATGTTATAAAAAGCCGGTTGCAGACGAGCCGGTAAATTGATTAAGTCAGATAGAAAAAGTCTGCAGAATCAACCGGTTCTTCCTGATGTAAATTTTTGATCGATCAAATATTTTTTCTTCTTATTTTTTAACAGTGATTCATTTGATATTTTAACTTTCAATTTTATAAAAATTCTTAACACTCAAATTCAGGAAACTTACCGCCCATCATCATGAAAGTTTTGACAGCTACGTCAAAATCGTAATCTTTGGGTTCGAGACTGTGAATTCCGTGGTAAAAAACAAAATTTTCATTTGGAGTCATCGGAAACATTGCAAAGTTTTGATTTTCAAAAGCTTTTTGAATTTCTGGCGATTCTGGATCTCGATCTTTGAAGAACTCTGTGAACATTGTTTTCATTTTATAATAAACGTGAAGCCATTTCGAAGCTTTCTCAATGTTGTCGCGAGAGGAGTTGAGAAAAATTAAAAGCTAAAACAAGATGGGTCTGCAAACGGCGTTGCCATTTCCAATAGCTCCGCTGTCTTAGATTAGTACCCCATAGTTCTGAAAAATGGACATTATGGCACTCCTGGCCGGCCATGATGGACATTCATCAAAACTCATCAATGCCAATCAATTCCTGATCCAATGACCAGTTCAACGAGATACATGAAGCCATAGTACTGAAAAATGGACATTAGTGGCACTCCTAGCCGACCATGATGGACATTCCTCAAAAATCATCAATGCCAATTGATTCCTGATGCAATGACGAGTTCAACGACATACATGAAGCCATAGTTCTGAAAAATGGACATTAGTGGCCATCCTGGCCGTCCATAATGGACATTCCTCAAAAATCATCAATGTCAATCGATTCCTGGTCAAATTACGAGTTCAACGATACCCATGAAGCCATAAAAGAGAAAATTTGTATGAAAAAGGACATTTTTGCACTCAGGGATGGTCCTTGGAGGGTCTTACCTCAAAACTAAATACTTCTTGCACAACTAGAGCCAAAACCCGATCTTTAGCCACAAACCCGACTCAAATCCGACCAGCCGTTCTTGAGATATGGCGTTCACTAAGATCGTAAGAAAGTGAGAAAGTGAGAAAGTGAGAAAGTAAGATGACTTAAATGGCTCTAACTCCTCGTAGGATCAACCGATTTCAAATCTGTTTTCGCCAGTTTGTAGGGTTTGGCTAGGCCTATCATTTGAGTATATGTTTAGATATTGCAAAATGTAATGTCTTGGCACTAGGGGCCGAAAACAGGTTTTGGAAAAATCCAAAATTAATATATAGCGGAGCTAAAATAGGAGAAATTTTATAGATTTAATATTTTAAAAAAGTTTCAAAATATTTTAGATTTTTTAATGTTTGGACATTTTCAAACATATTTTGCTTACAAATTTGTCGTGAATTATTTTTGGCACAAATCGAGAGCACTTTGTTGATTCCCGCAATAAATCCACTTCTCTTTGTTCAATCTTTAATCGATTTAATGCTTGATCGTAATTAAAAACTTGTTCTTCAAAAACTGTAAAATATTGCGCCAACATTTTTGTCTACGCACTTCACCGCTCAAGGGCCGATTTATGACTGTTTAGACTTATGACTGAAATTGAATGAATTTCCAAAAATAAAAATTGACACATTAAAAATCTCCAAACTGGATTTAAGTTTTATTTGGATACACTTATGTGTTGAGTTTTTTATCGCGCGCATAAAAGCTTTTATTTAAATTCACAGAAACTTGTTTGATTAACAAAACGCTCAAACATGACTTTTGCGAATGAACTTTTTAAATATTTTTTTTCACCAATTTTGTTCCCTCGCTTCTTCTGCCAGATACTCATATTTTCCATTAATTTGATTTTCTTCCATGAGAAAATATTCTTTAAAATCTTGCAATAAATTTTTACTCTTTTCATTGAGTTCATTTAATCTTTGGAGATTGCCATTAAAATCCAAAGGTAGATGAGAAGCTGGAATGTGATTTTTGTTAAATTCCGTCCAGTCAATGTCCGAAGTGAAGAGATGAAGTTTACTTAAAAGTCCCGTCGATGCAAATGGTTTTGCTAGAGCTTTTAAAAAAGTTTAGAAAATTTTCTATCGAATAATTTTTGTCATACTCACAAATCATATATTTTATAATCGGCAGTGTGTTGAAAACATAAATAGCTTTGACATTGACAGGTGCAGCATTTTCGAGAAAATTTAGTGATTTTCTAATTGAACTGATGCTCGGACGTAAAACATGCCAAAATTGAGTGTCTTTGAGGCTTATCACATAAATCATGTCTTTGTATGGACCATTAACCAAAAAAGAAGCTTCCGTGATCATAATCGAAGTTTTTGTTGTATTATCAAAAACATAATTATTTGGATCTGAATTTATGAGTCCGCCACCGACTAAATTGCATCCATCAGGTGTGATTGGAAACGCGACAATAAATTGATTGTTGAGACTTTGCATGACCTCTGGTGAATCTGGATTTCGATTTTTAAAAAGCTCAGGAACTTCTTTTCGAAATTTATAATATAGATGAAGACGTTCCGCTGTTTTTTGGTGATTGCCGTTGCAAAAGTTCAGAAAAATCAAAACCTAAACACAATTTTAGGATTTAAATTTTCAAAAATTTAAACAATTGGAAACAATTCTTACCAAGCTGTTGATTAAAAATTTTGGCACAATTTTATCGTCTGCCAATAATTCTCTAACTTTATCGATATCTTCTTTAACAAATCCCAATCTCTTAAGGGCAGCTGGATAGTCATATTTTACATCTAATCTTAATTTTTTTTCTATCGATTGAATCGTCTCCATTTTTTTTGTGTGACAAAAACACCTAAAGTTTCCAAAAATCAGTGACTGACTGAAACAAGATTTAAAGTCACATCGCATTTTTTTATACACGCAAAAAACTGGAATTTTTTATTTTATCAAATGTTATCCAATCAACCACGTTCACTTTACAAATATCCAAAAAAATATAAACAAAAATTTAATTTTACAGATTAGCATTCTACCAAGACGCAAGTTTTGCTTCCTCTGCAAGATGATCGAATTCACCATGAACCTGTCGTTCCTCGGCATTAAAATAACTTTTGAATTGATGCAAAATTTCGCCATTTTTTTCATGAAGTTTTTGAATTGATGGAAGGTCTCCGCCGTAGTTTGACGGTAAGTGAGATTTTGGAACGTGATTTTTGTAAAATTCTTCCCAGTCCATGCTCGATGTGTGAAGATGAAATTTACTCAGAAGACCAGTTCGAGTGAAAGGTCTTATCAACTCTGCATGAAATTATTTAAAATTAATTTTTCAACAAAATATTTAAAACTTACCATAAACAAATCTCATTAGCGGCGCTGCATTAAGGATATGAATAGCTTTAATATTCACACACGTCGAGTCCTCTAAAAAATGCATACAATTTCTAATCGAATGAACGCTAGTCCTCAAAATATGACCAATTTTAACTCCTTCAAAGTTGAAAACATAAATTGAGTCCGAATATGCTCCGTTTAATAAAAGTTGCGCCTCACATGTCATGATGAAATATTTATTGATTTCATCATAGGAATAATTTGAAACATCAGAATTAGCGAGCTGAGCGAACACGACATTGCAACCATCAAAGGGAGTTGGAGCAAACCCGAAAAATTGATTATTGAAGCATCGAATCATGTCGGGAGCTTCTGGATCTCGATTAAAGAAAAATTCCTTCATTTCTTTTTTGCATTTGTATAAATTGTGAAGAACTTTTGCTGCGGCTTCGTGATCATGATGACAGTGATTGAGGTAAATACAGATCTTTATTTAAAATGAATTTTTTAAATTTAGAAAAGTACAAGAGAAAAAAAATATTTTTTACCTGACTGTTTAAGATAAATTTCGGCATCAATTCGTCCTTCTCGATAATATTTCTTACTTTATCTATATCTTCTTGAGTGTACCCCAATCGATCCATTGCTTGTTTGTAGCTGAATAATAAGTCAAGTCTGAACATTTTTGCCATTTCGTCCATTTTGATTTAACAAAAAATATCCTTTTAATTTTAGATGCTTCTTTACTCTTCGAAATTAGATAACAAACTGTAAAAAAATGTTGAAGACTCTCTCTTATAAAATTTACATTTTTAAACTCAAAACTTGTTTTTATTTTGTGATTTTTTTTGCATAATGCTGAATTCAAGTTACGTTGATATTAATGACAAATAAATTCCAATCAATAAAAAATTTGTAATGTTATAATTTTTTTTCTAAAATATTTATTAACCTTAAAACCCGAAAAATAAATATTATATCTCACAAATTATTTTATCATCTATCAGAACTTTGAATCTCATCCAAAAATTCATCTACAAATGAGTCAAATTCAAAATTTGATTGAATTTCTTCGTAATAAAAATAATCTTTAAGTTTCATTAATTTTTTGCAGTGATTTTCATGAAGTTTTTCAACCGGCTCTAAGTCACCACCATAGTCAGCAGGGAGATGAGATTTGGGAACATGGTCACGATAAAAAGCTTCATAATCCATATCTGATCGATGTAAGTGAAGCTTTTGTAAAAGTTCAGAGTTGAGAAGAGGCTTCACGATGCCTTAAAAATAATTAAATTAAAATTGTTTAACTTTTTTAGATTATGAACTTACCAATGATGAGATCAAAGAAGTAAACAGTGTTAAACACATGAACAGCTTTAATTTCGAATGGAATGCCTTCCTCTAAAAATTTTATGCCCTTCCTCATAGAGCTAAAAAATATAAATTTTTATTATTTATTAATTTAGCTTTATTGTCACTTACCTAATACTTGGTTTAAATAAAAATCGAAAGCTAACGCCTTTCAAATCAAACAAATAAATCACACCCGGTCTCGGTCCATGTTCATATGTGTAAGCCTCTAAAATTTATTTTTGCAAAAATATTTTAACATTCAACTTTTTTCTCACCTGAAGTCATGATAAAAGTTTTAGCGGCATCATCAAAATCATAATTGCTTGCATCGTAATTTTTCAGACTATGAAAAATCAAGATATTATTTTCTGGCGTCACCGGCAAAGCGACATAATTTTGGTTCTTTAAACATTTTTGAATCTCGTTTGAGTCAACAATTCTGTTTGCAAAGAACTCCGGTGCCGATCGTTTAATTTTGTAAAAGTTTTCAATGAGTTTAACGCTTTTGTCTACGTCGCTCTTGCATGCATTTAAGAAAAGTAATAACTGTTTATCGACGATAGATTGCGGAACTATTTTTGAACTTTTAAGCTTTTCACGAAATATATTTATATTTTCCTGCTTCAGATTTTCCCTCGCTAATGCTTTTTTATAGTCATAAGCGAGTGCAAGAATTTCCTTGAATCTAGCGAGACTTGCGAGCATCACGATACGTCGATTGCTGAACTAAAACTGAGGTTGATTAAAATTCAACATATGAAAATCTTCTTTTTCTGTAAGTGAAGGGGTTGGACACTAGACGAAGATAAAAATTAAAGCATAAATTCTTATTTAAAATTTTTAATTTGATTTTTAAGTTTTATTTAAATAGTTTTAATTCCACCCCTTACAAATTTACACTTGCGTACCTACACACATGAGCATGATATCATTTGTGTTAATGGAAAGTAACCGCAATGTTGAATACCAAAACAAAATCTTTTGTCGCTTCTGTACATAACTGTTTATTTCTTTAAGTCACGTGTGCTCAACTTCAAACCACATAAAAACCGTAAATTTTTTCATTGATTGTTCCATGTTTTTTCTTCGTTTTCAAAATACTCGCGCATTTCTAACAATTCTTCGTTGTGTTGTTTATGTAATTCTTCGACTGTACCACAAACACCACCGTAATCGGAATCAGATGGTAAACTTGATCTCGCCACATGTTCCATGTGAAAAGTTTCAAGGTCGAGCGATGAAGAATGCAGGTGCATCTAAGAGAAAAATGTAAACATTTTATTTATGGTAAAGCCGGTAAAAATTTAATTAATTAAAAATTATTTTGACATTTTTTAAGCCACTGAGAATCATCATTAAAAACCTTCATATTTCACAATTGACCTCCTTGGCTTTTACACAATAATTTCATTGACTCGCTTAATTAAGATTTTGTACTTACCTTTTTTACAAGATCAGCCTTCATGAAAGGCGATATCAGCTTCATAACTAAATTGAACGATGGAAATGTGTTGAAGATGTGAATTTTTTCGATTTCTGCTAAATAGCCGTCCTGCATGAAAGCAAAAAAGCTTCTCATAGATCTCAAATTATTTCTCGTCAAATGGCCAATGCGAAAATTTTTCATATCGAAAAGCATGATTAATCCTTTTGGAGGTCCGTACTTGTAGAGTGCATTATCTAAATTATTGAAGAATATTTAAAATGTTTAGAAAACTTTTTAGAATTTCTTATTAACCTGTCATCATCAAAAAGCACGTTGTTGCTGGATTGTAGCAATAATTTTTCGATATCGTATTGGCGAGTCCATGATAGCAAACAACATGAAAATCCTTTGTAGGCGGGAGATTAAAATAGAATTGATTTTCGATACTTTGCTCAATTTCAGGGTGCTTTACATCCCTCCGCGTAAATAACTGGGGATTTTTTCGTTTAATGTCATAGTGTTTCAACATAAAATTCACTGCTTTATTAATGTCACCATGCACTCGATTCAAAAATAAGAGCAACTAAAAAAGTATTTTTAAAACTCATCAATTTAATCAAAAATAAACTTCAAATATTTACTTGTTTGTCGGTGAGGGGTTTCGGCAGTTGATCACATTTTTCAGCAGCATCTCTCAATGCATCAACTTGTGATTGATTGAAATTTTGTCTCCTCAGAGCTTCTTCATAATCGTATTTTAAATCCATTTTTTAACCTCACGTCTGGCTACAGTGAAATCCATTCCTTAACTAAATAATTTTTTCTTCAACGACTCCATCAAACGTCAGCAATTGAGTAGCGACGAAAAGTAATGAGAGAGAAAAAGACAGATTCGGATGTTTTTAGTTTTAAAAGGTTTCAGGCTTGGAAATCCCCATTAAGACTGGTTAAGTGCGTATTAATGATAACTGACGTAGTTTGAGGTTTCAAGGAATAAAAAATTATAATTTTAAAAATATTTAATTAGAATTTTTTTAAAATGAATAAAAGTTAACTAAAAAATTTTTAAATTTTTTTAAAGTGATCATCCATTTTCAAATTGGCAATCCTACATTTATTCTTTTAATTCATGAAAAAAAATGAATTATTTACTCGTTACTCACACAACCAGTCCGCTCTGTACTCAATGAAGGTTATACATATGAAAATTATGTTGAGAAAAACTTCAAATATAGTTTTATGATTTATTTCAATAATCAACCACCAGTACATGATTTTAAGTACAAGCAAGAGCTTAACACACACACACACAATCACATGACTTTCGTTTCTTCTTCATCTGCTATAAAATAATCTCGATGTTGAACAAACATTTCGCAATGAGCTTTATGTAACTTAATAGCGGAGTCTAAATTGCCGCTAAAGTCGCTGGCCAGACATGAACTTGGTATGTCATAGTCTTTTTGAAATTTTTTCCAGTCCATGCCAGGTGGATGAAGATGAAGCTGCAATAATTTAAGACGATTAAAAAGAAAGTTTTATTAAAAACTCAATAACAAACCCTCTGAATGATGTCACTCTTCAGAAACGGCTTTATCATCACGAGTACTAAATCGAAAAGTTTTGTACAATTTAGGACGTGAATGGCTTCGAGTCGTGCCGGAAGAGCATTTTGAAGATAGTGAAAGAATGCTCTCAACGTTCCAACACTCGTCTGCAGGAGATGTCGATAGCCCACATTTTTCATATCAAACATGATGATAAGCCCCGACGAAGGACCTTCTTTGCACAGCAACAAATCTAAAAATCAATAAAATCGAATTAAATTTCTCCTCATATGTGTGTGTGTGTGTGTGTGTGTGTACCTATTGTCATGAAGAAAGTCTTGCAAGCCTCATCGAAAATGTAATTTGATGCCTTGTTGTTCGATAAACAATGATAGATAAGTGAATTTCCTTTCGGCGTGTTGGGCATATGGAAATAATATTGGTTCTCTAAACATTGCTGAACTTGTGCTGATGAGGGATCTCGGTTGCTAAAAACATTCGGATGGGACTGTCGGATCGTGTAGTAAGAGGAAATTACTTCGGCCGCATAATCAATCGTGACACACGCGGCTAAGAAGCATAAAAGCTAATAATGAATTAAAATTGTGAATTTTTTAAACTAAAAAATTCTCTCACTTTTTTATCACTCATTTGACTTGGCACATTTGGAAATTTCTTGATCAGCGTTCTCAAATTTTTGACATCATTCTTTGCGAAGTTTGTTTGCTTTAACGCTTTTTCATAATCGAATTCCATATTTTAATATTTTTTTCAATGACACTTTTCACTTCTTAAGCTCACAACTTCAACTATTGACTGTCAAACGTCGAATGTACTCGAGCGTCGATAGAATTTTACCATACATATGTTTGCAGAAGCTATTACGAGATCAAACATGAAAATCCACTTTTACTCTCGCTGCCACTTTCTGCATTTGCACATTTTGCATATTTGTAGAAGTGTGTTACTAGTTACACTGCCACTCTTTCTCTCTGTCTCTCTCTTTGTACACACTTCTCATTATAACGATATTATGCAATAATTTGCAATGCACTTTTGCGATAGCTTTTATTTGATGTTGCACATTGAGAGAGGGACAGAGAGTTTTTGATGGTATTAAAGTCCATCAATTAATGAGTGGAGTGGCAACTTGGTAATTGGGATGTGCAATGTAATTTCCAAGGGTTGATGACTTTTAAAATTATCAAGCAAAAAGTATCTTAATATTTAAACTGAAGATTGAAAATTTTAACAATTAAAAAAATTTTAAATCTTGTTTTTCTTGCATCTTTTAAAACTGTATAAAATTGCTTGAAATGACTCAGCAATATTTACTTGCTACCTTCCTAAACGAGTTGATATTGTGCACTTTTGTGACTCTTGAGCAATTAATATTTTTTTTCTATAAAAATGCTAACCATAAATTATTTCTCACTAGTATGGAACTGTAAGCATGCTCTTTAATCCTTGAACTGTTTTTTAAACTCACCGTTTAGAAGAATTTGTGAGAGACCATAACCCTGACTTTAATGGCGATTAAATTTACATTTTGCATGATGTTTGAACATGTTTCTAGCGAGAGTAAATGCAATAAAGTGCAATATGATTAAATTACATAATTCAGCTTCATCATGGGAACAAGTTTTTAATGCTGATGGTGGTTCTGACACCAAAACTTTTTTATAACATTTTAGAATTCAATTTGTGTTCAATTAATAAATTTATGGAAAAATTCGATTTGAACTTTGATAATAATTTAATTTTCAAGAACAATTAAACGTCAAAAATCAAGAATTTTTATTCCTTGACTCTATTTGATTTTATTATTAACAGCTGTGACAAAAAACACGAAAGAACATCAAACAAATATTAATTTCAAATTTTTTAATTGTTAGCCATTAAATTAGCAAACTCCAACTCGACCTTCAATGCCATGACTTCCTTCAAGACACAAACATTTTTTAACTGTCAAAAACTATTAAAGGTATAATATCGCGTGATGCATGTATTGATGATCGTTACTTATCACATTAACATTCAAATGTTTTAACCTCAACTCAGCTGATGTTGAACAATGCGATTTAATTTCGATATTGAGAGGCACACGCTCACATACATGCGAATGTAAGCACTTGCAGCAAGAAACCTTTATTGTTGGATTGGATTAATTGACCTGGATGAGCGGACTGCAAATTTATTGTAAAATGTGAAATTTAAAAAAATTTGATTTAAAAATAAAAATAAAAACAATTTTTAAAAGTTTGCTTTAATTTTATAGTTTTTTAATAAGGTCATCAAACCCAATTTCCAAGAATTAATTAACATTAATTTGTACCTTACTTGTCAACCGTTCTTTTGCACAAGAAACAACTTAAAGTTGTTGCTGCTATCTCAATACCTGATGTTAATATCCACCACATTTACTCACAACTTTTTTTAAGTAAAAAAACTCTTTAAACATTCATTCATTGAAGCACTTGAATTCAGTACTTTTAGTTTCATCTCGTCCGTCGCGCGATCAACATCGAAGAAAACTTTTCATTTGAAATATTGCTGTTGGAAAGTTGAGACAGTGTGTGCAAATACACAAATCGCTTCTGGTAATTTTTCCTTACACAACCTATCATCAACTTTATTTTTAAAATTGTGCTGCAACAGGTCGCCCTCGAATGTAACAAGTGTCAATCACCATTAAAATCTAGAACTTTTAGTTTGAAATCATTAGAACAAACACGAAAATGACTTTAGGAAAATTTTCAATGTAAAAGTTGCAAATTCGAACAATGGAGAGCGCAAATGAGAGAAACAAAACTCTCTCGGTATAGTTTTAAAAGTGCGATTGCTGCAAACTTTTTTTCTTGCTCAACTTTACGTAAAGTAAAATGTATGTGTCTATAAATGTGCGCGGCATAAGAAAGTGATTTATGCCAGTGTTATTTTTAAACATACGTAAAAATCGCGTGTACATGCAATGATATGAAAATTTTATAGAAAAAAAAATTTAATGCAAAAAAGTTTTAGCAACATGGATAAAAATGTGTTTACTAATTAATTTAAGAAAGCGAAAATTTGGTAGTTAAGTCTTAATTGGTGCGAAGAGAAAATAAATTATCAAAAAAATGAGCGTTGATAAGATTATGAATTTATGGCTGTAGATAAATTGCAACTACTTTTTTGTACACAAAAGCATTATAAAATAATTGCCGAGAAATGTTTTGTGGTCTTTGAAAATTTTTATATGGTCTTTTATAAAAAATGTTTCTTCATGAAAGCTATCGAGTTTTTCTCTAATAAAAAATGTGAGATTTCATATACAGTGATTCGCAACATTGAGTGTCATCATGACATTAAAAAAATTTGCTTTAAACATAGATTTTTGATCATGTCGTGACTTGATATTTTAATGTTTTTATAAATGTTTTTCTTATGGTAAATTAATGCTTCAGAAATTAATATTAATATATTTGCGAATTTGTTTTATTCTTAAATTTATTTCAAACTAAATTATCGCGATTTTAAAACACATTCCGAGCGATTTAATAACTTAATTTATTTCACGAGAAGAAAATTACAAAAATTGCTTAATGTTGATGACAATTTCACATCACAGAAGATTGCACATACAAAATGTTACATACGAAGCTGAAAAAATTATATGTCAAAAAATAAATTAGTGCAAAATCAACTTAATGGCTTGAGGATATCTTGAAATATAAAAGTGATCTCACTTAATGTCAAACAGATATTTTTACCCACTTGTTTTCGGACAGTTTGGTACACATGGTGATTTCAAGGTTGTTCTTCTCTGAACTATTTACTTACAAAGTGCAAACATTGAGTAATTGACTAACGTGTGAGTGAGAAATATGTTCATGACATAAAATGTGAAAATTCTGTTAATAATTTAGTGAAATGCGTGTTTACATTTCTCACTTCGTACACATAATTTTTTTATCCAAAGCTCTTATTAGTTGCGTTGAGGATAAAAAAATGGAAAGCTCCCAAAGCCGCATTGGCGTAACTAACACAATCACAGAAATTTGTTCCACGATGATTTGATTTATTAATTCCTTAAAAAAATTAACCAGAAAGTGCGAATGCGTAAATAAATCAATTTCAAAGGTCAAAACATTTAAGTTTTCTGTTTACGAGCATTCACAAAATTTATATTCGAATAATTTAATAAGTAAATGTTTTTACTTTAGCTGCTAATTAAAATTAGAGTTTCTCAAATGCCCGGGTAATGAGATTTTGTCCTACCCGGGTAAAAAAATTTACTACCCGGGTAGCCCGGGCATGCCCGGGTAAGAAATTTTTTAAAAAAAAATATACCTATTTTTACTCAAATTTTCTGCTAATCTTTACATCGAGCATTTTTAGTAACAAAAATAAAAGTTTTTTAAACAGAAAATGAATAGATTAAAAGAAATATAAAAAGTTTAACGGAAATAGTTCTTAAGGAACATTACACAGTGAAGGTCTGACATTCGAGTTCTAGCCTTTGTAACAATATCTCCAGCCTCTAAAAATGCCCTCTATGAAGTAACTGATGTTGCCTGAATCGTTAGTAAAGCTTTAAACAATCGGTCCAAAATTGGAGATCTTTGTTTGAGTCTTCTTATGTCATCTCATGGCTATTTTTTTGTTGCACTTGCACTTGATGTTTCAAAATACTTTTTTGAATTAAAAAATTTCACAAACGAATCTAAATTTATATAGGTAAAGTACCTTCTTGAGTCATGTAGTTTTGATAAGTGATAAAATTCATTGTAAACAAAACATTTTCAGGTATTGGTTTACACAAAACTTATAAAAAGCACTTATGGAGGAAGATTTTTTCACAAAAAAATTAAGAAAATTTTCTTCGAATTTTTTAATTTTTACCCGGGTAAGGGTAGAGCAATTTTCCGGGTATACCCGGGTAGTAAAATTGACGGGCATACCCGGGTATACCCGTACCCGGGTTACCCGTGAGAAACTCTAATTAAAATATTTAACAATAATGATTAGTTTTTATTCGGCAGTTAACGCTATGCGGCGTTTGTGCTTGAAAAGCATGAGATAATGTTACTAGATTGCGATAAGTTTCTCCATTGAATTTTAAATACATTTTGTTGCCATGATGCTGGAGAGTGTGCGATATTTATTTTATTCTAGGGACTTATTTTTTATATAAAAACATTTGGCAAAGAACAAAATGTTTTGAAGAATTTTAAAGTTCATAATAAACAAAATATTTGATGTTAATGGAATTGAAATTATTTAAATATTTTTCACATTTGTTTTAAAAATAAATTTTTTTTTTATAGAAAGATGATGGTAACGAAGCTTACACACCCCTACAAAGATCATCCCGAGCCATTTAATTGGGACGAAGACAGACTGGATGAGATCGATGAACTTTATCAATGGTAAAAATAAATTCTTGAAAAGCTTAAATTTTTAACAATAATTTTCAGGGTCAACAATCAACCTCGCTACCCTCGAATGACCAAAAATCATGTCCATCAATTTTATCACTCGTGCTACTATAACATAGAGGAGACAAAGAAGGCATTTCAGAAATATGTTGAAGTATGGTAGATATGCAGCACATGAGAAAAGCTTTTGCATATAAATGTTAATCATTTCAGCTTCGTGCCTCGGCTCCAGAGTGCTTCGGAGTGAGAGATCCGCTCTTGCCAGAAATGCAGAATATTTATTCCGTCTCGTACGTTCCACTTCATTCATGCTCCCCGCAAACATAATATAAAGTGAACTTCTTTTTACTTTCTTTTTATATCTTCGCTACTGCTGTATAGGAATATGGTCGCCTTGCCAAAGCTCACGAAAGAAGGGTACCGCATCTTGTGTTACAGATTAAAAGACTACAATCCATCAAAAATTTATTTCGGCGAGGGCGTAAAGGTCAGTTTGCTAAGAAGAAAAATTAAAATTAAATTCGCAAATTTTATTTTTTGAATAACCATCGAAAACTCAAGCATAAATCGTAAAGCTCAACATAAATAATTAAAATGCACTGAATGCGATGATTTTCCTTTCGACTGCCCTTTTGTTAACCTTCCAACTAATTATTAATGTCTGGGTCGTCCAACCTTTTTTTTATTGACAATAACATTTTTTCATCCCCTTTTCTCTCTCTTGCAGGCATTCAACATGTTTAACGACGTTATAATCAGTGAAGATGGACCACTCAATGGTTATGTTGTCGTATTCGACATGGAAGGTGTCTGTTTGAGGCATTTAACTCGCGTTCAAATATCCCCACTGCGCAACTTTATGGCCTACATTCAGGTTTGTGCAGAATCTCACTTTATTATATGCCAAAGTGTGTATCCTTATGCTCTTCTTATAGGAGGCACATCCAGTGCGATTAAAAAAGATTTACGTTATTCATGCTGCGTGGTTTGTGAATCAAGCGTTTGCCATAGCTCGACCTTTCATCAAAACTGAACTCATGTCATTACTACATTTCACAACCGGCGGCGCAGATGAAATTTTCGAACCGGAAGTCTTACCAATAGTGAGTTTTATTACATTTCTAAACTTTTATAAAACATTAAATTTTGCCTCGATAGGAGTACGGTGGAGAGCTTAAGTCCCTCGACGAATTCCACAAGGAACAGAGAGAGCGACTGGAAAAAGAATATCGTGACTGGCTTATTGATTCAAGTAACTTAAAACTGCTGCCAAAAGAGAAGAAGACAGGCAAGAAGACAATTCTCGACGCCAATGCGAACAATGTGGAATCGCAAATTGACAACTTGTCAATAGACTAGCGAAAGGGATTTAGTGGCGAAAATTTTTCATGCTCAAATAATGTTTTTCTTTCTTGTCAAAAAATTATTTCCCCGTTTTCTCGTTTGGTAATAGGTATAAACATAATTATTTTATTTAAAACCTGCCCATCATATTGTGATTGAGATTTTTTCGTTAAAAAAGGTTAAGAATAAAATAAATTTTTCATGCTAAGTTAAACGATGAGATCATGAATAATCGCTGCTGACGTCATAATTGGAGTAGGAGCTTTTGAGTGGGAGCATTTATGCGTTGGCTAGGGTGTAGTAAGGGAATTGCGTCATAAATGTTGAAACTCATGAAACATTTATTTGGTTTGGTATGCAATGAAAACAACTCCTTGGAGATGACAAGAGAATATGACACTGAAATTTTCAAACATATTCAAAAGCTTTCGAAAATATATGAATTTAATATTTTTAACCGCATGTCGTCATACAGTAAAAATTTCCTCAATGAAATTCATTTGATGGCGAGAGTCTTTTTAATTTGCATAACAAAATTTTCTCCTTCTCTCATCATGCGGAAGAGTATTTTTTTGGGTAGAATAAAAACAAGAAAAAAAATAAATAAAATCAATTCATGAATAGCACACGAATGTGCCCACACTGTTCAAGTGGCTATAAATATTCATATTTTGCTATTAATTAAAATAACGCTCACTTTTTGAGTGTACAAAAAAGTTATTTACTTCCCATTGAAGTGAGTAGAAAGTAGGAAATTTGTGCTGTTATCCTTAATGGTCTTATCAACGTATGAATCACTTTGTTCTTTGGCATTTTCTTTTTCACACTCTTCCATGAAATTATTATTTTTTTTCGAGAGTAAATTGAGACAGACATTCTCTCTCGCCACTCACATTTCAGTCCTACACAATAAATTTTTCCTTCAGCAGCCGAAGTAAAAGCTTATTTCCAACCACACTCAAAATTCTCCGAGAGAATTTTTCGCCAGAGCTCAGTTCGAAACGAATCGTCACAAGTGAAAGTTCACTTGAAAAGCTACTCCGTGAAGAAAAAAAAATTGAGACTATTATAGGATAAAAAAATCAGTGATTTGTGAATTTCTAGATGATTAAAAGTTGTGCATGAGAAACGTTAACTTGCAAATATAAAAGCTCTCAAAGCTTTTGCAACGGGATCGTTCAAAATTTAAGAATTAGAAAAGGTGAAGAAAAAATTTCCTTCAGTTCTTTTTTTTCCTCCTCGAAAGTGAAGAAAAATTTCTCTGCTTGGAATAATTTTCATCGATGTCTACAATGGTGTTAGTATTTAAGTATTACATAACTCAAATCAGTAGCGAAAATGCTCGACAATTTTCATACTATAGAAGGGGGCGATATTGTATGTGCTTGACACTAACACAATCGCAAGTGAGATTTTCCTCTGAGGGAAAAAGTTCTCTTTGTGTGTGATAAAAGAAAGAAAAAAAGTTTCCAATTAATAGCGTGAAAGTGATTTGAAACCAGAGGCATTGCATGACATGCGGATTATGAAAAAAAAATTAAATTGGAAAATTTTGTGAAGATAAGAAGAGGAAAAATCAAATAAATCAGAGAAAAGCACCTCTGAGGAAAGGAAGAAAAAAAGTTGTGAGCAAAAGATAATAAAAATAGTCAAGGAACATGCGCTGTTCAATTTGAGAAAGTGCTAAAAATGGATATGAAAATAAAATTCTCGAAATTAGTGAGCTAGTCACACACATTTCAAAAAATGCTGGAAATGATAAGCGAATGAAAAAATTATGAATGAATTTTTCATGAAATTTCATTACAGTTTCAAAATGATTGAGTTGGTTGAAAGCCCATTGAATTTTTTGAGTGGATAATTTAATAAAGGAAAATGCATTAATTACTAAAAAAATTCAAATTTAATTAATTATGTTAATAATTGATGCAATTTACTCTCAACCCTCTAAAATAATTTATTTTCACTTTTCATTTAAATTTAATCTCTCTCTTTATTTATCTTCAACCATTATGAGAACAAAATCTGTTAAACAATCAATCACCATCGTCATCTTGAATTGCCATCGTTAAACTTAAACTTTTCATTTCAATGGGCTTTTCAGTCGTAGTCGTATTCGTCTGACTCACAACTAGGTCACTTGCTATAGTTTCATTTGCTGCTTGCAGAACTGTTGTACTTTCGCTAATTGCATTTTTTTCTGTCGTTGTTATCAAAGACAATATGGGCACTGTTGTCGTAAGTTGAACAATTTCTGTTGAGGTCTGATTTGGTTCCTTTGTTGTTGGAATTTTCACATACTTTTTCAGTCGCACAATCATTTTCTTTAGCTGCTCAATGACACTCTCGATATGTTCGACTTCCTGTGCATCCCTAAAAGTTGCCTTATACAGTGAACTCGTGGTCGGATCAGTCAACAAATTATCGAGTTTCACCATCGTGTCAATTACATTAGACATTGTCACATTTTCCTTTCCAAATGTCTCGCTTGCATTTAAGTGCTGCGATAAGTTCATTTTAAGTAATTCATCTTTAGTCTCATTAAGTTCAATTAGAATTCTGTCATAATCCTGCTTTATGACATCCTTGCGGGACTTGAAAGGTGACAAATCGATTTTATTGGTGTTGTATTCATCAATTATGCTTAGCTCATCTCCAATTGCCGTGATTTCGAAATTGATTCGAGACATTTGCTTTAAAAATTGCTCGACAATCGTGTAGAGAATTTCTGCATTTTTCTTTATTTCAACTTTTTTCGGCATCTTTTTTTTCGTCGTTTGAATTAAGTTTAGAGCTTCTTTGATGTCATCATCGTGATGCTCCTCGACATCATTTATATCGCCAAGTTGACTCTCGAGCATTTCAAGCTTGTTCATACCGTCACTGATTGCCATTTTATTATCCGAACCATTCCAAGTTTGTTTAACCTCATTGACGGTGTCACTGACTATTGACATTTTATTTTTAACCCGATAATCTTTTAAATTCGCCTCAATTAATTCAGTGAGTTCTTTGGCTTTCGAGGTTAACTTTATGTCTTTGTAATGTGAATTTTTAATTTCATCTAGAATTTTTAATTTCTCCTCAAAAAGTTCGACTTCAGTTTGGTTAGCGGGAACGTGAATAATTTCCTCGATTTCTTTTAAAGTTTGAAAATTGTGAAAATAAACTTTTTCAATTTCGAAAACTTTCTGCCTCAAATCCGTCAACTCTTTTTGGATATTAATCAATTGGACACTTTTGACAATTTCATTAATTGAATCGTTTAAAATTTTTAATTCTGACCAGCTTGAAATATTCAATAATCGCACTTGAATCCCTTCGAGTTCTTTTAAGCCCGCCTTTTCACCCCGGAACTGTTCGTACGTTCTAATTTTTTCCCTCAACTCTATTATTAGCCGCTCAGCAGATTTCCTCATGATGTCATTTTCATTCTCCTTAACAATTATCTCGAGACTCTTCAGCAAGTCCTTTACATTCGGATCTCGATGAATCTTAACATATTCCTCCTTTTCCATCTTAACGATTTTATGAGCAAGATTAATGACATTAAGTGATGCGAGCGCATTAGCTAGTTCGATTTTATGATGCTGAATATCGTTGTGATAAGATGAATCGTTATGATCGGCGGTCTCGTGATGATGTTTGAGATATTTCTGTGCCTTATAAAGTTCTTCCGTGAGCTCTTGCAGCAGTGTTTCGGTGAGATTTGCGTGCTTGAGGCTACGCGCAATTTTTTCCAATATTTTTGTAGCTTCCTTATGTTGGAGATGAATGTCTTCATAGTGATAGAATTTTTTGAGCAGCGAAATAATTTCTAAATTATGTTTTGGTAATTTTGGAGTGAGATTTTCTAGCTCGATCACGATTTTTTTAGCGGAATCATAAGTGTCAGATTTGATTAAATTTTCTAAAGTTTGTGAAAGACTTTCAAAAAGTTTGATGTCTTCCGCTGATCCTGCTAATGACTCTTGATGAAGTTTTTCTTTCAGTTCAATTTGTAATTCTTGAGCGTTTAATTTAAAATATTTATTGTCACTATTTTTAGCGATCATGTGAAGATTTTCCATCATCAACTTCACTGTTTGATTATTCACTTTTTCAAAATCCTGAAAATAATTAAAGTCAGTTGTATTTTAAAAATTTAAATAAATTTAACTCACTTCATTTTTAATCATTTTTAAAGTTTCCTCCAAAATGTAAGCATGTGAAAGTGCTTTTGTTACCCTCATTCTCAACACGTCGATTCTCTGCAGTTCAATGCGATTATTTTTACATCCGTAAAATTTTTCACTCTTAATTAAATTTTTCATTAGTTTTGAAATTTTTTTAGCGCTCAAATCTTTTTGTTGCAATTTTTCTTCAATTTTCCATAAATTTTTTGACGCCTTTTTTCGACGACTCAAAAGTTCCATGCGTTGAGAGTATTGCAAGAATATTGAAGTAGCATGATTGACCATACTTAATGGTACTCTTGGTGAGAGTTCACGAATTTTTTTGACTATTGCTCGATGCAGTTTTTTCTTCGAAATTAATTCATCATCTTTGAGTGCATTTTCTATCTCCATTGTGAGTTTTCTAAAGCTCTTCATGTCACTACTTTCATTTGCATAAAGTCCAACTTTCTCTTGAAGTTTGAGCTTTAATTCTCTAATTGCTTCACTATTGTGAGTTTTTTGCAACTCTTTTAGTTTCTTAATTAACTCTTCAATATTTCTTACATCACTTTCGGATAACTTTCTCTTGTATAGGTAAGGATGTGCCTGCCAGCGAAGTTTCTTGAAAATTGTTATTGTTGAACTTTGGATTGGAAGTGCGGGCGTTTGACTTTTGGCATTGTTGATGTAAAATCCGATATCGAATCCGATTGGAAAGTTTGGGAGGAATCCGTAGGTGGTCTGTGAAGAGAAATTAAAGTCAAACTATTTATGTCAAAGTGTCAAAAACACTCAGATGTCAATTAAAAATCCTTTAATTATTCAAACGATTTCCGTTCATCAAATCTTGCAATTTCAGACTATTAATAAATTATTTTTCCGGTATTTTTTTCACTCGATAATTTCAAACCAATTAACGTCTCTCTCGTACCTCAAACGCGGCGCAATAAAACAGAAGTAAAAATAGCAGAAATTTCCTCATCACTTGCTCCTCTCACTCAATTTTCTATCAATAGCACAAAATCAAACCTGGAAATGGAACCGAAAGCCAATCATGGCCATTATTTTATAACTAATTCAACATCAATTTAATGCTTGATTTGGTGGAAAAAATGTTTGAAATTGCAAAAAGCAAATCCGAGACAGTTTCGGTTAGACGGAGGGAAATACCTGTGACAATGTGGCCGAATATATAGACATTTTTTCGAAGCCATTCATTCGGTAGCAAGTTTTTAAGCGTGAAAGAGAAATTCCTTTCTTAAAATCTCATCTTTTGTTTTTTTAGTCCTCGCCTCCGTTTCTCATTCAATCACGACGGATGATAAAAACAACAACAAAGTCGTTGAGCACAATTGAGCAGTGAGAGGAAAGAAAAGTTTTGTTCATGTCTGAAATTGCTTTACGACTTGTTTTATTCACTGCCTGCCTCGCTGCTGAAAAACGTATTTTTATCGATTTGCGGTTGCGCATGAGAAAAGCTCATTTTCGGCTCCCCGCACTCATACACTGTCAAAATAATTTTGCTCCCCCACACATTAGCTTCATTGAAAATTTTCCTCTCTCTCTCTCGCGCTGTGTCGCGTGGAAAATCTTTCTCTCTCTCCGCATATGTGTATGTGCGTAAAAGGGAGAGAAGAGAAAATTTTTTTTGCTTCGTTTTTTCATTAATAGTGATATCAATCGATGCTGAAACACAGGCGAGAAAGAAGTAGTTCTCTAAAAAAGAGGAAAAAATAAAATTTGTGACCCAATTCGGGCACTTTATGGAAATTTATCTCTCTAAGTTCATTGCAAGTTGTTGTTTAGTGAGAATTTAGCTAAAATTAAGAAAGTTTTCAACTGTGAAAAGGAAGAAAGAAAAAAATTCCACAATCTGTGATTTTTTCATCGTTTGACTTTAAGTGTAGAGAAAAAAAAATTGATGACAAAAAATGAGCTGAAAAGTGAAATGAAATTATTAGTTTAAAGAAATTTGTGATAAAAAGGTTCGTGCACTAATTTCATTAAGAACATGAAAAAAAATTCAGTGAAAAATTGATTTTGAAAAAATGAAAAAAGTTCCAAGCGGAGAGAGAATGAAAATGTGTGAAAAAATGTTAAATCTAATTAATGCTGATAACTTTAAGCATTTTTAATTTTTCCTCCTCTCTCTCTTTTTCCTCCTCTCCATCATTTATTGGAGCACTTGCAGATAATGTCTAACGAAGCGATATGGAAGTCTGACGCCGCCATGTTGGACTCATTAAGTTTACAACTTCGGGAAGCGGAGACCCGAAGAGCTGAAGCCGAACGTGCGCATCAGGTAAGTTTTTAATTTTCCAATTAAACTTAATTCACCACCAAGTCACACAATTTTTTATCAACTAATTCATATTCATTATATCGCGGGTCCCATTTTTATCATGTGCAAAAAATCTAGTGAAAAAATTAAATTTAAAAAAGTTTTCCACCCTCTCTCTCTCTCTATTTTTGCTGCTGCTGTGGGTGAACCGAGAGAAAGAGAGAGAGAAAATGTCTTCGGATGGTTTCATGGATACGAAATTCATTCATCAAAGCTCTCACACTTGAAAAATACACTCAAAAGATGCTCTTTTACGCGAATGATGTGTACAACAACGACGACGACGACGACACAATGGAGAGCTTTTTCTCTCTCACTCACTTTTACATAGTAAATTTTATTTCTCTCTCTCTCACTCTCGTAATAGACATAAAAAATTATCAATATTGAATATTGGTAGAAGAGAATATTTGCAAGGAATTATATGCAAATATTGATGTAGCAAAAAGCGGTCGTAAAATACTGAACAGAAATTTTTAATCTTATTATTTCTCATGTAACCGAAGGAATTGTTATAAGTCTGTAATACAATAAGAATTTCACTATCATCATCATCGCTCATAAAAATAAAATAAGAATTTTCATATCAAGCGCATGATTTGCATATATTTAGTTAATAAACATGTGGGACATGGCATGGTACAAAATATAAAAATACTCTCTTAGCTACCCTCGTCCTTTTAAATATCAATTCAAAATCATTATTTTAGGAGGCATTGGCACAACTACGTGGGATGTCATCATCTGGCGCAAGAGGTGGCGAATCTTACGAAACATTACAATCTCGAGCTCGTGAATTGGAGAAAAAGGTGTGTGTGTGTGCATTGACACAATGGATTTAACGTGGAAAATATCCTTTAATATATAATTTTCATTTTCTCCCATGATTCATTCAAAAAAACCATTTTAGAATAACATCATAGTAAAAAAATAAAACATTAAATGCCACTTATATATATAAGACATATTAGCATGCTTCCATGGCCAAAAAGTGTGAGGGATGTCAAATTTTTAACTAAAAAAATTAAAAATGTTTGTAAATATTTTGCTATTTAATAATAATAGTGTCTGAATTTCATCACAAAACTTGACATCCCTCTCACCGATGGTTATTTAGTTTATAGCATGACCTTATCCAATGAAACAAACTATATTACATTTAGAAATACCTTTGATATCACCACCTCATACCGTATCCAATTTGATGTCCATTATCTATGATGAAATTTTATGTTGTTCATATTTTCCCTTTATAAGTTTTATCTTTGTATGTGCAAAAACTTTAAGTTCCTCGACATATAAAAAAATCTAAAAAATTAAATTTATTACCAAAAGGCTGCACTAGAGAATGTAAGATGCGAAGAATTGCAATTAGAAATGAAATCTGCGTACAAATCAAAATCAAGCCAAATGCACTCGTCAGCATCAACGGCAACGGCCACGGCGCTATCTTCCTTGAACACAACATCATCGGGCTATGGACTCTCAAATAAATACACGACAGCAACGTCGACAGGCATGTCTAGTATGATGGGAAATAATTCACATGCCGGACTAACGAATTATAGTAGTGGTCATTCAACATCGATGGCAATGAAAACGGAGCCATCGACCGTCACTTGGGCACCAACACCTCAGGAGGCAAAGAATCACGACAAGCACGAGAAGACCACAGAAATTGATCGAATCATGGCAAAGATCGAACAGGCACGTTTATCAATTGCTAATGTATGTGTGTTATCGAAATCACAAAAATATACTCGAAAAAAAATTAAGAAGACACAAAAAGACAAATTTTGATTTCGTCTAAAAACTTTTTTGCGATTTGAGAAATTGGACACTAAAATTTGTGTTTTCTTCCTCATTTCAATATTTAAAAATTTTCAAAGACGAAATCAAAAATTTAAGTTAGGAAAATTCAGAATCTCGATGTTAGAGTGAAAAATTTAGTTTTTGTCACCAAAACTTTGTTAGATGTGAGATTAGGCACAATTTGAGAAGAGTTAGGAAAAAACTAATTAAAAAATCTTCACCGTAAGGATCTAAACAATTTCAAATGTTTTAGGACAATCGTATACTTGCCGAATTGGAGCAAACGCGAACAACGGGACCGTCTTCAAGCATAATGACATCATCTGCACTCGGACAATTTTCTTCATCGATGATGACACAGCCTTCGATTAATCTTGCAAGTGCAACATCCAACTACGGTACAAACGTATCAATTGCAGCACAACAATCTAGTGGAACAACGTCGTACTCAGCGACGGCAACTCATAACCTATCACCACTGCCAATTAGAGCAAATCAAATTAGTACCATGCCTCCCCTATGCCAGGTGCTCAATCAAAAACTTTTTTTCCGTTTTATTTTTAAGTCTCCTTATCTTATCTCATTATGTGTTATTCGTTTTTCATAAAACCATAAAATATATAAAAAAAATATCGATATTCATTGCTGTCGTAAATTTATATTTGTTCGGCATAATTTGTTGGTGTGAAAATCTTAATTTGAATTCATAACGAGAAAATCTGTAGAATCCGTTTTGAGGCTATAAAAGTAAATAATTGGCTCGCATGTTGGTGTTAAATTATTATTATTTTATATTGGTGTTTTAATTAAAAGTTAAGGGGAGAATCAGGTGGAAGAAATCGCTTTGAATTTCACTTCAAAAAAAAATTGAAAAAATCAAAGCCACTTCCAAGTGATTCACACATAACTCTCAGAAGGAGGTAAATAAAATTTGTCGTTTAGCGTTGATTCACTTCTCAATAATACATTTATGAGTTAGCCTCGACTACCACGAATGTATTTGCTGAGCTATAAAACTAATTGAAATTAGGTCTAATTAATTAACGCATAATAATTTCCAAGTAATTAAATGTGTGTGTTGTTGCCATCATCAAAATTATTTTTATTTCTCTCCCTCTCGAGTGCCATTTTTATTATTATTTTACGAATTCATTGATGTCCTCTCTGTCTATCTATATTTTTTTGTTCTCTCTCGCATTAACCTACATGTTTTCGAATAAAATTTATGTGTTGAATAACTCGTAGTGGAAATATTTCATGAGATCATTTTTTTCTCTTCCTTCCCACACAAAACTTATAGAGCTCTACAATGCCCGTCCTGTCGTTACATAACACATATACATTGCCATCAGGTTCCGCGAGTTATACATTAGGATTAAGTGGTGCGCCCGGTGCATCGTCGTACACATATCCCACACATGGCCATCATTCGACGTCTGGCATTGGAGGACTTAGCGGAGTCTTGGGAGGCTTATCAAGCATGGGTCTTGGCACCACTGGTCACTCTGCTTTGCTTAGTACTGGATTAGGTACAACCGGACTGAATTTAACTTCTACAAATCTTTTAAGCGAATTAGGCGGGACGAGTCGATTGACATCATTAGGCTTAGGTTACAACACATCATCATCAACATACACAAATCCATTGATAACATCCGGTGCTATGAAATTAAAAACTTTAGATGATTTTGATATTGGCATCAATAGATATAATCGCGGCGGCACACCCTGTTCGCCAATTCCAACAGGTGGAAGTTGGGTGCTCGATAGCTACTCGCGTCTTGATGGCGTAAATCCCGGATTTATGCACTCGCAAAGTCGTCCCTTATCACGGTTAGGTGCTCTGGATGATCTCGATTGTGAGTAATCGTTTTTTTGCCTTTCTTTATGACATTCATATTCAATTTTATTCACATACTCTGCTTGTATTTTTGACTTTTTGCATTTCTTTGAATATAAAACTAAAAAAATGGTATTTTTTGAACACAAAATCTAAAACAATTTTTATATTTTTTGATTTTAATTTTTTAGCGTTTTTCTGAGGGTTGAAAAATTATTGACTTTTCCACCCTCAAAATGTTTTGAATCAAAATTTTGAACCTACAAAAAATGAAGCGCTGAGAAATACTTTTATAAAGCTTTCTTCTTCTTTTTTTGATGTACATTTTTGCATTTTAAGCTTCTAACGATATAAAATTTGAAAATATTTTCGTTTTTACCCTCAAAAAATTTTTTATTTTATTTTCTTTCCAAAACCACACTCACACATTTTTGCATATATTGTTTCAAAAAAAAAATTGCGCATATAAAATTTTAAGAGGGTTAAGAGAACAGTATCAAGTACAGCAATAAATTTTTCTTTCGAAGGTCGGACGCATGGTTTAACATTGAATGGAAATGTGGAACCACAAGTTGATATGTTAGACATTCCGGGAAAAGGACGTTGTTGCGTTTTTATGGCTAGATTTTCTTATGATCCACCAGAGTAAGAGAAATTAAAATTTAATATTTAACTCCTACCCCCCCAAAAAATAAAATAATTTTACACACATTGTACATTATAACACTCACTCACTTATCAAGAATAAACTCTCAAAACCTCACACATGAAAAATTTTTGGCTTCCAAATTCTAAAAAAACATTCCAACTATGTAAAAATTGCAGTGTTGAAGGATCAGAAGGAGAACTAGCTTTGTGTGCAGGGGATTATATGTTAGTGTGGGGCAATGGGGAGCCACAAGGTGGTTACTATGATGCCGAATTATTAGATGGTAGACGTGGGCTTGTACCAGCATCATTTGTGCAAAGATTAGTTGGTAAGTAGAATGAGAAGGGAAGAAGTGAACCAAAATTACCATTTATTATTGTTACCTCCAAATTCATTTATTGCCCGGCGTATGATTAGAATAACTAAATTTAATCTAAAAATAGTGTATACACCCAAACTTGTTCGATATTAGATCACAAATAAAACTTTTTCTATAGTTTCTCTCTATCTCTATCTCTTAATTTATGATTCTTCCTTCTTACATTCTGTGTGCCAATTGTTGTCGTTCTTTTCCACTGCGCGCATTTTCTCATTATTTCCTCTTTGCACTAAAGTATTTCCTCTATTTCACAATTTCCTTCATCACCTTTTTTTCACTCTTAAAATATGCACAATATTATGATTCCTCTCTCATATTCATTAAGTCACACTGATTTATTACGCTAAGCAATTTTCTTTTCTCTCACTTCCTTTCACATTCTTACACTCGTTATAGTTTCGCATGAGCTTCAGATATATTGGAAACTTTTATGTCGCTTTTTTTTAAAGTTTTAGGGGGGAAAATAATAATCAAATTCGAATTCACGTAACCTAAAACATTTCATAAATATGTTTTTTTAATTTCTCGCTCTGGCATGCTATGATCGCTTCATAACGTTAAATATTGGTTTATTTTTCTTTCACTTTTCCACGAATTTCTTATTATATTATTTCCTTTTAAGTTGTGAGTGCAATGAGAAAGTTTTTTTGGTAACAATATGTTTGTGTGCGTCTTGTTCTTAGTCTCGCTCTCTTTTTTCTATTAAGCAATATGATTCAAATTATATATCGCCTTGTCGTATACACCATCGAAAAAAAATTTATATATTTTATATAATATTAAGGCAGTACACACATTACGAGAAAGTCTCATAACTTTTCGATAACTTCTTTTAGGTGATGATTTATTAGAATTTCACCAAGCTGTTGTGTCGACATTACGTGATGCTGATGACATTCCAATACCATTAGATCCAGCTCCAATTTCACATCAAATGATGATGCCACCGATGATGCCAATGAATGATGACTTGGGACGAATAAGTGATGTTGTAAACACAGATCAGCCATTAGATCCGGAAGACGAGCTCGATCCTGGTAAGGGAATGTGAAAATTTTTTATTGCAATATAATCTCATGTGATTTTCAATTTAGTTCCGGCACCGCGTCATTTGACCTTGGAACGGCAGTTGAATAAGAGTGTACTGATAGGATGGAATCCGCCCGATCAATATGGACATCATCAAATAGAGAGTTATCATGTGTATGTTGATGGTAATTTGAAAGTCACTGTGAAGGCTTTGGAACGTACACGTGCGCTAGTCGAAGGTGTTGATTGCAATCGAGTGAGTTTAGTCTAAATATTTGACTTATTTGACCTTCCTTACTTAATAACATGAACTTTATAGCCGCATAGAGTAAGCGTTAGGAGCGTAACAGCCCACCGAAGAACATCACGGGATGCTGCATGCACAATGATCATTGGTCGTGACGTTTCCCACTTGGGACCAACAAATGTTAAAGCTACAAATATTACTTGCTCAAGTGCAGTCATATCATGGCTTCCAGCCAATTCGAATCATCAACATGTAGTTTGCGTAAATAACGTTGAAGTTAGGACACTTAAGCCAGGCGTTCATAGGCACACAATACAGGGTAATTAAAATGCTAATTTTAGATTTGTAAAAGTTTTAATTGAATAAATTTTGGCAGGCCTTTCACCAAGCACTCAATATCGAGTCACTGTAAGAGCGAAACAACTGAGAGCACCAGGTCAAACACCGGCTCAACCGCCACCCGGTCCACCACCGCACGAAGAAGCTCCAGGAGCTTATACAGATTTCAGAACACTAGCAAAGGGATTGCCAGATCCTCCACAAGTAAATTGATTTATTTTTAAAATTTAACTTTATTAATTGAGAAACAATTTTTAAAAGGAAATTCAAGTGGAGCCTGGACCGCAAGATGGAACTCTCTTAGTTACATGGGTTCCAGTGTCGCGACCTCCAGCTTCAGGTCCCGTAACCGGTTACGCCGTATTCGCCGATGGTAAAAAGGTTCATGACGTAGATTCGCCCACGGGAGATCATGCTTTAATAGATATAACTAAGTTAGTTGGAATTAACCCACAAGTTGTTACTGTTCGCACCAAATCTCGTGATGCTCAATCGGGTGATAGTATGGCGACTCCTATTCCACGTGAGTGTAATTTAATTTAAGAATTTTACAACCTCCCACACAATTTAAGTTTTTAATTTCTTTTTTATTTTAACACATTTTTATTTCTTTTTTTCAATTGTTTTTTAAACACAACAAAAACACATCCTCAACCACACATAAACACTGAATGAAAATAAAATTAGAAATTGGAGTAGGATATTACGATTTTAATTATGATCATAATTTTTATGAACTCAATTATGACTATCAAGATGGCGTAAGAAATGCGGCACGTATGAGACAAAATCAAAAACAAACGCAACAAATGCCACAAAATCCACAAATGCAAATGCAACAAAATATGGGCATGCAACAGCAATTGCAAATGCAACAACAACAGCAAAAAATGGGTATGATGGGCCCTGGCGGCGGTATGATGAATAAGGCTGGAATGGATAATAAGAATATGAATATGCCACAAAATATGAACAACCAGCAGAACATGAACATGCAACATAATATGAACATGCCCATGCAAAATATGTCCGGTCAACCCATAAGACCAAATCAAACGGTAAATATGGCCAAATAGAATCAATGTTTTAAATTAGTAGAAATTGATTTAAGACTTTTTAGTGGCTCTTAGATCAATTTTGGCTTTTGAAAAAAAAATTCACACTTACCTTTAGAGAGGTGACTCGCTAGTTTAGAATTGAGATTATAACTAACGACTCGCATCTCGACACTTACTCACTTATATACTTTAAAAAATAAAATCTCTAAATTTAACCATTAAACGCAATATATTTCAATAACAAACCACATCAAAATGCGAAAAAAAATAATAAAGCAAAAATCATACAAGCAAAATGCTAATAATAGTCAGCAAGAAAGCGGAGGTGTTCCTTCGATAGAAGTAACGAAAGAAAATTTCGAGTCTGCTGATTACATTAGTGATGAAAGTGAATATCAAGAGGGCGAAAATAATGGTCGACATGGAAGGCGCAATAGCACCGTTCCTCCATCGCCATTACCCTCATCTTCTTCTTACGCTCAACATCATCAACAATCACCACAACATCAGTATCATCAGCAACAACAGCCTCAGGTTAATATATCATGTGTTGCCAGAACGAAAGTGTTGATTGTTAATTCCCGTAATAAGTGAAAACTCTTCTAATAATTATTACAATGCCTGCCTCTCTCTCACTGTCTCTTTCTTTCTCTATTTCTCCTTGTAGCCTCGTTTTATCTCTCTCTTCCGTTCGTTCAATTAATGTGAAGTTTTTTCTATTTTCGCGATATGCACTATCGAAACCTTCCATATCTCTCTATTTCTTTGTTGAAATATTTCCTATATGATTTTGAGTTGATTGACTTTCAAATGATATATTTACCCCTAAAACTAACATCTAACACTTTCTCATAGTATATACACGTCATGTGGCTTGAAATTTCACACCATATTATATCTGTGACTATATTTCCTTCTCTCTCTATTTGACTTGAATGCATTATGTTAGAGAAAAAAATACATCCAAAAAGTACATGATTTTTCCATAAAGATGTTAACTATATTCAAAAACTATCCATATATAAATAATGTATAACTAAATATGATATGTTGTAAAAATTATATATATTTGAGTAAAAGACTTGTTTTTGCACATTGTACACGATTTGGCATGATGAGAATAAAAGCTTAACATTTCTCACTTCTTTTCTATTTTAGATGCAAGGAGGCATGCAAGGAAATATGCAAGGTGGAATGCATGGACCGATGCAGGGCCAGGGAGGCATGCAAAACATGCAAGGACCTAATGCAATGCAGAACATGCAAGGACCTAATTCAATGCAAAACAGTAACATGCCAAACAATATGCAAAACATGCAAAACATGCAAGGCGGCATGAGAGGTCCTCGACCACAGAATCCTAATCAAATGAATCAGATGAATCAAATGAATCCAATGAACCAAAATCGCATGTCAATGCAACCAGGGCAACAACAGCAACGTGGACCAATGTCACAGCAACAACAGCAACAAAATCCACAACAAAGAAAACTTCGCTATTTCTTGGCATTATTCGATTACGATCCAACTACGATGAGCCCTAATCCCGAAAGCTGTGAAGAAGAATTGCCTTTCCGCGAGGGAGACACAATCAAAGTGAGATAAACTAATTTTTTAATTTGTGATATTTTATTATTGAAATTTTGTTCAGGTATACGGTGATAAAGACCCTGATGGATTTTATTGGGGTGAGCTGAGAGGACGACGAGGCTATGTACCGCACAATATGGTGCAGGAAATTGAAGACGGTGCTGTAGGACAACCGAGTGGACCCCGCCAACCAAGTGTTCGAGGAATTAGTCGCGATCGATGGGGTGACATGTTTGCAAACATGCCCGTGAGAAGAATGGTCGCATTATATGACTATGATCCTCAAGAACTTAGTCCTAATGTAGATGCCGAGGTGAGGCCCTAAACTAACCCTCATTTGTAGTCTCTTAAATATAATCGTAGAGTAGTTGTAGCTTAAATTCTGATGCCGCCCTACCCACTTTCTTCTTCTCTTTTTTCTTCCAACTAACTGCAGGTGGAATTGAGTTTCCGAACGGGACAAATGATCCTCGTCTATGGTGAAATGGACGAGGATGGCTTCTACATGGGAGAACTCGATGGTATTCGAGGATTAGTTCCTTCTAATTTCTTAGCGGATGCCGATTCACAACAGGGTGGACCTTCAGCCTCAAATGTCGCTCAACGAAATCTTGCAGGACGAGGTAGAGGCATAGCTGGACCTGGAATGGGAGCACCGGGACCTGGAGCCATTGGACCACGCCCACCACCCCGCGACATGATGGGTGGTATGAATCAGCGAAAAGGTATGATTATGTTTTAAGTAAAAAATACATTTGCAAAAAAAATTATAAATTCAAAAAATATCGACGATGTACAAAAAAATTTGATGACATGATTCTGAAACATTAAACCCTGAACAGATTTCTTAAAATATATTTTATTTGTATGACAAACTTTTCCACTCTTCTGTAATACTCTCTAATAATAATCTAGCTATTTAAGAGCTTTTTTATACAGAGGTAAAACACTGAACAAACTTTTAAATTTCGTCTCTCCTTCTCACTTTTTTATGATGAAACTATTTTGCAAATTTCTTAACGAATACTTTTTTATACACAAATTTTTTTATGAATAATATTCATCTCATCTCCATGCATATTTTCTTTCCAATTGTATGATTTTCTCCTCTAACATAAAACTTATACTTTACATACCCTGAGCATCAACTGATAAAATAAAATTTTAAGTATGTTTATGTTCTACCCTCCTCTCCCATACAAAACACACACGAGGAAACTTTTTATTTCTGATTTTTCAATGTATTTTAATTTATTTTCCTTTCTATATACGACCAAAGAGAAACCTTATGATTTTCCTATAACCTTTTAAATATGTATTTAGAAAATAATTATTAGATAAAAATCTTTCATCATTTCTATCGTTGATCATTGTACTAATTTCCCTTCATTTTCTTTATTAATTGAATATTGTGTGTGAGATATATAAGTTGAGATGTGATATCGTGTGTGATTTTTTGTGAACCAAAAGTTTTTTTTGGATTGAATGTGAATTTAATTGGAAAAAGTATAAAATATATTTTATTGGGTAATTTGAATCGATTTTTGAGAGGCGGAAAAAATATGTTGACTCAAATTTGTTTATCAACTTTTCCTCATAGTTGAAATTATTTTAAACATCCAGTAATTTAAACACAATTCATTATATCTCACATTAATTTAACCCCTCTCAAAAATCGCATCAAGTCTCTCTCTTAAAAATTATCCCTAATTACATCTCAGGTTATTATCAGCACAATTTTGGAAAATTAAATTTTTTCCATTCTTTCCATGATTTTTTTGTTTTTGACATTTTTATTCTGAATCAATCAGCTTTAAGTGTTCAGTGTGTGCGCACAATATTAAGAATAATTATAAAATGAATTACTTGGAAGCTCTCTATTTCTTTCCTTTTATGCCGAAAAAATGAATGAAATTGTTTAATCCTTTTGAATGTCAATGAAAAAATTATTAAGGCTGCCGAAAATTTAAGGAAGTACTTTTTTACGGGATTTTACAAAGAGCAAAAAAGCATCATCACTTTATTTTTTAGTTTATAATTTTATCGAATGATTTTTAAAGTAGTTCCGTTATGATTTAAATTTTTCTTAAAAGAATCGATCCCGAGACTTAAGAATGAAGATTTCATGCAATGTGAAATTTAATCAGAAATCCACTCAAACTGCTGTGTCGAGTCTTTTATGTTATTTGTTGCTAGATGCTCACCCTACTTCCCCTTCTTACTACTTTTAGATAACACGGGCCACCCTGCCCCAGATCAACAAATGCAGGTAACTAAACTTTTTAACCACCGTTCGTAAAAAGTTTAATTATTACGTTTCTCACTCTCAAAAAAACACTCAAAAAGATATGAACAAAGAATTATTTTTATGATTTCTTATAATTTTCATATCGTTTATTTATTTTTTCTAGCGAAACGTGCTTTCGTCGATTTAAGTTGAACTTTTAGTTTCTTTGTGTTTCATTGCATATTTATTTACTTAAAAGCATCCTTCTCTCTCTCACCAAAAACCTCACATATTCACCAAACAAAGCTCACCTTTCTCTAAAATAATTTTGCTATTCATTAAAATATCCAATATTAAAAAAATCAGAATAGGCTCGTTAACCTTCACCTGCAAATATCTTCCATCAAATGCTTTCTCCCGAAAAGTTCCATCAAATTTTCTCTGACTGAAAAAGTTTTAAGTTTGTATAATTTTATAACTCCCTATAAAAAACTAGGCAGGAAAATTATTATCTGAATTTATTTTTAAATATATTTAGTTCGATGATGCGCATAGATTTATTTTTATCTTTTTTAATAAATGTGTTTAGTCAGTTTAAATGGCTTCAATGATTTAAATATATCCAAAAATGCTTTCATATATAAATAATTTTGTAATAAATTCAAATTTGCTCATCCCTTTTAGTTCTTTTTCGTTCGATAATGTGAGATGTCCTTAGATTAAATGATGAAAATTTTGTTTAGATAGTTTTTGAATAAGGGTTGGACACTAGAAGATATTTGAAAATTTAAAATTTAGTTTTGTAAATTTTTTAAATGTTTTCATCTCGAAATTAATTTCTTTTAAAATTAAACTGTTTTTAAACCTACTAATTTTAATGTCCGACATAATTCTGCTTAATCCATTAATTGCATCTGAATTTAAAATCCCCAAAACTGTAAAATATTTTTGCATCCTGTTTATGAAGTTTAAATGAAATGTCTTTTGCCTTGATATGTGACTTGACGCAAAAGTTAGCATCTAATTTTGAACATGGATGAAAACTTCATTAAATTCCTGTCCTTCTACTTTCTCTCTTCCTGTTGATTAAATTATTGACACTATGAATGAGTCTCTCTCTTTAACTACACATTTTTAAATTTTTTAATTATTTTTTTGAGTTCAACTTATAAATTTTTTATCTTTTTGTGTACATCAAAAACCGCGCTTTTTATGAAAAACATTTTTATAGTTTTCTTTTATCATGAAAATGAGATAAAAAAATGTCGCGAGAAAATTTTGAATGAATTATAAACGGGCAGGGAAGTCTATGTTTTCTGAAGATCATCATCAGGATTTATGGAAAAATAATTCTGCATTATCACCTGCAAATGGATGTTCGATGTACTCTTCTCTGTCTTTCTCTCTCTCTCTTCACTTGTTGCTTTTTTCCTTTATGATTTTATAAAAACAGCTTTTAGCTTTTTATTCTTCGGTTAAGTATTTAGTGCACACGTTGGAAGTTGTTTTGCTAAAATAACTTTCGTCGGTAGATTGATGTCGTAGTTGTAGAGTTTTTGATTTGACGTTAAATTTAGAAGCATTTCCTTCCTCACATAATTGATGTAAAATTAGATCCTTTATTTCTCTCTTCTTTCTCTAATTTAATTAAAAACCCATTTTCAGTCAGTTTAAATGTTGATGTGATACACAATAAACAACTCACATTTTATCCTTTCAGTCTCTTTTTTGCTACTATATTTATTTTAAAAATCAGTTTTCAATCTAAATTTATTTTAGAAACATTTTATTATAATCAAAATATAGTCAATGAAATATATAACAATAGGTTTCAAACTTTAAAAAATAACTTACTCAATGTTGTGCTATAAAATATTCATTTCGTATTAGAAAAATTAACAAGCTAGAGTTGGGATGATTGAAATGAGGTCAAGATGAAATTTGCACTCAAGTTTCACAGTTTTAATTCATTAAAAAATAATCATGCAATGGTTTGAACATTTGCATGCAAATTTCACGAAAAACATTTTTAGGCATTGAAAAATGCAGAAATTAGTTAATTTTATAACTGTAGTTTAAGTCATCGCCTTAATCGAGTGACATTAACCTTGACCTCATTTAAATCTCTCCATAACAAATTTCAATAGCACAACAATGTAGTTCACATAATTTTCACATTGAAGCTTATAACAATCTCGAGTAAGTATTACTAAACTCTCCTTCCTCTCATCCCTCGAATTTTTTAGGGGATGGCGGCCGCTGGTAATATGCAAAATCAAAATAGAACTCCACAGCAGCAGCAGCAAAATATGTTAGGAGCCAATAATAGTAATAATATAAGACCACAAGGACAACAATTGCAACAACAACAGACGCCGCAAGGTGGCATGATGGGCGGCATTAGAAATCAAACACCTCAACAAGCACAACAAATGGGGGCCAATCCAATGATGCAACAACAGCCGCAACAACAAGGCATGGGAATGGGTATGGGCATGCAGAACCCTCAACAGAATATGATGAACATGAGAGGTCCAGTGAATAATAATATGAATAATAATAATAATATGCAACAACCGCCAATGACGACGTCACAATCGACGGGCTTTTTCTCGTCATCACTCTTTAGTGGTCCACGAATGCCATTCGGTGGTGGTGGAAATCAACAGCAGCAACAGCAACAGGGACAACAACAGCAAGGGCAACAGCCAGGTGTTAATCAGCAAGGACAGCCTGGTTTAATGTCGAAATTAGGTGATGTGGCTGGCGCAGTACCGGGAGGTGATATGCTCTCGAAGGGCAAAGAATTGATATTTATGAAATTCGGCTTAGGAGGAAAATAACCCATACCATTGGAGCAATCTAGTTTATCAAATTATCAGCTAGTCATTAAATATTATCTCTAAATACAAAAAAATGCAGTGCATGATCTCACATTAAAAAAACTGCGACAATGACAAAAAGAAAGTTAAAATATATTTAAACAAAAAAATATTGCATTTAGCGTAAAAAAAAGTTATTACATTGATAATAAAAGAGAGTAATTGAAGTTTAATCGAAATAGACTTTATCTATCAATTGAAATTAAACTATCAATGGTGGAATGCGCAGAGTTGTAAAATATTAACTATGACCTTATGTAATTATATTGATTGGGGGTATGAACAATACTGTATAGTATTAAATTTAATTAATGTTGATGATTGTAAGCATATTAAATATTAAAGATAATGAATATTTCCTCCAATATCTTCTCCTTCTTACTCTCAATTAATTGATGAGCTAAAAAAAAGTAATTAATTAACACGTGAGAAGGTGAACGAGAAAAAAGAAGTCTTTTATAGCCATTAAAAAATAAAACTTTTTGATGTACAATAATCGTTAAAAAATGATAAATTTTCCCTTCGCGTAACAACAAAAAAAATTGAGAAATAAAGAAAACTTTTTATTGTATCTACTGTAGCTACTTAAAAATGATGATGAGAAAAAAACTTATATTTCAAAGTGAATAAAATCTACGCACATTAAAAATGAGAAAAATGCTTCTGCAATTTAAAAAAAAAGATCTTGTTGATTGAAAATTTCTTTCGTTAAATATCGATTCATAGATTGAATGGAGATTATGGAGAAAAATTTAAAATTCACTTTTTTGACTTTCTTAGACATCCAAAAATCTAATTTCCTCCATAATCGACATCACAACAATAATTAATTATCCTTGCAATCGGGCTTACATAAAAAAGTAATGCGTGAAAAATTTCTATTGTATTTTTGACATATAATGAATTATTATAGTGAGTCTGAGCACAACACACACATACAACTATCTGTACCATTCCTAAAAAAAAGCTTTTTTGTTATTTATCTTCACTATATCGTAAATTATACATCATTACCTAGACAAATATATTGAGAATTTTTCCAGAGTTAATTACTTACACTGTTCATGTTTTTCTACTTCCCTTTCCCCATCCCCTGATATATAAAATCGTTGTCTCTCTCTTATTTTAATAGTCGAAAATAAAATGCATTTTTCCCTCGATTTTCTCGTTGATTGAGAAAATTTAAAGCTTTGTTAATTGTTCTCTATTAATAAAAAAATTATGCTCAAGAGTTAATGAAATAAATTAATTCTCTATATTTGTTTTACAAATCAAAAATGCACTTGTGGATATTTTAAAATTATTTATTTTTAATAAATCATAAAAAATTTTAAAATCTCCACAAGGATGATTAAATCCTCCGACGATAAAAATTCAAATTTCTCTCCTACAATTTTCTTTATGTTCAAGGAAAATGTGAACAAAATATGTAGCTTTTTTAACATGTAGACATCATAAACACAAGCAGTAATCACAAAAATTTACTACTCGAATCATTCTTGGAATTCTTCAAAAAATTATATGCAACAATATCAGTTCAATCGGTATGTGAAGTATCAAACGATCCGCAAAAAAAATTAACAAAAATAAAAATAAAAATCTTGTAAAAAGAAACATCTGTTTGGTGCCTTTCTTAAAAATAAATATTGATGGAAAAAAAAGAAAAATATGCCGAATAATTTCAAACATAAAAATTTCTCACAACAATTGGATTCATCTTAAATCGACTTTTCTCATTGATTTTCATTTCTCAGTTTAATCTTCTCTAAAAAAACATATCAAAAAATTGAATAAATTATATTTTGAATCTTGATAAAATGATTTATAAAAAAATACTGCCACTCTAAAAATTGATTCAAAAAATATATAGTGAGAAAGTATTTTTGAGAGTTGCTTGGTTGGTGTTGAATTTTTCCACATTAAAAAAATTAATTAAAAATTCAACAAAAATCTATTCAACCCATGCAGTTATTGGGATTTATAGCTGAACACAAAGAAGAAATTTGAGCGCTTTTAATGATGAAGAATTTTTGCTGATTGTACAGAAAATCATACACACAACATAAAAGTTTCGTCATTAAATTTTCTTAAATATCCATTTGAAAAATGACAATACATTTATTAAAAACTAACACAAAAATCAACATCAACAACATATTGTAACTTGTTGACCTTCGCCAGTAAAAAAAACTATAAAGAAACATATAGGATGATGATGAAGAGGGGGGTGGAAGTTAATCAGTAAAAGAAGCCATATGTATTATAGATAGAGACAAATTATTTCTAATGTTCGACTATTGATATTTGGATCCAATTTACTTCATTCATAATATCGCTTTATCTATTCGCAACTGTAAATCTCGAATAAATTATTAATTACTAGCATTCTTCTCTAATGCTGCCTCTTATCTATTAAAAATTGCATCATCGCATCCTTAAAAAAAGCTCAAAAAAATTATGGCATTGAAAAATCATCCATTGACGAGAAAGAATGTGTTTAAAAGCATACATATCATTATAGCTGCATAATATTTCTGCTCTTTTCCGCGATAAAAAAACTAAAATTTTTAAGTGCTCGGTTTGATAAAAACAAAAAGTTTGCGTTTGAAAACTAAAAATGAGAAGATTGAACCAGTGAAATTTTGGCTGAAATTTATGGCTTGGTAAATTTTATATAAAGTGATCAAAATAATTTGGCTGCCAAATTTATTTAAAAAATTCTCAGTACAAAATTTAAAAAACACAAATTCGATCGTAAATTTTAGCCAAAATTTCAAATATTTTTTTTAATTTTGCTATTCGAAAAAAATTGAAACATTTTTAATTAAAGCTTATCTTGCCATCAACAGCTTAAACTAACTGTGAAAAAATACGACCTAAAAAAAGAAACAAAAAAATTATATCTAAAAAAATCCAATCTATTGAAAAATTATCCTTCGATGAGTAAAAAATAATAAAAAATAAAAAATTGAGACCTTGAGTGATAAATGTAATAAAAAAATAACCTATTTGTAAAAAACGAGAAGAAAACCCTTAACGATGAGATGAAGTAACTAACTGCTGTTGCTGATGAAATATTTATAAAAAGTGGACATCAAAAAGTCTTTACTAAATGGTAACAAAGAAAATTGATACTTGTGCTATATGAAGATGAAGAAAAAAAATCATTGACGACGGTATGAATGTTTAATTATTAAATAAAATGAAAATCTCCATAGTAATTCGTAAAAAATTCAAATCGTTTTTCTCTCTTTCTACTTCTCTCCTCCTCTCTTCTGCAAAATCACTCACGCGCAACTTTTTCCTGTTGAAAAAAATCTTTTTAATTTTTATCCGAATTGCTTTAAAAAGAAGAAAAAAATAAAATTGAAAGGATAAAGAAATTCAATCAGATGATTAAATATTCAGGTGTTGTACATTACACACACACAAAAACACACTCACAAAACACGCAGTTCACATGCAAGTGAAGAAATTTAAAATTTCTTTCGATTTCTCCTCACATTAATAAGGTTAAATGTGCAAGAAAATAAAAAGAGTGAAACACAATTGATAACTCACGTGTTGACAAAATAAAAAAAAACATTCTTATAAGATCAAAAAAAACATTATGCATACAGTATAAACTGAAAAATGACAAAAATGAAAAATAAAAAGAGAAAATTCAAATATCGAAAATTATTTAATTTTTTTGCAGTTTTCTTAATATTAAAATCGTGTTTTGAATCCTTAAATTCCCTCGCATGTGATGTGTCATTAAAATTCCGACACTAGACAACAAAATAATCTTAGCAACCTCTTAGAGCACTTTATTATGACAACAAAACAATTTTCTAAATATAAAAATTCTAAATTTCTATAAAAATGTCGCTCACTGAAAATTTAGAATCTTCATTAATTACGGTGAAAATTCATCTGCCAGATGACACTGAAAATGTGTTGGCTGTGAATTTATCTGAAAACACAACGATTGAAAAATTAAAAGAAGACATCGCGAGGCGGTTCGCAATTTCATCGGAGGATTTTCATGTGCTTCAAAAAGACGAAGAGATTGAAGACGAAATTTTGATTTCAAATCTTCTTCTTAATGAATTTGGAATTATTGAAATTAACTTAAAGCTCACTGATGAAGCTTTGACTAATGGAGTTGTGTTGGATGCGAGCGTTTATTTTAGCACTTTCACACTATCGGAAATTATCACCGTACACATTCCGTATGAAGATGAAAATGGCGAAGTCACTGTGAAGGATTTGATGGTGGAAATTGAAAATAAGTCGATTAAAAAGCCATTTTTAGGTGGATTCGTTCACAAAAAGACAAGTGAGTGCTTTAATAATTTAAAACATTTTTATAAATTAATCATTTAGATATCGAGTATCATCACGCTTTCACTCAAACTGGCCCCACTGAAGAACAAATCGATAAACTCACATTAGATAAATATTCACGTGACACGCAAACGGCAGTTTTAAAAATTTCATCTACTCACACGAAAGTCGATCAATCGACTCAGAATTTTGGCGATGCCAATGACGCTTTGTTTCTTCAAAAAAATGCCGATATTGAGCTTGAACCGCACGAGAAATATGAAAGCTTCGAAGAGATGGAAAAACGAATAGATTTCGTTAAAAAAGTTCGAATGATTCAGAGAAACTTCAGAACTCATCGATTGAAAGTTTGTGTAAGAGAAAAAGCGGCTGAGTTTCGACAAATTCAAGCGAGGAAGAAAAAGCGCGAGGACAGAATTAAGCAAGATTACATCAACATGAATCGAAAGTCGGGAGAATTTCCTAAAACTAAGAAAGACTTTGACTCTCTTTTGGCTCAAATATCGACATGGAAAGAGACAGAGGTAGGTCGCAATTTAATTTTAATTTAATAATTAATTATTTTTTCTCAGACTAAAAGAATCACCGCTGATTTTACTGGACCCACTCGTATTGTTGAGATGCAATTGCTTTTAGAAAAAGAAATTCAATTATTAAACGGCATCGAAAGACGTCGATTGGAAATTCAAAAAGAAATTCAAGTTGTGCGTCAAGACAAAGTCATTCAGCGTTGTGGTGAGACTGTTAAGTGGATCGGCTACAGAGATTGTCTAATCGAAATGGACACACTCAAAACTCAAAGAGCAAGAAAATTGGGAGAACTTTTTTTGCTGCTTCGTGAGAAAAGTTCGAGTCTCGATGATCGTTTGAGGCTTTTGAATGACATAAGTGAAGCTTTGGCAACTGAAAGTTCAAATAAAATTATTGAGCTCGAAAATTTATTTGAACGTGAGCGACAATTATTGAAATGTCGAGTCACAAATGACGCACTCGAAGTTTTGAGGCAGAGAGAACTTGCAGTTTTTCTCGATGTCATTAAAAATGAAGACCGTGAAAAGCAAATTAAGCCAACCTGTAGAATTTGTGAAAAATGCAAGTCTGTTCTGCCATCAAGCTGCTTTGCAATTCACTCAAAGCAAAAATCTTTCGATCTCTGCCGAAAATGTGCGAGTTTAAAATCCGCCAAAACTGACCTCAGTGTCTATCGATCAATTTTACGTGGAGTGCAAAGAGATGAAAGAAAACGTGGTGCTTTGTCTTCTTTCGCGTTCATCGTGACTGAAACTGAAATTAAACAAATCATCGAGAACATTTGGCATGGAATTTCCATCTTAAGTCAATGCAACATTACATCCGATTTAAGACTCCCTCGATGGGACATTAACGAAGAATGGTCACCATGGAACTGTGTCAGTCTCACATCAGCCGAATCTAAAATTCACATCAACATGGACATTGAGCAAATTAAACAAATTTATGGAGAAAAAATTATCGCTGAATGTCGAGCAAAATCAAATTTAGCGAGATCAATTTTCAAGCACTTGAAGAAAGCCGATCAGACATTTACAGAAGATTGTAAGTGGTATGAAACGGGAATTAAAGATAGAGTTGTGTAAAATGAGAAAATTTAATTTAATGATTTAAAAAAATCAGCATAATTTTTTTTGATGTCGACTAAGATTGCATTCAATAAAATTTGATTAAAAAAATTTCACAGCCTACTTTAAATTTTTCCCTCAGATTTTCTACTCAGCAAAAAGGAAAACATTTAATTTAAGATCTAAGTTTGCTAAATTTTTCTTCAACAGAAAAAATTATTTTTACGTTCGAATCCTAAATTTTAATAATTTTTGTAACGTTTTTGAAACTTTTAAAAGTGAAACGCTTGGAAAGACAAACCGACATTTTTTACTCACTTTTTTTGTCACTCGGAATTATTGTTTAGGAACACGTAATTTTATAAACATTAAAAAACTTTATTGTTTTTTTTGCTGATGTCAAAAAGTTTAAAATATTGAAAATGTCTGAATTAAGTCGCGATGAAATTTTGCTTCTTTTTGATGTCGATGGAACGTTGACACCTGCTCGAAAGGCAATCGAGCCAGATTTTGAGGAATTTCTTTATAAAAAAGTAAAACCAAAGGCATCAATCGGAATTGTCAGTGGAAGTGATTTAATTAAAGTTGAAGAGCAATTAGGTGGTGAAAAATTATTGAGAGAATTTGACTATGTCTTCCCTGAAAATGGGCTTGTTTTCATCGAAAAGGGTGTTGAGAGGTGCAAAGAGTCAATACAAAAGCACTTGGGAGAGGCGAACATCAAGCGGCTCATAAATTTTTGCCTCCATTATATCGCTGATCTTGATATCCCTGTGAAACGTGGCACGTTCATTGACTTCCGCAACGGAATGATAAATATTTGTCCAATCGGACGACAATGTAGTTATGAGGAGCGAATTGAGTTCAACAAACTTGATAGCGAGCTATGCATCAGGCAGAAAATGGTTTCAGCTCTTCAGAAGGAATTTTCGGACATTGACATCACATTCGCGATAGGTGGCATGATTAGTATTGATGCTTTTCCAAAAGGATGGGATAAAAGTTATTGTCTCCAGCATGTCAAACAGTAAGTTAAAAAATTATTATAAAAATTTAAATTCTAACGCTTCTTTAGTTTTAAGGAAATCCACTTCTTTGGTGATAAGACAGATCCTGGCGGAAATGACTTCGAAATTTTTATTGATCCTCGACAAATCGGACATTCTGTAACCGATCCCACAGACACTCAACGTCAGTTAAGTGAATTATTGAAAATAAATAATTAAGAGATAATAAAAGAATGTACTTAAATAAAATAATTTAAAGAATTAATAAAATCTTTAATTTTAAATCTCTTTCAGATTAAATTAATTAACAAAAAAATAATTTTAAATAAAATTTCACTTCCAGCATGTTTCATTAATTTCCGTTAGAATTCAAAATTAAGCCGCAATTTAAATTTTAATTTTCCGTTACAAAAATTCATTTTTTTTTTCAAACAAATTCAAAAGTTTTCACTTCGTCTAAAATAAAATTGAAACGCTTCGAAAAGTTCCTCAAGGATATAATCAAAAAGTTCTCATGAACTCGTTAATAAATAATTTTACATCATATGCGTGTGGAGGTTGATTCTCGAAGTATCTTTAATTCATAAAATGATTTATGCATTCATGAATGATTTTCATCATTTTCCGCATGTTTTCTATCGCACATAAAGAATCATCGACACATTGTCATTCTAATATTTGCGTAAGTATGCTCTCGAGATTGTATGAATGACAATTCAATTCAAGGTTTTTTGTTTGAGCCCTCGAATATTTGCGAGGATCTCATGCGGCTGGAAAATTTCTTGATTGATCGAAGAAATAATTTCCATGTGGCTTATTCAAACGCCTCATTTTAATTCGCAGGTCTATGAATTTTATGCTTGTGTTGCAAGAATAAAATTTTCAGAAAAACGACTAAAAAATATTTTAAGAATCGCTGTTAAAAATAAACGTTTGATTGACCTCCGCCGCTTTTTCTTTTTTCAAGTTCAACAAATTTTTTCGCATGTAACAATTTTTTGCCCTCTCTCCAATTTGTGGGTCACGATTTTTACGAAAGAATTTTTTAATTTATTCTCATCACATTTCCATCCTCACGTAAGTAAAGAACTCCCGGCAGCGAACTATCGTCGTGTGTGTATTTACGTGAAATATCTCCTTTGTAAACGCCACACACCGCATCTCCGCCGATGATTGAAATTTACCTAAAGGGCGCTTATTAAGCAAAAAGTTTCATCGGTACTTGTTAGAATATTTTTCTGTGTTGCGAGCGCAAAATGATTCATTCAGAAGATTTTCAGGAGGTGGAAATTTGAATTTTTTTAACAGCAAATATTTTTAATTAATTTCTAACAGTTTTAATCATAAATTTTTATTTTTATTCTCAACCCCTGAAAATTTTCCTCGTGTCGCTTTTTAGGTCTTTCATTATCATGATGAGCGCCTCAAACATAAAAAGCGAAAACTTTTTCGCTCCTCTTCTGATTTTTTTAGCTGCTTCTGAAGAGTGTTTATTTGTGAAAGCTAAAAACAATTGCTTGTTGACGCAATTTGCATAAAATTACCGAGTAGTTTCGTCTCGTCTCGTTTCGGCTTCTTTCCCTTCTGACTCATTTCGAATTCCTCTCCCGACTTTTTTCGGTTGTTGTTAGGAAGTGGAATTGTTCTATTGATCTGAGACCGCTGTTGTTGGTCTGAACCAAAAATAATTAATCCATTATTATCATCATCATCATTGTGTTTCGTCGATTTCATTCTTCTCTTGTTATTTCGAGGCCAAACTACTCGAGGCAGTTCTTTTTTCTTACGATTAAATTGGATTTTGCGTTAAATTTGAATTTAATTAGAGTTCTTTAAAAAATTTAAAACATCTGAATTTTTTTAAAAATTTAAAATTTTAACACACAAAATTATTTATCATATTTTTTATTATCTTTATCATATCAAATTGTCATGACATCCTTTCTGATATCTCCTTTAAAATGACAAATAATTGCTCTCGTGTCGTTCTGATGACATGTCTTTTTGTCTCTGTTGTTGTCCCTTATCAATCATTCACGATAACTCGATATCATTAATCTTTCGGCTGTTCTTTTTTCTCACATGCCGTGCATGCATTTCATATAAATTGTGGTGAGAAAAAGGGAAATTTTCTTCTTGATAATTTTGGACATTGTTGTCAAGGGTGGCGTTTGTAATATAATAGTCGCCGCAGATACAAAAAAAAAAGAATTTTACGAAGAGAATTGATGAAGTGCTCTTATTCGAAATAAACATGGCTTGATGGGGGTTTGATGGAGCGGTGGCGAAAATAAGAGCAGTAATGGAGCTGTTAGATGAAGGAGTTTGTTCCTTTTGACAATCATTGTCATGGATGTCTACTGCAGTTGAAGATTTTTGTTTTGTAAATATTTCACGAAGGTCGTAAACAATTTTTTCGACAACTCTTAACAGCCTTATTCTAGATGCCTGCAAGGTCAGGCTTCAAAAACACAAATTTTAAAATATTTTCACCACGAAAATTTTATTTTACGAATTTTTCTTATCTGCTCCGATGATAATTGATGCGCGTGCACCGCCTCAAACAAGGAAGTAAAGTCATGAAGTTTTGATTATCATTCACATCAGATTTTTTTTCTTTTCCTGACAGAAACTTGATTAATGATTAAGAAGAAAAAGGGGAGCGAAAGTTTTTGGCAATTGCAAGACGAAAAAAAGTTAATTCGAAAAGCAAGAAAGTGCTGTCAAGAAATCAGAAGAAATTAAATGAATTGAAATTTTAGCTTTAAAAATCTACAATTTTTCATTATTTATCGATGCCGCTTGTAGCAACAACTGTGATTTATCAATAATTTGATTCAACTATCAGAGCAATTAATTATGATTTAATTATTGATTTTTGAATACCATGAAAATATTTTCTCAACGTTGCTCTCACACGTGAGTGGCAGCTTCGAGGAGGAAAAAAATTAATCGAACTATCCTGTCTGAATTATTAATGAGCTTTTCCTCATCTGAATATATCTTGATCATCGTCAGCATCACCTAGAGCATTAACCGCCGCTGAATTTTTGATAAAGTCCATGCGGAAAAAATAATTCTGTTGCCAGTGTGAAATGAAGAATTATTACCATCACTTGTGATAATGATTGGCCACTTGACATTCCACTCCTGACTCGATATTGAGCATATGATTAATGTGAGGTCATCAGACATGAAAAATAAATGAGGATTAAATTATTTTGTCAATCGGATAATTTTTTTTCGTTGAATCGTGATGTAATTGATGTTATCGTCATGACGAAAAAGGCTGAACAAAAATATTATGGTGTGTTACGAATAAAAATCATAACTTTAATCTAAATCTGCTTTAACGGCATTTTCTCAATATTATTATAGCATTTCACCGCAGGTATTTAAGCTTCTTTTCTGAAATTTAATTCCTATGAAATGAACGAAATTTAAATGATGTTTGATTGGCGGTGAAAACTGTTACAGGGATTATGGATTTTCCATACTGCACACCGAAAGAGATGATAAAATTGTGAGGATGATTAATGACGTTTAGCTCGTCTACAATAAATATGTAAATTGCACCAGTCAGTCTACACGCCAGTGGAAACCGCATTAGTAATTTGTTGTGAGCTCCCACGAGGACATAAGGCCATAACATTTTAGTCCGCCTCATTTTTACTCAACAAAATTAAAAATAAGTAAATGAATAATTGCACAAATGGGAAATTTTCGGTTGCCGCGCCTTTGACGCGCTTTAATTAAATTGAATTTTCCTTTCAATTTTTCACCAGCAAATATTTTCTTTTAATCAACATCAAGAATTTCAATTTGAATAATTAAAATTTTGTTACGTTGACTTTAAGTAAATAATTTTGTCCTGGAAATTTGATATGAAATTGTCTGACACGGCAAATATTCAGCAAGTGACTTGAGGCCGAATCAAAATATGCACATAGTGAATATTAAAATTACTTTTCGCACATGATCAAATCCAGTCACATGTTTGCATTATTACAGCCTGAAAATTTCTCCAGAAAAATTTCACAAACTGAACATTTGAGAATATAAATTTTTTAGAACTTACATGACTCGCATTTTATAGAAAATGGTGCGAATTTTATGGAACGTTTGTAAGTTACGTAAAATAATTTTCTTAAAGTTTTAAAATACAATTTCATTATTTATGATCAACCCTCTCTAAACACTCATTACTCAGTCAGAATGCAAAAAAACTAACGTTTGTGCAGAAAAAAAATTCTCACTCATTTGGACTTTAAAATTAGTATTCTGATGGAGTAAATGATCCATGTATTTGCTGAGAGATATATGTGATTATTTTTTTACAGTCCATCGCTCTGGCTTCGTTGCTAAAAATATCCATTCACTCAATCATGAACTTAAGGAACCACTTAATGGAGTTTTCGATTAAATTATCTAGAAGAATTTAATGATCCCATGATAAAATAATTATTGAGTGCAATTCCTTATAAAAAATTTCTCTAATGAAACTCAAATACCCACAACAGAGCATAAATTTCACATCTCGAATTACACAATAAATTTTTTTTTGAGATAATTCTCGTCTTCAGGTATTTGCAATAAATCATTATTGACAACTCTCTCTCCTGTGTACACTGATGATGATGTCTACAATTTATATATGAAAAAAGTGTCATTGAAATTAAATTGATTGGTGTGAGCGAGAGAGAGGTGACAACAATGTCCAAACAGAAGGAGAGGAAATGAAACTTAAATTGAGAGAGCACTGTGTCCATCTCACATATCAAAACTTTTCGCTCACAATCACAAGCAGAGAAATCAGAAGTTTAAAAAAATCAATTCCGATCACGTCGCAAGTTAAAGTGCTCGCGGGAATGTCTTTAAACTGCAGAGCAAAAAAAAAAGGTTGATGTAAGAGCCACTTGATGTGTTTTCACTCTAGCTATCCTTGTTGAGTCCAAATCGAAACTGAATGTTTAATTTTAAAATTGAGTTTGAGTGAAAGAAAATTGATTTTCGAGATGTTTGAATTTTAGATTAGACTTTTAAAAATTTAAACGAATTTTTCTTAACACAGCAAGACTTTTCATCAATTTCCTTTTCACTTTCTACAAATTTACTTCATTTCCGAATAAAAACTCACTTTCGATATCACTCAATATGTTTTTCATTGTTCAATCTTCAACATGTTGTTTGCTCTTATGAGAAATATTGAATCGGAAGTTGGTAAAAAAGATGATGAGAAATAATTTGATGGATTTCACTTTGAATCAATTTCAATGAGACCTCCCGACGCTTCGGCTGTACGGTAAGCGAGAGAGGAACTAATGGAGTGTGAAATTTGTATATCAAAAACCGCAGACCGGAATCGATGAAATTGAACATTTTTGGCAGTGTCTTGCTGGTTAATGTAATTGTTGGATTAATCGTTAAATATGGAGGTGTAATGATAATTTTCGATCCCTTGCTTGACCATAAAAAATTAAAATTGCTTAACTTTTAAAACTAGAGCTTGACATTACGTCGATGTCCTCAATATCAATGCAAATCGCCGGCATGAATTGCAATTATCACTTAAATTTGCAACACGCGCTCACAAAAATCGCCTCAGGGCATCAAAATTAAAAAACTCTCTTCAACATGTTCACCTTGCCATTCCCCTTGCTTGCATTGCTAAGCGTCGACTATTTTACATTTTACATTGCGTACTTAAGAACCAGTAGGTCATTACGACGACTATAATTGCTTCTTCTCTCTTGCTGTCTTTAATTAAACGATCTCCCGTCTATTTTGCGGAATGCAATTCTCATCATTTAAGATTTAAATTGTGAGTTGAGTCTATAATTGACATTGAGATGAAAAAATAAATAAATCGATTTTATTTTAATTTCTTTTGTATTTATTGAATTAGCATTGAAGATAGCAACAGGGATTTGGAAAAGGTCAAACGAAGATTTTGGATTGATGCAATAAGCCCAAAAGAAATTCATTTAATTATGGAGCAAAAACAAATCGCTTTAAATTCTCAAGAAATTGCTGTCAAATTTTAAATAACTCAAATTATTAATTACGTGACTATCACCATTTATAAAGTCTCTTTTTCTCATATTATCAACTGCATATTTTTTCCCACAAAACGAGTTAATTATGCAAATTAATGAAATAATTAAGAGGCGAGACTCTATGATGACCAATTCTTCAACGCCACATAGCAGAGAAAAGTACAAAAAGCCAACAAATTGCTTTAAAAACTGAATATTCTGAAACCACCATCATCGCTATCTAATCTCGCGCAGAGAGCATGAACAGAAGACATTGAGAATGAATAATAGGCGAGTGAAGGAGAATGAGAGAGAGTGAGATAAGACCTAAGTGAAGAACTTAATTCTTCTTATTACCCACTTTTTAAACACTCATCCAGAGCAACAAGAAAGGGTTTTTGCGTTTGGCAGCCGTAAAATTTTTTTAAAGCTCAACAAAAAAACTTTCATCGTTCTTAAGAAAGAAAATACTTCAGACTCACCCACAATGCTATTAAATTTCCATTTAATGGAGTTTTCATCGCTTTAGTGGACACAATCCTTTCCCTCTCTTCTTTTTATTATATATTTTTGTGTATACTTCGTAGAGTTTCTCAAATCCCCGGGGAATGAGATTACGGGGACCCCGGGGAAAAATATTCGCCTCCCCGGGGACCCCGGGGATCCCCGGGGAGGAAGAAAGTATAAGAAAAGACCTGTTTTTCCTTAATTTTTCAGCAAATATTTATTTAAAGCATATTTTAAAACAGAAATAAAAGTTTTTAAGAGAAAATAAAAAGTTTAACTAATAGAAAATGATAAGTTTAAAAATATAAAACGTTCAGCGGAAGTAGTTCTTAAGGAGCATTACACAGTGAAGGTCAGACATTCGAGTTCTCTTCTTTGTTATGATGTCTCCATCTTCTAAAATCTCTCTCAAGTAACTACGTTGCCTGAATCGTCATTAAAGCATTTAGCAATCGGTTTAAAACTGGAGATCTTTGTTTAAGTCTCGCATATGATGTCATCTCTGTCTTAAAGTCCTTAGCGTTGCTAGGATCTTTAGTGCGAGAAGCATTCAGCTCTGTCAAACTCCGGTGATTTTGCATCGAGCATTGCTGCTATCGATTTTTTCAAAATATTTCCAAACAAAGCTCCTGCTCATGACTATTTTTTTTTATTGCACTTTCACTTATTTAACTTGATGTTCCCCTGCAAAATACTTTTTAAAATTAAATTTTAAAACAATAAAAAATCTAATTTCATATTCAATAAATTTAATTCCGAAAAATAGACGCAGAAAAAAAAAACGATCTCTTAAAATGAAATGAACTTGAGATTTAAGAGCGGGAGGATAATGAAAAAGGGTTGACAAGGATGTTGATATAGGTCAAGGGATGGTCAATTAAGCTTGTGGTTTCTCATTTGACACCGATACCTGTTTTCATCCCTTGAATTTTCTCACCTTAACCTCTTCAAAAAAAAATCTATCAAAAGAGAGAAAAATCAACAAAAAGAGTTGATGAAAATTCCTCAGCAAATTATTATGTGGGAAGAAGAGGGATGGGACGATATGTCTGAAAAGTTTTTAAAAAGTTAAAAGTTTCTTTAACAAATTTTTTAAAAATAATGTAAAAAAAATTTAAAATTTTTTTTTCCCCCTCAATATCAAAAAGGCAATTTTTCGAGAGTCTCTTCATAAGACGAAAAACTCAATTATCGCACCCAAAAAAAAATATATCACATAAGTGCTCATTGGTGTGTAAAAATGTTTTCGGTAGTTCACAACTGAGTGGTTATAATTCCAACCTTAATCATTTTGTCAATTTTTTTATGTGTATTTTTTCCCATGTGTATCAGTCACACAGGATATCCTTTAGCTATATTAAATTAATATTTTTTTGGATGAGCACATGACGTTCATTGATAAAATTTTATTAAATTAATTCACGTGTATCGAATTTCGATACAACCTGTGAGATATGGGAGGATTTTTTGTGATGAGACACGTACGAGTTTATTGATTGGGGCATTTGATACAGTTTAAAATTGGAAATTTGATTAAATCGATCTGAAATTTAATTTTTAACTCTTTAATCACGCGAAAAAGTGAGATCCTAAAAGTTGAGTTAGATCTTCTTGTTTTTATGCTAATGAATCACTAAAATATTAAAACCGGTTTTGTTAAATTAACTTTGTAATTAATGAATTGCCGGTTTTCTTCTCCACTGAATGTAAAAAGAGTCTAATTAATTGAAAAAGGCTTCCGGAAATTCCACAAAGGCCAAAATGTAATATAATTCAAACAAATGCCTTTACAGCTCTAGTAACAAGACTTTTGAATGAAATTCTTTCGCATGAAAAGGATTTTTTCTTCTTCTTTATCTCGACATTCGTAAAAAGTAAAAGTCAATAATTCTGCCCGCAGACAAATGTTATCTTACCTGAAAATACATAACTGAGGTAGCGATAAATACCTGTTCCGATCTGAAATCTCTCTCAATAGTGAAAACATCAAAAGCCACAAACCGAGCTAATTGTGGGTTCTTCTTAACTTCTCTTGTTCATATTTTCGGCGTCAAGTACGCAAGAAAATTGAAGCTCAATAGTTACTATGCGGCTTAATGTCTGTGATTCCTATCACGTTTTACATTCTCATTGATTTTCGCTTGATACAATAAAATTTAGCGCGCTACTGCAACCGTAGCCGATTTGAGAAAAAAGAAGAAAAATCAAAATGCCATTACAGCAGAATGACACAATTTAAACGGAATTTTCACCACCACACTTCGTAAAAAATAACTTGCGTGACAATGAGGTATTGAATTGAGATTTTGAGGTGTTTAAATAATTTGATGCCATTCAAAAAAACTTAAAAACTCAACTCGATACCTTATGGCATCACAAAAGCTTTCGCGCGTTACAATTTTCACCCTCGAAAAGGTGATTTGTATCTCCCACTTCTGAAAAAATCGACATTTTTCGCAAACTAGAACACTCGACATCTGGCATAGCTGCTCAATCAGCATAAACATTAGCAGTAGCGATAAAAATTCGCATACCTTCGTAGCAAATTGAGCGGAAAGCAAAAATTCTTTTTGTTACAACGAGGCAGTACTTGATGTAAAATTTTATCAGCCATCAAAGGAAATAAAAAATATTGGTGATGAGAAATTTCTCAATAAACATTTTTATTTCACATTCCTAGACATGAGAAATTCTTCCAATAAATTCATTTTCAATTGATGATTTTATTCTTCTCTTCCTCTTTATCGTGCATAAGACGACGGCGACGTAATAGAATCATCTGAATGGAATTTAATTCGTTCTCTCTCTAAAATTTTCTCGATCTATGGTGTTTATTGAGAGAGAGAATTTCAATGCACATTATGGTGTTTTTATGTGTGCCTTTATTCATGCTCTAATGTAAGATGTGTGTAGGTTTTAATGCCTGGAGAGAGATGAAAAGAAATGAACGAATATTGTATGTGTGTGAGTGAAGAAGTTAAGGCGGAAAGGGATGCAAAGTTAGAATTTATTTTTGTTCGATAAAAATGTGCATTCTATAAAAAATCATTTAAAATTTCAAAATTAAACTTACCATCCCTTGACGAAATAGGATATAAATTTGTGACTGCATGAGGCACAATCATGTGGTGAGACGTAAAGAATTTTAAATTATTCCCGAAGTGATTAAGGAAACAAGATGATTCTTGTACATCGAGAACATTTTTGTTGTGTGTGTGGAATTTGTGTGAATTAAATATTTATCCAATTTAATCAGGCGTCACGCGTCGTGATGTGAAAATTTCTCTCTCACTCTCGACATAATCGATTTTATCTCAATTTTCTTCATTATTTGCGGCATGAATGAACAATTTTAATTTTTTTTTATTTTTCGGGGTACAAAATGGGAAATTGTATTATTTCTTTTTTCAGGGTTTTTATCTCGAAATTATGTAAAGAATGAAAGTGTTCATTATACGTCCAGTCATGTCTTGTCTTGTTGATCAACTTTCATCTCAGAGAAAACATCTCTTTTGGCGGCGTTAAATTTGCATGAATATTAACTTGATGTTTAAAGGGCGCAGCCAGCCAGATTGCGTAATATCTTTATTGTTGCTGTTGTATAATTTATGCGATCTCTTTCGAGTACTTTCCTCTGTATATCTTATGATAAGACTTGAGAGAGATGAGGTTTCCTTGTTTACGCAAATTTAATTGAATCTTTACGTTCAAGTTATGAGTTGCTCTTACTTTAATGTTATGTTTCACTTGATTTGTGAGTGGAGCAATTCACAAATTTTGAGGTTGGAAATTTTGAGAAAAATTTTATTATAAAAATATTTTTTCTTTTTTTTATTTTTTTTAGAAGAAATTATTTTCCTAAACTCAGGTTACACCCAATGTTTGTCCTTTTAAATCTCGTCCTCGTGTCCTTTTCATTTCTATTTTTCCTAAACACTCAAACGTTATTTTCCAGGGTTTATTTTTTCACGTATGTTGTTCAAGTTCCTTCTTAGAAGAGCTTAGACAGTCTAAGTATTCACATGCTTTTCAGTAGTATGTCTCATCTTGTCGAGCGGATAAACCGTTACGTTTATATTTCCATGAGTGGGATTGTTCCAGAAGTCATGAAAGTTCATCAACAAGCTTTTGAGTAAATCATTTAGAAAATTGAAATGCTAAAATTGAATCCAACTTGTTTGAAATTATTATCACATTGTTAAATCACCAATTGTAGGTTACTCGATCACTGAAGTTATTTTGCCAAAAATTACCAGTTTAAATATCAAATAATTCAGGTCGAAGGAATATAAAAGGGCAGTTAATTAAATTTCAAAATATCTTTCATAAAAACTCTTTTTTTTCTTACAGAGTTGAGTTAACAATAAAAAAATTCAATGAGCACATAATCAAAGAAAATTACTCAAATTTTAAACCGTTACATTTAATAGATGGATACATAAGTAAATTCGGTAATGGAGGCGAGAGATGTTAAAAAGTCCATATATGAGCATCAACAGAAAAAAGAGAGAGAGGAAAAAATTGATAATCGCTTATGAAGTTTCGCTTGTGTAATTTCTTCAATAGATTTATTAGAAACACAGATGAGTGAAAACAATGGTTGGAGGAGAGAAGAGATGCGAGCAAGTTGATACGTAACACCATGACATAAATTTCATTTCTTCGATCTAAATTTATTATTTATTGCTTTTATATTGTGCACAATAGCAGAGCAATTTTCATTTCCATTCAATCAAATGGGCAGATAAAGAAAACAGCTCGAGCGATTTTTACTTTTAAAGAATTCAGTGGAAAGAAAATTACAATTTTAATATTGAGTGTTCACAGCTTGATTTTAATATCGCCTCTGGTCACTTTCTTCCTCCTCCTTTCTCTTTGTGCCTGGCGTTATCATTATCCAGTAATTCTTACGTAAAAGCGCTCACAAGAAATGGCATTGAGGTGGAAAAGGAAAAAAACTTTTTTTCCATGAAAGAAAAATTACAGGAGCGTGCTGTGAATGCCTAAATATTTTCACAGTCATAGAGAGTGAGTCAACGATAGATTTTTGTTTTAAAGCATAAATAAACATTTTTTCCAGTGTCTGTTCGCTCTTTTACAAGATGCTAGTCATGTTTCATTTTCGCACGGGAGCAAAAAATCTTTTAAAACAAAAAAGATAAAAAACATTTTCGAGCACGTTGCTTCTGAGATGCTCAGGTGACATCGAGACAGATTTTTCAGCTGTTTTTCATTCTTTGATGAGCTTTTAATTTTCATGTCGATATCGAAGTACAATTGAGTGATTTTAAATTGGATTTAATTATTAATTTGGTCAAAATTAACAGAAGTCAAATTACCCTCGTAGCACAAGAAAACTCTTTTTTTACTCTTTAAGAGCTCTTTAAAAGAGTTGTTGCTAAAAAGAACTCTAAAAGAACTCTTTAAGAGCTCTTTTTTAGTGCTTTTTGATAAAAACTCTTTTTTAACTCCCTTAAAAGAGTTCTTTTAGAGCTCTTTTTCAACTCTTTTTTAGAGAAAATTTTTAAAATTCGAAGTACTCTTTTTTAACTCCTTAAAAAGAGTTCTTTTAGAGCTCTTTTTCAACTCTTTTTTAGAGAAAATTTTTATAATTCGAAGTACTCTTTTTTAACTCCTTAAAAAGAGTTCTTTTAGAGCTCTTTTTCAACTCTTTTTTAGAGAAAATTTTTATAATTCGAAGTACTCTTTTTTAACTCCTTAAAAAGAGTTCTTTTAGAGCTCTTTTTCAACTCTTTTTTAGAGAAAATTTTTATAATTCGAAGTACTCTTTTTTAACTCCTTAAAAAAGTTCTTTTAGACTTTTTCAACTCTTTTTTAGAGAAAATTTTTATAATTCGAAGACTCTTTTTTAACTCCTTAAAAAGTTCTTTTAGACTCTTTTTCAACTCTTTTTTAGAGTAAATTGTTATAATTCGAAGTCCTCTGTGTTAACTCCTTAAAAAGTTCTTTTAGAGCTTTTTTCAACTCTTTTTAAGAAAATTTTATAAAAATTAAATCACTTTTTTTCACTCTAAAATAGAGTTCTTTTAGAGCTCCTTTTCAACTCTTTTTTAGAGTTAATTTTTCTTTACTAAAATTACTCTTTTTTCACTCTTAAAAAGAATTCTTTTAGAGCTCTTTTATACTCCGCTATATATTAATTTTGATTTTTCCAAAACCTGTTTTCGACCCCAAGTGCCAACACAAAACATTGTGCAATACCAAAACATATACTCAAAAGATAGGCCTAGTCAAACCCTACAAACTGGCGAAAACAGATTTGAAATCGGTTGCTCCTACGAGGAGTTAGAGCCATTTAAGTCATCTTACTTTCTCACTTTCTCACTTTCTTACTTTCTTACTTTCTTACTTTCTTACTTTCTCACGATCTTAGTGGGCGGCATATCTCAAGAACGGCTGGTCGGATTTCACTCGGGTTTGTGGCTAAAGATCGGATTTTGGTTCTAGTTGTGCAAGAAGTATTTTGTTTTGAGGTACGACCCTCCAAGGACCGTCCGTGAGTGCAAAAATGTCCTTTTTCATACAAATTTTCTCTTATATGGCTTCATGGGTATCGTTGAACTCGTCATTGCATCAGGAATCGATTGACATTGACGATTTTTGAGGAATGTCCATCATGGCCGCCCAGGAGTGCCACTAATGTCCATTTTTCAGAACTATGGCTTCATGGGTATCGTTGAACTCGTGATTGCACCAGGAATCGATTGACATTAATGATTTTTGATGAATGTCCATCATGGCCGGCCAGGAGTGCCACTAATGTCCATTTTTTAGAACTGTGGCTTCATGTATGTCGTTGAACTCGTCATTGCATCGGGAATCGATTGACACTGACGATTTTTGAGGAATGTCCATCATGGCCGGCCAGGAGTGCCACTAATGTCCATTTTTCAGAACTATGGCTTCATGTATGTCGTTGAACTCGTAATTTGACCAGGAATCGAATGGAACTGACGATTTTTGAGGAATTTCCATCATGGCCGGCCAGGAGTGCCACTAATGTCCATTTTTAAACTGTGGCTTCATGTATTCGTTGAACTCGTCATTGCATCGGGAATCGATTACACTGACGATTTTTGATGAATGTCCATCATGGCCGGCCAGGAGTGCCACTAATGTCCATTTTTCAGAACTATGGCTTCATGTATGTCGTTGAACTCGTCATTGCATCGGGAATCGATTGACACTGACGATTTTTGAGAATGTCCATCACGGCCGGCAGGAGTGCCACTAATGTCCATTTTTTAGAACTGTGGCTTCATGTATGTCGTTGAACTCATCATTGCATCGGGAATCGATTGACAGTGAACATTTTTTAAGGAATGTCCATCATGGCCGGCCAGGAGTGCCACTAATGCCCATTGCAACGGAGTAGGGTACTAATCTATGCGGAGCTATTGGAAATGGCAACGCCGTTTGCAGACCCATCTTGTTTTAAATTTATTTTAGAGTAGATAATTTCGGATTCAAAGGACTCTTTTTTAGGAGTTATGAAAGAGTTCTTTTGGAGCACTTTATCAATTTTTAATTAAAGTAAAAAATTTAGAATTGAAAGTCTTCTTTTTTAACTCTTACGAATGAGTTTTTTTCAAAAAATAAATAAAGTAAATATAATTTCAAATTCAAATTTCAAACAAAATAAAATATAAATGTTCAATACGTTGACTAATTTAAATTTTGTTTGAAATTATACGTATTAATTTACGAAATATCGTACTTTCTAGAATTTCACAACTTAAATATTCATTTAGTCAAACAGTTTATAAATAAATATTTCTGCAGTAGCCCAGTCGGTTAAGCGCTCGCGTAGGAGAAAATGTGTCGGGTGAGTCGCGGTTCGAATCCTAACATCGTAAGTATTAAAAAAAACTTCAAAATTTTACTAACTTATATTTCTCACACTCAGGAGCAAAAAAGGACATGAAACCAAAAAAATAAGGATCGAGGTTAATTAAACTAACAAAAAAAGTGGAACGGATGGAAAATGAACAACTCTTAAAAAAGCTCTTAAAGAGTTCTAAAAAAGAGCTCTTAAAGATTTCTGAAAAAGAGCACCAAAAGAGCACAAAAAAAAGCTCCAAAAGAATGAGAAGAAAGAGAATCTGAAAAGAAATGAGAAAAAATATTTTTTTTTTTTTTTTTGGAGCTCTTTGAAAGAGCTCTTTAAGTGTTCTTTTAGAGCTCTTTTTTTACGAAAAAAAGAGTTAAAAAAGAGCTTTGGGACCTTCAAAAAAAACTTTTTTTTAGATCTTTTTTAAGAGCTCTTAAAGAGTTCTTTTAGAGCTCTAAAAAGAGTTTAAAAACGTGCTAAAATATTTTTAGCACTCTTTTTAAGAGCTCTAAAAGAACTCTTTAAGAGCTCCAAAAAGCTCAAAAAAGCTCTTTTGAAGGTCCCAAAGTTTTTTAACTCTTTTTTTGCAAAGAGTAAAAAGATAAAAAAAAGTTTAAAGAGCCAAAAGAGCCAAAAGGTGCTTGTGCTACGAGGGTAATTTTCTCAAGAAATCAATTTTTGGTGAAATCTTAATTTAAAATTTTTCCTAACACACGCAGCATCGAGGCCTTACCAACAAGTTCTTTCATTTCTTCTGAAGGACAAATTAAACATTAGAAATGGAAAAATTTCCTTCAATGTCAAGCGGCAATAAAAGAATGTAATAAAAATTCCATCAAAGACGTGATCTTCACGAAAAAAAAGTGAGGATGAGCGTGAAATATAATACACTTTGCCTTTCATGCCGCTCTTTTTCCCTGATGATGACAGCGAGAATTAACGCGAGCAGAAGATTGTGATCTTGATTCCATAAACTAGAAAAAAATTATTTTAAATAATTATTAAATTTTAGAATTAATTTTTTAAATAATTTGTAAAATTTTAAATTATTTACCACCCAAATTCACCGCATCATGCTAAAAAGCAGAACAATTTTTTTCTCTACGTTATAATAGCTCGCAATTAAATGTCTGATTTTTCACAGAAAAAATTTTCAGCTTCTCGCAACGTGACGACGATTCATGCTGCTGCTGTCGACATGGCTCGCAAGGTTAATGTTGAATGGCTTTGTGACACGACATGCTGAAGAGCGAGTGAAGAAAAAAAATGAGCAATTGAAATGTGGGGCGTATGCTTATTAGCACCATAACAAATTATAAGGTAGTGCGCTTTTTTAGTTTTGAAATAATTCAACAAGTTTTTTCTACTTTGTTGTCAGTAAATGTCTTTGAATTCATTAAGGTTAATTGATTGCGCTTTGTTGTTAATTTGAAGCACAAAAGAATCACTTTAACTTTCTATCTGAACCACTTGAAACTGGATCTTCTTTTACCTATATTGAATTACTATAAATCTCTCTTGCTTCTTCAATTAATTACTAAAGAGGGTGAGCAAAAACTTTTATTGTCACTTCTAATGTCTACTTCAATTCTTCACTGAGATCATGATGGATGTGGAGTGGGTGGATGACACAAAAATATAATCAAACTCATTGATATTGAGTTGCTGCACTGATAGACGATTTTTAAAAAAAATTCAAACTATTTTCAATATTTATAATCTTAATGAATTTAATCCTTTGTGTCACTTTAATTTAATCGCTAAAAAAGTATTAAGTATTTAATCAAATTTCACCTCCTCATACATCTGAGGTAGCTTGCGATAATTAACGAAATTCGTTAACCCAAGCTCACGCTTCACTCACTCACGGTTGATTCTGAGGAAAGTTGAAACCAGTCATTTATTCATATCACGCGACAAAAATGGCAATTAATCACAGAGCAATTCTTCATGTTTATGGCTGTATTTATGTTGACGACATACGAGAAAAGCAAATAACTTTTTTTCTCTCTCTTTCATCTCGTCATGTGCCTATACGTGTTGAGGATAATGAAATGCGATCTCTAATTAAGGACCGCTGGTGATTCTCTCTCTTTTTTTGAAGAACATATCGCGTTCAAATATGTGTGTGTGTGGGTTGAAAGCTTCTCATAACTCCATTAAATGTAGTATGAATGACACTTGGAAGTTATCATTGCGGAATCTCATTAAAGTCCTTTACTGTTAACAGCACTCATTTCAAGTGAAACGCTAAGGCTCATGCTGCTCTCGAGCATTCTATCATCATTACTTCGCTGGATGTTTCGGAAAATATTCAAGATATTTTTAGTTGAGTGATGACGGGTGAGTGAATTAAAGGGACGTTAATTTATGATTTCATTTTTAAATTTTTTTTGTTGTCATTAGAGGTTTCGGCGGGATCCCGGGATCCCGAAACCGGGACCATTTTAATCCCGAACCCTTTTTTATTTTTAAAAAAATTTGAAAAAATGGACGGACGATAAATAAAGATTTTCGAAACCTCTAGTTGTCATACAAAAGAAAAACTTCAACTGAAACAAAAAATCTTTTGTTGTAAACCCATAAATCACAACGTAAATGTCCACCCACTGACTTTCACTTGACGTCTTTCGTTCACTCCTTCTCGCTCATAATCATCTTTCGCTTGCTCCTTAGATGACCTAATGACACTCACCAAGCGAAGTACAGAGTGTAGAATTATGTGGCAAAGTACCATTAGTGACGAAACATACTTAAAATGCTCTCATCTTAACTTTAATTACGTACAGCCAAATGAGCGATTTTGTTTCCTCGAAATGGAGTGAATTTAATGCGATTAAACTCTTTTTTGCAGCATGAACATTGAAGTGATTTTTCCTCTTTTGTTTTCGAGTGTGACACGTAAAAAATTTTACATGAATGTTTTCTTCTTATTCAATAAACTCTTTAAAATTGATTTAGAGGCTGAGAGTTTTTTCCCATCAATTAAGTAAATGATTTCCGCTTTTTAAGATGTCTTACGAAATCGATAATCATTTTGCACATTATACCTCGTCTTTATTACTTAATTTCGAGTAATCTACTCGGTTATTGGATTTTTCTATCAACTCGTTTTTGAAGTTATTTATTTGATAAAAAACCAGAATATATCAGCAAGCAATTTCACCCACACGCAAACTCATCAACAGATTCGTTAGCAACTCATTGCTGAAGAGATCCAATTACGCAACTTTGTTGTCCATTAGCAATTGCAAAAAAAATTGCCCAAGGGCTCAAAAACATATTTTGCCGCACTTCCTCGACTCATTTCTCATATCATCAAAAAAAAACTCTTTTTTTCGCATTTAATTCCGTGTAATGGACGAGAAATTTCTCAACGGCTCGCTCCCCTATTTACGCCATATGCCATTTTGCGCTGTCATGCATTAACTTTTTATGTTTTACTGTCTATCGGGTAAACAGGTTCATAACTATGCACACGAAAATAATTTCACATAAATATCAGTCGCATTGCAATGTTGAGGAACAGGTGCTATCTCTCTAAAAATTGTTTCATGTGAACATTCCTATGTTTTACCCTACCTTGATTATACTTTGGAATAAATTAAACTTGGACGCACATAAAAAAATTCCATTTTAACTTTTTCTATTAAAAAAACTCGGTTAGTGAAATTTTAATAATTGATAAGTTTGAAACGGCCGACCCAGTAAGAAAAAGTTTAAATCAAAAACTATAAAATCATTTTGTAAAATTTTCTGCATTTACTTTTTGGGCAAATATCGAGAATGCCTTTGAGGCATGACTAATATAAATTAAGCCATCACAAGAGGATAATAAAAGTCTTCTCGACCAACTTTTCAAATTGAAAACTATTTTTAATGTGAAATTATTTTTCAGAACCAAACATAGAGAAAACTTGTTGCATTTCCTAACAATTATATCCGATGATAACAGAGAGAAAAATTCGAGATTATGATAAAGTTTTTCTTTGTCGAAAATGGAAAATCTGCAATATTGAGAATTTAATAAATTTTCTGATATTTATCGAGAGAAATCTGTTGGAAAATTCGATTTATTAAATTTTTTTTCACATGAAATCATTGAATTTAGTTTTTAGTCTCATAAACTTTATGGGAACTTTTCTAGATGAGTTGATGTGGGTTTTTATTGATTATTAACAGATTGAATTTTTTATGTTGGTAAATTGTTAAATTTCATCAAAACTTTTCTTTCCATAAATCTTAATTGTTGATAAAATTAAATAACTTTAAACTCAATTTGTAATCAAATTAATGTCTTTTTTGTCCGCTCAATAAATAACGTCCATTTATTCCATTAATCCACACGTCTATTACGAAAAAAAATTGAGAAGATAATTGGAATAATTAGCATATAAAGTAATTTAAATACACCGTGAAATTGTCTCGAGTTTATAATAGCTTTGACTGCAATTTGTTATACACACTAAAGAGATAAAAAGTTGAATCAGAAAAAAGTCAATTTATGTAAATGATTTTGTCATCGAACGTGATGAAATTCAGGGTTGAAACTTTTTTATTGAAAATTACTAGCTTGATAGAAAAATTCAAAACAAAGTTTTTGCGCTGCAAATATTTTCGCAAAAAAACTATTTTCACTCGAGGGAAATTCTGTGAAAATTGAATCAATTTTCAGCTCACTTTCAATCTATACATACGAAAGCAACTCCTATCAACAACATGATGAAATTTCATATCAAGAACACCAAATTTCAATTTCCTTCTCTTATCGAAATAAAGTTTTAGGGATAAAATTTTTCACATTTTACTAGCAACAGTATTTAAAATCTTATGAGAAGTTTAAGTTGAGAAATGTTTAGAAAGTTTTCTCAATGATTAAAATTAAATTTTTAGTCTAAAAAAATAGAAAGAAAATTTTTCAAATTTTTGAATTATCCAAAATCAATTTCTGATAAAAAGTGAACAAAAACTTTTTAAATTTTTGAATTTTTAATTCAAAATCACTCTCTGAAATAAATGAAAAAAACATTTTTGAATTTTTAATCCAAAATCACTTTCAAGTTTCAGTGAAACATCATCAATTATCCGTCCCAATTCTCCTACAACAATGTTGCCTTAATCCCTTCAATCAAATTGGCAACTAACATGCAAATTTTTTAAATGCATTTTCCAGATATTTGATCATTTATTTAATTCGCTCACAAATCCAATTAAACTAAATCCCTTTCATTGTATTTCCTCAATCACCTTGACGATGTCAATCAATCATAAATTCTATATTATATTATCATTGATTTTATGCATTCACAATTTAAATGCAAATTGTTCGTTCCTCAGCTGGTGGTAATTGTTAGGGTAGAGAAAATTGCACAGAGCCTTTAGATGATTTTATAATTTGATAATTTCAAGTTCTACTTAAGGCTTTAATGGGTGAAATTATCTCACTCGAGATTATATTTTTTTATTAAAAATGAAACTTTGTAAGATTATTGTTTGAGAAAGTCTTAAGCCTCAAATTTACGAACTTGCTTATGGTCGATGCAAAAAATTTATGAAGCAGTTTAGTAAATAAAAAAAAGTGAAATCTTTTTATTCAATTATTGTCAATAAATTTTATTATTGATTTTTCCTTATCTCATTAATGCCAAAATTACATCACACTTCACACATTTTTAACAAAACCACTCGAGCAACATTTCACTGCTCACAAAAAAATTATAATCACACATCTATTCATCAACTTTCTGCATTTCAAATTTCAATGTCGCCATTCAACGATCAGACACAAAAAAGCGGTAACTTGTCTAACCTTCACAACATTTATCTCTCACTCGTCTAGTTATTATTGCTCGCCTGGTCGCAATTCGAAATCCGTTCACTTGCTGATTAAAAGATTAATTCGATTAGTGTCAATTATGGCGAAAAGCAACCGTGTTGTCTGGCCGGCGCGGTCTGTGATGTGGAAGAATAAAAAATCTTTCACGTATCATTAATTTGGTTCAATTGACACATGAAGAGTTTTTTCAAACAGCGAGTTTACTGACATGACGGTCATCAACATCATAAAGTGGTCTATGAATATTCTTACATGTTTCCTCCCCTTGTTCGCAATTATTTTCGCTTCAACATCTTTGATTGCTCGATAAAGTCATTAAACGGAACTTTTTCTCCTCTTAAATCTCAACTACTGATTTTTTTATAATTTTACATAGAATTGCGAAAATAAAAATGTAAAACGATGACAATAATTTTTAGAATTAAGTGGTAAAAAACCGTTGAGTCGTAACGAGACGCTATGATGCCTCATTTTACGGATTTGTTCTCTCACTCACGGGCATCTCTTATCCCCCAGGCTGTTTCAAATCAGCAAGTCAGCACGACGATTAGCGGAATGAGAGAGAGAATAGCTGAAATAAAAAAAAGTGTTGAGTGAATCGCAATAAGCAGCCAAAATAGAGAACACAAAGAATGAAAAACAAAGCGGTTTATCATAATGAGCAAACACTTTATTATTTTAAAAAAACACAACATGATGAGCATTACACGAAGACATACATAAAAATAATAATACTTAAATTTTATATTCTCCCTTCAATAAGAAAATAATAAAAATAAAATTGTTGCTGTGAGACATTGTGACTAGGCAAAAAGAAAAAATTATAATTCACACGAAATAAATTGGAGGTGTTGAGAATTCATCAAGAACTCCCCTAAAAATCCCTCTTTTAATTATAGAAAACAATAAAAGATTTGCTATCAAACAAGAGTGCCTAACTGTGAAACGTCTTGGGTTAAATTGGCCTTGATACAATTATCATTTGGTTGAAAGCTAACGCTACGCTTAAATGTATTGCTTCTGCTCTCGACGAAAGCATTTTTAGTGCTACCACCACCACCACTAACATTGCTCATCGTTTGAGCATTGATCATTAATTTCTTTGGAGCTAATTTATATTGTTGGGTAGCTTGAGTCAATGGATTTTTTGCAATATTGATATCGGTTTCGATCGGATTATTTTTCTGTATTCTTTGGTTGATTGTTGCTAAATAGTTCATTGATGCGTTGATTGGATCGCTGTTGTGCTTCTGGTATTGAGCAGCGATTCGATATTGATCGGAGGAAGTTGGCGGAATTGAATGAATTTGCGCTTGAATAATTCGCTGATTTGCCGGAGTTAACATTGACATTGGATGCGCCGGCGAGCTCTCGGCTACTGAATTAATGTTGTTAATGTTCATGCTCGGCCCGCTGCTCTTCAAAATCATTTTACTGATGTTATAAATATTTTCCGCTAAATATTCTCGACTCATGCCGAGATCTTCGTTGCGCGTCGTCAACACCTGTTCACATTTTATCGCCGGCATAGGCTGGGGAATCGATGAACTCTCCAAATTAGTCGTTTCGAGCTTTCTATGTTCCACTTCTGCCTCCTCCAGATCGTCATACAATTTCTTCAACAGGTCCGTCTTCTCACTTAACGTCTCGTCCGAAGTCTTGATTTCGGTCTCCATCTCGCTAATTTCATAATTTTTAGCGTCCAACTGCTCATTTACACGCTTTAATGACTCTTTCACTTGCGACTCACTCAATCCCGAGGCATCTGCTTCGTAGCGTTTAATTTTTGCACTCAATCGAACGCACAACTCCTCCTCGCGCTGTAAGTGCTTGTTCAATACAATTAATCTCTCTAGAATGTCAATTTGCGCTGCTACTTCTTTATTGATTGGCTTCCCATCATCGTCATTTTCGTTTTCAGTTATCTGTTCCTCATCGACAGCCGCCGCAGCAGCCTCGTCAAATTTCTTCATCGCATTTTTCATCGCATACTCTTTCGTCGATTGATGTTCCATCAGCAGTTCATGCTCACGCTTCGAACGTCTTTCACGACTCTTTTTCGATGTGACAACGGACGGTTTTGGTTCATTGATCGGGATTAAGGTGTCACTAATCTCGTCCTCATGTTGCGCTTCAGGTGATGCTGCCGTCTCTTCCGTATGAACACCCGAATCACTGTTGCCGGCTGCGAGCTCTTGCTTGTCATCAGTTGATGAATTCGAGAGACCCTTCAGATAAGTTTCGAGCACGTAATTCTTTCCGTGCTCTTTTTCGCGTAGTTTGTGTCGAGCTTCTTCCATATTCGATATTTCCAATTCGCGATCCCTGTTGAAAATCGAGATAAATAGTTTTAAATTTTTGAACCCACGCCTTCACAACAATTTTAGCAAATTGGCGCGCATTCAACTCCAATTTCGGGTGAAATGCGAGCTAATAGCATTAAATTAATTGGAAGTGATCAACACTAACCTCAATTTGGCCAATTGCTGTTGAATTATTTCGCCTTGATTCAGAATCAACTTCATTAGTCGCTCGATGTTGGTCATGTTGGATTTCGGGTGTATTGTCTGTCCATGAGTGATCCATGCCATTGTGGTGCGCGATGCTCGATGTCTTCGTCGACGGACAATTGCGCTGTTGATGCTCCCCGTCGGACTGCCACGACCACTATCGCGATCGCCCACAATGAAGGCAAGACTTTGGTTCGCTGCAGTTGATGAATGATGAGAATCGGAACGACGTTTCAGCGTGAACTTAACCTGGAAGTGCGCATTATTTAAAAAATTAAATTAATTATAAATTTTCACATCAAAAGACAAATCGCTTGAAAATTGAAAAAAGTGTGATGCATTATGTGCGAGAGAGTAATAGCAATGGGTGCGCTTGAGCTGAACGAATTTGCATTCACAATGGGTTTGTCATAACTGTGATGATGAGGGCTCGTGCGGAAAGAAATTACAGTTTATAAGCAACAAAACTCTCACATCGACCCCACCATTTTCAATCATTTCACTCTCTTTTGAACACTGCAAATTTGCTTTGTTGAGAGTAAAACAAAAGATGATGATGTTTACGGTCATTGTTATGGGAAACAAACCGAAGAGATTTTCTGTCTTGAGTTTATAATCGAGAAGCAAGCAAAGCATTAAACTTTATAGTTTTTAATATCAATTCCTATAATTGACCATATTTTTCCGTTATAGACTTAATGGAGGTGGGCTTGTGGAGAAATTTAAAGAAAATATTTCTTTCACGGTTAATTTAATATTTTTACTTCGCTAATTTATTTCGAAGCGTTTAAGGGTAATTAGGCGGTTGATAATTGACATAAATTTGATGATAATTTTACAAGGTTTTTTAATGATTGTGGAAGTAAAAGTTGGCAAAAATTTGTTTGAGTTTAAAATTGAAAATTATTTTTTTAGGTGTTAAATTTGATCGAAAATTAACAAATTAGCCACGAAATATAATTTGTAGATTTTAAAATTTTACAGATTATGAAAATTAAAATCAAATCTTCCTGGTAATTTTAGCGTACTTCTTAGTGATCAATCAACTCGATAATTTTTAAATTGATCGACTTTAACCTCTGATTTTTTTATACGTGTCACTTACATATTTTTAAAAATCGAATATTTCTAATAAAACCATAAAGTATCATGACAAAAAGAAAGCTGTTAAAATTTCTCCTCCTCCACACATAGAAAAATATTTTTTTCTCAATAAATCATTCGAACGCTATCAAATTACGTTACTTAAATATACACCTAATGGTATTAAATTAGCTTTCCTATAAATAACTTAAAAGCCACAAGAATGTCTATATATAATCAAGAAGGCATTAAAAGATTGATTATTCTTCACCAAAAAAAAAATATTTTACTTTACACACAGAGCAAGAGAAAATATTTCTTCTCGAGATTACTTTAGCGATATGTCAATCAAGAAATGCAAAGTTTTTAATAAAAAAAATTCTTTCACGGGAAAAAGTTAAAACAGCTTTTCATAAGTTCTTCAAAATATGTTGAGGTAATGGAAGATTTGAGCAACTTTACAGCACCTTGCGGTTAAATTTGCCTCACATTTGCTGCCTGTTACATCATAAACATTTATGTAATCAATTTGATGTGAGGCATGCACAGAACATTATTCAAAAGCCAATCAGACGGAATGTTAGCGCGGCACATAGAAAAGTTTTAGAGGCATCTATATCTAAGTAATATGCTAATGTGCTATCTCTCTCTCACTCAGCTTAAATGATGTAAAAGTGCAAGGTTTGGTAAACTCAAAAAATTTCATGTTTTTTAAAAATTCCAATTTAAAACTGGATTCTTTTCCCTTCTTTCTATCATAGCATAAGGTGCGCCAATAAAATGTGTGGCTGTGGTTGGGATAAAAAGAGAAATATCGTGAATAGCTCATAGTCCATGACTCATAAATAAATAACTGACGAGCTGCTTGCCATAAAGAAATTCACCGTAAAATTATAACTCGAGATTATTGCAGGAATGCAGCCAAGTTTTGAGAAGTTTAATTGCGACTTTAGATGTGACGTTACGGAAGACTGTAAGTCGGCTCGAACACAATGCGCCATTAATGTAATGAGTTGTAAACGTCACTCTTAATGACTATTGGAGATTAAAAAGGATTTTTATGTAATCGCTAGGTGTTATGACCACAATATGGTCAGTGATGATCATGATATGGCTGAGTTTTTGAATGGCCTAGGATTACATTGATAATCTTTTAATGTAACAAAATATTTTATTAAAAAACTAATTCTATATTTTAAAATAAAATTTTATGTCTCAATAAAAAAAATCATCGTCATGCAAAAAACTATTCGCGTAGCTTTAAAAAGTAATTGAATTTGACTTTAAGCTTAAATCTCGTCATAAAAATTTAAATTTATTGAATAGTTCTATTAGCATCATTTCCTAGTAATAATTCTGCTCTTTAGTTTTAATTGGAGCTCATTAAAAATTAAAATTAAAGTGCGGACATTTAAAAGTTTTGCAATTTTATAATTTTACAAACTTTAATATCAAGATTGAAACCGAATTGCTCCCATTTTTTAAATCTGATGGCATGAAATTATTTCTACGATAATTTGCAAACGCACCTAAAAAATAAATAATTTTCGAAACAAGCCACACAGCTCAAAGTTATGACTAATCGCTTAAATTACACCCAATTTGAAACTATTTCAATTACACGCACAAAGGCAACATACAAAATTGATTAAATGTTGAAGATAATGCTCGCATACCTCAGATTGTTCAGCGCCCCATGCGGTCCAAATCTTGAGAATTTTTGTTCGGCCGTCGAGTGTCTGCTCCATGCGTCTCCACCGCTCAATAATCACATATTCATTCACTTTGGTCGGATAAAGGTTCACACCATTGTTGTTTGCATCATTTGGCGCTTTCACAATACCTTCATCAATCAATAATGCTTCAATTAAGTCAAAGCACGTGGTCTCATCGGTTATGCCAGATATCCATCGCTGTTCTCCCTTAATGTATATTGGAATTTCATTCGACCACACTTGGTTCGTAGATTCCTCCTCATCCGACTCATCATCGCCCGGTGTGCTATAATCATTTTCATTATCAATGACACCGTCAACGTCCACATAGTTGATATCGGACTTCTGCTTTTCGGCCTTTTTACCCATCGAGACGTAATCTGAAGGTGATTGATGACTCTGAAGTTGCTGCAGTTTCTGTTGCTGCTGTAGCCTATAAAGACAAGAAAAGATTGTAATAAAAATCGTTTAAAAAAACGAACATAAATAATAAAAATTTCAATTACTCGCGATTTATATTGTAGTTGACATTCATTTCAATTGCTTCAGAAAACTTTTTTATTATTACCATTATTGTTGAGGTTGATGCAATTTGAATAAAACAAGAATTTACATTACATTGCATTTTATAATAATTCATATTCATAATTCCATCTCTGAGATTCGTCGCTATCTCATTTCGAAATGTAAAAAAAGTTTAAGAAGAAGAAAGGAAATAACTTTTTGTGGTGGTAAAAAGTCTTTGTTTTATGAGTCATTGAAGGGACTTTTAAAAAAGGGCGTCAAAGAAATTTTAAAAATTATTTTTTTAATTTCAAAAAATATTAAATTTTTGTCAATTTTCGAGACCAACTCAGTTTACAACATTGAATGAATTTTCCCTTCAAACCCGGTAACAGAATTGCTGGAATTTTTAATCTTGTCACATTTGGCTTTCCTCTCCTCCATAAGCTCCGCTCGTCAACGTTTCAATTTCGAAAAACTCATACTTTATGGAATTAAGAACAAACATTGAAAAATTGCATTTTGTGTAACTTCATTGCAATGAAAAATTGAGCTTGAGATTAATATTGGAAAAATATGCACGGAAATTCTTTTTTTTTTTGGCGAAACTCAATTCGAATTTAAAGGAATAATAATCAATATTGATTTAGCTGGAATGAGATAAAAGTCACTCAAAAAAGTGCTTGCCACTCCTGTGTTAAAAAAATCTACTTGTCATCGCTCATCGCTTTTTATCGTCGGGTCGCTCAATCTCGAAATGCCATCTCGAAATGGAAAAATGTAAAAATTGCAATAGTTTCATTTTTGAGCTACATCGACCAGAAGTAGAAGCACTTTACAAGTGGATTTAAAGAGCATGCTAGCAAATGCGATTGCATCATAGGAAATCATAAAAATGTGATTTAAAGTACACTTTTGGTTAATGGAATATAAAAAATGCTCAACAGTCCAGACGAGAGAGGAAACGTATGCAAAACAACTTCAGCAAAAGAGCTTTTTGTTAAATTTTACGTAAGTTGCAATTAAAATTCGGCATAGCATACGTACATGTGTATTTACAACTTCCTGAGCATAAAAAAAGTTCATCAAGTACTCTGCATTCTCTCATGCGAGTTTTATTTGCTGTAAAATTATTCATTTGCGACTTCACAGTTAACTGCAGTTGGAATTTTTTTATTTATATTTTTTTGTCCTTCTAGATGCTAACCATTGTTGCTATTAAAGTGTCATGAGCAATTTTTTTTGTGTAAGAGGAGATGACAGTCATAGATTACATAAACTCAGGGATTTAAAATATTTAAATTTTAAAATTAAATTTTTTTCTTTAAATTTCTCAAAAAAATCTTTTAAATTTTCTTCATCCCACTCGAGAGAACTTTTCGTCTCCCTTCGGTCATGATATTTAAATTTCAGATTAAATTTCAATCCCACATGCAATCACTTTAAGCACCTCAAGCATGAAAAATCTCCATCATTAGTCATCCGAACTCCCTCAAAAAAAATCATGTAAACGTTAATACAAAAAATTTCCTGCAATAGCAATTATGCAAAAAGCTTGTTTACATTTTTGCCCACTCCAGTTATGGCACTTGCATAAAAAAGATGGGAATTTTGCAGGAAAAGCTCCATTAAACATTTTCAGCCTCAATTACCCGCCATTTCATTACATATTTACTTTAGCATATTTCACATTCACTCCAAAAACTCTGGCTTGCAAAAAAATAGAAATGAAAAATCGATTTTCGCCTTCCTTCTTCTTCTTCATTCGGTTTATTGTTAATGCTTTGCTTAACTTTAAGAGTGAGAGCGCAACCTACTGCTACCGAGAGTCAAAAGACTTTTTTTTTTCGACGTCGAGATTTCGCCTCTCGATTACAACTGCGACAGATGAATTAATATTGTGATTGATTTATTGGCATAAATAAATCATACACATTGAGAGCTCGTAAAAAAATCTGTCGAAAATAAATACGGGAAGTAGTTTATTAGGACGGCAATGTCGAGTGTCCCTTGAGGAGAGTTTTGACAATTTATTTTTTTAATTTTTAAAAAATTGAGAGGTGAAAAAATAATTAGTGGCATAAAAATAAAATTTGTGTACAATTTTCCCCACAAGGATCTTTGACCGAGCGAGAAAAAATAGACATCGAAAATATTTTCGCTAGCCTGCGTATAATTGAACGAGTAACATATTTTCTATCGACGTAACGTCTACCTTTTATGGTAATAATGGTGAATCAATAAATTAGAGTGGATACTGGATAGTAATACACACATAACCCACATACATATTTAGGGGGTTGAAAAGGGACTTGCTGTATGAACAAAAAGAGGTGATTCATCATTTTTTCGCTACACAACGAAAGCAGGGAGTTCAGTGAGCTTTCACCACTGATTGAGATAGCAGTTTTTTGTGTAGTCGATGATGATGATAAACAGAAAATAAAGGAGAGCGCAAAAATAAGACATCGAGACCACCGAGCGTGTACAAATTACACTGAAATTTCAGCAAAATTCCTTCAATACGGTAGCATCATGATTTAACAATCAGCTTTTATGATTCTAAAGGGAATCTTCGCTTAACTTTTGAGTAAATAACGAATCATTTTCTATTATAATGCATTTTGTTTAAAACATTGCATCTTACATGACTTTTAATATCTTATAGCATGCACACACGAGAGTGCTCATCATGAATTATAGATTTATAGTCAAAATGTAGAATTTGCTCTTAAGAGTTATAAATTTGCTATGAATTATTTTTTATTCTCTCGCATTTTCTTTGCACGCTTGGTAAAGGGAGCGTGGAAAAATTATTTGAAGAAAAAAAGAGCAAATGTGGTGTCGTAAATTTTTAAATTTTTAACATTTTAAAAATTTTTCAAACACACGAAGAAAATTTAAAAATTATAAAAAAGTTAAAATATTCAACTGAAGACCTTAAACATGTGCATCGATTGCAAATAATCATCAACCAGCCGAGCGAATGCGAATTTATTGCATAAACATACAAAAACAACAACAGCATAATTACAAGGCGGAATAAGAAGAGCAAAAAAATATAACAAAATGCGAATTAAGAGTCTGATAAAGAGAGTATGATGGTATTAACAGTCATTATAGAGCGATCAATTGAGGAAAATATTTTTTCGCAAGCAATCAAAAGAAAATAATCATAAAAACGCAAAATATCATCGGCTGCAAAATCATTTCACTTCAAGCCCTAGGCGAATCTCGCTCATTCATCTTCCCTCAACTCCACTCTCTTAAAAATCATCAAATTTTATGTTTGTTATTGCGATGAAATCATCACGATAATGATGATGAAAGGACTTTTTCTTCTTCGCCCTTTACATGTTTTTTAGTTCAATCTCAAGTGGTGGCACAATCATCTCGCCTTATCTGTAAATTTACACAAGTTTTCCCATTACAGTTCTTTTCACTTCTCTCATGTCAAGGCGCTCATTTCTGTCCTTTCATTTTTAATATATTTTTATAATGCTGAGGGTGGGATTGCCATTAAAAATTATTTTTAATTCGTTAAAGTGAACCAAAAAAAACAATTTTTAAATAAATCAATCAAATTTTTTTTGATTTATATCCAACTTCCTCACCCCTCACTTTTATGTATTTCCTTACACTTTCATTTATGAAAAGGAAAAAGTTTTTTTGAAGTGTTTATTCAACCGACATTTTTCCAGACTTTCGGTTGTTGTCGTGTCTCATTTCAACTTTTTTTTGTGAATACGAAAAAAAATCGTAGGCATGAATCAAGTTGAATGAAACTATAACAAAATAAACAATAGTGTACACTCTTCGAGACCTTTTTTCAATTCATCGCAATCCAGCCGACAAATTTATGCGCATTTGATAAGCTTTCCATCCATTGAAATATTTATGTGTATAAGCTTGGAAGAGATACATTCAGGCTAATGCGATGATTTAAAATAAACTTCTTCTTGGTCTATATATAAAAATTTATCTATTTACTTATTTAGCAAGAAAAGGGGTGGGACACTGGCAATATCAAAATTTTAAATTTTCTACATCAATCGCAGTATCAAATTTTTTTAAAAATCTCCTTGAAATATTTTTAAAAATTAGTTTTCCACCCCTTGCAATTCATGCTATAAGTTTGGGTCAGTTGAGCATAAAGCAACTATCTCTCGGTTTGATGGTTGCTAAAAGGCAACCTTTCGGAACGGTCTGAAGCGCAAAAAAAAAGTAAACTTTAATTTAATCTTGAAATCGTTTCACGTTCGAGCTTACATAACGAAGATAATTACAGTGCGTGGAGGCGAGAGCGAGAAAAAGCTGCTATGCGGCAAAACGATATGCTCCTCAGGTAAAACTTCATATATGCTGCAAGTGTTTTCATTCTTTCTATACAACCCTCAACAAATATCTTCCTTCCGAACTTATAATTGAAATTAATTAAGTGGTGAGAGAGCAGAAATTTTTTGCTTCTCTCATTCGATGCTGTTGCAAAAGATAACAGTTGATCGCTTAATTTCTGTATTAATTTATGATATGAATTAATTAGCACATCATCAATCCATTCGAGTAAACATTTCCAAGTATTTCTTTATGCTGAAGTTAATTAGCGAGCATGCGTTGAAGATTTTGACTGTCCTCAATATAAAAAAATGAGAATAATTGCAGTTTAACGCAAGAATCAAAATTACATTAAAATTTATGATCGTGCACGAACGCCATCATCGGATGCTTAATGTTTTCAGCTGAATATGGAAAATTTAAATTGGCTACAAATTTGAAATTTTTTATAGAGTGAAATAATCTTGCTCTCAAATCTCGATATTGCACCATTTGCATCAAATAAAAGTCTTCTTGATAGGCTCACTATTCCATATACGACTATTTCAACATTGTTGCGGTAAAATTAATTGAATGTTCCGTTGTAATTTGCCAAAAATAACAATATACACAAGCCGGCATTAATAATGTATGATAATTTAACCACAGAATAAAAATCTCACATCGTGGAAAGTGTACGAAATAACTTGTAAAAATGCACGATGCTTAAGTGAGTGAATGAAGAGACGAGAAAATACAAAGTACATGCGTTATGACCTACGAGAGAGCATGCACAAAAAGAGCAAAATAAATGCGAAAATGATGAAAAGAGAAGAGTGCTCAGCATAATGCTAATGACTTTCGAAACTTTTATTTTTGCGAAGAAAGTTGAAGAAGAATAAAAAAAGTTTAAAATGATTTATTCATAATTCAAGTAGCAGCGACAATTTTAACAAGAACCTTGAAAAAGTTTTGTTTAAAAAAATTTCAAGCGACTGAAAGATTTGAAGGCAAGGTGAGAAATTCGATACCAGCAGTGATTGGAGGTGATTTTGATGAAATTTATTGTCAACACATATTGACAAGTGGAATGTAGATTAGCAATCAGCTGCTGTTTATAACTGTTGTTTCCACTGTGCTTTCATGTTCAAATGCCAACTTTTTTTACCATATTTATCTCGCATGCAGACACAAAAAAATCTAGCTAAGTAAAAATTGTTTTCGCATTAATCAAACGGAAAGAAAAATATCATTGTGAGAAAGATTTTTTATTCATTTCTTTTCATTCGCATTGTTTGCCATTATCTCATGACTTTTTTTCATTCTTCAGCATTCAATCAATTAAACTGCAATTTGTAAATGACCGGAGCAATTTTATCATTCATTTCGTAAAAGCTGTTTGAAAAACTTTTTATTGGTCTTGGGTGCTCTTGTGAAGGTCAACAATTGCAATCGAGTGATTTATGCTATAAAGATTTCAAACAATTGCTGCCATTGAGAGAAAAACTTAATCCGTAAGATAATCTGATTGTTCTGCAAATGCAATCTGTAGCAAATTTTTCATTGTTCAGATTTTATTGAGTTTTATGTCACGAAAATTGGCAATGATTTTTGAGGACATTGTTTAATTAATAATTTTTTGCGTTTATAAATTTACAATTGTTTCATATTTGATGGAATTTTAATAATTCATAACTGAATTAACACAGAATTGCACCATTAATCTTTTCAATTCCATCTGTAATTTATACAATAGATCATAAATTCCAGATGAAGTAATCAAAAGTTTTTCTCTCTTATATAAAAGTCATTATGCTCGCCTACGACTCTCGATGCTCTTTTCTTCACTCTCACTTAGAGGAAAGAGATTAATTTGTTTTTGTGTTAAAATAAATCTCTTATTTTTATGCTATTGAATATTTTTTCCCTCATTGAAAAAAAATATTCATTCATCGATTGCTCAAACACAAGAAATACTTGACGCATCACAAACCGACTCGATGTTTACATAAGGAATTAAAAGATAAGAAAGTTGTTGTCTTTTTTTCTCCTCAAAGCATTTTATTTGCTGCTAAATTTCAAACATAAATCTTTGATATTTGTCGAGATGGAAGAAGCAAAAAAAACATTTGAATCGCATCCAAGAAAAGAGGAGGAGGGAAAAACTTTTGACGAGTGGGAATCGAATGAGATAAAACCATTTCCAAAAGTTGAGCGCTTTTTCCAGATCAAGGTCATGAGCAGAAATGACTTTTTGCTGCCAGAATTAGAAAGGGATGGAAAAATTGTTTATTTAATATTGACGAAGAGGAATTCAACTTTTTGTTGCATTAATTGAAAGATGTTCAAATTTATATTTAACATGTGGGTGAAATCAATTTTTCGAGTCAGCGTGGCATCATCTGTACAATCAATAAAGTTTTTTTGATCATTTTCAAATCGCTTCATTTGAAATCTTCTTCTCTAACCTTTTTTACTCTGTCGGTAAAAATCATTTCATAGCTCAATTTGATGTACAGACTGAAGCGAGCGCATGCAATTTCATGATTATATAAATACGGTTAAAGAAAAAGAGCATAAATCAGAAAAAAAAATAAAAATCGTTTGAGTGAATCATGCGATTACAATGAAATTTCTCTCTCGGTTCTTAAAGTGAGACTTTTTATTTCTAGAAAAATAAGCTACACGATGCACATGAGTGAAAAAAATAATTGGATTATAATAAAACTAAAGGAAGAGCGAGAAAGAGAGAGTTCTGAAACAAATTGTGCTCATCCGGTGCAATTTTTCAAAGCACTACCACCATACAGTTTGTGGTTTGAAGTCTTTTTGATGATGAGAGCCTTATTGCGGGAAAATTAAGAAAGAGTCTAATGAACTTGTTTTGGGGTTCCTCTTCACTTTTATGAGCTTTAATATTAAATGTCTCGTCATTTGAAGAACAAAAGTTGTAGCGTGCAGTGCTCGAAAATGAGCGTAATTTCCGAAATTTTCGTAGACAGAAAATTAATGTTTGTGGATTTGACTTCAATCATTCAGTGAAATCTAATTTTGAGAGTTTTTCAATAAAAATTGTGGAAATATTTATTTTATAAAAATTAATTTTAATAAATTCTAATAAAAAAGTTACACGCTATAGCGCGCTAGCATTTTACAACTTACTACGTCTGGTATCTCACACACTTCAATTGAATCGCTGCACTTTGATCTCTTTCCCTCCGATTTTTCAAATTTTGTTTAATTTAAATCCGGAAATTATATTTCCCTCTACGATTATAATTGCTTCACATGAACTTGTTATTAATTACGCTTCGATAGAACACGAAATCGCGCAAAAAGGCGCAACACACAATGTAACAACTCTTTTTTTTGTACTTTTTGCCTTTCAACGTTATCCGCTGACTTTTCAGCGAGATTTTTATTGTTAGGGAAAAAATACTTTGAATGTACCTCACCTGCGATGGGCATAAAGGTGTGATTTATTAATGGATTTTATTTCTTCTTATTTCATTCATTCGAGAGTAATTATTACACTTCTCTCTCTCACTCACTCACTTGTAAAGCATTGTTAACTGAAATCTTCAACCATGCTGGATTTTTTTGCTTCGTTATTTCTATAAACTCGAATTGTTACAACTTATTTTTGTGAAGTCCAAGGCGGTGAAAGTTCGAGAGGTCTCGAGTCTTGAGTCATTCGTGAAAGTCATGGCTTTTATCGTTATCGATCGAAATTCAATGGGTTAATGTGAAAATATTTAATGTGAAGAAAGTGAAAATGACTTTAATGACTTATTGATTTTAAACAACTGAACCTCAAGCGTGATTAGGAAAAATTTGAGTGCAGGTGTTTTCGGTTGAGGAATTTTTTAAAAAGCATTTTGTTGTTTTTTAAAATTGAGATTTTTCACCCCGTATCTCATTAAAATTCAGTCCATCAAATTTGTCCTCTCGCATGAATCAACTGAGACGAATGAGAAGTCGTTTTGATAAAAATTCATCTCATTATTTTTATGCATGATTTTTTTCCAGTAATATTTCACTCGAATTCCACAATGAAGTCACTATAGAAAGTCAATGAACTTCATACATTCTTACGTCGAGAGTGTAATATCTCACAAGTATGATCTCAAATTGATTTAATTACAATGAAAAAAGATATTTTTTACAGTTGAAAATCATCGGATCATGAAAAAATCTTTCAACATGAATTATTTCCTAATTTGACCCTCTACGGACACAAAAAAAACATGTGAATGCTCACCGAGGGATTTTGAAATAAATTAATTAACTAAAATCATTTCAAATGCGAATAGCAAAAAATTGTGTAACTCGAGACAACTCGAGAAATTTCTTTTCATCGCCTCGAAAAAAAACAATTGAATGAAATATTTTATGAAGCTCATTATTTGAAGCACTTGAAGGTGAAAAAAGTTAATCTTCTTCGTTTAATTTTTTTGTCTTTCAACCCACAGAGAGAAGAATTGAGTTCAAATCTTTTTTTACCTTTTAAAACTTTTTCTAACCCACAAAAAGTTCACCGAAAAAAAAATAAAATCTTTTTAATTGTTCATTTTTTTATTATTGTAAAATTCTTACACGTAGTCATTTCAATTTTTCTTCTTCTCTCACCACAGCGCGCCATAAATTAGTTGCTCTCAATAGAGATTAACTTCCTGTGGGATATAATTAGGTTCTGAGAAATTGTTTCTTTCCAAGGGATTTTCTTAGGGTTTGTCTATAAATTAAGTCATGATAATTTTACTTTTTTAAATCAGAAGTGATAGAATTCAGTCATGACTTAATTGAAAAATTCCACAGATTGTGTGAGAGAAAACCATTTAGAGCGTCCATAAGAATGACTTTCATTGAATTTATTTCATTTATTTAAAGCTTTTTCTCCGAGCACTCGAGAAAATTTCCTTTTAATGCTTAACTGAAGCTAGAGAGAAAAATAATTATTTTTGGTCCTTAGGCGACGAGCACGAAAGCGCTCTCAAAGCCAGAAAGGAACAAAGGAAGTGGGACTAAGTCAACAGAAAATTGTGTGCACTTTATTATGGTTTAATTTCCACGAAATTTTTGCATTTCCGTTTTAGAAATTCCGCGGGATTGTAACTTTTAGATTTTTGTCAGAATTTTAAATATTCTTGTGAAAAAATCCATCTCCTGACATTGAAACATTTTTCACACCTCGTAAAAACAGTGATAAAGTAACAATTTTCCCATAAAATAAATCCTTCAATTACGATAAAGTTCATTATCTATCTTCAAAAGTTCTTTTTGTTTGAAAACAAGACCACAAATAACAGAGGCCAGAAGATGATACAAAAAAATTCCATTATCTTCTTTTGAGCTACAAGAAAGAGACAAAAATCCAAATAGATAACGACATGTCATGTGAAAATGGAAAAGATTTATGCCATGGCTGTGAAAAACGAATGTCACATAAGACACAGAGAATTTTTATTTCTCTTTTCGCTCGTTGAATTTCAAAATATTTATGACCATCATTTACTGCTCGCTTTTTATTGCTCTTTCTTCTTTTGTCAAGCTCAATTTTCTTCATTTTTGAAATAAAACTTTTTTTTATACATTTTCCATCCGCTCTCGTTACTTAATTGAAAGCTTTTCATTTCTTTTATGGCCTGTTAGCTCATGACATGAACAAAGTGTGAAGTGCAAGTTTTTGTAACAAAGTTCTCTTTCGGGTGTGGTGAACAAAAAAAGTTTAAAACTTTAAACTTGTTTTTAAAAAAATAGAAAAGTAAATTTAATTTAATATTTTGAGTTTTCAACCCCTAAAAAATTGGAGCAATTTCTTTGTGTTTTTCTCTTGCGTGACGACGATTATCTGCAGATGACATCTTTAGCACTCTCACCTTGCTTTTCGCGTATTCTCCGGTATTATAGTCGCATAAAGCGGCATTACATCATCGGGCGGTAATCTTGACGATTTATGCTGATCGCTCTTATGAATTGTCGCTACACAAACATTTGACAAATTTTGCTCCATCTTTTCTTCTTCTCGCCGTTGTTGCACATGAAAAACAATTTTTTTTGTCGCCTCGACTCTTTCGAAACTTTTTTTCTTCTCTTTAAAAAAGCATTCAATTAACACAATGACATAAGTGATGTCTTTTTATTCCATCATGCATTAAAGTAATTTTTTGTTATTCTTTTTTTTAATTATTGTCACACATTTGAATGGATCTGAAAATAAAAGAGGAGAAAAATTAGTGATTGCAAGGTTAAAAAAATTAAAGAATAAAGATTGAGCAACTGATGAATTTGCTTTGTGGATTTTAACCATTTAAAATTGGTCTTTGTGTAGAATTTTAATTGATTTGTTAAACAATTCGTAACCTTCAAGTTTTTTTTTGCTTGGAATTTTAAAAAATTCTTTGTTAGTTTTATTTTGTTAAAAAATTATTAATGAAAAAATTAAAAATTTTTATTGAGGTTATAGAAATATTAATTAACTTAAATACATCAAAAAAATCATAATTGATATTGACATTATTAACAAATTCAGCTAATTAAAAAATAATTAATTAATGTACAAAGCAATTAATGTATAAAGTAATTTCTGCATTTATCTCATTACACTTGATCATCAAATTCAATTAAGCATTATCGGATAATTACTGCAATAAACATTTTTCACACAAAGTGCACAAATAAGCTCTCGTGTGTGCGTGGAATTAACAGCGAGTGATTAATTTAACTTTTCTCACTTATTAGAGTTGATAACATTTTTAGTATAATCTCCTCACTATTATATGCTAATTTTAATGTTTTCAACCTTGCATGCATAATCGGTGGGAGCTTAATAAAGATTTTAAGAGTTGAGAAGAGAAAAAAGTGTTTAAACACCTTTTTGATATTTTAATTTTTTCTAGTGCCCTTTAGTGCAGTTCTTGATTCAAAGTTTAATGCATAATAAATTAAATAACTTTTAAGTGCACTGCTTAGTAAAAAATTATGATTTTAAAAAAATATTTTTTTAAAATTAAATTTTCGAAAATAAAAATCATTTTTTGAAACTTAAATTTCACATTCTCGACTTCAAAAAATCTGAAAGTGAGAGAAATTTCCATATTTTTCAACTCAACCCAGAAGCACTTCCACTTTTAATCTCGACGAATATAAAAAGTTCGCTTCTAGCATTTTAATTCGTTTGCATAAAAAATTGCCACTCACCGAAAATAAAAAAATATGAGAGAACGAAGAATTTTAATATTTAAAAATATTCAGTGCCGTAAGGATTTTGTGTGAAACTGTGACGCTGACTTTAAAATGCAAATTCAATGATGACCTGATTGGCCTACTTATGAGAGGCTTGAGATCGTTATGACCCATTGACATTAACGAATTTTTTAAGCTCAAGATGCACTCAAACTCAACCTTAAAACCTCCTCCATAAAGAAATGAACGAATTTTATTTTTGGTAAGAAAATTATTTTGTGGCATGGCTCGGTCGACAGAATTAACCATCAGAATCCATTAATTTTCCCTCTGAAATATGACCGAAATTTTGTGTGGCTTGAAAATTTTTAATAACATATCATTTTTCTCATCGTTCCTGCATGTTATGCTCGCTACATTGTGCAAGGAATTCAAAATTACTTGAGGGATTCCAGCGGCATCATCGCATCATTGTAGACAAGAGAAAAAAGATTTAAGGAGAACATTTATATGAATTATTTCGCATGAAAATTACCAGCACATCACATAAAAGGTCAAATTTATATCTTTCTTTTTGAATGTGAGAGAAAAAGTCGGTCACGCGCCTTATGTGAACAGACACACACATTATTTTTTTTGGTTGATGATCTCCTGGAGAAATAAAAGAATGAGAATTGGAATAATTGCTTAATTTCTTATTTTATGCACCACACATTGAGTCGAGAACTGTGTGATGAATAAAAAACGTACGTCCATTAACGAATCGCAAGGAATACAAATTGGGGTAACTTAAATTTAACGTTCTAAAAATACTTTTTTTTACATTTAAAATTCTTCGATAAGTCAATTGATTTCCTTCTTCAATTTAATGTATCGCTCTTTCTCACAGACACTCAACACACTTCACTTCCCGCGCTAAAATAAATTCTCTCTTACTCAAATAGACTTGCGAACATCTTTTTAAATTAATCATCAGTTTCCGTTTACACTCGCAGAAAATTTAATTTCTTTTTTTTTGTTGAATTTTAGAACGACTTTAAGGTACACAAAAATATTTATGCAGGTAGAGAGCGATGAATAATCTTCTCGACAAACAAAAAAAGTTTTTATTGGCATTAAGCTGGATGGATAAACATTGAAAGCGACTTTTTAGCCTTTTAGCGAGTCTCATGCGTCAAAAAAGTCGTAACATCAAGCTTTTTATTATTTTAATAATGTATTATGAAATGTCTCTGGGCAGTGCTAAAAAATTTACGAAATAACAAAATTCACGTTGCTCGAAGGATGTTAAAAAATCTTCAAATAATACTGAGAGATGTTGCTAATTTTAATGTCAGCCTACAATGTAACTATTTGAGTGTAGTTCAGCCATCCGCCAGATAATCTGCAGATTAATCTGCAGATAATACGCAGATAATCTGCAGATAATATGCAGATAATATGCAGATAATACGCAGATTATCTGACAGATTATTTTTTTGATTTTTTGTTAAAAAAAAGCTGCAGATAATCTGCAGATTAATCTGCAGATAATACGCAGATTATCTGCAGATAATACGCAGATTATCTGCAGATAATACGCAGATTATCTGCTTAAATTATCTGCAGATAATCTGTAAATAATCCGCAGATAATCTGCAGATAATCTGTGACAACTTTTTGTGCAAAGCACAAGAATTATCAAAACTCAAACATTTTTGTTTACTTTTAAATTAATTAAATTTTTTTATTAAGATAATCTGTCCATTCTTAGCTAACTTAAATCAGTCACCCAAATTTCACCACGTGGAGGAGATGGACAATCGAAGTTCTGAGCATTTTTTAAAGGGACGCTCGACCGCTCTCGGGGTCTCATTTCTTTTCTTTAGCGCTACTACGGGTTATAAAAAATTGCTCAGAACTTCGATTGTCCATCACCTCCACGTGGTGAAGTTTGGGTGACTGATTTAAGTTAGCTAGGAATGGACAGATTATCTTAATAAAAAAATTTAATTAATTTAAAAGTAAACAAAAATGTTTGAATTTTGATAATTCTTGTGCTTTGCACAAAAAGTTGTCACAGATTATCTGCAGATTATCTGCGGATTATTTACAGATTATCTGCAGATTTTTTAATCAGATAATCTGCAGATAATCTGCGTATTATCTGCAGATTATCTAAGCAAATAATCTGCGTATTATCTGCAGATTTTTTAATCAGATAATCTGCGTATAATCTGCGTATTATCTGCAGATTAATCTGCAGATTATCTGCAGCTTTTTTTAACAAAAAATCAAAAAAATAATCTGTCAGATAATCTGCGTATTATCTGCATATTATCTGCATATTATCTGCAGATTATCTGCGTATTATCTGCAGATTAATCTGCAGATTATCTGGCGGATGGCTGATCAAGTCCCAACTATTTGATGAGATTAAATAAACTTTTGGAAACATATTGCATGTTTCGAAATTAAATAATAAATATTACATACAAAAATTCAACGCTCCCCTAAATGTAACAAAGTCATCAATCGGTAATTAATTAGCTCTTATTAAATAAAATTTTTCCCATAAATCAACTATTCAGTAATACAACGAGCGAACCTTGAGGGGTTGTACATTATCATTAACACATAATATCTTGTTAATTAATTCAAACATTTTCAGCGTATATATGCAATTTGTAAACACTAAATTTTCCTCTCTTGAATTTATTATTGTGCAAAATTTTTCAACCTCATTGTGAATGCATGAAAATCTATTTATGCATATTGTCACCGAGATTTGCCGATTTCAAATGCAAACTACAAACAGCCTCAGTATCCTTCACAACATGCACAGAATACCGAATTATGCCGTGAGAAGTGCCGCTCGCATGCTCGTTTATATTAAATATTCAGCTTTACCATATTAAAAAAACCTTTTTCGCACCCGTGCTAGCTAAATATTTGTTCAGTTTCAATTTTTGGTTAATTTGTTGCACGAGCTGTATTTTTAAATGCGTAAAATTTAATTATGATATATTTTTTAATGTGCAGCCGTGAGTGTACGTTCATTAAAGTGAACTCGAAATCATTTTAATGCTGATGTACTTTATATTATTTTGCGCGTGCGATTTTAATGCATCTCATTACAGGGTGAAATGAATAAGAACAAAAAATGTTTTTAAAAAAGTGTTTATTTAACTTTTAAGAGCTTTTAAAAGCTCATAAATCTTCATTCTCATTTTTACAAGAAATTTTACAAAAAAATGATTAAAATAAAGGTGAGTTACGAGTGATTTAATTAAATAACCCTTAAAAATGTTTCAATTAAAAAGTTGTTCATGGGAAAAGTTCATGAAATAATTATAATGAACCACCTCAATAAAATACACATCACATACAGTGTAGATTATGTATAGAGATATGCCAATGAATAAAGTATAGACGTTAATGCAAAGTATCATTATATGATTTATATAGTGAAAGGCGCAAATTTGCATGCATTATATGTATGAAGGTAATAACAATATTAACCTACTAAAAAATGACTCTCAGACCCGCAGAAGCAGTTCAACTCTATAATGCACACGAAAATTACAATTTACAACCGCTCACAGTCACTTGACATTTTAGTAGATTATTTCGCCACATCGTGTGCATAACTTATAATGCACATGAATATGCAGCAAAGTCTCATGAGAAAAGAGCAGACAATTTTCATCGCTTGTCGTCGATATGTCGAACATGGAAATATAGATTTCATAGTCAATTGACAAAAAGCACACACGTAACGTGTGTTTCGGATTCAAGGTCAATAAACTTTACATGTTCTTGTCGCGGAATGTCTAAAATTGCTAAAATGGCAAGTAGCGTACATGTGTACGCGAGCTCTATAGCCAAATATTTGGCATGCAAACAAATTTTTTTTCTAGAAACCATACACTGAGAGTTTAAGTGGTGAAACTTGCGAAACTTCATTAAATTAAATTTGTGCTCAATTCTAAAACAACTTTGTCAGTGACTAAAGAATAGATCAAAATTTACAAACTGTATATTTGAATTTAATTGCAAACTTTTGATGATCAAGAATTAAAATCAAGCAGATTTGTGTCGAATTAAATTTCTTTAACCCACAGAGCTTTGAACTCATTTTTCGAATTCCTTACAATGCAAAGAAATCTCATCAATTTTAATTCAACACAGAATTTGCATTTAAACAAGATTTTCTTCACTAATTACTTTAGAGAGTTCAAGCTGAGACAGATGAGAGAAGTAACGACAATGCTCTCCCGTACCACCCATCACTCTCTACCATCGATTGATGATCATAAATTACAGTTCAATAAAAAACGTGCTTCAATCTCAGTTGAGATGAGAATATGAGAAATTATATAATTTTTAACTGGCATCGCACACGCCATTATTTTTGAGGAATTTATAAACTTCAGTTTTAGTTTGAAGGAAATGTATAAAAAAAATTTATGATGAACTTTTCTGTCTACCACACAAAAAAATTATTAAGAAAGAAAAAGTTTGTCCATTGGCGGTTGCACGGATGTGGCATCAGTATCAATTAGTTTAGGAGTCAAAAGTTTTTCTTTTAAAAATTTATTTTTTGTTTAAAATTTTCCGTTTCATTGCGGTTGCGATGGAGAAGTTTATAGAGTTCGATGCTTTTAATAGCACCGCTTGCACACCTTTTAAAACTTTTTCATATTCCGTCATATCAATGATTTTTCTTCACTTACAACTTACACCACCATCATTTTATGAAAAAGTTTTTATATGTGAACTAGCTCCATCATTATCGATATATATAAAACTTTTATGAGATTATGTTCAGTGAGAAAGAAAAACTATGCAACTTGTGGAGTGAGAAATTTTCTGCACTGCCAGGTGTATCAAGAACATGGTGAATAAAGAGTAAAAATTTTAAATTTAAAAAATATATTTTTTTACAAACTTTAATTCAAAACTTTTGACAAAAACAAAAAAACAAAAAAAAAAAAAATAAAAATTTAAAAACCCCCCAGTTCTGAAGACGCGGTAACAAAATTAATAAAAAAAAATATGAAAATGAAGCGCAAAAAGAAATAGGAAAAACAAAATTAAAAATGGAAATCCGATCTACAAGAACATGAGCTGCGGTAATTTCAATTATTTCCTTCAACATTTTTAATTTTTATGAGAAATGCCTCGTAGATTCAATCACCTGTTGATATCAACACACACTCGAAATCTCACTTTAATTGCTGTGAGTCATTGATGCATTTTTTTAAAAGCCAAGCGACGATGATGACTCATTTGATTCTTCCTCTTCATCTCTCCGCTTTAACCTTTCATTCGCACTCCTAAAAAATGTGTTTACGGTGTCTCTCGCACACTCCCATATAGCAAACAAACGACAAAATCACATTAACTATACTCTCTTCGGTGAGCTGAGTGCCATTAACATTTCCACCGACTTTTTTTTATATTGTATGACTTTCAACTCAAAAAACCAATTTCCGGAAGATCGCACTTGCTACTTAATTGTAAGCCAAACATAGGTATGAGTTTAGAAAGGAAGTTGAGCGAGTGGAAAAACAGACAGAAAGAGAGAGTTTGATATTCAAATCATATGGATGTATGAATGTCAAGGGGATGTAACATCCGGAGATTTTATCGATACATGCATTAAATTTAAAGAGGTAAATTCAATGGAATGCATCAATGTCGTGATTGCATCATAATCACCTAAATCTCATCAAGTCACTACTAAAAAGTTCACACCGTGGTGTGACCAAAAAAGAGACACAAAAAATTGATTACCAACTTAATTATCACAGCATGAGCATCATCATCATCAACATAAAACTTGATACATTCCATGCCTTTCTTATTATACAGACTAAAAATAATCAAGTGCCAGTAAATTCATTAAGAGACGAAAAAAAGAAGTGAAAGAAGTCATTAGACGATATAAAAATTGACAGCTGCTGCTTAGTGCCACCGCGCGTTGTTTGCTGCATGCCTTGTGGCTGGAGTGCCATGAACGGGGTAAAAATCTTTTTAAGATTTATTGTTATAATCACAAAGTCTGTTCAACGTCGTAAATGTACAAAAACACGGAGAGAGAGGCACAATATTAACCCAATTTTTAGGCGGGTACTTAATAATTTACATTGAATAGAACGAACACACACATTCTATATTTTCTCGTCTCACAACGACGGAGGTAAATTGAATTGACGACTTGACGTTGCGGAAGCACTGAGTGTGACTCGAAAGTTTATATTCTTTTTTAAAAAATGGAGCTGCCTGTATGAAAAATTGCTTTCAAAACAAAATTTTCAATTTTCATTGTTTTTTTACGGCTGCCGTTGCAAAAAAAATTGAAATCAATTTATGAAATTTTTATTACTTTTTAAATTGAGTTGAAAATTTTATGAACTTTAGTTTTTATTTAATAAAATTTATTAATTACTTTTTAACCACTTTACAGATTCTGCAATCGACACCTAATAAATTAAATCTGAACCACATGAGATCGTAGCTTTAATAAAAACCACATAAAAGGTGTCACTTGGCACTTGCACGCCTTTTTGTTGAATCGGAGATGCTGGAAAATAAATCAAATTCTAATTACTTAATTACCCAACCACGTGTGTTCATGTAAGAAACTGAAACTAAATAATTTTATCTGAAATTTGCGTCATTTAGAAACCGTGCTCACATTTCATCGCACTGCTAAGCCACATGCCTGCGATTTAATACCTTTAAAATTTAAATTTTATTTACGATCTTGCGGGTTTGAGATATGGCTTCATTAACTTCTTCTCATGTGTACACTGACGACTCGTTGCTACCTGTATAAGGCAGTGATTTGCCTTTTTCTCTCTCTGTGACACAAACATACACACACACCAGTGATAGCGTGCCATGATGCGATTAACGATTATCGTTCAAGTTGAAAATTAGCGCTGAATATAATTTACATGGCAATGGCTTACAACGAACGCAGAAGAAAAGAGAACAAAATCTTGTAAAACATGACACTTCCTTCCCACAATCGCATACACACGTTACCCTCCTCCACACCATGTCTAATCTATCTCTCACATTTTTATTTCGTCGAGTTCTAACTAGAACAACAAGTGTATTTCAACGCAACCATGTCTTTATTCCTCATCCACACTTTCATGCTCATTCACAAAAGCCCACTCGCTTCTTATTCTTCCCTCTCACACAATGATCACACACAATGGCAATAAACTTCATGTTCGGCCATGTGAGAAAAATTCTAAACAACAGAATGAAGAAATTTCATAATTTTCCGTTTTCCGGTTAGTGAATCTTTAAGAATGGAATTGAAAAAATATTGTGAAAAAGAGAATTGCGTTGTTGCCAAGTGTGGCGGCGAAAAATTTATCGTGTTTAAAAATTTAAAAATTTTTTTTATTAAAATTCTAAAACCTTCTTTAAATTTTCAATTTAAAGAAATAAAAATTTCTGATACAAAAACTCTTCATCATGATGCATCAAAAAAAAATTTAAAGCCTTCTTTGATCAAAATTTCAACTTAAAATTTTAACGTTTGAAATTTGATCAAAAATTTTCTCAGTTGGCTTTTTTATCAAAGCAAAATTTTCCAGCTGCTCTTAAATTTTTTCGATTACTTTGATAATCACTTTTTTGGTACCTTTTTTTTGAAATTAAAAATTACGTTCTGTGGTTTTTCATGGGTAAATTTATAACGTAATTTTTAATTTCAAAAATAAAGTCTTAAAAAAGTGATTATCAAAGTAATCAAAAAAACTTGAGAGCAGCTGGAAATTTTTAATAATTTAAAATTCAAAATATTCTCATACTTCAAAATTATCAATTAGAGTTTTTATTTGCCTGTGTATTGGAATGAATTTTCTTGCTTTTTCACGATGTTTATGTGTGGTGGAGAAAAAATTAATTTTCCCTTCTTCTTGCCGTACATTCAACAATAAACGCTTATTTACGCTACGATGCCTTTTCCTCTCGACATCATCAGGGAAGATGAAATTTTTAGTCGACTAACAAAATATGTAGTGAAAACTTGTGTCCTGAACTCTGCTTCATTTAAAATTCGTGGGTGCCAAATTTAGCGCTTTCGTTTCTGAAAATGAGCAGAGAAAATCCTCACACCATATTCACATCAAAAACTCTCTCATGAGTGAGGTTCTTAAAGGATTTGCGCGAAAATTATAAAAAACATCAACAGCAACTTTGTCGTCGACAGCGGCACCAGCAGCGTGTCGCTTTCTCTCTCTCCCCAAATTTCTTCATTTATTTAATCATCTCGATAAAAGCAGCAAATGGAGCAACCATATAAAAATTTGCATAAAGTTTGTTTCATGCGAGTGTGTGGCACTTTACATTGTATGCAAATTTGCTGCCTCCTCGAGACACGTCAGCCGATGTTACTTATGTCATACAAAGCCATTATGGTTAATGATTCCATGAAGTGATAAAACCTATTTATATGGTGAATAAATAAGATGTCTCAATTATGATATCAAGATGGGAAAAAGGGAAGGTAGGAAATTGAATTGTCTTCCCCAGAATAAGTTTCGAGTCGAGAAATTTCTTAATTTTACAAAAGCAACCACACACGGAAAAATTTCTCTCTTTATTTTCTTTAAACATTTTTTCGCTGCTGGCTTCGGATCACAAAACTTAACTGTTACATCTCTCTAATCTAATCTTCATATTACCAAACTAACTACTTCACATTTCAGTGTCGGTTTGAAATGAATTTTTTAATTAAATCCAATTTTATTTTATTTTTTTCAACCTCATAACAGATTTAATTTGTCTTAACACGCTTCGTAAATTTTGATTTAATGAATGGACTTTAAATGTTAAGTTAGATGAGTCATTTATACAACAGTTAAGGAAAATATTCTCAACTCAATGTGTCAACGAGTGTGTTGGACAAATTTCATACAAAATAGTTTTTAATTAGTGCAAGATTGTAGGAAATAGAGACGAGTCGTATTGTAGCCATGGCATTAATTAATCTCGTTCATATTAAGTCTAATCAATCAATGTCTGATATGGAGAAGCTCAATAGAACATCTAAAAATAAATCTCGACTTTTATCTCACAACAATGCTGAGCTGTTAACCTGAGAGATTTCGGAATTTAATTAAATGAATTTTTGTAAAGAGAGATTTAAATTTTTTTATAGTGATTTTTAAATCAAATTTAAATTGGACAGAAATTGAATCTAAAAAATTGGCTCAATCACTCAACAAATTGCTGATGACATTTTCAAACGCACACCCACGACGGGAAAAATCTTTTAAATCCCCCTAAGCACTTTTTTGGGTTCAAATGAGGTGCCATAAAGGCATCAAAGAAAACTCGCAGACTTCCTTTTTACATCACAAGAAGAAAAGAGCATTCTTTGAAAATAAAGACATCAACATGAAGTTTTTCGCTGCCTTTTTATAAAATTTTTTCTCTTCCTCTTCTTCTCGCGCATAACGAGCATCGCTGATGAAGAAGAAGAAAATTTTTCGCCTCTCCACACAAGAAATTTGATCTTGCCGAGATATATTTTTTTTGCTGCAATATCCGCTTTGTCTCTCTTTCACTCTCGCTTTTTTTCTCACTCTCATAAAGTCATAAATCACCGCTGGAAAGGCACCTTAGAGAAAAATAAGAAGATTCGAACGCATTTAACCCCAATCAATGAAGCCTTTTGGTTCTAAAAGAATTTTTCTGTTGACATCATAATTTTTTTCTGAGGTTGAAAGCGACAACAAGGGATGACAATCTTTATGAAGAATTTATGAGGCTGGTGGGCCAACACAGAATAATTTAAAGTGACATTTATTGCATGTGTTACATAAATTGAGTTTAAATCGTGATAAAGGAGCATGTGGATGGTGTTTATGACTTGGGAGAAAAATTTAAGATGCGAATTCAAAAAGTTAAAATTTATTTAAACAAAACTTGTTGTTTACGCTAATAATGTCTCAAAACAATCCATCAAAAAGCGACTTAAATCCCTAAAGCTATGTATCTGTAAAATCTCACCTAAGCTCCGCCAAAATCCCCAAACGTACAATCCTAAAATTCCTACAAACATTTTTTACACCACCACAAAAACCTCAAAATTGATTGAAATTGATTTTCTTCCTTCTTCTTGCCCTTCCGTTCGACACAAAAAAATATATAACTTGCACCTGTTTTCTGGAGCGACTTAAGAGACTTGGATTACGAGTGGAATAATAATAAATGATTAGCGGGCACTGCATACGTACACAGGTAGCAAAAGTTGAATAATTTACAAATGCATTCAGCCGTATATCATGCAATCTGTAATATCTATAATTAAATTGCAAATTTCTCGAAATGTTTTTAAACTGAGGAAGCAAGAAGTTTTTTCGTCGTTCTCCGGTTGCTAAATCACTGCTTCATCAAGGGTGCGTCACTCGAGATTTGAATTTAAAATCATTTTTGAAATAAAAAAAATATTTTTGCAAAATTAAAATTAAATTTTAAGCTTTTAGTGTCCCGCCCTAGCTTGCAATGAAATTCAAGTATATAAAGGAGATAAAAGAGATTGAAAATGCTGCAATCAAGCTATAAGCAGCAAAAACATCTGTTACGATTATAGTCCGTTGTCTTTAATCGCATACTCCTCTCTCGCAAGGCTTTCAAGAACAATTTTTTTCATCTCGTTATTTTTGCAGTAGCCGTTTTTCTCTCTCTCCGTTCTTTAGCGCCTGAAATCATTATTATGAAGAAAAAGACTTGAAGCGTCTGCTCTAATTTCTCTCTCATCTTAATATGAATTTATTTAAAAGCTCCTGAGGTGCTATTCTGATTATCGTTCTTCCTTATATTATATTCGAGTCGTTCAATTAAAATTGATAATTTGATGTAGAAGAAAATGCGGTTTTTTCCGTTAAGGATTAGACGGAGGCGAATATGCTGATTTAAGAATAATTTTAAGTGGACCATGGAGGTCGATTTTAATTTGGCTTAGAAAGGATTGTGATTTTAAGAAGGAAGGAACTTCTTCGAGCAATAAAATTCAGTACGAAATTTTCCCACATTTAAGAAATTTTTAAAGCTAACAGCATCTAACTACTGTAAATCTCTCAAAGAATGTCTTTCACGATAAATTAAATTTCAACATGTGATGATGACTATTTGCTTTTAAAATTCTTTCTTAAACACGGCAATAGCATCATCATGTAAGCGGTAGCTGAGAAGGTAAATTTGTTGAGCATTATGCATCAATTAGTGAGTGAGAGGAGCGAGTCGAAATTAGAGGATGGAATTTCATCGTCATTGTCAAATATGAAAAGTAAATAATAAAAATATTTCCAACGTTAAGCTTTCCCTCACGTCTCTATACGCACAGCTCGTAATTGCATTTAACATCTTTATAATACTTTTACTTTGCCAGCATGAGTTTTATGCTGCCATGATTATTCAGAGTGATTTTTATGGCGGTGCTAAAAATGCGAGTTGATTTCGAATTCAAAAGCCATTCTCTAATATTAAAATGTTTGTTTGGATAAAAAATAAATCTTTTGACTAAAAACAGCCACTTTCACTTAAACAGAAGTCCATCATTCAATTTGTGTTTTGCTTATGAGATGAAGGAAAATATTAATAAAGTCAAGGGATGGAAACTTTATGTGAATTGTTCTACTTAATTTAAATATTGCAAATTTTTTAAAGAATTATTTTGAAAATCTCAAATTTTCATCCCTTGAAAATCTGCAAGATTTTTTTGATGAGTGCGAGCGAATAAAAAGACATCATCATTGTGACTGCTGGCTGACTAGCTTTGCTCACGATGCGGGGAGAAAGTTTCATATTTTTTGTCTTCATCTTCTTCACTGTTTTGGTACCTTTAAGTCTCTTATTCACTAAATTAAATCTTTACATAATGGACTGTATGTGAGCGAGGAGAAAAATTATCATATAAAGCACGAATCTGAAGTCAAAAAAGAGCAGTCCATTGTTTCTCTTTACTGAAGACTTTTTTTTTCGAGAGCGCGTAGATGAAAGAAAGTCTAGTTGTAATTATTATGACTAAATGATTGACCCGAGCACATTAATGAGGTGATTTTTAAATGACAATAAAGTTAAAGATTTTGGATTGTCGAGATTTAAATATTTCCCACAAAATCTCTTTTTAATGAGTCGAATTTTATGACAAAATTCTCGAAGCTTATGGCAATAAATTAAATTTGTTCAAAATTGACATAAAGCCAATAAAAATTCATCGAGATGCACTTTTTGGAATATTTTAAATGTTAAGGGGTGGAAACTCTGACATTTTTGCAATGATTATCAATTATTTACTTAAGTGTCCATCCACTTCACAAATTAACATTCCCATCATATTAACTCACACCTCGCAAGAGTAATCCTTTTAGCGATTTTAACTTAAAGTCACTCAAAGGACGTACAAACAATATGTGAACATGACAACAACAAATAAAACCGGTTCCACTTCGCACTTTTAATAAAATTATTGAAATTGATTCATTCTTCTTCGCAGCTCTGAAAGGAATTAAGTTTTGTTGCCATTTTAATGAACGCTACTATGGGAATTTAAATATGGATAATAAGCAGACACTCGCAGACGAGAAAAGGAAATTGTTAAGATTCCTATTTTAGGTGAACGATGATGATGGTACTTGCTTGGAGATGAATTACATTGAAATTCTAATTTTTTTGAAGAGAATAAATTATTAGTTTGAGTCGCTGAAGATAGACAGAGAATAATTTGCATTTAAAGAAGTTTGAAATTGAGAGAGTTTAATTTTATAAAACTATTAATTAATTTATAAAATTTACTTTGCTTAAAATCCTTTTAATCTCAAAACTTTCGTTTCACGATAATCCAACTTTATTATTTTCAACCATTATCGTTTTAACGGCAGCCGTTCGATGTGTCAAAAGTGTCATGTACAAAAGATATTTTTATTACATTGGTCTATAAAAAAAGCAAGTGAATGGTTGTAATGACTTTTTTCTCACATATCGTGCGATCATTTAGCGAGTGAGTCGCCACGCAACAACTTTTCGTAGCATCTTATAATAATTAAAGAGCCTTGACATTATTTCGTGTACATGTGAGATTCCCATCGCAATGAATATCAATTAATAGGCAAAAAATTATGTTATTGAAAAAAAAATAACAGTCATCATCACGATGAAGCGCAAACAGCATTTCCATCAGACATCTCACTTGATTTAATCATAAATTAATTGTGAAGCAATTTACGGCTTTCTTTAAGAGCTTCCTCGACTCATATATGTCGGTGCTAAATGTTGCAACAACATGCAAAGTGAACTTCATTAATGTCATTTTTCTCCGACATTGTCTTTAATGATCTGAGATCGCGAGAGTGAGGTGCTCTCATCGCATGCACTAATTGAGTTAAATCTCACTTAAGTGCATTAAATGAGGAGTTTTTAATTGCTTTTTTCTGGTGTTTACTACACAATGTGTTTGTGTGTGAAAAATTTTACTACACAAATTAATGGAAATTTTTAAATTTATTATTTTTTATATTTTGTCTCTAAAATATAAATTATCGTGAGAACGACCATCAATTTGTTGACATTATTCGTCATCATGCTTGATTTTTATTATTACAGCAATAATTTATTTTATGATTTCCGTGCGAAAAAAATGAATTCCAAGAAGGTCGAATATCGATAAGATCAGCGAATTAATTTTCATCGAAATAATTCACTTCTTATTACTTCCCGCACGACTCAATAGACAATTCTCAAAAACAACAAAGCATTTTTTCATCGCTGATCAACAAGTGAAATTTAATCATAAATAAAATAAGTAAAAAAAATTTAACAAAACTCCCTTCTCTTTGTACAACTAGGTATTTCGCACGGAAAAGTATTAAATAAAATAAAATCAGTAAACATTTTGACATTTTTATACATTTTGTTATATTCTTGTAAACTGAAAACTAAATTTTGGTATTTGCTTTATCGCAACATATTAAACATATGTATGCAATACTTGAATGAATTTAATATTGGGATTTATGATGCAAATATTAGAAAAGTGGAGCGGAATTTTTGTTTGTTTGATGTTTTTAAAACCGCTCCACTTCTCTAATTTTTGATCTTAAATTCCAATATTAAATTCATTCAAGTATTGCATACATATGTTTAATATGTTGCGATAAAGCAAATACCAAAATTTAGTTTTAAGTTTACAAGAGATATAACAAAATGATAAAAATGCAAAATGTTTACTGATTTTATTTTATTTAATACTTTTCCGTGCGAAAACCTAGTTGTAAAAGAGAAGGAGTGTTGTTAAATTTTTTTACTTATTTTATTTATCCTTTTCTGATCAAATTTATTGTACTTAATTTGGTAACAAAAATTACTGTTTGAAAATTCTGAATGTTTGACTTGATCACGACCGTAAGTTACCCCTTGACGAATCTCTTGAGCCCGATGTTAATTTCACCGTTATGATTGACTGTTTTTTGACATTTTTTTATTAATTCAACAAGAATTAACTTTTCAAAATTATTATTTATTTCATCTTTGGTAACATGAATGTTTTTCACTTCTTCTCTCGCTGTCTTTAATCTTGTCACTGAATGAAAATGAATTGGGGTACGACAGTGAGAGCGCATGATTATCGAGGGAAGAGGGTAAGTGGTGAAGTTGATGGTGTTGAAGTATTGGAGCGCATGAAGAATTTTTTTAAATATTTTTTACCGTTTTTAACAACATCTGTTGCTTCGCAACAGCTGTTGAGGTCAGTCGTGAAGACCGAGAGAGAGCTAAATTAGATTGTGAGAGTAAGAGAGAAGGGAGAAAAAGGTACTCACGTCATAAAAAAAAGGCTTTTTTAATTCCAAAATATGTAAATTTATGTCAATCTCAAAAAAACTGTTTAAGTTGCATTTATTGCGTTACTTTTATTATCATCAACAACACACTTGATTAACACTCAAAGTAACTGATCATATTTTTTAACATTCCTTCTTTTTCTTCTTCTTCTTTTCAACAATCCAAAAAATTATTTTTAATAAAAATTTCACTTCTTCTTCTTTTATAATGTGAATTGGTGCATCGCTTTATTGAAATCCATATAACACCAATTTCGAAAAATAAAATATTTTTTAAGTACGACCACTTTGTACACACAAAATATAGCGCACGATCAGAAAAAAATTCAAACGCGTCGTATTAAGTCAAAGTCGAAACCTGAACTAAAGTGTTGAGGTATTTTTTAAAAGTCAACATGTGTTTTTAACTCTTAAGAAAGAGAGAATTGAGAATTGCGCAATCGAATGAGAGTGGAATGGAGGAAAATAAAATTAACCGCTCTCGGAGCCTCGACGTAAGTGACTTAAAACTACTTTATCGACTTTCAAACGTGTTAAGTTTTTGCTATAAAAATGCTACGTTGAAAATATAAATTTGATACTTACATGACCTCTAAAATGTGCTCTCGATTTTTTCACCCTATTCAATCTAATTCCACATGTGCTTCCAGTCTCAAATAACATTTAATTCCATTGTGTGTATCATTTCCCGCTGGTATTTTGATTGAGCTCTCTTCTAAAAAAGAATCGTCTGAATGGGGAAAAATTTCCTCAATAAGGAAGTACTTCAAATATTTGTGTGTATTTTATTTTATTCAAGCACCCGGTAATGTATCAAATCCTACCAACCGAAATGAATGCTGAAAAATAAATGGAAATCCATTATGAATGAGAATGCATGACGAAGTGTTAAGGAATAAATTTGTATTTGCGAAAATGTTTACCAGATACGCTCTCGGTGAAACGCCTTTTGTGAGCTTTTGACTAAACATGACTCGGAATTTGTGGGAGTTTCAATGTAAATTGGTTGAGAAATGATTTTCGCTCTCTGTCGTAAATATTTTTAAAAGCATAAATTATAATTTTCGTAATCTAATTTTACTTTGAAGATTTTATTTCTTCTAACTTTGAGTTCTTTAAATCACTTCACAACTCATAAACGATGCATTTTCTTTTATTCGTGCATCAACTTTGAAGATTTTACTGGAAATAAAAACTTTTACGACTTGATGTAAAGAAGTAATTTTTCCAGAGGGTCTAACACAGTCCACGATCACGCAATATAAAATTTTTAAGAACCTTTTAAGCCTCGTGGGGACGATCAAAAAAAACGTTTACTGCATTGCAATGAGATTTTGATGAAGGTCCTTGGAAAAGCTAAAGATGAAGAAATAAATTTGAAAATTTGCAAAATATTTGATAAATTTCAATAAAAATCATTCGATGTTGTTGTTCACATTTAATTAAGGAAGCCTCAGGTAAATAAAATTATCATTTGGATTTGGACGTTGTAATATTTTCACTTTGTGGCAGGCAAATTTCCGCTCATATACAACCCAAACATTTTCGCTCATTATTAAATGCCTCGAAGGATACAAAATAAATTTTCTGTACAATTGACATTTTCATTTGGTCACATTACCATGATGTAATTGGAATTGACAAATTAATTTTTTTTTCGTTTGATTTCAAATTAAATTATACTTAATCATTTACAAATTTTTTTTCATCCCTGAAAAGTTGAATAAATGCTGTAAATTTTATTTCGAAAAAATGAACTTTGAACTTTTAGTCGATCCATTATGGATTTTTTTCAAATCACAGTTTCAGCAATTTTTTAAAACACTGAGCTGCGTGTGCAAAAAATAAACAATCATAATACCTTTCAACAGCAAACTCAGAATCTCGTGTATGTCAGCGAGAACATAAAAACGTATTAAAAGCTTAAAGAGTTTAGCTTTTAAACAAGTAGAAAGAAGATTTTGAGATATAGCTCAAAGTCATTTGTTTTCATCATCCTACTACAAATTATCTAATTCGCTGAAAATTTTAAAACAAAAATTCATTTCCTCAACTCGTTGAAATTTGCCTCGTTTAAACTTAAAATCGTCACCATAAATTACTTTTCGCTGTGACTTTAATTAGAAAAAGTTGCGATTATGTACGGGAGAAAGTTTTTCAGCAAGCATTTCTCAGTCTCGTGTCCTCGTACGGAATGAGGACACAAGAAGTGAGATGTCAACCGTAAGTAATTAATTTTTCTCTCGTCTGAGTTTTCTTTTCCCTTTCTGCATTTTAATGAGCATGTTTCTCATCATCAAGATTGCAATGCGAAGATATCAAGATTTTTCATTAGATGTGAAAAGGAGCTAAAACAGCTTTTAACATTCTTGATGCTTGTGATATGCTTTTAGTATTGTTCTGCGTGTATTTTGGAAGAAAAATGCTTTAAATTATGAATCATGTGTGGTTGATGCTTGAGGGTGCGATGCGCAGATGAAGATTTCTCATGAAAGCTTAAGATAATTTTAAAAACTATCTTTTTAATTATGAAACTCAAGATTATTTAACTTTTGTCTTTTTAAAATTATGAAAATAACACTAACTGAGGGTTAGACATCCTGTAACATCATTAAAATTACAAAGCTTGATAAACAACATGAAAATAATGCTGAAATGTGTTATATATTTTCACGCGACATTAAACAAAAAATTCTCTTAAATTTTCTGAGACATTTTCTCATTTTTTATTAATAAATAATTTTACAATTTATCATTTTTGTGTGTTTTAACAATTTCATAGAAATAATTCATTTTTACTTTTTTATTTTTTGTTGTAGCGCTTTCATTTTTATAGACGCTAATTTTTCTAGATAAATTTACACATTTTTAAAATATTTTTTACATGCGAGTTTGTTTGAAAAATTAAAATTTGAACACTTTTAGTATAAATGAAATTAAAAACATACAAAAGTAGATTTTTTAAAAATTTATTTAACTAAAGAGAGCACAAAATTTAATTTTTCAAACAACTACTGTGAAATTTTTATATTTTAGAGCTTTTAAATCACCTCCGTATATTTTTAGCTACTTATCAATGAAACTTTTCTAAAATTAACTCTAGCTTTGTTCGTTTTGTTGAGTTTTTGTTATAAAATATTTTTATGAGATAAATTTAATTTAAAAATTATTCGTTTGTTTAAAAAAATATTTTAGGTTGAGCAAAATAAATATAAAAAAAATAAAATTAATATAAATTCTCATTTTTTAACTCTCACAAAATTTTTCATTTTTCACGTTGAAAAATTCTTGAATTAAACCTAACATACGAGATTGTGCATTTTTTTTCATAAACATGTAATATGGAAATTCTTTTTTTGACGTCAACTTTTTCCCCTTTTCTCTTTTCCTTCATCCTTGTCAAGCTCTTTAGTAAAGAAAAGGCCAAAAATTAAGACAAGAAATTTTTCTTTATAGCTTTTACTTAAACTTTTCCTTTTCTCCCTCGTTTGCATTCAATTTGCACATAAAACTTGCAAAACTTCTTTTATTTATTGTCATTAAAAATATTTTTTTTCTCTCTCTTTTATTTTTCCATTAAATTTGAATTTTTTATCGTTTTTGTCTGAAGTTTCTCTAAATGAATTTTCACCGAAGAGAAAATGTCGCTGTTGAAAAAATAATGACTCGGTTGGGGGATGACGACAAAATTAAGGCAATGATCAGTGGAATGCAGTAATAATGATGGTGGTGCGATGCGATGGTGGGAAAATGAGATTTAGATGCGCTGTGAACTGCTTCAGGACTTTGTTCTGTGAATAAAAAGAAATTGAAAAATTATTAATATAATTTTTTATTCATTTTAAAGAAAAGTTTTTGGTCATTTTAAACGTTTCCCTTGTAATTTTCCACACAAATCCTCTTATATAATTTCCCATGAAACTTTCCACTTAGCTTAAATGCCCATCAATTTTACCATCGCTATAAAAAAAAGTACAAACTGCCTCGATGCACGAAAAGCTTTTTGTCGTCTATAAAACATTCTGTATATTTATAAGTGAAACTGTCGACATTGCATGCACCTTTTATATGTAAATACAACCAAAAGCTCTTTAAGATATTCAAAGACGATTGAATTCAATTCCAAAATGATAATAATGCAGCAATGGTCATGACAAAAAATAAAAATAAAACGAAAACTTTTCCTCTTTCGAAAGGCGCTTTGAACATGTGGAAATAGTTTTTTTTATTGTTTGCCCATAAAGAGAACAAAACGAGTAAAACTGTCCCCGAATGTCGCCAACAAAGCGCAAAATAAATATGGCACGTAGGCGAAGGCACACTAGGAGGATATTCATGAAAGAATCCGGTTAATTGTTTGTTTACTGAATTGCTCTCGCATAAATTTAATGTCCCGATATTTTTTCGATGTCGTTCGCTATAATTTGACTGAATTGCGAATAAATTTATTTATTATTAAACGGAATTGTCGCTCCGCTCCGTTAGATATTCAATTTAATTAACGAACTAAATTAAGTTAATTGAATGCTTTGGATTTTGGTTGAGGATCGAAGGTTGAGAGTCTTCTGTATTAAGCAGCCTTAGGAGTGGTAAATTTGATTATAAGAAATCGGTAAAGTTCTTACCTTGAAGCTTTTAATTAGATTTTATTTATGGGAACAAAGATTATGTTTAAAAAAATTGAAGACGAGTCGAGTCAAGGTTGTAAATTACAAAATCATGATTAAGAAAAAATTAATTTTTTAAAATTTCTAGGGTAGGTGTTTAAAATTTGACCCTTAACCTAGAATTAACTATTTCAAAAATTTCTCAGAAAAGTTGTAAATTTTCAATTGATTTTTTTATCCATTTTTTTGCAAATCTCAACAAGATTTAAATCGTTCGACAGTAAAAAAAGTATTTCAGATTCTCTCAATCTTAAAACAAAATTTTGGATCCATAAAAACACTCAAAAAAGATCGAGCTCTAAAACTTCTTCAACGAGGCCATTGCACAGCAACAAATTCTCGGACAGCATCGGATAAATTTGTGTTTAATTCTCAAATAAAAAAGAGGACAAGAAATGTTCATCGTGTCGCTCGAAACTTCAATTCCCAAAGTGGATTTTTTTCACACCACATCTCTCTTCCTTCCACACAATGACGATACGACATATAAAATTGCAAATGAAAGTTTTATATGTTTTTCATGGTGTTTTTGTTTGTAGAATAAATAAATTTTATTTATTTAAGGTGGATGGGGAAAAAAGAGGAAAAATTTTGTCGTTATCTGTCTAGGTTTCGCTGCTTCATTGTCATTCTCATAATATTTCAAGGGAAGGAATTTATAATTTATTAATTAAATTTTGATTAAAATTTTTAAAATCAAAATTTTCACATAAAATGTGAAATGAAATTTAAACAGCAGTTTTTCACCCCTTCGACTGCCATCAACATTAACAATAAAGCTAGGAGAAAAATTATATAATTTGGCCACATTTATAAAGCACATAATTTTATATTCCATCATCATTCATTCTCTAATTCTCCTCTCATTTCCTCATTACACAATAAACTCACATTTAATATGGCATGATGTGTCTGAATGACATAATAATAGCATTACATTTGAATGAGACTCACATAAAGTATAAATGAGATGCACTTCTGACTGTAAAATGTTTAGAGAATTTTCTCATTTTCAGAGAGAGAAAGCAAATAACAATTGGTGATAATTAAGAAGAAATTGAGTTATCAAAAAGTGTTTCACCATTTTCCATGTTATGATTCATGAAAATTTATTATTCTGTTTGTTCGCTGTCTGAAAAGTTGTTGACATGACTCATGAGACGGAGAAAATGTCATTAAAATTATTATTTTATACACACAAGTTGGCATCCTGTACAGAAGCATGAAATTGCACTCGAGGTGGAAGTAACATGTGACATGTGATAATTTTATTGTGTCGGATGAAATGAGTTGAGAAATTATTTTGAGGACTGCAGGAAAAACTTATTATAGTTGTGAAAAATTGCACATTCAGCATTTTTTTATTTCACACTCAACAAAACCGTTGAAGTTTTTAAATATTCCATCGGGTCACACCTTAATCAATAAATGACTTTCACGATGATTTGGATCATGGAAAATCTTCGACCTTTCGCAGTGTTGGAATATTTTAGAAAAAAGTCTCGAAACCTTTTTCACACTCACGTCGAAGCTCTCCCTGTGCTCGTGATCAGAAATTATAGCTTCATTCATTGAAATGAAAAATCAATAGAAAGGTCTCGTAAAAGGGGAAGCAAAAAACTTATTTCCTTTAGCAAACAGCCTTTTAGTGTCTTTTTCACGAGACATTGATGGCTCACTCCTTTCAATTTTCATATGTAAATATCAGCACAAAAAAAATTTAAGTTTTATTTAGAGACATATTGTCATTTTTTAGAACAAGCTTTTATCCTTCCTTCCTTTATATGTTTCATGATCATCATTGTGCAAAAAAGCACAAAATTTAGGGTTGGACACTTGTAAATTTTTAAAAATTTATTAATAATTTTTAATTCTTGTCTGTTTGTAGATTTTTAAATTTTTTTAAATATTTTTTCATCCCCTTTTCCTCTAACACAAAAACACAACTAAGGAAGTTCACAATGTAGCTACATTTTCTTCTTCTCTCGGATGTAAAATAAATCCAAAATAAGCAAAAAATGTGTAACAGAAAAGGGCAAAGTAAAAAATTGAATTTCGTGTTATAGATTTTTTATGTGCTATGATGCTTTTTTCGATCCTTCATGCATACGACAAACATCACCTGAGAGATTCATTCACACGAAAAAAAGGAGAGATTTAGTGGTTCGTTTAAGTGGAAAAACTAGTGAAGTCAATTTTGCGAGTTGTTAGCTTCTCTTTATGAATTAGTTGAGTGCATTATTGAAGGTTTTATTGTAAAAAAAATTTTCATACATGAAGTTTAAAAATTATCAATAAAAATAAAAATGCAAAAGTATCACTGAAGCGAGATGTAAAAATGCATCCTCTGATATCTTCAATATTTACTCAATTCATCTTAAACAACCTCGATATTCTGACAGATTTCCTTTGAGACACTTTCTTCCTTAGTTAACAATTGTATGCTCGAGTGAAATCGTACATATTGCACATTAATAAATCAATCCCGTACAGATTGCAGAAAACTTATTTCTGCACAATTTTCTCCATTTTATTTTTCCTTATATTGTATATATGAGAAAAATAATGAGTCAGCACTTTAACTCGTATAAGCACAGACGGTAGAAGCGACACACGAGAAAGCTTTATATCATCATCATTTTCTACATTTACTCAGCTGCTGTTGTGTACATTCAGATACACACCTGCTTGCGATTTTTTTTCTCTATTTTAGATTCCTTAAAATTGCCGAGAAAACACTGAATTTTCTGCTCTCGCATGCACTTATGAAATAAATTGAGTTTTCGTGGGAAAATTGCGCATAATACGAAAAGTTTTGAGCCGAATAAAAAATCAGTTCACTATTGCAAGTTGCTGATTGCAAAATTCAATTGAGATTGAAATAAATTTAATTTACTGCATGAAAGTGAAATTTTAAAGACTCATGGAAGTTTTTTAAACAATGTAAAAAGTTTCATGAATTTCCAACCAATTTAATTTTATTTTCAACAACTCTCAAAATTGCTGAAAGCACTGAGCTGACCCAAAATAAACACAACAGAAAGTTTTCTTTAATCAACTTTTTCTCCCAATTGAATTCCAAAAGTCAAAACAACAAAATTTGTTTACATACCGTTAGTGATGTGCAGCAGGACAGTGTATTGTTGTAATGTCTCTCCATGACCAATCGAACATGTGTAATTGCCAACATCACTCGTATTGACTTTTGCCACACATAGAGACGAATTCGCTCCAATTTCCATGAGGTCCGTTTTGATACTGTGAATATTTGGAATTTAATTAAATTCTCGGTTTTCTTTATCAAGAGCTTTTTTCGATGACTTCATTTCACACCGGTTCGAATGGCTCGAATGCGATGACATGATTTTAATTGAATTTTCAATCGAGACACACTAATGGTATGAGAATGCGTCAGGGGATTTACATTTTTTTTAAAAACTCTCTTTTATAAAATTATATCAATATTATATGTTTCAAATCCTTGTTCACTTAATTGCGACAACTCACCTTATTCCACCTCTCGTCACATCATAATTCAATATGGAGATGTTGTTATGAATCCAGAACACCACTGACGACATCATCGAAATATGTCGAACAATGCATGTCAATTGAATTGTTGAGTCTACATCATAATGTTTATCGTGCATTGCAATACCATATTCATCAACAATAAAAATTGTCGGTGCTGTGAGGAGGAAAAAAGGGAGGAAATATTATAATTTTTGTATATTCGAAATTGATATTGCGAAAGAGAATGTGAGAGCAAATATTATTTTAAAAGAGTTGGCAAATAATTTTTGAAATTGAGGACCTGATAAATATTTGTGGAGAGCAAATAATAAAAATGTTTAGCATAGAAATAAAATAAAAATAAAACCACAAACACATAAAAATATGTGAAAGATTCAATTCAAAAAATCAGTTAAAAATTTGAAATTTTTGCATGTAAAGAAATTAATTTTTTGTTAAATTTCAAATAATTAATAACTCGATTTTAAATTTCTCATTGCCAAATTAATTCAAACCTTTTTGTTATCTTCTCACCCCTAGAGCAGACAACTATACAAATATCATTAATTGCAATCAAAATGAGGTGTCATTATAAGCAAAAATTTACCAATTAGTAATGTTATCGATATATGTTTCAATCACAACAACAACTCACTATGATGCAGCAGAATTTCTCTCATATGTTTACTCATATGTTTACTCATTTATCATTAAGCGCTTGATATGAGGACTAAAAATATCATTTTTACAGACTGAAATGCCGATATATTATAAAATAAACTTTTCATGTTAAATTTAAAAAATCTTATAATGAAATAAGTACACAGAACTCACAGTGGTTTCAGTCTGAAGAAAATATTACATTTAATGTTTATTTGCTATGATCAGTTTAAAGGTTGCTTTATCAACGATTTTAAATTTTATGAGTAAATTTTTTCCATTTTTGTATGTAAAAAGTGAGAAAATAGGGTACTTTTGGATTTGATTTTCTCCCGAAGTGGCAAAAAGTGGCAAACCAAGTGATAAAAACTAAAAATATACGTTTTTCATCTGTACAAATTAATGGGGCTTGAGAGATTGCGGGAGATTGCACAGAACGCAGACCAGTTCTACTAAAAGTCGATTAGGGTCTCGTTCTTTTCCAATTTTCAAGCATTTCCAAATCTTGTTTTGATGAGCCACTTATAAAAATAAATAGTAGAGATTGTAACGAAAATTTTGGTATCAAAAAGTTACTGACTTCCATAGAAAATCTTAGAGTAAAAGTCATCTCAAAAAACACATAATTTTGGGGGTATTTAAAATTATTCACTTTGGAATCCGATTCCGCCATACTTTTACATGGAGGAAAATGTACTGACTTCGAAATATTGTGAATCAAGGTTTAAAGTATTTTTTAAGCATAAAAATTAATCGTAAATCGCATTTTCATTTGATGCATGTTTTTGTTCAGACTAAATCCACTGTGCAACTCGTAAATAAAAACTTAAATACAAGTGTCGCATTGCATTTCTTGTCGATATGATGTTAAACAAGGCGCAAACTTGAACACAATGATAGTGTGCGCTGTTACATGTTCCGCTAGCGTTCGCTTCCCGATAGCAGCAAAATTTATGTCGACACATGGAAGAAAATGTTCCATGGAACTTCCATAAATTATAAAAGCACTATTCAGATAAATTAATGGTTAAACTTTTAAAAGGCACACAAAAATTTCTCTCGTACATGCGAGTGACTTAATTTTGCTCGAACAATAAATTAATTAAAGCTAAATATGATATCGAACAATGGCGAGACAATTTATGTGTTCATTAAGTATGTAAGGATTTGCTCTTAATATCTTTATGGGCTTTCTCTTTTTTGGTTATTTAATATTCAGAGTTATCCATTTGGAATGGATTTTTTGCAAGGGATGGAAAGTTTAAGTTTTAAATTTTCACAAATGTCATTTTCAAAAAAAAATTCTTGGTTTTATTTAACATCTCAATTTGAAATGATGATGATGATTTTTGCCTTTCGGAGAGACACCATGATCCGAATTCAACATGAGATGCCTCGAGATATTTTTCCACAACATAAAATGTTCCCAATGTAAATTACTTTAATATTCGAGTGAGCATGCGAAAAAAAATTCTCGAAGCGTTAATGTCTGAATTTTTTTTTCACCCTGATGCCCTTTTTTTGCTGTTTTCACATCCATTCACAGCCCAACCGAAAAAAAACGCTCTCAAATTTAATTTGTTTGAGGAAAAGTTGAGCAAAATGTTTTCATGTCAACAGCAATATGTCAAACACATGCATACGATTCAAAATTGAAAAGTTTCATCTTTCCCACATTCAGTCTGCCAAAAACTACTAATGATTTCACTTATGTCTCGGGGTCTCGAAAAGTTTTTCAACTGTATTAGCTTTTTCCTCATACGAAAATCTGCATACAAAGTGCTTTCCCATGTTTGCATACATAATCACTCCCCTTTCATATGTGCATTTATTATAATAATTCTCAAAACTATCATTAAATTGTAAGGAAGAGCAATTCGAATGGAAGATGTGAGCGATTTATTGCTATTCATAATCTCCATCTTGTTCATTCATCTCTCCATTGCTCTCGATAATAAAATTTCCCACACATAATTTTCATGTTCAATTTCGTATGAAATCAAATTTGCCATAAATCCGAAAGTCACTTGCAGATATTTTCCGCTCGAATGAAATTATGAATATTTTTATGTCGCAATAGTTGTCACAACTGATTTCTTGATTTAATAAAATTAAAATTGATGGCTGTAATTTTAAAATTAGCTCAAATGACCGTTAAATCATCATTAACGAAATTAAAATTAAAAACCCACACAGATTGCTAAAAGATCTCAATTTTATCACACATGTTAAAATTTTTTCGCTCATTAAAACTTTTTCAATTCAAAAAATTTCTCATTTAGCAATCGACCCTTATCCTTCTCTGTGAAAGCTATGTAAAAATTTAATAATTTTGAATATGAGCTGAATTTTTTTCTTCTTCACAGTGAGGTTAAAAAAGGTAACGAGGCATGTAAAGTTACATAAAAGGTGTTAGATGATTTAAATCAAAGGGATGAAAGTGCCAAAAAATTATTCTTTTTGCTACTATGTCATTGAGTACTATCGCTTCTTTAAGGATATTGTACGTGATGTCGGGTGTAAAGTGTTCAATTTGTGGGATGCAAACAAGCAAAATGTAATCCAAAAAGTCAACAGACATTGAACAAAGAACTGAATTTGATATCGTGGGAAAAATTTGTGTGAGTGAAAATAATTTTATTCTGTCAGATTAAAATTGATCAATTTTTAACTCTCAAACTTAATCAAACCCTTTTCACAGTCATAATTTTTAAAATTTCTCCATCACACATCTGTAAACCATTGAAAGTAAGTAGCCCATTTTCAATAATACACTTAGACATCTTAAACCTTCCATATTGGATAAAAATAAAGCAAGCACAACATCATACCCGTGTTTGAAGTACTGAGAAATTGAATTTTATGCGATGGATACACTTCATGCTATTTTCTCTCTCCGACGTAATGGAACAGCGTCCCAATAAATAAGTCAATCACGTTAAGAGTTTCTTAAACTCGGTCGCTTTTATTATTAAAGCTGTTTTAAAGAGAGATGTAAGGTTGAATCATCAAGTGTGTAATTTAACTTTGTCTCCCGAATCTGACCGAGTCGGATGTGTGTTTGTGTGCAGAGCGGTATAAATAAATAAAACACTCAATTCACTTCTACCTTTTACTGCCATGCTTTCGTTTAGAAGGTACGAAAGGAGTTATAAAACTGACACACAGTGTATGGCTCATCCATTTATTGCCGTGTGGGAATCGCCAAAAAGTAAAACTTCGACATACACCGGCATTCGTTCAAATGTTTTACGATGGAAACCACAGAAATGAAACCTCGGAAAAATAAATTGAAAAATAAAACTTTTCCTCCCTCCGTCGTGAGTGCGGTTGACTTTATTTGTATGTATGTCATATAAACGCATTGCATGCGTGAGGTAATGTTAAATTAGAGTGAAAAAGAAGAATTTTAATTTGAACGTGAGAGCAAACGAATCCCAATGTGATTGAAAAGCGGAAAAAAATTCTTTAAAAAGTAAGAAGGTAGAAAAGTTTTTCTCTCGCACGTGGAGAAACCTTAAAAAAGAAATTTAACCGCGAGGAAATGAATAAATTATGGGGGATATAAATAAAATTTAGATTATAAATTTCAATTAAACATTTTTTATGCTACCATGCTAGTGTTACGCATGTTGAATGAAGTTAAAATTTTAAGAAAATTCACACAGCTTCAATAATATTTCAATCACCGAATGACTGAGTCGACAAACCAAACACACGGAAGCAAGTCAACCTCAAAAAAGCCAAACATAAATTGACAGGAGGGTGAATGGAGAAAATTTGTATATCCGGCGACTCGAAATGACTTCACTTAGCATGTTTGCATAATCCTGTCCCACAATTTCTAATCAAATGGCTACGTGTGTGCATATGTTTGGCATACATAGCCCGAATACGACATTTTTATATCCATGCAATAAATTTCCTTCCACCTCTTCGCTCTCTGACAAGGAAATGTAAGCGAAATCAAACGCCTATAAAAAAGTCATTCACTATGAAGATGGAAAATGGAATTTAATATCATCAAATACACACATTTTCACTTGCTTGGATGTAAAAAAATGTAATCAGTTTCCTCTTCTCTCTTTTTTATGCGGATGGTAAAACCGGAAAAGCTCCCAAAGAGCTTTTGCCTTGAAGCAAATGAAGAAGACAAAATCCAAAGTATTTATTCAAGGATGGCACGCGCTTCGTGATAAATTTTTAAATGACTCTTATAAAGTGAACTTTTTCTCAGAATTTTCATCCCTTGCGGTTCAATACAGAAAAAAATTGTTTGCTGATAAATTTCAATTTGAGTTTCTTCAGATTTTTTTTCGTTCCTCACCTCGAGCATGATCTTCATCATGATTACAATTGGGATCTTCGGTTCGTGTTTAGATATTCATGCAGGTTGAAAATGACATTTGCCTAACAAAAATAAACTCGACTATCCTTGCCACCATTTTCGCCTCTTGGCATTTCCACATTTTGATTCTCTCTCGAATATTATCGAAATAATTCAAGTGTACACACAATCGGATCGCAAACATAAGGCTCATACACATTAATATTGTATTTATGTACGCAGTTGGAGATAAAAAGAAAATTGTATTCTGGTGGTGCGAGAGAGAGAGAGGTCGACATTTGGTAGCAACATGGAACTGTGAACGACCTCAAAATGATTTTGAATATTTATATTTTGTTTGTTGTGGGCTTTAAGGTTATGAACGTGAGGAAAATTTTCGAGATGGCTTCGGGGGATCATCATTCATAATTTTTTAAGTTCGAAAGTTGTTTGTGAATATAAAAATATTAGAATTTATGGGTAAAAATTGAGTCGAAAAATTTTCCTTTTAATCAATTTAAAATTCATTCCTAATTTTAATTAAAAAAATGACTTTCAGTTTACAGAAAAAAAATTAATTTCGAATTTTCAATAATCCATTCTGTCATTTTGGAGAGGATTGAAGGCCACAATTCTGAGTATTCACACCATTGAGTACGAGTGCGAGATTGATGGGAGGCAATTTTTTTTCAATATTGCGTGTCTGTCAATACATTGATATTCATTGCAATTTAATGAGTTTTTCCGCTTCACTCTTACAAATCACCCCGTAATCCAACCCGACCATATTATGCAACTCACACACCATTTGCCATTTTAATTACATTATCATATCATATCATTGCTCTCACTCTCTCATTTTATGGAAATAAAAATCGTGTGTAATTAAGCGGAAAGAGGAAATTTTTCCTTTTCATAATATTTGCTCATAAACTCAGCCACATGCGGTTAAATGTGCTGGCATCATTTGCATATTTTCACACTACTCACCATTAACTTTAACATTATAGTGAATAAATCTCGGTGGTGACGTGCTTATCTGAGTGTTGAAAAAAAAGGAGGAGAAAAAAAATTGTTAAAATAAATTTATGGAGAATTGAGTTGATGACGGTACTTGGCATTCATATGTAGCTTCATCAATTTTTTGTGCTGACGTAATCTTTAGACGCCAATTGTTGGGATATTGAAAGGATGGCTCATATCGCTCATCTCCGGAATATCGTTGCTTCCCTACCGTGAGCAATTCCAATCCATTATCATTGCGACGTACCCACGATACCTATAAAAAAGTTGAATGTATTGAATTGAACAGTGAGATATGTGAAATGGAAATGAAGGCTAGCAGAGTGATAAAAAACGTACACAAAAAATATTTCAAGGGATGTTTTCATCACAAATGTTTTTAAACTTAATTTTCATCCCTTGAATGGTGTAAATAAAAAATTGCAGCTTACCGTTTTATCTTGCAGTAAACTTATTCTGCAGTGCAAATAAAATGTGCTTCCAACTTGGACAGTTATGTTCGTTACATTCCCGGTCTCAAAGTGCGGTCCATATCTAGCGGAATAGAGGATTGAAAAATGCATAAAAACACAAGAATTTAAAGTGCTTCATGTTGCCATTAAAAATAAAAACTTTTTTGCATTATCTTGTTAAGTGGATTGTTCGTTAGGGGTAAAAAGTGGAATTAGTTTTGCTGGAGTATGTTGCACTTAATTTTAGATGATTTCATTAAAATTTCAAAACTTTTTGCTGGACTTGAATATTTCTAAACGGCTGTTGGTGCAACATTGTTGTCAAAAAACTTTAATTGATTTTGGAAATTTTTAATGAAGTAATTTTTAGGACTTGTCACAATGACACTTTTCCATCTAGAATTTAATTACGATATCATTAATAAAATAAACTTCCGAGACAGTTGTCGCATTCTCTCTTTAATCTCCAAAAACAATAGAAAACATCCTTGAGAAAATCCTTTTCAGTCTCGAGATATTTTTTTGCTACATAAACAAAAATTTATTATTCCATTTCGTCACTTCCATTCGCATTATCATAGACGAATAAACAAGTCATAAATTGATTATTAATGAATTTTTCTTCCAAATAAGCTAATTTTTGAGTGCTTACGAGGCAATTTTCTAAAAAACTCATCTCAACTCTCGTAAAATTTAATAAACCGAACGAGAAAAATATTTTCACGATTTTTCAATTTATTATTTAAATTTTATTCGGCGATTTTTCAGATTATGGAATATTTTCAATTAGTAACAATGTCAGATGGAAATTTCGTGATAAATTGGCACCGTGAAGCCTGCATGAGATCCACTTTTTTGTGTCAATCTCTCCGGTATTTTAATAATAAAAAATTTCTCACCGAAATCCGTGCTCGTTATTTTTCAGATACACCGAGTGATCGAAAAAATTATTCAGATGTGGCATTTCGATTTTCTGTCCCGACACTCGAATACCGCCGCTGCTCGATGATTTTCCTATCGTATTGCTAGTGCCACGTTGCTTCGATAATTTACTTAAATTACTATTTTCAATGTTAAAATTCGTTACATTTAATATTAAACTATCTGATGTTGTCTTATTGGTTAATGATAATTTCTCGGTTGTCAGTTCGAGAGGAAAATTGCTCGGTGAGCTTATAATAGGTGCATGGTGGATAGAAGTGGGCGTTGTTGGTGTGGTGGTGGAAACCATTATTGCAGAGGTTTGTTGAACTGTCTCATTCGACCCTAAACTATTCTCGGACTGTAAATAAGCTGTGGTGGTATGTGGAATGCTGATAGTTGACACATTTTGTGCTGATGTCGTTGTAAAATTGTTCGAATCTGTTCAGTGAGAGAGATAAAAAAATTATAATTGACTTATTTTTTTGCTATCGAGATTTAATTAATTTTTCGGTCACTTCTTAGACTCAATAAGTGAGATTGCATTTTATATCAAAAGATGAGATAAAAATAAATTTTACCTCGAGGAAATTTGATACACTCTCTTCTCAGAAGGCAAGCATCGAAGTTAATCTTAGTAAAAGATGAAAAGTCTTCTTTGATTTCAAAGAATTTCATGAGTGTCATTTAAAGGCGAAAGGATCGATAGAGATTAAAATCACAAACGACCTTTCGCGAGCACTTTTTTGAATAAAAAATTAAAATTCATCTCATCTCAAGGTGGATCTAATTTCATTTCAAAGGTTTCGAGAGGATTAAGCTTGTCGTAATTTAACCTCTCAAAAAGGATTTTCGGGAAAAGTTTTTAATTCACTTTTAGTATGAAACTTTTTCATTGAGAGCATTTTGTGAAAAGTTCACTCGAAAATTTTCGTTCAAGGATTTGAGCCAATTAAAGACTTTTAACAAAGAGAAAATTTTCCGAGTTTTTGTTTGAATTTTTAATTGAAATATTTTTCCTTCTTAATTAAGATGATTTGCATATGTTTCACATGCATTGTGGTAAAAATGATCTATTTTTAAGCTTTTTAAAAGTTTAATTTAAATTAATCTGATCATCTTAAAATTCACCACTTTAATGCTTCATAATTTAAATGTTTCTAACTCTAACAAGATAATATCCAACCAAGAGAGCAACAAAATTTAAAAGCTTTATAGATTTCAGTTATAGTTAAATAAATTTCAGTTCCCTAACATTAAAGTTTTATTATCAAAACAAATGCACTTTGGGGGAAAATAGAGATGAAAATTTATTTATTGCTAAGCTTTAATTTCTTCAGCTTTATTCATGCTAGAAAATGATTTTGTATTTTTTCTTTAACATTTTAAAGAGGGTTAAAAATAAATAATTTTTTAATTAAGTTTTCAAGAGGAAATAAAAAATATTTATATAAATTTCTATGAAAGAATGTTTTATGATTTCTTTGAATTCAATCTATTCATATTGAAAAGTGCATTTAAGTAAAGAAAATCTTTTCAATTTGAAATTTCTTTTTAAATTTCCTCTTTAAGAAATATGAAAAAAACTTTTCACTTTTATCCTTTTCTAAGTAAGTCCTTTCTCACATATTTTGTGAAACCTGAGATGAATCAAAAGAGGAATGAGAATTTATCTCTTTCAATAGGCTTTATGTGTGTATTATCTTCTCCATCATCGCCACCCTCTGCTCACCCTTATAATTTCCTTCATCGTTGTATGCGAGAAATCTCCTCATGATTGCATATCATGACTTATTGATCAATATATTGAATGAGGAGAAGAAAATGGGAAGCTTAAAAGCTTTTTTGATACATGAAACTTCATCGTGACTTTTTGCTTTTCCAAACAACAAGCATTGGATGTATGCTGAATTAACGAGTGTTTGAGCAAGCGATGAACACTCTTGAATAAAATTAAAAATAATTTTGAGTGAATATAAATTTTATTACTAAACTTAAAATTCTAAAAAATATTTAAATTTTCCAACTCTTGCTTACATCCGAAGTATATTGAAATCGATCGCTAAAAGTAATTGCCAAAAAATAAAATTATGCCGTCGAGATTGTTTGTGAGGAAAACAAATTATGTAATTCGTCTTCGTTTTGGCTCATTTTCTACTTTGAATTTCTTTACATTAAAAAAGCACAATAAAAAAGCTTCCAACATTTCTTTTTATTCACGCTTTCTTTCTTACTTTTTTTTGTCACTGATTCTGTGCTTCCTTTTTGTGATTTATTGTCTGGAGAAAGCGAAGAAAAATATGCAAAATTTATATACTTTTCCCTCTCAAAACGACCATGAATATGTGGGAAGTGAATTTCTTGAGCTTTTTCTCACCAACATCAATGTGGTGGAACTTTATTTTCATAAATCTCGCGAGTAAAAGCAAACAGCACTAATTCGTTTATTGCTGTGCTAATGCGCAAAGTGAAGCAGGTGTTGACTCGTTTGAGATGCGATCGTGATTTTAAAGAATTTCTTAACAAGCGAAGCAAATTCATTCACTCAGCTTTTAAAACACTTAAGAGCTAAAAATCACTTCTTCTTACATATCGCTCTCAAGGTTACTCGCGAACAAAGTTAAGGTCGTTGAGTCAGAAGATTAAAAGTCAAGATGGAAGAAGAAAATCAATTGTCATTTTGTCGCTTGCGAAATGACGGCTCATAAAATTTTTCTCGCTCGCTTTCTTATGACTAATTTAATGTCACACCAAACCGATATATTTTTTTGTTATGATACATTTAGATTGGAAGAGACATCACTCGAGCTCACTCGCACGCATGAATGTAATTTAAGAGGCGCCAAGAATCTTCTCTCTATATTTTGTTTCGGTTACATAACTCACCTATATTAGTTGCCATGCTTTCTTTGACTTTAGTTCTCTCCGTTATCGTTGATATATTTTCCACAGCCTCATTTGCTACAGCTAAAGTATTTTTTGTAATAATTTCTGCTACATTAACACTCGTTTCGTTTTCATTCGGCTGCTGTTGTTTCTCGTGGCTCACTCCGACCGTCATGATTGCAAACACTAGTAGCCACAAATTAATCGATTTATGCATTTTACTCGTTCACGATTTAAATTCATTCGGTGGCTTTGAGATGGTTTTTTATAGTTTTCTCTTTTGGTATTTTCCGGTTTTGAAATTTAAATCTAAAATGAGAGAGAAAAAAGTAAAAAATTAATAAATTTTATAGAAAATTTTGAGGTTTTAAGTTTGCTATGAAAACTAGATTGAAAGAGTGCATTAAAAAAATTAACAGTTGCATTCCGTCAAAGCTCAAATTGCACTTAAGAAGATTAAAAATCACTCGACAATCTTCTCCGTCTCGAGCATCAACAACTATTATGCATACTTCAGCAAAACCGCACGCTCTCACGACAGCTAAAAGCTGAACATCAAATATCAGTAAGAATGACATTAATAAAGATTATCTGGGATTCGCTTATCAGTTGTATCATCAGGATAGAATAACATCTAATGATGCTTAATCTCGAACGAAAATAGAGAAAAAAATCAACGCGGCGTCAGCACAAAAAAAGTCGATCTCATTGAATTTTCATGTCATTTTGTCGTTCTCTACCCCAACTTTTTCGCGTTGTTGACGTGGTAGTGAATAAGAAGAGGAAAAAGTTTGACATTTAATCTTCTTTATGCTATGACAATTTAATTCAACCATAAATAATTTTGATTTCTGTAAGGATAAAAAGGAAGAAGCGAATAAATTATTGTCTATAGTGTGGACACTAATTTTTTTAAATTTATTTTTTTCATCAAATTCTAACTTTTAAATAATGTATTATAAAATATAATTTTTATTTCCATCCCCTGACTTTTTTCTCCACCATGTCGCATTTCTCTTTGTCTGCTTTGGATACGCACTCCTTCTTTATTTCTTTTGTAAACAAATTGATTGGATGAGAAGGAGAAGAAATGAGGTGGATGGGGATTAAAAAAGTTTGTTACATTGTTATAAAGTGAACTTTCAGTTAGGAAGTTTAGAAGTGTCTCGATCATGTTGTAAAGTTTCCGTGAATAAAATTTGAATTTGCTTTTTAAAAGACTTGAGGTTATCGTGAAATTATTCGCAAATATAATGAGTTCAAACTCTTTAAATTTAAAATTATTTCTCTATTTTTAAAGAGCATAATAATTTTAAACGTTAAATTTCTCAAAACTCATCTGAACTCGCTAAATTTTCCCTCGAGGGTTACACCCTTATACTGATTGAAGTCAAGCTTAAATTATCTCCGCTTTTTTTTATTCTTCATAGAAAACAAATCTCAAATGTGCTGTAAAATGTCTCTTCATTTACAATCAAGACATCGTTGATAACAACAACTCTCGAGAATCAAGGAAGAGAGGGGAATATGAACATTGAGAGATGCGATAAAAAGTGATAACGAGGATGAAGAAGAATGGATGGGATGTTATGCGGTTGTGGAGTGTATGTAAGTAAGTAAAGTACTAATTCTGTGCAATAAATTAACTTGAGCTTTCCCTAATTCGCGATAAGCTCTTTCCTCCATCGGTGGCAGCTACCAAGATTTTCTTCTTCTTTTTTATGCGGGAAAATTTTATCAAGATTTTTCAATTTTTTCCTCTTTTGTTTTATTGCGATTCGTTCGCATTTTCATCTTTAATGTCTTTTCAACTTTTTCAAAAATGAGAGTTTTTTTAAAGAAAGTTTACTACGATGTTGGTTTGTGCTTGTACTGCAAAAAAAAGCTTTTTACACTGAGAGAAAAAAATTAAGCTTCTTCAGAAGAAAATTTAATTTTTCTTTGAATTTTTGGAACTTTTTCATTTCACATAAATTATTGTCGTATGAAAAATATTTTTTCTGATTTGCATCTAATTTTTCAATCTAAAGTTTGTGAAGAAAAAAATTAGAATTTTCTTCATGTTTTCGAAACTTTTGTTGATTCATTTTTCAAGAGCTGAATAAACTATGAAAATTTAAAACTGACCTTCAGCATAATTTTCAAGATTAAAAGTTTTAATCATCATTTTAAATATTCATGAAATTTAAGCTAATTAAAGGCGTCCTCGCTTTTCAAAAGCCACTGCAGGCATTCAGTTGTAGCCAATTAACATTGCGATGAAAATTAGCCACCTGAGTGAATGCTCGGAGAGGGATCAGTAGGAAATTTAATTTTAATTTCCGGCTAAAGAATTTCTTCCGCCTATTTTCCATTTCATTAATCCTTAATTAATGTCGCAAGCAGCGAAGAGAAGGAGAATGCCTATAGAATGCTAATTAAGTACTTACGCAAATTAGATATCTGAGATTTTTTTGGATGGATAAAAAATCGCGACAAAAAATTTTTTCATTAATTTTTGAAGATTAAATTTTATAGCTAAAATTACAAATCATAAAGGAAACTTTTAAATTGCTGTCAAAACAAATGTTTGAGGATGTCAATGCACATAAACTAACAATGAGAGAAGATATAAAATTGGTGAAAATGTTTGCCTTCATCTTGAAAACACTATAGACAGGAAAAACAAGTTGCTGCTCTTGGAATTGAACATAAAATTTAATGGCAAATTGTTCTTCTCGAATTGTGTGTGTCGTCTCCCACCCATTTATACTTTATTTTTGTCGTCTTTCTTATGTTGTGGCTCACAATTGAGCTTAGTCAAAGAATGAATGAATGTGGAATGTTTTCAAGTGACAATAAAACAATTTTCGTCTCATCAATTTGTATTGTTATTGTGATGGCTTCTCTTTTGAAGTAATTCTTGGAAAAAATCGTTAAGTTGTGCAAAGAAATGTTTTCATATATTGGCGAAATCCTTTTTCCGTTATAAAAAGTTCTATTTTACACTAAAGTATTTTTCCGAATGCATTAACATTGTTCCTAAAAATTATCTTTAAGCCTCAGTGTACACACTTTTATCAGACTTAAAAAGTTTAAACCCATTTCTGATTAAAGCCATTCACAACATGAATCTAATGCAGGGCTTTTAATCTTACAAAAGCTTTTTTTTCTCTCTCGCTCATAAATTACAAGGTTCGCTCAGCAAATCCCGAACTACCGCACATGAAGAACTGAGTAAAAAAATGTACATTCGCTACAACACGACCATTGATGTGATATAGAGCGAGTATAAGAGGAATTGTTTGCATTTTTTGTGCTGCACAGCAATTGTCGAGTTTTTTTTTGTTGTTGTAAGCTGATGCATGCAAGCTATGTTCATATCCTAGTTCGTTAATAAGCATCAATGCTTTTCTGAAGCTATGAAATGAACTTTTTTAAAAAATCATCAACAATGCAAAAGAGAGAGGGTTAAACTTTTCATGAAATCAATACGAATTTAATTTTAAATTTTTTAATAATGCATAAAAGTTCCATACTAAGTTTTTTGAATTATTCTTGACACATAAAATTGCATTATAAATTTTTCACTCTATGTTATTATGTGCTTTCTTAACATCATACACTACCGGAGGCATGCATATCAGTTTTTTAGGATGTATATGGTCAATTTACATACTTTTGCTCTCTTTCCTTTAAGTTATTCATGGGACTAAAGATATGGAAATTTAGTTTTTTTCGAACTCTCTATTCAACATGCTTTATGAAGTTCATAATATGGTCTGGCTTTTGTGTCATAAAAATTTTATGATAAAGGATTATTATTGTAAAAAAATATGAATAGAAAAAAATTTGACGTAGAAAAAAAATTTAAAATTCAATTTAGTTTACCACGTTTAGAAGAACAAAAAACCAGAACATGAACACTATTAAATAAATTTTCAAGTTCTCGAATTCTAAAAATTATTCATATATCTTTGAATAAAGTTCATCGGAGCCAATACATGGTGAGATTAAATTTCCTATCGGAAAATATCTAGAAACGATAAATATTTACATTGTGTTCCTGACCAAATGCAAACTTCCCTTCTCGAGCTTGTTTGAAGTTTTTAGAACGTAATGAAACTATGAAAGAAAATACTTTACTTTCAGTAATTAAGATAGGTGTTGATTTTTGTGATGAGATTAAAAAATAATTTGATCAGAGTTGTTTCAAGTAAAAATTTTAATGTGAATTTGAATTTTTGATTAATTAAAGTTTCATAATTTCAGTAACTGAAAAATTATTGCAAGTTCAATTGAAAGTCTTAATAATGTTCTAATTAATTTTTCAAAAATCACATGAATAAAGTTAAGATTTCAATATTAATTCCCAGGAACTTGCAAACTTATCTCAGCGAAGTTTTTCTGAATTTTTAAATTGAATTCGTGTCGTGTGCATTTTCCTCACTTTATTCTCTCTCGTTAACACCCAAATATTTCTATAATTAAGTTAATACTACTAAATTCCTCCACAAAAAATTGATTAGATATTTTTCTCCTCGACTCATCGTAAACGGTCTGCAAAATTAGAGCAAATTGAAAGCACTCTAAGCGTCTAATAAAGGATAATGACATCTCTAATCTTTTTCATTCAGATTTTTTTTCGTTCCTCAACATCCTTCCTTTCCTAACGACTATCATTCTTCCTTCCTTCCTCGTGCAAGTTTTCTAGGTTCATTCAAAACCGCACTCACGTATGAGTTTATCCGTTGGTAAGGAAGCTTTCATTCACATATTTTTTCTACTGAACGAAGTTAGATTAAACTTCCAATTTCATCATGGAAAATTACAGCACAGGTTGATTGATTAGATTTCTATGGCGGTGTGTACGATCCAACCGGAATTCCAATTTGACCTTAATTCTCAGCTCTGGATTTTTAACTATTTTTACCTCAATACTGAAGACGACATCATGAGTTGAACTGGATTATGTGAAGAGTAAAATGAATTGATTTTTGTGTGTCGAGAGAGTCCTTTGTGCAATATATGCGAAAAGTGTGCACATGCTGTGTAAATAACCATTCGGTCAATGCTTTATTCTGCTTGATTGCTAACCTAACATTGTGTTTTAGAAATGAATTGAGAGCAGACTGACAGAAATCCTAATTTTACATTGAAAATTCCGCTTCTTATTAATTCATTTGTCTAAATAAATTAAAATCGTACTTTTGTTTGATTTGGATTTCATCACAACCTTTGGAACCTGCAGAAATTCATTTAATTTTGCGTTTCTATGGTTTGAATATTCTGACCGTCATTTTATTTGAAAACCACGCGTATTTTTGAAGATGAAAAACATTTAGGCTTGTGGCGTTCATAAATAATTTAAACTATAAATAGCAATGTTGGATTGTGTTGGTAAATTAACTTTTAATTAATGGGTTTAATCAATAATCTCTAATGGCTTCAATTAAATCTGATTTTAAATTTATTTTCCACCTTTTCATCGCCATAAGGTGCAATTTTACAAACCAAAAAATCGTAAATTTTGTTCTTTTCGAATGAACTCCCCACGTGAGGATGAATCTCATGTTTCACGTGTCACAGTGAGTGGCTTATGCATAAAACATTTTACATTTCAGGTGAACGCTATGTTATTCTCAATGTTTATGTTTCGCTGCAGCTCCATTCGCGTTGACACACATTACCATTTTCAGATTTTATGCAAAATTCGTCGTTTTAGAATATTTTGCAATTCTCATAAATTTTTATATGAACTGAGGGAATGAAATAAATTCATCGAAGCGTGGGAGGGAAAAAGTTGTATTGTGGATTTGATTTGTCAGTTTTTAAATAGAAAATAATTTGATTTTTTAAATCTTTAAAAATTTCCATGTAATTTGAAATCAGATGCCTGCCATGTATTTAGCTCATAACATTGATTATTAAAGAAGATAAAAAATTCTCTCGCATCATGACAGGATGAGCAGGATTATTATGTACTTTGTATGCGAAATTCGATGTGAAAGTAATAAAAATGTAAAAGCTACAATCTAAACAAAAGCTCAGTATCATCAACATGCGCTTAAATTGAGGATTATAAGAGAATTTCGAATGTGATAAGGGTTCATCGTGAAAAGCAAAATAATAGAAAGAAGGAAAGAGAGGCTAAAGTTTAAACCAATATTTGCTCAAACTTTGTTGCGGAAAAATTGGTTTTAAGAAAAAAGTTGACCAAACAAATGTTAAAAATATCATGAAATTATTTTTTAAATTTTGTTAATGTTCAAGAAAGCATTTATGACCAAACAATCTGTTTAGAAGCTCCAAATTTTTCATTGATGAAAGAAAGTAATTCCACTAATTGTTTTTCAAAAATATCAAAGTTTCAAAAATATATTAAATTTATTTTCACACAAAAAATCATTTAATTGTGTTTGTTTTCTTATGTTTTGATGCGTAAAGTAAAGGGATGGAAAGTTACAAAAAATTTAAACAATTCATGGTAACTTTTAAATCAGGAGAAATTCACATCTGATGTAAAAACTATTTTTCCAAAAATGTTAAAAAAAACCCAAAAAAAAAGTTTCGACCCATGTTTTATTTTCTTTTCGCTTCGCTTCACAAATTTCACATTCTGAACGGTTGGTGAAAAGAAAATATTTTATCAGTCTCGGTTATTTATTTTTCGTCTCTGTCTGTCGGGCATTTCTTTTTCTTCTCTCAAATTGTATTTTATGTTCGTCACACACACGCCATCCCACATTTTGGCAAGACATCAGGAAAAAAGGGGAAGGAAATCAATATAAATCCGTTAAATCTTAAAAGAATGTTCCTTGCAACACAAAAGCCTGTTCCACAAGTTGCTCTTATTTCCAAGACTCCTCCTCGTTATCTTTTGGAACTTAGTCAAAAAAAGTATGTCATTGTTGGTTTATGGAATGCAAAATGTGACATTCAAAGAAACAAATGTTGAGAAAAATGCATACAAACATTTTTGCAAACATGAAGAGTGAAAAGAAGAAAATTAGAGCACGTGTCGTGTCCTTAACATGCCAAAAAGATTTATTTATGTTTTCATGGATAACACAACATAATAAAAATTGATGGAACAAAAAATTATGTAAATTAAGCTTTTCTCTTAAAGCTCACGAACTCTAAATCTTTTTTTCCTAAATCACCTGTTAAAAGTGACATTGACACCTTGAATCTCGCCTCAAACAATTTGCCTTTTTCAGAATTTATTTAGCAAATGATCATCATGGATGAGAGAAATTTCTTAATCCTCAAATGGCATAGATGGGATAGCAGAGAGGAAAGCCAGAGAGTCTCTTTTAACCAACGGCAGCATTATCTAGCGATTGTACTTAAATCGTCCTCGAACGTGATGCTCCATAATGAAATCATGAGGATGTTTTCTTTCCTCGAGCACACTATTGAGAAAACTACAAGAAAAGAAATCAAGATTTGCACGTAGGGATAAAATTGTCCTCAACATCTTCTTTTGTATTCTCTCACGGTTGCTCCAAGCAATTTTTATCGTCTTAATTCTTTCGGGAAGTATTGTAACTTCATTTTCTATGGATGTAAATTTTTATCGTGTTGCTAATTCAATTTAAATTAAACAAACTCAAAATTCCTCTTCAGAATTATTAATGTGACTCAATGTTCGACTGACCCCCTTATAATAAACCTAAAAATTTACGCATCTTAGCTTGCTGCCTCTTTTTTCATGTTCCTTTCATAATTTCATTAATCGCATAATTTACGAGACTCAATTTTTTAATGGACGAAGAAGAACCTTAATTTGAGACGTATAAACTTCACAAAACACCCATCATAACTCTGCCAAATTAGAGAGCTCATAATTAATTTTTAGGAATTTTACTACACAAGCTACTAAATCAGAAGTCTTAAAAAAGTCAATCATAAGCTCAAAAGCGAAGCCTTAAAGCGGATGAAATTAGAGTTTCTTTCGGGGACCCCGGGGACGGGGATCCCCGGGGATCCCCGCTAATTTTACTCCCCGGGGATCCCCGAAAAATTAGAAAATTTTAAAAAAATATCCTAAAGTTTAATAAAAATCTTCAAGAAGATTTACCTATATAATTGAGTTTTTTGCAAAACAATTTAATTTAAAAAAGTATTTTGAAAGGGTAACATCAAGTTAAATAAGTGAAAGTGCAATAAAAAAAATAGTCATGAGCAGGAGCTTTGTTTGGAAATATTTTGAAAAAATCGATAGCAGCGATGCTCGATGTAAAATCAATGCTGAATGCTTCTCGCACTAAAGATCCTAGCAACGCTAAGGACTTTAAGACAGAGATGACATCATATGCGAGACTTAAACAAAGATCTCCAGTTTTAAACTGATTGCTAAATGCTTCGATTCAGGCAACGTCAGTTACTTCAGAGAGAGCATTTTCAGAAGCTGGAGACATTATAAGAAAGAAGAGAATTCGAATGTCTGACCATAATCTTCACTGTGTAATGTTCCTTAAGAACTACTTCCGCTGAACGTTTTATATTTTTAAACTTATCATTTTCTATTAGTTAAACTTTTTATTTTCTCTTAAAAAACTTTTATTTCTGTTATAAAATATGCTTTAAATAAATATTAGCTGAAAAATTAAGGAAAAACAGGTCTTTTCTTATACTTTCTTCCTCCCCGGGGATTTGAGAAACTCTAGATGAAATATGATAATGGCCATCACTCATCTCTCTCTATGTGGGTGTTATGCAAAAGCAGATGGCTGAGGATCATTTGACAAATCTCTCGCTCGAACGTTCATTCATACTTCGAATGGAAAATATTGAGATGAGTTTTCACTTCTAAATCGCATTAAATCCTTTCATGAGCTTATTGGGGTTGGTCTTTAGAGTGTGTGGTTCTAATATGAGAAAATTTACTCGTCACAGTCTTAAAGTCAACCACATTTTAGTGACGGCAGTAATTCTTCATCATTTTATAGCATTATTTAAATGAACACCTTTTTCGCTCTGGATTATTTTCCATCCATCTCTTTTTCTCATGTACATGATCATCATTTTACATTTACTATTCCCAGCATATATCATCGCGTACGAGTTTTACTAACATTTTATGACATAAAACGATGACATTAGGGGTGACGAGAGTGAAGCTTGAAATGCTTTACGTCGTGCTTAAATTTATATAACTTTAATATTGCTGTGTGTGTTGTGATGCGAGAGATAAATTTCCATTTTATTGTTTATTTTGATTTCATTCTCTATAAAATCACAAATCGATACGAAATATCAGAAATAAAAAATTTAATACAAGCGAAAGACTTTTTATAAAATCTTTACGAATTCTCTTCCCTTTTTTTCGGCTTCTCTCAAATTAATTCATTAAATATTAAAATGAGAACGGACTGTGTAAAATTCCTGCGTTGAGGAAACAGCCCCCGAGAGTTTATGTCCGTAAAATTTTTCTATCCCATAAAATGTGTTTTTAAGCCGAAAAAACAAAGTTTAACGTGCCAGAATGCTGAAGTAAAAACAAGAAGAAGAATTATTGGCGGCGATAAAACGCTTTTTGAGAGTAGCGAGTGCAAAAATTTTATTTATGACTCATTTTATATTTTATGAGTGTAAAAGCTGAATTTGGCAAACATTTGCAGAATTTTATAACGCTCGCAGATACTGTTGCAATACACCCTCAACTGAGTCATTGATTTAGTCGCTGCCGATCATAAAATTTAGCAAATCAATCATATTTTAGTTGAGTGCGAGGAGGATTAATATCAATTTTATTGAGGCAGTGTTTGAGGTTTGTTTTCGAGAGCTTTTATGAGTGTGCAGTAAAAATTAAGGTAAAATCTGATTTTTTTGCTTTAATAAAATTTTACAAGAAATAAAAATTTCCACGATGAGTTATTCCTAATTATTCCTAATTATCTAATTATTTCTAATTATTTCTAATTATTTTCTTAATTTTTTTTTTTGATAATTAGATAATTAGATAATTAGGATAATTAGAATAATTAGTTGAAGTTGTCGCGCAGCGACAACCCTTTTCCTAATTATCCTAATTATGCTAATTATTCTAATTATTCTAATTATCACTTTTTTTCTTACCGCTGCACCTGATAAAAATAGCCATTTGGGATGGGTGGGTGGGTATACGCTGTCGAATAAGTGAGATGTGTGTGAAAATTTTATTTCATCAAAAGAATGGAAATTCGCAAGTTTAAATAAATATTTTTACTCTAAAATGTCGATAAGAGTTGCACAAATTAGATTTAATTCGAGTTCATTCATTTACAGCTGTCAATCGCTGATATCACAACCACCAAAGATCCGATGAGATGGAAAAACTAAGGCGACTTTGATGAAAATATTAATTTTTTTCCATTTGCAATTTTCACTTTTGTTTACTATTGACACTTTTCGCTTCAACACACACTAACACACATTAACAAAATATAGAGTGAGAGAGAGAGACGCGAAAAGTTAAACCCCCTCCCTTTCAAAATTTCAATGGCGGTTACGTTAACCGCAACAATTTCATTCGAGCGGTAAGAAAAAAAGTGATAATTAGAATAATTAGAAATAATTAGCATAATTAGGATAATTAGGAAATGGGTTGTCGCTGCGCGACAACTTCAACTAATTATCCTAATTATCTAATTATCCTAATTATCCTAATTATCAAAAAAAAAAAATTAAGAAAATAATTAGAAATAATTAGAATAATTAGAATAATTAGAAATAATTAGAAATATCTCACCGATGAAACTTCAAAAAATTGTGTCCTCAGAATTACTTCAACAACCTTAATATATCCAAAGTAATCTCAACTTTTATGTCTCCACTCATCTTAACATAATCTTGTTCATCCGTTTTTCGAAATATCCTCGCACACACACACACGCTTGAAAATCCCATTTTATCACTTTACCACGTACTCTGCCATCAACGAATCCTTTTACGATATATTCGACATTGCTAATCCTTTGGCGTACACAAAAAAACGACATAAATTTCATTGTGGCATTTTTTGTTCGTGGTATGTTCGAGCCATTATTACTTCGTGGTTTATTAGCGACGCATATACACATTTTCGCAACAAAAAAAAGGAGAGAGCATAAATTTTCACATAAATACGTATTGAGCCCATGTGATAGTAAATTGGCTTTGTAAAAAGGAGAGACGACGCTGAGTTATGTACAATGGCAATAATTTCACGAGGGAAAAATGTCAAAAAATAAAAGAGAGTCAAAAATGTTTCTTTTCACGAACATTTATTACCTCCAATGTCTGTACCATAATCCCTCTAAGCTATTAAAGTTATATGTGTGAAACTTTCACATGCACACCTCCAGTAAAAAAATCAAATTTTGGCTAATAAAGTGAGAAATTGCATTTGAAAGTGAAGAAAAACTTTATCTATGCTGAGAGTTTAAGTGCTTTCTGATGTCGCAATCGAAAGTTTTTCTTGCTTTTTTATTGAGAATATTTGTTTCAAGTTAGTTGCTTTTAAAAGCTTAAAAAAGTTTCTGTTTTAAGAAAATTTATGACTTTTCTTTTTAACATTGTTGAAAAAAGAGGAAAATTGAATGAAATCCAAAAATTGTCAAACTAATTTCATGAATTGAATAGTGCTTAAAATTCTCACGACTTCTTTTTTGCTTTTAAACTCTCCGAATTATGATTTATGACCATAAAGTGAGTTAAAATCTGCGTAAACTTAAAAAGTATTTTATTTCTCATCGTCATTTCATTCAATCTTCCTGTCGTGGGTGAGCAAAGAAAGATAAAGCGAGAGGGAAAGTGAGTTTGAGTATAAAAATGTCAAATAGAAAAATGATTGCGAAACTACGAAGCACTTTTTCTCCATGCCATGCTCATATATATGGAAATTTTGCTCGGTGAAGTACCGTCGTTGTTTGGCGTCTGATGTTTATTGATAAAACTAAAAAAGAAAAACTGCAAAAATAATTTATTATTTATGAATAAAACTCATATAGACTGAGCGAGTGAGAGAGAGCGAAAGCTTTTACAGCTTTTTGACTTTCACCCAGATTATCCAGTTGCTATGTTTGCATATCAATGACGTCGCGTCTATAAATTCAAGCGTGTTTTTTTTCACTATCGCAACAAGCGTGAAAAGGAAATCCGAAATTTCAATTTTTGCTGTTCTATTTTTTCTCGTCCAATGCTAAGCGAAAATTCATTCTGAAATGTTATAAAATAAAGAGAGAGAAATATTTTCGATTCTTTCTAATTAAGCAAATTACTTATTGGAGTTGAAAAATATTTTCAACAAGTCTTTCATAATCCTCGACGAGCTCTTTATTGTGTTTCCAACTTCCGAAAGCTTTTACTCATTTTAATTGAAATCCGGATCTTGTTGCCAAATGAGTTGACTTGAGGAATTACTCGACGATTTTAAAATTGAGAGAGAACTTTAGCGGAATTTCAATTATTTTAAATGAGAATTTTTCTTGAGAGCTTTAAATATGGGTCAAATGATTAATTAAATTTTCACTGAATAATTTACAAAAATAACAAAAAAGTGTGTTGAAAAAGAAGAAAAGATTTTTGAGTAAACTTTTACAAAATAATTTGAACAAATTCAAAATTGCTCTCACATTTTCAAATAAAATTTATTTCTCTTTTGCCTCCATCGAGTCTACAAAAGATGATATATGGCGCATTTAATGATACATTGCTGTTGAGGACTCTCACATCGAGTATCAATTTATAATAAATTCATGTTGAAAAAAGAAAAATTGGCAATTTTGAAATTCAGTTTAGTCGTTCTTGTGAATTTTGAAATGTTTTATCTTTAATCGCTTAAAGGGTGAAATATTTCGAGAGATCTTGTGCAAAGAGAAATATTTCAACAACCTGCACTCGAATCTTCAAGTATGTACACACAACATCTCCTCCTCCCTTGTAAACAATGACATATGATGTGTTCTATCCATTGTTGAAGCTTCAGCAAATTATGATTAATTCTCTAGGATTTTCTTCTTATTCTTCCGCAGCTATATTTTTACTCTCTAATAGCAGTTGTTGAGAAAATCGCAATTATTCTTAGATTTATTTTTATTTCAACATCGAATTTATTTTACTTAACATTGTCAAGCGTCTCAAGTGAATTTCCCAGTGTTTTTGATTTACGTTACTGCGAGTGAAAGCACTTTATTCGGTTATTGCGAAAATTGATAGCCATTTAAATGTAAGAAATCATCGTGCAGTGCTGAATTGTGTCAGTTATATACTTTCTTCGTAGATTTCTCACTTTCTATGCGGACACGCGAATGAGGGTGAAAAAAATAGTAAATGATGCCGTGATGAGAGTCAAGAGGTGAAATTTTTTTAAAAATAATAAATTACACAATAAAATATTTTTCGTCTTTAACTTCAGAGGAAAAAATTTATAACTTAAAATTTTGTGTTAAAAAATTCCATTGCATGCCATAAAGTATGAAAAATGGTCTTGTAATATCATGCTGGCGAGTTGCAAGGAGGAAAATGAAATTATTTTTTATTTTGCTGCTCTTTATTTCAGCTCGCTCATTGTGGCGAGGAAAATTAATCTTTTCTCACTTCCTCTCACACTCTTGTGTGCAACAAAAACCGCCACTTCTCGATTGTATCGCTTGTTTGGTTAAAAATGCCCTCCCATTAGAAATGAGAATGAAAAATAATAAAACGTGCAGCTGAATGGCAGAGTCACTTCGGAAAAAACACACAGCAAAGTGATTACGGTAATGTTCGAAAAATGTGAATTCATTCTCACCTTCCATAACTATTTCCCTAAAGCACGGTTTACAATGACGAGAGAAAAGTATTTGTTAAATGGTTTATTTCCTACTGTGCTTTTTCCTCCAACCCCAAAAACATTTATTGGGCAATTTTCCTCTCACTTTGCCTTTGACTTCAAATTACACTGCAATATTCATAATTATTATGATCACCAAGCACATTTACCTATTCTCCGAAACATCTTCGCATAATGATATAAAATTTTATAACTTTCCGTGTGGCGTAAGGAGGGAAGGTGAATTTTATAGACTGCAGGATGGCATAAAAATTAACATAAACGTTATATTTCAAGAGAATTTTGTTAATATTCAGTGGATTATGCGAATTATTTTTTTAAATTTTAAGGAATCTTTTAAACACCTGTTGACTAATGAGAATTTAACTTGAATTAACAATGAATAAAATTTTAATTTAATCAACCCAAATTTCACTAATTAAAAGATATAAAATTCAATTAAATTTTGAACTTTTGTGGCTGTAAGTGTGAAAAATATTAACCATGATTTTTGCACAAAATTAATTAATTTTTTGTGCAGTTTTCTTTTTTAATTAAGTTCTACGAACATTTTCTATACAGCTTTATTTTATTAATTAATTAACAGTAACTAAAGCAGCAACTTTATACAATTCGTAGCTGTCAGAACAATTCTCATAACATTTCACACTTTATAGCAACTCTCATTGTTTTTCTACAGGTCGACTTGCAAGCATAAATTGCAACATAATTTCACGCTCTAATGGCTTTAATCAATTTTTATGGACATGATCGTAAAAATATGTCAATGATCCCATTCAATTGATTTTCATCTCTTTTATTCGCCTCTTTAAATAATCCTTCATGTAGCATTAAGCAGGAAAATTGACGTCGAGAACTATGTCGACGTCGGAGTGGATTTAATAAAAAAAAGTAAGAGAAAAATGTTTTTTGTGTCGCTCACAAAGCCATAGAACGAAGAAGATAACGACAAATTTTTTTGTGTGCTCATGGTTGGCGCTTTGGTTCAGTAGTTTTATTTATCTTAGAGTTTTATGCTTCGAGCTACTCTTCTCGAGTGCATGTCATAAAATATGATTTAAGTTTTCTTAATATCATTTAATGTTGTGCTTCCCATGTAAAGCATCAGAGAGAGAAGGAGCTTTTACAAATAATCCCGTTTGCGGAGAAGGAAAACTTTTTACGTTTACATACACAAAAAGCATTTTATGAGAGTTGAAGATATTTTTTTACAAAACGAACATTCGAGAGTGTAAATGTACATATTTAGTCATTTTGTGATACACTAGCATGTGTTTATTTTCAGAGTGTTAACCCAAAAAGCGTTCCAAGTCATGATGAATTTCCTCAAAAGAGAATTATGTTGCATAAATAAGGAAAATTTTCAAGTCAAAAGTGCATTTGGAGATTTTCTCATGACAAGGATGAGAAAAAATAATGTTGAAAATAGTTTTTATGACGTGAGTCTACCCCTTGAAAATTGAATATGACTGCAAAAATGCTTTATTGCAATAAAAAATTTCCTTTCAACTTCCTCCTCATAGAGAAGAAAAAAATTCATTCAGAGCAATTCCGATTGAAGTTAAATTAAATTAAAAAAGTTCTCATGTTCACCTCCAGCATCAGAATTGCTCACACATACATTTCAATGCGCTTTACAATGCTTCACTCCCCGTATGGCAATAAAAAAAACTTTTTTTCCTCCCGATCGCACAAACTGCATCACATAATAAAGCATTTTGCACTTCATTGAAAAACTTTTATTTTCCATACAAAACTGAGCAATTTTCAGCTCTTTGTCGGAAAGAAGAAAAATGCACTTCATCGACTTTCTAACCACCAACACACACTCCATTGAGCATGTTACTGTTCTTTTGTGATAAAGAGAGTCGAGTCTGAGTTGAGAAGAGATTAAAGTACCTAAGTTGAAGCTCATATAATGTATGCACACAGAATAATAATAGATTAACTCTCATTTGCACCCTTGATACTGCGCCATCAGTACTTCACTCGCTCATGCTGCAAACAACACAACATGTGTTCATTTTTCAAGCAAATTTCATAAAAAGTTTTCGTTTAAGTGGTTTGGGATTAAAAATATCGCTTTCCTTCGCACGTACCGCAAGTACGTCAAAATTTATTGCAGTTAAACTCAACAAGAAAAGTTTAGGTTATGTTTGTTAAAACAACTAATTAGTAGAAAGATGCAAAAATATTTTATCACGTAAAAATTTTCAATAAACAAAAGCACTTTTTACTATAACGCTCATAAATCAAGAACTCTAATTTGGAAAATATTCAAATTGATATTGATCATAATTTTCTTGTGAAAAATACATTTTTGTGTAGCAAAATGTCGACGAGAAAAAGCAGAAAATAATTCTGATAATTTTCTAAAATATAAATTGTCAAATATTTCTATATTGAGGACATTGAAAGAGCGCCGTTTGGGGAATGACAAAAATTTCTCCAATTTTAATTCAACAACCGAAAATTATTTCCGATAATGCAAGAATGTCACCGGAGACAATCGAACTCTCAATAGAAAATAAATAAAATTTGTCAATGTTCATTCGAGCACAAATCTCTAATTAAATGAGAAAAGTTCGGAGAAAATTCACGAAAGTTTTCTTCCTTGATAATCAGAAAGCTCTCAATCACATGAGAAAGTTTTTATTCGTGGAGGTCTCATGAGTGTCATGATAACCTTATCTATAACCCATAACCTTCCTAACTGTAATGTCTTCAACATTACCGAAAACATCTTAGAGAAATTTCATATTTCATAAAGAATGATAAAAGACACATTTATAACCGCAAGCTCAAGCATGAAAATTTTTTATGATCAAGAAAAAGGAGCAAAAAATATGCGTTGGATATCGTGAATATTTATCATACATGGCATACAACAAGAGAAATGACGAATATCTCTTTGCGTTGATCGACATGTATGCTGTGGATGCGATGTGGGGAGTGGATCTACTTTAGCATGCACAGTAGCGAAAAATCGGAAATTATGTCATTTATCATGAATCATTTCTTCAATGTAAATACTCGAATGTAATTTAGCATAATGTGACATCTTTATCTCTTTTTCTTTATGCTTTTGTGGTTTGAAAAAATTGCCATGGAAACGAGTTGTGGATGAGAGATGTGGATAGTGATGTACAGCACATAATTCTATCACGTAAAACTCGTCAAGAATGATCTCAACTTCATTTTGCAGCGGAGAGAAAAGTCAAGAAAATGTTGGAAGATAATTTTTCTATGTCTCTATTTTTTAAGCTCTGCTCAGGATCGTATTAGATTTTTTAAAAATGTTATGAGGGTAAATCTTAGCTTTGACATTTGAAAGATTTAAATTTTTGCATTCACATTAAAATTGACATTAAAAATTTTCAAATTCAACATTTCCATTTAAATATTCGCTTTAAAAGCCATGAACAAAAAACCACAGCCGTCAGCGACTGAAATTGACACAATTACTAATTGCTGTAATTACAAAATTGCAGCACATGGAAGCCATTTTTATCCAATCATCCTCGAAAAATATTAAAATCTGAATATCTCTTCAATGTAAAAATTCGCCCTCAAGAGTAGCAAAAAAGTTTGAAAGCTATGAAAAATCGTGAAAATCACAGCGAAGTTTTTCTTTTCTCTTCTTGCGATCTTCAATCCTTTTTGGTATTTCATTGATATTCAAGTGCTGAATTTTTCCGAATGGAAAATTCATTGAAGAAAATCGAATAAATTGGGTAGAGAAAAAACCTCATTCACAAGTCAAGAGAGTTCAAAAGCAAGTCCTCGACAGAAGTGAGTGACTGCGAGTAAATTTATGGCAACGTAATTCACCATTAAATAAACTTAGATTTTATCAATAGGGAAAAAAACATGGATATTGATTTGTAGGCATTTTGGTGAACATAAAATGTATTTAAACCTCTGGGCTGGTTTATCATGAGCAAAATCAATAGTAATTCAATTTGTATAAAATATACAGCAATATTGATGTGTTTGGGTTGCGCAGGGATTTGAGAGAATCAAGAGTGAAATTTGGGAATTTTCTAAACTTTAAATTATAAAATATCATGAAATACCAGTTGAGTTTTTTAAATCCGAGATATATGAATTTTTTTAACTTGCCACTAAATTACTACGAATTAAATCGTGTTTAAATACTTTCCTATAATTTTCCTTTTATTTCAGGTTTACTAGGAAATTATACAAAAAAATTAATGAAATGAATGAAATTTCTTTCACTCAGTTTTTACTTCTCGATAAAAAAATAAACTAATTACTTTTTCCATATTCATCCTAGCTGTCATTTTTCAATCGACTTACATGATGAAGGAAAAATATAATTATCATACCGAATGAAATTCCTAATACTCGAGTTCCTTAAATTCATTTTGCATTTCACTTCGTACACAATGTGGATCAGCGATGAGTTCAAATGATGAGTAAGCGTACTGTTGAGGATTGCCTTTAATTTCTTCATATGCTGACAGCAAATCTTGATCATACTCTTTACACATCAATCTCTTCAAGTGACGCATGTTGGAAGCTAGAATAAAAAACTTTAAGTAATTCAAATTTAATTTTTGTTCATTGCTTACCAAAAAACTTATGAATGCCCTCATCCAAGTGTTCACATAAAGCAATCTCGCTCACCGATGGAACTGCCAAAAATAGTAACTGAAGCTTGATTTGGAAATTTCGTTGTAAATAAAAATCCGTTCCGTTTATATAATAATTAATTCGGGCACTTATAGAGGACTTTTTCAAGATTATAAAAATGAATAAAAATTTGTTAAATAAATCAATTGCAAAAACATCAATAATAATTATTCAAAATATCCGTAATGAGTATGGTTAACTTGTCGGTTGGAGGCCATCAATATTTAGTGGGTTTTTCTGCTAAATCAACTTGTGGCTGTTAATTGCAAATCACTTCATATTTATTTTTACTAATTATCGGATTTTTGGTAAAACAAATCTAATATCATCAGAAATTACATTAAGCATTCATAAAACTCATAATATTGATTTCCTCTTACTCGTTATATCGTGTGAGATTGTATTGAAATATTTAAGTAAAATTTTGTCAGCACTTAACGGAGCGTCACGCGAACATCCACAAATTTTCACAGTTTGGGAGGTGAAAAATGTCTCGTAGCACCTTCATCATCAAACATCATCAATTTAGGAAACAAGGTCTTGCAAGGTACTAAAACTTTTATCCCTAAATTTTGACATTAAATTAACTTTTTATTTTTAAATTTATTCAATTAATTTTATCGACAAAAAATATTTTTTTAATATTAAATTTCCCTTGATTTTTTCTCTTATTCCCACAAACACGAAAGACATCTTCTGCCTCCATTCAAGTTTATGAAAAAAATAAGCCATGACGAAGGTTAAACGAGCCGCATTTACAGTTGATTTTCCTTTAGTGTCGTCTCAATGGATTTTAAAGCGCGCCGCGCAAAACTTTGAGAAGGGAATTTCCGCTAACGAATTAATTGTGTGCAATTAATTGAGTTCAAAAAGATTTTAAAGGGAGACTTAATAAAATTAATTAAATCTCAAATAGCTGCTCGTTAAAATCACTACGATGTCAATCATGATTCAGGCTAATTAAATTTTCTAAAAGCACGAAGAATTTCATCAACAACAGTTGTGTGATTGTTAAAGAATTTTGATTATTCTTTTAAAACTTTAGACGTAAAATTTAATCAATTTTCTAAATAAAGATTTACAATTTTTTTTCAGACTTTATGTTTTGATTAAAAATTATTTTTAGCAGTTAAATCGCTTGAGAAAATTCACAAGATTTCATTTGATTAATAAAATTTTCTCCATTGATTTTTGAAATAACTCAATAAACTCAAAAAGATTAATGTCAAAAATCGGAACGTGAATCAGCCACATTTTACCTTAACATACGGATCAGCGGATATAAAAATGATTGAAAAGCTCTCAATTTGCTTTGATATATCAAAAGGTGGTTAGGAATTTTTCAACCTTTTTATGGTAACATTGTTAGCTTTAACATCTTTGAGGAGCTCATGCAGGAAAAAATTCGCTTGATATTTTTTTCCGAGAAAACGTTAATAGAAATTTATGAACTCAGTCATGTAGCGGCAATGCAAAAAGAAGCTTATGAGGCGACGAAAAAAAACATGAAAAATTATTTAAATAAATAATTTAATTTAAGAGGTGAAATTTTTATTAATTTATAAAACACCCAAGAAATTGATTAAAATCTCTTCATTTAACAATTTCATAAAACAATTTCACTTGCACTCAAAAGCACAATTAATTTTAAACACTTCAGTCACATCCAAACCAGATTAGCCGAGGGACAAACAATTTTAAGATTGAAAGAGAAATTTCATCTCTTCTCATTTTCACACTGTCCATCATGAGGCAAACGAAATTCTCATGATAGCATGCAAATCCAATTTATTTTACTCCATAGACCGTGATGAAGAATAATTGCATTATTTTTCTTTCGCTAAGTGCAAACAAATTACATAATAATAACTTTTATAATCACATTCGACTTTCATAGTGAAAAATCTCATTACCTTTAGAATGGAAAATTAAGTGAAGAACATCAATAATCCATCATCATCTAAATTTTTCTGCAACATCATCATCAATTTATTTCATTCACAAGATTTCTTTTTTCTTCCTTCAAAATTCACTTTTTCCTTCGAGGACACTTGCGAAGTTTTTCTCTTTTATTTTTCATCCATATCGCATTAAATAATCATTGATATTGCCTTTGGGAGACACACATCCACACACACGCACACACAATTTTATCTGACACTCGACCGGCTCAATTTTCATCAACAATTCACTTCAAGATTAATCAATGTGTGTTTCGGTCATACGGGACAAAACTCCACAAATTGATTTAATTTTTTCCTTTCGATAAATTTATCGAATTCACACAATATTTTTTTATATACTTTCTCACTCGAGTAGATCAACGTCTTCGATGCTCGACAGACTGACTAGTACTAAAAGGGATGTTCACGACACTTTTGATTTAAATAAATACATCGTGCTGGGTTCAATACGAATGATGTTGTCAGCATGCGATTCTATGTTGAATTTTCATTGCGCATGCTACAATTTGAAAATTTCTCCAAGTTGGTGCGAAGAGGGAAAGAAAACATCGACAACGTGATTTTATGAATGAATTTTTTTAGTACACAAAAAAGTGTAGCAAAGGTGTTTATCAACAATTAAAAAAGGGACCTAAATGCATTTGTGATGAAAAAATATTTTTTTTTATTCAAAAATTTATTTATATTAAAAAAGGTGTTAAAAGTTTATGCAGAAAAGAAATTTCAAAATTTCTTCAAAATTTTAATTTTTGAGAACCCCAAAAAGTTTTATATCAACCCACTAAAATGCAATCATCAAAGTAATTTCAAACCAAAAATCTCCCTCAAATTAAGCTCTATCAGAATTTGTCATCCAAGCGACTTTTAACCCTCTCGCCAAAGATCTTTGCACCCTGAAAGTTTTCGTCAAAACCTTTGACATCAGTGGCACATTGCTCGTACCATCGCTTCAGATTCGGATAGTTCTCTAATGAGGCGCCAATGTTCTGTGTGGACGAAATGAATAAAAGAAATTGTTGGTGAGAAAAGAAGAAAATTGTTTGAAATATGAGTTGAGATTAACTTAAAGATTATTCGTGCAAGACAAAATAAATTTAATTTACTAGTTTAAGATAATTTTTAAGACATTAAAACAAAGCACTTTATAACCTTTTCACTTAACGCAAACAGCCTTCATCTTTCGCTCACAAACTGCCGTGTAATCCCTTCACTCTTCATTCACAACATTTTTATTGAGTTACTTACAATGATGGATGACATTGATGCGCAAATCGAGAGATCAGCGAGTGTTAAATTGTCGCCGCAAAACCATTTTCTGCCTTCAAGAAAAGCCTCCATAAAGCCAAATGCCTCGAAGATGTTTTTCCTCTTATCGTCAGCGATCTTTTTTTCGCCCAAATACAGAGCGGGATACTTTAAGAATTTAAAAAAAATACTTTATTAAGAGTGAAATAAATTGCGCGGAAGAAATATTTTTGTAATCAATAAGTAACGAGAAACATTTTTCTTCAGGGAACTATGAAACAAAAAAGTTTACTCTCTATCGATTTTCCATCTTTATCGAGCAAATTTAATTATAGAGAAGGAAAAAATTGAGTTGTTGATAAACTTTCATGTTTATCAACAATTCATTCAACATCATCCACAATAAGATTGCTGAATGAATCATGATTTCCCCGACGACTTTCTCTCGTTCGATTTAGACGAGAGTTTTGTTTTTTTACTATGCTGAAGTGGAGCAACAGCAGTTGGAAAAATCTAATTAAAACTCTTCGACATAAAAATGATTGCAATGCCACGTGGTTTGAATTTCTCGCCCCTCAAATTAGGGAATGTAAAACTATTTTCATGAGAATCAGTAAAAAATTTTGTAAATTAAATTTTAAATTAAAGTTGACATCCCTCGCAAGTCTCACAATCTAACAAGAAAAATTCCAAAGTTTTAAACTTTTTTCTTTCAACTTTAAGAATTTTTCCCATTGAATGGAATTTAGAGCAATGAGCCATAAAAATATTTTCTCTCATTGATTTTCAATTATAATTTTATGGGACTTTGCAAGTTACTGACTATTAAAAGGTTTGTTGACTCTTTCACTGAAAACCATTATTTGAATCTTCCCCACTTTTAGTTTGCAGTTTCATTTTACACAAAAGGACATAACGCTTATGGTTCAGTTCGCTTCAATGGAAAGTCTATTTTAGAACAACTTCAATGTGGTCGCTTTCATAACCACTTGTTCTATCTTTTCGATGTAGCATAAAAAAAATTAATAAAGTGTCGAATGTGCACACCAAAAAAAAGAAAAAATTCTTACAGCAATTGCACGAACTCTCGGATGAAAAGTGCCTGCATCAAAATAAAGACGTTGGTTAACAACTGCACGTGCAGCTGGCTCTGATGGATATAATGTGCTATTTGGAGCTCTCGTTTCGATCAAATACTGCGCGATTGCTGTTATGGAAGATGAGAATTGATTCAAAATGACGCAATTAGAATTCATTGAAATTACCGCGTGACTCCCACAGATAAAATCCATCATCGTCGATTGTCGGCACTGTGTGCTGGGGATTGATTTTTACGAAATCTGGTGATAATTGCTGCTTCTCAAAAAGATTTACTTCATTGATCTAGAAAAATAAAAAGTTTGTAGTTAAAATCTCAACACAGACATCGTGTCTATGAATTAAATTAAAGCTCTCGAATTCATTCCACCTTGTATCAACATTGACCCTCTTTTGTTGCCATAAAACTTTTTTTGTTCACCCCAAAAAATTAAAAGTTCAGTAAATGGACAAGCCCACATGAGTAAATGGACAAAACAAGCGAGAGGAAATTCAACAATCGATTTTTTTCGTTACCTCGACATCCAATTCCAATTGTCGAACGGCGAGCAGAGCGACACGTGATGGAGCTGATGGAGGGAAATGATACAATTTCAGTGGCGCCATGGAATCACTAGAGGATAGCGGAAAAAGGGAAAGAGATGAGCAAAAAAAGTGGAATTAAGAATGAGAAGAAAGAAAAAACAAACTTAATCACATTATCGAAAAATTTTATCGTTTCGGTGATGAAGAGGGAAAAACGGTAATTTCAATGACATTCAACTTAATAAGAAAATTATTTAAATCCCGTACACAACAATTTGATGGGTGGAGCAGCACGACGAATTCTGCCATTAAGGAAGACGCTTTTGATTTTATTATAATGTTAATTTGATTATTTTAATTATCTGCACGTCGCAAGACGAAAATTATGGAGCGACACAAGAGAGATTCTGAGCAATTTCTCACTTTGAGATCCCGGGGAGGCTGATTAGCATGTTTAATATAGGAGCGAAGCTCAACAAAAGTTAATTGGCCTTTAAACAATCACGGGGAAAAGCTTTGAATGAGCAGAAGAAACAAAATTAAAAATTATTAATGGCACTCGACTCTGCTCTGCTGCTTTTGAAGAAACATTTATTTAGCAGACGATAACTGAAGATATGAATTGAACTATTTGCTGTTTGTGTACAATTAAGAAATGGAAATTAAAAATTTTATTATAAAAATTGTAAAATATATTTAAAAAATCCCTTGAATTTTGTGTTTTCTCAAAAAAAATATTTTTATTGGCATCGTACAATGTGTCTTTTGGCAATGTTTAATTTAAGAGTCAAGTGTGTCGGAAACATCACTACATCTAAAGGCAATTTATTTTTATAATCACTTGTATGATTTTTTTATCTTGAAATTTTTCCAATTTTCTGACTAACTTCGGAATAAACTTCACGATGACTTTTACAAGCGTAAACTAATTAAGAAAGTTATCAGTTTAAAAACTCAATTAACTCACATTTAAGAAGGCAATCAAAAGATTTTTATGTGCTGCTTAAAATGTATTTATGACTCGAAGCAATGAATGATGTTTACTGACTGCCGGAATGTTTTATTTTCTTCATTCTCTTTTAAGTTTTTGTGGAGCTTGATCATGTGTGTGTTCACGAAGCATGACATGAATGTATGAAAATGTAGACACAACGTGACTGAACAATGTTTTTATTTAAATGGAAGAAAACATCAAAAATTAAAGAAAATATTTTTTATTTTTAAAAAAAAATATTTATAAAAATTTATTTTCCATAAAAGACAAATTCAATGATTTGAGCATAAGAGTTGACATTTGGATCAACAGAAATTTCTAAATCTCTTCCTGAAATTGGAGGGACGAAAAAATTTGTGAAAGTCAACCGAAATTCTGATTGTGGAAATTCAATTCTGATCCAAGCTTTCTGTCCTGCCGGAATCATGCATGGTTTTCCTTTAAACTTATATCTCTTCAAACTCTCCGTCATCTTAACATTATCGTAATAAATTTGTTTGCGATTTGAATTTTCTGTGATTAAAACTTTCAACTCAAACTCGGTGTCGGTTGCAAAAAGATTGTAAATGAATTCAATTTCCTCAATGAAAATATTCTGGTTAGCAGCTCTGAGGTCTAGATTTGCATACTTGAAATTTCTCCTGTCTCTTGAACCTTGGAGACCAAAAACGAGTCCATGGATTTTTATAGGTTGAGGTCTTGAACCATAAGGTTGAGGTCTTTTTGTCACATTTGGTTTAGATGCTGATTGATCTGTTGATTGTTGACTTCGTGTATAAACATTTTTGTGTCTTCCATAACGACGTTGTCTTCTCGGTTTTCCTGTTGTTTCACTCACAACTGATTCAGTATCGGAATCATCTTTGTCTAAAGACACGAGAGACATCATTTCATCCAGATCATCAACTGCATCGCCATGACTCTTTTTCCAAACTTGTAAGCCCTCCTTTGCACTTGCCTCGGGAATTTTACAATTTTGCAAAATCAATCTCATCAAGTCGGCAGTGACTTTCAACCAGTTTTTGTTCTTCAAACATTTTTCATGATTTTTCTCGATAAACTCGAAGCACTTTTTGTTAATCTGCCAATTATGATATCGCTGATTATTTTCCAAAATGTTAAAAACTGAATTTTCATTCAACTGCTTGCTCACAAAATCAACAACTTTCTCCATTAAAAATTTCATCTCAAATTTTGAAGCTGCATGTAAGACATCGAACATGTTGTACTGAGTTAAATTTACATTTTCGGTGTATGCAAATCGACAAATTTCAATCATGGTATTCTTCGAAATTTGATTGATTTTAATACTCAGAACTGAGTCGACTTGAGATGATAAAATATTATGAAACACCGGCGATGACGAGATGAGGAATAATTTGTGAGCGTACATTCGTTCTTCATTTGAGCCTAAGATGAATACCAGGTCGTGCATTTGTTCTACAAAAAAAGTATTACTCAAAGTTAAACTTTGCAAATGACTCATAAAAAAATCAAAAAATTATTTGCCATCTCACCATTATTCAAAAGATGTCCGCGAATATTATTCGGTGCAACTGTCTTTTTTAGGACATTCTCAAAGTCATTTGCTTCCATTGTTCTCATCGAGAATTTTACAATAAATTTCAACTTCTCCGCTCGACCGCAAACTCACAAGTAACTTTATCAGTATTCACCAGCTTAGAAACTCGAAATAAATTTCCTGTAGATTTGAACAAGTTTATGAAATTAAATCGATAATAATGAAACACCATCACCACAAAACGAACGTTTACATTTGTATTTTGTATATGAAATCATCAATTTACACGCCGATCACATTGCAAAATATCAACATATGCTCACATCTACTACACACTCTTCCAAATTTTTTTAGATGTGACAAGCTGTAAAAAGTTCATTTGTTTTGCTCAAACACATTCAACATCTTTTTTTTCTCAGAACTCGAGAGTTTTTTTTCGAGCACAGACTTCCGACAGTGAGAATAATTTTTTGACAATATCAGTTAGTGATTGAACGTTGCGGTGAAGGAAATGGGTTCAGATAATAGCAAAGCACGTCGATCAAATCGAAGTGAAAGTGTGTTTAGACTATAAGTGTTGCGTAGATTAAAAAATTTAATTTTAGATGTTTCACCACCAACAAGCGAAACTGTTGAGTTACCCGCACAAACAGTGCAAATTCCACCATTAAATCGTGCATCGATTCAAGTTGCTCACGATTCAATTCAGACAGCTCGGCAATCTCACGACATTATTCAAGCACCGCCGCCATCTTATTCGGAGGTGCAGCAAAAATATCAGCAAGGTCCGTCAGTTTCTTATCAGCAAAATGCTTATCCACAAATTCCCACAAATGTTGGCCACTTTCCACATGAATACGCACAGAATTATCAGCAGCAACATGGAATTAATTATGGTTATCCAACCATTCAAAGTCCATTTGTGAACTATGGACCACAGCATCATCCTCACATGAATGTTCAATTTCAATTTCCACCACCGAATTCAAATTTAATTGGCCCTCAACGATTTCCAAACAACAACCATCAAATGAACCGTCCTCCGTTATCGAAAAACATTCAAAATGTCGTTCGACAACCTCAAAATAAAATTGTTAACAAGCCGAAAGAAAATTTAAAAAAGCCAACTGCCGTTAAAGTTGAGAAACCAATTGCTGTAAAAGTTGAGAAGCCAACGACGGTCCAAAAATCCAACAATGAAATAATTTTAAACCTTGATGACGTATCCACACTTCAGAACCCATCCAAAAATCCAGAATTCATTGAGTTCAACAATCAACTCAATAAAATCAAATTTAAGCCACTCTGCGACGCTCGAAAATTGCTCGTGAACAATAAATACCTATCGGACGTAAAATTTGTCATCGACAATGAAATAATTTATGGTCACAAATTATTTCTCGCCACATCGAGCGCAAAGTTTCATAAACATTTTCATGTCGATGGAAATGTCGAGATGAAAATTGAGGAAATTGATAAAAATATTTTTGTTGAAGTGATTTCTTATTGTTATACCGGACAACTGAAAATTAGCGAGGAAAATGTTTTGAGTTTTCTTCTTGCCGCCAATTTACTGGAAATCCGACAAATAACGAACATGTGCAGTGGATTTATTAACAGTAAAATAAATCCGGAAACTATTTTTGTTGTTTTTGAGAAGGCAATTGAGCACAAAGTTGAAGAATTTCAAAAGAAATGTTTGGATTTTATCACAAAGAATGAAGATAAATGTTTCCAGTCGAAAGGATTTTATGACATTTCACTTCCATCGCTGATGATGATTTTGGATGTATTGAAATTTCAAACGGAAAAAAGCAATCAGTTGATTGAAAAATGGACAAACGGATTTATGAAAACTGAAGACACTCCAGCACCTCCAAAGCCCACGGGAGCTGTTAAAAAACCCAAAAATCAGAAGAAAATTCCAAGTCTCATGGATCTTCCACCACCTCCGGCTGAATTTGCAAAGTTTTACGAAACTCAAAAGCCAATTCGACCCTTCGCTGTCGCATCTGTGGAAAATTTAATTAATTTCGATGACGACGATGACGTTTCAGGAATAATTTGTAAAGACGATAGCGACGATGATTTGTCGTCCGAAATAAGCTTTGGTGGTCAACCAGAGAGAAGCACAACCTTGGTCATCAATGGAAAATCGGAGAGTTATAAAACGGAATTTTCACGCATTGATTTTCAGACCATGAAGTCAATAAATGTTCATGAGATTTGGTTCAATGCCAATATCTTTGCGAGTGACGAGAGTAAGTCAATTAGACTGACAGTGATGTTGGCTGATGAGGGTAAAAAGACACATGTTCACACCAGATTCATCAAGAGAGATTTGAAGCCTGGTGAGTTAAATAATTATTTAACATTTCCACGCGCTTTATTCTAATTTTTCCCCTCTAGGCATGAAGCTCAACTACGTTAAGTTCTCCAAGAAACCTCTGCAGTTCTTTTTCGGTCAAAAATGGTTCATTAAAATTAATTTTTCTGAATCAGCAAAGCGAGCTCATTTGCAGGCTGCGAAAATTTCTCCGTTTGGATTTTTAGAGCTACGTGGTGACGAAAAAAATAAGAAATATTTTAATTGCATAAACAAAATTGTCGTTTCCGAGATAAATTAGCTCATCAAGAAGTTCAAAAGATTCGTTAGTGAAATACGTGATTTTGAGCTTAATTATTTTTCCGTGACTTTCCTGGAGTGTTTTTGTTTAATTTCTAAAGTGATTTTATAAAATTTTATAATTTCCACAAATAAAAAGTTTAAATTTCGACAAAAATCAATTTCAACAATTTTTTATTTCTTTCACAACATTTTAAAGTGTTTTCTATCGAATCCCTTTTCTATCCGTACCTTAGGTCTTCCTTTGAATTCCCTCAAGGTCGATTCATAAAAATTGGTCTGTGCATTATACAAATTGATTTGAGACTAAGAAAATTTCATCGATACGTGTCTCGATGGGTGATGAAAGTGAGGTTAAGAATTCAATCATCTTGCATAGGAAAATTGATATTTTTTGTGAAATTACATGAAATTGGAACAATTTAAACTTTAATAAAATTTTTTGCTCTCTCAACCACATAATTGAATTACATCGAATTCAATAAATGTAAAATAATTTATGAGAAACCAGAGCAGCAAGTGCAATTAAAACAACAATAAATTACGAGAAAATTTTATCTTCTTCATGCACCAACAAAAAAAGTTTTCCAAGATAATAAATGAACCACTGAAATTCATATGGAAAGTTTGTTTTCACAAAACTTGTTCTTGTGGCTTTGTCGTAATAATTTTTGGGGGAAATTTAAATAGAGAAAATTAAACAATAAATATGACTTATATGAGTACATTACCCAAATATTTATAGTTTCAAAGTTGATAAATAATTTTCATCCTAGAAATTTATAGGACTCGAAAATTCTTTCTAAATCTTTAGTGTCGAACCCTAAAAATTGTAATTGCTTTAACTTTTCATTTCTTTCGCTCGATTTTGATAATTTTTTAGGTGAATTACACTTAAAAGCTTCTAAAAATCCGGGACTTTGCTGAAAGTCATACTGGAATGAGTAATCGTTAAGAAACTTCCCCAAAATCTTCATAATTAGCGGTAATTGTCGATGGAGTTTCCGATACTCAACGACAGACCTTGCGACCCAAAAGAGCTGACGATTTGTCAGAAGATTAGCGCCAAGTTGAAGATCCTCGTGAGTTTCAAGCCATTCACAGTAACTCTCATAAGCAATCTCGATGGGATTTTCAAGTCCGGTGGTAAAATTTTTTATGTTGAAATTCTATTTAATTAAAAATTGAAAAAATGTCAATTAATGAATTTTTAAATCTCACCTCAATGACGTAATTTTTAATTCCCTGCTGTATTGAGAAAATTGCTCGAGTAAAAAGCGTTGCCATGTTGAAGAATCTCGGTCGGTTGGGATGATAAAAAGGATAAATCAAAGTTTTTGGTGGAAAAACTAGAAGTTATGAGTCTTAATTTTGTGAAAGTAAAATTTTGTTAAAACTTACATAAAATATTTTCATTGTTCATATCATATTTGTAGTCGTCAACAAGTTTGGTGATTTCAAACCAATCATATGACGCTTGCATGGTCATTACCCTCCTTTCATCGTTTTTTGGAGTTGTCATAATTTTCCTTCCGAAAAGCTTAATTTCGGCATAATTTAATGTTCGATTTTTACCATTTGGCAATAATGAGGAACCATCTTTTGCCATTTCCTTATTAAAATCATCAAGAGTTAAATTTTTCATCAATCTCTCGTCGAATCCACAAATTATTTTAGCATTTTTGAGCTTTGATAAGACTCTGAATGAAACACTAAGTGGTAAATTTGTATTTTTAATGAACAACTTTTTAGCTTCTTGCAATGCTTCACCAACAAATTCCTCAGCTGCTCTTTTGAGTTTTTCATCACCATACTTTTGATCATACATAAGGAGCAAAGCGGTTGGCATGTACATGTAAAGTCGTTCAGTAAAAATTTCCCATCTCTGAACTGACTTTTTAGATCCAGCCCAAGTCTTTCTTAATTCATCGTCTTGATGATATTCAAAAATTCCGTTGTTCTCAAACGAAAATGAGATTACAAAAAAATCTGCTGCAATGCTTTTAAAAAGGAATTTAGTAAATTTTAAATGAATATTTTTAAACTCACCTTTTTGGAATTTTAGCTAAATTTTCTGTCAACTCTTGAAGTAATCTCAAATTTGTTACTAAAATTTCATCATCTTCAGTCACTTGATATTTGTCAAAAAGTTGAGAGTTAATTAATTTCAACCAGTCGATTTTTAGATTATCAGAAATATTTTTCAATTCTCCAATTTTTATCACCTCAGGTTTGCTTTCTTTGTACTTCTCCAAAATTTTCTTTCGTGAATTTAAAAATGTTTCAAAATTTTTCATAGCTGGGTCGAACATTTTCTCTTTCAGCTCAATTTTTCCATGAAAACCGGCAACATAATAATCATTCATGGTTTCAAGCATTCTATAGAGATAATTTATATTTTCGAAGGTGGCCTTGAAAGCAGTCGCCACTGCTGTGAATCCTGTTATGTAGCTGTAGGTGTCTAAACATAGAATTTCATCAAATTTAAATGAATTTTTTGTCGGAATTTTGCATCTTTTTAACTGAAGATCGAAAAAAAATTTAAGAAAATGTTCTGGTTCGTGCTCGATGAGATTTTGGTAGTGGAACTTTTTCTCATCCCACAAATTCATGTTTAAAGCTGAAGAATTTTTTGGTCTCAAAATTCCAAAATCATTTAATTTATCAAACAAAAATGGATTCCATGCTAGGTGACGACTCAAGTAAGGAGATCCACCCAAAAATTGAACATAATTCACAAACTCTTTATGGCCTTCGATGTGTCTTAATGCATGATCAGATTTAATGAATTTTTTGAACGTAACTTTTAATTCACTTGCAACTTTTCCATCTTTTTTAGACACTTTTTCCATAAGAGCTCTTCGAATTCGATCCATCAGTTTTTCATGAATTCCTCTCATAAAACTTCTTTCACGATCTCGCTCACTCGGCGGACCAACATCCATTGCGGTCGCTAGTGAAAAATTTGCGAAATCCATGCACGGATCTGATGCTTGATATTGCGATGCTCGAGTAAATAAAATATCTGCGTCAGTCAAACACTCGATGGACTCACAATAATTTCTCGCGTTATTTTCTTTTTCTGACACAAAGCGGCTTTTTCCAATTAATTGAATTTTAAACCCAAAAGGTGAAGGTTGAGAGAAAATTTTGATAAATTTTAACGCGAAGATGAAAATCAAAAAATTAAAAATCATTTTAAAACTTTTTTTATCTGAACGTGTCAACGGCTTAGAGAACACTGAATGTCTTGCGTGAGTTTTTAACACGTTAAATACATTCAGAGTTTAATTGATAATCAGCTGGTTTTTTTAAACAAAAGAGATGTTTTTTCACTAAAAATTCTACTTTTTCGCAAATGTGTGTTTGTAACGTAAGATCTCAATTAATGACCTCTCAGAATTAGTCAGCGTTCTTGCCATGATAATCAAAAAAAGTATTGGGAATCAATAAACTCACATAAAATCTTCGTTTTATGGGTTAAGAATGAGAATGAAAAAATTGTTTTTGTGAATTTTTCGTTGTTTTTTCTAAACATTTTAGACAAAAGAAATTTTCGCTTAAATGAAACAAAGCAATTAATTAAAATTACTAGGTTAAATTCTAATTTTAGAATATTTGTTATTCAAACCTTATTTTTTTAAACTCCTTCAAGAGGATTTTTTCCGACTTGATGTCAGATTTTACACAATAAAGTGCTTCATAAAAAACGACACTAAATTATGCACTCACTGACAGTTGTGCAAACATATGCATTTAGGTTTTTTCACACTCGCTCTTGCAAAGCCTCAACGCTAATTTTTAATGCAATAATTCTTGTCGTCTGTCAACATTCAGCATGTGGCATTCAGTGGATGTCAGATTTTATGCATAAGCCGACTTCCATGTAACACACTATCAAAGGCACACAGACACAAAAAAATCCTCTGCCTTTTTTCCATCGTAGCATAAAAACTATTTTTAAAAGTTTTATGAAGTTTGCGGAATGACATTGCACAGAGTGAAAATTGTGGAGAAACTTTTTGCCTTATATACTGTAATTAGTTTTCTGTTCTAACAAAATTGCATGCCATAACCGCAGCACTTGATGGTTGAAGAAATTTGCATAATACGTTGCAGTAGTGCAAAGAAATTTGAGGTGAATGGACAGTCAGTTTGTGTTGGTATAAGTTTGTGCTTAAAAAGTATTTTATAATATTCGAAACTGAAAATATTTTGAAAATTTAGTTTTTATCGAAAATATTAATTTTCAACTCTGTGAGTGAAATTCTCGGATTAAATTTTAATCAAATTCCACTAAACATCACAGAGAAGTAATTCACGAACTTTATTACTTTCAAGTGAATTTAGCATGCACCAAAAAGCCACATTTGTAACATATTTTCACTCGACTTCAATGAGGAGCCACAAAATATGCAAATTTTATGCCATTGTGGCACAAACACAAAATCTACCTACTGCTGTCTGGATATTGGATGGAAAATATTCTGCAAACATATCTCGTTTGGTGCATGATGATGAATGCTACGTGATTTTTCTCACTTGAAGTTCAAGTACAAGCATATATGAGTGACGTTGTCGAGTGGAAAATTAGATTTGAATGAGCAAGAATTTTTTGAATCGCAGGAAAAATATGCATATCACAGCTTCTTCCTAACATTGCTTACCCAGTGAGGAAAATTTCGTTCTAATGTCTGGAAAAATTTAAAATAATTTTTTTTAGAAATGTGAAAAAAAGAAAACATTTATTTTCTTTAAAAAAATTTTAAACATGGGCTAACAACGCAACATGCTCACTGAGATGTGTACGCTTTTGAAAATGAAGTGTCTTGCTTAGCCAACAATGGATGCGGTCGGATTATACTTGATGTCTTGAAAAATTGATGATATACTCATTTCACGTCTCGGTAAGAATGTAAATTAGAAACGTGCATACGCCTTTTGCTTGCTCACATGTTTAGCATGAGATGCATGCTAGAAAAAAATCTAATCCTCTAAAGGTTGATTAAATTTTTTATTAAAGTTTCAAATAAGTTCTGATTTATGACATTTTATCGGAAATTGATTTTTTTACCATCATAAATTTTGAAAAATCAATAAATTAAATGTTGAACGATTAACATAAAACCGAAGGGTAATAAGCAAAACCGCGATCCTTTTTCTGATATTAAAACCTCAAAACCAATATTTATCAACGATCTGCAATCGAAGCGGTTACAGCTTTCAATATCAAATACAGTAAAAAAAATATTTGTGCTGCTGTGAGTTTACATAAAACCGACCCATATGTACGGATGGACAAATTTTTTTACGATTCAATCTATTAGTGTGAAATAAAATGTCCCAACGATTTTTACAAGATTCATAAACTTGAAATGTGTGTCCATTTATCATAAACTGGCAAAGAGGAGAGAAAAATATTAAAAATTATGGTTTTCAGGGTGTGGACACTTGAGTTTTACAAATAAACTAATTCAAAAAATTCAAGGAATTTTCCATGGAAAAATATTTTGATAATTTTCTACAGAATTTTTAACGAAATTCTTTAGCATTTTCAGTGGATATATGCGGGAATTCCGTAGAAAAATTCTGTAGAATTTCCGCGGAAAAGTTATCGGATTCGTGACCAAGTCCCAATATTTCCCTTTGATAACGATGACACCGAAACGACTCAAAACTTTTCCAATTTCATCCAAATTCATGAGCGCATTAAAAAAAGGAAGTAATAGCATGAAAAAGTTTTCAAAATGATGAAGGAAAAAATGTAAAACTTTTGCGATTAAATTATTGCTCGATAGACTTCAATCTTTTCCTTTTTATTAATCTCAACAAGAACAACACAGACAACTTCAACTCACAAAAGAACACTTTTAACATGCCACACATCCTCAACAAAAGTTGATTCATTGAGAAAGTTTTTTTCATGTTAATACGAAGAACATAAAAGATGAGAGAATAAAAGAGCTTTGAGCATGTTCAATCGGTTTTTAATGCTTCTTACATGCAAAGTTTTGTGCAATGGAAAAAGATTTAATTTCAATTTTTAAACACAAAAATAAAAAGTTTTTTAATTTAGAAATTTTTTTAATTTTGAAATAAATCTGTCATAAAACTCTTCAATAAAATCGATCAAACGTTTGTTCTTGACATCTATTTTTTCATCAATTCTAATCGAATTCCCTTCGATCGTAAAAATGCGCCGAGAGCGTTTCTCGAGTCCTGTTCAATGGCCGAATAGCCAACAAAAGTTCTTTTGCATCTCTCGAACCACTTTAATGTCGATGCAAATCGGTTGAGGTCAATTGGACAATTCTGTTAAAATACTGATGTTGATGTTGATTTTGGTCAATTGAAAGTAAATTTCACTTACATAGATTGCGGAGAATGTTGCACAAACAGAAAAGTCAGCAATCGTGAGAAAGTCACCAGCAATCCATGTTCTTGTCGAGAGAAAATGTTCAAGCACCTCGAGCTTTTCGAAGAGTATGCCGAGGGTTTTTTGCGATGGCTCTGTGATTGTTCCATAGTACAATGGAATCTAAATTATTTTTAAATAAAATTTACTCTCCTTTACAAATTACTTTACTTACCCCAATTTCGCTAATCACTCGAAAAAGCTCAAAGTCGAAGAACAAAATTTGATTGATTTTTGCAGCGACATGAGAGTCGTTCGATACCAAATTAGTGCTGCTTGCCAAGTACTGAATTATTGCATGCGAATCCGTTACAACAAATCCATCCGCATCAACCAGAGTCGGCACCTGATGCTGTTTATTTATTGCCAAAAATTGCGGCGTCAAGTGTTCATTGCTCTCCAAATCGATATTCTTCAACTATGTAATTGGATGAAATTATTATGTCATAACTCATCAAACTTATTCGCTTATTGAATCATAAATTTACTACTAAAACAATCACATAAATATTTATCTATTGACAGTTGCAGCTTACAGTGATATCATCCAATTTTAATTGCTTGATTAGCAGCACAACCGCCTGAAATTGAAAGAAAATTATTGATTTAATTAATTGGAAATTGTTTGATGACTAATCGATTGAGAGTTTGGGTTGAAAATTATTTGTGGTTAATCAGCTTCAAAAAAGCAAAATTAAATCATGATGGATTAGAAGTTTAATATGCACTTTGCTGATTAACTTCAGCTTTTGGTTTCAGCACAATTTTTAATCACAAAAAAAATTAAATATTTTTAAAAATCAAATGTCCACCCCTTGACAAATAATCTCTAAATTTTGCACTTTAAACTGTTGCTCAACATATTATTATATAAACCTGATTGAATTTACATTTGAACCTTCTTAATGACTTTTATCTTTCATAATTAATCAGTAAACACTCACTTGACACGGCGGACTGTCAGGTGTACAATAGAGAAGTGCTTTGACCATTGTCGAAATTACAACTGGCTGCCGTGTGCACGCTTTATCGTAGTAAAAGAATCTTTATTAAATCACACATAAATTTCTCGTTATCAGTAAATAATCGACATTATTCTAGCACACACTTGCGTGCTCGTGTTTGTCTTTTCAGTTATCTTATCGCTGAAACATTTTAACAGTTAATAAGATTTGATAAAATAAAAAAAGTTCATTTGGGTGATAAAAGTTTTTAGTTCACAATTAAATTTTGGTGTGAAAAGTCTTGCGAATCGTCATGGCGCCACTCGTTTTTTATCATTCAGCTCCGAGCCCATTTTCGCGGTCCGTCCATTTACTGATCCGCTACCTTAAAATAAATGCCGACATTAAAATCATGGACTTGCAGAATAAAGAACAATTTTCTCCCGAATTCCTCAAAATTAATCCCCAACATTGTGTAAGTCTGACGAGTGCGTGTGTAAGAGCTTAATAAAATTTTCATTATGTCCTAAAAAGGTGCCAACAATTGACGACGACGAATTTTATTTGTGGGAATCGAGAGCGATTCTCACTTATTTGATTGAGTCACGAGCACCTGAATTGGTTCCCACGTCACCAAAAGAGAAGGCAATTCTCAATCAACGACTTCACTATGAACTCGGCGGTTTGACAAATAAATTTGTTCAATTAGTGGTAAGTGGATGCTTTCCCGGGAGCACTTGGACAATAATTGACTTCCTTTTTTTGCGTTCCTAAACAAACATTCATAGACTCCGCTCTTTGCCGGCCAACCAGTCGATCCCGAACGCGTCAAGGAACTTCACGAAATTCTCTTCACTATTGATGAGCATTATTTTCCCAACGGTAACGAGTGGATTGCCGGCGAAAATATTACAGCTGCTGACTTTGCTTACATTGCCAGCATATCAACATTTGTTGTAAGCATTTTATTTTATGCAAAGCCTTGCACGGTTGTAAAATATGTATTTGAAAATTATTTTAGGGATTTGGATTGTCACTTGAGAAATATCCACGTCTTGGTGCATGGTTTAAGCGATGCAAGGCTGCCATTCCGGGATATGACGATGTCAGCGAAAGTGGCATTGAGATGTTGAAGCAATTTTTCTTGTCAAAATCTCCAAATGCATTCGATAATTTGCACTAAAAAGTTTTTTAAAAATTTAAATTTATAACTGCCTTAAATTTTAAATTAAACACCCGTTAAAATTTATTAAAGTTCACTTCAAGGCTAATAATTTTCTCCTCATATAACTTTTCTTAAATTATTGTCAATTCAATCACGTTGTGCGGTAATAGCCGAGGTGATAAGATAAAAAAATTACACAAGTGCAATAAAAAAAAAATATTTTCTCGTCAATGGAAAAGTAAAAAATCTGCCAATTTCAGTGTGAGAGAGATTTGAGATGATATTAAAGGTTGCAAGTGACAGAAAATCCGAGAGATTTTTTTTTGTGTACCATGCGACAGCCATCAACATTGGCAAATACCAGGAGATAAGTAAATTCCGTCGTTGTGTTTGTTCATCTCCCAGCAAACACATCGAGCGAATTCCAATTTAATGCTTATTTGTGATATCATTTTGTAATGTTTCAGTCAACAACGTAAATTCATCTTGTGAAAGCTTTTGTTGTTTGAGATACTTCCTTTTTTGGTTCTTCTAGCATCCAATAATAATTTTTCATTTTCTTACGATGCGACATCAAATGGACCTAAATATGAATCCACATAATCTAAGCCAAAACCATTTTCTCATTTTTTGTGTGTGTTCAATTTTCTTCTTGGATATTTACCTTGCTCCAAACATAATCCAAGGTAGTTGTTTAGATATCCATTTATTTCAGATAATTTCATACAAACACTCTCTAGAGAGGTTTGCAATGAGAAAATCAAATTTGTTAAGAAAATTAATAAAGTTATGAACACAAAATAATTTTTACGTTCACACGTGGGCTGGAAAAATTAAATTGAATAATTTTCGTTGAATTTTTGAATAATGAAATGTGTTTAAAGAAAATAAAATCAAGTGAAGCTGTATATCGTGAATAAATTTCAATCTCGACATTGTATTGAGCTCAAGCTGTTTTGGAGGCGAAAATAAATTTTTAAATATTTTATGACTCTTTTTTTGTCGATTATGCACATTAAAAAGTAATGATTCTCGAAAGCTCAACAGATGCTTGAACGAAACTTTTGCTTTACGATTATTGTGTTGTGTGCAATTGAAAATGTGCCAAAAGTAATCCGAAAAGACGATTGAATGGGAATTTTTATCTCCCGCTTTGCTGAAACATGAAAATATTCTTAACCACTCAAGAGAGAGAAAACGTTACATGTTATTCACTTCATCATGTACATTGTACAAGGGTAAACACACATTTTAGTCTAACAAGATCACACGACACAACTAAAAGATGTTCAGTATCACACTTTGTATATAGCTTAGCTTGCGGGTATATCTAGAAAATTCAATGCTTATTTCTCTAATCTAAGTATGTAATATCTATTCACATAAAGTACTTTAGATAATCTCAATTGCTCTACTAAATCAATAGTCATGTAAGTTAAATTGACATCCTGTGTACGTCTGTCCTCAGGAGAGTTTTAATGAATTAAATTATAGAAAATTTACAATTTCTAGATTGAAATAGAAAAGTAATTTTAAATAATTTAGTTCAGTAAAATTTTTCAAATATTTGATTACCATCTATTCCATTAAAATTTCCTGCCATGCATCCCAATTCCCGACTTACAACTGACCTACCACAATCTTTCTTTTCTCCTGAACTTTAATTTTTTTCTCCTCCACCTCAGCAGAAAATTTTACGACCACCAAAACAATTTTCTCGCCTTTACTATTTAATTAAACTTTAGCTTTTCGTTCACCCACCGTGCACGCAATGACCAATAAATTTAATCTCTCGGTTGAGAACCGCATTTATTACGCACTGTTTACGTGCAGAAAAATTTTCCGAGACACAAATCGTGGACACATCTCGATTATTCATTCATTGATAAAAATTAAACAGTCACGAAGACTTTCCAGTGAATATTTTCGTCCTTTTCTCAACAGCCGATGTTGTGTTGTGACTTGCGCATATTGTCATGACTGGAAAAACTCATGTGGCATGTGGATGGTAAAAGTGAAAGACGATAAAGTGCAGAAGTAGTCGATGTGTTTTTGTTTCCGAATCAACCAGTAACCCAAAAGAATTTCCTCTGATCGCATATCGGGAAAAAATCAACGCGGCACTTTACGTCCGATTGTGTTTCATATCACACCACAATTTCTATCTTTTCTCGGTCTGTCAATGTAATTCTGTTAGTGCGGATCGCGCGAGAAGAAAATAAATGAGTGGAAATCAGAAGTGAGTCAAAAGGGCACACAATGATGTGTATGAGAAAATATTAAGTTTATTAATATCCAATGAGTGATGATGATATCCAACGAGAGGCTATCATTGAGTGAAAAGATAAATGATTTCACTTCCCATTGTTTCCTCACTTAAGACATATTAACTGACAGCTTTCAGATGTAACATAACAGTCAAAAAGGAAACCGCCACTGGATACGAAGAGGATGTTAGAAAAATATTGTGGTATACACAAAAAAACGAGTGATTCTTTTCAAGTGAATGATGATTATGATGGTTCGTTCATAAGAATGAAGAAAATGTAAAAGAGAAGATGTGAAGGAGGTGATAACCGCTCTTGAATGAGTATGTGGTTGTGCTTAAGAGAAAAGTTTTAGAAAATGTGTGGGGTTAAATTACTTTTTTTTGTTGGACATTCAACACTTTACCACCTAATAATTTTAAATTTATTATTTTTCGTGGGTTGCAAGCAAGGGATGAACTGTTTAGCTAAAATGATAATTTGCAAAAACTTTTTATCCTAAATAAACTTCGAGAAGATAATAAACTTTCAAAGAGTCCCTTTTTCCCACCACCACGGTCTAAAAATAACTTTTATCCCATGAATAATTAGTCAGCCCTTGAATTTATTAAATTAATACACCCTTGAATTTTAATGAAGAAACTTTATCACAAACATTTTCTCACCAAAGGAGAAACTTTTCATAATTTGGAACGGGTGCAAATGCATTTTCACGAGCAAGTTTTAAATTGTAAATTTCACTCAATTAAAACTATCAAAGAGAATTTTGTAGTTAAACAAAAGCATAAATAATGATTTTGTTCATGGAGTTTAAAAAGGATTGAAATAATTTTCATTTTTAGGTAGATTGTCCACTCCTTGATCGCTTACAAAATGAGATTAGTAAAATTTAATGGCTTGAATATGCAAATAAAATTATTTCACGTGGAAGAAATTTGTGCTTGATCCTTTCACTTTTATCACTTAATTTATTACACCATCTAATGTTCATTAAATCAATCACTTCGGGGTCATTAAATTAGATTAAAATTGCATAAGATCATAATCAAGGTTGAATGTTCAAAAGAGCTTCTGTGTTTTCTTTGCAGTCCATTAAGAAACTAAAAGTGCTTAATCAATAATTAACCACTGAGAGAATTAATTAGTGTTATGGTGAATAATTAAGGAGTTGCGGAACTTTTTCATCTTCAAGGATAAACAGTGAAAAAAAAATCTGAATAAGAACTGAGGAAAAGTGCATTGAATTGAAACAAACGAGCTGTGGGAAAAGTTTGAGTCGCAAACAACAACTCAAGGTAAAAAATTGCCGTTTTGCGCAACGAAAAAAAAACTATTTTTTCCATTTTAAAGTTGATCTCAAGGGGATTTTTTCTTGGGCGGCGGGCTGCGGGCTGCGTTCAGGCGGCCTCAAAAAAGCTGGGCGGCCCTTGGCGGCTCTAGGCGGCCCTAGGCGACTCTAGGCGGCCCTAGGCGGCTCTAGGCGGCCCGATATTTGCTTAGGCGGCTCTAGGCGGCTCATTTTTTGTCTAGGCGTCTCATTTTTTTCATGCACAGCATAGAAAAAATTAAACTTTATTATGCATCTGCATGCAGAATGCCTTATAGTATGATTTTATACTTTTTGCAGCATAACATTTAATGCAAAGAGTAATAAAATTAATTACTCTTATTATAATGAATTCTTCAATTTTTTAATGAAAGTAAAAAAATTACCAAAAAAATTTTAAGAGACGGGAAAGCACTACACAAAAATAAGTAAATTTTTGGAATTTATGTAGTTATACATTGATTTACATAAATTACATAAACTTACATAAATATATTTTTTATGTAAATTTATGAAATTTAATTTTTTTCTAATTAAAATATTAACGTTTTTAAAGGCAATGTAGGTATGAAAAATTAAAAAATCTCAAATAAAAATTTTTTTTTGGAAAAATAATATAAACGATAAAAAATTATTGAATAATTTCAAGCAATTAAAAAAATAATTTTCTCTTTTGTTTATTATTTTTGTCCGATTTATCTAATTTAGGGAGCCATACAAACATAAATTAAAATTAATTACCTCATAGGCAAACGACCAACTTATATCGTATTTTTAAATTATTGCAGCTTTATATAAAATGTTGAAAATTTAAACTTAAAATTATCCGAGAAAAATTAGTTATTTTTCTTAAATTTCGACATTAAACACATGATGAATTCAAACCCTAAATTAAAGACTTTATAATAAAAATCAAAAAATTAATACCGCATCTTTTAGATTAATTTTTGAGTGAGTAATGGCCTATTAACGTTTGTAAATACTGCATTCTCTCAAAGAATTACCCATGGGTTGAGATTTTTTTGATTATTTTTTCGTGTTAATAGGATAAAATCCGTGAGAAAAAACTAATTCTTGAATTTTAGATAATTCAAGCGAAACGTTTTGAATAAAAGATAATTATAATGTGATGCTTACATTATATTTTATTTCGCATTGACGTTTTTTTGATACAAATAATTGCTTCAGTGTGTGGTTTTGTCGTTTAAAATCTCCAGGCGGCCCAAAATTTGCTTAGGCGGCCCTAGGCGGCTCTTCAAAACACTGGGCGGCTCTAGGCGGCCCTTGGCGGCTCTGGGCGGCTCAACTTTTTCTAGGCGGCTCGGGCGTTTCTCAAATTTTTTCCGCCGCCCGAGTAAATTTCCCCCCGGTTGATCTAAATATAAATTAAATTTCAAACACGTCTCAAGGAGCAAACAAGAGACATTTCCAACTAGCGAAGATTCACTTTTTCATCGTTATCCTATCTTCATCTCAAGGATGCAGTAATTTCATCTGTGGGGAGTAGATGAAGATCGATTTTCTCTGATGACCAGTTGAAAAAGATTAAAAATTTAAAAGTCGTCAAATTTTATAAATTTTTAATTTAAAGTTTCCTTCACTCAAAATTGTTCTTTTAGCTCTTTTGTTCTGTCACGTTAATTTACAAAGAATTCCTCGAACTTTATCTTCAGCAATCAAAACCCTTTTTCGCTTAATTTCAAAAGCATAAAATTTAATTTCGCTCTTTGATGAGCTGAAAGTTTTTTGCCTCAAGAGCGGAAAATTCTTTCACGAACATTGCGTCAAATGTAGGTACACAGTTAAGCGAGTTCATGGCGAGAGCAATTTCCAACTCGAGACGTTTATCGGAGGGTTTTGCAAGACGAAACATGAACTATCGATTGCTTCCACTTTAAAAGAAAAAGCGTTGAATTTCTTTTGTATAAAAATAGCGACTTTTGATTGTTGTTGGCGGCGGTGGAGGAAGTGGCTTGAGGAAATTCAAAACTTTCCAGCTGTGAAGAGATAGTTTGATAAGCAGATATTGAATTTCTGTAAAACGTCTGCATTGTAATTATGAAGTTTAGTGGAGGAAAAAGTTGCGAAATGAGTTCAAAAAATTCAATTGTTTCTTTTTGTATTTTTTACCGCAAAGGTAAAAGTATGGGTGAAAAAGCATTTGACCTATGATGGTAGACTTTTGTTTAAATATGCAGTGACCAAATTTTCTGAATGCTAAACATAAAAAGTCGAGTTTCAAAGCGAGGAAAAATCCAATAACAACCTGAAAAAAGTGCAACAAATTTTTGTAAAATTCTAGGGTGAATCGAGCCAAACAAAGACTGCGGTTTCGAGTTAATTGTTGAAATTCTTTCATGAAAGGAAAAACATATTTCATAGTTTATATAAAAAAGGTTAAATGTTTAAAATTTAAATTTTGATGTCAATTATTTTAATGAAAAACTTTATTTGGTTTTTCCTAATTAAGACCAAATGGACTGAATTGCATATTTTAATTGATTAAATCATTAAAAATTTATCAACATTCTGATTGAAAATTCTTATTTACCTTTGTTAATTAAATCTCCAAAAATATTTGTCCACTTAATTGCATTTTGCTGACATAATTATCACTTGACATTTACATAGCTGCGCTTGTAAATTGTTTGCATTCCTTTCCACCTCATAATTATGCGTCAGGAAAATTTAAGCGAAATTCAAACTATCACCAGAACAACATCAATTATCTTTCTCTCGGTCTACACAGTCTGTATGTGCAAAGTGTTTGCCCTCAATTCACACTTTGTTTCATTTTCATCATCATCAAATTAAAAGCGATAAAAGGAGAATGCAAATATTATTATAATTTGTTTCCCCTATAAACCGCTTGCAGAACGTTTAAAACAGCGTGCAGCAACTGCTTAATTAAAAATTAATGCAAACGTTTAAAGTGATTTTAAATTAGAGAGGAGGAAAAAATTAATTTTAAATAAACTTCAACGAATTGAATTTTTTAAATGCCACTTGACATGCAATTTGAGTGAAAATAAATTAAAGCCTTCTCAGATTGCAACTCATCATCAAATTCTCTTCAACTAAACCTTTTATTAACTTTATGAACTCTTGTCATAGCACATTTCAACATGTTGACATTTTCATCGATTTTTCAGATTGATCTAGCAGAGTGCGAACAGCGGGCGGGGATGTTATGCGTTGATGAATATTATGGCATACAGCATCCAAATAAATGGATGAAGTCTAATGAATACATTTTGACACGAGTCGCAAAAAATTAAGAGCGTGCAAGAGGCTCTCATTCATTATAGCTCCCTCAACGAATATTAATGAGCTTTTAATAATATTCCGGAAACATTCTCATGTCTACTAGCTCAATGTATCTGGCTACTTTATAGCTCATTCAGCTACGCATATGTCACACCCATTCATTTGGCTCTCGCTCTTTGTTTCCATCATAATCTCCCCACAGAGAAACAACCGCCGCCGCTTGCCACCACCGAAACAAACATAAAACAACAATATGAGCAATTTTATATGTGAATTTTGTAATATTGCCTCCTATATCTGCATTTGTTAGTTTAGTGTTTAGTTCACAAATGCACATACATCTCTTGTGTATGCATGCAATTGTGTGTGCGGACTTTGTTTACAATTAAGCTACTCATTTTCAGCACAACTAAACAAAACAACGAATGTACAATGTTTGGTTTAAAGTTTGGGCTATTTTGAGTATTTTTTGCGTTTTTGTTAGAATAATCAATAGAATTAAAACAACCTACACCAAAAACTATTCTGGATAGTTATTTAAATTAGGCGATTAAATAGCCTAAGTCGGCTGTATAAATATTCAACTGTTAAAATTAGAATAAATTGTTTGGCGCTAAAACATAGATAAATCATAGTTAACCTAATAGAAATTTAACGTGAAAATGTCGCAAAAAATTTAATGTTTTTTCTTGACTTAAAAAAATTAAAATATCAACGAGCAAAAAGAAAATGCCAACAACACGTAGCGTTCCCAAGCGGTCACCCATCTAAGACAACACGCCCGAGTGCAACTTCAGGACGGACGAGAACGGGTTTCAACATGGAGACGACAAAGAGGCTCAAATTAAAACATTAAAGAGGAGAAAAAAAAAAAAATTTTCACAAAAAAATGCGAAATAAAAGTACAAAATTAAATAAAAAATTTCATTCTTCCATCACACAGCAAAAAAGAGAGTGCGCTCGTCGGGAATCGAACCCGAATCTAATGCTTGGAAGGCATCAATGCTAACCATTACACCACGAGCGCGTGAGGTGGTACTTGTTTGTTGTGAAGTTTCAATCAGCAAAATATTTATAAAAGCGATTATGAAGTGGAACAGTGTGGAAAGTGGAACTAGTGGACATGAAATTTTTGTGTGAAGTCGTTTTGGTCATTGAATTGACATTGAGGTTCTGATAAGAAAATATTTGATTACATTTAGTGAGGGAATTTTTTTAGGGAAGAATGAATTTCTAGGGAGAGACATTTTTAACAAAAATATTTAAATTTAAATAAATTTATTATTAAGCAGGAGAGAAATTTTTAAGTATTTTGAAATTGTAATTGCCGCTTATTGCTCTATATTACCATTCTTGTGCTATAAACCTTTTGACATATCACTCCCATTCACTTTCATTGAGTTTTTTTTATCCAGAAAAATAAACAAAATTAGGATTATCAATCGGGAGTTGGATCAATTTAGCAAATTTTCATGAAAAACGTGATGATTTCTTCCATCTCTTGTTGATGAATATGAAAAGTTAAGAACTTAAAAAACAGCTGTGTCTTTCATCTTTATTTTAAGATTTTTTTCAATTTTTCTAAGCACTTCCTTCATACTTAAAATTATTAAAATGTTTTAAGGTATACAAGATTCCTGGGTTTGATAATTTTTTCTGGTTATTTTTAATTAATTAAATTATTTAATGAAACTTTTAAGGATTTTTTTGGTGAGAAAAAAAACAATAGTAAAAAGTCACAAAACTTGCTTAAAAGGTATTTTCATTTTGAAACAGCATGCATTTTAAGTAATAAATAATTTAAAGGTAATTAAAAACAAAACATTAAGGAAAAATATTTTTTACATTTCAATTTCAAAAGGGAACAATATTATTATTTTAAATTTAATAAAAAAAAAAATATAAAAGAAAAACTAACAGAAGAAAAACATCCCCATCATACCTCCTTTAAAAATACACTACTAGAGAAGAAAAGGATAATTATGAACAGGTCGAGCCAGGGACAGCCCGACGATCCAATTTTCATCCAAATTGTTCTTATCGGTCTACATGGACCTCGTTGAACGCGGGATTGGACAAGGAATCTCTAATTGATGTTAGTTCTTCTCCCTGATGTAGTTCCTCCACTTATATTGATTCCTACGCTTTATATTGGTTTTTCTACAAGATCTTTTCCTCAATCAAATAAAAATCTTAAAAAATCTTTTTCCCCATCATCCCCAAAAATATTTTTTAACCATTGATCTGTTACATGACAACACCCACTTTGTGGTTTGAAACATTTTTCATTGTTAATCATTTACTTACTTCACATACGAGTTAGGAAAAAAATACATTTTTTCAAATTTTTCTTTCATTCTCTTGATCCAACCATGATGAAAAAGTGATTCAACCGATGATTGAATTGAACGACATTTTTAAAGTAAAAGAGACTAAATTTTGATTCTTTCTTGTGCTTAAAAGATGGTTGAGTCTCTAGTTTACATAAAAAATTATCTCAAAGTGAAAAAAATTTTATACTGATTTTAATCACCATTTTTGTGAAGGCTATATTTATATGGGGAAATTTGTTTCGATGATTTAAGGCATGCAACGCCTTAAAAAATCAAAAAAATATTTTTACAACTATTGTAAAACCCAAATTTTTCAATTTTATAAGGGAAGAACTCAAATAACAAAAAAAAAGGATCAACGATGAAGTGATTCAACCTCCGATTGCTAATCCTACATTCATATAAAAAGTTATTAACCTCAACAACGTCGTCTTTGTTGTGGCAAAATAGAAGTTGATGTGGCCGAAAATTGACCCTCGAGTAGCACGCTTCCGATCTAATAAATAACAAAGATCTTCACTTGACATTGTAAACATTGTCACTATATCGTGCAATGGACAGTTGAGTCCGTGAACCGTAGAGCCATCTTCAATATTCCTTTTTTCTCTCCCATGTCTTAAAAGTAATTTATGTGGACATTAGGCCTTGGGACACGGCTTATTACTTCGAAATAGAAAAAAAAATGGAAACAACAGATTCTTTTTTAAATTGAATTTTTTTTCTTCTGTTAAAATTGTCTCTTTTCGTCTATGCACAACCTTCCAGTCGAAAAAAGACGTGATTTGCAAGATTTTGCGAAGCGAGAAAAAAGTTTCTAACTTATTTTTCCTCAAACAAAAACAATGAAAATTTTATGTTATCATCATCGTCGGGAGTGTAAAAGATATGGATGATAACATCATTCTAGGTCGAAACGGACCCCTCGGGCTTGTTTTCCCAACAATCAACATTTTGTATTAAAACAAAAATTCTCTCGCTTATGAGCTGTTGTGGTTTCGCGTAAATTCGAGTGAAATTTCAAATTTGTTTTTTAAATCAAAACGGAAATGTTATTTTATTGCTAAATATTCATTACTTACCTTTCCGCCTCAACATCCATCTATCCTTTATTTTGTATTAACATTTAATTTACTCTCACTTACACGTGTATGATTAGATTGAATGAATAATTGATGAAATGAAAATCGAATACGAAAGCGAAGCAATCGAGCTTCTGTAATTTAATTAAAAATTAAGAAATTGTTTTTGTTTAAAATTTAATTAATTTATTTTTGTGCTTGATTTTTTTACCGTGCGTTTTAATCTCAATTTATATCCCACACAAATGTATGATAGAGCTTATTTCCATTTATACGTTGATACAAGCTTTTCTAGCTTTATTCAACATTTCCTCATTCATCCATTAACTTAATTCCTAAGGCCTTACATTTAAAGTACATGATACGTAAGACTCAAATTGCGTGTGCATGAGTCTAATTTTTTGTCTGATAAAAAATAAATTTTCTATGCCAACATTTAATGAACAACCAAAAGCTTCACAGTAATTTCTTCTTTATTACAATTATGATTGTTTGCTGCGGAAACCTTAAACAGCAATCCCACGCTTATAAACTGTCTTTTGTTCAAATAAATATATGTTTATGCAGCATAATAAATATTTTGTTGGTATTTTTGATTCAGACCAGTGTGGGTGGTAAAACTAGAAAATTTCTCGAATACTTTTTAACTGCTGAATTTTTTTTGATTGAAAGAAATTATTTCGGTTTTTTGATTTTCCAAGAAATTCTTATAATAAAAAACTCATATTTTTTGGAAGTTTCTTTTCCTTGGATTCTTTTTCATTTCCATAATCCTGGTCATTTATTTAATTCAACAAAACAATTTTTCGCATTTTAATGAAGGAATCAAAAGCGGATTCCTAATAATAAGGTTTATTTTCCGCATATACATATTTTTTTACCAGAACGAAAAGAAAAAGGAAGGCACAGAACAATCGGCATAATATACGAGAGAAATAATAAAGCTTCGAGAAGTGAACTGTGAAAATAGAAAATAATTTTCTGCTTTTTCTCCAAACACGCTCGAGTGAGCTTTGGAATGGAGCTATCGGGTGAACAACAAGCGAAAATAATTGAAAAGAATTTTCTGTTGCTCTTCAAAGCAGCTTGAAGAAAAAAAGGAGTCAAAGACTAATTACAAGTGGAAGCGTGATGAAGGTGTAACTTGGTATTTTTTGTCGTTTAAAAACTCAAAAGCTGCGTAGGAAAGTGTTTAAGGTGGAAATTATTTGTCAAGAATTTCTCGTGCTGAAAAATTTTTTACTTGTCTGAATATTTCTGAAATTCCTTCGAATTCTTGACATTCCTTAATTTCTCGCCAATTAAACAATAATTAAAACAGTCACTTAAAACTTTAAAACATAAATGTGAAAACCTCTGAAAACGCTAATTAATTCAGACATCATTTCAGTTATAAAGAAATCAGTAAAAATCTTCTTCATCTTTTTTCAAAGTGCTCAAAGGCGAGGGTCTAATAATTACGAGGCTCAATTAAAAGTTTTTCTCCCACCGAGCGTGTCAAAATTAATTAGGCGTGCACTTTCCTCTTCTGGAAGCTAAAAAATCAAGCGATGCTGTAATTAAAGGAGAGAAAATGATTTGTGGCTATTATAATTTCACGTTTCATTTAATTGAATAAATTCTAGCGAAGTGCAAAAGAGAAAAAATATTGCCTCGTACACTGCCCGGAACTGATTTATTATTATTCCATTCACACACGTGGCAAAAAAGAAAAAGCATATTTTTCGCGCGAAATTTTCACATACAGAGGAAATTTAAAAGGGTTGGAAACTCAAATGAACCAGCAAAAAAAACAAAAATAGTCTCACCCTTGATCACCGGAAATATAGCAGATTTATATAGCGAGCAACATTCAGGAAAATAGCTGATGATAAATCCATATTGAACTTATGTGCGTAAACATGTCTAACATGCCAATTTTGTGTGTACACAGCAAGCAAGTAAGTGGCTTAGCTCGCACAGTCCTTTTTCGACACTGAAAAATGCTTGCAGTTTATCTCGATATTGACATCTCCCAAATGCCGCGTGATGACTATAAATTTAAAAACACGGGAGGTGACGCAAATTGATCGCTTTTTGGACATTTTAGAGAAAAGAGTTAAGCTTTTGAGATTTTTATTGAAATCCTGTGTTTCATCCCTCAGGACTCGCAACAAATCATCTTTGAAAGCACAAACGATATTGAAAACGTATTCGAGAATTTCATTATTTGTGATTTACTTTCTCGAAAAGGCTTTTTCTTGATTGACAGCCATTGTTGATAAGCCAGCACAAGAAGTTCAATGAATATTTATAAGTGAATGAAACCTCGAGGGCGAGAGGAAAATCGCAAAAACGTTTCTTTAATTTCCCACCAAGGTTGTTTATCAAAAGAGCAATTTCTCCTCTCTTTACCGGCTTTTAAATAAGCTCGAGTGACTTTTATCGAAGCAAATGGAAAAGCACAAGTATGAATATTTATATTTGCTAACAGATTTTTCGAATGTGCTTTGGTATTTGATTTATATTTCATGTGTGCATGTACTTTCTTGGGTAGAGTTATGTAAATATTGGAAAATGCCTCATTTTATTTTCAGCAGTCGGTTTTATTGAAAATTTTGATATTTTTTCATGCTTAAAATTTAATCCAAAAGTTTTTGAAACACACGAATCAGATTTCAAATTTATGTAAGAAGATATTTTTAATTAAAAAATTCACGTTCTCATCTGATATTTTCCACCCACTGTGCGGTCCATGTCTGGATCGTTATAAACCTCCTACGCTCTCGACACCGTAACTTTGATTACGAAGATCTTTGTCCTCAAACTCAATGAGAAGCTTTTTGATTTAATGTTTGTCACGTTTATGAAATAAATCCAAGGAGATTTCCTCGAAGAAAGTGAGTAAGTGCAATGACCAATTTACAACCTCACTTCTTCAAAAAATTTATATTTTCTATCTAAAATTTATTTTCGATAGATTAAAACTAGGGATCCTCACGGGGTCCCCGGGGACGGGGATCCCCGGGGATCCCCGTTGTCTTTCCCCGTCCCCGTCCCCGGATTTTTGACGGGGAATCCCCGGGGAAAAATTTAGTAGTAAACTTAAGTGAAAGACAAATTTTGAGGCTAAAATATTTGAAAAAAATTAATTTCAAAATATAAGTTTTCCATTTCTAAATAAAACATCATCAACATATTGATTGAAGCTCATAATAAAATCAAATAATTGAACAATTTATCACAAAAATTACTCAAGTATAGCCTATTTTAATTTGCAGAATTAACTAATTCTAGTTTTAAAAATTAATTGGCGATTGTCAGAAATCTTCTTTTAATCATATCTTTAAGTGTTTTTAGTTTTTTAAAAATACTTTAATTACAGTTAAAGTTATGAAAATATTATGAACAAAGGAGAGTTTCAAAATAGACATGTGGTGATGGATAAAAAAAATTAGAACGAGAAATTTCTTATTCAGCGCTTGATTTTCTTTAATTAATATTAAAAATAATTAACTTCACCTAAAGAATGCCCAAGTTTTTTTTATTTCAATTTTCAAAGTTTTTTTAAGAGTCAGTAATAGTGTAAACAAAAAACTTTGAAAATATAAATAAAAAAATTAACACATTCTTAAGATGACATTAACTTTTATATTAATTGGATAAAAATGAATTGGAAAAGTATTTTTAAGAATTTTTAACTTCAATATTTATAGGGAAAATCAAGCGCTGAATAAAAAGTTACTAACTCTTAAAATTTTTAAATCATGTGCATTTAATTTTTTTGCCATTTTGCATTGTAGTTTTTGCATAAATGAATTATTATTTTGTGATATTTTTTATTTGAAGTCTTAAAATGAAAAAAAAATCATATTTAGTCTTTAACTTTAAATTTTTTTAAGATTTTTGGGTTAAAAACGGTCTTTAGTTCGTCCCCGTCCCCGTCCCCGGGGATCCCCGGGGAAGAGCGTTTTCATCCCCGGGGTCCCCGAAATCCCATTCCCCGGGGAATCGAGGATCCCTAATTAAAACCAATTGAAGAAGTTTTAAATTGAGTTTGTTGGCAAGAAATTGAATGAATATTTAATCAATGGACACAAAAGTGCAGATATTCAACTTGATTCATACAAAGTAAAGGCAATCAAAACTTTTTTGGAATTAAATTTTTCTAATGTTTGCACTTCTTTTTACATGCTCGAGGAAGTTCATCCTATAACACTCAATTTTGTTAACCTTAAAGCGTCCGAGACTCTTCTTCCTACACTTTTACATTATCATCACCGTCGTTTCCTCTTTAACAGTTTATATTTGTTCTAACACGCTTTTTATTCGTCGTATCATCATCGCATGTTGCTTCACTCTCATCGCATCGCATTTTATAACAACTTTTAGTGTTCGCTCCTCTCACTTCCATCTTCTCGTTCTAATTCATTTCAATAAAAATGCTAAGGATATACAACATAAATTGAATGCTGACAACGAGATGGAGAGAACGAGGTTGTCCTGCGTGTAAAGCAAGGGAGGAACTGCTCATCTCTTTTATCATCTTTGAGATTGGATTTTATTGACACTTTTTATCTCAAATGCAATTCAGTATTAAGAAGAATGAAAAAGTTTTATTGTGAGCCATAAAAAAAAGCACAAAACGATGAATGTCCTAAAGAGAGAGTGGGCGAGAAAGGAAATGTAAATGAACGTCTTAAAGTGTCTGTTCAAAAAGGATTAAATTTATTAAACTTACGAACGTAAATCTTTAATAAAATTTATAATGAGAAAAATTTTAAACAATTTAATAAAAATTGAAACTTTAAAAATTATCAACCTCCACCAAAAAAGCTTCCCATAAACTGTGCAGCTAAGGGCTTGTTAGCTACATTTATTTTTAATGGCCTATAGTTTGTGACTCTCGATGGTTTGTGTGCGCACACAGTTGAAAAATGGCTGAACATTTCCCACTGTGATTCATAGTGCTGTTCATTCAAAAAATAAATTTAATAAAACACTTTTACTGCGTGTGTCTCATGCATTATTTGCCATTTTATTTTAGGCCCATTAGTAGCACGCGCAAAAACCCATTATTCGTGGTGTCTCTTTCTGTTGCGTCTTGTTGTTTTTTTGCATTAGCTCAACTTGATATAAATCTCTAAATTTTTCTCTCTGCACCGGCTGGTGATAAATTTGGCAAGTTTTTTTTCTTCCACCAAAACGACCAACTTAGACAGAAAAAAATGCGAGTTAGCCCAAATATGGCTAACGACTCGCGAATATGAAAGCAAAAGTAAATGTTTAGATATTAAATAAAATATGATTCTAATAAATCATATTTTTAAAAAGAGGAGGTATGGGATGGAAAAGCTCAAAGCAAACAAAAACGAATGAATTTGAGTATGATTTACAATTTTATACAATTTGCTGAGGGAGATAAAAAAATAATCTTTTGTTAATGACAATGTTTTATGGTTCAATGTTGTGTGTGGGGGCTTTTTTGAACTGTCATGCTGACAACAACTGAGGTCATGTGTCATTTAAGGGTTTTTTTGGGTATTATATATTATTGAAAGAAAAAAGTTTGAGGGTAAATTGAGCTTAAAAATGTTTTTCAATTTATCGGAAACATTTTAATCGCCATCAAAAAATTAAAAATTCAATTAGAGGACCTAAATCAGTGAATTCAAACGAGAACCCTTAAGCAAACGCTCTTCTATGTAAATTGAATCCTTTTGTGAGAATTCTCTCGAGTAAATTTCTCCCCTCGAAAAACACTCAAATAACCATCCTGAATACATTAAATGTCCAATTACGACTATTTGAAATTTACCCGAGAAATCAAAATTTATTCAAAATGCCAAAAAGTTTTTCAAACATTTCTGCAACAAAGCCGCAAAAATTGCCCTATCAATATCACATTAAATTACGCCCCAACGCGCATTCTGTGATTTCGAAACCATTTAACAATATGAATCATAAAATTAATTTTATATAAACTGTAAGAGGTTTTTTTTATTGTAAATGACATTAAGGCAATCGTGTAAAAACCAGCATTGACATTTTTACGACTCACATGTGTTTGTTCTCACCATTATTTTACAGGATATTCAATTAACCCCAAGGATTTATGAAATGCGCATTTTAAGGGATGGACATTAATATTTTTAGTGTAACCCACGAAGTGGTGTAACACTTATATGCGCCTATTTCCGTCCGTCTGTCCGTCTGTCCGTCTGTTCCATCGAGATCTCGGCTCCTGAGATAGCTAGAGACTTCTAGTTTTCGCCAAATGGTAGGTCTATGAATTTAGATTCGGACATTTAAGGAATTATTAGGGTCATGACCACGGTCGGCCATGGACAGCCCTAACCATTTCACAATAGGCGGGTATAGCCCCACCCACCCAGTAGTGCCCCTAATGTCCATTTTTTAAAAGTATGGCTTCATGTACCTCGTTGAACTCGTAATTGCATCAGGAATTGATTAGCATTGATGATTTTTGAAGAATGACCGTCACGGCCGGCCAGGAGTGTCCAAGGAATGCCACTAATGTCCATTTTTTAAAAGTATGGCTTCATGTACCTCGTTGAACTCGTAATTGCATCAGGAATTGATTAGCATTGATGATTTTGAAGAATGACCGTCACGGCCGGCCAGGAGTGTCCAAGGAATGCCTCTAATGTCCATTTTTTAGAAGTATGGCTTCATGTACCTCATTGAACTCGTAATTGCACCAGGAATCGATTGACATGGATCTGAAAATGGAACACAATGGAAAATGGAACACAATTGAAAACGGAACGCAATGGAAAATGGAACACAATGGAAAATGGAACACAATGGAAAATGGAACACAATGGAAAATGAAACACAATGGAAAATGGAACACAATGGAAAATGGAACACAATGGAAAATGGAACACAATGGAAAATGAAACACAATGGAAAATGAAACACAATGGAAAATGAAACACAATGGAAAATGAAACACAATGGAAAATGGAACACAGTGGAAAATGAAACACAATGGAAAATGAAACACAATGGAAAATGAAACACAATGGAAAATGAAACACAATGGAAAATGGAACACAATGGAAAATGGAACACAGTGGAAAATGAAACACAATGGAAAATAAAACACAATGGAAATTGAAACACAGTCGAAACACAGTGGGAAGCCATTTTGGGAAGCAATTTTGGGAAGCCATTTTGCGAAGCCATTTTTGAGAAGCCATTTTTGGGAAGCCCTTTTGGGAAGCCATTTTGGGAAGCCATTTTGGGAAGCCAAAAGGGGAGGCCAGAAGGGGAAGCCAATACTGATCTGTTACAAGTGGGTTACACGGCAACACCCACGTGTGGGTTTTGAAACATTTTTTTGATAATTTTTTATTTTTGAGGTTAATTTTAAAATCAGTTTGTTCACTCGTGGAATTTTTCATTTAATATTTTTTTGGTGAAATTAATTGAAACAAGTTCAATGCGAAATATTAATTGAGTGTTATGTATACACAATCACATCATATGTGGAATTAACACTAATTGGATTATCTTTATAACCATGCACGCACGTAAACATATTGAGAGTAAATCTCCTTCGCTTAAAGCACGTTAATTTGTGATAATTTCTCTAGAGGAGATTTTTATCCATTGGCGAAAATTTTTTGCTAGCTGAAAAAACTTTTGCTGAATATTCCAAAAATCATAATTATGTGCATGTGAAATGTGTGCCAGTTATGGAACAGAAAAACCATGCATCATCTTTTAATTTTTGCGAACAATAAGTTGCTTAATTAAAAAAGTTTTTGTATGCTTTTATGCGGCTTTGTATGTGTAATATGGTGAGAGAAGTAGAACATAAGAGAGAAGGAATGGCAATTCTTTTTTATCCTCTCAAATGATTTCAGAACTCATTTTCATGTTGGATATCAAATGCAGGAAAATTATCTTATGTAGCATGTGCACTTCAAGTAGAGCTCGAGTGTTAAATTTAACTACATTATAATGCATTACACTGATTTTTATGTAACAAATTTATTTTTTATTCGCATATAAAAAATTAAAAATTTGAAACGTGCAAAATCAAAAACATTTCAATTTATGAAATGAATTAATTGTTTGCTTCTGAAAATTTCACGGTGGACATGAAAAAGGCTTCTGTTGACATTATTCTCAATTAAATTGTTGCGAGTGATATTTTTGTGTCTCACGGGCAACGAGACGAATAAATTTGCATCAATAGCCAAAAGGAAAAAATTATTTATTTGTCAATGGCTATGAAAACAATTTTTTAATGGACACAAAAAAAAATAACAAAGCTTGCCATTTTTGTTCAACGTGGGTTGAAGGTGAAAATCAAATCGAAAATGGAAGCCACGAGTTACCTCAACATTGATTAAAAATTAATATTCAGGGCAGTAATAATGAAAAAATCATGACATTTTTCTAATTTTGAGGATTCTTTAAAAATTCATTTGGGTCTGCTGCTTTTTTAGCAAAAACATACTCCCATTGCGACTGTTTTAATATTTACATAAACAAAAAAATAATTTAAAGCAACATTTTAAATATTTTAGAATAAAATCTACAATTTTCTCATTCAAGTTAGAAATTGGAAAAGTCAATAGCTCATTACTGAAATATTTCAACTACGTTCGAAAATTTCTTCGTCTGCTTTTTCCGCGTTCGTTTGTAAATCTCTTGAGCACAAATTACAACACTTTAAGCACCAGCAGAGAGAAAATTTTTCTCACTCCCGCAAGCACGCCGAAATGAAAAATTACTTTGGCCATGAGTCATAAATAAAAAAAAACCTCGCACAAATTTTTTTCTCGAAACAAGGCATTTAATTAAATAATTCATCACTCGACAATTGAATTTGCTGAAAGATGCATTAAGTCCTCTCTCTCTCTGACAATGTGAATGTTTTCGTTTCGCACAAATTATTGTCATTGTTAACGCTGCATAATTGATTGCCCAACCACATACACACATCAAAAGCTCTGCTTATAAGACGAATTCCTTTCATCGCATTCTTATTTCTCACTCAAGACTTTCTCCTTCTTTAAAAGGATTTGCTGAGGGATTTGTTGAGGATATCAAGTGTTTTGCGAGTGAGAAATGAATGAATGCGAGAGCAAGAGAGATTTACATTCGGAATGCGAAAGAGATGTAGAACGAAAATTGAAAAATAGCTTCGTAACACTCCGAGGCTCGACATGCATGTACAAAAGCTTGTACGACCATTTTTCATTAGGCCATATCGGTGCCGCACATCTCAGACAGGGTGGGAAATATTTTACACACAAAAGTTTTCACTCCTTGAACTCGAGCTTAATTTACTTCGCTCAATTTCAGTCGATCTTATAAGATGGTCTTCCATCCTCAAAAGAAGAAGAAGAAGAAGGATTTTTCGGAGATAACAAACCTCAAATTATTCAAATTGCCTTTAAGGCTTCCCTTTTGTGATAATCGCATGTCGATTTAGTTTTTGATTTATGTCCAATGAAAATGCTTTTGAGTGATAATACAAAAATATATATGTTAGGGTTGAGATGTAATGGATCGGAACAAGAGGATGAAATTTGTTATTTTTTTAAAGGACGCTTTGGGGTTTTGATAAGGATTGACAGATTAATAATTGAAGCAAGCTCAAAACGGAAATGAGAAATTTCCTCCCGGCAACCGAACTCGAATGATTAAAGTATGAACGAGAAATATTTTTTCAATGCTCACCTCATTGCTGAGCTTTAATCTGAATCGTCAAAAGAAAAATCTCGATAACCTTAAAATTAGGGTCGACGAAAAGCTTTCGGAAATGATTCGATTTTAAGTTCAAATTCGAATCAATAAAATTTTATTTCCCCAATGATAAAGTCATAAAGTTTATGTTTTGTTATCCTCGTAAGTTATGAAGGAAAAACATTAAATTTCATTACGTAAAATCCCTCGATAAAATCGCACAGTTAAGCGCATTTATGCAATTTATTTATCGACATGCTTTATAAAGTTCAATGTATCGCACATTATTCTTGTCATCGCATAAATTTCATATCCGTCGTGCGAACTTACACACCTTCGGTGTTTTTTTATCATTTAATTTTATTTATGAGCAAAAAATTATTTGCATGAAAAAAAATTCATTTTTTACTCTTTAAAATTTTTGAGATGAAATTTTTCTCAATTGCAGCGCGATCAGCAAATTTTCACCAGTCGTTGCATAAAATGAAAAATTTTTTTTTTTTTTTTTTTTTTTTTTCCACTTTTTTATTTTTTTTTTTTTTTTTTTTTTTTTTTTTTTTTTTTTTTTTTTTTTTTTTTTTTTTTTTTTTTTTTTTTTTTTTTTTTTTTTTTTTTTTTTTTTTTTTTTTTTTTTTTTTTTTTTTTTTTTTTTTTTTCCCCCCCCCCCAAAAAAAAAAAAAAAAAAAAAAAAAATTTCCTCACAAAACGTTTTTTCGAAAAAAATATGAACTGATTTTTTATTCCTTAACTCAAATGCTGATGAAAGTGTTGAATATTGCGAGAGAGAGAAAATCCTCAATGAAATTTATTGTATGCGACGTGCAATATTTCTTCTCCTTATCGCTTTTCGAGAGTACATTCACGTTTTTCCACTCTTTTCCTTTCACATGTTAACATCATAACATGAATTTCCATGCCGGAATAAATTTTTGACTGTTTTGCATTAAATGCTTTATGTGTACAGTGTTAGGGGAGGAGAAATATGTTTTTTAATGCAACATCCATTTATACGAGTATAAATTTGAATATATTTTTCGGACATCATCACCAGAGTGTATATTTTTATGGCTTATTGACAGAAGAGAGAGAGAAATTGCTAATACCGACTGGGTGGCATTTCTTGCGAAGAGACTTTATCAGCTTGGGTTTGATAGCAGAGAAAAATTATTTTCTGACCTTGCCGTTGGAGTATTTTTGGTATCAATCGGTGTCGAATTTTATGATAGAATAAAAAGAATTGAAGGTTGCGAGAACTTTTTCAGAGAAGACAAAAATCAGATTACTAAAGTTAGAAACACGCTTGTGATGAATAATTTCTAGGATTCTTAATGTGGGTTTTTTCGAGAAAAGCCTTCAATTTAAGAAAAAAGTTTTAAGGCACAAAATATTTTTTCTGTTATTTAAAAAAACTATTGTGTGACATTTCTGACTTCATTTCAAACTTTCACTCTCTCAAGTTGAAATAAATTTATTCATGGCCATTTTTCTCAAGATAATTTTGTGTCCTGTCACATCTCATGCCTCAACTGTCTATTGTTCTTTTCCGACAACAAAAGCAGCAAATAAAAAAATGCTTAATGACAATCCTTTACTCGAGAGTGAAAACATTAATAAAAGAAAAATAATTTCTCATCTCGTTTCATTAAGCGCACATAATGCCGCAGCAAGCATGTCGGCTGAGTTAAAGCATTAAAAGTTTGTTTATGAAGTTTTGTAAAAAGAATAAAAGACAAATGATTGATAATCCAAAACTCTTGCACAGTGTCCTTGGGAGTTTTTCTTTCTTCTCAATGACATTCTCGGAAAAACTAGTGGCGTTAGTGACAATTCGAATGTAAATTCTTAAACTCAGATGCACGCATAACAAATGGATTGTTCTTTCACTCTTGAAGCTTCCCAGTTAGAAATTTATTAAAAATGTAAAAAAACTTGAACTTCAAACTGGATTGAAAGTGAAATCTTAAAATTTTTCATTCGTCTTGCTCAAGTTCAATTTTTCATTCTTTTCGTTCAATTTTCAACTCGTGGAGCGCAGATAGATTTATGGTGTAGGTTGAGAGTGAAGAGAAAGAGATGACGGAAAAAAATATGATAATCGAGTAGAGGAATGGCTCTTATACTCCTCCATTGGTGAAAGAAGGAAAATTTCCAACATTTATTTGAATGATTGCAAATCTTGTGGATTTATTTTCCATTTCTCTAATCAATTCATCAATCAGGATTTGTCATTTTGCTCACTAACCGCGTGCGCCCATAACAAATTTCAATCGTCATTCGAAAATTATTTCCATTTGCCATTCAAGAGTTTGAAAATGCTTTTAAAAGTTTTCCTGTTTTCAGATCAACGAAATTGATTTTTTTTCGATAAAAATCTCAGCTGCAAATCAATTACGGGTGATTGAGCGAAATTTTTGATATGAATAAATTTCAATGAGATTTTGAGGAGAACCACATGTTTGAATATGGTTAAAAAATCTCTGAAAAGACTTTTCAAAATTAAAAATAATTTTTTTAAAATGAGCAAAGTTTAAAGATTTTTTAATTTATCTTTCGTTAAATCGAGAATTTTCCAAAATTATTTAATTGCGCATCTATTTTTGCATTTCTTTTTCTTATTTAATTAATTTCAACCTACACATGGCACTCAAAAGTCCTTTCACCTTGATAAGCATATTCAAAACTCTTCGTGGGAAGAAATTTAATGTCTGTAGAAATATAATATGAATCCAAATGTTGAATCAATTGAACGATGATATAAAAGCTTTTTATTTGAGGAATATTTGGTTTCTTCATCATGATGCGAGACAAACGTCGTTTAAAGAAAATCATCTCGAAAGATTTTTCTGTCTTTAAAGATTTTTATTGAAAAAAAAATTTGTATAAAAAATTTGAGAATTAAAAATTATTTCTCTTCTTGAAATTTAAAATCACTCCATTCTTACTTCTCAGCACCAACTGAGCTATCAATGTTGGATCCTCATTTTCCTTTCGAACGGAAATTTCAAAATTTCTCACGATTTTTGACAAAATGCTTTTCATTTCAAGAACTGCGAATTTCTAATAATGGAAAAATGTTAAAATTACATAATGGATTCAAAAAATTTATAAACACAAACCTGACCAATGCAGTTTCTGTGAAAAAATAAAAAGTGTTATTAAATTATTTTTCAAAAATTAAAACCACAAACCTCATGCCAGCAGAAAATGGAATGTAGTTGAAAGGATTTTTAGCCTCGTTATTGACAAATCGAAGTGGATCAAATTTCAAAGGGTCTGAGAATATTTTCTTATCCCTTCCCATAAAGAAAGGAGAAATGTCCAAAGTCACTCCTTCTGGGAAAATATAATCACCAACATTTATCTCCTCATTAATGTATCTGCCTATGAATGGAACCTTTAAAAAAAGATTTTATGAAATAAATCAAAAAATAAATTTTTTAGACAAATTACCGATGGATATAATCTTAAGCTTTCTTTTATAAACAACTCCAAAAAGCTCAACTGATTTAAATCTTGCATTGTGAGTGACTTTTTGTCACCAAAAACATCTCGACATTCTTCATAGACTTGCAATTGCATTTCCGGATGTTTTGCAAAATTTAACAGCGCAAACGCTATACCTGACGTAGTCGTGTCATGACCCTCAAACATAAATGTGTCAACTTCCTCACGAATTCCCTCATCATCAAGTGGTTTTCCGTCAGCTTTTGCTTGAAGCAGAAGATCCAAAAATGCAAGCTTCCTTTTGATCTCAAATTTATTTTCGCGAATGCTCTTTTGTCTCTCTTTAATGACTTTGTTGGTGAACTCATGAAGCACTTTAATTAAATATTTTTCTCTTCTGTACATTTTTGTAAACTGATAAGTGAATTGAATGCGTTTCACTGCATCAAAAAACCTCATAAACAAAATGTGGGTCATTCTGTAATTAAAATTCATAAAGTCATTAAAAGTTAAAATAAATTAAAAAGTTTTCTCACTCATTGACAGCTTTTACATATTCCGATTCACTGTTTGTCTGTGCACAAAGTTCAAATCCCATAGCAGTCTCTGTAAATATTAATAATTTTGTTATTTCATTGCTTTTAATTGAATCAATTAAAATTCAATCATACCGCAAATGACGTCCAATGCATACAACGAGACAAGTGGAAAGATATCAACTTCTTGACCTTGAAGTTTGCTCAACTTCTCAATGAAAATTTCACCTTGCTTCTCCATCACGTCAACAAAATCCTCTAACGTCTTAAAGTGAAATGCTGGCGTTATGATTTTTCTCCGTTGATGCCATTTTTGACCGGTAGATGTGAGAAGTCCAGTTCCCATCCATGGCAACAAAAAATCGTACTCGGAAGATTTCGTTATCAATTTTTGGCTCGTTAAAAAGATTTCAATTATTTTGGGATCATGAACAAATATTTGAGTACTTCCAGGTATTTTTGTCCACCAAACAGATCCAAGCTCTTCAGCAAATTTCACAAGATTTTGTAAAATTACTTCCGGTTGCTTGTTAAAAAAGTATCCAGCATGATTTACCAGCGGGAGACGGCTCGGCGTTGGAATTCTCGATAGAAGTTCATTGCGACGTTTGTTTTTATTCACACTCCATGTAATTAATGTAATTATAAGAGCGACAAGCGAAAAAATCACGAAACTCATTTTATTGAGTCTGAATACATTGAAGGCTGCTTTAATACTAAACACGTTTTTTTCTCTCAAAAAATTTTAATGAGAAACTGAAATATTTTTTCTCTCGAGATCTCGCTAAAAGTTCAGGTAGAGAAAAAAATTGAACTCACAATAAATTGCCGCTATAAAACTTTTTACTCCATTTAAGATGTTGATTATAGTTAATCTTATTAGTCTTGAAGAACTGAAATCGATAAAAGATGTGATAAAATTCTCACGAAAGAGAAAATTCTTGAAATGCCCACGCAAAAGCACAGTTAAAAAAATATTTAATCCAAAAATGAAATGTGAAACGAGCTTATAGAATTAATCGCATAAAGATCGATCGGAAAGTTTAAGAAGATAATTTATTCTCATTTTTTGGTCGCTGTCGCATAAATTCATGTAATAAGAGTCGATGGAATAAGAGGAAGAAAGTGTCAAGTTCAGAACTTTAAAGCTGTAGGGGAAAAATCAAAAAACTTCCTAAGCTATGATAAAGCCATTAATGATTTGAGAATGTCCAGACTGTCGCGTGCAGATGAATATTAAATGAAGTGTAATTAACCTAAAAAAATTTAAATTTTAACCGACCAAAGATCAAAATTGACTTTCCTAAGTAAATGGAAAATAAAATATGAAAATATTTTGAACAATTTTTGCTAACTTTTTCTTCTTTTCTCTTCATCTTTCAACCACCCACATGCCTTATGTGCAAGAAAGTAAATTTATTGCTCTGAGATTTCAAGTTTATGTTTTGACTTTACGCAATTTCATGTCATATATGTGCTACAGTGAAAAGATTACAAGCTTAACTCTCAACCCTTGTTATGTATGTGAATATGTTAAAGTGAAATCCCACCGCGTCATACATTGTGTTTTATTGGAAAAAGGAGAGGGAATAAAAAAGTATGTGCGAGCTCTCTCATTTCTACGGCTTGCATTAAGGAAAATATCTAAAGCTAACAGCTCGGAATTTTTTTTATTATTTTAAGCAAAAAATTGCAGAAACGTTTTGATGATTTCATTGCAGTTCGTGAAGAGAGAAAAAAATATGCAGAGTGTGCTGTTGAATAATTTAACATTCACTGTTCAGGATATGGTTATGATGGGTCAAAATAAAATTATAATGTTGAGGTTTCGTTTATGTATAAAATGATGTTACGTAATTTAAGAACGAGCAATTTTAAACCCAAGTGAATACTAAGCGTTTCATTAGAATTTTACAATGTAACATAAAAAAAATTTAAATTTAAAGCTGATGAAAAAATTAATTTTTATTAGCTTTTCGTGGAAAATTAAACTTACGATTTTTCTTTGCACCTTTGCACTCACCATGCAACTTTGATTAAAGTTGTTATCATCATTTCCATGCTTTTTCGCGGCGTGTAAAGTACAAAAGAATATTTTGCACTTAACCTCAAAAAAGCATTTTTAATATAAAAAATTTAATATTCTTTTAGCTGGAAGTTTGCAGAATACCACTGTGTTATATCCTCTTAGTAGACGGAAGGAAAATGTGTGAATTGTGCAAGCAAGAGAGCAAATAATTTCTCCTTGTTAAGTAGTGAAAACGGAAAAAAAATTTCCTGCTCTAATGAAAAACAATGGAAAGCGAGATAAGGAAGAAATTTTGCACTAGCACTAATGTCTGTTTTAACGATTCATAATTTTTCATTAAACTCTCCTAACGAGGTTAGATAAATGCGCTCCACATGCTCGCTTCCTTCTCTACTATATTGCGCTTTTTATAATTTTCACAATTTAGCGCATCACTTGAGATTAATTGCGACTTCCCTTTACTTGAAAAAAATCCAAGGAAATGTCCGAACAGAATTGAAGCCAAAAAAAATACGAATGTCATATTGTTTACATAAAAATATTAAAAATTCCTTCATAGATCTGCCCTCCTCACATATTGTGCACATACATTATACTCCAACAACATACGGAAAATCATTGCATGATTGCCATCGTTGCATTCGACTCATGTAAACGATTCATTTTATGACTCTGCAATTGCTGGTGGAAATAAAAAATGTTAAATGAAATTCTCGTGTAGATTATTGTGTTAAATCATTTTGTAAAATGGTATTTGTTGACAGTTAAGTTCAACTTCAAATGTTTTGTACGCTGAAAAAGTTTAAAATTTATTTGCGACAATTCCTGCATAATTTAATTTAGCAACAAAATTTAATATTAAAATTTTCAAAAGAATTAATTTTGTGTTAAATTTAATTTAAAACTCAATAATGAATTCAACAAATTAATTGAAAATTTCAAAGAGATCAAAAATTAATTAAAAATTACGTCGCAAAACAAAAAGTTCAATTATATTTGGGATTATCGATAATAATGGTTATGCAATTTGAACTGATTGGTGATTGAAGAACACTTTCAAAAGTGTAATCAATTCATGACCTATAAATCCCACTCATTTTGCTCTTCATATCACCATGGTAAAATCATCACTTGAATAAATACTGACATTAAACGATAAAAGTTCAGGTGAAAATTACCTTGTAGTCTATAAAAGAGCTGCAGAAGTGATATATGCATCATGTACTAAGTTGACACACCGTGAAACTTTTGAAATAAACTGTCAGATGAAAAATGTTTCGCATTAACTTTGAGATTGAGTTTGCATTTGAAGAGAAAATTACTGGAAATATTTAAAAGTTTTCCAATTATTTTATTTAAACAAAAGGTTAAAATGTTCTTTATAAATTGACTCGCAAACCCACTCAATTTCGGTTTACCTCAGTGATTAATTTACCATCACAATATCAGCTTAAGAAAATCCTTTTGATACTCACTCAATTGCCAATGTACGATAAACAGAAGACCTCAAAATACCTCACTTTATCACAACCTTAAGGCTCAATTTTCTGCTTGCATGGTTACAAGCGAACAAAATTCGCCATAAATTGTATGTGAGCGTACACGCTTAATTTTTCATGGTAATTGCGTCCTATTCAATCTACCTAATTGACTCGATAATTGATTCTATTTGACTTACGGGTGGTAAACAATATTATATTATGTGTGTATGGAAGTAAAGGTGGCTGCCAACGAAAGCATGTGCACACTCACACAAAATTGATTATATCTGATTTTGTGATGCTTCAACAACAATCTCATTTTGATGTTGCAAAATTCACTGAACCCTGAAATTCAATATGTCTCATGTCCTCTAGTTCGATTTAGCATAAGATAAATGTAGTTCCAAAAATTTAAGAGAGATTTTGATTGAATTATTGCAGAAAAGATGGAAAACAATTTGTCTCTTGTTGTGTGCAGGCCTGAAGCACAGCAAAGAGGGTGTGCAAAGAAAATTTTGAGACAGAGAGATGAAATTTCAAGAGTATAAATTCAAAATTTACGCAATGTCGTAGGCAATTTTAAAAGTGAATTTCTAGAATTCAAAAACTTTGAACCTGATGATAAAAATTTGCACGTTATTGGAAAGTTCAATGTGCTTTTTCTTTTCAAGTCATGAACTTTTAGGAAATGTCTGTGGGCAAAGATAAAAATATATACAACTGCGGGTAAAACTCAAAGATTTTAAAATAAAGGCAAAATGTCTCAAAGACATATTTAAAACTTAATTGTCGGTTCTTTAATATTCAGATTCTCTAAAATAATTAATTCAAAATTAGGAAAGTTTATGAAATAAATATCAGAAATATTTTCGCTTTCACAATTATTTTTTTTGCGGTAAGTTTGAAAACTTTTTCTCCTCATAGCACAACTTCTTCTGCTTTCAAGCTCTAAAGATTTTAACATGCACAAATTGAAAACATAATCCAATTTATTAATATTATTATTACTTCCATCACGCGAGTGATGATGATAGGAAGTTTGTGCAAATAACTGTCAAAAATTTTCATCGCTAATGAGATTTTATCAGCAGAAAATATTGTCGAATAAATTTGCCGGATGCCAAATTAGAAAACTTTTTATTAACTGTCGAAGCGTATTTTACGGGGAAATTTTGTGGATTAGAAAATCTCCGAAATTAATTATTTATAAATGAAAAAATTAAAGTTTGAGAGAAAAATATATTTTTTTTCGATTTATAAATATTTTCATGAAGCTACTCAAGCGTCCTTTCATAAAATACACAAGAAGTCTTAAATTTGTTTTTAATTGGATAGGTAAGACAAACAAAAAACAATGTGAGAGGTTGAATTTCTCTGAAACTGTTGAAAATATAATGTCTGAGCATTTTGACTATTCTCATATCATAAAAATAATATTTTAATTAAATTAATGTTAAGAGTTATGACAGAATGAAAACAAATTAAGAAAAATTTCTCTTTTATCATTTAAAAATCGCACCCAGATATTTTTAATCAACACGTAGTGCGATACCATGTACACATTAGGAACGTCAAGTATAATTTCCGTAGAGACGAGGTTAATTAACATATCCGTTGATTCACATTCATCGTGTGTGGTAGGAAATGTCAACATTCATGAGAAGGTTTTTCATTGAAAATTAACCATTAAAGACAGAAGTTGGGTGTAACTGTTTATCATATGATTAATGAAAACCCTTTTCAAACTCAAAAACCACTCTCATACATTGTATGCAAAAGTTCCTTACGAACGTGGGTAGCGAGAAGTTAGTTTCAACTCTTTATTGAGTTTTGGTGGTCTAGACGAGTAAAAATATTTTGTTGTTATGACTCATCGAGCGAGCTAGACTATAGAGTAGTTTTTAATAGCTTCAATGAAATTTTTGTAATGGAAAATATGAAGACAGGATGTACTTAATTTAATTCAAAAGACAGAGCTTTTAGGAAATATCGATTTAAATTTTTATTTTTATTTTTCAGGATGTTCCATTCCTTGAAAAAATAATACCTAAAATTATCTTCATCTACATTTTCTCATTCAATTTGTCATGCACACTCTTTTATGTAAATAAATGTAATCAAATAAAATACAAGAAAAACAAATTTGTGAATTTTTTCAACTTTAATGGTAATCGCTTGCGATACGGTTTTTCAAGAGTAAACAGGAAGAATCTCAAGAATCATCTTTCCTCTCTAATGGTATGCTCGCATGCTCCACATGGAATAAAGAGATAATAGAATTTGCTAAAGAAAATTTAAATGTGCATAAAAGACCTCATTTCGGCAAGTACACACACACAAAACGGAAAATTATTACTCGGTTCCACCTCTTTGCACATTTTCCATCGTTACATAGCGAAAAGCATTTTAACTTTAATTTATTCCATTTGAATTTCTTTACTCCAGGAGCGAAAAAAAATTTAATCAACTTGCAGATTTACAAGGAATGATTCGAAGAAATGAGAAAAACTCCTGGAGTGAAATCGAAAATGTTTGAAAGCTTTCAAAAGTCCATTAAGATGAATCATTTATTGGACTTTTTATATTTTGTAGTAAATCATCAATCATCTGATGTTAAGAAATGTACAAGATTTAATTTCTATCAAGAAACTGTAAATATTTTAAGGTTCAATTCAACTTTAGTTGATCTCATAAAATATTCGGTAGGTGAATTACACAATTTCACTGAAGAAACCCTAAAATTTAGGTTATATTGCGATCAAAACCCTTTAATTGAAAGCAAGAAAGTTGAGTTTAATACAAATTTATTTACTGAAAAATTATATAAGGTAGAAAGATTAATGAAAAAATCCTTAAATTTGATCATTAAAAAAATTTACCAGAAAAATTAAAAGCATGTTTAATTTTGTTCCATCTCCTTTAATCACAGCAACCCGTCGTTAGGAAAAGAAAAACACATAAAGCTCTAAATGATGAAAAGTGAATCCTCACATACCGTTAAAAAAGCCTTAAGAATCAATTTACATTTTCCTCAACTTTTTCATTACCTTAAAATTCCATCACGTGCTTTGGGATTGAGGAGGAAAGATCTAATTAATATTTCATGATACTCATTGACTTTATTTTTTACCCGCTCTCTTCTATTTTTGCAGATTCATCTTAAAAAGCGATAAATTTTTTGGGCTTTCGGAAGTTGGTGGAGAGAAAGTTTATCAACAACATCATTCCGAACCATCGAGCCAAGAAATAGTGAATTTGTAAACTAGCATGTTTGAGAAAAAGTTGCAAGCTATGGAAAAATTTTATGCTTTATAAAGTCCGAAAATACAATCAGGATGATACAAAGCAGAGCATAACATCGAACGCAAAAATATCATGAATTTTTATGAAACACCCGAATGTCATCATAGCATGAATGTGCAGAGGTATGCACTTGATGAACCATACAGAATTTTTAATTGAATTTCCTAAAAAATAACGACCATAAAAATTTGAAATTTAAAACCTAAAATATTATTTTTATGATAGGTTTTGTGCACTGGGTAAAAATGCATTGGACATCAGTGGCAGCAATGATAAGTCATCTGTGCTTCACTCAGTGAGAGCATAGCTCTGCTTAGTTGAAGCTCAACACAAAAAACTTTAAACCACATAGCCACTGAGAAGAAAAGAGAGTACAGCAGTGGGGGATATGAGCCAATCGAAAAGTTTATGTTTATGGTAATAAAGTGAGATTAGGAACAAGTCGTAAAACAATGCACTGGACTACGTCAGTTGACACACTTTTGCATTCATTATTATTTTGTGCTCACATAATCATCATTAATAATTTGGTGAATGTGAATGGTGACATTGCAAAGAGTACCGCCGGCGGTAGTGAGAACAAGGCGGATTATATTCACTTTGATGGCACAAAATATCTCGTTGAAAATGAGACTTATCACAGTGAAAAGCGGCTAATTATAGAAGAGTATTTCCGACAAAGTGCAACTTCAGCTAAGAGTATTAAGGACATTTATAAATTTCATGTGAACATGAGTGAAACGACTGAAAGTGTAAATAATGCTGCGGCAGATGTCATCACGAGTGCTGATGAGGAGAGTCAACATCGTCATAAAGATGAAGGTAATAAAGTGATTTGAAATGGAAGTTTGTTGATGAAGTTTTATGGACATTGAGTGGCACTCTGATGATAGTTCAGCTATCGAGATTTAGCTCTTGAAAAAAATATTTCGATCTAAAAATATTTTTTGTCAAAAAACCAAAAAAAAATTTAATCACTCACTTCAGCAATCGCGTTAAATTCTCAAAATATTTCACCACACAAATGCAATAAAGTTTTCCACGAACACTATTCAAATAACCTCAAACAATTTCGTCACCTCAAATCATCACGTTTCGAGCATTTTCAAAAACCACTCTGAAAATTCATTAAAATAATGATAATAATCACACATGACTGTCTCTCAATCCAGAGAAGCCTCAAATCGGCACTTAAACTAAGCAAAACCTAAAATTATTTTACCTCTTATACTTGGAAAGCTATGGGAAATAAGCTTTTATAAAATTGAGGAGAAAAGTCACATGCACGCAGCGAACAGTGCAGAGGGCCCTCATTAGAATGATGGCATTCAAAAATGGGGTGGCATGTCATGTTTTGTCGCTTGAGGTTGTTGGAGTAGAGAAAGTTGAGCACAATAGAAACTTTGTTTTCCTGAAAAGCCATTTTGGGCACTCAGATTCAGAATGAAAATAGTTTTTCTCACAACACGACCATTGTCGTACGAAAAAGAGATTTTTGCAATAAGCTAAGGATTGTGTCATGCATTCAGAATCTGAAATTTCACCCAATTTAACTGTAAAAACTGACAAAACAATATTTTGCCTCTATTATGCGAAAAATTTGGGGTTCATTTTAAAATCGCGTCGCGTTGTTTTTAATTTTTATTTTAAATTATTTAAATTTCTGTTCACATTTTAATTTAAAATTACAAAAACCTAATTTACAATCAAGCCCATAAAAAATTTTCATTCAAACAAATTTTTCAAGTATGCCGAGTTCAGTTTTGAACAAAAGATGAAATTAATTTTCATAGCACTCTGGTTCGTAATTAAAAATACCAATTCCATGGTTGTCCGTGTTCTCAATTCATTTCGTAACCTCCCAAAAGAAATTAAATATTTTCAAGTGTAAAATTTTATTAACTCAATTTTACTTGACAGTTTTATGAAAAACTTTTTTCTTCGCACTCGAGTAAAATGAATTTAATATAAAACGAGAATGACTGTTAGTTGCTAGGGGAAAAATTTAATTCAAAAGATGAGTTATTAAATTAAATTTTGATAAAAAGCAGATCACTAATTTAATAACAAGTTTTAATGCAGCTTTAACACTTTCGGATAATCACATATTCGCCGACCATAAAATCAATATCCCTTACATGCACATTCGAATTCCATCCAAGCCACAGAATGCATTTTCTATTAACAAAAACATTTTCATGCATGCGAAATTTAATTACAATTGATTTTAGTGGTTGTTATAATTAGCTGCAGTTGAAACCATTAAAATTAACATTGAATTATGCGAAGACTTTCTATCATTGCATCAGAGCGATTTTATTTTAAATTTACACCTAGAAACTATTTTCAATAATTTGTCATTTTCTATTTTTAAACAAGCTCCAGGATTGGAAATACCTGCAGATGCGGTGCACGTCAATAGTAATAAAAGTGAAAAATGGAAAGTCGAGAATCCATTAAAATGGCTCCATAATAACACGAATAGCAGTCCTCGCGTGCATCATCAGCAGCTATATAACAGCAATAATAATCATCTTAGCAATGGAACATTAACGTCAAAGTCATCCTACGGTCTTCTTCATCATGGCTCAGCGACGACATCGAAAAAAACAGACGCGCCAATGCTCAACTTGGTCTATGACTCCCATATTAAACAGCGTCATCCCGATTTTCGGTAGGCAAATTTTAGTCCATAAATTTTAATTATTATCCAAAAACAAAAACAGTCCGAAATTTAATAAACTTTAAGTCAACTTTTTAAGCAAAATAATTTTCTTCTCTTAATTAATTCGAGACATTCTCTCTCCGCTGGTCATGACCATTAAAAAAATATTTCACGCTCGATTGTGTTTATGAGTTTACTGCTGAAGGCCGCATGTCAAGTGCGCCACGAGAAATCAATAAAATTTATTTTATAAACTCATTTCTCTTGAAATTTTTGTTAACAGTTTGGGGACGCATTTCGATGAAGCTGCCATCGGATCATTAATCAACGTGACCGTACAGGGAGGGAGTACAGCTTTTATGAATTGCAAAATTAATTTATTGCAGGACAAAACGGTACTTAAAATTCCTCTTAATGAGCGACACGACCCTGATCCCATTTCTTTTTTCTACTGTTCAGGTTACATGGGTGCGAAAATTCTTTTTTTCCGATGCCGATGGCATTCAGCGACACGAACTGCAGTTACTGACGGTTGGCACAAATACATTTATCGACGATACGCGATATTTCGTGAATTTCCAACATCCCAACAATTTTCGTTTGTCGATTCGAAATATCAGCAAAGAAAATGATGAAGGTGTTTATCTCTGTCAGGTATTTTCACGTCAAATAACAAATTGCATTCACATTTTGCACATTCCGACAATTTTCCACAGATTTCAACACACCCGCCGAAAGTGATGCAGTTTTATTTGCATGTGAATGGTAAGTTTTTTTTGTGTTGTCGGGATTTAAACTCCGAACATTGATAAAGCTTAATTGGCTTTGACAACTGTCATGTCGGATAAAATTCAACTTTTCCACCGTTGTGTGTGATTGATTAAGTGAAAGCTTTTTTAACATGTGATGGGTAGAAAATCAGTTACGCGTGTCATGCTGATGTTGGACATAAAATTTAAATTCCTCGTTTCAAAAAAATTGATTTAATTTTGCTCACTTTAAAAAAGACACATGTGCTATCTTTTTGTCCATCATGACCTCAACAAGCCCTCAGGTTCAATAGAAAATTAATAGACACAAAACCATCCTCTCGCTCAACAAAAAAAAATGGAACATCAACAAGGGAAAATGAAGTTACAAAAATTGATGAAAGGCCATAAAACTTCTTCATGCACACATGGCACACACAATGATCCAAGATTATCTCATTTTTATTTCTCACTGAACAAAACATACCGACGTCACATAAAATCAGATAAAATACTTTTTGATTTATCATGAGAGATGGCGAAGAGAGAAATATGTCAGCATTTCAGCTAAAAATGTCATTGTTAAGGAAGAGCAGGGGGTGACATTTTATAAATCACAACATGAGATTTACACAAATTAACCGAACTTATCCTTTTCTTGCTTCGAGGCAGATGATGTTTCACCTTGAGAATTTTCAGATCTCATAAAATCATTCTAGAGGTTCTTTTGTGTTGCCATCTCAAGGGTTTTTAATTTAATTGCACTCCGACATGATTTCATATATATGAATTTTAAGCATGTGGAGATGACGCAATCTTAAAGCCTCGATTATCTCATCAACTTCATCCAAAGACATCCTATTAAATATTTGTAAATGCACACATCCGACTTTCATGCATGCTTGCATTGATATGCAAGATTACATGTGGAAAATTATGAAACCGCCATGTGCAGAAAATATTCTATGCGCTGCAGCAAATAAATAATCCTCGAAAGAAAAGAACGAGAGTGTGAGAGCATAAAAATTGTCCTCATTGCAGTTCGTCTCACCGCGTGCAGCACTAATTGAATTTGAGAAGCCAATTAAAGTGTTTGGCAAAAATTTATTTAAAAACATTTTATTTTTTATTAAAGTTTAATAGTATAAAAAATAATTTTTAAATTTTGTAATGATAATGAGCTCCAAACTTTACGTACACCCTCTTATATTATGAGACATGCCTTTTATGCATGAAAAATATGTTTTTGCAGTTGTCTCGTAAAATTTAATTTAGAAATTCAATAAAATTTCTATGATAATTTCTCATGTCTCATAAAGTAACAAAGTGACACGTTACATCTTATATCGCTTTGTTGTTGCAGTAAAGTGTCACCAAAGCCTCATAAAATAATCAAAAGCTCTCTCTTGTAACATATTAACATTGTTTTCGTGACACGTGCTGTGGTGGCATTAAACTGGTACTTTGGTAAATTTAGTGAAGTGGAATTATATAAACGAGTATACATTGTTTTTGTAGCTTTATGTAGGTTTATTGTGATGAATGGATAAATCTTAAAAGTATCAATTTCTTTAAGACTTTCAATCAGTTTTTTAAAGTTCTTGAAACTCAAACAAATATTTTAACCCATTCGTTTTCAATTTTCCTGATTAAAATGTTTTTAAGACACTCCAAGCATTTTCTTTCATACAAATAGAAAATTATTCTACATGAAACTTTTTACCCTCCCACTCCATAAACTTTTTTTCTCTTTCGTTAAATTTCGAGGAAAATTTTCTCTAATGAAATGTAAGCATAGACTACAAATTATTAACCAAATGTACTTTCATCTTTTTCTACGTTTATGTTCGCTCTCTCAAAAGAGCAAGAGCAAAGTTCGTAAATTCTCAAAACGGCAGCTTTAGATGGCAAAGAGATCAACAATTTAAAAGAAGATGCAAAAGAAAAAAACAAGATTTCAGAGCTTCAAGGCAAAAGCTTGCTGCTGCTGTTTCTTCCGTTAATTACAAGATTGAGATAAAAAGAACCGTGGCTTAACTTCGTGCTAGACATTGCGTAAACAAAAGCTTTCACGTACATACACGCAGCGTTGTTGTCAAGACAATTAGCATAATTTCTCTTCTTCTTTTTTATTACAAAAACTTAACGCAACTTTTTTACAGCACCGGACCTGTTTATTGCTGATGAGAACCTCAATCCACTTTATGAACGTCATTATGAAGTTAATTCGACGCTGGAGCTTTATTGCTACGTACGAAACATCGAAATGACATCATCAGTGGTTTTATGGATTCATAATGATCAAGTGCTAAACTATGATGCGATAAGAGGTGGAATAAGGTGAGAATTATTATTGCTTTTACATGTCGTCAGAGTTGAAGATGAAATATTAAATTTTGACATTTTTAAAGCCGTTAAAATTTTAATTTTTAATAGTTTTATGACAATTTTAAAAACATTTTATACCATTAAAATTTTATAAATTTTCAACTCTGACACTCATCTTAAAAGAGCCATCGTTGTCAGCTCTTTCAAACATTCGAAATTCTCGAAAATTTATTAGTGTGTCGTGCCGTTTTCACATTCACCCATTTTGCTCTTTTTCTCATAGTGTTCGTACTGATTTAACTGGAGTAGGTGCTAATTCAACGTTGAGTGTTGCCAAAATTAATAAATTTGATTCTGGTGAGCGTGAAATGACCAAAGATGTGGTTCGAGAAGCTCTAATGACTACTCTCTTCCTCTTATAGGTAATTATACTTGCTCAATTGGACCAACACATTCGTTTACTACAACTGTTCACGTTCTTAATGGTGAGTAATCGATTTCCTATCGAGATATCTTCATTTTGCCGCACATTCAGACGCTCTTCGCTTTCACATTGAACATACCAATTTGCCCTAAGCGTTATCAAGCTCAATTTGTGTCAGCTGAATTTTTTTTGTGAACGACAGCAAGAGAAAAAAATTACGAAAAGCTTCAATGATTTTTTTTTCTCTCTTCATTTCGCAATCAATTGCAAGTGATAATGACTCCCATAACGATTATGATCGGAAAATTTACTATTATTGGGTAGTTCTTTCAGCACATTAATGAATTTTCTAGTTAATAGTGAAATTTTAATTAGTATTAACTCGATAAAAGTTTAATTAACTGACTTGATGCTTGTTATTAATTTGCTGGAGGAAGAAATTATGGTTTTCTCGGTAATCACTTAATTATGAAAAAAAGTTCAAAATTTAGAGCGGAAATTATATTTGAAGAAATTATTAGAGCGAATTTTCCTATCTAAAAAAATTTGACTTTTAAATTTTAGAATAATTTAATTCTTATTATCAATCCTTGGAATTTTTTTGGTAAAATGTAATAACTCGTAAAGAATTTCATTTTGGCAAGAAAAGTTTTTAAAAATTTAATTGCCTTTTTCCTTATGAAAGTTTCTAAAAAGTAAACCATGTTGAATTCAAGCAAAAAACTTTCTGCCATACGAAACTTTCTCATAATTAAGAAAATTTAGGACATCGTTAAAATAATTATTGCATAATGTTGAATTTTCTGAGGTTTCACAATTACGATTCGTTCAGCGAAGATGAGAAGCGCACGGGGTCACATTTGGAGACAATCTTAATATTTTTAATTAAGGAAAATGTGGTGTTATCAGCAGTGTCCTTTTCGAAGCGCTTACGATCGTAAAAATGTACTTAAGCAGCTCATATATGGGGTCGTTTTCCGGAAAAGTTCATCATGAGCAATGGAATAATGTGTGGCAAGGATCGAGAACTTGACTTTTTAAAAAATAATAATTGGTTAGGGAGGAACTAATTAAAGTCACGTTCCCCTCTCTTGAAATATCTTAATTACATATCATTATGATTCGCTCTCACTCTTTTGTTTTCCTCTTTCTCATTTCATGATGCTGATTACTTGCATTTTTTCCACAAAACTTAACATCTCGCTTCGACTATGACGACTCAATTATGGACGAGCAGAAAGTTTCGCTGAACTTTTCTATCACGGATGTTCTGTAAGTTTAATTAAATATCAAATATACACCACGCAAAGTTTCTCCGTACTGATGGCGTTTTTATTGTCATCGCTGAGTAAATTACTATTAACTAATAGTCTATCAACAAATGAATGCTTATCAATTAGATGAAACGCTTTTTGAATTTTCTTCTTCCCTCTTATTCTATCTTCAATCATGATGATGGCAAAATTATTATCAATAATGCAAGAATGATGATCATTATTGTGTTTACACCACGTTCAAACAGGATTTTTTTTGTTGTAACTGCTGTCAATATGAAACGCAAGGGGGATCAAAATTAGGTTTGAATTATTATTTTTAAAAACTGAAAAAATTCAATTTTATTTAAAATTCAAAACTTGCCAAATTTCACAAAAATTTATGAACCGAGTTTCTTCCCCCTTGAACTTTGAATTAAACGTGCTCAAAGTTGTGTTTGAGTAGGAAGCAAATAAAATATGAGAAAGTAATTTTCGCATTCCATCATATTATATCGAGGACATAAAAACGAACGACGACTGTCAATATATGAAAAGAGAAGAAAATTCCATAATTCTTTCTGGTGAAGATTTTTTTCTTCCCATCATCAAATGCGGAAATTTCTTTAGCTATTTTTGCTTCTTGCTCCTTCTTTCCGTCTTCATTCATGATTCAGAACAGAGAAAATAATTAAATAATAAGACGTTCATTGATGTGTGGTGAGAAAAAATGAAGAATTTTAATTTGATATAAAAATGTTTTCGTTAAGAAATGTTTGACATTTAAAGCTGATGGCATTTCTTTTGCAGTTTTCTTTTTTTGAAATATTTCATGCGACTTTAATTTTCATCGCAATTGAATGTCTCTACAAAAGTCTCAAACTTGCAAAATAAATAAATTAGTGTAAACTATTTTTCTATGTACATCTATGAAAATTGTCTCTAAGTCTTATATTTATCAACTACTTAGCCAACTTTAGATAATTAACATTAAAAAAATTAAATAGTGAACAAAGAATATTTGTATATCAATTACTGCGATATCGAGGAAAAAAGGAAAATTTTAAACAACAATGATGAAAAATGTATTTTTAAGGCAACAAAAAAATAGTAGCACAGTTGTGTAAATGTTTGTGACATAAATTTTAAAGATGAAAAAAAATATATTGATTGTTCTTTTGTAGATTAATAATTAAATGATTGTTATTTTTTAACGTCGAAAGATTGACAGAAGAACTAAAATTGTAGAATTTCCATATCGCGTTGTGCCTACATAAGTGAATGACATGAAAGCCATCAATAATAAAAATGATTTTACAAGATGAAGAGAGAAAATATTTAAAGTGAATATCAAGACATTAAACCTGATGTAGAGTGTACCCATAAAATCCATTCAATGTTAAATGCAAATCAAATGGAAATTTATTTCTCGTTGTTCAGTGGCTTTGTTAGAATATTTTAAACACGACAGTGACGCAAGCTCTCTGAACCGAAATTATATTCAAATTGAAAAAGTGAATAACGCACAAAAATTTAAAAAAAAACTTAAAGCTTTTGTCACTGAAATATTTTGAGTTACTTCATTTTTTGAATCTCAAAGTTAATCAAAATTTTAACAGCTTATCCATAAAATTTAATAGCTTTTGAGTTTTCCCAAATAATTACATTTAAACTTTTCCAATTTTCACAAATATCTAATCGAGAAATCTATACTCAAATGGCGTTATAATTTAATTTTGTCTCTTAAAGCTTCGATTGAGAAATTTCTGAATAATTCGATTTTACTTTGACAAAAAATCATTTCCTCTTCGTTTAACAAAAAGAAAAAGCTCAACAGCTCTGTGCGTGACAAGAAAAGGGAGAAAAATTTGGTGGAAAGACATCTCATTTGAATTTATCGAGATTCAAAAAAAATAATACGCATTTTACATTGTGAACAGTATGCGAATGAAAAGTCGCGCAAAACAATATGTTTTTTGTATTGAACGTTTCGTTGTGAAAGAAAGCTCATAAATTTTAAAAGACGAAAGAACTTTTTTTTCTGGCTGACGATGCAGAGCGAAAAAAGAGAGTGAAATTCATCGAATAACATTTCCCACCCATTCTCTCGATACCATCCATCGTCATCAGCTACATACGATTTTTTTTCTCGAAAAAAATACAACACAAAAAAAATGCAATAACGCATGATATAAACAAGCATTTCAACAGAATACGAAATAGCAAAAATGGAGATCGATGCATATACTGAAAAATAAACAAAGTTTGATGATGATATAAAATTTAAGATTAAAATTGATTGAATAAAAAATCGATTTGGATAAAAAATTTAAAAAGCATTCAACTATTTTTACAGCATAAAAGACTTACTCGATGCATGTATGCAACTGAATTTAAATTATTTATTTTGCACTTATCGCATGAGATGACGACACCAAAGTGTATTAATACAACACAAGGTAAGCTTTTAGGAGTCTAAAAAATTTACACACGTTCATGATCATGCATGATATAAAAATAGTAACTCAAATCCGCTGACACATCCATAAAATCAAACTTATCATTTATTTCATCAAGATTGATATCAAATCCGAAAATAATATTTTACAGATGTGCGTGCATGGTATTGTGACAGTCTTACGTAAATCAAAGATGAGAAATGGAAAAAGGTCAGCGTGAATCTTAATTTTTTCTCTTTTCTTTTCACTCACACACAGACACAAGGAAGAGAGAGATTTTCGGATTGAATGTCCAGCTGAGAAAATGAGTTTTCTTTTGTCCATTTCGTCATCTCGTCGATATTTCAATTCTAACTGTATTTTATACCCAGTCACGCTTTCTTTTGCGCCTCTATTCCCATGACTGCCTTCAACTTTAATAGAGAGAGAGAAGAAAAAATGGAGAAAGATCTGACACATTCAAAAAAGAACCAGCCGACTTCTGCATAGTAAAGGAGGATACGGCACGTGGACAAAAAACTCAATGACAGGATTATGAAACTCTTCAGTGTCCAAACACAAAATGGACGCAGTTAAAGGGACAAAATCAGAAACTGTGGTGTGTCGCAGCTTTTTGCACAAAATGAGATTGCACTGGAGATAAAAAGGCAAAAAAGAACATTTCTCATTTCCTGTCATGTAACATAAATGTAATCAGTTGTTTCTGTTAGCTGCTTCCTCTTGTTCTCTCCCTCACGCTTATCCATCCGCCCAAATCATTTAAAGCCTCGCGTGCTAAATATCTCTTTCAATATATTTGAAGCGTAAAATTGATGGCACGAATGAAAGAAAACGATGGTGTTTAGCTGATATGAGAGGGAATAGTAGTGTCCATATTGATTGGTAATCTAAGTATATTGTCATAATGGTAAAAATGTAATTTAAGTCATTTTATGTAGCGGAAAATTTCATCATAAAGTTTACAACTTCTTAAATTTTACTCACTGCAGTGATGAAAAAACTTTTACTCAGTCAACTTTGTTATCATGACTAAAAATAAATAATGAGATTCATTGGTTTGGCAAATTTCCATAATTAAGCTTTTCAAAATTAGCACTTCATTGTTGCAGAATAAATTTCGCACAAATTGTTTCATGATGAAATTTTTGTTTCTGACGCATGTGAAAATAATTACATGAAACACTTAGTTGAAAATGGGTAAATAAATATAAAACATCCAGTTCTCTCTTGAAAATGATTTCAATAAAATTAAATATCACTAAAAACAAATAAAATCTTTCTCTAATTGAATTTACTCTGTTGCTAATTGTGTTTACTTCTGTTGACTAAAGCAGCAATGAAAGCTTTTAATTTTAAGTTGTTGCATTGCTTAATTCTGAATTCTCTCTTCTCCATCTTTGACTTCAAGAAATTCTAAGAAAATGTTTTAATTAATTTAAAGGTGCAATTTAGTCTTTAAAAGAGTTTCAATACTTCGCTGCCTTCATCAGAAGTAATGTTGGTTCTATAGAGCTCTTTCACACATCATATTCATGAGTTTGCATTTAAGCGAAGAGATTATCTCTCAAGATATCAAATTTCAATAAGATTCAATTTCGTATCTAAATAAGCTTCACTTTCCAAGGTAAAGTAACAACATTTTACGAAACGAGAGGAAGCGAGTCGTTATCGTACACAAATGGAGATCTCAACTGAACGTGAACAAACCAGGAAGAAGAAATTGAATTTTAAATTTTTAAGCATGTGACAAGGAATGATAAAAGTTTTAATGATGCAAAAAAGAAATGAGAAAAAATTCCTGGGAAAACATTTTTTTCATAATTTATTGCTCGAGGAAAATTATTGAAAATTGCGAATTTTTTGACTTCATTAAAACACAAATTTTTATAATCAAAAAGGAGTTTGCAACCTTCGCATCTTCTTGATATACTCGTAGTCTTTTTTGGAAAATTTAAACCCAAGCCTTTCTAAAACACTTGAATGATTCTTCAATTTCAAAAGCTAACTTGCAGAAAAATGCTTTCAATCCGCTTTCATGTTTTATAAAAAGCTTCTCAATTACTACCTTTTATAAAGCAATAAATCTCCAGCAGCCAACCTCCATATAAAACTTTTTTCTTTCCAAGAACGAAATCCACAAGGTAGGTCGTAATTTAGGTGAAAATTGCAATGGGATTTTAATGGAAGTGCCTCTCATGAAAATAAACAACTAAATAAATTTATACTTCTAATCTTCCTTAATCTTCTGAGTAACGTTGGCAATTTACTTTCCGAGAGGGATTGACACAATTTTTAAGGATCGAGGCCGAAAGAATATCATGCGCGTATGTATGACAGAAGCAGCAATTTTTTGCAGGTATAAGATATTAATATCCGGCCAAAAAAATTGGGAAGTCTTTGAGTTGAAAAAATTAATTTTAAATTTCAGCTTCATAAAAATTTCAGAACTTAAAATTTTTTTTTGAAATAATGCTGAGGATACAGGAAGAGCGAATTAAATTGTTATTGTGCGCTCGACGTACGAAAATAGCAGAAGGATGCGACACAAAAATCCAATTTCATCAAAATCATCGTTTGCACCACGAATACACTACCCACAATATGACTAAGTTGCTTTTTCGCTTTTCTTTCCGTTCCGCTATTTTTTCCTTTTCAACACATAAAAGCTCAAAGCGACATTATTGTGATGAATTAAACCTCTGTGTGTAGCTATTTTAAGGATCTTCTCTCGGATACCGTCGCACTTTATTTTATTAAGCTCCGCTTTTGTGAGTGCACAAAAAAAAGTCCAAAGCTATTGCGAGGATAAACACTCTCATGTGCGACGTACTTTGTAAAATGAACAAATGAGAATTTTCCTCAACAAGCCGGCACAAACGTTTTGATGAATAATGAAAAATGACTCGTGAGTCAAATTTAAGAGAGAAAAAATGTTCAAAAGAAATTCCTTACGCGTGGAGAAAAATGAAAAATTGTGCAACGGTTGAAGGAAAATGGAAAATGAAGATATTTTCGCTGATTGACGCGAATGCTATTAATTTCTTTAATGTAAATTTGTAACTTGCGAAATGTGAAAAATTAAGTTAATAATTTCTAGAGAATTTTTATTTTATTTTTCTCGGAAACCCCAGAATAAAAAGTCCTCAATTTTCTATAGATGTAAAGTAACCCAAACCTTCGTGGAAAAAACTTTTATAATTAAATTAAATTTATTATCCATGTTTACAATTTCGGTAGACCTTAGGTTCACTAGACGCTCTCCTCAAAATTTGAACAAATTAAATTGTACTTGGGGACTTCATTCGACATCGACATGTTTCAATTTTTCATTAAATTAAGTGCATCTTCAAGCATGAAATATTACTCAGGATTCTATGAATTCCCACAGATGTGAAATGTCATGACGACTAATCTATATACAGCGAGTTGATAAAAAAATGTATGGAAATAAAATTCAATTTAAAAAGGGAGAGATTACTTGCAATTGCATTGAAAAAGATCGTACACGATTTTTATAAATGCGAAAAGCTGAAATTAAGCAGAAGAATTTAATAGAAATTTTTTCCCATGTAATTTGTACTGGTTGATCGTTACCAAGCTCAATTTGTGTCGACATGCTTGTAAATGGAAGAATTAAAGGTTTTCTTGGTTTTTTTCATTACCTTCGCATGTAGCTTTAACTTTTATTTGCTTTCGTGCTGGTGAATGTAACTTTTTTTATGGCATAAATTAAATTTCTAAAACAACATCTTTAAAATCAATCGTTTCTCATACCTTAAAATTTTTCAAACCCAAAATTTGCCCTAGAATGAAACAATAAAAACAAATTTTCTTCTCTGTTGTCACGTAATATTCAGACAATATTCATCCTAATCACAAAAATTATCAACATCATGAACGTGATTCATTTTCTGCTTTAAACAAATTCCTTATCTTATGCACTTCTTTGTTCAGCAGCTGTTGTTTAACTTTAAAGGAGGAAAAAAATAATCTCATATTTCCCCGCTCGAGCAAATCTCACTCAATACTTTGAAAATAATCAGTGCAATGACTCAAGACTGTTCTTCTCTTATTTACATTTTTAAAAAATAATCAAAAGCGAGCGAATGAAATAAAAATTGTTGATTAAGTGATGAGTTGAGAAAAAGGGTTTCACGAGTCGAGAATGAAAAAGCATAAAAACCTCCAGAGAAAATTGAGGGAATAGCAAGGAAAAAGGCAATTAAAACAATTTAATTATTTAAGGTCGCTATCTCACTTTGGTTTGAGATGAGAAAAGTTTGTGTAACCGAGTGGCATGTCGGTCTGAAACCAAATGAATGTTTGACAATTTGTAAAATGTTTAAAAAAAATTCAACCGCTAAAAATCATAAAATGTGAGAAAAAGTTTTGAACGTGACAGTTTCTCGAGGTTGAAAGAGATGAATAAAAGTTTTATTCACACTCAAAAATTTCATTCATGAACTCACACATATCCCAGCATGAGCCATTGGACACAATAGAAATAATCATAAATCACAATTGAACCCTTGAACCTCACACTCTCTCACTCTTATCATTTCCCCACCAACTTTTTTTTACATTCTGGATGAAGAGAAAGAGCGAGAAATTAATGATTCAAATCGTAAACATTTTCGTCTATTTAAACACAGCTCGAAAGTGAAATCTCAGGTCCATTTGTGAAATATATTTCAAACGGGAAACTTGCAAGCAAAATGAAACTAGCAATTCTAATGGGATTTGTCGTGTTGGTCGCTTTATGCTCAGCAGGTAATTCAATACATTTTGCTTTCTGTACATGTCGACTTCACATATCCGAATGAATAATGGAGAAAGCACTTTTCGGATATATGGTGAAAAGAAAATCAAACAATAAAGATTGAGAGTGAACAAAAGTTGATTAAATTTTTATTTTTCTACAAACACTCATTCAATGTCCAGCGCCACATTCGGATAACGAACAGGAACATCATCATCAGCATGAAGGACATGGAGACCATTCAACACATGACCATCACACTACAGGTATGTGCATATGTAATTTTACGCCTTTTGAAACATTCGAGACGATTCATAAAATAGGCAAAAGCTTTTATCATGATAAGGTTTTGACAGTTTGAGAATTTTTAGTGTGACACAAAAAAATAATCCTAAAATAACAATATTTTAAATTGAAATTCAAGTCTTTGAATTTAAGAAAAATATTTTTATTTTTAAAATTTTAATTACCATAGCACGAAAAAGTAATTAAAAGCTACTTCTTCTTCAGGAACTCATGACCATAACCATGAACATCACGGACACAATCATGGACCGGATGATGATCATCACGGACACAATCATGGACCGGATGATGATCATACGGGGCACACACACGGAGTTGACTGCCATCGGCCAGAAGCATAGAGATGCATCATTGCTCGTTTCCTCTTTTCTCTCGTAAAAATTTCTTATTCATCATATGTTTCATGCTCGAATGCGTTTCGAAATCATACTAAGTACAAACATTTTCTTATCATCATCGACAGAGCGAGAGATTTGAACCTGAAGCTAGAAGAAAAGAGAAAAATATATAAATTGAGAGGATGCGAGTTTACATGATGTTTTGTAAGCCATTTATAGAAGTTCATCATCTATTTGCGTGCACTTGAAATTTTTATATATTATATAATTGAAAGAAATGCATGGAGACATTGACATAGATTTGAAATAAATAACTAAAATGAAAAATTCTATTTTTACAATTTATAAATTTTCCAACTGTCGTTGAAGTTACACGAAACTTTAAGCTAAAAATGTTTAAAGAATTTTTATTAATAATTTTTACAGTGGTGACATTTTTGAACTTTAATAATGCGGATACACGTGTGTATAAAAAATTTATTGCTTAATCGGAGTGCAGTCCATTGTGATTTTTGATTGATTTTAGCCTGTGGAGAAGGAGAGATTTATGACTTTCCAGTGAAGGGATGCATCTGTGTGGGTGGTAAGAGAAATAAATTGGTTGATGAAATAATAAAACTTTGAGAGATCGAAGCGACAGAGAATTAAATCTGCCATAAATTCGACCAAAATTTGTTTAAGGTTGAAAAATGATGAAATACATTTTAAAACAGGAAAACACACAAAAATGTAATTGATTCATTTTTATCTCAATTTCTTAAAAACATATCCAAATTTAAATATGCATAATTAATCCATTTCCATAAAGGGGACTTTTCAAAAATCACGTAACGCAAAAATAATTTACTAAAATTAAAAAGGCAAAGAAATTTAAAAATTATTTTGATTTCAAAGCTTTGCAAGAAAATTCTTCTTCATTTAGCGTCACAAAATTAACAAACATCCCCCAACGCTTTTAAAAACCCTCATTTAAATTCTCATTAATAATTTTTCAGGTACTTCAATTCGGTGCCAGGTGCCGCCAAAGTTTCAATGTAAGAATTTCTCGCTTGATGAATGCAACATGTGTACATGTGACGAGACGCATAATAAGCGATCATTTGTTTGCACATTAAAATGGTGTACATGAATATTAATCAAAATAAAATACTTTTTTTATTTTCGAGCACTTTAAAAATGAACGTGAAAACACTTGCGCAAATAAAATGAAAATATGTTTTTTCATCTCACATTCTCTCAATTAATTCCACACACGAAAAAGTTGTTCATCATCGCCGCCAGTATCAGTTTGACTTTATTTTCAGCAAGCTGTTGAAAATTATTTCTCTCGACGATGAATATTAATTGCAAATTATTCGCAGCTATTTTCGCAATGTGTCACTTACTATTTCATATTTCGATAGTGATCGCCGCACCTACCATAGAACAAAATGATATTTTTATAGACTCAATTACCGTTATGTCGCAGGCAGTACGAATTTATCCTAAAAGCCATAATAAAACCTCATGGGTCGAGCATTATCGTGCGACGGCAGACTCATCATAGAGCCGTTTTCGAGTGGACAACATATTTATATCCATTTCAGGGAAATACAATTTAGACAATAAATATGGAATTAATTACAATTTTGAAATTACATTACTCTCCTTTATTGCTCAATTTAAAAGTGGATAAATTGGTTCGTTTGAGAAATTTATCAAAATAAATCATCAAAATCTTGAGTGAAGAGATCTCTCTCTCTTGAAATGAAAAAATATGAAGAGAGAAAAATAAATGAACACCACGTGGAGCATTAGGAAAGCAGACAGATGGAGCTTACTAAGTAAATTTAGAGATTTACAGTATTTTTGTGAGAACTAACAAAATGGTTTTTGGATTAGTTTAATCTTTTAAAGTAACCCAAGAATGCGAGACGGTTTTTAAATTTGTAAGAAAAATTTCTGAGAAAAATATTTTATTAAAATACCTTTGAGATTTTATTTCGAATAAAGAGCGTAGAGCTGCCCACTAATTTAAGCTAAGCGGAAAAGCATGCTCGTGTAGCTATTTTTAATAAATCAGAAATAATTTAGGAATTTTTTAAAAAAATTAGAAAATAATATTGTTTTATCTCAAATGATATTTATCAAAATATTTTTAATAAAAAACTTTTATGAATTTCACCGAATTTTATTTAAAAGAAAAACTTTTCAGCATCAATTCACAAAATATTTTCCGTTCTCCGTTTAAGCATAAAAAAAGCTTTTTCGACTTCATAAATTTCTTCGGCAAACATTAAAATGAACTCATATTCTGGAAAGAGGCAAATTTTGCTGCAATCAATGCCTTTACGAAAATAGAAAAGACCTTTCTTAGGACTATATACCTTCGTACGTGTAAGTATTTCTGATTATGTCCCGAACAAAAAAGTTTCCGTTCTTGAATATTTTGAAGGAAATATTTTTAATCCGACAAATTTAAGCTGGATTAAATTTCTGAATTTTTTTACATTTTGCAGCTCGGTAGTAAGTTTTGAGCATCAGCATCAAGTTTTTACCTTGGTCAATCAATATCAGACACGACCCTTAAGTAAATAAATTGATGATGCTCAACTGATTCAGTGATTTTTAGTCAAACTCTTTATCTTCATTCAAATATTTATCTAAAATCATACTGTACATAAAGCGAATATTGGCAAGCCCCAAGAGAGCTAAAAAACACTTAATGAGTCAGAACATTTTGTGTACTCTTGATTTCTCCATTCGTCGTTAATTTTTCCCATTAAATTGTTGACGGAAAATAATTTAAGTAAATATTTCACATGAACTTCATTATGTATTAAAATTTACGCTTTTCTTCTCTCGCACTCTCAAAAATCTCGCGACGCCTCTCGAGCGAACAAATGAATGAACTCATGGACGGAGTGGGAGAATTTGTTGAATAATTATTTTCCCTTTCAAAATCAATGCTACATAAAGCAACAAAATCAGTCATTACTCAAGTACTGTAAAGCAAACAAGTAAACGTCGAGTGAAAAAAAAATAAGGCAATAAAATGAATTTATTCATTTTATTTTCCGTGCTTCTTCTCAACAATGCTCTGCCTGGTAATTAAAGTACAATAAAAAGGCGAAAGCTTTTCTTCTTCACGAAAGCCATTAGGGATTTAGAATGTGTTTAGTGAAAAAATCAGGAAGAGCTTTTCATGGGAGAGTAAAACCCTCAAATATAGCATTAACCTCCTCAATGACCCCAATGATACACATGACGCTCTAGCATACATTTCTATTTCAATAGTGATAAGAAACGTTTTTATGTTCATTTTCAAGGTTTAACTGCTCCAGATGAAACGATTAATTGCGTTGAAAATGCAACATTATCGAGGGAGTGTAATACGTGCTTATGTAACTCGAATGGCAATGCGACACTCTGTAAAAGCATATGTGATAACTCCACAGTGATTAACGACAATAACGGAGATTCAAATCAAGTGTGTCAACCAAACGATGTTAAAATGGAGGTGAGAACTTTATCGATGAAGAGGAAGAAGTTTAAAAAGTTTTGAGAAAACGTTTTTCAATTAAAATAAGAAAGCCTTTTTTCGGGAAAAGTCTAAAAACTTTAAATCTATTTTGACAGACTTTTTTTTTAATTTGATCAATGACAAAACCTTTATGATAAATTAGTCAACCAAATTTAAATTTTGTTTCCTTTTAAATTTATTTTTAAAATATTCCGCAACTCTTTTCTTAGAAAAATATTCTAAAATATTTTGTTTTGGTTGATTGTGTTTTTGGTTGAAGAAAATTCTCGGAAGCTCAGATTTTCCCTGAAATCGCTCATAAATATCAACAGTAAATATTATTCTCATGTGCAATGAATCATATTTACGTCAAAATTTGATTACAAGTAAAATAGGTCGAATTCGGTTGAGTGGGTTGATAGGTTGTTGTATTGAAAATCAATTCAGATTCAGATATTTTGCCAATGACTGATAAATTTTTTAAAGAAATTAAATTTTGCAAACCACTTCCACTCTTAACTTAATTAATATTTTAATCATTTTAGAACTGTAACAGGTGTAGATGTGCTGCCAATGGGATTGGTTGGTTCTGCACCAGAAGAGCATGTCCTCCACCGCAGCAAAGACATCAAAGACATGCTTCTCTTTTAAGTTGCACTCCAGGCACATCGTTGTTTGATGGATGTAACACTTGTGTATGCTCAGGTGAACTTTTTTCATTCAATCTCATAATGTCATCACGTCAATTAAAATTTTGATTGCTTCGTTGTAGAAAAGCGAGTCCCTTCTTGCCCAGAACGTCATTGTGATAGGAGAAAACGTTCAGTGCCAGGCGAGAGACGATGTACTCCAGGTCATTCATGGAAAAATGATTGCAACGATTGTTTTTGTACTGAAACGGGTTTCGCTGCATGCACTCTAAGAGGTTGTCTTCACAATTTAAGAAATGGCCCTCAAATTTCTTTAATTCAAATCAATAGAAATCAAATGCAATTTGGAAATCAAATTAGAAGAAATCAATCTTTAACTTGATGGATTTTTGTAAAATATTCATTAGTGCAATGACCAAAAACTTGTAACCTCATTTTTAATACTTTTTAAGTTATTTTAAAATGCTTAGAAATAAATTCAATGGATGATGAATTCCAGAAATTAAAAAAATATTTTTAAAATTTTAAATGGCTGCAAAATTTAAAAAAATCTCATGTGTGATCTCTTGAAAAAATCTTGATTTTTTTCAGCTGAATTTGTATGCGTTATGACTTATGACGTAATTCACACACAACTTGTTGCCATTCATATATTCTCGATTGGCAATAAATTTTTCAGTTTCGTTGATTGTCTCACTGTAAACAGACGCGCATAGAAAAATTCTTTTGTAAAATTAATTAAAGATTAAATTTCTCAGAGCAGAAACATGAAATTCGCTCCAAGTATTTTGCTGATTTTTTTACTTTTGAATGTTTTTAGTGAGTAACAAAATAAAATTTCCCAAAATAAAGCCTTCACATCCATCTTTTAGACACTTCCGTAAAATCATCCGAGAATGAAGAGGTCGAAGGTGAAATTATTGAGGCTCGAATATGTGAACCTAACGAAACGAAAATGAAGGTCAGAAATAATAAAAATAAATCTTGTGACATTGTTAAACCTACTTAAAATATTTATTAGGAATGTAACAGATGTAAATGCACACCAAACGGAACAGGATGGATGTGTTCTAGGAAGATGTGTGTTTCTATGGCGCCTCCAATGTCAAAACATATTACTCCGATTGAATTTAGAAGTGAAGAATGCATACCAGGCCATCGATTTCGAAGAGAGTGCAATTGGTGTTTTTGTACAAGCACTGGCATTGGCATATGCACGTTGAAAGGATGCAATGTCGAGAGGCCAAGAATTTCTCTTATTAATGACAATGCTGTGAGAGCACGCAGACAAGCGACAGAAGAGAAAGTTTACACTCAGCAAGACCTGCAGAGTCCAGACTTCAGATGCACGCCAAGCTATAGTTTTAAACTTGACTGCAACACATGTTGGTGCGCGGCTGATGGCAAACGACCAAGATACTGCACTCGAATTGCTTGTAAAAATAGTGCAAATGTCTATCCAACCCTTCCGCCACCTACTTTTACTGCTTCTACAGAAACCAATGTAAAAAAATAAATCTTTAAAGCTTATTTTTAAAGAAAAATATTGCAATAAAAAAATATGGAAATAATGATAATGGAAAATGAGTGTTGTTACCAAGAAAAAGAAATTACTTGCATTCGATGGGTATGAAACAAGCATTATCGTTTAATGCTTTATCATAAAATTTTCGCGCGTTCTTGTCCAACGGAATGTCTCGCATATTTTTATGCGGCAGTTTGTCATCCGAACAAATTTTGTAGGCGATTAAGCTTAGAAGGAGTTTAGTCACATTAAAATATTCGATCGATATAATTTTATTTTGAGATCCAAAAGCATGAAGAAGATAATAAAAATTACCAAAGGCAAGATGACATTTATTTTGTGGTACATTAAAAAAATTGAAATTTTAGGATTTGAATTTTTTCAACCTAAAAGCTAAAAGTAGAAATTCATCGTGACATCTCCTAAATCTTCTCGTTGGATGCACACAAACCCATCCAAATCCATCTCAAAACTTTTTCGTCTTCATACTTTCGAAAGTCCCATGCTTTCGTCCCACACTCAAATCACACAATGATTCCAACATCACATTCCTTGCATGTCATTGTTGTCAAAAAAAGGATTAAGACATGTGTGGACGTTTATGTGCTGGAATGTCTCCCCTTTCATTCACGCTCGTATAATACACAAAATACTTTCCGACATAAAATTCATTCAGCAACTCAACATATTCTTGTTAAACGCTCAACTCTATTTAACAACTTTATTATATGAGAAAAAGGAGAGAACCGAGAAGTGAACCGTCACGTAGCGCACATATTTTAAATACATTCTCGCTCCCATCTCATAATGAAGTGCTTTAAGTTGTTCTCCTTTTCGAAAACAATTTTCACAGTCGAGGCCGTGAATGAAATCCTTGATTTTGTCTTCTTTTTACTCTTCATCGGATCTTAATTCAGCCTCTTTCATTCATTTAGATGAATGTCGTAAAATATTCTCATTGTCATGTATATAGAAAAGTTTTGACGAGAACAATTTATTTCAACGGTTAAGGGGCGAAACACTCGAAAATAAAATTATAAATTTATAGAATCAAGTTTGCAGTTTTTATAAAATTTAAATTTATTTACATTCTGCCCCTTGTCAACTTGGATGATGAATTAAATTCAATTTCTTTTCGACGTCTCGCGAGACCAACCAGTAAAATAGGTGAGGGAACGATGAACACATAGACGAGAACATGGAAGAAGATTTTACGCAAAACCCCAAGTTATTCGTGAACTGTATTTACTTCCATGTTCATCCTTTGTGTGTGTCTCTCTCTAGGGGCAATGTTATAACTTTGTTGAGCGTACAGCTTATGAATTATTGTTCTTGAAATGAGAGAAATCTAAAAGTTCCATTCCGTATTCCAACAAGTTGAAAAAGTCTGCCAAGCGCGTGTTATATGTATGTAGGAAATGGGAAATAGAAAGAAGTTTTTGTGTTCGTGCAAGTATTTAATGCTATACTGTTACGCCAAAGAAATAAGAAATTCAGCTTTGCCTTCTTTTTTGGCTTTGATGAAGGAAGAAGGACAGTGATACGATTTTAGCATACTAATTTTTATATCATTGGTCCTTCACCTGCTTCATGTGTTCATCGGAAGGAATTGAAATTTTCCGTGAACTTTAATCATGTCTTTCAGCAATTTTATGACAGAGTTTATTTTTGAACAAACTGAGAAAAAACTTTAAAATTAATTTTATTAAGTTTCGATAAGCTTTAAATTTTTATTCCAAACTTTAAATCAAATTTGTTGACTAAAACATTCTCCTACTCTAAACTTTCAGTAAGTTGTTGAAAATTCAAGTTATTTTGCAAATTTTAAGAAGATTATGTGTTGAATGTTCAGTGAATTTTTCTTGGAAATTTTATTTTTGCACGTGAAGTCAGAAAAAAATCGGACGTCTAAAAATATTTATATCCTTTACACATCCTACAATCTATACACCTCAAGTGGAAATCTTTAAGATTTCTTACTCATGAAAAATTTCTTCGTAAGCAATCAAAAAAAGACGATGATAAAATTCTTAATTCAGCCGTCGAGATGATTTATTGCGATATCATTTGCATATTAACTGTACGATCAAATTTCGTGAAGTGCATACAGCTGCGTACTTACATTTTTTGTGAATGATAACGGCAGAGTCAGGGATGAGACATTTGTTAAAGTATTTAAAAGATTTAAATAAATTTATTTTCACAAATGTCGTTTTTACTCCATAAAATTTAATTGAGTGTTTTTCGATAAATTTCCCCTTTCATGTCGTCGATAAATTTCTCTCATCATACACCCCAAAAAAGTGGGACTGTTTGCGTTACTTTTCAATAAAATTCCAAGCATGCAGTACGTTCGAAGTAGAAAGAGAAAAAAATTGATGAAGCACGATTTTGGCAGAAGAGAAAGACATGTCATGCATGAATCGAAGTTTGATGAGATCCATCCGCAAAATATTTTCGAGAGTCTCTCGGTGCGCCATAATCCCTAGTGGGAGACACGATGTTATCATTAAAGTTATTTACATCACATGCCACTCCTCTAGGCTCATTCACATCGTTGTTTCGGAATCTACTTGCTGCCACCGCCACATTCAGATTTCCTGCTCGTGTAATTTTCATCGTTGATGTTAACGATATAAAGAAAACTTTTTGATTTAATTTTACATGCTATCTGAATAAAGACACTGCAGCAGCATCGTCTACATATGAAGGGTTGTTTGCTTTGATGATGTAATGTTTTTGATAAAAACCGATAGTTATATGTTACATAGCGGAAGGCATAATTTTCTCTACCTTAACATCAATTCCAATCCAGATGTAGAAGAAAACGCTGCCAGAAACACCACAGATGTCAATTTAAAGCCCAAAAACATTTGTAAAATTTGAGGCTATTTCAAAGTATATATTTTGATGGCATTACAGCTCATCGAGCATATCATGCAATACTTTTCGATAAAAACAGTGTTTTATAAAAAATGCTTTCACCCCTCCAGATGCTTCCTTACTTTTTATCTCAAGCATCAGTGTACACAAAAAGCTTTCACCTAAACATTCCTCCCTTTTGTTTTTCTTTCCATCAATTTGCGAGCAAACACAAAATTCTGTTCGAGTTGTCCAAAAATTTATTTTCAATCACTGAACAATGAGTGTCTTGTTGTCTTTATAGAAAATTATTTTACAAGCAATTTTTTACGAGCAACAGTACGGGGATTGAATAACAATTAGGTCACGATTAATTTTGACATGTTTAATTTTACTTTTTCAAAAAAATAAAACAAATTACTTTTTTTTGGTAAAATTTTATAACCATGGACCTAATTTACGTTTGACCCCGTAGATAAACTCAAATCGAAATGAAGAGTCTTCTGCTTATTCTCTCTCAGAAATTTTTATGCATTACGCTCCATTGAATTTCTTTCCATCTCCATTACGTTCATGAAAAACCCACACACATACACACACGAGTTCTGTTCGATATTCATCGATGAAACATTGTTAAAATATTCTTCAAAATATGCTCACTCCCTCTATGATTATCTATAATGCATGCTGAAAATAAAATATTCCGATCTTCTTCAAATGCGCTCAAACATGCATATTTAAAAAGATGAAATGCAATTTCGCCAATTTTATATTACCATAGATACATATTCATAAAAATAGAATTGAATTCCATCACAAATGGCAATATTACTATTATTGTCATTATAGACAGGATAAATCGTTAGATATCACTTAAAGTAAAAGATAAAGTACAATTTTGACATAAGATGGTCAACTTTTGAATCCTTACACATATTACTGACAAAAAAATGGTAAAATCTCAAAATTTTCTGTTAGTTATCTTTCGTTAGAAGAATTCCTCGAAGGCATTGAATAAATAAAGTGGCTTTACATAAAAAAGTCACGATGGTCAAGAAATATTTGCATTTGCTCGATCCCAAAGCTCAATTACGTAAACCTCCATCCCAACTTTATCATCAACAGCAGCCAGTAAAAAAATTCACTAAATTGACTCTGAAAAAACGTTCAACTTTTATGATAGATGTCATTAGAGATTTCCTAAAGACATCTTCCACGCAAAATGTGTCAACATGAATTTAACATCGATTCGAACACATGTCAAATTTTATTTACAAAGCCTAATTGAACTTTTTTTATGGCTCATGCATACACACACGCAAAGTCAAACTTTTTCCGCCTCGTTCGCGAATATTTGCAGTAAATGTATGCAAATTGAGTTTGAAGTGTTTATTCAAGGGAGAAAAATTAAAGTTGACACAACTTAAATTTCTTTTAATTTTCTACTAAAATAATTTTAAAAAATCTAACAAAAATTTTGTCCATGAAAAACAAAAATTAAATGTCCGCCCATGAATTAAAAATGCGGAAGCGGAATTCCATCAAATGTCAATATGTTAATCATGTCATCGAAAAGTTAAGTACACACGCAAAGTACATAAAATATGCTTTTTTAAGAAAAACTGATTATAAAATCGATTTTTATCTGGTTCAAAGAATATGAGAGTCACAGCATTTGAATCGTGAAATGACTTAGAAAAAAAGGAGTGTAGAGATGAGCACGAGATCAATTTAGGAAAGAGAAACGTTTTGACTATAAAAAAGCAGCTAGAGAAAGCGCAACGGGAGAGACATCAAAAAATTATTTTGAACAAATTGAGGTTCCGCAGGAGCAATAAGAAAAGAAAAGTGCTTTCAGGATGAAAAATTAACGAAAAGTGACGATGAAAAAAGCAATTCCGAGGAGTTGATTTGAAGATTTTTATATTTCAATGAAATATTTAAACACAATTGACATTAAATTAAATTTTAGAAATGCCATTTTGCTTTTAATATGAGTTTGGAAATTTTTATTGGAATTTGATTTCAATTTTAAGAATGTCTTTAAAAAGTTTTACAATTTTTTCCTCTATACAGATATAAAAATAAGAAGTTATTTCTTAAAATCGGATGCATATCATATCCTAAGAATTTATGTTAAAAATTCAAACTTATAACGACCGTTATAATCCTAAGCGAACAATAAAGAACGAGTCACTCACACATCATTAATCATCACAATAGATATGGTAACGCATGACAAAATTCTCTTTCTCCTGCCACTCTCACACGAACTGCCGTCTGTACAGCTTTATCGTGTACCTTTATCAAATTTTCCTTCCATTCAAACACGTCTCATTATGATTCCATTATTACATCCTTACAGTATCGATGTGAATGTTGTAGCAACGAAGGAAGTAAAAGTTCTTATTCTTATTATGGCATAGACATCACATCACGATAGAAGCTCATGCATGGCACAGCAGCACGTCTTGAATGCAAAGTAATAGTCATAGTAATATATCGATTACCGTTTGAATAGCCTTCACTAAAGTGTAATTGCATCTCGTTCTGCCCGCAAATTTTCGTAATGATGTCAAATCAAAGAATGGCACCACCTGATAATAATTCAAGATAATGACTGTCAATATCGATTGAAGATCAATTTTTGACACTATGGAAAAGCGTGTCTAATGTCTAATGTCCTTTTCTTAAATTAGAAAATCACAATGATGATGAGGATATTATCGTTGCTGTATTGCTGACTCTTCAGCGATGAGTGTGGGAGTGTGCAAACAAGAGCATATGGCGTACTTTTAAAACTTTATTTTTACGCTCTGATTACATCTAAGAAGCTATCTAAGAGCTTTCTCACGCTAATGCAACGTTTCCGTAAACTTGAGCGTGTTTTTCGTAAAATTTTGTTTTAGCTGTTGAAATTCAATAAAATTAGAAAACAATTTTTTAAATTAAATATTTTTTTTGATAATTCACGCTTAAATTGCAAATTTATATTCATTTTTCGATAATTTTTCTCTCAAGTCATAACATTGCATATAAAGCCAGTAATGGAAGTTTTTCGAGTCTGTTTGCATTTTACACAATCATCATAATATTTTATTTTAATGCTTATCGTTTTATTATACTAAAAAAATTGCCCTTTCGCACTCACTCGCAGTTATCTATCTGTTTATACGTGGCTCATCGAATTTTCAAGGTTTTTCGTGAAGATATAAAGAGTTTTTAATGCGAGTATTTTTGCGGAAATTTACCCCCACAGTACAAATATGTTTTTTAACTTTTTCTTATCCCACACCAAAATTTTCGTAAGCTCTCTTAACGAGTGAAGCAATTTTCTTGATAGAAAAAACACTTTGCACATCACAAGCGATTTCATTAGGAGATAACCTCAATTAGACGAGATCCAAAACTCTACACAGTAATTTTAATTTCATCTTCGAAATGCCTTTGAGCATTTGTAAAATTTTCTCTCTTCAAATTTCTTTTTCTTTTGTTAAGTATGTTTAGGCAACGACCTTATTTCAAAAAAGATAAATTTTCTTGTAAATTTTTTCAATAAATTTGATTTGATCTTTAGAAATTCTAAAAAAGGTTATGTCGTGCTTAAAATTTAACACACATCGTAAATAAATCATAAAAAATGATTGCTTATGTGCGGTGGAAGGACGTAAAATTAGGTGGATATAAAATATGAGTTTGTTGCGCTGAAAAATCAAGGATCGATAATTTTGTTTTGTTTTTAAATTTTTTGAAGTCATCCGTTTTACTTATTAATTCTTATTCTCTTATTTGATTATCAATTTTCATGTTACATCATAAAAATTTGTGAGTTTATCATCCTTAGCAGTTAATCGTGAGACATGTCGTAAAAAATTGCATTACTAGACTAATCCTAATAATAGAAACTTCGAGTCTAGCTAAACACATTTGTTCTCGCATTATTGTCCCACACAAGGACAGAAAAGAAATCGAAAGTCATGTTAAAGGTATCAATAATGAATGAACAAGAAAGTCCTTTTCCATTTCCTTTCTCGTCGAACACAGGAAAAAGGAAACTTGTAGGATGCGACATGTGTGTGTTCTATACAAATTAGATAATAAAAGTTCTTTAAATTGAAATTGATAATGGTGTGAGTTTGTATTTTAGATCAAGGATAACGAGCCAATTACTATAAATGTCATAAATTTAACCATTTATTGATCTCATAATCATTCAGGACTTTAAAATTTAAAGACAATTTAATCTGAAACCATATCCGACAAATTTTTAACAACGATGATCCTTTTAAAGGAAATGTTTATAAAATAAATATTATGAGAAAGTTTTATTGAATTTCTGGGTTAAAGAAAACGAGCGAGGTAGGAAGCAGGATAATTTATGATCTTTGGTCGGAACCTCTCCTTTAACCGGTATTGAAACAAATTATAATCTCAAATATCCTTCTTTAAATAAATTTCCTCCTTCTTATTTCATGAAAGAAAAGTTATATTAAGCACAAACTTTTCAATCTTAAATCTTTAGGCTTTGTTGGTCAAAAATCTTGAGAAATTTAATTATTTTTTTAAAAGTTGACACAACTCTAACATAATCATAAATTTCTTACAGGTATGTCAAACATAATTTTAATTTATCCTAGATCCTTTTTGATCGTAAATTTTAATCAAAGATTTCACACAAAATTCGACACGAGGGAAAAATAAAAATTTATTTCCCTAAAGGCGGTTGTCCATAAAGTTTAACAAAATTTGCATTCCTTTAAAGCCATAAAGAATATTTGATCATAATCTGAAGGAATTTTCATAAATTAGAACGTAAAGAAAATCTTGCATTGTGGATTTTTGTCACATTTGGTGAAGTAGGAGGAAGAAAGTTAGACATCGATAAGTGTTTCGAGTGAAATTAAATTTCCGTCAAGCGGGAAAAATTTTGGTATAGAGAAAAATTGTTTTCTCGCAAGAAAATCCTGCCAAAAGACATTTTGGAGTAAATTGGCAGAAGCGAAAGAATTTTAAAAGTTATTCTTGCACACTTTTTGCTTAAATTGCTATATTGCTGCTTTTTGAGCAGTTGTGTATTGTGTGAAAGTAAAGTTGTTCATTTCCTTCCCTCGTCGACATCCATCGCCTCAAACACATCCTCCACCCTTCTCTTTGTTTCTGTTAATTCAATTTCGAAATTAAAGAGAATTAAGACAGCTCGTGCACGAGTGGAATGTCGGAACTTCAAACTACACCACGACTTAGAAATTTGAGACAAACGGAAGGGTTGAACGGAAGTTTGTGGTAAGAGACTTTAGATTTTTTTGGAAAGTTCTTAAAAATTTATTTTAAAAAATTTAAATTTAAAAAATACGTTGACTTTTTAAAAATTAAAAAATCTATGTTTCCATCCCTTGATTCCGTTTTTCTCCAAAACTTTGGTTTTCTTTTCACCACGGAATGTCACACACAAAGCAATCGCAGAATAATGAGATTCATCCTATATAAGAGCGCATGCATTATTCCCAAAGTGAAAGATATACAATAAAAAGCAAAGAATCATTGCCATCTTGCAAATAAATTTATATTCACAACCATAAAATAAATAAAAAGAAACAAGAAGAAGGAAGAACACAAAAAATCAACAGCATCGTTAACAAAACGTCACATAAAATAAAAAAGATGCACTAAAAGATCACGAAGAGTAATATCGAGGTATTAAAATGCCAGCTCTCTGCTCGTAAAGCACAAAAAAATTTCATAAAATATCTTTTTACTGTCCCCTCAAGATCTACACTAATATTACACACGATGATGATGCTGCTGCTGTGTAATGAATTGTGATCGCCTCCCTTCACGTCTTAAACTTATTTCTACTGATGCAGAAAAAAGATTGCGGTAATAACTCATTTTCTCTGTCTCTGATTTTTAAAGAGAAGAGATGGCAAATAATTAATACAATTTTTTAATTTACGCTTCAGCAAATGAAAGGAAGTGCGGGGGTTGCTCTGGAGATAATTAATAGAATTTGTCTAGTTTGAGATTTCTCACACGCGATAAATGTGCAAAATTTCTTAATTAATTGTGGCTTTTCATTAATGTCAAGCACAAGATGATTTTTAAATGACACAATTATGTTCAAGTTACTAAAGAGATTTTAATGATGATTCTTTGAAGTTTTTTCTCTGAAATTCAAGGGGTGGATTCTTAAATTAATTTATTTTCTCAATCCCACGACACGTAATCTAAAATTTACTTTTTTCTTCATCTGAATCTAATCAGTTGATACAAACGAAATTTGATCTTTTTCGAAAAATACTTCCTTCCCTCGAGGACAATCTTAATAAAAGAGAAAAAAATTCTTGTTTTTTCCGGCTCATAGCATCTCAATAGTCAATTATTCGTTAAGGCTTTTTAAAGGTGTTTTAAATAAAAAAGAAGAAAAAAAGGATGAAAAAGTAAATTACAATGATTTACGAGAGATTTATTGCTGGCGAGAGTTTTAAATATTTAAATTATTATTTTTGGAAGATTATCTTGAAGAATATAAAATTGTTAATTACTTTTTAGAAATAATATTTGACCCAATTTTAAAATTAATAATTTTATTCAAATATCCTCAAAACTTTTGAGTGTCCAATTTATTTTTAAATCAAAATTGACGTCTTCAATCAATCTAGAAACGATTGATTTAAATTGTCCTTTTAGATGCCTTAAATTCTTCATCCAATTGGCTATAATTGACATCGATACCTGTATCGAAGGTATTCAATCCACATTTCCACATTTTAAGTGGATACGATATAAAGGATTTACAACCTTGAGAAGCTCTCCAACCATACATGGCAGACCCAAACTTTGTCTTTTCTTTTCTCTGCATTTCTTTAACCTTTTCCCTCATTAAATATGAAAGACGTCGTGAGGGGCAAGAAAAAATCACTAAAAAGTAGTTTAAAGTTTGAAACATTAACCATCATTAAATGTTTTATAAAAAGTGGAAATCATTTGTCATGACAATTGAAATAAATCATTAATCAACTTAAATAATATACATCACGATACAGTTGTAAGTTTTTCTTTTTTTCGCACACTAATGCTTGTAGTTTTAAGCTCTAAATATTATTTAGAAACATTTATAACATCTAGAGTTTTTTATGGCTTAAAATTTAATATTTTTTGGCCAACGACTTTCTAGGTCTCCTGAACAATATTAAATACGTAAATTTAATGACGTTAAACTGTTTTGTCGGATTAAATATTTCTCATCATTTATCATTGTTCAAAACAAATATTTGCTGAATTGAATGAAAAGAGCAATCGAGAAGAGCGCAAGAAGGCAAGAAAGCAAGTCTGAAAATGAATGTTTTTGGTCACTGTATGTGAACGTAATCAGCTTAGATTTTGTCTGAGCAATGAGCATTAATATTTCAGTCGCTTTAGGGGCGAGATGTAGTTTCAGCTGAAGATGATTAGCAAGTTTCTATCTCGGTTGAGGGATGCGTTTGTAGATGAAAAACAAAACTATTGTAAATCGATCACTGTCACGTTTCATTAAGCGCCACAGTTGACTTCATTTTCGTATTTCCGTTGTAAGTTCGCATATGCGAAGATTATGATGAATTTGCTTCTATCACATTCGATAAAATGTTAAATTAAGACTCGATGTTTGTCATTATTTGTGTGTTACATATTAAATAATTAATTGATTGTTTAATTTTATAACTTCGCTATATATTAATTTTGGATTCCTCCAAAACCAGTTTTTAACCCCTAGTGTCAAGACATTACATCGTGCAATATCAAAATTTTAGCAAATTAATAACTTGGGATTTAAAAAATTCTAAAAATTATTTTGTTATTCATAAGTGCTTCGCCACGTGCGATTTTTTAAACACCCTCAACGATAATTCAGTTGTGAAGAAAAACAAATGCTCGCATCCCTCATAAATGTTTTATAGAATTTTTTCTTCATGCGCTATCTCTGGGAAAATTTGGAAAGCTAACAAATGGTATAATTTTCCTCTTTTGATTTTTAAATCTTTTTTGATCAGTCTTTTTATTTTATTGTAAGGGATGTTTTGAATATAAAAAAATTGTGATATGGCCATAATATATTATATGGATTGTAATTTTATTCCTTCTAAACAATAAATTTTAAAATTTAAATTTAAATTCATTTTTATAATAAATGTTGAATATTTTAAATTTTTTCAATATTTAAAAATTGCCAAATTTTCCCAAATAAAATTTAAACTTTTATTCTTTCCTAAAAATCTTTGGAATATTGAAACGAGTATGAGGAAAAATGATTTCTACCACCTGTTTGTATCATGGTTAAATCATGCTTTAAAGATCAAACATAAATCCAAACATATATCTTTCCCTTAGCATTCGCATATCTCATCTTGAACAAAGAGAAAATTTCTCATTTCATCTTTTCGTGTCTTCAATTCTCTCATCATATCCGAAAATTTACGAAAATTATAAATAAAGCTCAAATTCTCTCAATGATTTTTCTTGGAAAGTGAGAGTTCATTTTCCATCGCAACCTGTTGATCACAACCCAAAATCAAATCCCATGCGCAATGGAAGTAATGACTAATGATTGCACTTATCACTGAATCTAAAAGTCATTGAGAATCATGACCAAAATAACTTCACGTTCATTCATAACAGTTTCTCGTTGGCTTTCGTAAAATAAAGTTGAACTTTACATTCGCTCCCGGTGAATTTTTATTTATATTTTGTGCTTTAATGTTTGGTGTATTTTTCAAGCACACGCACTGAAAATATGTTTGATTTTCGCCAAAGTTTGAAAGTAAATTAACAAGAATGAAAAAATAATCAATTAAAGATGCCTTCTGCTGCTGCTACCGCATTTAAATCAAACAAATGACAAGTGTCGTATAAATGAAAGTGAAAACAACCCTAAATAATTCATAACAAGAAGTTAATTGCTTGAGGCGGAGAGATAGAAAAAAGTCTACTAGAAGAAGATGATATGAAATAAAAAAAAACATTTTGTTTGGTGTGAGAGGGAGACTCATTTTGGATATGATAAAAAAGGCTTTAAATCAAAAAGGAGGACCATAAAAATTCACTTCAATAAATAGAAGAGTAGAGGGACGAGAGAGAACTTTATTAATTGCCCGGCCGTGACGCGTGGAGGGGAGATAAGATTTTTTTATGTTGTCCTATCCAAAAGCGACAAACAAGGTAAAAAAAACTATTTTTTATCAACACTAGTTTCATGGGAACATTTTTTGCTCTTCCTATCTGATCCGTGGATAACAAAAAATTTAACATGCCATGTGCGGATGTTTTTTTCAATAAATTCCTCGAAAAATTTTGCAGTAAAATCGAGAAAGTTTCGGTTTAAAAAAACTCAAATTTAAGGTTATTTTTTTGACAGATGGGAAGAAATCATTTTTATTTTATCATCATGGTCAGAGCAATTTAAAATTGAGGAGAGGAAAATAATTTTCATATCGATAAACCAAATAGAGAAATACAGAGAAAGTAAACTTTCGGAAACAAACATAAACTACATCATAAAAAACGATTTTTCCTTCTTCTCATGTTCAATGGTTCATCATATATTTATGAGGCTAATGAAAAATATAGCAAATATGAGATGTAAAATATTGATAGGATAACAAGGCAACAGCAGGTCGACAGTAAAATCTTGAAAATGTGCTTAAAGCGAAATCTCTTAACATGATATTTACTTTACAAGAAAATGTACAAACCGTAAGAGCTTTTGTATGTGATTTTGCAATTTTTCAATTTCTAAAAAATCGCACTTTATTGGTGAGAATTTGGATATTACAAGAAAACCTTTTTTGCGAAAATTCAATAAGCTTTACGATGTAATTCACGTAGACTATAACAACAAATTGAAATTGTGTGTTTTCATAAATTAAACTTAAAATGGACCTTCGAGAGGATTTTGCAATTTTCGAAAAAGTTTTTTTAAGGTTAACATTGAACAAAAGAAAGTCGTTAAAATAATTTATGTCGCACCTCTAAGTGTCGGAATGATAAACTTCTTGAAACTAAGCACAAGAAAATAATTTTGAATATAAATTTTCCCTCAACATAAATTTTCCACATGTCTCATCCTGACTATTTTAAAAAGGTTCTTCATAAACTTAATGAAATGTACACAAACATATTCAGTAATTAATTTCTACTTTGAAATCAATTCGTTTGAATATGTTTTTATTAAAAGTTTTTATTTGCTTAATTTTCTTCTAATATTTTTCATCATCGATCAGAAAATGAAATTTTGCCTCAGATAATTTTTTTTTTAATGCCTGTGAATTTTTCAAATTTCACTATTCTTATTATTTTGCTCGGTCGAGCATAAAAGGCCCAAGTATAAAATACTTTTCCTCAAATTAGAACATTAAGTTCTTTTTCGTTTTTTAGAATGCTTTCTTTCCGATTTTTTTACACATGCCATTGATATTTTTTTCGCTCTTCATCCCCCCATAGCCATTGGCATAATTGTGATAATCAGCACAGTAAGACTTAAATGAATAGAATTGCGATATCGGCATGGATGTATCTTTCCGGCCGTGGTCTTTTGTGAGGAAAATAAAATGAGTTTGCAGAAAAGTACTTTTCAGTAATTTAAAGCGTAAAGGAAGCAAATATTTTGTTGACGAGAAACGTTTTTTTTGGGAAGAAAAAACGAAACGTGATACGTCTCGGTTCATTCGAATGAGCTTGAAATTTTTCATTAGTGTGTCATTGGATGCTAAAAGCACTTTCAACAAAACAATAAATTAGATTTTTGGATATTTTTTTGAGTTATTAAAAATTAACTAAACATTAAAATTCATATAAAATTATAAAATATTCAACATTTAAGCAAAATATCTCAAATTATAAGTTGCAAAATAATAAAATGAGTTTTAAAATTCTTTTGTAATGAAAAGTCTTGGAAAATAACCAAATTGTGGTACTGATTTTTTAACAATGCATGGTTTTTCTTAAGAGACCTTTTCTTTGATTTTTTAGACTTGTCCTTTCTCTCTTTTTATATATGTATCATTTTACGAAAAAACTCTCCAATTATATCAAGAAAAAAATCAAAGCACGAAATCATTCCGGTCATCATCAAATAAACTTCCCTAAAATTTAAAGCTTAGAATTAGAATTCTTTCAATTACTTTCTTTTAAAATTCAGTTTTATTGTAGATTTATTTTTAATTTATATAATTTTTAAAATTAAGTAAAAACAATTCCCACACACATTTCTCATTTTCCGCCCCTCTAGGAACACCAGATATTTCATCGCTCCTCAGGCATTACATAATTTATATTTTTTTCTTGCTAATGCATTCGAGATTAAAATTTAAAGGATATTTGTGACAGCCCTCGAGAAGGGAAATTTTTAGAATGCTCAGGGGCTCACATGACTTTAAAATTTAATGAAATCATCTTTAAAGCTTTTGCTACATGAGCCGTATAATGTCATCTCATAGACAACATATTTCATCAACTCATGTTACATGTGACGAGGACATATTTTTCAACAAAACCGCCGGCATGTAAACGAGTAAAACTTTTATCTCCCGAAACATTTTTTTCCAGCTCAACATTTAATTATCCTGTGTAAACTCTTTTAAAGTTCCACAAAAGTTAATGAGCTTTTAAATTTTAAAGACTGTTTCCTTCTTTTTTTTCGCTGAAATAATACAAAAGAAATTATTCCAAGTGCAAAAGTAAACCTTCCGAGGAATAATTGAGATACGAATTTACGCCTGCAGTAAATGGAAAAGATTGGCGGGTGGGAGGGTCAGCAAGGAGCATGAGTCAGAATTAAATAAAGAGAAGGGTCAGTACTTGCCAAAAATCCTGTCGACTTTTGATTGATTGAGCAACTATTCAAGAAGAAAAACAAGAAGCTTTATTAACGCTGCTGCCACCTTCGATAACCATTTTTGGGTTTAAATTTTCTGCAAAATTAAATTCGTATTCATTAATAAAAAGTCTTTCTTTAAGAATTGCACAAATTTAATAAATTTACTTTCTAAAAATACTGGAAATTTATTTTGGCTCTTTGAAAAAAAATTGTATCGAAAAAAACTTTTTTTAAAAAATTAAAGAATTTTCATGACATCCTTCAAAAGTCACATAACGATGGATTGTTATTCGATAAAGTTTCAATTTATTGAAATTCGTTTAGAAAAGTTAAGTAAAAAGGTTCAAGCTATGGCTTTTTAAGCTAATTTCACTCTACTGCTGTGCCGCCAAAAGAAAATCAATCAATCATTTGTTGTTTGTGTTTTCTCTCTCATCTCCGTTCTCACTCAGATAGATTCGCGATGAAAGGAAGAAAGGAAATTGACAATAATAACTAAGGAGGAAAATTTAATAATAAATCAATTGTGGAAAAATACAATAGACAATGTACATCACACAAACACCTAAAAGGGAGTGAAAATAGGAAAATTTAATGTGAATACATTAAGTTTTCTGGTAAATGCTGTTTGTCGGTCTATTTTATTATATTATTTTGAGGGTTAGTTTTTAATACAAATAAAACTTTCCCAACCCAATATGGATGAAAGTAAATTAAACGAAATCATGGGATTGAATGTTTAATGACACTCCATTCAGACACCAGATAGTTTATTTACCAAGCAACTTTAATAATTGGCAATAAAACTTTTCCTCAAACATATCGCTTTAAAGTCAAATGTGTGCGGGTATTTTATGTTATTTGAAGGGTTTTGCGGATCTTTATCACAATCCAACCACCATTAATAAAGCCCAAAATCATAAAGAATAACGATATCATCTCTCTCTCTCTCTTCTTTCAGAAAACGCAGAATTTTTTCATCTTCTTCTTGCTCTTCACTTCTCCCCCTTTTCAAAAACTAATCCTCCATTCATGAAGACACACACATGAGAAAATAGAGAGAAAATTTTCTCTTTAAAGCATCCCCAAAAAAAGATAAATAAATAACTTGAAAAATATTGTGTGAGCGGAGAAAATACTTGAAGAGCTCAAAATGTATCCCTCATGTTTGAATCTCACAAATGCCAACGAAATCGGCTTTTGTAATGGTGGTGATGATAATACGACTGAAGCTGATGCACCATTCGATGAGAATGTGGAGAAAATGATTTCTCGAGTGGTCTTTGTGCTATTTGGCATCATATTCATTGTTGGCCTGATAGGAAATCTGCTGGTGGTAATTGTTGTTGCATTCAATCCCAATATGCGGTCAACAACCAACTATTTAATCATAAATTTGGCAATATCGGATTTAATGTTCGTTATCATGTGCATTCCCTTTACAGCGAGGTATGTTCGACTAATTGAATGAATACAAAATTACTAATAATTTTATCATTATTTAGTGACTATGTCCTGTCGACGTGGTGAGATATGTTTTATTGCTGGTAACATCTGTGTGCTATTAATTTTAATCCACAGGTTATTTGGAGACCTTTGGTGTAAAATTGTTCAATATACGATCGTTGTCACGTGTTTAGGCAGCGTATACACATTGGTCCTTATGTCACTCGACCGATTTCTAGCTGGTGAATATTAATGATGTGAACTTTCTTATATTGGGGTTTAATCATAAATTACGCAATATTTTAATTTAAATTTATGAAACATGTGGGACTGCAAAATTTATGGATTTATAGAAAGGGTCAGTTAAGTGCAAAACTCCCTCAAGGTTTTTAATTTAACTTTTTCTGAAACAGCAAAAAGATAAGATTAGGATGTGACGCATGAGGATGATCATTTATTAGATGCTTGTCAAGAATTTCTTTCACAAGACACAAGTTTACTCGATTAATGAAAATTTATGTAGAAAAAGTTCACTTTAGTGAACATGAAAGATGATTGTTTAAAATTTGCGGTTTTAATTAAAAGTTTGTAATTAATTTCATGAATAAATTTTCATTTTATTTATTTTCATATTAAAAAAAAATATTAAAATCTTCCAACCCATAAAATTGAAGATAACTTTAAAGAAAAATATTTTTGTTGACCTTGCTTGATAAATTTTTCTCCTCTTCCATGCATCACAATGTTCCTTATCGTTTTAGAACATATACAAGCTCGGCCCCTTTCCAAAAAAAACTTTTTTTTCTGATAAAAAAACTGCTATAAAAGGCTCATGTAATTTTGTAAAAAAAACTTTTTAAATCCCTAATTCTCTCTCTCTCTCTCTCTCGTTTATTTAGTTGTTCATCCCATCTCAAGCATGTCGATAAGAACAGAACGAAATGCATTAATGTGAGTCATTCCCATAAATCTCCTCTTATGCTTTTAATCTCTTTAACCATATCATTCATTTATTTTCAACATCATGTAGAGCAATAATTTTTGCATGGCTTCTAATTTTCACTACGTCCATTCCAACAATGGCTTTTCATGGAGAAGTGCAATACGTTCATAAAGGCGAGCACAGGACGGCTTGTTTATTTTTAAGTGAAAAAGGATATCGCCGTGATATTTTTCAGATTTCATTTCTGCTGTCATCATATGTGATTCCACTGTCACTCATCTGCTTCCTGTATGTAGGAATGCTTTCACGATTGTGGAGCTCAAATGCACCTGGCGGAGGAAAGGGTTCGAAAGAATCAAGGTTTGAGTACTTTTTAAATTACAAGAAAAAGTTTAATAATTTCTGGAATAAAATTTAATTTTGATGCCAGCACTTGAGTTTATGAAATTTCTTCATGCTTTGCACGTATATGAGCCAAATGCATTTTGTTTGTTTGTAATTTAATTTTTTTCTCCTCATCCTTCATGACAACAGAAAAGGAAAGAAGCGAGTAACTCGATTAGTTGTGTTTGTGGTTCGTATACAAGAATTTTAAATTTGTCTGCTTAATTTATTTAACAAAATTCTCGCATTATTTAAATTAAAGGTTGTTGCATTTTCATTATGCTGGCTTCCCATACAAATTATTTTACTCCTGAAAGCATTAAATCTCTACAGCACCAATGCCATCTCCGTCACGATACAAATTATTAGTCATGTAAGCTCGACAAATTTATTACTCGAAAATTGTTTTATAAAATAATTAAATTTACCAATTTAGGTTCTTGCATATCTCAATTCATGCCTAAATCCATTTCTTTATGCGTTTTTGTCTGAAAATTTTCGCAAGGCATTTTGGAAGGTAATGTGGTGTAAGAACAAGCCACAACAATCTCATTTTGTGCTCAACACTGCTCCAGATACAAAATCAACACGAACGGGAACGGCTAATCGTGGTCCACCAACAGCACAAAGTGCACAGAGTGCCACCCACGTGGCCGAAGCAATTGACATTTTATAAGAAAATCGAAATTAAATTATAGAAATATTACGAAAATGTATACTAGAAAAAGGTTAAATAAATAAATGTTTTGAGAAAAATTAAGATCTTAGTTAATTATTAAAAAATTTAACGGTTTTGCCATGTGACTCAATTATAATTTTTCTGATTCAGCCCTGCTTGTAAACAATTTTCCTCTTCATTCTATTTAAGGTGAGTTTTAAAAGAAAATCATAACTAACAATGACATATCAGAGTGATTTTTAAGTTGTGGAATGTTGCATAATCTAAAAAACATAAAAATCAATTAAAGTATTCTTTAAATCGACTCCAAAAAATTGATTTAAAAATATTTCAAAAATATAAGGAGAATTTATTTCGGCCCTCTGGCGTCAAATCTGCAAACTGTTTCAGTCAACAAACAAAAAATCATCTTCATGAAATCTCAAATTAAAATTTTAATTATTCGCTTCTAAGTGGCCACAAATTATGCAAAATTACAACTACTACTATCCACCACTCGCAAACTATATTGATGATCAACGAGCTTTACTGTATAACGCGAGTTTACCACATAGCAGTGCAAATACTCATCAACAAACAATTTCAACGACAGTAGAAAATTCAGCATCATCCAGTAGTAAAAGTTCACAAAATAATCGAGTATTAAGGGAGACGCCGACAAAAAGGGAAGAGAGATTAACTCGAAACGCTGAAAGAATGCGAGAGAGACGATCAATGGAAACGGAAGATGAGCGGAGAAAGAGATTAGACAGAAATGCCTTATCGAATAGAGTTCGACGACTAAACGAGACAACGGAACAAAAAAAGTTAAGACAAGCGCGCAATGCAGCACGTCAGAGACTTCGTAGGGCAATGGAGACGCAAGACGAACGAGATCAAAGACTGAAAAAGTTATCTGAACGTATGCGGGAAGTGAGATCCAAAGATCCAGAAGATAGCCAGCAACCGTACACACCTCGACGTCCAAAGAGCGAATCTAAAAAGCAAAGCTCTTATAGTGAAGACGATTCCTTCGATACTTCCGTGTCTGTGGAAAGCAACTCACAAGCACCCCACAACAACAATAATAACGTACCAAATAATGTTCATTTTTTTGGAGGTAACGACATGTCAAGCCATCATGCGATGCCTTATTACAACTCTCATAATCCCAGTACTTCTCAAATAATTCCAAATATTAATCATGCTGAAGATCCAAAATCATTCTTTTCTAGCTTAAAACTGTCGCCATCCACCTACTCATCACCACCACCACCCATCCAAAATCCTATTCATCATTTTCACCAGCAACAACCGCAATCGACGTCATTTTTCATGGATGATGAAGATGAACTATCAAAAAGTCAAATAAAATTAAGACGTGAATCTCCAGAGGCGCGCGAAAGGCGTCTGCTAAGAAATGCCGAGCGAATGCGTAAAAGACGTGCCACCGAATCAACTCAAGAGCGCCAAGAACGGTTGTCTAAAAACGCACTCAATAATAGATTGAGACGATTAGGGGAATCGCCAACGGATAAAGTAATTCGACAGGTACGAGATGCAGCACGACAACGTATACGAAGGGCAATGGAGAGTGATGATGAACGTGATTGTAGACTTAAAAAATTAGCTGGGCGGATGCGCGAGGTGAGAAAAAATGAGGCGCCAGATATTAAAGCAGAGCGTTTGGCAAAGGCGACAGTTCGAGCTCGAGAAAGAATACAAAGTGAAACGAGCGAGGAGAGAAAAGTGCGTTTACAAAAGGGCGCTGAGCACGCAAGGAAAACTCGTGCCGACAAAAAGAGTGACGATGGAAGCTATTTTAGTCAATTTCAAACGAATTCCTACACAAGTGACGCATGCACGCTTAATATTCCACAATATCATTCCGTTTTTCAATCGTCGGCTGGAGGGTTGTTTAAACACGAGCCAGAAATTCGAAATTTACCGATCAAAGAGCCAACGACGTCATCAAATCAAGTCGTATCAAATATTAAACTCAATGATTTTGTTAGAAAGTCTACGGCTCCACTTCGTAGTTCTCGAAAACCAAAAGACAATTCTGATCATCAGCAAGTTTTTACAAATTTTAGTGAAGCTCAGACCACAGCTTTAATCCTCGAACCAATCATTGAAATGAACACGTGAATTTAATATTAAATTCCTTTATAGATATAGTCACAATTAGAAAATGTTAAGCATCGAAACACTTCACACGTTTGACACTGAATATTCGGCTGATTCGGTTGAATGGAATGATGAAATTTTTGCTGTTGGAACTTATCAACTCGAAGAGAGGGATGAGGATTCTTCAGCGAGCAAAAGAAAAGGAAGAATTTATTTGTTCGAATTCAACGCTGATGATTGTAGCCTCGAAAAACTTCAACAACTCGAAACGGAAGCGATTTTAGATCAAAAATGGCATAAGAAAACTTGTCTCGTCACCGCCACATCAATGGGAAAAATTCAATTTTATGACTTACGAGAAAAGTCGCTTACAAAAGTCTCTGAAGTCATATTAACTCAAAGCGATGATGAAAACTTGGCACTTTCAATTGACATTGACAGTGAACGAATTTTAGCTAGTGACTCGCAAGGGAAAATCTCTTTGATTGATATCGATTCTCAAAAAATCCTAAGTCAATGGAAGGCTCATGAATTTGAAGCATGGACTTGTGCCTTTGATCGATGGAATGAAAATTTAATCTATTCAGGTGAGAAAATGGAATAATTTTAATGCTAAATTACCATTCAAATTTTTATTTAGGAGGCGATGACTCGAAATTTAACATCTGGGACATTCGAATGAGTGAAAAAGCTGTTAAATCAAGACTTCGCGATGCTGGTGTCACCTCCCTTCTGAGCTACAAAGAGAATCAAGTTTTTGTCGGAAGCTACGATGAAAATGTTTGCATTTACGACACTCGAAACCTCAAAAAATCTCTCGATGAAGTTAACCTAGGCGGTGGAATTTGGCGAATCAAACAATCAACCCAATGTGACAATTTAATTCTTGTCGCTTGTATGTATCACAACTTCTCCATCGTTGACTGCTCAAGCAATCTAAAAATTGTCGGCGAATATAATGAGCACAAAAGCATTTGTTATGGATGCGATTGGTCGCCTCAAATGAATGAAAATTATCACTTTTTTGCCTCTTGTTCATTCTACGACCACCGATTATCAGTTTGTCGCGTGAAATTGTAAAAAGAATACTAAATAAATTTTTATCACTCATAAAAAAGAAAAGTTGATACTTTTTTTTGGGTAGCGGAGGCAACTTGTGCTTTTGACATTCAATATTGATCCTTTTTTTCCTCACAATATCCAATTCGAAATGATGACGACATACTGCTGCAGCTTCATTGATTTTTTTTGCGTTCCTGGAAATACCAAAAAAATAAAAACCAGTTTGGTTTACAATTGAATTTTCTTTTTATTCATTCATCTTGAATTAAAGTGACATCGTAAATGATTCGAGAGAGATATAGAGAGAGACTTGTGACCATTTATATTTCAGCTATAATACAGGTTACATCAATATATAGATTGATTAATTTTCATATTTTTTTATGTTTATTGTTTCCCTCAAAAATATTTTGTTCGCTCGACACCTTCTCTCATTTTTTTACTATCTCAAAGTTTAATAGTGGCGTTGATTGTGCTCTTTATACATCAATAATTGATTTCTTTTATAAGATCGAATAATATGAAAAATAAATATTCTTTTTTTCCACACTTAGCCTGATTTCTATACACCTTGTTCGTCATAACTTTAAGGTCGAAAATCATCTCAACATGTGACACGTTTTGATCTCTGTCACATGTTGAGGTGAGTTTTGACATTTTTCATTTTATGCATTTCTCATTAATTACTTTACAAATTTCCAACATTCATAAATTTTCATTTCTTAACATTCTCATTTAATATTTTTTTTATCGAGTAAAATATAATTTTTTTAAAACGAAATTCAAAGATTTGTTTGGCTGCTGATATTCACAAGAATTTTTTTCTGAGATTTTTTTGTTCTATTTTTTTCTTATTATTTTGTGTCATCTATCATGATTTGATATGAAAGATTTTGTATATAAAGATTATCATTATTCGAGTGGAATGTTCAACTGATGATCTTCAAAAGGAAGAAGAGGCAGAGAAAAAATAATTTAAGGAACTAAAGTCTTTTAAAAGGAGCTTGAAAGTTTACTTTCTCAATTGACTCGCATCGTCTGGAATGTGATTAAAGTTTGCGTTAGGACTGTTTTTCCAATAGTAAGGTGGACCTGGTGAAAAGCAATATTTCATGTCGAGAGGTTCGTCGTCTTCTACATAATACATCAAGTAAAAATTGCACATTTCGTCCTCATTTGTAGCGCCAATTTTGGTCACACGTTTTCGATCACTTACCATCGTACATCGAGCTGCAACCATATCGCCGTGTTTGATTGGATCGGTGTTGATGACTGGATAAAACATCTGTGGCGTTAGGGGATCGCGTTTACCCAAGAGTGTCCATTTATCTTCTCCATTTTCGTCAGTTCTCACTCGGAAACCTGACACAACCTTTCCCAAACTGTGCGTATGTGTTCGATAGGCGAAGGGATGAATTGTTTTTTTCTCATTTATCTTACACGACGTCTCCATATGTTCCGTTCTCATTGGACCAATTGAGCCACTTGTGCCCATAAGAAGTACACCGGCAAGTTTGCTCATTGGTTCAGTTGTATAGTGAATAAAAACTCCTGAGTCATCTGTGTGGCCCTCTTTGAATGCCATCATGTAATGTACCTGAAGAACCAAATACTTGATAGGTGAATTTTTTCCAATTTTAAATCCGACATCTTTTGGAAGATCGAGTCGTGGTGCGTCACGTGCCCATGCGTAAATAATTTGTGAATGTGATCCTCCCTCACATGGACTTCCCGAATTCTCATCACTGTCCGCATTTGTCATTTCGCCGCAATTCCAAATCGGCTTATTTGAGCCAGGCTCTCCACAGCCATAGAGCAGCATATGGTGAGCTGTGTTCATTGTGGCGTTCGGTTGAAATGCGACCATGTAATAATTTCTTGTATAATCAACCTTCACTGGCGTACATAGATAAAGCTCCGGCTGGAAGAAGGTAAAAAGGACAATAATTGTAGCGTTATAAATCGTCTCAATTAACCGTAATAGCTTTTCTTTCATCAACCAACTCATTCATATAATCAGATGTTTATTATCGCTCAAGCCCACGCAAGTTGTGACGTCAAAAACGCCAGTTCGAAGGCAAAACATCAACACCTCTCGAACCACCACCCTCACACCCCCACACAAAATATTTTCAGACGAAAATGTGTGCATGCCAACGAACGTGAGAAATAAAAAGTAAGAAAGGAAGTTTTTCTATTTCACTAATATTGAAACGCGTACCTACGATAAAAGTGTCGAAACAACTTTTATTTACACCCACAATTAAAGAGATGTTATGAGCTGTGAACTTTATTGTAAAGCGTAAAAGAGAGAAAGAATTTCTCTGAAGTGATAATGATGATTTTTGTCACGTAGCCACGTCTTTGCGAAAAGATTTCAACAGATTGAAATCGTGGGAGATTTTCTCGTATTTAACAAAGGGATTATGTGAGGTCAAATTATTGCAGATATTTTTTTTTCGCTGATGCTTTGGCTAGTATTAGAACACACTGCGATTATGGTTCACCTTGGCCAACGCACTTTTTTATGTTAACATATGGAAACATGTTTTTTTACTACTTACTCGATAAGGTCGGACATTTGGCATCGTCAGCTGAAACATCTTTGTCTCGAGGCCAACAGTCGAATGAACTAGGCATGATGCAAAAAAAATCCAAAATAATGATAAATCCATTCTTTTTCTCTTTTGCGTAGTCTTTTAGGTGCACGAAAAAAAATAAATTTATGTAAAAACCCGCAGTTTAGTTTAAACTTTAATTTCTCTCTTTAAAGTACTTGCATATCACAAACAAATTGTACGTGTTTCACACTTTAAGCATCGCTTATGAGTGAAAAAAAAAGTCGAAAATATTTTCTAGCTTATCTATGGGACTTTCACGTAAGTATTGATTATTATGACGTGCGCCTTGAGCTTTTACGCGGTGCCATCTACGTAAAAACATAAAACAATTCACTCAAATAGAAGTCACATGTTGATCCAATTATTTGGTGACTTTTTTAAAACTGTTAGAAAAATTCAAATCTTTTCACCCAAACTCACCACGCAGTTTGAAAAAGTTTTGAGAAAATCTCTCAAATTTCTCAAAAAAAAATATTTTTGTCTCTCACGATTTTTATTCGAGTGAACACTGTACGTTTTGTTTTGAAATTTTTTCTCTTCGGAAAATTTTCTCGCTTTAAATTTTTCATCAATTATGGCAGCACGAGAGCCAGTTAAGCGAGTAATTCAGCAAGTTAGACCAATTCTTTCAGTCGATCGCGATGAGGCTCGACGACGTGTGCTCAGCTTATATAAAGCTTGGTACCGAACAGTTCCATTTATCGGTAAGATTTACAAGAAGAAAAAATTTAAAATTAAAGTTGTGCATTAAAATGATTTAAAAGTTGAATTAGATTGTTGTCGCTGGATTTACTTAAGGATATATAAAAATATTCTTCGTAAACATCCAGTTGAGCTCAGCTATTTAATGCCATCTCAACATTAATTTAAAATTGTTACATCACAACTGGAAGTTTAACTCATTTTGTGAATTTCATTTTAGTCGAAAAGTTGAACGTAAATAAGTCCGAAGAGCAGTGCAAGGAGAAGTTGCGGGAAGTTTTTGTGAGAAATAAGGACGTTGCAGATGTAAGAATTATCGATATGCTTGTAATCAAGGGACAAATGGAGCTCAAAGAGATCACAATGCAGTGGAAACAGAAGTGTCACGTTATGGTAAGTTCAATTAATTGTCAAATTTTCTCAACTCTAATTAAAATTTATATTAATATTTTAGAACTACTGGCAAGAGACTGTTGAACCAAAGCCACAAGATTTTCTCTCAAAGTTCATGTCCGGTTCTAACTAAAAGTAACTAAAAACGCAAGTAGTTCGCAAAATTTGTGCATAAAACTGAAATTTATTCAATAAATTAAAAATTGTCGTCATTCAAATTTGAAATATCTTTGGATGAATTTCCTAAAGACATTCTTATAATGCTCGAAACTGCGACTCTGATTGACGCCGACCAATACTAGAAATACAAAATACAGAATTGCAGAAGTTATCATGGGATTGCGACGACACCAAGCAAAAAACTTTGATGCTGAACCTTGTGGTTGTTGAAGCTCAAGTGAAGTGCTTATACGATCCTTTGATAGAATACTTTTTAAAGTGGGCCTTTTACTGCCATACAAAAGTAAATATCGAACACGTACGATTTCATTATTGGTGATCAGCAAGTAATTTTGAGGAATATCGCTGTTTTTAGAATTTTCTGTAAGAATCAAAGTTAATGTCACATTTGTCGCCATACAAGTTCTTACCTCTTTTGATTTTGTAATGCCTCGGATCGTCGATGTACTCACACAAAGCCACACAGCTCATCAAATCACCCGACCTACTCTTACTCCAACTCAGCACGGATGGCGAGAATAAAGCGGAAATAGAAAGTTCATGCGCGAAATAAAGGCCTTCGCCAAAAAGTCCAGTCTTGTTGTGATGCTGCTGCAGACCATAGCTTAATATTGTGTATACGTTAAAAAACTTTGTTCCGTGATAAGCAAATTTCCTCATCATTCCTTGCGATAGCAATTGAAACTTTTTCTCAGCACCAGAATTGTCATTGTAAGTTATTTTAAAAATTTGATTCGGCAGTTGATGTTTTGAAGAATTTTTTCCAAGTGACAGAACTTCCTCGTGTTTAGATTTGGGTACTGATTCGACATCAAATTTTGCTGCTGTTAGAATCCAGTGGATAATGTCAATGGTTGCTTTCTTTAATTGATTATCCGTTCCTGCAAAAACCATCACAAGTAGCTCGTCAACTGATGGAATTTGCGCAAGATCGGCGAGCTAAAAAATTTAAAAACTTAACGGATATTTTCTAATGTGATAAGAACTTACCAATCGATCGAAATCCTTTTCTCCATTACTTAAAATATATTTTTCTTCGGGGAACGGAATGAGTAGGAAATTTTTCTTATAGCTTTGCGCGGCACTTATAAAAAGACTCAGCTTTAAATCAGTTCCAAACAAGTCCTTCTGAAGAATATTCTTGATTTCCGTCAATTTCCTCTCTCTAACTTCTGTATTTTCCATAATTTTTAAATAATTTGCAATTTGTACACATCAGTGTTTTTAAAGATTACTTTTCAGGGTTCGAATTGTTTACAAAAAAAATTACATTTTCACAAGGGCGGATCGGCGAAATTTGAGATGATTAAATTTTATATTTAATATTCGGCTTTAAAATGATGGATCAACGGTTTATGCAACAATTACTTTCACAGCTAACCTCAGGTAATTGACAAAATGTCCTCAACATATCAAATTTCACATTAATTTCATTTTCATTAGCTTCAAATAAAATAATCGAGGAACTAAAAGGATTTCCCACACCAAAATGCATTCAATTTGCAACTGGAGATGATCCAATCATTTTCTATGAACAAAACAAAGGTGTCCACTCATCAAATGACTGCGAAAATTATGACATTGGAGCGCTTCAGTCGTCTTTATACTGGCATCAAATTTTAGTCCATCATGATGGACAACACTCGAAAGAGGAAGTGCTGGAAGCATTTTTCGATGTTGTCGATGGTGAATTGTTCATTCCAATTGGCTACCGGCGGGGATCGACCATTGATTACTTTTTCATTTCAAAGGAATTTGGTGCGATGAAAAAGATTTTCGACAGAAAATTATTGATCCCGTCGAAAGAAAGATCTCTTCAGGTTGTTGTTAAAGTCGGCGTTGCTGAGTGTCAAAATAGTCACCGATTCTATCTGAAAATCAACACCGTCCTCACCAAATGCATCAAACAATCGACAACTTTAGGCGGCAACAGAGCTCTGAACTGTGATGAATTTGGACATCATCCAGAGTTCAAAGAAATGTGTATCAACCTCGGAAATCAAGGGACATTGGATCTAATTTTGAGTCAACTAAATGGACACCAGCAGCTTAAGGGAAACTCACCCTTTCGCATCTTCAAGTTTGCCAATAATGGAATCAAAAATCTTTTCCCATTCAGCGTTTTACACAATTTGCAGATGGAGATTCTCGACTTGAGCTTTAACAAAATTAAGGACATTGAAGAGTTGAAGATTCTCAAATTTTTCAATATCCAAGAGCTCTACATTAAGGGTAACGAATGCTGCAACAATCTGGCAAACTATATGGAAATTGTTCGTGAAATCTTACCAAAGCTTAGAAAGCTCGATAACGTTCCAATTGTCAGCGTATCGTCAATTTATAAGACCAACATTAAAGGACAAGCAATCAAGATTGGAAACAAAACCATTCCAAATGAAAGTATCAAAGATGGAACCTCAATTTCACTTAAGAATCGCATCGTAATGCTCAAAACTCTCTATAACTTGCGTGATGATAACTATTGGTCAAAAGTTTTAGTCCATCACGATGATCAGTACAAGCGAGAACAAATTTTGAGAGTGTTGGCAAAAGACGTCTGTTTTAATTCAACATTTTTTCCATGCTACTCGAAGAGATTTAAAAATCGTGACGAGTTTTTTCTCTATAAAAACTTTGATGCTATCAAGATCATGATGCAAAAGTGTCTCAAAGTGCCGATGAATAGCGAAGGCACTGTCCAGTACAATATTCATATCAACTTTAATGTGGCCGAATTTAAAGAGGAGCAGGTGGACTGGAGCGAAAATCTAAAATACGTAATTTCTCATCGAATCAAGAACAACAAACTAAACTTGAATGACTTTTTCAAGGAAGAACTCTTGTCCAACATTTACATATGCTTCGATAATTGCAACAACCTCAACTTTATACTCGATCAATGTCGTCACGTGTCAAATCAGCTAACTGAAATCAGCCTTGAAAACTGCGGCTTATCGAAATGCGAAGGACTATCGGTACTCGGGGCTTTTGATAAGCTAAAGATGCTTAATTTGAGAAATAACAATATCGAAAAATTAGATGGAATCCGCCGTTCAAATACTATCGTTGAAGTTTTCTTAGACGGCAATCCCATTTGCAATCAAGACCCAATTGAATATACTAAGGCTGTCGGAAATTACTTCCCAAGCCTGCAATGGCTTGATGGTCATCGTGTTCACCAGGAAAACTTTTTAATTACCTTCAAAAACTATCTCGTTACAATTGATGTCTACACGGTCGTCGGTGAATTTCTCAACCACTTCTTTACGCTTTGGGACTCTTTCGAGCGGCATCAACTTAAGCAGATGTATCGAAAAAATTCAATGCTCACCATGTGCATTAATTATGAGTTCAACAAGGAAAAGGAAGTGCTTCCATTTAATGAGATTTATCCACGTGTCCAAAAATATGTTAATTTCGATAGAAATCTAAAAAAGATTTCGAATTTAAGCAAGGTAGTTGATAAAGTCTACATTGGAATGGAGAACATCAAACGGCTCCTGAATGATCTTCCCAAGACGAAGCATGATCTCACAAACTGTAACATAGATGTTCCGTACTTTGATCCGGAGAAACCTCAAATCGTTATAATTGTCAGTGGATTTATGGAAGATCTCAGTAACGATCAGCCATTCCTTCTTGGCTTCACTCGTACCTTCATAATCGAATCTCGAAATTGTGAATTTTACATTACCAACGATCAAATGCTATTCAGAAATCCAACGATTGCGCAACGTGAGGCTGCAAGCAAAAAAGTTGAATCTGCCAAGTATAATGATTTAATTGAAAATTGCCGTGACTTATTACCCACGGAAATGGAGTCGAAAACACTTAAGCTTGTGATGTTGCAAGAGCTAATGCAATGCAAGAAAGAGTACTGCTTGAAGTGAGTAAAATTTATTTGATAATTTAATTTAAATTTTATAATTAAATTAATTTTAGGCTTCTCGAGGAAAATTTCTGGGATATTAAGGTGACTTTGGCTCTTTTTAACGAGAACATGAATGAAAACAGAATTCCCGATGAGGTTTTTAATATCAAGTAGATATCGATCAATAAAATAATTTTATGAATTTAAAATGTTTAAAATTTATTCCTTCTTCGCTCGCTTTGGAGAACTTTCTGATTTTTCTTGTTTCTTTTGAGGTGAAATTTTAGAATTTTTAAACCAATTTAAAATTGATCCTTTTGCTTTGACATCGTCAAGAGGTTTATTACATAAGCCCGATTGATTGCGAGTGCTATTCACGGCATGCGAGACTTCATGCCAAATAAGATTCTTTGGTTTTTTAATAGATTTTAGTGCAACCTCATGAGGAACTCTCTCATAGTCCAACCAGTCCCTAACTTGATCGTCAGTCTCTAAAATAGCAGGCGTGCGATGATGAAGCCATGAGAAATAAACATCAGATTCATAAGTCAATATTGTAAAGCTGTAGATTGAGTCTCTATTTTCGTCATGCCACACGTCAAATAGTCCAGCAACGTGCATCAAATTAACATCCTCACAAGTCCATGTCGATTTATCTTCCATGCGTGTCTTTTCATCAACTTGTGGCATATGAATGAAATAAACTGGCCGCTCTGATGACTTAAGTTTTGGATCTACAGTTTTCCATTCATAAAATCCTTCCACAACCATTACACAACGCTTACCAGCAGTTAACAGAGGTCGATAGAGTTTTGACTGTTCAAGACTCTCCATTCGGCAATTATTCGTTGTTAGCTCATGTTTTGAGTAATCTCCTTTGTGCCAGCGTGGAATGACACCCCATAGTGCAGGAATAATTGTGCGTTCTGATGAGTCCGCCTTCTCATCAAAGTGCTTTGAAGAGACAATAATTGGCGACAGAAATGAAGGTGGAAGATTATACGATTTTTTGTACTCTCTTCCTAAGTTAAATTCACGACGATATTCAGGCTTAACTTTGTCATTCTTGATCTTATAAACGCATGCACATATCACTTCTTCAGGACTTAGTGTCATACAGGTTCTACCACACATTTTAATTCTATTTATTTTTTAGGCGCGCGAGAAATTTTACAAAGGGATGGCGAAGTGATCGAAATATTATTTAAAATATTTTTTCAGTTACATTTATTCTTATGGCATTCTTTATGATAGAGTGACAAATTTGGGTGGCATAAAGCCACAATCTCCAAAGAATTTAACAACGACCCGACCGTTGGGATAGAGCACAAGCCACGTGACACTAGCGTGATGAATATTAAATCGCAACCACGCTTCCGGAGCGAGTTGAAGAGCACGACACAAGAAATAACGAATAACGTTTCCGTGACAGACTAGCATCGTGTATGAATCACTTTGTTGCGATGGTTCGGCTCTATAAGGATGTAAAATAAAAACTAGTTTTAGTGAATTAAAAATGGGTATGTAAGTACCTATGGATATATTTTCTAAATGCTGCCTCGATTCTTGCGTTGTCTATGAAAAATTCGGATTCATCTGGGTTCCAATAGTCAATTTCTGGAACTAAGAATAAAAATGTTTTTTGTTGTTACGATGATAAATGACCTATATTTAGTCTTACTTGGCTTGCAAACAGCACCCTCCTCTAACATCCTACAATCATCTCTCTTTATTTTTTCACTTTTCGGAAGCTGCTTGAGGATGAGATTCGCTGTCTCCTGGGCTCTTGTCATTGTGCTCACGACTACATTGTCAAGCTTGATTCCAACTTCGCTTAATCTTTTTCCTGTAAGCGTCGCTTGCTGTCGACCGAGTTCAGTGAGAAATCTCTCTTTATCTGTTTCCCCGTAGACATATTGACCATGTCTAATAAGAATGACATGACGAACTGCTTTTGGCTTGTGCTTTTCAAGCTTGCGATTGTATTCGTTTTCTTGCTCACTTGTGGGATTAGCTGGAAGTGGCTTAATTAAACTTGTCGGTGCTCGGTGATCCCAATTAAAGTCCCATGCTACACAAAAATCATTAATGAATATTTTAAATAACACTTTTAATTTTTTACTCACTTGTTGTTGGTCGAAAATCCGAAATCCACGAGTTATGAACAGTATTAACTCTCTTTTTATTAAAGCTGTAAATTAACGAAACACCGCCAATCGATGCTGCACTGTATTTTGCAATTTTTGACAGGAGTTTTAAACTCATTTTATGTGAAAAATTTAATTTTGCAAAATCACGTCTAAAAAAATATTTTTTTTTCGCAATTCGAACGAAACTTTAATCCGAACAAAAAATCAAAAGAAAACAAAAAACAAAGGAAAGAAATATTGTAAAAATTAAAAAATTTAGTAAATTCATTGATTAGTTGGCATGGAAGACAATATCTTTAGATACGTATATAGTTGTTCGCTAGAGCAACGGGTGCAAATTAAAATAGGCTCAATCGATGGCGTTGCAAAGAAGCCAGATTTTGAAAAACTCTTGGAGAATCCAATTTTATGTCACTCGGGAATTTATTCAGAGACCTGTGCGCCTTTTATGGTAAAAATCCAGTGCTTTAACAACGATAAGCCATTTGGTTTGCCAGTAACAACATCCTATAAGGCATTTAGTAAAAGATGGAACTGGAACGAGTGGATTCAATTGCCATTTAGTTTTTCTGATCTTCCACGAACAGCTGTACTGGGATTTACTATTTACGATTGCGTAGGAAGTGGAAAAATGTCAGTGATTGGAGGCACATCTATATCTGTGTTCGGTAAACATGGAATTTTACGCGAAGGAATGTTTGATTTAAAAGTTTGGCCAGATAAGGAAGCACACCCCACGGAGACACTAGGCAAAACCAAAGACGACTACACTTCAGTGCATCAAATGCAACGACTGGCGAAGCTAGCCAAGAAACATCGAAATGGACAGATTGAAAAGGTCGATTGGCTCGATAGACTCACGTTTCGTGAAATTGAGCTGATTAATGAGCGTGAAAAGCGTGAATCCGATTACCTCTATCTCATGATTGAATTTCCAACTGTGACATATAATGACAAAAACTACGCAATCATCTACTACGAGCCGACGGGCGATAGAAAATTTAACTTTGTCTCAAAACCGCGACTGGTGATGGTGCCTGACTCTGAAATCTTACAGGTGAGCGAGCAATCAATTTTAAATTGAACTGACAAGCATGGCAACGTGATTGTGTATCAAAAAAAAATTAGTTGTTGCATATATAAAGTCTCTCGTTTTATTTCTTATCACATATTTACAAATTGCTTCAATTACTCTCGCAAATTTTCTTGCTCTCATAATTAATTTCAGTATCATTTTTAATCTTGACGTGTGATGAGCTAACTTACTTATTTATTTAATGAATTCTGACATAATTGAGCAAAGCACACACACACATAAATGCATTTTAATTAAAGGAAGTCCCATGTGATGACCCTGAAAAATAATTTTATTGAAGATTTCGCGCAATTGCAAAATTTCTTCACAAATTATTAGATTCTTTCGGGAGAAACACACAGAAAAATGCTTCATCAAATTATCGCGCACATTTCAATAGTGTAATCGTTTTTAATCTAAATCTCAATTATTTGTTACTAATTTTTTTATATAGGAAAACCTTGTGGAGAGAAAGCACCACAGGTTAGCACGTTCAGCGAGATCTGGACTATCGGATCGAGATGCAAAGCCCACGGCGCATATTAGAGATCAACTTCATACCGTTGTCTATCGATATCCACCAACATTCCAGTTGAACAGTGAAGAGCAAGACTTGATATGGAAATATCGTTTCTACTTGAGCTCACACAAGAAGGCACTGACTAAATTTCTGAAATGTATTAACTGGCAGACGGCGGCAGAAGTTCGTCAAGCTCTCAATCTTCTCGACTTATGGACACCGATGGACGTTGAGGATGCCCTCGAGTTACTGAGCCCGAACTTTCAGCATCCAGCCGTGAGGAGATATGCAATTACTCGATTAAAGCAAGCACAGGACGATGATCTGTTGCTTTATCTGTTGCAACTCGTGCAAGCATTAAAATATGAAAATTTCGATGATATTTTCGGGTGTTATCAACGCATGATGAATGAAAAGGACATTCTAAAGTCGATCGATGATAATTCAACGCCAAACGATCAGTTGAGCTCCGTATCAGATTCAATGAGTGAGTTTATTTAAATTTATCATTGTAATGGAATTTAATCTTAAAATTTAATTAGCTCAATCGATGACATCGCAACTTAATGCTGCCGCAGAAGAAATCATCGTTCCGCCAATCAATCAGCAGCCGATCATGTCAAGTTCAATTTTTTACGATCAGCCTGATAATGCTGAGTGCACGATTGAGGAATCAAATGATAATGCATCAGATATCTCCAATACTCTTATGAACTCCAAAGTTTCCTACATCTGTGATTTAGCGACTTTTCTCATACAGCGTGCTTGTAAAAATTCAACTTTAGCTAATTACTTCTATTGGTATTTATCGATTGAATGCGAGAATCATGAGACGGTTAGAAAGCAAGATGAACGTGTCAGAGAAATGTACATGACTGTGTTGAAAATTTTCAAGAGAACCCTCGAAATTGGAAGCACCGATTTAAAAATTATTCATGCGAATTTAGAGAAGCAGACAATTTTTATTGAAAATCTCGTGAAGTTAGTTAAACTTGTGGCGAAAGAGTCTGGAAGTAGAGAGAAGAAAACTAAAAAGTTTCAGCAACTACTTAGCGATTCCGATGAATTTAAAATCAATTTTACCAGCTTCGAACCACGACCGCTTCCACTTGATCCGAATATATTTATAAAAGGAATTGTCGCATCAAAAGTTTCTCTCTTTAAGAGTGCTCTAATGCCATCAAAATTAACTTTTCTGACGACCACTGACAAGGAGTATGTTGCAATTTTCAAGCACGGTGACGATTTGAGACAAGATCAACTCATTCTTCAAATGATAACACTAATGGATAAACTTCTGAGGAAGGAAAATCTAGACCTAAAATTAACACCTTATCGTGTACTTGCAACTTCGACAAAGCACGGATTTATGCAATACATTGACTCAATTACTGTCGCTGAGGCCATCGCAAGTGAAGGCTCGATATTGAATTTCTTCAAAAAATACCATGCATGTGAAAATTCACCGTTGGGCATTCAAGGAGAGGTGATGGACACTTATATCAAGAGTTGTGCTGGATATTGCGTAATTACATATCTGCTCGGTGTTGGTGATCGTCATTTAGATAATTTACTTCTAACGAAAAATGGAAATTTGTTCCACATTGACTTTGGATATGTGAGTTTTAATCATTTCTATAACATGCATATTTTAATAATTAAATTTTTTAGATTCTCGGTCGCGATCCAAAACCGCTTCCTGCTCCAATGAAACTCAGCAAGGAAATGGTGGATGCGATGGGTGGCATGAACTCTTTATACTATGACGAATTTAGAAAACAATGCTACACTGCTTTTCTGCATCTTCGAAGACACGCAAATGTCATGCTTAATCTTTTCTCGCTTATGACTGATGCCTCCGTACCGGATATTGCACTCGAGCCTGACAAGGCTGTCAAGAAAGTCGAAGACAACTTGAGACTTAATTTAACTGACGAAGAAGCTGTTCAGCACCTTCAAAATCTCCTCGACATTTCCGTAACAGCAGTAATGCCAGCGCTGGTCGAACAAATTCATAAATTAGCGCAATACTGGAGGAAATAAATTAGATATGTTAAAAAATTATAACTGAATAAAAAAATAACGTCTTTTAATAATTCAAATTTTATAAAAAAAATAACTTTAATCCGTACATCCGGATTAATTTTTATTTATAAATAAAAAAATTCATATGCGAGGTTTAACATTAAAAATTTTCCCTCTGTTCATTGGGCATCAACGAGGCTTATTTAATCGAAATAGGAATGTTCTACTGCTAGCTGCGTACTCGCGAAGCTCGAGTAACTCAAAATCACCGTATAAAATCGTACAGTCAAAGATTAAAAGTAAGTTATTGAAAATTATTTCGTCATCCAATTTAAATTGCGTATCTTCGCGAATGGCATTGACATTGATTTTTTTATTTTTAAGATGCAGCAACGAGCAAAGGTGTAATGACTTATGAGAATGGCGCGAATTGGGAACTTTTTCCTCTAGCAAAAAATAATCGATTTTTCCTACGACAAGGACTAATCGGACCTGCTTATATTTCGTATCAATCGACATCATCACCTGTTGATTTTAAACAACTGATTGACTTTGATAACAAGGACAAGAGCAGATTGCACATCAATTTCAAGAAGTGTCCCGTTTTAATAAGAAGAAGTCTAAATGAAATTTTCCCTGGTAAGTTTTCCTGCTGGATGTTTTCAACATATGTAACATTTGAGCTTATTTTAAGCACCTGAAGTGATCAATGAAAACACGACTTTATCACTAATAACTCTAAGTCAAGCGTCGACGGTAACTGATCATGAGAAAGCAGCGATTGATTTTGTTCACGCGTCTCGCGACATCTGCCAACGTTTGCGACTCAACGGATTTTGGAGTGATTTTGTTAATCCATTCTCTGGAAAAGCTTTCTTTTCTTATCACCCAAAATCGCTCTATAAAAATGACGAAAGATTCCGTGGACTCTGTATGAAGCTCGAAGAGATCAAGGGTCTGGATTGTTTATTAATTTCAGAAGACAAATCGGCCAAATTCAACGGTTCAATTTTCACAAACCTCCCATCGATGGAAATGTTCAAGGATCTTGTGCTCGAAGAAGACGATTGACTGTAGATGAATTATTTAAATTAGTTGAGGTAAAACGCAAATTTATTTTGATGAAAGAAATAAAATTATTCAAAATAAATTCATTGAATTAAAAGCTTCAAGTTTTGCTGAATCTCTCGCAGTGTCGCTCAATATCCTTGATTTTTGAAATTAACAATTGAAGTTCCTCGTTGTTGCAATAAAATTCTTCAATAATCACTTTTTCATTCTTAACGTGATCGAAACCTTTTAAAATTAGTTTGAACACGATTTCACCCGCTGGAATTGTTTTATGCTGAATCTCATAATCGATATCTGTTAGAGTTGGAATATTGTGAGAATTGCCATATTTTTCGAGGCGACTCTTGATTTCTTCTCTAAACTTGTCAAATGACTCGACCAGCTGTGAATTTGTTTTAGCATTAATTTTATGATGATCGAGGAGAATTTTGAATTTTATGGCGTCGATGTCGTGTTGAGCGGAAGTGACGAGAAGTGAACAAATCCCAAAATCAGCCTTTATTGCATCTGAACGGATTTCTGACTTGTAAATATCAGCACGTGCTGGGAGGGCTGAAAGTAATTTTTAAATAATTTAATCTTTAATAATTAAAACATTTTACCTGGTCCAGTTATCAGCAATTGCTTTACAGCATTAACTATAATCTTTTTACTTAGTTCTTCACTTATCACACTATTCAGTAGTTTAATACCATCGACCGCCACGCTCGATAGTTCAAATGGAACTTCCATTGTAATTAAATAAATTTTAAAAAAATCTCAAAAACAATCAAAGACAGTCCAAATTAAATTCATAATCTACGTTGGAATTGCCATTATCGACTATCAGCTGATTTAAAGTCAACTTTTTTCCGTCCAATATTTTTTTATTATAATAAATTCTCTAAGCTGACCACAAGCTTGCTGCACATTTATGCAACATAAAAACATTTAACGGTAGAGATGATCAGCATGAATGTTTGATGCAATTTCCGATTCCCATTTGTCTCCGTTGCTGAGAAGTTTTTCTTTATTGTAAAGCAATTCTTCGTGAGTCTCGGTGGAGAATTCAAAATTTGGTCCTTCGACGATGGCATCAACAGGACATGCTTCCTGACAAAAGCCGCAATAAATGCACTTCGTCATGTCAATATCGTAACGTGTCGTACGTCGACTTCCGTCGGAACGCTCTTCAGCCTCAATTGTGATAGCTTGAGCTGGGCAAATGGCTTCGCAGAGCTTACAAGCAATGCAGCGTTCCTCACCGCTCGGATAACGTCTCAACGCATGCTCACCACGGAATCGGGGAGAAAGGGGTCCCTTCTCGAATGGATAATTGATTGTTGCTGGCTCCTTGAAAATTGTACCGAGTGTGACGGCCAAGCCTCGAAAGCATTCGGTGAGGAACATCGTTGTGGCAGCGCGATCGGTGACATCTTTGAACGCCATCGAGGGCCCATCTTTATTCACATAGATAAATTCACCATGTGCTCGAGAGTTTGATAGATTTGCTTGATGGTCTTTAGTTTGTGAGACTTCTGAAGAGGCGAATCGATAAGTTGGACGTAAAATTTGTTTTCCTGTGAAAAAAAGTTGTGAAATTTCACATTATTGAGTTGACTTTAAGTTGAAATTAAAATTTAACGAGCACAAACTAAATTTTACCGTATTTTTGAACCGAAAAGATCCTTATTGCTGACATTTTGTTAATTTTTCCTCTCGATTTGTGTATTTTTGATTATGCAAAAAAATTCCGAAGAGACGGAAAAAATCTAATCCGAACGGCAAGTTGCGAGGGGAAGACACTGCGCAAAGTTTTAAAAACGTAAACAAAAATAAACAACAAAATTCTAAATTTATTAAATTCGAATATAAATTAGGTGAATTTAAACTTAAATTAATTAGCGACACTGTTAACTAACAATTCTTTCAAATTCTAGTCATGAGCGAAGTAATAATTGAGGAAGTAGACAAAAATGATCTTACAGAAGCTGAACTTCAAGAATTTATTGCTGCCGATGAAATTCCAATTGTTGAGAGGCTTGGCAGCGAAGAATCGCTTAGCGAATATGATTTTGACTCAAGTGAAATTGATGAGGATGAAAAATTAATTCCATCTACAAGCACCGCTCGACCAAAGTCTAAGAAACAGCCGCGAAAAAGAACCAAAAAGCAAGTTCCAGTCGCTTCTGAAAAATCTCAAACGATTTTCTTTAAGAAATTTGTCACCGGTGAAATTACATTGCATGACTTTGGAAAGAGAGTCGGTGAAATTTCACTGGACGATGACGCTGGAGATGAGAGTGACTATGATGAGTCGACAACGACAATTAAAAAGATTAAGAAACAGAGTAAGGAGATGACTGAAAAGGCAGAGACACATCATTCGAAAAAGTCTAAGCGATCTCTTCCGCCAGCGTTGCAAGGCCTCATGGGAGAGGCTAATTTGTGTTATGCTCGGGGTAATACAGCCATGGCTGAAAAGCTATGCTTGGAAGTTATTCGACAGGAACCAATGGCTGCGGAACCCTACATCACACTCAGTCAAATTTATGAGAACACAGACGAGGAAAAGTATAAGGAACTTTTGCTTATAGCTGCTCACGTTAATTCCACCGCACATCAATGGCTTCAGGTTGCTGATGTGTTTTTCGAAAGGAAAAATCTTAGACAAGCTAGTTTTTGTCTCGCGAAAGCAACTCGATGTGATCCAAAAAATCTGGAAATTCGTTTAAAGCGAATTGAAGTTCTAAAGGAGCTAGGCGATGAAAAGCATGTCCTTCATTGCACATACTGTATGCTTGGGTTTATTCCCAAAGAAGATCCACAACTGCTCATCAGTCAAGCTAAATATGTTGCGAGGAAATTTCACGAAGAAGGTCTCGAAAATAAATCTCTCGATGCGATGCTCAAAGCGTACAGTAAAGTACCCGAACATTTCAGCACCAGTGATGTCCACTCGTTTATTGAGTTGTTAATGAACAGTAAGCTCTATAAGAAGTGCTTGGGAGTGCTGCAATCACACACTGGAATTAAATTTAAGACAAAAGAAATTAAGGGAATAACAAAAACCACCAGCTACGAAATTACGGATCTTTACATTCCCGATGAAATGCTCATGGATTTAAGGACTAAAATGGCAATTTGTCTGATTAAACTGAACGCGTTTAATCTCTTGGATATGCTCATTGAAAATATCAAAGCATTCATTGATGTCGAGAGTGGTGGTGATTGCTATTTGGACATTGCTGAAGCACTCATTGCAAAACAGAGATATAAAGATGCACTTGGTCTTCTCAATCCACTCGTTACAAGCACGTCGTTTTCATTAGCTGGCGTTTGGTTGCAACATGCTGACTGCTTAAGAGCTATCGAGGACTATCCGAATGCAATTATTTCATATCAAAAGGTGGTGGAGATGAGCCAGCACACTGACGCTAGACTAACATTGGCTGCTCTATTGAAACGTGAAAATCGAATGGAAGAAGCGATTGAAGCATTAACTCAGGATCCACAACTTGAAGTTTTATCCACACAATTGTTGAAGGAAAAATGTCTTCTTCTTAGGGAACTCGGTCGCATTGATGAATATCTCTCGAATGGCTACACGTTGCTTTTAAGACATTGCATTGACTATCGCTCGAGGCAGGAAGTTCAAATCGTGTCGAACTTCACTAAAACATCTGATCGCTTAAATGAACTTAAAAATTTGAGAAAGAACCGGGAAGAATTGGTTGAAGACGTAGACACGCCTGAATTCTGTAAAACTGATGGACCGACAGTGAGCGACGATTGGAATTTGTTTTGTAGTCTAGTTCAAACAGCATGGGAACACAACAAATACACGCAACTTCAAAAATTAACTTTTGCCGCCATGTCAAGTCGTCGTCTACAGGTAATTAGATTAAATTAAAAAATTTAAACATTTTTAAATAATTTTAAATTTCAGCAACATCTCAAGACGATCGATTTTATGGGAGCAGTTGCGTGTCTCTACAACAAGGAGTCACAATTTGGCTATAACAAAATAAGGGAATTTTTAACAAGCGACAAAGATAAACCTCGATACTGGAATTTCTTCAATTTGATCATTTACATTACTCAGGACACTCGCTACAATAGATTTGTACAGAGATTATTTGATAGACAAACAACGTTCACCGCAAATGTACCTCCCTTAGTATACACACTCATCGCCAACTATTGTCTCTGCTCAAACAGCCACAAATATGCCATCCATCATTACGATGAAATTTATCGAAGATATCCATCGCCAATGATTGCGATGATTTTAGGAATTCTTTATTCACAAATTGCCAATCAAAAGTTCATCAATCGAAAGCAAAGTCTCGTCGTTCAGGGAATGAATTATTTCGAGCAATATCAAAAGACCCGTGAGCCAGAGGCAGAAGCTGAAGTTCTCTACAACACGGGAAGATTTTATCATCAAATTGGAATTATATCAACTGCCAAACACTATTACGAGCGAGCACTCAAAGTCACAAATCCACTAATTGAAGGTGATCCAGAGATACTGGATTTGAGACAAACTATTGCATTTAATCTTCACGTCATTTACAAGCAATCGGGTAACAAGCACATGGCACGAAAAATCCTCTACGATAATATCGTTATTTAATTTTTTTTTATTAGTTTTTAGTTGTGAATGAAAATATTAAAATGAAAATACTTTTTTTGATAAAAAAAAATATGTTAGTAGACTCCCAAGCTCTTTTCCATGAACTTTTTCTTTGCAAAGCACATCCACCACTTTGATGGCTTTCCATCTTCAGTGCTGAAAACTTTTTCGCAAATACGATTGCCGGTCTCTTGACGTAATTGCTGAAAGTAGAGTCTCATTTGATCACCTTCGGATGCTGTCGATGGCCGTGCATAGACCGAATTTAGAGGGAAGCCAGCTTCACCTGGAATGTCGAACTTGCTAATTGCCAGTGAATACATTTCCTGCATTCCCTGATTCTTATTTGCGCATCTTTGAAGCTTCTTTAGACACTCGGGAATGTAAAGAGTGACATAGATCAGAACACGATCGACTTCAGACTTCACTTCATAAGTTCTGAAGAAAATGTTTGCCTTAAAAAAGTAAATCGCTTCGTCAATTATGTCTTGCTCGATTTTGGCTTGCGGTGCGGGTCCTTTAAATTGAGTACGTAGCGGAAGCAATGCTATGTTACCAATTGAATTACTATAATCTTTAATTTGCGAGTGATAGGCCTGAAAAAAATATTAAATCGTTAGCTCAGTGGGTGATAAAAAAGTGAATCATCAAAACACACCCAAAAGATCAATTAATTATAGAAATTGATCTGATTGAGTAATAATTTTAACTTACCGGCATGTTAAAAGCTCTTATAAACTTTATGAAAGTCAATTATTAAAAGAATCTGTGATAATTCTCGAGAAATTTAATTTTTTCTCAATCTCAATATTTTCTTTGAAAAAACAAATTGTTCGGATTAAATTTTAAGTTCGGATAAATATTGCCCAAAAAATAAAAACTTTGGGTCATAAAAGCGTGCAACTTTTAATTTTAAAAATCTAAATTATTTTTTCACTATTCGCAAGGTTCTACGCGCTTTAAATAACTTAAAATAAACGCAAATGAAGCATAAAAAAAAGTAGTTGACGACAAAAGTAAAATAAAACTTAAAGATAGTGGAAATGCGAGAGAAATTACGATGAGAAGAGCTTTCATAACTTTCTTTATCTTCATAATAATAAATTTATTCAATTGTGATACGCAGAATGGTGCGAAAGAGGAGGAAACGGAATGTTGTCAGAACACAACAAATCAACAGATAGTGATGGAGTTCACGAGCACGGTGGTCGAGCATGAATATATTGTGCATTTTATAAATTATTATAAGCAAGAGACGAGGAGCAATTATATCAAGTCTGTTCTTGATAATTATTCGGAAGTGAGTGTGATAAACATCCGTCTTTAAATTTGTTCATCATTAATTTTTAATTATTTAAATTTTAGATTAAAAATTTTACAATCCTCGCCCGTCACAATCCAGCGAGCGACTATCCTAGTGATTTCGATGTGATTCACATCTACGATAATAAGCCACTCACCGGCTTAGAGCAACTCATGGAGAAACATTCACTAATTAAAAGCGTAACACCTCAGCGTTTAGTGCAGCGAACTTTAAAATTTTTTGACAGTGATGACGACGACGACGAAGACGATGATCAGGAAACACAAAAAAGATCAGAGAAAAGTAATAAAGGAGAAAATGAAGATGACATAATCAATTACATCTCGAAGCACTTGAAATTGGGTGCGAGCAATAGCAATGATTGTTGTGTGCCTGAGTTTCAAAACTTTCGAAGAGGTCTGTCATCGTCAACGGACACAAGTCAACAGCAGTCATTAGCACCAAACGATCCAAATGCTCACTCAAATCGAAGACTCTTGAGAGCTATTCCACGACAAATAACGACAATGCTGAAAGCGGATGCATTGTGGCAGGCCGGAATAAGAGGAAAAGGAATTAAAGGTATAAGTTAAATCATATCTAAAAGTTTTCTTGTAATTTATTAAATCGATGTTGTTCTAACAATAATTAAAGTTGCCGTTTTTGATACTGGACTTTCCAAGACTCATCCACATTTTAAAAATGTCAAAGAGAGAACAAATTGGACAAATGAAAAGTCACTTAGTGATGGAATTTCTCATGGAACTTTTGTTGCCGGCGTTATTGCATCGAATAAGGAATGCCTTGGATTCGCACCCGATGCCGATTTGCACATCTATCGAGTCTTTACGAGTAATCAAGTCTCTTATACGTCGTGGTTCCTTGACGCATTTAACTATGCGATTTTGAAGAAAATTAACGTTATTAACTTGAGTATTGGCGGACCTGATTTCCTCGACAAGCCTTTTACCGATAAGGTTTTAGAACTCTCGGCAAATAAAGTGATTATGGTGTCAGCAATCGGCAATGACGGCCCACTTTATGGAACATTAAATAATCCAGGTGATCAAAGTGACGTTATCGGCGTTGGTGGAATAAATTTCGAGAATAAAGTGGCAAAATTTTCCTCACGCGGAATGACTACGTGGGAGTTGCCGACTGGATACGGACGACTAAAGCCAGATATTGTAACATATGGTGCTCAAGTTAAAGGATCAAATCTCAAAGGAGGTTGTAGATCATTGTCAGGCACAAGTGTTGCTTCACCTGTCGTTGCCGGCGCAGTCACTCTTATTTTGAGTGGTGTTTTAAAGAAAATGGAGTATGTAAATCCATCATCGGTAAAGCAGGCATTAATCGAAGGCGCAACTAGACTTGCAGATAACAATATGTTTGAGCAAGGTCATGGACAATTGAATATTTTAAAGTCAATAAAAATACTCTCAGATTATCAGCCACGAGTTACGCTCTCACCAACGCATCTCGACATGACCGATGATTACATGTTTCCATACTCAACTCAGCCAATTTACTATACAATGCAACCCATCATTGTGAATGTGACAATTCTTAATGGCATTTCAGTCACTGGTCGTGTAGCTGAAGTTCAATGGTATCCGTATCTTAATGAAAACGGACAACTTTTGAATGTGTCTGTTGAATACTCGGAAGTTTTGTGGCCTTGGAGTGGATGGATGAGTTTAAGAATCGCTGTGAATGATTACGGACAGAGTTTCGAGGGTCAAGCATTAGGACATGTTTCGCTCACTGTTGAGACACCCACAATTGAGGATCCGAGCGAGAAAGTTAACACAACAGTAACTTTTACACTTCGCTGTAAAATAATTCCCAAACCACCGAGACAAAAGAGAATTTTGTGGGATCAATGGCACAATTTGAGATATCCACCAGGATATTTACCAAAAGATAGTCTCAAAGTAAAACAAGACCCACTTGATTGGAGATCTGACCATATTCATACAAATTTCAAAGACATGTACACACATCTAAGATCATCTGGATACTATATAGAAGTGCTTGGCGAACCATTTACATGCTTCAATGCATCGCACTACGGAACCCTTTTAATTGTCGATCCCGAGGAGGAATTTTTTGATGAAGAACTTGTAAAATTTCAAGATGACATTCATACTCGAAATTTGAGCGTAATTATCTTTGCCGATTGGTACAACACGACCGTAATGAAGCATATGAAATTTTATGATCAGAACACGAGACAATGGTGGATACCGGATACGGGAGGATCTAACATTCCAGCACTTAATGAACTTCTTGCGGATTTTGGTATTGAATTTGGCGATAAAGTATTAGAAGGCTACTTCAATATGGGCGATCATCATGACATGTACTATGCGAGTGGCACGAGCATCATTCGATTTCCAAAAAACAATCAAACAGTGTTGATTGAAAGAGATCTTGTTGATCAAGGCTCTGAGATTTTAAAGCTTCCGATGAATGGAAGCCAACAAAAAGATTTACCAGAAATTGACCTGAAAAATGTGCGAGTAAAGCACAAAGAGGTTGTCTTAGGTATGCTGCAGACTGTCAACAAATTAAATGGCAGAAAAGGCGGCAGAATAGCTGTGTATGGTGATAGTAACTGCCTTGACTCAACTCACATGGAGAAAGCGTGCTTTTGGCTTCTCGATGCCCTCCTGGAATATTCAATGACAAGTCACGTCAGTGGACTTCTCAAAAACATGAATCGTGTGCAATACATTGAATTTATTGGTGAGATATTATTTAATTGTTTTTTTGATGAAACCTTAATTAAATTTATTTACAGACAAAATCAAACCACAACGACTATTACACAACAATCTTCATTCGTATTCAAAAACTTTAGATTCGACAAATCGTGACGTGAAGCGTCCACTTAAAAAATGTCATCAGCTAAGATGGGAGTATCCTTACTTTTTAAACATCACTCGATCATTCATAAATGAAGATAATTTAAAAGAAATTAACCACATTGAGACGAATGACATTTAGGAACTTAAATTTTTAACTTTAAATTAAATTCTAAAAAAATGTGATGAAATTTTTTTTGCAAAAGAAGCAAAGTCAGAACTTTTTTTTCGATCGAGTTAACTTTGAAACTCAAATTTAAGATTTTTTAAAAATTTATTGTTTGACGTCGCTTCGCAAAACCGATTCGAGAAAAATTGGATGGTAAGAATTGGACAGATGTACTAATTATTTGTTAACATACCACACTTAGAATTTTAAGAAGAAAACTTTTTAAAATCAAGAATTTTTTAGGAGATTTTAAAAGCAAAAACAATGAAACAAAATTTTGGAGGCTATTTTTCAAATTTTCCGCTCCTAAAAAGTTCACTCACAATAGAAATGAAATTTTGTACCTCATTGGCTAGAATTAATTGAAAAAGAATTATTTTAAATCCTAAGTTCAAATTATCGCTCTTAAAAAGCTGAATTTAATTTTATCGTGACTGTCAAGAATTTTTTTAATAAAGAACCGACAAAAATAAAATTCAATAATCTTTCAATTTAAAGCAATTATAGAAGTTTCACGTGCCGATGAGAATTTAAAATAATATTTGCACTCTACACACGTGTATCGTCCTCCCAACGCTTAACAGGGTGACATTTTACAGATTTTCTCCGTTCGTGTGCGATCGTGAAATTTATTTTCGTTAATGTGAAAATTAAACAGTTTTGTGAGAAAGATTTGAGATTTTCACATTCAGTGTTGACTGAACTCGACTAGCAACTCGACCTAAGAAAAATAAAAAGTAAGAAAATTCTCTCGAAATCCTCAATTTTAAAATTTACAATTTAAAGTCAAACGATCCCCATTTAAGTGCTGAAAATTGAAAAGAAAATCCTTTAAAAGGGAAATTCGTGTGAAATTTTAAATTTCTTCCAACCCACGCACAAAAGTTGAGGTTATGCAATCATAAGATCGATTTATTCCTTCATAAATAGCCATTATATAATTTATTCAATCATCCGTGAAAGTGTGATCGCAACTTGTTGAATTTCAAGTATGAAAATATCGATCAAGGACAATGCAATCTAGAAAGTGGAAGAAGTTCAATAGAACTTTTATTTTTACATTAGATAATGAGTCTGTGGAATGAAAAGTCTTCTCTCATGAGTGAAAATTTTCACTTGTTCTCTCGTTTGACCGAGAAAAGTATAAAAATGCTTTTCAATCACATGTTCGAGATGACGCATTTTTACCTTCAAGACTCTCTCTCTTGGCAATGCCTCAAAAGTTTGATGATAAAAAATGAATGCGTTCAATTTCGATTAATTTGACCTCCAATTGTCGTTACAGATTTCAAAAATGTTGTTCGAGAACTTCAAAAGTAATCCCTTCGCTAAGGCCGTAAAATGCGAAAACTCGGGAGAAAATCGTTTCGAGACATCACTCGTTGAAGGCCGTGAAATTGCTGCCGCTGCCGGCGTTTCAAAAGTCATTCTTCCAGGAGGTAATTGTTTAAATATTTTAAATACATTTGATAATACTTTTTTAAAAATAGATTCATGTGCATTTGGATCGAATAAATATTTCGCCCTTTGCGGTCTCGGTGGAATTATCTCATGCGGAACAACCCACACCATGGTGGTGCCACTCGATCTCGTCAAATGTCGTATTCAGGTCGATCCAGCCAAATACAAGTCAGTCTTTTATGGATTCAAAGTGACATTAGCCGAGGACGGTGTTAAGGGCTTGAGCAAGGGATGGGCACCAACATTTTTCGGATATTCTGCTCAAGGTCTCTGCAAATTCGGTCTTTATGAGGTCTTCAAGGTCATCTATGGAGACATCATTGGCGAGGAAAATGCCTTCTTGTGGCGTACTGCCTTGTACTTGGCCTCTTCAGCATCAGCTGAATTCTTCGCTGATATGGCTTTGTCGCCATTTGAGGCTGCCAAGGTCAAGATTCAAACTATGCCAGGTTTCGCTAACTCATTGCGTGAAGCTTTCCCCAAGATGATGAAGGAAGAGGGCATTAATGCATTCTACAAAGGTCTCGTGCCACTCTGGATGCGTCAAATTCCATACACAATGATGAAATTCGCCTGTTTTGAGCGCACCCTTGAATTGTTGTATCAATATGTTGTGCCTAAGCCACGTGCTGACTGCACAAAGGGAGAGCAACTTATTGTTACATTTGCTGCCGGTTATATTGCTGGTGTCTTCTGCGCCATCGTTTCACATCCAGCTGATACTGTCGTCTCAAAACTCAACCAAGCCAAGGGTGCTTCCGCTATGGATGTTGCCAAGAAACTCGGCTGGGGAGGTCTTTGGGGTGGATTGGTGCCACGTATTGTCATGATCGGTACACTCACAGCTGCTCAATGGTTCATCTATGATGGCGTTAAAGTCGCTCTCGCCATGCCACGACCGCCACCAGCTGAAATGCCCGAGTCACTCAAAAAGAAGCTCGGCTTAGCTAAATAAAGCGTTCTGCTGTCTGTCTGTGTGTGTTAGCTATTTAAAAAATAACACGAAAATTACGAAACAACTCACTATTTAATTAAATTTAATTATAGTTAAGCAAAGGGAAATCAGAAGACCTGAAAATCCATCAAAATTAGCGACTCGAGTCAACACATATATTTCTTTTCGGCAACACTCAAAACTTCTGTTAAAATCTGCATCTGTTTTTAGATGGCAAAAAAATTGATGAAAAATAAAAAAGCGAAAAATCAGTTGGAAAAATTTTAATTAAAAAGCTTTTTAAATTTTATGAGTTTCCATTCCTAGAGTTTTTTAAAATTCACTTAACGGTCGTTGAAAATTTGAACTAAAAATTCTGCGAAAATTAAAAAACAAAATTCTGCTTCACATAATTTATTAAATTTAATCGACAATGACTTCGAGTCACGCCTTTACTTACGATTCAGATCATGAGGAAGATGACGAGCAATTCACGTACGATGGAAAAGATACAAGTAAGTTGTAATTTAATAAAATTGCGAAATTATAATTTTAAAATGTAAACAAAACTTCCAGCGATCTTTGTGATTGATTGCAACAAGAAGATGTTTGAACTTTTGGATGTTAAAGATGATGCTGAAGAGGAACCTGATGTCTATTCACGCTTCGACTTGTGTCTTTCAGTCATTGAGAAGGTTCTTTTAAAGAAACTTCGTCAAAATTCAAGAAATGAAATGGTAAATTTCTTAAAATTCACATACCGGCTTATCTAAATAACTTAAATTTTAGTACTCAATTTTGCTGTACAACACTGAAAAATCCGATACAAAAGATAGCATCATCGCTCCCGATCACTGTTCAGTTCTGTTTCCATTGCAAAATATCGATGTTGACATGGTTCGAATTATCAAGAATATGCAGTACAGTGAATCTGAAGATAATATGGATTTCACTAACAAGTATGGACACTCAAATAACGCAAAAGTAGCTGATGTACTCTGGCTATGCACATCTGTCATGTCCAATATCAAAATTCGCAGTTTAATGGTTTGCTGGTTTACTGACATTTTCGAGCCACACGCAAAAGGAAGTGCGTTGTTTAAAGAGGCATGCACTAAAGCTGAAGAACTTGCCTACTTGATACCCGATCTTCGTTTAATTCCACTCAATTCCAATTTTGATTTCAATGCTTTCTATCAGCCATTCATGAGTCGTATGACGGGAAAGGACGAAGATGAAATAATTCCGCCAAAACAGATTGACCTCTCGGATAGTTCAGTTGCTGATACGCTAGCTGTTCAGTTGCTTCGTCAAGATTACACACATCGTGCCTTATCATACATCGCATTGGAGCTCTCTGAGAATTTAAAACTTGGAGTTTGCGTTTATAACTTTTCACGAAAGAAAACGGAACCAACTTCGATTAAGCTTGATCGTGTCACAAATCAGCCAATTGAATCGAGAAAACAGTACAAATATGGACAAGTGCCAGAAGGTAAGATTTATAACTTTGTGAGTCCTTTAAAGTTTTGTTAAAGTTGTTTTTAAATTTTCAGAAGAACCAGGCGAAATTAATCTAGAGAGAAGTATTATGCTCAATGAAGTTTTGACCGCTGACAAAACCATAAAATATCTCGAGGTTGGAGGTGAAAAAGTCAAATTTACTCCCTTGGAGGTGTATGAAATGAAACAGGTCATGCAACCAAAGATTAAGCTTTTGGGTTTTAAGCCACTCTCTGTGTTTAAGCAAGAAATGCACCTGAAAAATCCAAAATTCATCTATCCATCCGAGAAAGTAATCAAGGGATCGACATCAATCTTTCGAGCATTGTGGGAAAGTTGCATCCGCAATGATAAATTTGCTCTCTGCATTTTCACCATGCGTCTCAAATCTCATCCACGAGTTGTCGCACTCATTCCTCAGCAAGAAGACGTTAAAGTAAACACTTATGATGGATTTCGAATGGAATTCCTCCCTTACACCAGTGATGTTCGTGACTTGACTAAACTTTATTGCAAAGAGAGGAATTTGACCGATGATTTAGTAAGTGCGGTCACAGGGATGCTCGGAAAATGTCAAGTCAACTATGAAACATCGATGATTAAAAATCCTGCTATTGAGAAAATATTCAGTACGATCGAAAGCTCAGTTTTTAATGAGGAAAAAATTCCTTTTCAAGACAATTCAATGCCAAATGTCACCATGCAAGATCAAAGAATTGCCAAATTTGTTGCTGAAATTAAGGAACAAATCGATGGATTTGAAGTCGTTACTGCTAAACGCAAAACTACATCCGAAGAGGGTGGAAGTAGGCCAAAGAAAATTGCAGTTGACATGAACTTTGAAATGATTTTGGAAAAGTGCAAAGCTGGAGACGTAAAGAATATCACTGTCCAGATGCTGAAAGATTATTTGAAGGAGAAAAATGTCTCGGGCATTTCAAAGATGGGAAAGAATGATTTAATTACCAAGATTGTTGAACTTAATTAAGATTTGTTATCTCTTTTAAAAGAACATTAAAATTTATTTTCCTACATTTTTTTACTCTTAAAGCTTTTGAGCTCTCTCTTGTTAAGAAAATGCCACATGATTTATTTCCTTTTCGTATTAACAATATCTATCTAAGTGGTATTAACGCTAATTAGATCCTAAAATTTATAAAATTGTTCATTCTCATTCATTATAAAAATTGCGGGACGGTAAAATTGCTTAGGAATTGTCAAAATCTCTCACGTGTTATGATTTAGAGTAACTCATAATACTTTTTAATAATTTTTCTTTGCACATAATTCAATGCAACATTTTTACTTTGTGATGTTTTCTTTTTAAAGTTTTCCTAATCCTAAATTTCTTAATTGCTTATCAATTTTTATCGAGTCGATAGTCATTCAAAGTACAAATTTTTCCTCCTTAACGAGACAAAAATAATTTTTTCAATTATCTAATTTTGTATCACATAAAATCTATGTCATATAACACATACAGGCAGGCATCATCTAAGGCACTTACTCATGTTTCTCTCTCACTCATTCATGCAAATTAAATTATTTCATTCATAAATAACGATTTCTATATTAGACGTTCTTCGGGCGGCGGTTTGAGTACATTATCCATTTCGAGACGTGGATTACAGTACTCTTGAGCCGATGGACTGTAGGTGCCTCGAGTTGCTCTCTTATTTCTAGCCATCGTGAATAATACTGCAAACACGATGCCACAAATAATAAGAAGTCCGATGAGAATTGGTATCACTATAATGGCAATTTCACCGGCGGTGCTTCCTGAGCTTATGAGAATCTAAAAAAATTCATTTTCAATAAATAATTTCGTTTAAATAATTTAAATTTTCTCACCTCTTCAGTACAATTCTTGCCTCCAAATCCTTCCATACACTGACACTTATATTCGGGATATGTTGTGCAAGTTTCAATGCACAGTCCACCATTCATACATGGTGCCTCAAGCTCTTGACATGGATCTGTGAGATTGCAATCAGTTCCACACATTCCCTCATTACATTGACACTTGTACGATCCTTTTGTGTTGATGCATGTTCCTAAGCCACCGCATGAAATATTTTCTGTCAGGCACTCATCAATGTCGATTTCACAATTATTTCCCATGAACCCGGTGCCTGTGCAGTCGCACTGATAATCAGCAATTTGGTCGTGGCATGTTCCATTATTTTGACATGGTTGCAATTCGCATTCGTTTATGTCCGTCTAGAGAGAATTATTCTGATTAGCTCAAATTGTTTTAATTATTTTATTAATTAACTCACCTCACAATACCTTCCAGTATATCCTGGCTTACATCTACATTCTGGTGTATCGGCAGTCAGACAAATTCCTTCATTTTTACATGCTTCAATCAGACAATAGGCATGATCACATAGAGCACCCTCGAAGCCTTCACGACAAACACAAGTAAAGTTGTTTCCCGTGGTGATGTCTACAAAAATTTAAATTATTTAAAATATAACGGACTTTTTTAAGATTAAATATTTACTGTGTCCATCCTGACAAGTTGAGCCTAATCGGCATGGCGTATTTTCACAAGTCACAAGTCTTAGGACATCGCACTGTTTTCCAGCATACTCTTCGCTGCAGTCACACTTGTAGTCAGCAATTAAATCCGTGCAGTTTCCTCCATTGTGGCATGGCTCCGATGCACACTCGTCAATTTCATTCTCACAAAACTGTCCCTCATATCCGTTGAGACACTAATTTTTAAAATTATTAAATTAAATATTTACTTTGAATTTAACAATTTTTACCGTGCACGTGTACATTCCAATGCCATCGACACACGTTGAGTTATTAGCACATTCTGACATGAGACATTCATCGGTATTTTGCGAGCAGTCGTCTTTCTCGTATCCAATTAAGCACTAAAAATTTATATATTTAAATATTGACGAAGAATAATTAATTTCTCTTAAATCTCACCTGACACGAATAATGATCCATTGGACTCTTGCAAGCGCCGCCATTTTGACAATCCTGCTCGAAGCACAAAATGCATCCTTCTTCAGGCCTAGAACTGTTCAAACTGTAGTGAGATCTCGGATCGATTCCTTCTTTATAAATGTCATCGTAGGGGAAGAAAGGTAACAAGAGATCTCCAATTCTGACCTCACCAATGCATCCCTTGTAGGTTGAGCCCTTGAGATTGAGTCCTTTGAGAATTGCATTGCTTTTAGCTGGATTAGTGCCACCCAAGGAAATTGGGAATTTTCCAGAGAAAAGATGCTCAAAAGCTTTCATATCAATGTTAACAGAGAGCGATGGTTGAAGATCTAAAATTTCCCATCCCTTCCAGCCGGCTTCAAGTTTATTTTCAGACACTCTCAGATAGAGATGATTCCAATCATAGGTTTGCGTATTTTCTCTCGTAAATCGATGGACATCTGGTAGGTCCGTATTTAATCTCCAGTGAATTGTGAGTTGATCTTTGAAGGATGCAATTTCAAAATACATTTCCTCATCCTCCTCGACATACAGCAAAGTTCCGCCATATTTCGTGCGATAAGAAATTTCAATAATTTTCTCATACGATTTCGCTTTTTCACTTTCTTCAGTGGGAATTTGGACAAAGTGATAGGTTAGTGGATAATCTTCATTGCCTCTAAATGTAACATTTGTTATGCAATCATAGCCAGTATCGAGATTTTTACATGTCGCATTTCCAGGGCATTGATGAAGCTCACAAAATTCAATGTCTTGACATAATTTTGCCTTATAACCTTTCGTGCACTCACACACAAAATCATTCCATGTGTTCTGGCATGTGGCACCATGCAAGCACGGCATACTTCGACACAAATCATCGCTCACTTCACCCTTAAGAACTGAGTCACGACTGATTGTAACAATTCCGAATGGCGGTGGAAGTTGAAGCTCTTCATCGAGATCAGAATCGAGTGGATAAAGTTCCACGGACATTTCGTGCGAACCATTCGAGACTTTAACATCCTGAATTATTCCTTTGAAATAATCTTTTTCTTCCACGAAATTGTCGGCTATTAAAAATATTTAAATGATTAAATTTATTTAAAAACTAAAACTCTTTAATTACCTGCGACTAATGGTGCTGGTGCACCGAGATATAAAACTTGAGCATTCAATTGACCAGTTGTCGAGAGTGTTTTTCTAAAATATTCAGTTCCATTGAGTTTGACTTGAACCAACGTGGAATTTCTAATGACTTCAATGAGTGTTTGAAATCCATCATCAAGCTGCTTGCCACCCACTGCGTAGCTCTCAGGCGTTCCATTAAATTTCATATTAACAATGAGTTCTCCCTTTGAGAGAGTGGCAGAGATTGAAGTTTGTTCACGTGGTTCGCCGTTGGGGTATGGCTGCAGTGGATCGGAGCCGAGATAGAAAATTTGACCAGTCGGTTGACGAGTTCGGATGAACATGGAAATATCGAGCACGGATCGGATAGCTCGTCGTGCCATATCAGTGACATTTACAAAAACTGCAGATTTTGTTGTGTTCTCATGGCCAAAGGTTGCAGCCACGATGCTGTACTTGCAAGTCGGTGCCAAGTAAGGTCTTTGACATTCACATGAAAATTTGTACCATAAATCAGTACATTGACCTTTCCCGTGACAGGGATTTGGTTCACACTGTTCGTCACGTTTACATCCAATTTCGATTTCCTTTAAGGTCACAAATTCATCGAGTTCTCTTTGATTCGGTAGAACCCACTTTTGATTGATCACAACATCTTCCATGCAACCAATAAAGGCAGTCGGTGTCACGTGGTTAGTTAGATGTCGAAGATAAAATGGTGTGTTTACGTATCCGCCGAGATATGTCACTGGGAAGCTAACATGACTCGCATTTGTTCCTTCATAATTGAAATTAATTGGATAAATTGTCTGTTCATCGTTGGCGGATAAAACCAAATGTGAAGAATTGATGGCTACAAAAACTTTATGCCATTTGCTGTCGTTCAATCGACTTCCAATAAAAACTCCCTCCCACTTATTGAGCAGCGATGAGTGAAGATTTAGACGGCCATTCACCAGTTCTAATATGTAGCTGGTTGCACTATCAGCAGTTGTGCCGAACGCGAGTACACCATTCGGCAAAGTCGTTCTAAATCTAAGCTGAATGTCATAACCTTCCTCTCGATCTGTCTTCACCGTTATTAAACTTTCAGCAACTAAAGACATTGTACTGACAGTTTCACAAGTCTCGCCATGATATCCAAAGTTACATGTGCAGTTAAATAGATGCTGAGACTCATCTTCAAGGTCCAAGTATGGAATGCAAGATCCACTATTTTTACATGGTGACTCACTGCAACCGGTCAATTCGACTGAGCAATTTTTCCCACCATATCCGGCGTCACAATCACACATGTAATTATTGCGACCGTCAATGCAAGTTCCGAACTGACATGGCTTCATAAGACACTCATTGATGTCCTCCTGTTAAAATTAATCATTTAAAGGTTGGTCAAAAGAAATTTTAAATAATTTCTTACCTCACAATGCACGCCTTGGAAACCCGGCTCACATTCACACGAGTAACTTCCAACTCCATCAACACAAGTTCCATATTTACTGCAAGGATTCGACGCACATTCATCGATGTTAATTTCACAATTTCTTCCTTTTGTTCCTGGCACACAAAAGCACTCATATCCACTCGCATTTTCAAAGCTAAACTTTTTTCCAAATATCGCAGGCAATGTTGTCTTGTCGGCTTGCGGAAGACTGTAAAGAGTTTGATTTGATTTTTCGAGACATAAGCTGTGATATTGACAGGGATTAGGTTCACACTCGTTGATGTCTTTCTCACAATTTTTTCCCTCATATCCGGAATTACAGTGACACTCATAGTCATTGATCATATCTTGACATGTTGCACCATTTGTGCATGGATTCGATTCACATTCGTTGATGTTTAGCTGACAAACAGCACCAGTAAATCCAGTGTCTGTACAGTCACATTTAAAACCTCCGAGTTGATCCATGCAAACACCTGAATGAAGGCACGGTTGACTCTCACAATCATCAATGTCGATTTCACAATTTCTTCCAGTCATTCCAGTAATGCAAACGCACGAATCTAAATGATTAAGATTAGATATGTAAAAAATAAATAATTAAACTCACAATTGGCGATTAAATCGATGCAAGTTGATCCCTTTGAGCAAGGATTCGATGCACATTCATCGATATTTATTGAGCAATCTTTTCCTTTATAGCCAGGAGCACAAGTGCACTGGAAGTCATTAATTAGGTCAGTACAGGATGCGCCATTTTTGCAAGGACCCGAAAGACATTCGTCAACATTAATCATGCAGTTATGTCCTGAGTAGCCGGGCCGACAAAAGCAATCGTAAGATCCTTGCGTGTTTATGCAAATTCCATTGCCGCAAATTTCTTTATTAATTTCACATTCATTAATGTCCTCACAGTCGTCGCCTTGATAGCCTTTTTGACATTCACAATCGTATTCTCCAGCGGTTCCGACTCGCGGATGACATGTCGCATTTGCAGGACATGGATTCGATGAACACGCACAATTTCCCTCAACACAATCACTTCGTTGAACAATTTCGCAAGTTTTGCCATCAAATCCATCGAGACAAATACAGTCGTTCGAGTTTGGTATGCAAGAGCCACCATTGAGGCATTGTGGACATTCTTGATCTTGATAAGCGAGTGCTATCGGCGTTTCACATCGATTTCCTATTTATAGAAAAGTTAAATTTATAAAAAACTGCTTTAACTTAATCATTTTCGAGTGTGTGTCGGATGACCTTCGAAAATCAGTCAACACAATTTCAAGTGCAAAGTATAAATTTTGAAAATTGTTCCAAACCTCCAAAACCTGTAGGACACAAACAAGTAACGTTCGTTTCCTTTCCTATGCAAGTGGCACCATTAAAGCAATAGCTTGAGCATGCATTTGTTCTTGCCGATTTCGGTTTTTTCGACGTGACACAATGTCCGACTACTTTCAATACAGACAAAAATTATGTACAAAAATAAAATAAATTAAAAAAAGCGATCTCACAAAATTTTGCATAATATAATTTTTTCTAAAAACGTGTTAGTCATTCAAAAACATTCAAAGATAATTTAAGTTTCACGACCTTTAATTAATTTGATTTAATGCACTCCAAATTTAGCGGCACTCTCACTTCGCACAAAACTCTCTCTCATAAATTTACATTTTGGTGTGAATTAAGAAAACTTTCATGATGCAATTTATCACACACGCATTTAAATATCAATTTCACTCTAATGATAAATACCACAAAATTATAATTTCGAGTCTTGATAGCATGAATTTTTTATGAAAATCTTTCGAGAGCAACAATTTGTGCAATTGTGAAGGTAGAAAACGAATCAAATGCATAATCACGTTTCTCTCATTCACTCGATACATGAAGCGCGTCTAATGTGTTAATGATGATGGTTGTTGAGTTTATATGGTGAAAATAAATTCTAGCGTTTTCAAGCAATGGACACTGAGACTTAACTATATAGAAATTTAAAATTTCAGTGTTCATCTCTTGAGAAAAAAGTAAAATAAATTACCAAGCGAACACCACAAAGCATAATGAAGGTCACTTCTAATGACCCGCACTAACTAGCCCACAATGGACGGACTCTCGTGTAAGAACTCACCTTTTTCTTGATCATTGCACTCATTGAAAAGTTGATCGCAATTTTCGCCTCCGAAGCCAGCGGGACATTCGCACGTATACGATCCATAATTGTCGAAACAAATGCCACCATTTTGACATGGACTTTTAGCACATTCGTCAATATTTTTCTGACACAACGCACCCATGTATCCCGTCTCTTTGCAATCACATGAGAATCCACCAATTTCATCGATACATCGACCGCCATTTTGACACGGCTGTGAATCGCAGTCATTGTAATTTATCTCACATCGGCTTCCAGTGAAGCCCTCGGGACAGAGGCATTCCCACTTCGGTGTTGAACTCTGCGGAACTCGGCAGGTGCCATTGTTATGACATGGATTCTTATCGCACAATGGATGCGACTCGATGTGAACTTCACAGAATTTTCCAGTAAACTCGTGTGAACAAATGCATTTGAAATTTCCACCTCGATCTTCCTCACATTCGCCGTTATTCTTGCATGGTGACGGTGACTTATCGCATGGCGAGCCTAAATCTTTCTCACAATTTCTGCCGCCATATCGAGCTGGACAGTGACACTCGTAGGCATCAATTCGTGATATACACTGACCATGAAGACATGGCAAGTTCACGCAGTGATCGTGTGGCTCACGAATGAGAATGTCATGGTCTGGATTACATTGACCGGGTGCCAATGGACATGAGCCGAAGACAACACCTTCCGCTGTAATCTCGCTATTATTGAACATAAGTCCCGGACCGTGGAGAAGACATCCGGAGTACTGACGGCCCAAAATCAACACGGCCGCTTCATTCTTAATCTCTTGATCGCTTAAAAGCTCTCGATTGAATGTCGAATTAGCGATGACAACTGTATTACGATCAACAATCAGATTAAGAGTATTCATACGATAGATGAACTGAATGGTGTGCCATTGATTGTCGAGAAGTCGTGCCGGTATTCTAGCATCCACTCGATTTTGTTGCGGATGATTTAAGGCAATCGTAATGCCTTCTTTTTGCACTGTCACAATTAGTTCATGTCTCATATAAGTCTGCGACAAAAGCTCGCCGCCTGTAAAAAATTAGAGAAAATAATTTAAATAATTGTAGTGTGAGTGAGTGATTGAGTGAAAGGTTTATGCTCGAGAAAAAATTATTTAGAGATTTATTGAGTAACTCAATTTTTGAAAATATCAGGGGGAGAAACTTGGGTGTAAATTTATTAATTTCTTAATGTATAAAAATAATTTTTAAATGAGTTTCTATTTCCTTGAAAATATTTATTAAATTTATTTTGAGGAAATCAAATTTAAAATTATTTCACATCCAAAACTCATCGTTTTGAAATTACAACATATTAATTTATTTTCAGTTCCAAACAACGATTTAATTTAATTACTTTCGATTTCATTAAAAATTTTAAGTGCTCTCAAAAAAATTATGAAATTAACTTCATCTTAATGCACCCAAAAAAACTGACGCAATTGTTCTCGAGTTGAATTTGTTTTGAACACCCACACGTGTTTGTGAGAATTGTTTCGTGTTGCTTTACAGAATTAGAAAACAATTCTCTCATTAATGAGTCTATAAATTATCTTTCCGCCAATCAATTGTTACATTATTAGACCGTAACACACTTTTAAAAATTGTTAAAAGTACACGAAATGAGTTTAAGAAGTGGATGAGCGATGATGTAATAATTTTCACTTCTTCTACCTCTCACTCCGAGAGTTACTTGATGATGTTATGCACGAATTTTGTCTCATTTGTGCGCACATAAGTAATTATTGTTTTTTTCTTCTTGCGACTCGACGTCTCGAGTGCTTACACAAACCGCAATGAAGAAAGACAAAAATGCACAAAGAGGGACCGGCGAGTGACGAATTTAAAATAAACGTGTGAAATCAATATAAAATTTTAAAAGAGGGTTGGAATATTAAAAAATTTAAATTTTTAAAAACCGTTAAATTTTCAAAAATAAAAAACTTCAAGTCTAACTTGTAAATTTTTTCGAGGTGAGGCGCAAATTAGAATTCTCGATTGAACACGCAATTGTATTTAAATTAAGCTCAAATGGCAAGATCACAATGAGTTCTAAGAAGTGCTGATCATTTTTTCATAATTTTTCTCAAACTCCCGCTCAGCTTGTGGCTTCGCTTTATAAGGCTTAGTCATGATTGGCTCATGATTAACAGGTTTTTGGTTGGAGAGAAAGAAAGAGAATGCGGTTTTATGTGTTTGTAGAATCATCGCGAGTTACTTGGAAGTGCACGATGAATTCTAAGAGAAAGATAGTGAGAGCCGTTGATTCCCTTTTGATTGTTCATCGTTGGTGGGTTGCGATGCGCTCTTATCTGCTCTTTTATGTCCATCTATTGATGCACAGTTTTTCAAAGTGTCCGATTTCAAAACTTTTTATTAATCCTCGGTAATAATTTAATCACCATTGAGATTGAAGATTAATTAAAGAAAATTCTTATTTTTTTATTACAATCATAAAAACTGAATTGCCTTCATTGAAGATCGTAGCACACTACCGCAAACAAATGATTTTTCAAAATTTATTGAAGCGAGTGATAAAAGAATTTTATGTGCACTAGAACAGAACAAGTACATTGTTGCCAAGTTCAACATTTATCATTTCCTACAATGAAAAATGAAATGCATTGTGTACGACATGAAAATTTGGTGAATAGTGCACGTACGAGAACAAAATAGAACTGCAAACTTAATGAACTCGAACGCATGAGAGAAAGAGAGTAAAAAATATAGGTTGGAACTGAATTGTCGAGCGTATACATAGAAGTTAATAAATAATTAAGAATAAAGAGAGAGTGACGAAATGAAAAATAAATTTCGACAGGTGAAACTCACACAAGTGCATGCACACTTTTTTTTGGGATGGGAAAATAACTCGCATTTTGTCGAGTGTGTAAAATTCTAAAATAATCAAGTGCATTTGAATGGAAAATCAATGACGCTTCTCTTTTTTTCCGCCGTAAATCAATATTTACATACTTCCACAATTTACCGCGTTCCAATTACATTTCTTTTTGCTGATACACAATAGGTGAGAATGAGAAATATATTTTCAGATGTTAAAAGAAGCAATTGTTGGTACTTGATTGATTGGCTGTAACTTGAACTACATACGATGATGAACTTTTTTTCCGTTCGAGCGGAATTTGTCGGGTGAATGGCGAGTGAAGAATGAAAAATTTAGATTGCATTGAAAAGAGAAAGATCATAAATTTGAGAAGGAAATTGTGATTTATTGAAAACTATTTTGACCTAGATGAAGAGAACTTAATAAAAATAGTTAGACTGAACTTTACCCTTTAATTGAGCAATTTTCATTGCATAATTTCTCACAACGCCCACCCTAACTCATTACACATATATGTTAACGCTAAATGATAGACTTTGTTTGATTTTGCCAGACAAAATGTTGAATAACTTTTTTTCACCATACGCCCATCATTAGAGCTATTCTTCAACCCATTTCGAAAAGGTCAATAAGCGTTCATCACTTAATTTTACACAAATAGAAGTGACACATTGAAGGAGTGGACATTGAAGGATTATGACAAGACCTTCACATGGCATTAATTTAATAGAAGTCGTATGTTCTCTCACATCGATCGATCGTAATCGCAAATAAGAAGGAAATTTTTTCAATTGCTGACCATTGCACGCTTTAAAAATATATATTGCATAAAAGTGAGTAATCCACTCGACAAATCAAACTAAGTACATTGAGTATGTTGTGTGTGCAAACAGCAGAAAAAAAATCAACAACATGCGACACGGATTAATAAGTAATTGACAATGTGAAGTGTATTACAGTATAAAAAAACAGCTCCATTATTCATTCATGAATTATTTTCTGCCTCCCCGAAACACAAACGTTGTAAATAAATTTTAGCGATATCAAAAGAGTGACGATAAAAGTCAGAAAGTCTTTTTTCGATTTTATTTCACACCATTTTAAAATTCCTGGATTTTTTACAAAGCGCATTTCAAAAAATAGCGAAAAAATCCGTTTAATGCGCGAGTGATATTTTTTCAATTGTGTAATATTTCTCATTGAGATATTTTGATTCAAAACTTTTGTTGTTAACTTTCTAAGCGAAATAATGACAATCTGCATTTTGCGTTTTGCGCTTTAATTGCCGTGAATCTGAGAAAAAAGTGAAATGCCAAAAGCTTTTGGTGGTCGGCATGCCGGCAGGTATTATTAAGCTTCTGTTATAAATTTTCTCAGCACCTTAGAGTCAAACATTGACCGCCATGCAATTAATTTACTTTTACTTTCCATTTTCGGAATTTCATCTTGTGGCATCTAAATCTCTTTAAACACCTCCCTTTTGTCCGAGTCAGACAAATCCAGTCAAATAATTATGCTTAGAAATGCGAGAAAGAATTTCTTTTGCTGTGAAATTATTGTCAACGCAAGAATTAAATTAAATAATAATTTTTTGAGGTTAATAACGCAATTAATGATAAAAATAACTTTCATAATTGCATGTGAATTAAAATTTGTTAAAATTCCAGGAATTTCATTGTAAACAAATAAAATAATGAGTTTTAGTTTGACAATTTTTCATTCAAATGGGTTTCACGGTTTTTCAATTAAGTGAAAAATGGAAATAGACTTGTGATAACGATGTTCAATAAAATGCGCGGTTTGAAAATTGTCGCAATTTAGTTCTTAAAGTTTCTTCAACTTAAAAGTTATGAAATATTATAACACCGTAATTTTCGCATTAACTTTCTACTTGAATCCAATTTTCGCCGATGAATATGAGGAAAATATAAAATTTACAGCTTTAAACAGTGACACGGGAGAATCTTTTGTCTCGACATTTGACACGCCATTATCATCGCAAGGCTGTGATGTAACCGGAAAATTTGCTCTCTTCACTCATGGCTGGATGGGATCGTCGGCCGGCTGGATTGAACCATTTAATGGAAATTTGAGTCTCAACCGCGGCGGTTGCATAATCTTCATGAACTATTCTCACTACTCTGACGACATTGACTATTTTAGACTCGTCTCGAGATTCGAGAATATTACGAGGGTAATGGTTAAGAAATTAAATCAGTTGAGGGAGGACGGAGTGACGGGCGATAAAATTTACATGTTTGGTTAGTTTTTTAAAATTATTCCGCAATAATTTCCTCAATTCATGTTGAAGGTTTCAGTTATGGGGGACGTCTTGTCATCGAGTCAGGAATTCAATTTGGAAAGAGTGAAATTTCATCGGTTGATAGTACTTTCATTGCTTTGGGCGATTTGTGCGAGAAAATTAAATTACTTTATTTTAGCTTGCGACATGGCCGGACCAGGGTTTGATTTTATCAATAAGAATGACCCTAAAGAAGCAGCTAAGAATGTTCAGTGCATTCATACGAGTTTAGCTGGCACTCAGATCCGAGAATGTCATCAAGATTGGCTGATGGGATATTGTGGAAAAGCACAACCCGGCGGAGAGGGCTTGCAAGAAGTTTATTGCGATATTTTTGGAAATTGCGGCTACCAACCGATTAATAGTCACAGTCTCTGTCCATATATTTATATATCGGCCTTCGAAAATAATTTTACAGTCAATAATTATCATCACTGCCAGTTTTTACGAGCCGCTCAAAACATACCCGAAAGCTTTAAAATGGGTTACAATGAGGACAGGAAGAAGTGAGTTTGATGATAACGGTGCATTGGCGCGTTATGCATTGGTAACCTTCAATAATTACTTTTTTCTCTCAATTTCTCTTTTAGTCCATCAATTATTGGCGATTTTCCATCGCCAACGTCAAAGCACTTCCCATACGTGTTCAGTGAAAATGACATCAATGCAGACGATCAAATGTTCATGGTGTAAATTTATTTCACAAGGTGTGGACACTATTTTATTTAATTTAAATAAATTTTAATCACAAGAAACCAGAGCATAAACCAATTTTTGACAGCATAAATTTTACTCACCTCTACATGTACGAAAACTTATAGCCGAATGTCCCCATAATGACATGGGCGTTTTGAGTCGAAGGTATGCAGATCCATTGAAATATGCCTCGCGAGGCTCAACACTCAACGCTGATGATGATTGTGCAGATATCAGCGAGAAAATTATACAGAAATTCACTGCTAAAAGAGAAGGAAAAATTGAAGCACATATGAGGTCACTGATTTTAATTTTGTGACATAGGGTTAGACACTTTTATAAATTTATTTTCGCTTCACTTCCAAGTGTCCAACCCTTGTAACTTTTTATTTCACAAATTTTCCTTTCAGCACTTTTTCTTTTATATTTTTTTAAGTCATCACTTCCACTCTTAATTTTAAACGTTTTCACAAAACTTTCGTGGGCCAATTTTTTATGATGATTTTTTTCTGCTCAATTTAACTTCATTTAACATAATTATCTTGTCACATGATAACACAACAAAATGTTTCGTAATTTATTTAATGTTCAGAATTTTATTTTTAGGTTTTTCATAAATTAATGAAATTTAAATTTTATTATTTGAAAAAATAAATTTCCAATAAATTTAAAAATCCAGGAAATTTTAAAATTTTAAATGCCCGCACATGGAATAATCTAGCGAGAAAAAATGGGTCATGACAAAAAAGCGAGATAAAAGTCAATTCTTGTCATTTCTATTCAGTTTCTCTCCTCATCTCATAAAATGACGAAGCATTTGAGGAAATTTCAAATTCAATTTTACTTATTAATCGCATTAATTAAAATAAATGCGACGATACACGATCGTGCGGTGATATTTCAAGTGTTTAATAACCAGTGAGCATAAAAAATAATTTTTTTCGCATTTCGTATTCATGCATTTAAGTCACTCAATATGTACCTCGTACAGAACCGGTGAGTCATTCGTCTCGACATTCGATGAGCCGCTCCGCTGCGATCGTAATGGATTGTTTGCATTTGTGATTCATGGATGGGAGGAGAGCGCAAAGACGGAATGGGTTCGGGATTTAATAAGCAATCTGACATTTTATCGCGGTGGCTGCGTGATTGCGATGGATTACTCGAGATTCTCAAAACAGCCTTATGTGTCACTGACAGTGAATTTTTTACCTCTTACGAGAGTTTTAGTGAAGAAAATTCAGCAGACAACGAGCTTTTATGAGAAAGTTTTTATATTCGGTTTTAGTTTTGGTTCGAGGATTGCATTTGAAGCTGGTGCGAGATTGGGCAGACAGAGAATCGAAAGAATTGACGCTTGTGATCCGGCCGGTCCGGGATTTGATGAGGTTATAACAACAGTTGATCCAAAGTTAGCAGCAAAAAGAGTTAATTGCATTAACACGAGCGGCAATGCTGGAACCATAATTTACAATTGCCACATAAACTTTCGAATGGGTGTTTGTGGAAGAAGGCAGTTAGGCTCAGGAAGAAAGCCAATGGCATCACATGGACTCTGTGTTAGTTCTGTTTGAATGTAATTGAAATAAATTTGAGTGAGATTTTATTTTCTAGCCGCATTACTACAACTCTGCTTTTGCCAATAACTTTTTTCCTCTCAACTTCTATAACTGTTCTTCAAGACGACCTGCGACTGAAGTGCCATCCGATTTTAAGATGGGATATATGGAGAACAGAGTTTCGTAAGTTTAAATAATTTTTAAACATAATTAAAATATATTTATATTTTTTCAGTTCACGGTACTTTGGTGATGTATTCATTCCAACATCCAGATATCCGCCGTGGAATGTTGACCGTGGAAATGCAATAATTCTTTAGATTAAGGTTAAAGAAATAAATTGCAGATGTTTAATGTAATATTAATATTATTTTTAACGAGGTTAGTCTCAGGTGCGAAAAGGGCTTAATTCGAAAATTATGTAAATTTTATTTTTTTTAATAAAAATCGTTAAAATTTTAAAATTCAACAACTAAAAAAATTAAATTTCACAGCCATCTTAGATGACATCAGATGAAGTGAAAGTTTACTGTCACATTTTTCATATCGCAATGATTTTTTTCAGAAAAGAATAATTTAAAGACATTTTTTTGTGGGTCACCAGCGAGCTCCCGAATGAGCGATAAAAGATAAATAAATGCTGCCTGCTTTCGTGCTTACACAGTATAACAGTTTTTGTCTTTCCAAGCGTGCGTTTGGATATTTTTTCGCGTCTTGCGAAATGACGACACGTTTTCTATTGAAACTTTGCATATTAATTGCAGTATTTGAGATAGATGCGTCGCCATATGAGAAGAACATAATTTTTACTGTTTTCACTAATCAGTAAGTGAGATAAAAATAATTCAACCAATTTCATCTTTTTAATTTTCGCAGATCAGACGATTCATTTGTTTCAACTTTCGAGGAACCTCTCAACTGTGATCGCGATGGACTTTTTGCATTTATTGTTCACGGATGGCAGGAGAGTATCGAAACCGAGTGGGTTAATGTCATGGTCCGAAACTTAACATATCATCGAGGTGGATGCGTAATTTTTATGGACTACTCGAGATATTCAAAGAATCCAAATTATTTTGGACTTGTCAGTCACTTCTCAGGCATTTCAAAAACTTTAATTAGGAAAATTCTTCAGGCGACAGAAAAGTTTGATAATGTCTTTATGTTTGGATTTAGTTTTGGCTCGAGACTTGTATTTCAAGCTGGTGCCGAAGTTGGCTATCAGCTAATCGATAGAATTGACGCGTGCGATCCAGCAGGTCCTGGATTTGATGGCGGTGGCCGTCCTGTAGATCCCAAATTTGCGGCCAAGCACGTTTATTGCATTAACACAAGCACTGATAAAGGAACCAGACTCTACAATTGCCACATCAATTTCCGAATGGGAAAGTGTGGTTCGAAGCAGGTTGGCTCGACGGGAAAAAAACCATGTCGTTCTCATGGACTGTGTCCGTACATGTACAATTCAGCCTTCACCAATGAATTCCTTCCCGATAACTATCATAACTGTTCTTCTAAACGTTTGGCTACCAACGTACCGAATGACTTTAGGATGGGCTATTTGGAGAGCAGAAAATCGTAAGTCGAATTTTATGAACTTTCTATAAAATATTCATGATATTTTTCTCAGCAGCTTCTTTTACTATGGCGATGTTTTTATCCCAACATCAAAATACGCGCCGTGGAATGTTGTTCGTGAACGAAACACAATAGAGTGATAGTGATGCAAGAGGTTTTTGACCTCACACTTTTAAAGCAGTCAAACAACCATCAATAAATTAAATTATTGCAGAAAGAATTTTTATAATTGCGAAATAAAGTTTATTAAGTTAAAAAAATTCCATGAAATATTTTTCACTCTATCTGAAATTGCTTTTTTCCACTTCCTACACACGGCAGTTCACCGCTAAGATATTGTTCTTGAAACAGTAGAAACGGTAGAGAGTCTTACCTAATAATTACATTTAGCGTTGACAAAGCGAGAAATTTAATAATTTTCATCATTTGTAAGGGCTCGCTGGGTATTTCCTGGATGTGAAATATAGAAGTGAAAAATGATACTTTTGAAAAATAATATTCTTACAAAGCAAATTATTCCGCAATTATTAAAAAGAGATTGTAAAAAATATTTAAATTTTCAGCTATCAACTTTGTGTCAATCGTGAGAAAAATTTCTAAGCTATTAAACGAACATTTTTAATTTATAAAAATAGCTTCCATTGTTAGTCCATCACTATCGCGTCGAAATATTTCCATAATTAATTAGCAAAGCATTTCTCAACACTCGCAAGACTTTAATACACACACAGCAAAATGACCTGGGTCGTCGAGTGCTACAACAAAAACTCGTCTTCGTCACGCTTCTATGAGTTTAACAAAAGTCAGTCAGCAAAAATGAGATGAGAATTTCATTTCATTTCTTTGCCGTCTCTTCCTGGTCTCACGATTTGTGCGCAATTTAATTTTATACCAGATTAAAATTGACTCTCAAGTAAATGGCAAAAAAAATTTAATAAATTTTCATTCTTTGAAAAAAAAAAAGTTTACTAACTTCCCAAAAAATAAATTCACAATTTTTAGCGAAAATTTAGTTTCGCTATATGATTTTATTTCGCGAAAAAAGTGCACGAAAACTTAATTTTAAAATTCTTCTTGATTCTTCCTCGTCTGGCTAACAAAAGGAGATAAAGAAAAAATCACATGCAGAATCAATCGAATTGAAAATGAATGCATTAAAGCGTGATTTCAATTTGCTAAACATTAAGCAATATCGTCATCCATGCTTTTCTTTAGCTGCAAGTTTATAATGAGCAAAAAGAAGCATTACGAATGTGGTTTTAAATTGAGAAATGAAGTCGAGTTTCAAGGACTTGAGGCGATGTAGAAATTATTTTTGAAATTGTCTGACGGAAATTCAATTATTTTTGGACGTTTAATTAGCTGCGATGAGTTCAAGCTTATTTTGTCTTATCATAAAAACTTTTTTTGGAGCCATTAATTATTTTTTTCGAGTAGACAATTGAACAAACATTCCCACGTATTCACCTTTTATATACTCAGTTGCAATAATCTCTTATCACTCATTTATTTCTGATAACAAGTTCATTCGGTTTTTGATAAAAATTTATTCGTCATGCGCCAAATATAAATAATTATTATTAAAGCAAGCGGCGGGTGAAAGAATTGCGGCAGTTAATCTGCAAAATCAACAGCTATGAAATTGCTTCAATGCAGCATTTTTCATATGGTGACGGTGATTATTCTTTTTATAACAGCGTCGTGCATAGAGAGATCAACAACCTAATTTTTCCACACTAACATACATAAAATCTCCGTATAATCTATAATGCCACGATAGTTGAGCTCGATGATGGGAAAGAAATCGAGAGAAAAAGTTTCTTAACAGAGAACTCGAAATTAATATTGAAAGTGAATAAATATTTCCTCAAACCAGAGTGCCACAACCCTCAAATTATTTTTTTTCGTCGCTCTATTGAAGAAAGAAGTGAAAAGTAGTGTGAAGTTCCCGAAAAGAAGAAAAAAATATGTCAATCGGTTAAATATTCACAATCGATGAATTTTGTTTCTCCTCACTTCTGGGAGTGATCAAGCTGCGCCAGAGACTGCCTATTGAAAGGCTTAACGGCATCATTATTGGGAGATTTTGTGGCGATTTCTTTTTAAGTACGCGAGAGATTTTTTTTCTTCTTTACGATTATTGAGCAATTCTGTCGAGTTTACTTAAGCCCAATTGTTGACGGCAATTAAGATTTTACAATTTTTGCTGCTTCACTGATTGACGATCGTGTGGAAAATTAAGCTACTGTCTTTGCGGTGAGACCGTGACTTTATTGGTTAAACGAGTGATTTTTTTTAATAAATTATTTAAAACGTGCTTAATTTACTTTATGAACTTTAAATTTTTTACTACAAAATTTGATTTTATGAGCAAATTTTTAAATGTAAGAATAATTTATCATTAAAATTAATGAGAAAAATTGGCTTTGGGACGTCGACTCGCATCAAAACCACTCAACTATGTAAAATTTTCTTAAATTGTGTAATAGCTAACGAAGTCATTAACATTGTACGCCGAAATATGTTTGTTTAAACCATTTTGACAGAATTTGCTTGAATAATTTTTATCACTCTCCGTGCTGGAATTTGATTCTCAGTTGTTTGTATTATTTTTCTAAACAAATAAAGTCACTTCATCCACATTTTTGTTTCAGTTCTTCATGAAAATTGTGAACTAGAAAATTACCATAATAAAAACCTCGTTATATTTTCTTTTAACATTTGCATAAGATTAGCACATTAGTTCTTGGAAAAAATCGATAAAACCTTCGACTTTGTGACAAAATAAACCGACAGAAAATACTTTTTGCGACACATTTAAAAATTCTCTTCCTGTATTTGCTCTTCATCAGCAAATAACATTTTTCAATGTTAATAATGACACACGTTGACATTGTAACCCAAAAAAAGCATTTTTGTGGCTTCGTAAATTTTATTTGTCTGCAGTGCAGTGAATCATAAATTTTAGTTAAATTTTCAAAAAGCTTTTGAATTAAAAAATTCTAAATTTTTCACCCTTGAAAATTACAATTTAACTTAATTGCTCATGTCGTCATTAAATATTTTTTTGTATTGTTTCACGATTCTGATAATGGCAGCATTTTTTTCTCACGACTCATTTATTGAATGCACAAAGTAAATTTTTTGGGTGTCTTTTGTCTCCTTGACCTACCCAAAAAAAGTGAATTTTATGCAAATTAACTCGAAAAAAACTCCTCGATTCTAGCTTCGGTGCATTTTTGATGTTATAAAATCATAAAAATCACATTTAGACTCCCCAGACAGTGCCTGCCGAGGAGAAGATGAATTTTGTATGTCGGTTGTGTAAAGGAAGGTAATTTATTTACTCAGTACGGAGAGAATTTAGGAAATCGTTCATGGATGAGTGAGAAGCGAAGGGTGGATGGAGGAAGAGAGAGCGAGCGAGCGACGCAGGTAAAGGGAAAGGTCAGGTAGACCCTATAAGAAAAGCTAACCATTCATTCTCTCTTCATTTGTCGCTCTGAGCTGTGTATAAACACATTTTCGTCATAAAATCACGCACAAATTTTTTTCATGTATAATTTACAAACACACATACTTTGTATTACGAAGGAGGAAGAACTTGATTCTGGGGCACAACAGTCGTTCTTCTCTAATATGTGTGTTCATATATGAAAGCGTAAGAAGCGAAAAAAAAGGAGAAAGAAGGGAAGAGAAAAGAAGGGAATTGGACAAAAGAATTTCGAGAAATTCCATCTTACACGTTTCACATCTCGAGCTCTTACTCAACTCAATCGTCTCGTTTGATCGGCGTGAAAAGAAGTCGCGAGATTTTTTTTAATAGAAAATTAGAAAATTTTAATTTTCAAATTTAAAAAAGTCGTTAAAATTTTCCTCAAAATCTCTTTTTCAAGTCAACACTTTAAAATTCATTCTCGATATTCCCTTTTATTGTATTCCACCTCGCTGTAGCGTGTGCTATCGAGATGGTCAGAGGAAAATAGCGAAAGCATCAGAATGAGAGAATATAGCGATCGATCGCACACATTATTCCACATCATTTGTCCAGATGGCAACGTTTTTTTTCGCGAGTATATGTATTGTCTCTCTTTTCTGGTTCTTTGCGAAAAATCATTATGTTAAAAAAAACTTCCAATATGTCCATTGTCGTAAAACATTTTTCGAGTGCACGTTGCCAGATTTTATTTTGATTGCAACATTTTTTTTACTCTCGAGTAAAATATGAAATTTAATTCATTCAATTATTTCGTATATAATATTTTTTTAAAGTGAAGATCAGGTAATACGGAAGGCACATAAGAGGTTAGCTCAGGTGTATTGGTTTCTCTCACACACAGCACATACTATGAGAACTTTTTAACTGACATCACATTCTTTGTGAAATTGTTCACTTTTTTAAAGACGCTTTTAGCTTTTTTAATATTTTTTAAATCATTTTATTAAAAATTCAATTCTGTGAAATTGCCCACGAAAGCACACGTGAACTTTAAGAAGTGGAAGTCGATGATTCATGATCACATTCTTTTTATTCTTTAGACACCTACCCGACACTAAACTTAACGCAAAATCAAATTTCATGTCTATTATCGCTAAATCCGACCGACATTCATTGAAATTACAAATAAAAATTCACTTAAAACAACTCAAAAGTGGAAAAATTAAATTTTTTTAAGTTTTGCGCATACAAAACTTTTTCGACATCAACCGCTCTGTACGCTTTAAAGTCCAACGCTCAACTGAGAGGTGGAAATTTTTTTTCTGTTGAGCGAACCAAAGTGAAACCAATACGTGAACAAGTGTAAAGTTAATGTGAATGAAAGAAACGAAGAAAAACATAGCAATACATTTACCTGTGGAAGTATACACATGATTCTCTCTCTCACTCACCGACTATCACGATTCCAACTGGAGAGCGGGAAAATCTCTCACTATGACCACTGAAATGAGCCATAACAAAAATGCAATTTTTATTTCGGGGAGTTTATGATAAGAAAATAAATTCCATCTGGCTTTAATTAATTATTTTATCTCTCTTTAATTAACAAACATTTTTTAAATTATCATTTCATAAAATTACACCCATTTTTATTTTCTTCTCAAAATTTAATTTAGTTTTTAAACAACCTCTAAAATTTTAGGTTCTTTTTTGCTTCTTTGTCATTTCTCTAAATCTAATTGATTCATCAAAAAAAACCTAAAATTGGAAAACATGGAGATCAACAAAAAAAATATGATGAGATATGCACAAAATTCTAAGGTTATGTCATAAAATTGTCTAAAAATATTTATTTTTTTCCAAAATTTAATTATCTCAAAAATTTCAAAGGATAAAATAAAGTAAAACTTAAAAGTATCCCAAAAAAATAAAATTATTTTCTTCTTATTTTTTATGTAAAATTAAATTTTACATCAAAATTTTCAAAAAGTAATTTTTTTTACATCGAAATGTGTTTTTATTTCTCAAATGATTTTTTTTTCTCGATGCTTTAATAAATTATAAATTCGGTAACATCTCTTCGAACTTTTACAAGAACTATCTTGCCTTAAATTTGATCAAGGGATGAAAACTTTTATAGAATCAAAAAGAAAATTTGTGCAACGAAAATTTAACAATTTTTTGTACTAAATGTTTCAGATATAAATTTTAAAAATTAAAGTTTTCATTCCTTGCCTCTGTCTCTCATAAAATCCTTTAAATATGTCTATCATAAATTATGCTAAACAGCTTTCGATTGATAACAGAAGTTGAGAGTCTTCTTAATGCTGCATGAAGAAAAACATCATCTTTTTTTGAGGCGATGAAAATTCAATCAATAGCGAGAAAAGTGAGAAAAGAATTTAACGTAAAATTAAAAATAAAATAATGTCAAAATCACCCAAGTGAGGGATGCAAATATTTAAACATTTAAAAATGTCATTCCACACATTTATGTTTATTTTAAAATTAAAAAAAAAAGAGTACGGAGAGTTACAGACTTACATGCTAATTAACGATTAAGTGCGCCTTACTTTGAGAAGTGAAATTCTTTAGAGTGCTAAACGATTTAACTTTTGGGTGTTAAGTGAAAATTAATTGTTTTTCGAGTAAATAAACTCGATTTTATGGTTGCTAAAAAATATGTCAAAATAAAAAATATTTTCAGTTCTCAAAGTACGACAAATTAATTTTAGTTATTATTTTTTTGGTAAATTTGTGTGCAATTAAGGTTTTTCGTTTTTGTATTGCTGATCATTTGCTTGTTTCTGTTATTAATGCAAGCATATAAAAATATTGACTAGATGCGTTTAAGGAAACAAAAAAATTGTTAAAAAAATTATTAAAATATTTTTCATAAAAAAAAGAAGAGTGATGATTAATATTTTATGGCATGCAGCGTTTGTGTGTTTATGATGAGGCTCTATGGAATTTTAATTATTGTTTTTCTTCGAACAAAATGTGATATGATTACAACTTTAAATAATCATTGTTTTAGTCTACTTACAACAACTGTCAGGATTTTACAGGCAATATTAAAAGTTAATTAAAGCGAAAACAAAATGTGATGTTTATGCAGCATCGTGAGTTAAGAATGTCACAATTTCTTCTTAAATTTATATATAATTTAGCGACTAATCTAAGTTTAACATTAAACTTATTAATTTTACTTATAGTCGTCAGAGCTAATTTCTAGTCTCCAAGTGCGTGGCTTCGGTGTTAATTTCAAAAAAACGTTTTTTTTGCAGGGAGGAAGGATGAATCGCAATGATGATGTAGCGTCAATCAACAATATAGGTTATTGATATATTTTTTGAGTGTTTAGTGAGGTCTTAAATTTGAGTCACCGCTGATAAAATGTATTCGCTTACCTCCGTTTGCGTTACCAGCATTTCCGTTCATCGCTGCCAGTGAGAGGGCTTCGGGAGACTTGCGATCACTGAGAAAATCACGCAAATGCTGTACGACCAAATTTATTGCGACTTGGGAGAGAAAACTGTTTATTAAAATGAAATGAAATTTGTGAAAATCATTCAAGAGTTAAAGAACTTTAAATTTTTAACTTTTGAAAGATTTCCACATTAGTTAATATTTTTTTTTATCAAATGCCATTTATATATTTTTCTTCTCAATAACTTTTTTTGAAATTCTAAATTTCTTGTGTGATGATAAAAGGCTCTTCTCGTGTAAAAATCGATACAATTTTCAAAAAAAAATCTAAATGCAAAAATTGCAAATCTGTACGTAAAAAATTGTTGTTTTAAAAAAACTTTCGGGAGGTAATTAATGAATTAATCCAACAAGACGGATAATTCGCACGTGTGTATACAATTTCGAGGAATGTCATTCCAATTTTTTCAATTAGCGTAATATTTTTTTTTGAGGGAATGCAATAAGACGATAGTTAACACTTTTTTCTTATTGGAATTCATGTGTCTGTATGTTTGAAGTGTGACGATTCATCAGTGATAATTTTTAAATGTAAATCGATCCGTTCTCATGTCCGTTTGTTGTGCCATTTGAGTTTCCATTTTGCGTTGATGGATGTAAAAGTTCATTTATGTGATTTCCAATTAGGTTTATGGCGACTGAAAAAATGAAGATACATCGGTTTTACACTGTTCGATGAAAAATGTTTTGCAACACTTAAAAGTATTCGCGGGAATGAGCCTTTTCTTTTCATCATTTAATTATTTTGAAATTATTGAGAAGATAAATTTTCGCGAGGCGTTTTAAGTTAAATGAGAACTCACCCGTGTTGTCAGCGCCACGTGGAATTATTACCTATTCAAAATAGAAAGTAAAGTTATCTTTAGCTACTGCGCAGTATATCGAAAATTTTTTGCGAACTCACATCAGCATACTTCTTTGTGGGTGAACAAAATTCTTCAAAGGCCGGCTTGACGAACATCATGTACTACTCATTTATTTTTAAAGTTATTCTTGTGAGAAATCAAATTCAAACTAACTAACTCACCTGATTTAACACTTGGTCCAAGTCTCTGCCTCTTTCTTTTATATCACGCGGAACCCGTCGAGCTAATTGTAAAATTTAATTTAAATATTTTACTAGTTAATTTGACCAACTATTTACCTAAACGCGTATCTGAATCTGTATCGACAAAAAGTTTCATGTGGAAGAGATCGCGAATTGCTGGGAAGTAAAAGACTAGGATTCCCTCGAAGAGCACCACATCAGCGGGGTAGATCGTGATTAAGTCATTTTTGTTGACGGAATTTGAGCGATAATCATAATTCATTATTTCGACTTTTTTCCCGTCGAGCAGGTCCATGCAAACTGAAAGCATGAGCTTCTCATCGAAAGCATCGGGATGGTCAAAATTAAATTTTCCTTTCTGAGCTCTTAATTTTTCCTCATCGGTAAGCTCGCGATAGAAGCTGTCTTGACTTATTGAAACAACCTAAAATATTAAAGTTTGAAGATCAGTGAACCCTTTTAAGTTCTTCTTCTTCTTACCTGTCTTTGTCTTTCATTGATATCAGCTTGACCCAATTTTTCGATAATTCGCTTACAAACTGTACTCTTGCCCGATGCCGTACCTCCAGCGACGCCTGTAACATGAGAATTATTGTTGTATAATAGCTTCAGACTCTTGATAACCAAAATTTTTATTAAATCAATATTTCAATTGTTTTGCGTTTAAATCTCCAAACTTGATATTATTTCAATTCACTAATATCTCGTACCTATCAAGAAAGGCTTTTTAATTTCAGACTCCATCTGTAAAATGTTGAATTTTAAAAATCTTTTTCTCGATAATATTTTTCAACTTCAAAACAGACACAAGAAAGAAAAAATTTGTGCGGATTAAAGTAAAATATTATTTTATTACTGAGTTACTTCCACCTCGACTTACTTTTTTGTTATCTCTCGACACCGCACGATTAAAATAATTATAATTTTATTAAAATAAAAATGTTTAAGGTAAATTACTTTTTATGTTTGTAAATAAATAAAAAACATTAAATATGTTTAGAATTGCGTTGCATTTGTGACTGGCGGTGCCAGTGGACTCGGAAAGGCGACAGTTGAGCGATTGGCTCGTGCCGGTTCAAGGGTTGTAATTGGAGATTTGCAAGGATCGCAAGGAGATAAGATTGCGGAAAGTCTTGGCGATAACGTGGTTTACGTTCCAGTCGATGTCACTTCCGAAAAAGACGTAACAGAGGCACTGAATGTAGCCAAAAGTAAATTCGGTAAATTGGATTTGGCCATCAACTGTGCTGGAATTGGAGTCGCGATCAAGACCTATAATTTTAACAAGAATACTCCGCACAACTTGGAACCATTCGCAAAAGTCATTACCGTCAATTTGATTGGAACTTTTAATGTAATTCGATTATCGGCTGGACTAATAGGTGCTAATGAGCCAAATAAAGATGGACAACGAGGTGTAATCATCAATACGGCATCCGTCGCCGCGTACGATGGTCAAATTGGTCAAGCTGCTTATGCGGCATCAAAAGCTGGCGTCGCTGGTATGACTTTACCGATTGCACGTGATTTATCAGTTCAGGGAATTCGCATTTGTACAATCGCTCCGGGTCTCTTTGACACGCCCATGCTTCAAGCTCTTCCGGAAAAAGTTCGTGCTTTCCTAGCTAAGACCGTTCCATTCCCACAGCGCTTAGGAGATCCATCAGAATATGCTCAAATGGTCGAGGCAATCGTAGACAATCCAATGATGAACGGCGAAGTCATTCGTATCGACGGCGCACTACGAATGATGCCATAAATTTTCTTTTAATTCGAGAAAGAATTTTGCATTTATAAAAAAAAGTTTGAGAGAATAGAATAAAAAGTTTAATAATTTTTTTGTTTGGTGATTTTGGACAAAATGCGCTTTTATACTCCCACCAATGCATACTTATTTCTTAATCCGAACGCCATAAACTTGCAATTTCACAAGAGGAAATTTATTTTCAAAGAAAATTAAAAGAAATAAAAATGGATGTGTCTAATTTGACGTCGTCTCAAAAAGATGAGCTCATGCAGCAAGTAAGGCAACAAATGATCATCGCCAACACTCAAGAATTGCTTGGCAAGCTGACGGAGAAATGTTTTAAAAAATGCATTTCGAAGCCTGGAACCGAGCTCGATAATTCAGAACAAAAGTGCATAGCAATGTGCATGGATAGGTGAGATCTAATTAAACGCTACCAATTATTTTAATCTAATTATGTTGATAATAAATTTTAGATACATGGACTCGTACAATTTAATCAGTAAAGCATATACTCGAAGAATAACACGAGAGTCACAGAGATAGATCAAATAAAAGCCAGAATAAGCATCAGTGAGTGTGTCACAGTGTAGAATTATATTCAATAAATTCATTTAAAGCTAAATAAGAAATAAATAGTGTTGAGTTTACCTAACCACAAAAAAATTCGAAATCTTAAAGATCCAGAAGAAATAAAAAATGTTTCAAAACCCACACGTGGGTGTTGCCGTGTAACCCACTTGTAACAGATCAGTATTGGCTTCCCCTTTGGCCTCTCCTTTTGGCTTCCCAAAATGGCTCCCAAAATGCTCCCAAAATGCTTCCAAAAATGTCTTCCCAAAATGGCTTCCCAAAATTGCTTCCCCAAATGCTCCCAATAGGCTCCCACTTTTTCACTGTGTTTCAATTTCCATTGTGTTTTATTTTCCATTTGTTTCATTTTCCACTTTTCCATTTTCCATTTGTTCCATTTTCCATTTGTTTCATTTTCCATTTTTTCATTTTCCATTTGTTTCATTTTCCATTTTTTCATTTTCCACTGTTTCCATTTTCCATTTGTTTCATTTTCCATTTGTTTCATTTTCCATTTTTTCATTTTCCATTGTTTCCATTTTCTATTTTTCCATTTTCCATTGTGTTCCATTTTCCATTTTTTCATTTTCCATTTGTTCCATTTTCCATTTGTTCCATTTTCCATTCGTTCCGTTTTCAATTGTGTTCCATTTTCCATTTGTTCCATTTTCAGATCCATGCCAATCGACCTGTCAAATTACGAGTCAATGAGGTACATGAAGCCATACTTCTAAAAAATGACATAGAGGCATTCCTTGGACACTCCTGGCCGCCGTGACGCATTCTTCAAAATCATCAATCAATCAATTCCTATCAATTACGAGTTCAACGAGGTACATGAAGCCATACTTTTAAAAAATGGACATTAGGGGCACTACTGGCCGGCCGTGATGGACATTGGTGGCACTCTTGGATGGCCATGATAGACATTCCTCAAATATCATCAATGCCTTTCGATTCCTGATACAAAACGAGTCAACGACATACATGAAGCCATATAACAGGAAATTTTGTGAAAAAGGCATTTAGGGCCGTCCATGGCACGACCTGTGGTCATGACCCTCCTAATTCCTAAAATCCGAATCTAAATTCATAGACCTACCATTTGGCGAAAACTAGAAGTCTCTAGCTATCTCAGGAGCCGAGATCTCGATGGAACAGACGGACGGACGGACGGACGGACGGAAATAGGCGCATATAAGTGTTACACCACTTCGTGGGTTACACTAAAAAATGGACATTAGGGGCACTACTGGCCGGCCGTGATGGACATTGGTGGCACTCTTGGATGGCCATGATAGACATTCCTCAAATATCATCAATGCCTTTCGATTCCTGATACAAATACGAGTTCAACGACATACATGAAGCCATATAACTGGAAATTTTGTGAAAAAAGGCATTTAGGGCCGTCCATGGCACGACCTGTGGTCATGACCCTCCTAATTCCTAAAATGCCGAATCTAAATTCATAGACCACCATTTCAAAACAGAAGCCTAGCACCAGGAGCCGAGACTCGATGGAACAGCGGACGGACAGAGGACGGACGGAAATAGGCGCATATAAGTGTTACACCACTTCGTGGGTTACACTAAAAAAGAATGATTAAAATTTAAATTTCAAAAAAACATTTTTAATCATTTGAAAAAATTATTTTAAAGCCACAATTTCTGTGAGAGAGGTGAAAAATCCTTTTTAGTTTATACATAAAATCATTTTATGATCATTATTACAAGTTCATGATAATTCTTTAGTTCAAAATGAATCCTATATCCTGCATTATTTATTTCGTAAGTTTATAAAGGGATAAAAGTGAAATCAAGAAGTACCACACTATATGTGCGACATTACAAATTAATTTGTTAGTGTCTTTCTACTCTAGGGAAATTCTAGCATTATTAACTCTCTTATGAAAGCGGTGACACCCATTTGAATTTGCTCTTGCTCGACATTTCAGGATGATAAAAGTTACAGTCAAACTTATTCAAGCACGTCTTGCCAAACCGGCAGATTTTCGGATGAATAAAGCTGCAGTTTGTGTTGTTACATTTTGGAAAATATTTACAAATTGTCGTAGTCGGTGTGATTTGAATCGATTTGTAGTTTTGAACAGGAACTATTGATGATGCTAAAATAAATTTTTTCAGTTAATTTAATTCCTTTAATTCTGTTTAAGAAGAAACTCACCAACATTCGGTATCTTCTGAGCAATGATCGGCGTATGAGTAAAATTGCAATTGATTCGATTACATGTGGTATCAAATCTGCACAGTGGATGTGTGTAAATGCATGAATCGCCGAATTTACAGATCGGAAAGATCTTACAAGGAAGTGACGGATGATGGAACGTGCAACTAGTATTTACACACGATGGATAAAATTTGCAGCGCTCCTTAGACTTTATTATTGGCTTTGCAGTTTCCGCTGCAGGAACAACGACCGAGCTGAGCACTGAAATGTTAAAGAAAAAAGGAAATGATTATAAAGTAAGCAAAAGTTTCGCTTTCGCTTCTTACATGCGGGCACATGATCGAAGCTCCTGGATGGCTCCAGTCGAATGCGTTTCGTATGTTCCTCACCATTTTCACGACTCTCGTGACTACTATTTTTATCCTTTGTCGGAGTTTTCTTGAGTGAGCGATCGCATGAACTGCCGCGAGACTTCCCATCCTCATTCTCTTCGTCGGTTAGATCAAAAGTTATTGGCGAAACGCGAGTACGTTTGACTTTGTTGTAAGCACGTTGTGATTCACTCTCTTCTTCTTCGTCTTCAGTGTGTGGTCGTTTTAGTAGCTGACGCTGTTCCTCGGTGTGATTATTGTTGTTGTTGAGGGGCATCAATTGCTCAATAGGACGAACACCAATGCGTTCTCTGAGTGACTTACGTTTATTTCGCTTAATAACTGGTGGCGGCGTTGGAGATTTGGATGACTTTGAATTCTCATCGAATTGAGCTCGTGGGACACCGTCGAGTGAAACGATAAATGTAGGACTTACACTAGGCAATGCTTGTTGCTGTTGTTGAATTTGTTGCGTCTCAGTATCCACCTCAAGATCATCTAAATCGACATCGTTATTGTTAAGATAAACCACATTTTCATCATCGTCGTCAATGTCTTTTCTATGTGTTGTCGGATGATATTCAGCCTCAGATTCGGAACGTGCAGACACTGCTTCCGGAACATATTCTTCTTCATTTCGAGAATTTCTTTCACGATTTGAAAATCTCACTGTAATTCTCTCATGTTGACTCTTTTTCAATTCACTTGAGAACGCCGCTTGGGAAGTTGATTTTTGAGCCTCAGCAACTGCTCGAAGAAGCAGACTTCTTCCTGGATTTGGATGTTGTACGACACTATTGAGTGCTGGTCTCTGCTTTCCTTTTGTCTTAAAATTTTCAGGAGATCTGCTTCGTTTGCTGTTTGAATTTAAACGCGGGTGCGCACCAATTCTATCGCGAATGCTAATTCTTCCCTTTCGCTCATTGCTAAAATTAAAAATTTACGCTGATGCCTTAGAAATAAAATATAAATCTTACCTTCTCTCAATTGGGCTGCGTGATCGCGAGTTACGTTTCTTCGAACGACGATTTCTATCTCGTGAGTTTGATCGTGATCGACGAAAACGATTACTTCTCGGATCTTTATATTCGATGCGTTCTCGAACACTTTTACGCGTATCCCTTCGATCATTGTCCTCCTTCTGTCGCTCGACGAATTTCTTTAGAGTCGATGTGGCAAATTCATTTTCTGCCTTACGAATCGTCGAGAGCTTGATAATATTTGAGGGCTTTGAATTTTCAGTCGGTTTCACGCCCAAACGCGACGCGATGCTTGGTTTTGACGATGGGATCTTTTGAGTGTTTTCATCGTCCATATCTACATCTTCATGCTGGTTTGTATGAAATTGTTTGTTAGTCTCAATAATTCTATTCTGCAACTCTGCAAGCTGTGCCAATTCCTTAGTGTGCAATTGGTGATTACTTGCCGAAGTTGAGATTTCACTAATTGTTGGAATATCAAAGTCGTCTTCGTCGCGCTCATTGTTTGCTGCTGAAATGCGAGGCGGTGTCGGCGTTCGAGGAGACATATCATTGCTAATTTGAGGTGCTGGTGGAGGCGAGGGAGTTCCACTTGGTTCCTCTTTCTTTATTGCTATCGTATCAAGTCTTTTCGCCTTCTCCATCAGCTCAGCGGCAATTACATCCGTTATCGATTGCTCTTTACCGCCTTTCTTCTTATCCTTTTTCTTATCTTTCTTTCCACCGTCGGCCTTATTTTTAGCCTTAGATGTCACTGGAAGTGATAACGATTATAAAAATTTGAACTAAACAAATTGTTTTCATACACTTACAGCTACTAGGCAGTGTTACTTCTTGCAGCTTCTGAAGCACCTGATGGAGCCATGTTACAAAACTCTCTAAAAAGTTAATTATGTGTCGTTAATTTGAAGTAAAAGTTTAAAATCTGATGTTTACCTGTATTAGATCCGAGAAATAGATTCAAATCTGTCAACATTTGTTGTTTACTGCGCTTATTTGCGACCATAATCATGACATAGTCGGGAAGCTCGTCATCGATGTATCCCGATTGACTTGCATTTCCCAATTCCACAAGTTTAGCCTTAATCGCAGACTACAAGAAAAAAATTCGTCGAAAAAAATGGAAGAGAAAATAAGAAAAGCGAAAATCGATTTAAATTCTCGAATTAAGTGTGAAATTTATGTAATTTTAGTGCATTTTGCTTACCCGCATCTTCTTTCCGACTTCGCCCAATGAATCCATGTTGTTGTGTGATTTCTTTAGGGGTAATTCAGAAAAAAATTGAAAGAAATCTAGAATTGAGAATTTTTTCTCAGAGATTTAACAAGATTCGAATGGCAAACTCGCTAAGTTAAAAAATAACAAGGGGAGGGTAAAAGATGCAAATGTTTACATGAAACTTTTTAATTTTTAGGTAATATTTTGAATAAAGTTTATAGTTTTAATTATTTTAGTATATAATAAACATTGATCCACTTCAGTTTGTTCAAATTAAATGCAAAACTGCTGCAAAAATAATTATTAAATTTTTTGCTTTCGCCAACCCTGTGTTCTTAAATTTTTCAAACTACTCTAACGTACAAAAGATTTATTTTTATTTTATTGTGCTTAAAAATGTCAAAACTTCGTCCGAAACGAGTTAAAGAGTTTACATCAATAGATTCCGATCTTGATACGCCCGATAAGCGTCCAACGAAGAAAGCTCCCAAGAGGTAATTAAAGTTATTAAATTTTTTTGCTCTAAATTAAAACAAAAATTCAAAAAAAAAGTTATAGCATGACAATTTTACCTCGAAGAACGGCTGAATTGGATCTCAACGCTTCCGATTCGGATGAAAATAGTGAGAAAAATGATAAGTAAGTGTAAATTTCGAGATCCAGTTGGATGAATTTTAGTTTTCAACCTTTTTAGTCTCAATTGTGCGATCCTCGACGATTCTTTTGTGTTTAGTCCTTCAAAAGATCCGGATTTGCTTAAAACACCAAGCACAAAAGTACCATTCACATTGAAGAGTGAAAACGACCAAAATGAAATAAACTCACAAAAGTCAACACAGCCTGATGATAGTGGATTCTTATCGAGGGTCAGCAACATCAAGCTAGACTCTTCGGAAACAAATGCTTTTGCATCAGAGGATAAACTTTCATATCGGCCGCTGACAAAATCTCGCACTCAACTATTCAGCGACATCAGTAAGACAGCAGCTGCTCCAATAAGTCAGTGCACTCAAAAGAGAGAAGAAGAGCCACAACCGAAAAATGAGGCAAAAGAATTTCCACCTCTTCGAAAACCATTCACCGATACTCGACCACCACTCTCTTCGTTTAAGAGCTTTACGGATGAGCCAAAAGAGACGCCTCTTAAGAGCGGTCAAGACTTTCAGTTTGTCACTCCATCGACACGTCCTTTCACAGCTATGAGAAATGCTCAATCATTTTCATCCAATGACAAAAGTGAGGCGACTAAGAAGCCAAAAGTTCTATTCACAACTCCAATTGCTAGTTCACTTAAGAGTCAATCTACGCCAATTGGAACCATAACCCGAAAGCTATCGCCATTGAAAGAGGTTCCGAGTAATATCTTGATGATAAATAATATCGAATATGTGATTGATAAGAAAATTGGCTCGGGTGGATCAAGCCTTGTGTTTTTGGCAAAAAGTCGAAAGTTGGAGAGAGAAGTTGCTATTAAAGTGGTAAATTTGGATGGTGACGATCAGATGGTTGAGGGCTATTTGAACGAGACTAAATTACTCGTAAGATTGCAGCGAAATATTAACGTGGTTGAGCTTTTCGATCACTGCCATCTGCATGAGAAAAAAGTTCTTTATATGGTAATGGAGAAAGGAGAGTCCGATTTGCATCGAATATTGCAAGGCTTCACATCACACCTCCCTCTCTACACGCTCATGAAGTACTGGTATGAGATGCTACAAGCCGTCAATTATATTCACGAAAAGGGCGTAATTCACTCTGATCTAAAACCAGCTAATTTTCTATTCGTTAACGGACGACTCAAGCTCATTGATTTTGGCATTGCATCGAATATTGCTATTGACTCGACTTCAATCATTAAATTTTCACAAGCTGGAACTTTCAATTACATCTCTCCAGAAGCACTCATTGATACATCTACGGGAGACAGTCCTGCACGTGATCAAAATCAGCCACGAATTCGACTTTCAACACGTTCTGATGTTTGGTCGCTTGGATGTATATTATATCTTCTCCTCTACAAGAAGACTCCATTCTCTCATATTAAGACACTGGCACAGAAAATCGCAGCTATAACAAGCCCAAAAACCGTCATCGACTATCCCCAGCTCCCAAATTTCTATCCACCTCTCCTGCTTGACATGCTCAAGAAATGTCTTATTTATCACCCAAAGCAGCGGCCATCAGTTGCTGAGCTATTGACGTGTCCATTTGATATGGTTATTCCAATTGTAAGTCACTCTAATTAACAGTTAGAAATTACACAAGTATTTGCAGTTAATTTTTTAATAAAGATAATTTTTTAAATCTAAAAGAGCTTGTTTTTAAAAATAACGGACTTTAAATTTTCAAATTGAAACAATCATCATCAATAATCATTGAAATCGCGCAATTTTTTTCTGTGGAAACTATTTTGTATTAATTATGTCGCGAGTAAGTATTAATTTAATTCAATTAAATGCTCAAATGTTAGTTAATGATTCACTTTATCACCTTAGGATATTCGTGCGTTCTTTAAAGTTGACAGTTCTAAGAAACGAAAGCCTTCAAATGAGCCGGAAAATTTAATTCCAAATAAACGGGCAGCGATGAGCATTAGTGATGGAAGTGAGGAAGAGAAAAGCATTAAAAAGAAGCCGAAGAAGCGTGTCATTGAAGATTCTTCTGATGAGGAGAAATCTAAATCAAAAAAGCCAGCAAGGAAGGAAGAAGTTAAGCGAAAGGAAATTGATGCTAAGGATCTGAAGAATCTCTTTGGAGGTCCTGTGAAGCGCGTTGACCGTCACAAAGAGGTAAAGCTATCGCCTCCTAATGATCAAGAGATGGTTATTGACACTCCTCCTGTTAAATCAAATGGGCATCAAAAGACCGAGAAGAGTCCAAAGAAAAAAAATGAACATCCTAAGTCACCTGAAAAAAAGAAATCATCGCCAGTTAAGAGCAAACAATTAAGTCCAAAAAAGGTTTCACAATCAAGCGACAAGACATCCAGTAAGAGTAAAGAGAGTCCGAAAAAGGAAGTGCAGCAAGTTGAATCTCCAGTTAAGCCTAAGGAAAGTCCTAAAAAGGCATCAAAAGAGTCAACTAAATCAGCCGCAAAACTCAAGGACACGTCAAGCGAATGGCAAACAACTGTAAAATCATCAAAACCTAAAGAGGTATCAAAAGATACAACGTCATCATCGAAGGTTCAAGTTCCCATTAAGCCCATGACACCTATCAAGCGAGACATTCAGCAAGTCGACGTCAACACGCTCTCATTCGTCGATAAGTATAAACCAAAGACTGTAAAGGAGATCATTGGACAGCAAGGTGCTGGAAGTAATGCTAATAAGCTGCAGAATTGGCTTCTTCACTGGCATAAAAATCATGGAGATCCCAAGAAGAAAGTTGCCAAGCACAATCCTTATGCGAAAAACGACGATGGAAGTTCATTTAAAGCTGCACTGCTTAGTGGCCAACCTGGAATCGGTAAAACTACCACAGCTCATCTCGTTTGCAATGAGTTATGCTTTGATGTTGTCGAATTTAATGCATCGGACACTCGAAGTAAACGAGCATTAAAGGAAGAAGTGCAGCAACTTCTTACGAATCAATCGCTACATGGATATGCTAGTGGCGAGGCGAAAGGAACTTCAAAGCGGCACGTCCTAATAATGGACGAAGTTGACGGTATGGCTGGCAATGAAGATCGAGGTGGCATTGCTGAACTCATTCAGCTTATTAAAGAATCTCACATTCCCGTCATTTGTATGTGTAATGATCGAGCAAATCCAAAAATGCGTTCACTTTCAAACCACTGCTACGACTTGAAGTTCTTCAAGCCGTCAATTAATCAAATGAGAAGTGCCATGATGAGTGTCTGCTTCAAGGAAGGCATTAAGGTAGAACCTGGCGCTGTCGATGCAATCATCAGTGGAACTGGCAACGATGTTAGACAAACTTTAAATCATCTCGCTCTTTATAGTGCGACAAAGGATAAAAAAATTGGAACTGATAAGGCAAAGAGAACTGCACAAATTTGTGAAAAGGATGTTAAAATCGTGAGTTAATTTAATTGGAAATTTTAAAAATATTCGAATTAAATAACTATTTTAATAGGGTCCATGGGATGTCATTCGTAAGGTTTTCTCAGCCGAAGATCACAAAACGATGTCTTTCAATGATAAAAGTGATCTCTTCTTCTACGACTACAGCATTGCACCGCTCTTTGTTCAAGAAAATTATTTGCGAGTGAAGCCAAAAGGAGGAAAAGTTGAGGTTCTTGAGAGAATTGCCAAGACAGCAGATGCACTTTCAACTGGAGATAATATTGATCGCAAAATTCGCTCGAATCAAGCATGGTCTTTGCTACCCTCACAAGCTGTATTCAGTTCAGTAATGCCCGGCGAGTATATGGAAGGAAATTTTACAACGCCCGTCACGTTTCCAGCATGGCTCGGCAAAAATTCGAATACAAACAAGCGTAAGCGTCTAGCTCAGGAAATTCATGATCACACAAGAGTTGCCACTTCAGGATCTCGTATGTCTATTCGTCTTGATTACGCTCAATTTCTTGTCGCGGCAATTGTCAAGCCTTTAATCGATAAAGGAATGGATGGAGTTCGTGATGCATTGGAAGTCATGAAATCTTATCATTTGCTTCGTGAAGATTTAGATTCACTCTTTGAGCTGACTACTTGGGGTTCTGCTAAGAGTCCATGGGAAAAGGTCGATAGTAAAGTCAAAGCAGCTCTAACTAGATCATTTAACAAGGAGGTTGCCCCATATTCCTTCTCGGCTCAATCTGATATCAAGAAAAAGAAGAAAGCAGATGCGGACGATGAATTTGGTGAGGCTAATGGAGAGACTGTTGAGCCGTCAGACGATGAGGAAGAAGAATCGATTGAAAAAAGTTCAATGATCAAAGTTAAGAAACATACAGCAAAAGCTGGAACTTCAAAAAAAAGTGAAGCTGGAACCTCTAAGAAGGCGACAACTGCCAAGGCGACAACAGCCAAGGCTCCGAAAGGTAAAGGAAAGAAGTGAAAATTTAATCAATTAATTCTTCTATTCATAATTTTTTTGTTAAATAAAACATTACAAAAATACTCCCACGTTCTAAGTCATTTAAATTCCATAAAAAAAATCGATCCATATTTATGTTGTAAGGTGAATCCTTCTAGGAAGTGTGCTCAATATGCAACAACTCATCATACAATGCTTGATTAATTTTTTCATCATATTTACAAGCGAGATAAATGCTTTAAAAAAGTTAATCGTAAAAATTCATTTTTCAGAAGAGATAAAATGATTAATGACTTTTGATCTTGGAATTATTGAATTCTTACGTGAGTGTGTGTTGAGGATTGATTGGTGATATATCATTCACGCAAGAGAGTCTCTAAAAACTATTCACCATTTCAAGCAGGTGGTTTTGAATAGAAAGAAAATTCATTAAATTGACAGTCGATTATCAATTCCCGAAAAGAGAAAAAAAATAACTATCAGAAGTTCGTGGTGTCTATCGACTCCCCAGCACCATTGCGACTGGTAGTTTTGCGAATTGCTTCGGCTTTCAGTAAAAGGTAGAGAGAATTGATGCAGATAAGAAAATAAATTGATAGCACTGCTGAAAGCATGGCGGGGAAGAGAGCTGCGATGGTGAATTGAAACAGCAAAATAAATGAGGTCACGATGTACACTGCCGTAATAACTTGGTGAGGAATGAGGAATTTGGAATGACGCTAAAAAAAGGTTAAAAAGAGAAAAAGATTTAGGGGAAATTTTTGATAAGATAAGTTTCTTACTCGCGCAGTTCCAAGAATTAGCATTACAGCAGTACAAAAAACGATCGCAAAGTAAATAACGATGCTGGCGTAGAAAAGTGATGAAACTGAAAAATAATTATTAAATTTCACAGTGAACATTTGATTTTCTCAACTGAACTGACTTATAAAAAAATTTGAAGGAAAAATAACTTAAGAAAATTAAATTTTCTGTTACTCACCTATAAAAAACATTAGAAAAAATTCCAGATCAGACGGTTGGAGGGAAGTATAGAAAATAATTATACGTGTCATGAAAATCGAAAAGATGGTAATGAAGAGGATGCTCAAAAGAATACTCAATCCAGCAATTGCATATCCACCGATTTCTAGGCGAAAAAAGAACAAAAATCTATCAACTCGCGGGAGCTTCATGTTGTGTCACCGAATGACAATTGCAAACTGGATTAATTGATATCAAAAAAATTATGTGTACACATGGTGATCGCTATCTTATCAAAAGTGAAATTTTATCGATAAACATCATTAACTCGGCCGTGATTCACCCTCAAATATGCTCATCGCAAAACATGATTTACGATCAATATTTTATTCTTTCTTAATTACACAGGAAAACAATCTATGATTTATGCTTTTTTATGAAAATCTCTGCAACCACAATGTCACATTTCTCTATCGCCACGTGCTGAAAAGTCATGAAAATATTTTTTATTCGTTCATAATGAGACGGAAATATTTTTTCTCTTGTGAACTTTTGTTGACGATGTTCTCAATTGCTTGCGGAAGGATGTTAAGCCATTATCATGAGAGGGAATGAAAAGCGGAAGTTTGCATAATTTAGTGGTGAGACTCACAGGAAATGCCAAGTTATCACGGACTCGAGGGTTTCTCATATTAATTAAAATGCAATTTTTTTTATCTTTCGCGAATAAAATTTTTTCCTGGATTTTCTTCAACAAATTTTTAAATTTTCATCAAAGATTTCAGCTAAACTCTTTTAATTAAAATGGATAAAAATTTAATGAAATTACGCAAAGTAATTCCTTTCATGTGCAACAAATAAAATCACATAAAACTTGACTTATGGACGTGCAGTGGCAAAAATTCCCCTTTTACAAAAAATCAAATATAAATTTCATTGTTTACGTAATGATTTCACCCTTGAACGGAATTCAGCATCAGTTTTACACAGCAACAGTGTGCATGATGTAGGGAATAAAAATCGTTCGCTCTCTAATGAACTTCACCCTCTCGCATAAATTTTCTTCTTGCGTACGAAGTGACGACAAAATTAAATTTTCAGAGACTTAGTTAATGCTATCAATGATGGCATTATAATCGATGTGTAAACATAAGTTGATGGAAAATCAGATTTGATCTTTAATGAGGCAGAGAGAAAAATATAAAAAATTGTGTCGAGTCATTTTCATCTGCTGAACGTTGTTTGTTTTACATGTAAACTCTAAAATTAATTCCATTTTCGAAGATTAAACAACTCAATTTAATTCTGATAAATCAATTTTGGTTGTTAAGTCGATTTAAATTGAAAAATTCCTCCCCCTTTTCTGACAAATTGATTCCGCGAATCTTTTTTTTACATGTAAAATTCTTTTGACGAAAAATATTTAATTGAAGAATTTTTAATGAAAAATTTCACACGAGATTAGAAAGAAATTTGGATTTAAAAGAAAATCATGTATTTTTTTAATTTTGCAACTGTCATGTGCAGTCTTATCTTTCACATGAAAAAAAAAGTAAATTGAAACACTGTTACAGATTTGATAGCTCAAAATGATGATTATCTTATCAAAATCATGTTCAATGCACGAGCCAAAAAGTGATTTTTTAGAGGGAATGCAGAGTCGAGAGCAGGTAGTGGAAAAAATTGATTAACCCTCCTCAAAAAGACCCGGATCTGACAAGAACATGATGATTACAAGGATAGAGAGAAATTGTGTTTTGCGTAACACGCCCAGAAGATTGAGATGTACATTGTTTATTGTGAAGTGAAAATTGCTCTTGTTGCATTCGACACATTTTCTATTTTCTTTTATATAATTATTTTTTTGTCTCCAATTTTTGCAACATAATTTTCTTAATTTAACGATTTCTAATTATTTGAAGGGGCTTGAAACTTTTCACATGAAAGAGATGCGAAAAATTTAAAATTGTCTGTTATCAAAATTGTTCAATTTTATTTGTTGTTTTACTCGTCTGTAATTAAAGTTGGTGCTTGTTTTTACCTCCAAAAGTGTATTGTTTCCAGCAGGTGAGTGATTTGAATAGGTAAACTTGAGAAAAAGCAATAATTCATTTCAAAATTAAATAAGAACATGTCGAAAAAGCGCGGCAATAAAAAATTGCAACTGAAGTTACCATTGACTTTTCACTTCCCTTCTCAGCTCTCTCATTCTTCCGCGAGATTTTGTTCAGACCACATCGAAAGTTAGGAGATAAGATGGCAGATAAGATTAAAAAGGATTTGAAAGCCGTTCAAGGACTCTCGAACCAGCGAATGTTGCTGGAGACGATCAATTCCAACTTCCTAAGTGTCATGTCGATGATTATTGGCATCAATTGTCGTCTGAACGTGCAGGAAAGTTTATTGCGAGAAATTCTCGACAAGATCAATGGAAATAAAAGCGAAGAAGGTGAAAAGTGCGTACAATCGGACGAAGATAAGGATGGAACTGGAGATGATAACACTGGCGATGGATTGAATTTGATGGATCATCTTGTCACGACATTGGGCACTCAAATGATGCCAAACGAGGGCGACACGACTGCTGAGATTGATGAAAAAGGTGAGTTGGGATGCTTACTGGATCTTTTAACTTCAAATTATTCTTCTCTTTGTAGAGATTACATGTTCCGAGTGCAAGCAAGTCTTTATTCGCGGCACGGGAGAATTTACTCGCCATCTTCGCGAAACAACTTGCAGACCTTATGCATGCGATGTCTGCCAGAAGCTCTTCAAGAAGAAATCAAACATGAAAACTCATCGAATCACTCACTCGGAAAATATTTGGATCTGCACTGACTGTGGTGCGAGCTTCAAATGTGATCAATACATGAAGAATCATCAGAAACGTGTTCATCAAATGGCATTCATTAAGGAAGAGGAACAAATTCTCGTAGAACCGGAAGCTAAACGCATTAAAACTAGTGAGCCAACCAGCCTATCATCACCAGACTCGTCGATCGTTCCTCGCGCTGATTTCGAAGAATTTATGATGCAACAGATGGGAGCTAACATTTTCACTGATTAATTTTTACAATGCTTTGATTTAATTTTACACTGCGTTGATTTTTTTTCATTCGGCTATCAACGATGCTTTTTTAACGATTTATGTATGTATACTTCTTTACTTCTTATTTACTTTTAGTTGATGATGAATATTGTAAACAAAACGAATAAAATTATTAAGAAACCTTTAAGAAAATTAATTTTCGATGGTTTTAATTCGCAAAACGGCAAGTTTTTTTACTCTTTTGAAGTCACACCAAGGGAGGATTTAGAAGTTGACTTCACAAAGCTCAAGAGATTGCCTTTATTTGTGGATATAACATGGATTGGAGATCAAAATTTAAAATGTGAAAAAATATCAAGGTCGATTGCTTTTGATCTCGCTAATCGCATCACTTGCGCTCAAACTGTAAACAGCTTAACTTGTTATCAGCTCGAAGATCGTCACATTGATGAAATTTTGGAAGGAAGTGTCAATAACATGACGCTACTACGAGGAGGTAAGATCCAGTGATGAAACATCCAGTTGACTTTAATTTTATTTTCCTCAGATAAAGTCGATCCATCTCAAAAGTATAAATTTGCGAATGAATTGATTCGTGAAGTGCGCAAGAGAAATTCTACAATCACTATAATGACAGCTGGCTATCCGGCTAAACATCCGGAAGCATTTTCGGCCGAAGAAGATTTACTGCATCTTAAAGATAAAGTCGAGGCTGGCGCTGACGTCATTGTCACTCAGCTTACATTTTCTGCACCAAAATTCGTCACTTTCGTGGAAAATTGCAGGAAAATTGGCATTCAACAAAACATTCCAATCATTCCCGGTTTGTACATGCCTCGCGAGCTAAATGAGCTGAATATCATCCTCAAAATCACCAATGTTGAAATTCCCCGCGAATTTTATGCTGAGCTTGAGAATTTAAGCGATAACGAAGAGAAATTCCATGAACACAGCTTAGCTTTTACGCTCAAATGCATCCAAGATATTCAACAATCATGTCCAGAATTTATCCATTGCTTTCATTTTTACACAATGAATAATTTGCACATGTTAAGAAAATTAATTGAAATTGTCAACTTTTCCGAGTTTGCTGAATAAAAATGTGTCAATCATGCTAGGACACTGCAGATCTCCCACGGAGAATCGATGCGTAAAATTTAATTGCATAATATTAGAGTGGCATTATGTGCACAGGAATTTTCTTTATCGAGTGCCTCGCAGAAAAAAACGCTAACAAATTAAATGAAAGAATTTTTAATTATAAACATCGTCGACAAGAGACAACGCAACGACAACAACTCGCGTCCATCCATACAGGCATGAGTGATGTTTATATGTGCTTAAAATGGAAGACAAAAAGCCCTTAAAAGGAAGACACATTGATCAAGCATGACACGTTACACATAATTGGAATTTCTCTCTCTCTCTTTTTAAAAGCGAGAGAGTGCGACCATAAAAAGAACTTCAAGCATTCACGTCAAAATATATTAAATTATGTATTATTTCTCCTCGAAAGAGTATTTGACAAAAAAAATAATAATAAGAGAGATGCCGAGGATTCGTGTGTGTGTGACTTTTAATATGGATATGTAGAGAAATGGTTCGTAATTTTTCTTCATTTTCAATGTGACAAACAAAAGGCTTGAGAGACAAAATCCTATAAACAATCCTTTTCTATTTTTTCTTTGTGTCCAAAAAGAAAAGAAGAAGGCACCAAGAATAAAATTGATTATATCACCTGTGTTGATCCATAAACAAGTTGACTTTAAAGATAGAGAAGGGTGAAAAATCTTGCGGGAAAAATGAGTTGAATTTATACATTTTTATGAAAAAAAAATCCTGGATTTTAAATTTCACTTCACCATCAATTTAACTCAAAATTATCCGCATGAGTTTGAGAGTAACCAAAAAGTCTCGCTCGATTAAGCATCAAAAGGATCGCTTTCGAATGAAAATTTTTATATTCTCTGTGAAAAGGATTTTTCTTTAAATTTATTGTATGCGCTTTCGAATTGAGAACAAAAGGATTTTTGAAGAAGAAGAATTAGGATAAAAGGACACACAAATAAAAAATAAAGCAATCAATTATGATGCAAAGTGTTATGTGTGTCGCACTCTTTTTTTCTCTCCCTTTTTTGTCCCAATAATTTAAAGACAAATGTCTTCACACACGTCTCAGATTAAAGGAACATGATAAAAAAAAATATTTCAAACTCACCGAAAATCGAAAGGAAAAGTTAATTAAGAATTCGTGTGTATTTATAATTTTTTTTAGGTAATTAACATATTTCACTTTGATTGAATTTTTTTTCCACCTCTATAGGAAAATTTTGTGTGTGGGGTGGTGAAAATATTCAAAATGAAGCTTCGCCATTTTCTTTAGACTTTTTTTTGTAAATTTTTTAATTAAGACATTTATTACTTTTTATGGCTTTTCTGTTTAATCCGCCAGCAAAACAATCGATGCTTTTTTTCGCATAACACACACAGCTTGCGAAGAAAAAGAATGTGTTGAACATTGAATTTAATGAAAATTGCTTTCACTTTCTATATAATGAAGCGGAAAAATTTATGTGCTGAACATTCAAATTTAAGTCCTGAAAAAAAAAGTTGCCGTAATGAAAATTGAATTTTAATTTAAAACGAGAGGGAAATTTTTCGAGTGATGAGGTTGGGGCTGAAATAAAGGCACATAAACAACGTGTTTTAAAAAAAGGTGTAATTTTATTCATGTTTAAAGTTTTCCAATTAAAATCATGATTCATGAGTCAGGGGTTGTCCTAAAATTTTATTTACTTTCAATTAAATTTGCTTAACCTCACACACAACTTTTTTTTCACTTGATCTGTATTAATTTCCAATGATAATGAAATCGAATGCAAAAATGTAAATTAATTCTAGAAACCGAGAAAATCAGCACGACATCGATTTTTGTTGTGTTTTTCCTTCTTGCTGCCATTTATGCAAAAATGAGCTCTCTCGATTAAATTGAATTTCTTTATGAAGACGATTCTCCTTTTTTTGCATTACACTCTGACTACTTTTAAATTGACATTAGCCTGCAACATGTTAATTTGCCAACAACAACATACTGCCGAGATACCAAATTGACATTGGATGCTGATTAAAACATAAAGAAGGTAAATTAACTGCATTGCATGGGAAAGAAACGACTGACTGACGTCGCTTAAGACCGCGAATATTGAAAGTCAAGTTCGAATGATTTATCTTTAAATGGAAAATTGATTGCTTGCATCTATTATTGGAAGTGGAAGCAAAAAAAGTATTAGAATTGATTTCAGGGTTGCGATGATCGTGTGCGAGGGACTTTTTATATTAAAATTATTACATCACTATAAGCTGTACAACACTACAAAGTATTTTCTTATGTACCCTCATTTAAAATTGTAAAATCCTACTTTAAAAAGCTACATCAACATGCCATCAGACAAGATTATTAATTTGTGCACTTTTTTGTTCTAAAAACTCGACTTTCCTTATAAAAAAAAAGGTAGAAGCATAAATTCCACAACAAAAATATCTCGATTTATAATTTATGAAGTTGACATTTGATTCCTTTTCGAACCTTTTTTTTCTCTTTCCGTCTGATCGCCAATATTTTTTTTCGGAGGCACGCTTTTTAGTGGAATTTTCTTAATTCATGCAACTCTTTATTTTTTCATAACTCCATATGGTCGCGACTCCATTTCTTTCTATAACCCGTCAACAGTCCGTTCTTACTTGATGTCTCGAAAAAATATTATGGACATCGATCACAATGAATATGTGAAGAGAGAAATGGGCAAGAAATTCAATTTGACAGTCGAACAATTCATCAATCTCCGCCATTCAATTAAACGATGATTATTAAATTAAAGTACAACACATACACAATAGCTAATGTGTCCATTATGGAATAAAACATTCTAAGAATAAATGTCGGCATAGTCGTCGTGTGACCACCTCCCCACGCACTTCTTACTTATGGACTTGATCGATCTTAGCTCGGGAGAGTCGAGCGAGAGGGGGAGAGAAATATAAACACATTTGTTAGCTGCCATAAAACATGATTTCATGTAATTTATCTCCAAATATCAATCTCAGACTCACTTATGTGTGTATAGCTTGTGCTGTTTATATTTCATAATAATTTTTTTTCACAACACACTCAAAAATTTCTTTTATATCGCTCTCGATTAATCGAAAAAATATTTTTTTGTACGTTTGGCGCTTTTCAATTTTAAAGAAAAGCTAATAAATCAATTTATGTTGGAAATTAATTTGACTGGTGCTGTCTTGAGAGATTTTTTTTCTTTCACTATTTCTCGAGTCGCTTAAGATCATTTTTGGTCAGTTAACAATAACGTATTACTTTAATAAAAGAATTGAAGGGTTGAAGAGTGTGGCGGATTTAATTCCAATAAATTTGTTATTTCTTAACTGATTTTTTTGAATTTTCAACATGCACCTTGAACTTTTATAAAAGTCAAATTGTAAGTCAGAAAAAAATTCGCCGAATTATAATTGTACTCTCGATCTAAGAAGTCACATGACTGACGATGATCAACGACGATGATGATGATGTGTGGCGCCAATGAATCAAAAATGGAATAATAAAACTTACACAAAAAAATTTCATTTCTTTTCCAAGAAAATAAAAATTCGATAGACAGGAGCAAAAAGAGCTCGAACATGGAATTGAATTATTAAGTCTTAGAATTTCAATGATCGCAGCGTATTTTTTTCTCGATCTCATCGGCAGACGACGATCATCAGTGCGCTGCGCAGCGAAGATTGCAAAATTATGAAAATGTTAAGCATCGCGAGCGATTCGAGAATACAATCCAGTTTCATGTAAATCACCCCAGATGTCTCAATAAAAGTAATGAGCAAGCAATATTTCAAGAAATTCAATGCATATGATTCTCAATTGCGATAAGTTATTGGATGAAGATCGTGTGAGAGATTTTTAAATAAAAATGTATTTTTTTCTCTTCTTTACGCTTTTTTTAAAAGGTTGCAACCCTTAGTGAAATTTTGAGTCAATTTTTAAAATTATTTTTTAAAAGTTTTTTAAAATTTAAAATGTGAAAAATTAAAATTTGTTGAAAATCACGCTGGGAACTTTCGCAATCTCTCCTATAACACTCAGATATCGATATATCGATATGAACGCATATATTACGCCGTGGATAATTAAATTTAATTGAAAATGTGTCAATATTGTTATGGGAAGGTGTTGGAGAGTGAGCGCAAAAATATAAGAAAAAAGTATTATTTACTCTCTCACTTGAATGATTTACATTCGCATCTTGTTCAACTTGTTGCAGCAACATCAGAACGTGATGATACTTTTATATGTTTTATAATCGCAAGCAAAATAAGAAGAAGAAAATTGATGGAATATTCGTTTTTAATTTTCCTCTGAATGTATCAATTACAAATAAATTTTTCACTTTGTTTCGCATCATAAATTTCAGTTATGTACACGCACGGTACACGTATGAGGTGTGAAAATTAAATAATATAGTAAATTACTAATTGCTTAACGCACTATGGGTAAGTTATGGAAGATATATTGTCCATGCATAAAATTGAATCAACAGTATTTATCACCTCACACCTCGACCACCGACCCAATGTTAAATTGTATATAAAGTGGAAAAGTGTGAATTGTTCATCATCACTTTCCAGTGAGAGAGAAGTAAGAAATAGTAAATTGTTGAAAAGTCATAAATCTTCACCAAATATCAATTAATCAACGGAGAAAAATCTCCGAGAAAAATGTTGAATATAAATTAGTTGATTATTTTTTTTTCGGCCAGTGTGTGTATGTGAATTTCGGGAGGAAGAGGAAAAAATTTACTAAAAATTTCAATCACAGCTCATAAATTAAAGCTCCACGAGTGAATTACATTTCTATTTGCGAGAGTAAATTTTTTCAATTATTTCACAATTTTCTCTCACATAACTCGAATATTTTCCATTTTTCCCTCTCACTCACTCACTTACGTGAGGTAAAGTTGTTTCGTAGAAATCGGAAAAATTTTACTAAATTAATTTTTTACTCTTGACAGAACTTCCGGAGAATTATTAGAACTATTTTTTTTTCATGGGAAACGATAAAGATTTGAGAAATTATGAGTGGTGGTGAGAAAGAAAAATTATTTATTTGAAGATTGATCGTAAATTATGTTAATTAGTGAAAAATATTTTTTGTGACCTTTCGAAAGATTTTTTTTAAAACATTTTTAATTCATCACCTCCAATAAATTTCAATTTTCAAAATAATTATTCCGATCACGTTTCAAATTGATAAAGCGAAATTAAATAATTGATTGTTATTCACCCGACACCCATTCTTTTTTCGTATACATTTTTTATTTAATTTAAAAAAGCTTTTCTGTATGCCAACAACAACATGATGAACAGAATGGAAAAAGTTAATTACTATTGTTCTATAAACAAGCACTGTATACTGTGGCTGAAAATGATAGCAGAAGCGTGGGGAAAATGAGTAAGAGAGAGCACATAAACATTCTTTTTTTGTTGAGCTTCAACATTTTTTTGCGCTTGGCTAAAAACCTTGAAATGATTTTATTCTTTAGCTCTAATATTTCCCCAAAAAAAATTAATATCGTGATAAACCTTCATTAATAATATTTTTTTCTCCTTCTCTTTTTCTCGCTCTTCCAAAACTTTATGAAAAGAAGTTGGTTTAATTGAAAAAAAAAATACTTTTTTGAAATTTATTCGGATATGAAAATGGCGAGCGATAAAATTAATTTTTCTTCGCTTAGACTTTATTGTTCTCGCGTTTGTGTGTGAGCGTTTGATTTATGATGAATTAGGAATGTGAAGAAACAATTTGTTAACTTTGGAAGAATTTTTGCTGAAAGTATTTTGAAAAATTGATGTCCTCACAGAATTGGGTTAGTAAATTTTTTGTGATGAAATCCTGAAAACTAAAAAAATTAAGAACACAATTGAAAATTATTTTTCTCTTGAGGTTATCTTTTTATTTAAATTTAATTAATATCTCTTTCTGAATTCTCTAATATGTTCACCAATATCAATAGCAATTTTTACACTACGAATAATACTTGAATACAATTAATTCTCATCATCATCCGTCTATTTTTATCCAAAGCAGAGCTCTCATCTTCTCCTTTTTAATTAATTTAATCTAGTTTAGTTTTAATGATAATAATTTGTAATAATAAGCTACCACGCTATAACGACTAAATATTTATTTAAATAAATTACAGAATATTTTCAATTTTTCCTTTTTTTTTGCCGCTGAAAAAAGAATTACACCATTTTTTATACACATCCAATATTTTTTTAAAGTAATTGCTCCTCACTCTTTCTTTTTCTCAGAATTTAAACTTAATTTCATTACTCTTTTCAATGTAAAATAATAGTGAGGTGTTGAAGAATAATTGGGAGGTGCGGAAAATTAAGAGCCGTCAATCAAAAATCTCGCAACAATTCACAGAAAATTTAATGTGTCGAGTGGGGTAAAACAAAGGAGCGCTTTGCCAAAACCAGAAAATTTATATAATTAATTAAGTTAACGTATAATCCACGGTACATATTTTTAACTTTTTTTAATTAACTCCCCAAATCGCAAGACACGCCACGTTGATTAACGCAATAATTGTTAATTAACAAATTTTCATTATTATTTTTTGAGCGAGACGATAATTGAGGCGATAAATTGCCAATTAAATTTTTGCTCTCCTTTCTCGTTTTAATCTTTTTTTACAAGAAACAATAATTAAGTATTTCTTTAAGTATCACACTGAATCAAAATTAAAAATATGTTTATGATGGAGGGATAATGAGGTGATCTTACGTAAAATACACACACACAGACACAATTAGCGCTTAATGAGCTAAGATTCATGAAAGGACGTTTGAGATTTGAATTTGAACTCAAACGAACCATCGTGAATGGGAAAAACTAAACATTTTCATTAGGGTTTTTCTTTTGAAGCAATTAGGCACTAAGTGGCTATAGAAAATAATTTAAATTTCACGAAACAATCGAAATCTGTGTGTGAATTTATGAGGATGAATTTTACATAAACTACAAAAATCTCTTAAGCATAAAAGTCATCTAGATACATTGATTCTCAATATGCCGTTGCCGGCCCATGATGCACTAGATGATGATGATGATGACTGAAGTGATTCAAGTGGTTCATTGTCTCATGTCCGGTGGGTGTTGTTGGATGATACCAATCGTTTGGATGTTGTGGATGATAGAGCAAGTGATGATTATGGTGGCCGACGAGCATTGATGCAGTGGCGGCCGTTTGTTGTGAGGAGGATGGTGAGTTGGTGTTGAGGGCAGGAGAGGGTGCTGATGAGGAGGAATTTGGCGTCGTGGACGGCTGTGGTGGTGCCAATTGATTTTGATGCACATGATGTGAGTGTAAGTGATGTGAGTTGGCATGCGATAATGCAGCATGCGGGTGTGTAAGATGAGAATGGTGATACGAGTGTTGAGCTGCTGCCGATGTCACGTCGGTAAATCGATTTGATGTCGCTGAGGAAGTTTTTGTGTTGTTATTTGCTATCGTGTCGTTGTTATTATTATTATTGTTGTTGTTATATTTCAAATCGTGCTGAAGTCGTGATGGCGGCGTTTGAGTTCCACCTGTAACGACGCTCGAAGCTGTCGACTCTTCGCCTTCACTTTCATACTGATGAACTGGCGATTTCTCATCCACCAAACTTCCATGAACCTAGTAATGGAATTTAAGAATAATTTAATTAAAAATTCATGAAATTCACGAAGGGCTTTTCTCGAAATAACAAACTGAAATGTCATCAGTCAAATTCAATATCGTAAAAATAAATTACCTTCATGTGTTTCCTTAGCGATGATGGATGAGTGTAAGATTTATCGCAGCCTGCCACTCGACAATTGTACGGCTTATCCGATGTATGTACGTGTGAATGTTTTTTCCTATCTGATGAATTGGCAAAACGCCTATCACATCCTTCGTGTTCGCACTTAAATGGCTTCTCGCCTGTTTAAAAAAAAAGAGGAAAAATTAGTTGAAATAATTTAGAATAAATTTGCTGCTGAATAATTTTTTGACTCAATGCGCTTGAAATATTTTTAATAAACCGTTAAATTTCTTTTAACAACCTTGTATCTCTCATTTTTTCTCGAAAATAACAATTGTAAAATTTTCTTCTTACTGCTCTCCTCAACCCATAAGTAATCTTCATGTAATTTGTTAAAAACTGGTTAATACAACTTTTTTTCGACTTCTTGCCTCTCCTCTTTACAATAATCTTTTTTTTTCGAGCCCTCCTCGAACATTATCATGTACATACATACATTTTGCACATTTACATACAACAAAGCGTGGAATAATCGTAAAAAATAGTCGATCATAAAATTGTTGTTTTTAATTGTTTTATGTTCGTGAAAAATGTGTTTGGAAGATGTTTGCAAAGTCAGCAATGAGGAAGTCAAATTGCTATTTAAAAAGTCAAAAAAAATCTCAGTGTCATAAAAAATGGGTCTTCGTCCCTCACGGAAGAAGGAGAAAAGGATTCGAGGAAAACGAAAGCATTCCAAAAATTCCTCACAAAGCACTTTATTGCTATTCGAAAGCAAAAATATTTTAATTTATGACTGTAGACATTGCAGAACAATCGCTTTTACTATCCAGCACTTCTTCTTTCGCCTTGACTTTCGGAGTGAATTATGGCCCATGCTGATTATCTCCCTTCCTTTCTACATCTAGGCAGAATTTTTTTTTATTTTTTTGTGAATCTATAATTTTCACGTTATATACTCACTTGGCAGAAACACACAAAAAATTGACCATTCATAAATATTTCGTTGGAAAAAGAATGTCAAAAATTTATGAGTTGTCCAATTTCTCGATATTTTATTAAAATGTGTATATTCTAATGTAACATACAGGCAAATGATTTCGGCCGTGGAATAAATTTTTATATTTTATTGCCCCGAAGACTCGCAGTCGAGAGAGAGAGATCATTCGAATATTCTTTGTGTTCATAAATGTCTGACATAAACAATAAGTGATGTGAATTTTTAAAGGGTGACCAGATGAACTAAAATTAAAATTAATATTTTTAAATTTTAAAATTTCTTAATTCAAAAATCTTCAATGAACGAAAATGAAGCATAAAGCGACTAAAAAATTCCATAAATTTGTAAGCGATAATATTTTATGGCACGCTTATTAATTATTGCTGCTATCTTCCAAATATTAATATTCCACCTCAGATAAAAAAATGTCCAGCAATAATTGGAATGTGTCTTTTTTATCATCAGAGCATCAAGAAAATTGAGAGAGAAGAATTTTTCGATGTGGGTAATTATGGATGAAATTTATGATTGAAATTTTTAGAATTAATTGAGTTCATGTTGAACAGAATTTTTTAAAATTTAAAAATAATTCTCAGGCTATAAAATCAGTCATCGAAAATGTGACAAATTAAATTGCAATTTTTAGTGCAAGAGGATGACGATTAACAACTTCCTGATCGATTTACGCAAATCAGAACTTCTCCAATTTTATGTCTTTCCAATCGAATTTGTGTGAATTAAAGAAAATAATTTTAATTAATATGAGCTTCGAGTGAGCTGCGACATGAGAGAGAACAAGCAATAAAAAGTTCAAGATAATAATCTTGTTTCTTTATTTCTTCTTCTTAAGTCGTGTGTGTGTGTCGTTTAGAGCTATGAAAAAAAGATATGTTTGGACAGAGACACACCAACCATAAGAATTTTCTATCACTCGCGCATGAATAAATCAGTAAAATTTAAATATTAGACGCCACAATTAGACACGAAATTAGATAGAGAAATCATTACGGCGAGATAATTTCTATAATAAATTTAATCTTATCAGACGTCTATTAATCTCTCCTTCTACATTTTAAGTATGCATGTTCGGAGGAGCTTAAGGCTGGAAAATTTGAAACAAATTTGTTTGCTTTTATGGCGAGCATTATTTGTCGAGGCATTTTAGTGCTTTATAGACCTAATGACAGATAGATCGCGAGATTTGGAGTATGGATAAGACAAATGAGTGAGTGATAAATTTAAAAATTTAACGACCGAAATGAATTTATAAAAAAAAGTCTTTAAACAAAGCAAAAAATCACATTAATCCTCTCCCTCATTACCGCAAGTCAATGTCAGAAATATCCACGCACATTTTTAATCCTTCCCTCATCAATCACTGGAGTCACACGAAATTAAAAAATAAAAGAACACCAGAATGATATTAATCATCTGTTAAATCGCGCATAAGAAAGAGTTTCACTTTTTAATTTCATTCCATCTCCGCCCTAACATACATCCCCGATACGTGTGTCGTCTGTATACACACAATAATTAAATGTTCGTCTCATCCCTCTTTGAGAAAATGTGTGCCTTTATGAATGCAAATCAAGTACACTCATAAAACTCTCCCGAAAATACCATAAAACACAATTTCATGATAAACTTTAAATAAACACACAATTTAATAATAATCCACACCAAAAAAAACATTATTAATATTCTCTCATTACGATTGAGAGTTGTGACTGTGTGTTGAGGGGTTGTCGAACGTATGCATTGGATTTGGTGGTCGTTACTCTCTCTCTCTCTCTCTCTCGCTCACCCTCGCAATATTTTGTTGCCTGTTTTCCGGGGGACATTTTAATTTGAAAACTTTTCAATTGACATTGGTTTGTGTGTGTGTTTATGTTCGGTTATGTGTCGTTTAAAATTTTCAACCGAGCGAAATTTAAATAAAATTTATATTTTATTAAAGTCATATATCATAAATTTTCCTATTCATGGCACTTCGCCCTCGAAAAAGTTTCTGCGAGTGAAAGCGAAAATTACTCTCGATTTAGCGTGTCTGCAGTGGTTTTTATATACACATCACCATTGTTTGTGCACACTGTCGCTTAATGTGGAAAATCATTGCAAGTCATTTATTTTATGCTCTATGATGTGTGAGTTCAAGATCACATATGATTGTGAGAGAAATTTCGAAGGTCATCATTCAAGAAAGATCAATCATTGTGTTAAAAGAACATGTTGTGTAATGAAATGATGAATCAGACAGGTTAGTGGGTTAAAGAACAGCGTTAACTAATTTTATGTTCTTGTTAAATGGGGTTTTCTTAAGCATTGTGCATTAAATTGTCAAATCATCATCGTGGCATAGAATTTATGAGGAGACAAGAGATGAAAATTGTAATAAAAAAATAATTTGAGTTCTGGGAGGGATTTTAGAATTTTTGATATTAAATTAATTCAAAAATTAAGCTAAAATTTGAGTAACAGATATTTAAATTTTTTAAAAATAATCCAAAAAAAAATTTCAGTTCCACATTTTCACGCCGAAAACCTCAAAAAAACTATAAAAATGTTTCAAAACCCACACGTGGGTGTTGCCGTGTAACCCACTTGTAACAGATCAGTATTGGAAATGTAACATGGCGAAGTCCTATGAAGAAGCCTTGGAGAAGCCAAAAGGGAAGCCTTATGGAAAATATTTCTCAATTATGTTACATTTCCCACTGTGTTTCATTTTCCACCATGTTTCATTTTTCACTATGTTTCATTTTCTATTGTGTTCCATTTTCCATTTGTTCCATTTTCCACTGTGTTCCATTTTCCACTTGTTCCATTTTCCACTATTTCCATTTTCCACTTTTCCATTTTCCACTTTTTCATTTTCCATTATTTCCATTTCCACTATTTCCATTTTCCACTTTTATTTTCATATTTTATTTTCATTTCAATTTTCCACATTTTCATTTTCCACTATTTCATTTTCCATTTTCATTTTCCACATTTCCATTCAATCACCAACCCTATCCGAAAGGCTCAATTTAAAGACATTAGGGGCACTACTGGCCGGCCGTGAGGGACATTGGGGGCACTCTTGGATTGCCATGATAGACATTCCGCACATATCATCAAGTCCTTTCGATTCCTGATACAAATACGAGTTCAACGACATACATGAAGCCATATAACAGGAAATTTGTGTGAAAAATGGCATTTAGGGCTGTCCATGGCACGACCTGTGGTCATGACCCTCATAATTCCTAAAATGGCCGAATCTAAATTCATAGACCTACCAAAATACGAAAACTAGAAGTCTCTAGCTATCTCAGGAGCCGAGATCTCGATGGAACAGACGGACAGACGGACAGACGGACGGAAATAGGCGCATATAAGTGTTACACCACTTCGTGGGTTACACTAAAAAGTATCATCTCGATTAAAGTTCGAGATCAACCCCTCAATTAAAAATTAAACGACTTATTGGAGAATAATTTATCGCTCTCGATCCACCTTTTAAAAAGATATTCTTTTCATTTTACGATCATCCACTATTAAAAATCATTTATTTAATATCGAATCAATTGACTGTTAAAGACTTTCTTTTTATAGCTCAGAAATTTGAATAAATTCTATTAATTCAGGGACAAACGAAAAAGAATTTTTATTAACATCATCTCGAAGGTGTTTGTTGCTCACCTCCTTTTTTTGAAAAATGACGAAAGGATCATTGCACAAAGGATTGTTTATGAACAACAACTAGAGAAATCCTTTTGCCTGTTATTCTCTTGAAAATGAAACTATTTTTTTTCTGTTTATTGTTTTCGGGTGTTTTTAAAATTCTGAGAATTTTCAAGAGATTTTTTACCTATTTTTCGGGTTATCGTTGCCTTTTTGACTTCTCTGTTCAGAGAGATATGTTATTATTATTGCTTCTCGGAGGCATATATAGTTAAATGTTACAAGGCATTTGTTATATGTTACACGATACGATAAATAAGATAATGGTTAATGACTAATCAGACATCGAAATAGTAAAGTTCTCGACAATATTTCAACGTTGATAGATGATGGGTCTACGCACACATGAGAACTTTTTATTTGTTGATCAGAAAGCCATTAAACAAGTCATTTTGTGAATTGATTTTACACCTGTTTAAGCTAAAACATCTTCTTTCCTTTTTCTTCTCTGATTAACCTAACAAGATTTGCATAAATTGTTCATGTTTTGAATATCAATGAAACAGAAAAAATTCTTACTTCCTGCCCGCGATTTTTTTATGAGGACTCATTCTAAGTAAATTGATTGCCGATTAAATCATCGATCGTTGATAAGGAATTTTTAATGAGGGGAGTTTAAGCTCTTTATGGTGTCTTTAAATTGATTGTCCAAATTTTAGGTAATGGTTTTTTGAAAAAATTATTTTTGATTTGAAAGAATTTAAAAAAAAAATTATTAAAATTAATAATTTATCGCTTATAGATTTTAGTGACAGAAATTCGAAAGAACCAAGTGTTAAAACTCTCGCTATGCGTGATAGTATTTGAATATTCAGCGAAAAAAATATTAAAATTATTAATAATAAACATCATAAAAAGAAACAAGAATTTCCTTCTTAAGAGCGATGAGAGTTGGAAGAAAAAATATTAATGAAATTTCTGAGGTAAAAGAATTCCTCGAAACAAGCTCTAACAAGCGTCATTGACAACTCGAACATGTTTATTTTTGTGGCTTTTCTGCTAAAAAAATATTCCGCTGTATGTTAAAGTCTCCTAGTCATAAATCAAAATTTTATTAAAGCATCTCTCGAAAGCGAGAGCGCAAAATGTGTGTAGAGGTAGACGATGATGATGAAAAAAATGTGTGTGTTGGTACAAGCATGTGTGCTTTTGCGAAAGATAAACGTGCAGAGATTTATCAATTATCGGAGTGGTCCACAAAAGTTTATTGCGAGTGAAACATGTGAGCGGGAGGATGGAGGGAGGAGAAGTGGGATGTGTTACAATACAATACAAAAGACACAACGATGAAAAAAGACGTCATCGCCAGATAAACAACAATCATCGAGGAAAAACGTGAAATCCACTGCTCTGTATATTTTGTATTTTCTCCCCTCACAATCGCACATGTTTCTGTGTACAATATACAGTGTCGAGGGGTTGGTTGGTTAGAAAAAAAGGGATATTTCTATCTCGCCATATTGCTTTTTTGTATTTTCTGATTTGACATTGTGCAACCCATGGGTGGACATTTAAAAATGTTATTTTACTTATGTTGACAGGACTTTTTAATCATAAAAATTTCAATAATTTATAAATGCCCACCCTTAAGCTATGCAACCTATAAATAAAATTGTAATCTAGTCATCCACAACTTTTTCTGTGCCTTCGCGCATTTAGAACCATCATCATCATGATGCTCAGACTAAATGGGATTTAGAATGTCAGAGAAGAAGTTTTCCCTTATATTGTTTTTCCATTGCGCCTCCTGTGTGTGTATACTCGAAGACATAATTTAATGCCGGAGCGCAAAATGGGAAAATTTATGGTGAAAGTCTCTTTTCGGTAGGCTTTAAAGAGATTTTGATGAGCATTAAATTACATTGCGTGCCTTATTGATTTTTCCCTTCTTTGAATTTTTATTTGTGTACTCTTGTAAGTCAGGCGCCATAAGACCATGATCATTCCTCTCTTAACTGATTCTATCTCGTGGCTCCAATTAGACCAATTTGTGTAAAATTTTCTCTCTCTCTATCACCCGATTAACATCTCGAGCGCATTTATAATTTTTTCTCCAAAAAAAGCTCGTTTTTCGTGTATGAATCCAGAGAGACGACATAAAAGTTTCATGTTCTTACTCTTTTTTTTGGATTCGATAATAAAATGTTAATATGAGGCGAGGAATATAAAAAAAGTTAAGATATCGAATTTTTATACTCATAAGTGGGGAAAGACTATGGAATCTATAATTATCATTAATAAATCCTCGAGTAATTAATTTCATCCTTAATGACACGATGATGTTTATCTATAAAAACATGGATGGACATCTTATGGTTTGTTTTTATAATTTCTTAATGTACGACGGAACTTCAATCAATTTTTTTATGTTTCATCAAGTCGCCACTAACTTTCCAGATGTTTCATTCCCTTGATCAAGATCAAACCCGAAAAAAATTTGAAACTCTAGAATCTCGATTGAAAAAAAAGAACTAACTTGACAAATCGTAAGAAGTTGGTAGAAAATTATGTTGTTGTCATTTCGAGGGAATAAAAAGAACACGATGCGTGCTATCTAAAATGTTAAATCTTGATGCCATTAATCGAGTGTGTCTCTGTGGAAGCTCATCGGTTGTATATTCGAAACCGCAAGCTGAAGATATAAATGAGCCCTAATAAGTTTCTTTATTGGTGACAATTTGTAACAAAAAGTTGAACAATAACGTCACACTCTGCACATACACTTGCGGGAGAGAGAAAACGAGGCATGAAATTTGCCAGTAAAATGATATTTTTCTCTTTTGCGCTGAATGGTTGATGAGTTATTGCCGGTAATTTAAGCGAATTATTCATTCACGTTTTCATTCTGCTTGCACATTGTGGATGTGCGAGACTCGCACTTGTGGGACACTCGAATAAAGATGTCTCGAATTGCGCACAACTCTCTTTTTTCTAGGACGCAGTAATTGAATACTGCATCGAATAAATGCAGTGATGTAAAAGATCCATTAATTATGTTGCACGATCACTATGGGATATTTCACTTCTAAATTATTTGTTGTTTTTCTTCTTTCTCATCCTCGTCAGATACAAACACACTCGTTTTACATCACGAAATATGTGTGTTTGCCGTCAGACACAGAGATGTATATTTTTTAAATGGAATCTGGGCTGGAACCTTTAAATTCCATCCAGACCTAAATCCAATTATTAGAGCACATTCCACACGTGATCATTTAGTTGGAATTGTTGATGATTCAACATGTCTATATTTTCAGGATTGTTTTAAAAAAATTGTCAAAAATTTAACGTTTTTTAATATTTCAAATATAAAATTTTTCAAAAATTTCAAGTCATCAAAAAATCATTGACATCACTAACGAAGTGAATATTTTGATTAATGACTTTTCAAAACGATCCTCGCATAACAGAAAGTTGATAAACATCAAAACTGATCGTTTTGTACCATCAAGTCACACAACATCTCAAGAGAGATGAAATCGAAAATTAATAAAGTAATTGAAGCACAATATCTTTTCGCTAAATTAGCCATTTTCATCATGGCAGCAAAAAAAAAATAAAGTAAAAAGTGAGTAATCAGATTATGTTGCGCGATGATGATGGGAAAGAGAGAATTCCCAAGCCGAGCAGCAGCTAGTGAGGAAAGAATGAGATTTTTTGAATTGAATATATAAAAATTTGTTGGACATGGCAATGATTGGCATTTTCATACAGCACAACAAACGAAACAACAAAAAGTTTAATATCGCGTAAAGTAATTTGATTTGATTTTTTTTATTTCTCGTTCTGAAATCAAAAGTTGAATATTTTTGTTCGTGTCTGAATATATGAATATGAATATTAAGAGCGTGGATCGAGAGAGAGAACTTTGTTGTTGACCCCAGTGAGATAAAAGTTGCTTTAGGTCAGAGGATTGAATTTTACTCAGGGATGCCGACAAATTTTTCAAATTCTTAAATTATTTTTTCAATTTATTTTTTAAAGAGTCGTTAAAAAATAATAATTTCAGAACCCCTGCAGTATAATGATGAATTTACTGTGATCTAACAACGACAAATTTCTCCAATTGCGCAATAATTTCTGTACAAAAAAAATGAAAAACAATTGAAAGGCAAATGATCATGATAAACATAAAATGTATGAAGGAAAAATTCGCCCAATATAATTTATTATCTCGCTTTATTTGCATGCAACAAGAAGAGAGAACATAGAGCACAAAACTGCAACAACTCGCGCGCATATCTTGCCAAAAAGATCTCATTTCGTGTAGTATTGTTGAAACATATTTTTCTTTAAAAAAAAGTTAGAAATATTATTTGCGAAATTTGTCTGTGAGGCACCTGGGAAAGCCAATCATGGGAAGCAATGTCGGGCAGTTGGTGCTAGTAAAATTATGCAAGAATGCAGTTCGTTCACAAAAAATTCCCATACCGTACATATTTCCCTCATGAGCATATTTCTTTCCACACCATTCTCTCGCTTCCAGCCATATTTATGCAAAAGACAGAGATTATGAGGCACGATTTTTCTCAGGAAAAAGTTCCCAATCAACAACATACAGACGTCGAAAAATGAGAGAATAAAGGGCAGTTTTTTTCGGTTGATCCTGGTTGAGTGGATTGCTTTAAGATTTCTTGCTTAAAATTTAACCTCAAATTTATTATTTTTAAGAAAAATTTCCCTCCGATCGTCCAGGAATTGTTCAAAAAAATACATATTGAATCGCATTTATCGAGAAACAAAGACATAACAAAAAAAATACATTTTCGGAAATGTTTAACAACAATAAAATCAAGTTCTTCCCAAAGAACAAAAGACTCTCTCGAGGGAGAGAGAGCACATAAATTGTAATTGAAAGACAACAACAAGAAAAAATTGTAAATTATTTTTCCACCTTTCATAATGCACTCTTTTTTTATTGCTTTAACACGTTGCCTCGAGAAGAGCTCACGAGATGGAGAAGAAAACGGAAAAGAAGAAGAAATTTCATGATGACTCATGCATGGGATGAACCAATGGGAGAAATTCATCGAGATTGATTTATTTGAGAGTGAGTGAGAGCTGCATGCAGTCCATATTGATTTTTGTGTTCCTCCTGTGGGCACTTTAATAATTTGGTTTGCTAATTTGGTAAAGTCTGCAGACATTTCCATTTAACCTACATATTGTGGGTCAAGTAACTTTAACGAAATTCCATCTGGATATTTCTCCTTAATTTAATTCCCTTTTTCGGCTGCCGACCTCAAATATGTGAATTCTTTCAAATATATGGAAAAATAAGAATCTATTCAGTGCCTTGCGTATCGTCTTTCCGACATTCTCTCTATAGCGCAAAATTCAATTGAAGAACATTTGCAGGTGGAAGAAAAAATTTCAATAAAACCATAGGGTATTGCGCTAACTGCTCGTACGTGAAATGTTTAACTAATTAACCACCGCCGCATTGATTAAGCAGCACCAAGTTTTTAAAACATGTGTTAATGTGTACAGGAAACAGAAGGAGAAACATAAAAATGTCGAATTTTAGAATTTAATTTCACACTCAAGTGCGGGCATTAAATTTAATATTTCTGATAAAATTCTTTAACAACTTAATTTATAGAGTGATCAAATGTCTGCACTTGATTATCGCACATTTTGTATTGTGATAAGCTGTATGTTCTCCTTGTGCGACAACTTTTTGGCATTCCTTTCGCGATACATATCGAATTTCATTGCGCGTTCCACCTCCAATATCATCTCTCTATGGAATTGAATATATTTAACAAAATCTGCTTCTGGGATTGAGAGAGCGAAAAAAAATTTCTTCTTTCTTAATCGCTTAATCTTCACTTTTTTTTCGCATATTGTGTGTGTATATGTGAGTTTATATAAGAAGAAGAAAAAAGGAATTGAAATCGAATATTTTTTGTGTGCTGCTGCTGCTTCAGAAGGTATGTTATTATGCTGTTGTTATTTGTTGATAAATCAGTCTCTTGTTCGAGACAGAAGTTTTTATATGGGAGGAAATTGCAGTTTAAAGACAATAAATTTATCAGCAAAAGTTCATTAGAAATGCACGTTCATGGCAGTTGAATGGACGATGAACTTATTTTGATAAGAAATAAATTTATTGAGTGTAACGGAGTTGTTTCAATAAATTCACTCCTTAAGAGTATAACAAAAAAAAAATCCAAACCCTCTAAAATACCACCATGACAGATGACGTGAGCTTTAAACATTAGAATATGACCTACAGTCAGTCAAAAAGTCTTTCAGTCATGTACTGCCCATCATATACAAGAACCGATGTCTCGTTATCATGAAAACAAATTTTTTTCATATTCTGATGAGGAGCAAAAAGAAGTTACATGTGTAGACCACGACGAATGTGAGCGCAACCCAAACAGCGATCAAAAATGAAAAAATTTAAATACTGGACAGGATAGGATGAAATTCAGTCGTAGCAGCACGTGTGGGCACATCTTGGATTATGTTACAGATTTGTTTATAAAATTAGTTTATAGTGCTTCTATTTTTTTTCAAGGTATCAAAACTTTTTTTTGTGGGTTTATAAAAATTATTTCACGCAATTTGAGTAAAAAATTTTATGAGTTTTCATAAAAATGTTCGAAATAAAATTTTTGGCCACAAAATTCCACGTTAAGGATATAAAATGAAATTCTTCCCTCAATCCACTCATAAAAATCCTCTGAATTGATGTTTTGTACAAAACTGAAATTAATTTATGAATTTATTGCCTGTTTTCCTCTCGTTTAAAAATAATCATAATCATAATAATTTTATTGCGCGATTTCTGATGGTTTATTTACTTTGCCCAGGTGCGGACATATTAAAAAATAAATAACATGGTTATTTTCAAAGTTTTGTGTGACGAAAAGAATTTCCTCCAATTATAATCAGGTCAAAGCTAAAAGTTTCAGCAATTAAACAGCATTGGAATGAGCAATAAATTAAATTTACGATCAATCGATGATTTTAACGATTTTCCCGAGAGATAAAAAATATTTTTGTGGCTGAGACAATTCTCGCTATGATCACCAAGACAGGTGTTTTCATAAATTTTGTCTCAATTTTTCACACACATCAAGAGAAACCTCCTCGAAGGGAGAAAACTTAAAAATGTTTAACAAAACGAAATCTAATAAATTAATAATTTTTTCCTTCTTCTTTCATCTCCTCCTTCGTACGTACCAGAAATTTTTTTTGCGAATATTTTTGAACCACATCATTTATTATATCATGTTGAAAATAAAGCAGAGAGAGAGAGAAATCGAAAGCGAAATTCTTTGTGAGAACAAAAATCGAGAAATTTATTGGGAATGGCAAAAATAAATTTTTTATATGGCTCATTAGATATTTTTTTGATAGAGGGCAAATTTTTGATTTAAATATTTTCTACGGTCTGTGTTTAATAAGAAGAATGGAATGCAAATAAAAAATCACAGTTTATAAAATTTAATGATCTAACTTTGAGTGTTTGTGTGTAGGTTAAATATATTTGAGGTAATTTTTAAGTCAACCCTCATGATTTCAACGATTCACTTAAATACCCATCAATGTCATTCGCTTAATATCAACAAACTAATTTTAAAGTTTATATTTTCCGTTACATTCCTTCTTCCTACGTTTCACTCTTTTATTACTCTTAAATTTCAGATTTGTCATTACAGTTTAATTAAATTCGAATTAAACCTTTCAGCAAATATAAAATTTACTTCCTCAATTTAAGCGCCATTGATGTGTCACAACTCGCTCTCTATAGTTACAGCTCAATTTATTTTAATTCTTTTAAAATTGAAAAATATTTTAAATTCTTCATTCATTTCGTAAACAGATACGCATAAAAGTTGAACTACACTATGACAAAATGAGTAATGATGGAACGAAAAGGTGTTCGGGGTAAAAATCGCCCTTCCATTTTTTTTCCTACAACATTATTGATGATAATCTCACTCGCTTCGCCATTATGTTCAGTTTTTCCTCCTCTCTTTTTTTCCTATTTTGATCTTGATGATAATGCATTGCATACACAAACATATGATGATGATATTAATTTATTCCATTGAAGAAGATTAGCATCACCATCAAGACTGTTATTGCCCTACATAATAATTATTCAATTCATCCCCTTTCACTTTTTTTTATCTATATGTATATGCTTATTTGAATGAGCCCTTAAAAAACATACAAAAGTGTTAAAAAGCGTGAAATGTGAATGAAAGAATTTCTTTCATGGTGGGGTGAGTTTAGAGAGAATAAAAAAATATAAAACGAACTCTATAATCCACAGCCATGCCTTGAAAATCTCACTCAAGTCTAAAATGGTTGGCGTATTGCGAGAGCGAAGCAATAAAAGCGCATTTTGCATAATTTCCCAATTACTTTTCGTGCAATTTATAAGCAACAATTGGTGTAAGTTATGGAAAAAGTTATTTTCGCCAAAAAAAATCCCTTTTGTATTCAAAAAGTTATGAGATCCCTTTCACTCTTTTATTATAATAAAGATGCAAAATTCTCACATTTTTCTTTATTTCCTGCTTTTTGAGTGTAAATTTTTTCCTGAATCGAGAAAGCTTGAAAATTTAGTAAATAAATTTCACTTTAAAATTCTTTTAATTTTTGTCCCGAACTCACAATCCACTGGATTTACACAGCTTTCAATATCTCGCAAAATAACAAAACTTTTTTTTGCACCCAACATAAAAGTGCGAAGAGATTTGCCTTCCTATGAATAAATTACCCATCTTTTTCTCTCTCGGCGCAGGGATTTACATACATGAGACAGCTACTAAGTTAGAAGGTAAAGTCACGACCTAATAAACAATGATGTGAATTATTAGTGATAAAGCTGAGCGAGGGATCTTCATAAAAAAATTTCTCTCTCTTTTGAAGAGCTGAGAATTATTTGCAAAACGATCATAATAAAAATAAATGAAGCATTTCTAAACAGCTCTCAGATTTTCTCGTCTGTGTTTTCACATGTTAAAGTGTCCTTTTCATTCAGTGAGTATATAAATATAGGGAGGATTTAGTTATGAGGGCTGCGAGTGCTATGAGGGAATGAGAATCTAGGGCATTTAATATAAAGAGCGACTGTCGTCGTCTCATGCGATTCAATACACCTAGTTATTTATGATTTTTCGGTTCCCGAAACAGGATGACTGTATTAAGGAAGGATTAAGTCCTTACTATATGTCTCTATTTCTATTCATTTCAGCTTTTTTCTCTCTTCTTTTTTTATTGCACCAACCATAACTATTATTATGGATATCATTGTTGTATTTGCTGTTATATAATATTATGATGACAGCCAGTTTAGAGAAAAACTAGAAATGATATAGTGAGTGTGGCATTGTGTAAAATCGATACATATGTGAGGATATTTAGCTTTTTAAAGAGAGGATTTGTCAACTTAATTTAAAATATTTTTTTGCAAAGGGTGGAAATTTTAAAATTAAAAGTGTTCTTCCCCTTTTTAATATTTTCGATCATAAAAATTATTCTTTCAAAAAAATATTTATCCGCAAATGTTTCCTGAAGAAATAAAATTTATTTTCAACTCTGGTCTTTATTTACTTCCTCCGTGTATTGAGATGCGTTTTCTGTTATTTATTCTGTACAGTGATGTGCATAAATTATCATTTTGACTTTAGTAAAGCAGAAGCACAGCTCAGGCAATAATATGATAATTCCTCGAATAAACTCAAATAGAAGAAAATTCCTTCAGGCAAAAAAAGGAAAGAGTGAGCATTTATTGGGTGCCATATAAAAGTTTTATGCTGTTATTTATGATTTTATTGAGAGTAAGGCAAACACACACACATTCTATGGCATATGCACGAAGAATTTTACTATTTCTTTGAATCGTAAAAGTTCAATGGAAGAACGAGAACTTACTGGTGTGTACGATAGTGGAGGCTACTGGTCATTAAAGAGCTGTGTTACTCCGCATAATAAAAACGCAAAAGTCTATAAATTTTATGAATTTATTTCTAGCTCGAGAATGCGTTGGATGATCGATCATGATGATTCTAGGGTGGATTATCAAATTATGGACAAACTCTTTTATTGCAGATACACACAAAAATATGTTTTCTGAATTTTGATTTATTCAGCTCATTTTCTCAGGTGTTGTAGAAGCATTTTTTCATAAGAAATATTCTGGATTTTTAAACCGAAAAAAAACCATCATATTTCTTTGCTGCTCTGCCTTGCTTGTGTCTTAAAGGTTACTCAACAACAACAAAAACACACATTCATTCCTTATTTTTTTTAACATGCGTCCGTAATGTGTGTTGTTGTGTATTATGGTGTATACCTGATTTTTCGTGGAATTTCAGTTGTTCAATGTTAAACAACGGAACGAACAGAAGAAAAAAAGGGAAGAAAAATATGTTTCTGCATAATTTTTCAACTTACTTTTCGTGAAGTGTTTCATTAGATTTGAAAATTTACTAACTTTAATTTTAAACTTTTATAATTTTTGACCGTTAAATTTTTTTTTCTTTCGAAAAACCAAAAGGTCTTCTTAACATGTACCACGAGAAGAATTATTGCATTTTAATTCAAATTTCTCGATCTAAATTTCTTGGATATTCAGTTTTAGATAATAAATTTATTCGAAATATCCACAGGCCCATAATTTTTGGTGATAAAATATTGCTTCATGCAATTTCTTCTTATATTTTTTATATTTTTTGTGAGAGTGTTTTAATCACGAGAAAAGTCTATACCACAAAACTATTGTTCAGACAGCAGCCTGCCGAAATTCTTTTCTCAAGTGCTTTCTTGGTGGATTGAACATAAGGAACATTTACAACAATGCAATGCTGATTTTCTATTTTGCTGCGAGATTGTAATCCTCACCCGATAATCTCTAAGTCGTTTACACTCGAATGAGAATAGGGACTGAAGATGAAGAAGAAAGAGATTTTTGTTGTTTGTGCAAAAATTGTTATTAAATAACAACTACCTTAAAGCTGAGATCCATCAGCACTCATATTATTGCGTAGGGATTAATTTAATAAGTGCCAATCTTTGATGTTTCTTATCTCTCTCTAATACCTCTCGAAGTGCCTCTCTTTTTGTTAAAAGGCAAGACAATTAAGATTTCAACATGCAGATAGTGGCGGTTGAAAGTTAATTAATTTATACTCTCCGCCTCGCCATGGTGATTTCTCATCTCTTTACGCCATTTTTTTCAATTTTTCATACTCTCATGCGCTTGAGTCGGGGCAGAATACAAATGGATTTTTCTCACTCGCAAAGCGGTTATAATAAAAATACAATTTTCCTATTCATTTATCATTTTATGCTCGCTTCATTGTGTTGTGCATTTTTTTATACTCGAAATCAATTGTATAATTTTTTGAGGACTATCATCTGTTGTTGTATCCACGGCCCGATAATTTATTTATCATTTTTTTTGGATATAAAAAGCACAATAAGGCACAACAATGCATCAATAATATAAATCTGACCCTCAAAATATTTTTCTTTCCATAGACAAAGGAGATTTCTGAGGGTTAACACCAAAAAAAATAAGAAGAAGAAAATTTATGATCATCTAGTTGAGAATTGAATATTCAAAAGTTTCTCTCACTGTGGCATGAGAATCAAGTTTCTTCACCCTTCTAATAAAATAAAAACTCGCTGTTCCATAACGATGAATTTCTTTTTCACATCTTTTTGGTGGGAGTTCTCAAATATTGTTGCTTTCAATGACAACAATAATCATCTTACGATAAAAAAACGAACCCTCACAAGATAGTTTTTCATAAAGAGAGAAGAAAAATTCAAAATGGAGGGAAAATTGCCTAAAATGCCACTGCCAGAAAGCGAGGAAAATTTTCTTTTCTCATTCGCTTCAGCGAAAATGACACACGAGAAAAAAAGAAGGAAAGTGCGAGGGGTGGAAACTCGCGTGATATTTAAAAAATATTTCACAGAAAGTTAAAAAATCTTCTAGATAATTTAAATAAATAAAAATTCATTCTGACCCATCCCTTGATCCATCAATGCCTACCACGCAATATATTTTTTCTGTATCATCTGACTCATATAATAAGAAGGAAAATATTCAAAAAAATATAATAAGAGAAAATTTTCCTCCTCATTTCCTTCAGCTCGCCTTGCCATTTTGAAAGGATGTCAAATGCAGGCATTCCTCACTCTCTCTCTCTCCTCCCGCATATACATTTGACTTTAGCTTCTGTGAGGATCCTCAAAATATAATAAGTAATGGAAAAACGCGAGATGATGACAAAGAGAGAGGCAGAAAGCCATTATTTCATCCATTTAAATGGAAAATGGTATTTTTCCTTTTGTTTATTCTGCAATGTGCGTTATTCCGCACATTAAACCAGAGAGTGAATGTGTGTGTTGAAGTTAAGGACTTTGTTACTGAAAATGAGGCAGATAAATTCCCTTTTTTCTCATTGTGATCTTCTTCCTCCTTGAAAATCATTCTTAGGTTCTTTTAGAAAAGAATTACTTCTTGTGTGTTTGAAGGTTAACTATGCAAGGTATGCTAATGATAGTTTTTATGAAAATAATTATTTTATCCGTTTTACTTTAAAGTGTAAGAACTGAAAAACTCAATTTAAAGAGCCTTGAACACTAAATAATAATTTTTCTTTAAGGACGCTTCGAAATGAAATATGGCCAAGAAGAAAGACGATGTGACTAATAGTTTTTGTATATGTGCTCCTTTCCAACTATCGTCTGTTGTTGGAGTTTCTCTCTTTTTTCTCGAGAAAATACAATAGAATTGAGATCTTCTATAGACAAATTCTTTATTTTTGCTCGAGACAGTCTGAATGTGTGTGTTCACATATATGAAAAAGGTGCTCAATTCACTTACATAATAGCACTTAAATAGCGAAAAAACTAGTTCCTTTCTTCATGAGGCTCATTGTGTAAAAATCTACCAAGGACAATATTGAAAATATTTTTTTTTTGTTGAATGCATGAAATTTTGAAGATTGTTGACTGAGGCATACACAGCAGAAGTAGCTCTTAAGAACTCAATGAGTGTTAAATTCAACTTCAATTGATACAAATAGATGAATTAAGCACGTTAACAGTATGTGGCAAAATGTGAAAAAGGATTGCTAAAATTTCATTGATGTTTGACCGATTTTACTTAAACATGAAATTAAATTTTCGCTTACTAGCTGACGGTGATGAATAGGATGGAAGAGAGAGATGGCACGGAAGATATGAGTGCTTGCGGATATCTATAATTTAACAATTATTTTCACAGCAGTTCGTCCCAATGCTGAAAATTGTTATTAAATATCTTTGTTTCTACAAATATACACAGCTCGCTACCGTTTCGCCTTCGAGCCATTTTCACTTTGGCCATTTAAATGATCATCAAGTCAAGAGATGGAAGGTGGTGGTTGGTGTGCATTTCAAGCGAGCGAGAGAAGAGGTATGAAAAAGGGAATTCGTGTTAATTGATTATCTCAACATTGCAATTTTCTCTCTTCCACTCGGCAATACGCCCACTTATCACGCCCTTCGTCTTGTACTGGCGAAAGATAATGTATTAATACACAACCTCTTCGTGTGCTGCTCCCTTTAAAAGAGATGTCGAAAAATGAGCCAATTATTGGTTTTCTAATCTCAAGTTACCCGCTCTTAAATTAAATTTATACTGTTTTAAAAAATATATAAAAAATTGTTTCCCTTGGCAAAAATCAATCAGCTGCGAGATACGACACGGTCTTTGATATATCACAATGAATTTACATGAACGCTTCAACTTTAACGCCTTTTGCTGTGGTGTCATTTTTCATATACGAGCACTATGCATCTCATATATGAGAGATTTTTGCATTGACATCTCATAATAGGCAGGCGACGAACGGTGATGACGATGACGACAAGTGACAAGTGTTATCTCCCACTGTTCAATACTTCTCTCAATATTTATGCCACTCTTTGGCTCTTTAAATGAAGTGTGAAATTTTTTCATCATCACTTTGATGTTGAATGCAAAGGAATTTCCTTCGAACCTTCGATATATCGAGAGCAAGCAAAAAACGCCATTTTTTATGTTTGAGCTGACATGAGAAAATTATAGGCTAATTCGTTTGACTTTTTCTCCGGGTTCTTGGAAAAATAATTCCGACAGAAATCCTTTCGATTAATGCGAATTGGAGTCATTTATAATGTTTTAGAGGTGGATAAAAGTGACATTTAAGAGAATGCAAATTTTTTTGTTCATCGCGAATATTTTCGGATAATTTAGAGCGAATTTATGAGAGATTTAGGTTAGAAGATAATAAATTATATGGTTTAAAAATAATAAATTGGATTTTATTTTATTTTAGACTGAAAAATTCTCTCTCGCTTGCATCTCACCCTCTAAGAAACTTTTTAACATCCTTACAACTCATTAAGCATAATTTAATTCAAGTACCGCACTCAATGAGCGTGCAATAAAAGTAAATTTCTGCACTAAAGGATTTTTTAATGACTCATTAATTATGATGAGCATAGTTTGCATACTTAAATGGCTTTCTTCCTTCCTCCTCACAATGCTCAATTTATTCCCAGCTAATTTTCAGCTTCCCTTTTTCATGCAAATTACTCGACGACGTCTTTTGTTCCGTTATACAATATTTTAATTGAAAAATCTCTCTCTCACAACATGTGACGCATGCCGATATGTGTATATGTGAAGTTGATGAGATCAAAAAGAAAAAATATGTCAAAAATCAATTAGGCAATTAACACTCGAACACACGACAAGTGTAAACATTTTGAGAGTAATATGACACATATTGAAGAATCCATGATACATAAAATTTTTTAAACATTCTCAAATGACTTTCAAAACATTTTTTCATCGTATTTTTGGAAATCCAAATTTTCTGTGAACATCTGGAGATGGAAATTTGAAATTTTGTTGTAAGGTAAAGCGTTTAATTATAGTGTTAAGCGATGAGATGTGTAGAGGAGGAGAAAATTAAATTAAAGGGTTTCGAACAAAACCTAACGATTATTTGATTAATAGATTTATGTTTTGCGGCGTATCATCATCATGATCGTATCTGTAACTAATTTAATTCAGATTTGAGGGAGTGAAATTTCACACAAACCAAAAATGTGTCTCTCGAGAGAATTAAATCTGATTTTATTTCCACTCCCTAGTTAAATAAAAACTTTTTCTTCCCTCAAGTGCTTTCACGCAAATCACAAAAGAAAAACACAACAACAATAATGACGATGCTGATGCTGAGGAGCGTGCCATGCTCTCTCGTTCCGATTGCTAATTTGATTATAGAGAAAATCAATGTAAAGAGTGCTTCACGAAATAAAAGAAAAAAGGTTTTCTTAATTTCTTAATGATCCTTGATATGGTAAATTATCGTAAATTGAGATTTATTTAGTTGTTGAGCGGTGGCGAGGTGCCGAGGGAATTGATTGATTTTTTTGGTTTAATTCTTAAAAAAATAAATTTTAAAATCGTTACAATTTTCACTCAAAACCTTAATTTGTCTCTAATTACTATACTCCGCATGTTTATCGTCACTTGATGATCAGCCCATCGAAGATGAAAAATCTTCAAGAGAATTATTTTGAGTGAAACACGTGTCAAATGATTTGTTGTTGAGCAATTTTCTCCCGATGAGATTTTAATTTATTTTTATATTCTCATGTTTTTTGTTTATTTAAAAAGGGAATGATTGAGTGAGTGAGGCACTGACTTCTTTCTTTTCGGGGGGATTTTCTCTTTATGAAGTGTATCGAATTATACAGTGAGGCAGATGATTATAAGTTGTTCGATTTTAATTTCGATGAGTGTGAAAAACATACAAATTTAAATCTATGTTTAATGTTTATTATGTGCCTCCACTAGAAAAGTAACTAAACAACACACACGCGGTGAACTTTTCGTTAACGAAGCGAAGAAAAATTTCTAATGTTCATCTAATTTATATGAGAAAATCCAGAGTGAGAAAAATCTGAGAAGAAAATCCCGAATTTGACATTTTAATTAATTTTTCTTCTTCTATCGGCATTGCTGGATTTGAAGGAGGTTTGATGGATTTTTTCTTTCGCTTGCATCTCAATCGACATATTAGAGTGTGTTATTTACTTAAAGAAAATTGTTTTTAAATATTTTCTCACTGATTGATTTATTGAATTTTAAACATTTACCAAAATGTTGAAGAGAATTTAAGAAAAATTTAAAATAAATTTAAAAAATAGTTTGTCAAATTAAATCAAGCTTCCACTTCATCATTTTCAGCTCGACTCAATTAATCAACTTATTGCACTTCTAACGAGTTCATAAATATTTTTTTCGCCTGCATCCCTCACAAACTCTTATTTTTTTCTCGATATTCCCATAAATGGCATCTTTAAATTTATTCATAAATTTTCTGCACGAGTTTTTTCTTCTTTCTTTTTTCTCCATTTCACAAAAAAAAATCTTTCAATTCGATATGCGAAAAAAATATTGCAATAAAAAAATGTCAAGAGCGAGGGTGACACAAAAGAGAAGTTAAATGTTTTGACAATAAAATTGAACCCTGAATGCCTGATGATGGCAAAATAATAATGTGTCAAATAAGGGAGAAAATTGAGAAATTTTTTTATTTATTTTCTGCGCATTCAATAGAGGGTGGCGAAAAAGAAAATTATTGCGTTAAAGATAGTCGTGAAAAATATGCTTCAGATTTTTGCACTTAAATATTTTTTAAATTTTTCACTTGCAATGCTCAATAAATTTAAATTAATTATTTCCGACGCTTTAAAAAACGTCATTAAGTGCACTAAAAAGAACTCGTAAAATTCACAGCGCATTAAATCAAACTTTTTTGAGTAGCAACGTAAAATCAGCAGTCCGTCGGTAAATAAAAAATAAAACAATGTACTCACCAGTATGAGTTCTCTTGTGAATCTTGAGATTTTCAGAGCGAGCAAAGACTTTTCCACACGCTGGAAATGGACACGGGAAGGGCTTCTCGCCTGTGTTTGCATTAATATAAGAATTTTTCACTCATCACAATCTTTTTTTATCACTTTTTGCTTCACAATAATTACCTGTGTGTACACGAATGTGGTTGACCAACTTATATTTAGCTTTAAATGGACGTCCATTGCGTGAACATGCCAGCCAGTAGCATACGTGACTGGTTATTTCTGGTCCGCCAACATGATCCACCGTCAAATGTGTCACAATCTCTTGCATTGAATTGAAAATCTTGTTGCATGTCTTCCGCGACGATGAAGAACAAATCGGCTGACCAATGGGATGCGGTCCATCCATATCGACCCACAAGCATTGCATCTCCTGCTTAATAGCCGGTGGATGACGCATGTAACGGAAAAATGCACCCGACGTTCCATGATTCATGGGCAAATTTGCCAAATTATGATGATGCACCGACGGATAATTTGATTGATGATAGTGATGAGAGTAGTCGGGTGTGATGCCCATCCGCATTTGATGTGGATGAAAGTGGTGATTGGCGAGGGCGGCAGAAGAAGCTCCAGTAGCTGCATGATGATTGAGATTATCATGAATCGAGCTATGATGATAGAGTGAGGCATCAGATGGAGTCGATTGCGAGACGGCACTGGCCGTTGAGCCGGCCGAGGACATGTAGTCATTTTCTCTTTTAAAGAGGAAATCTTTTGCACTGTACGATGGAATTTGATTAAATTGTGAGGGCGGTATGTAGTGAGATGTTGGATAGCCAGCGGCATTTGTGGCTTGAGCACTCGCGTAAGGATTGTGAGCTGATGATGCTGAGGTCATATCCGTGAGTGTATTTCCACTGCCATGCAACATCGAGGAATCGCTCACTAACCCGTTAGTCCTCGAATCATTTTGATTTGGTGACATTTTAAGACCGAACGAAGCGAGCGAGTGCTGTTGAACGACACTCTCGTGAGTCGGTGACATCTTGAGTCCGAAATTTGCTAAATGCTGTTGATTTGCCGTGTCATGACTCGGAGACATTTTTAATCCAAAGGATGCTAAATGTGTGTATGGCGACGATGTGTCCATGAAACCATTCATCATCATTTTTACTAATTATTTTTTAATCTCTTTAAACTTTAGAAAATCTTTTTAATTTTTTTAATTATCTTTTCTCGACAAATTGTACAATTCACTTCACTTTAAATATATATTTAATTTTTTTCTCTTCCACAGTTCACAATAATTTTTATTTTTTCATTTTTTTTTCTCTAAATATTTTTTAAAATTTTCTTTAGTTTTTATCTCTCGAGAGCGAGCGAAACCGCGCACCAGACCGAAGTGTAAAAGTTTTCAAACTGAAATGTCTAGGCGCAAAAAAATCAGCATGCTCTACGGATCAACGACATACGCAGCGGGAATACAACTAACGACTAAACTCTAAAAATTCTATCAAGATTGACCCCAGTTTTGCTCGACAGGGAATCGTTGTTTCACAGTGTGTAAAGCTAGTGGGTAGGCAAATCACACAAAAGTTCCCTCCTACCTGTGCACTCCATCTCGCTCGTGTCCATTGACTAGAGTGAGATCGCACGAGTTACACTCGCTCACTCTCTCGTGCTGTCGTCATCATCGCTCTTCTTCGGGTTGTTTCTCAAACATGCGTAAATTTTTCTTTTATATTTTTGATGAATTTTCCTTCTTTGGCATTCTTCTTTTTTCGTGTCTTTCAAATAAATTTTTAATTAACACAAAATTAGCTGAAATTAATTAAATTCCATTTTTCATAAAAAGAATAAGAAAAAAATTAATAATTTGTGGAATTTATTAAATTTTTCATCGCATTAACATTTGGGTGACAAATAATCAAATAAAAGAAGGAGAGGGAGAGAGAGTAAGAAATGAGTGAGTGAGAAACGAGAGGAAGAAAATTTGTCAAAGGCGCCTTTTATTCAACATTTCTCTCACTCGGCATATATTTATTGAAATAATCTTTTTGCACTCACCGCTGGATATCTTTATTGTCACACGTCTAGATCTCAATTTATCATTTTCTCTCCATTCTCAAAAGGCCTAATTCACATCAAATTAGAGCTAATTTTAATGTTTTTTTTTCGGGGGGAGGATTGATGATTAGCATTTTGGGGTTGAAAAATAATTGATGAATGAATATTAAAAATAATTAATTTAAACAAGAAAAACAACAAAAATTAAAAATGTTCAAGATTTTAATATTTTTATCCTCAAAATTACTAAAAAATAATTTAAATACTAAATTTTTTACAATTTTTATAAATGCATTTTTTAAAAAGCTTTCTTAGATTTTTAGGCATTTTTTAAAACAAGATTTTTAGACATTTTTTGAGATGATTTTTGAGGAATTTTTTTAAATGCTTCCTTGAATTCAAATTTTAACGGACAATTAATTTTCCCTCTCAAACTTACCTCATTTGCTTACGAGTCCAATTAATTTCCATAGTAATGTGACATTTTTATTTGCGTTTTGTGTGTTTTCGTAATAATTTTCTTTCTTGCTTATTCTCAAACGACCACCGTACGCCACACAAACTATAATTATTATGATCGTGAGCCAATGTCATGATTCGAAATCATTATTTTTAGCTCGATTTAATTGCTGAATTAAACGCAAAATCATAAAAATAAATTGTCAACTTGTTAATAGCCCGCGTTGTGCTTCGAAAAGCAGCTTTCGTTACCGACTCGCTCATGCCACGGTTTGAAATAGTCAAACGGCGATCAGAGAAGAGAATATTTTTAAAAAACCATTAATGAACAGAAATATTTCAAACATTTTTTTAAATTTTAAGACTTCAATAAAATTTATATGAAAAAAAAGAGACAAAAAGAAGAGGAGGAGAAAAAAATTATTAAAAATCAAATGTAATAAAAATAAGACAATAATTTATAGCATGGCATGTGTCAGCACATTAAGGGAGAGAAATCGAAAGACACCTTGTGTCGGTCATATCTCGTTGCCAAAAAGAAGAGAGAATTTAACACCATAATCGTCAATGTGTAATTCGATGATTATTTATTTGTTTTGTTTTATTTATGGAAATATTTTTATGATGCAGAGTTGGAAGACTGAATTTTTTTACTTTATTAACCTAAAAAATTTACAACTTTCCGTTCAGCCCTGTAAATCATTTTATTTATGTTAATTAATTTTTAAAAGTCACTTTAATTGTTTCGATTTCTTCTTCATACTCAATTTTTCATTTTTTCCTCAACTCTCTCGTATATTTTACAATCATCATCGTCATCGTCATTAAAAAAATGTTTTTTTCATGCGTAAAGAAAACGAGAGAAAAGAAAGAGACAAAGCTACATGTTGTGCATGGATAAGACTCTAACACATTCACAGTTGCAAGTCATCGTTCAATTGGCTGTGCAGCATGTTTGTGTATGTCGTTACACAACTCTGTATACGGATGATCAACGATCCGATATGTGAAGAAAAATGGGCGCGTCTTTCTCTCCGGTTTCGAGCATGCTCAGTAATTGCTTATCCTGAGAGAGAGTGAGAAAGAGATTTCGAGTAAAAATCCTTAACAGTTATTGCATTTTGCTTCCTAGAATTATTCCTTGAGGTAATTGCTCAGGTATGTATGCAAGATGTATGTTTGAGGGATAATTAAACCATAAAAGAGCTTAGCAAATTTTCTCTCTTACATTAACTTTTTAATACGTATCTCTTCTTCTAATCCTTTCCTTTTGGTTCGTATTTTTTTTTGGGTATTGCGAGAGGGAGAAAATCCTTTTTATGGAACAAAGGGACTCACATAGGCTTGTTTGACTTTTCAATACGTCAATCTCATCTCATAAAACAATAAAATATTGACTTAACCCCTTTTTACAAGGTGACTCTTGTTTGTTGACCGACCCCGAGCTCAGCTCCGAAAAATAAATAATTCGGAGAAAATTTTTAAGAATCAAAAAAAATGTTCTTCTAATCTCCGGTGCAAATTACAATTTTATGACACCAACAACCACCGTTTGGTCACACAGGTCAATCATCCGCAATGATCTCATTGAAATGTCGAATGAAAAAAAAATCACTTTGTGGAAAATGAATTTATTGAGTCGCGACTCGAGAGCAGGGAAAATGAATTGATGATCACAGCGGTCGACTCGATAAAATGCCTCACATTTAACCAAAATTGTTCATTTATTTATTTATATTCACTCAATACACAACATTGCTTCCACAGTTGCAATATTGCCAGGGATGAAATATTAATTTATTTCTCATGTTTTTCCTCCTCATAATTCATACCATCGTCCGCCGTCCTTTTACCCTCACCTTACTCCTTTCAATTGCTGCTGTTCATTCATGAGAGCTCGGATAATAGTTTCACTACACGAAATCCATCGATTGAACATGAATTGACATGTGTAATTTACGATAGTCATTGTCGAAGGAGTGACTGTTAACTTGTGAGTTTCTTAAGCTATAATTAAAATTATTTTAATTCTTGAGTTATTTTTTCCTATCATATTATCCGCCATTACTGTCCGTTCACATATTAAAAGCCTTTCTTTCTTTACTACTTCAATTCCCAGACACACTCACATTAAACACAACAAGCACTTCGATGCTGTCTCCTCGATTTCAATAAATGCAAAAACAATTTCACAGCAGCTCCAACACGGTAGTGGTTGGGCATCGCCAAATCGATAAATTGCCATTAAATCAAAACATCAAAACATAAATTTGCGATCAATTTCATTTTCTCATGCCATAAATGAGTTAAATTGAAAAAAAATACGTGAGTCAAAAAATTTAATTTTAATGAAGAATGGCAACAAGAAGGAGATGATATCAATCAAACAAAAAAACCAAAGAGAGGTTTGAAAAATTAAATTTACACGCTTTTGTGCCTTAGACGAAAAAAAATTCTTGGTCGTCACGTTAATTCGTGATCATGCAAATGTTCTTACAGCTTTTGCGACTTAACCTCGCGCGCCGTTTATTTTGCTTACGGGACTCGACCCGATGATTTAAATCTCGTTGTCGTGGGAATCACTCATGAATCGCTCCCATCCCATCAAGTCTAGTGTGATTACATTAATTTATCATCAAGGGGGAGCATAACGAAGAAAATTAAATCATTTATCCATGGGGTCGAGAGAAAAAAATCAGGCAGCGCGGAAAAAATGTTTTCGTATTACAAAATTTGAGTGGTTAACATAATAAAGTGGAGTCAAGGGGAAAAATATGAGTTCTTTAGGGTTTATTTGAAAATTATAAATTTTTTCATCTTAAGGTTTTTATTTTAAACGGCCTCAAGGCATGACATGGCTTCCAAACACTCCCCATAAATGAGAAGTAAAAATTTATTGGCTTCCATCAATGCGTAGTCGAGAGAAAAGCTACAATCACGCTTAACCATGCAAACTTGTAATAATCGAGGAGAGAGAGAGAAGGCGAAATGTGTATATTTAAATTATGAGTTATGGTCACAAGAGAAGTCAGAGCAATGGAAGCAGCAAACAAAACGCAAATTTACAAAATAAATATTATTTGAGGCGATTTATGCGCTCAAGTTTGAAAATGGATATTTTTGAGAGCAACTGATCAATTTTATTACCTTTTAATTTTTTACAGTTCTTTCTTCGAAATTAAATTGCGCATAAATTTTCGATATTGCTTGCTCAAATTTTTCTGATAGTACTCATTAGTATCCTCATCATCAGATGACTCTGGTCCTGGATGATTTCTGAATAAAAAATCATCGAGATTAAGTTCATCGGGTTTCATCATTTCCTCAAATTCTGGAGGAATTCCACACCATGTTTCGTAGTTCTTTAGTTCAGGGAATTGTTCATAATCAGGTTCATCAGGAATTTCAAAATGTTTGAGTTGTTCGAAAGGAGTTTGATTTTCGCAAAGATTTGGAATTTCAGAATTTTGCTCAAAATCTCCACGATTTTTCAAGTCGACTGTTTTATTTTCAGATGTTCCTGGATTTTCGATTAAATTTGTGGAAGTACCGCAAGATTTCATTTTGGAAATAGTTTCTTTAATCTCGAGATTTTCAAGCTCATTCAATTTTCCTTCAAATTCCATTTTTTTAATTTTCTTTATTTTAAAAAACGAAAGTTTTCAAAGACTACTTTATTATTTTAAATAAATTCAATCAGAAGCTGAAAAAAAATTCCTCGCTTCTTGCATTAAAACTCGCCCACATAATCGCACTCCAATTAATTGCTCGCCGAGTCGAGACTCTGTCGATATCGACAATCTGTAGCATTTGCACCCGAAAAATTTTATGAATTCCCTTTTGAAGCCGTGCTGGTCTCTTCGTGTTTTCTCTCGCTTCTCAAAGTGAGCCACAATCAACATAAGTAATATACATAATGTTTATTTCATGTAAAAGCGAACAGAATGTTTAAACGAGCGAGAGAGAGAAAGAAAGAAATTAATAAACTAATGTTATTCATTAACCTTACCAACGTACATTTTATTTATTTATTAATTTTTGATAGCAAACGTGGAGTGCTGAAGAAGAAAAAATTTTGAAGAAGAAAAACGATTGATGGAAGTTTAGAAGGAAAAATTGATGTTAATTAATTATACTTTAATGACATGCCATTTGTTTTCATTCCACAGGCACCGAAAAAAAAACTGAGCGGCAAGCTGAGCTTCAATGTACACAAAAATCCAAATCAATTTGAGAACTGAAAACTTTGTTTGCTCAACTCACTGCATGTGAATATGTGTGATGGACTTTATGAGAGATAATTAATTTTATTAATTTAATAATTGTTTTTTGCAGCAAACTCAATAAAAATTATATTTTTCCCAGCGCTCATAGTTTTAATCCGCCATAATTCAAAATTCAATAGTGCGTAAGCAACATAATTTAATCCAATAAATTAATCACATGTGCATGACCTTAAATTCAATTAATTAAGTCGATCTCTTTTTTATTTTCGGCCACGAATAGAGAAATCAATTTAATCCTAGCGGGAAATCCAATTATGACTTCTTCGAAGAGACACCTTTTACATTTGTCCGACCGCAGCCTTTTCCCATATGACAAATTATTGTCCTGTGTGTGCATCACATCTTTTCAAAACGAGAGGACATAACGGCGGGGGACATATGAGGGCAATATCAGCTGGAATTTTCTAAAATTGAAGGAATTCCTTCTATAAAATTCAATAAAATTATTATTACGATTCTCTCTTCTTTTTTATGACGACAATTCAAATCCTGAGAATTGTTTTGCTCGATTTTTTATTACAAAGCTACAAATTGTGACCATAATCATATTTTTCATACCCCTTCAAAAAAATAAAATGCTGCGCGTATATAGAGATATAAAAATGTGAATAACCACAAGTCTGGTGTGTAGTTTTATGACTGTTTGTTTACGACGAGTTATAAGGAGGAGAGAGATAAAAAATATATACAGAAAAAAAATTAATTTATGGTATTGAATCCACCCCGCAGCTCTATAATTCATCAATAACTTCTTTTTGTTTTGAGTTTCCATCAAAACCTTGCCCAGCCGGAGATTTTCATGAATTTTCAACGTGCACATGATCGATGCAGAATCATTTCTCATTGGGTCTTTCGGCTGAGTGTTTAACAAATCATTAATTTCCTGAGTAAATCATGTCCTCGATAAAATGATTGCCAAAAAAAACATTTCAATTTACTAAATTAAAACTAAAGCTAAATTCTACATTCACCGATCATCCAGTTTATTATTTCTCGGATGCTATAAAAAGCACACATGAGAGAATAGAAACAAAAAGGAATTTATTCAATTAATATTGAGTTGATCTCATGATTGATTCATTTTCAATTTCTTGTTCATCTAATTTTTTTAAGCGCAGCCATAACAAAAAAACAGCAAGAACGATAATGATGAGATGTTTTTGTTGGCAGTTTAATGTAGTTATATTTAGCGAATTGATAATGGTCGGTGATGCGCAAAAGGTGGTCACAAGACGACAGGTATTATTGAAATAATCCTGCTCGAGAGTATTCAGAATTTGCATCACAATGGCATGAGAATGACCGGCGAGTGAAAAGAGAGAAATTGAGTGCTTAATGTGGAGCTTTCAATAGTGTCATCATACTGAGAAAATCTGACATATAAGCGTGGAATTATCATAATTTTTATTAGGTGATAATAAATACACACACACACACACGAAAGTTATTTTTGTTAAGCTGCTGAAATGTCACCGAGTCAGTGCAATTCATAATTTTTTTTTCGGCAGCACCGTGCGAGTGGAACTGCTGCTGAGATGAGCATGCTGTGGTGCGTCTATTAGGTTAACTAATGCTAATTTTTATCACAGTCTGAAATTTCATCAAATCTCATCGATAAATAAATGTCAAGTGAGTAGAGAGGAAAAATTAATGAAATTATAGCGTGAGTTTTTAACGCGCGCTTCGAATGGAAATATGAGCAGAAAGTAACAAAACACCAATTTCGGCACACGACATAAAACCTTCATGTCCAACCTAGACATCATCAGTGCCATCAGATCTAGAATGTCTCACCAGTTCCTCTTCAGCTCAAATTTAAACTCGAAAAATGCGAGAGGGAAAAATTATTCAAATTGATATAAATCAAAATGCGAATGAATATTCTTCGGCATTTGTTTTTTCTTCCAAACGAGATAAAATAATATTTTTATATTTTATTTTATTAGTCAAAAATGATGGACATATTTTATTATAAACCACAGATCTGGAGGAGGGAGTCAGCGAACGAACAGACAGCGAAACACAAGAAATAAAATTATGAATAAAATCGTCGTAAAACTTTTTTTTTTGTTAAAAAGAATTCTTTCTTTTTGTCGTTGTCTTTTTTTGTTGTTATTATTCGACGGATATCACACAAATCTTTTATAATTTTCTGGTGATTGACCCAGCGAGGATATTTATTTAATTGAGGGTGAGAAATATTTTATATAGAACTAAAATAGTTTTAAAAATTTCCAACTGGTGCGTTTAGTTCATATGAACTGGATATTTATGCCTTTGGACATTCTTTCTCTCTTGACATTTCATTTTAATTACTTATTATCATAAAAGATCAATAATTTTACAACGCCAATTAAATGCCCATATGAATACATTTATCTCGTGACAATTTTCCATCCACTCGATTAAAACTCGATAATCATCATTGATAGATGGTGATCTATGATATAAATTAATTGTCTTGTTATCCCACTAATTGGGCGAAATTCTAAAACATGAAAAATCTTCTTGAGAGAGTTCGATGAAAGTATTAGCCAGTTTTTATCGTCATCAAGATGCGCGATCTTCGATAAATTTGAATTTAATAATTTTTAATATTTCCTTCGAAGAAATCGAGTTTTTTTTGGAGAGAATATTAAAATTGCAAATTATTTCTTGCGAGTAACGACACTAAAAAGTTATGATTCATTGATCGAAAAGAGTTGAAATTTGATCTGATGAAGAATAAGATAAAGTGCGGACATTTCATTCTGATTGCTAAAGTGAAGCTTTATTTGAAAATGGAAATGGCTGGAAAATCACATGTCAACCCTTGAGATGAAACGAGTCAACGCACCAGCTCGGCAATTGGCTTTTGATGAGTTTCCTTCTTTCTCTTCATCCGCTTATCACCTCGAAAAAATCTATAATCAAATTATTATTTCGTTTTTGATTAATGCTAAGCGATACAAAAGTTCTTCACCATTCACATAAAAAATGTTCAAAACGGCTCATAACAGAGAGAAGATTGTGAAGAGATATTTCCATAAACTAACCAAAATCCAATTATAAGATGAAATACAAAAGTAAACAAAATCAGAATGCTATAAATAATTTTCTTGAATATTATTTCAGCTCTCTTTTTCACAAAAAGGAAGAAAAGAAAACGACATAAAATTATCATAAAAAATTTGTTCAAATTTATAACTCGCCGTATACTTTTTGTGTTTTTGTTAATTTTTACAAGCATTTTTCGGGTTATTAAAAGTTTAAGTGTTAAAATTTGAATTTTATTTCGCTCATTATTTAAAACGCTAATTGCTTTTTGAGATTTATAAAATGAACAATTAATTTCGTAGGTGTTAAAAGTTTAGTAAAATTGAACTAGTTCCACTTTCAACGATTATAAATTCCTTGCATGGCCTATCGATGATTTTGCGGTATCATCGCCTCATTTGTTGGTTCTGAGTCTGCGCGCGACCAATAACTCTCCACTCTTAATATACAACGTTGCTGGCCGTTGTCTGGGTGATAAATTATCATTATTTGTTGGTTAAATACGAGAAATTCCTTTCGATAAATTATTGAGAGAGCTTCATGGGCAGCAGAAGCATTAAGCATGCATAAGACTATTTCGAAAAAAAAAACAATTTTTCACATAGCTCATAATTGAAAAATAAATTTTTCCATGCATCCTGATAAGTGTCTGAGAGGAGAAATATTTTTTTGTTCCGAGAATCAATTTTCTACTGCTTACGTTTTAAGGCCAATTAATCATTAAGCATATTCAGTGCTTAAACACACAAGTAATTAATCATTCAATTAGGTGAGAGGGGCAACCAAAATGAGTGAAACAACAACTCCTGGCAATATCACGAAAATTAAAACAAAAGGGCAAACAAGCGATGATGAAGCGCAGTGAGAAAGGGCGTGGATGGAGGATTTTCCAACATATTTAATTGATTAACTGCCTTTTTGCTTCCACATAATTACTCGCCACGCTCTATGGGTTTTTATTTTCGTTTGCTTTTGTTTTTTTTGTGGCTCAATTTAAATAAAATGATTCAAGGAAAAAATGAAAGAATGCAATTCAAATATTTATTGGTGGTTGCCATGAATTTAAAAAATTGTTTTAAAATTTCTAAAAATCTAGCCTCACATAATTGGAAATTTTCAAAATTCCAAAACCTAATCCAATTAAAATTCTTCGAAGTCACTCGAACAACACAAAACGGCAAATATTTTTTTCTCCCTTGTAATAAAAAAGAAATTCACAATGCATTATGAAGATGTTTCTGATTTTTATCGCCTCAATTTTTTTTAAGCAAATCATGCACTAAATGATTAAATGATGATTAAATAATCAGCATGATGAAGGAAGAATTGAATACCTAATAATACATTTCTGCAAATCAGCTGTTTCATCGTCGTGTCGTTAATCTTATGTCGTCCTTTCATAAGACATCTTTCTTTAGAAGAAAAATTTGTCGATGAATAACAATTGAAAGAAAATTGGAGAGAACTGAATACAGGACACCCAAGAATATTGTTGAAAATTTCTTTTACATTCCATTTTGATTGATCTTCGAAGTTCTTTGTGAAAAATGACTACCCAAAAAAATATTTTGCCTAAATTTTTCTATTCAAATTTCATCTTCATTATTCGCTAATCTCATCAACACCCGAGTAATAAGGATGTTAAATTTTAGTTTTGTTTGGACAAACACATAAAAACATCGCCTTGATAGAGGAAAAAAATTCTAAGTAGGAGAAAAATATTAAAAACCGTAAGTCAAGTTTTATGACCATCATAAACCTGCTTCGAGAGAGAAAGAAAAATGTGAGAGGAAAGCAATAATATTTGCAACCTTTAACTATCCTTATAGTTTCTACTAGATCACACTTCTAAGAAGCATTTTTAATAGTGTTTGCTTAATTTTACCACCCCTTGTCATAAATCATATTGCCACGCAGCCCCCAAAGTCAACTATCAGAGCCATAAAAAACTTCCCTTCTATTGCAAAATTCTTTTTAGTGAGTCCTTCTAATGAAAAACCTCGAAATTTATTGCGCATTTTTGGCCATTCGAAAAAATCCTTCTTCGAAAAAATAAAAGTAGAAAAAATTACCATGAAGAAAAAGTAATTAAAATTTTAATAACAGCAGTTGCTGCAACATTGCAATAAATTTCAATTAGCGATAGCTGCGTGGTAATTATGAATTATTTAATATCATAAAAAACTAAACGAAGATTTTTTAGTTTTTATAAAATAAAATTTTTGTTCTATAAAAAAAATTTAATTTCAGAAAAAAGTTAAATTTCGACAGGTTGCTCTAATTTATGATCGAAATTTTTGGAAAATCAATTCGAAAAAAATATTTAAAAGTGGAATTTTCTCATAAGTAAGCTTTTTAGATTAGATTAGATTAGATTACAGTCAGGTAGCCACTACCGAAGTAGGAAGACGTCCGACGCAACCTCACATGATTGACCCGCGATTCCTCAGAAAAGCGAAGCCTAGTGGGCTACTTAGGCAAGTATCTACAGCGAACGAACCACAGGAGAAACACCCCTGACTGGAGAAAAAATAGAAATCATTAGGAGAAGAGCGGCTAACACCCTCTATCATCGGCTTTGGTTAATAGGGAATTTAAAATACTTTACGGCAATGTTAGTGTGTTATGTTTTTTTTTTTTTTTTCGAATGATTTTTTTTTTAGTTTCTAGAGAAACTAAGGTTAAGAACAGTCTTGTTTACTGAGGAGATATTACAGTGTCCAACTAATCAAAACCACATCAACATTTTACTTGTCTCCCATCACTTAGATAAAAGGTGATTCCACCACTACCTCCTCAACTGAGCAGGACACGTTGGGTGCGAGTCAAAATATATTCGTTGCCATTTTAAAAATAAAAAAACCCTTCAGGTGCAAATCTTAATTCATCATAAATATCTTTCAAACAAAATTACAAGTCCCAGCTGACATTTTTATTTTAAATGAAAATTACCCAAAAAAAGTTTAACCTAAATTAAAATAACATCTTCTAACTATCCTACCATTAGTTACCTCAACTTTTACCAAAAAAATTTCTTTACATTACATAGAATAAATTTTAAAAAAATGACAATTTCCAAAAACTCAAATTAGGAGAAATTTATGCATGAATCAACAAAAATTACCACACTAAACAATAACAAAAATTTAAATTTAAGCATCTGAATTTTCTCATAAGTAAGCTTTTTGTAAGAAAATTAAATTTTAACGACGAATTTTTGAAATTTTTCGCATCTTTTTGTGAAGACGACTTGTTGTTTTTTTGCGCAATGTGAAGGCACAAACCGAGGGATCTTGAGTGTTGAATTTGTTTTATTCTGTTTTCTTATCTAAAAAGTAGATAAGTTAGTTTAATTAAGTGCAAAGTTATTAAATAAGAATTCAAAGTTGTACAATTAAGCGAAATGCGGATCAATTTCTGCACATTTGTGCTGCTTTTAGCGTGTATTTTTTTAACACGTGCTACTGATGGCGATGATAAGGTAATTTTAAATAAAATTTCATTTAATTAAACTAATCCTGTATGATTTTAAATAGAAATCGACTTCAAAAGTTTCATCGGATATTGAAGCACTTCGCAAGGAACTCCTTAAACCAACAGAAGCTCCAATAAAGAGAGAAAAATCACCCGAAAAACTTTCTGAATTGGGATCAGTGAGGGACAGCATTTTAAAGTCATCGCCAGCCGCAGAAATTAGCGAACAATTGATAAGTGCTATTAAAAAAACAGCAAACAATACAAAAAAGGAAGACTTGTCGGCAATTCTTGGAATTCAAGCACAGGAAGCGATCGAGAATCCAGCAATAAATGTCATCGATAATCATGTCCAAGAGATCATACACACTGATGACACATCCAGTCGTTTCACTCCCGACTTCGAGGAGATCCGAAGAATATCTCGAAAAAGAATTCAAAATTCAGACTTATATAACCTCTATCGAGAAAATCTGCGCATCGAGTCCATCGAGGAAGAGGTAAAATATTAAAAATAGTTGTAAAATTCAAATATTCACTTTTAAATTTCAACAGGTTAACTTTCAAATTGGTCATGGTGTGGATCAATGGAAAACAATTTCAGTGGGTGATCAAACGGCCTTATTTGGACTCACTCAGGAGAGTGTTGTAGTTGCGCTTGGCTCTAACGGAAGCTATAATATTGTTACTCAAATTCAAATTGAATCTCCGCAAGCCAAAATGAGCATTGAAATAATGAAAATTTGGGATTTAAATTTGCACAAGCTGAGAGTGGTGCTTTTGCTTGGCGTTTCTAAAGATCTCATATGGTATGAATTACTTGATAGCCGCCAACTTTCAGAAATTCGTCGATCGCGTCTGCTCAAGGAGATTGATAAGGTTTCGTATTTTCAACACGATAGTAGTGACTTAGTCATGCTAACAACTCTAGACGATCAACAAAGAGTAGAAGTTGAATTTTATGAATTTGATTTATCAAATGAGGATTTATGGCTTGTTCAAGCTTTTAAGCTACCAATTCGTCCCGTGAGCATGGTTTGCATCGATGCTGGTCGTGATTTCATCATTGCCTTCTCTCAAGATTCGTATGTTTCTATTTATCGTCATCAGCACACAAAGTTTGAACGAGGAAAATTTTCGTTTATGAAGAAAATCGATGCCGGAGGGGACGTGAGCGTGATATCTGGCTTTAGAATTGGAGGACACACATATCTCGCCATTGGCGGTGATCAACCTCAAATATTCCGCTATGTCAATGGAGATTTTCAGTCACAAGAAATACTTTCGCAAACATTCGGACACGTTGAAGAATTCCTACCGATTCCGATTCAAATTTATCGTGACGATTTAGTTCTTTTAGTGCAGCATAGAATAGATTTTGGCACTCATAGTCTTGTTGCTGTAGATGCGCTGATTTGGAATGGAATTGCTTTTGAAAATTCTCTCTCTGTTCCATGTCGCATTTCTGCCAATCCCAATGCCAATGGATTTTTATGTACACTCGATCCGAGAAGAGATGAAGGACTTCGTGGCTCAACATTTATTGTTGAGAATAAAAGAAACTCTTTTCATGTCATCGTACCTCGAGATACAGCTCATAGTGGTCTCTTTCGAATTCAATATGAAATATTTGAAGCAGAAGATCCCCTCATCGTTCAAATGGATCATATTCGAAAATCTATAGAGCTAATTAATGGAATGCTGGACTTTGAAGCAGCAGTTAAATTAGAAGTTGAAGAGTTCTTGGCTAGATCACCTTTCAATCCAAGTAACAATTTTGAATTTGAGAATCTTCAATTAGATGAAATTGAAACGGATATTTTGCAGCATATTGAAAAGGTAAATTATTCTAGCTAAATTTTTTTAAGAAACTAAACAATTTTAAAAATTCACAGGTCACTCTTGAGAGCAACAGAATTGAATTTCTTAATGACGTAACGTTCGATAAAGAAGATATGCTTTCGCTTGAGTTCCTTGACAGCATGGAAAATACCTTACAACAAGATGAAGAAAGATTGAGACAAATCGATGATGAACTTAATAAATTAATCAGAACTAGTAGGCAAACGCTGCCAACGAATCAAAATACGAATTCTTCACCACCTCCAGATTCACCGATACATCACTTAGGGCCTTTCGCCTTCAATGGCCAGATGAATTCACAAACACTGCGTGTTAATCCATTAACACGCAACCGAAGACAAATACAACCCTTTGAAAAACATCGTGCTGAACAGCTTACAGCAAATAATATCGATGTAGCGACAATTAACGGAATTCCATTTGAGAAATTTATCTTTCTTCAAAACAATGGAGAACTCTCTTTGCCAGATAGTGATGTGATATTTGAAGAGTCAATTCAAGTAAATGGAGATGTGACTATGATTAATGAGGGAAAAATTAATAACTTAGATTTTAGTCGTGAAATTTTGGCCATTGATTCACCAAACAGTTTACCCGAAAGTCTTAAATTCGAAAATGTGAATGCAGAAAGTTTAATAGTCGAAAGCATTAATGAAATTCCTGTAAACTCGACTGCATTGAATGATTTAAATCTTAGCTTCGAAGATAATCTGCCAATAATTAAGACAAAACGAGCATTGATAAGAGACAATCTCAACGTGGAGACAATTAATGGTGTTAAATGGAATGAATTTATCAGCAAATTAGTATCCAAAGAAAGGCCTTCAGAAATCGACCGCTTAACTGTCAACGGTAATCTTTGGATTGTTGGTGATCGCGGTGAAATAAGTGCACAGAAAGTGAATGACTTACAATTTCCTCAAGAATATGTTGTTAAGAAAGGTGCATCGGAAACTGTCATTGGCGGCAAGAAAATTTTCACAAAAGCTCTTGGTGAGTTATTTAATTTTAAACTTTATAATTTAACTATTTCTGTTTTTTTGCAGCCACAAATGAAATCGACACCGATGGCAAAATCAATGGTCTAAATCCTTTTGAAATAGTTACATTGGATCAACCTCAAATTATTAACGCAGAGACAACATTTAATGTAATTGAAGTGGTTAAGAAGCTGGAAGTAAATGGAACAATTTCGGGTCAAAAGCTAGATGACTTTCTACCGAATCCCACACTTGAACTCTCCAAAGAAATACTGGCATCGTGTACTTTTAAGGATTTAATTGTCGAGGGTGATTTGAAGGTTGAAAATTCATTTAATGGTGTTGACTTTGAAAAAGTTCTAAACGATGCAGTCTATGACGATGGTGCCGAAGTTGTGATTACTGGCGTTAAAGTATTTCCAAATGTCGAGATTAAAGGAAATACAAATATAGCGAGCAATTTCATTAACGATATAAATCTAAAAGACATCATGACTACAGACGGAGAGCAAGAAGTTTCAATTGAGAAATTGCAAGGAGATATTTTAATATCAAATCTTAAAATGGGTGGTTTTTTCGATAATATTAATCCTGTACAACTTGAAGTGGACAGCATTCGAACCTTTGGTGATCAATTTATCGAAAGTCCTTTGATGATTGCGAAAGGCGGAAGAGTTGGTGCAAGTTCTTTGGACATTAAAACATCCCTCAATGAAGTTCCGATTGAAAGCTTTTTTTATACCGATCAACCCATTGATTTTCCACCTACCACAAGAGTGGAGTTTTTGGAGCTTTCTGTTGACAATTTAAAGATTGACAGCGATATCATTGGTACCGGTGCACTAATAAATTTAAATCTCGTGGATTTTGCTAGAAATCGTTTAAGTAAATCAATCGCACAAACAATCAATGTTCCAGTGGAAATAGACACACTCACCACTAGAAATACTTTTAATGGTGAAACTATTAATGGATTGAGTTTTGACAAGTTCAAGAGCTACATGGTCAAAATGAAAGATTTCTCTAAAACTCTCCTCTCTGGTGAACACAAAATTGACACACTCTTTGTGGATGGAAACGTCTTGATAAACTTTATTAATGATCGAGATTTTAGAACTCTTATGGAAAATGTCATTTGGCTTGATCGATCTAATTCATTTGGCGAGATGGTTTTCCTGGACGAAATAGATGTGAGAAAATTAACGCTAAAAGACTCTGTGAATGGCAAAAATTTTGAACGCTTTATTCAAAATTGGGTATCGAAGACGGAAAACCCCGTAAAGATTGGAACGGACATTACTTTTGAGAAGGATGTGATAGTAACGGAAAATTTAGCAACACGTCTAATCAACAATATTAAATATGAAGATTTCCTTCGAAAGGATGATTTTGTTGAAATTCAGAGGTTAAATCTCATTGGCTCGATGAAGGCGAATTCTCTGATTGTCAAGAAAAGCTTTAATGGAAGATTACTTAAAGAGTTTGATGAATTATATTCGTACGATAAGGAATCGTATCATCATGTGGTACATGCTAACGTTAATTTCCATCAGCCTACAAAAGTCGCTTATCTCAACACTCCCTTTTTGAATGGAAAGGACGTTTCTTTGTGGCTAAAGAGTTTGATTAAAATTCACGATGGTGAAATCGTCATTGAAGCACCGAAGACGTTCAAACGAGATTTAATGGCACAAAATGGAATAATAATTGACCATCTCAACGGCATAAACTTGAAGGATGTGATTAAAAATATTGTCACAATCAATAGCGACGTAAGCATTTATGGAGACTTAACGTTTGAAGGCGATCTATATGCTGATCTTGTTGCTCTCCGTGGCAATTTAACAACAGACAATGTCAATGGATGTTTCTTAAAGGATTGGATGATGTATACATTGGCTATTGATAAAGACATGGTTCATGATGGTAAAACGAAACTTATTACAATTTGCAACATAATATTAATTTTCCGTTTAATTTAGGTGAAATTCGAATGAACGCAGACGAATTTCAAGCAAAATATTTCACAGTCACGAGCTTGAATGGAATTCCATTTAATCAAATTCTCACATTAAGAACTGACCAACTAATCGACTACCTTAAAATTGAGGGTCCTGTGAAAATTACTGAGGCCTTAAATGTCAAGCGATTTTTCACAAATGGAGTCAACGATAAGAATTTGATTGATTTGAGAGCGGAGAGAGATAACAGTGTTATGGTACACGATAAAAATGTATCAATTGAAACACCAATCATATTTATTCAAGAAACTCGTGTTCTCGATTCTATCACATGTCAAAAACACATAAATTCAAAGCGAATTGAAGATATCGTGTTGCTGAATTCGTCACCAACCTTCGAGGCCAAGATGAATTTTAATAGTTTGGAAGCGCAATCAATCAACAACGATTATCTTATCAGTGGAATTGATTTTAATAAGTGGCTCAAAAGTCGTGTATATAAGAGAAGTAATGAGGTTCAAGTTATCACTAACAATTGGAGTGTTAAGCAGGCTGAATTCAATGCTCACTGTACTGGTAATGGACTAATTAATGGAAAATCTCTCAATCAGATACAGAAAAATTTGAAAGACAATGTAAATCAGGTTCAAGCCTTCCTTAGCAACTATACTGGTCAATATGGTGAATTGTGCAAGAGATTACAAAGTCAAGTGGAAGATTATGGTCACAGTTCTGTTCACATATTGAAATATTTGGAATTGGACTTTAAAATTATTGAAGATCGTGAAATTTATTCGTTCTACGACTTTTCAACCAAGCGAGAACATTATCTTATCGTTAACTCGGGCTGCTACTCAAAAGTCTATTTATGGATGAAGTCTAAGCAAAATTATCTAGAGACGGCTCTCGTTGAGACGGGAATAATTTATGACTACGCTAGTATTACGATTGAAAATGGAGAGCTTTTCGTAATTACAAATTCAAAAGTTCCATCGGAAGCTCCTTGCAATTATAATGGCCTAAATTCATGGAAATTAGTCGATCATAAGCTTGTACATATAACTGCTATTAAAACTGATGGTGCAGTCGACAAAATTTTCTCACATAAAACCAACTCGAGAATATTTTATGCCCTCGATAGTACCGACAAGGTGGTTAGCTTTGATGCATTCGGAACTAAACTTGAAGAATGGAAATTGCCGAGTGAAAGTCTCTCATATAGCTTCTTGCCTCATGGAATTCTTGCCGATCTAAACCTCTACAATGGACGAAGAATTTTTTCACTCGAGTCGAGACGTAGGACAAAAAGATTCTGGTATGGTGACATGGACGCAAGGAGAGCCCTTAAAAATGAAACGAATGCTAGAAAATTTGTCCTTAATCAACCAGACTACTCAATGCCGACAATTACTCCAATCGCATTGAAAACAGTTAAAGAAGATAATTTACTTACAAAGATTAAAAATGCAGGTGAAATTATAAAATCTAGTCTGAATTTTGGAATACCTAATGTTGCGAGTAAAATCGATAAACCTTTTGATAAGAAATTTGCAATGAATTGGCCAAAATACGCTTCAAGACAAAATAAAGAAGAAACATCAGCTGCGGAAGAAAACACAACTGTTACAACGAAGGAAGGAGAAGAAAATAAGAACAATCCCGTAAAATTATTGTTTACTATCAAGAATCCCACTTTCCCGAAAACGAAGGACATGTTCGAGGAAAAAGAGGAAAAAACTAAAGAGTTTAATCTCAAACCTGTTGGAAAGAGTATTTTCGAAGCCATGATGAAACCACGTATTGCTGTAACTTCAACAACTGCATCGCCTGAGGACAAAGAATCGCCGAGAGAAGTGATTGAGACAACAAAAGATGCTCAACCTTTGGAAAATGCCACCTCACCTGATTCCCTCATGTCTGTGGAGTCTCCCGAAGAGCGACAAGCTGAGTCGACTGTGATACAAACTTACGGCGTACGAGACATGGAAAATGCCTTTATTCCTGAGCATGGCGAAATCATTGTAATTCATGTTGGACCTGCTGATCAAAAGAAGCAATTGTTTGCTGTATCGAGAAAGAGAAGTTCGATAGTTGTCAACAGTGGCGACAAGGGAAATGACTTTATCGAGGTAAATTTAAAATTTTCAATCAAGTTATAATTTTTAAAATTCACTTTTATTCTATAGATCTATAGTGACATTGTTGAGGGACGAGTCTTTCAGTATATTCAGTGCAAAAATCCATCGGATATTACCGTCTTACATTTTCGCGATGAGACTTTATTGGCTTTCATGGAAAGTCGACGAGAAGTTCAAATTTTAATTTATCGCGGAATACAAGGATTTACATTCTTCAAGAGCATACGACTAGATGGAACTGCCCACCATATGAGCGCAATTACAGTTCCGCCAAAACTCCCCTACAAATGCAGCAATCACTATCTGGTTATTCAATTTAATAACGAATTACAATTTATGAAGGTTAAAATTGATGGAAATTGTGGCTTGAGTCATGTCGAGTGTGATGGCTATTAAATAAATAGAATTTATCGCAAAACTATAAAATGGGTCATTCAAGATTTACTCTGGCTTATCATCTCTATTTTGTTTCATCTCTCAATGCCTCAATTTTCACAGGAAATTAGCACGCTCCTTGGCCAGTATTCATTGTCAGATGGAATTTTACACCTTTTCGAAGGCATTTAACGAAACAAAACATCGTGTTTGTCGTCTCAATTGTGTATGTTATTGCCGGTCCATCCAGGAAAAACCTGGCCAGCATGCAGCCAGTCAAATTAAAAATCATTTGTCGAATATTTATGGATAGTTTAAAGGCCCCAGAAAAGCTGCATGTGATTGTCATTGTCTAGAAAGAGAATTTTTCATTGAAATTTTTTGTGTGTCAGAATAAAGAGATAGACAAAAATTTTAAAAAAAGAGAAGAAGAAAGACAATGACTGTGATGTATTTAAACAAATTCCTTGAGGTGTGTTTCAGCACATGCCCGCACAGCATCGACATGCATGCAGCATGATGTCTCCACAGTTATGTGTCCTTTTTTTTCGGGGCCAAAGTCACCACCAATGTGCATTTTTGTTTCTTCCTAACTCGCACTATCTTTCTCCCTTACAATTACATTTGTCATAAAGTCATAAATTCTTCATTTATTTCATTATAAGCCAATATTTTGTTGTTTATTTATGTTGTCTTCGGCACGCCCGCTATGAAGCAGAGGCCATGTATGAAGAAGCGGCGCGTGCATTACAAGTTCGGCAATAATAAACATATTTCATATCATAATAATTGTTTGGCAGCTTCAATATGGTTCCGGAAACGAGTTTTTGAGAGAGAAATGCAGTCACACAGAACAGGAAATATATAGAGAATGTCAAGCGGCACGAGAGACAATGAACGATCGTTATTACATCTCTTTCACCCCCTCTTTAATAATGATGATGCTGACGATACCAATTGCGAGGATAATTTTATTGCAGCACTTTTTTTTCACACATTTTAAAAAGGGAATTTAAAAATAATTTTCACACCCTCTGGAAATTTTCGTGACAGATTTATTGGTGTTAAAATAAATTAACTAGATTTTGGTCCAAATTCTGATTATTTAAGAATTTAAATAATTTTTTTAATGTAATTATTGCCGTTCGTGAGAAACTTAATATTTTTTTCGTGTCTTTAAACGAATTTCAAAATTAAGTGATACCCACTGCTGCTCTATCCATAATTTATATTATATAATGAACAAAATTGCTTCCACGCTACGCTTTATGAAAATAAAAATCCAATTTCGCATAATTTTCATTCATTCTCTCTTCTCATCGAGATGAATAGAATTAATGAAGACAATTAGAGAATTACATTGAATTGGTTTTCTTTCCACTCGCAGCGGTGGCGTGGTAAAGACCTTCTTCAAGGAAGAACGCGCGGACATGGAAATTGTACTTGAAATACTTCCAAAAAATTGCTCTTTTTTTCATTAGATGAACACCGGGAGTTCTCAAAGAAATGTTTTTATTTCTCTTCTTCATGTTACAAAAGGAAAAGAGTAAATAAATTAGTTTTCTTTACGATCATATATTTCCTTCTTTTGAAAGTCTTACGTACGCACCAACGTCGTCGGAGCAACACAGAAGTAATATAAAAAAATTTATTAAAGACTTTTTTTCTCCATCTTGCGCTCTTCTTCGTCTGTGTATAACCTTCGAAGCATAATTATTTTAATAATGTATCGCCATTGCCTCGAATGAAGATGGAGATGGGCTAAGTTACATTAAGCAGATACGTTGGGTGTGTTCTAAAGTTTTTGAAAATGTATTTTTTAGGAATTTTAAAAAAATTATTGATATTTTTTTAAAACTTTCTCAAAAGCTTTTAGGAAATATAAAAATTAAAAAAATTGCTTCCTTAATCATCATTGATTTAATTAAACTGTTATTACTTTTTTTTGATTCGTTATTAAATTTTTGATGAGAATAAATTTCTGATAATTTAAAAATTATTATCGATTTCCTGTGTTTTGAGGTTAAAATCAGATAAATTTTTGATTTCATTTGGAACTTCCTCGAATAGTTTCTCATATCAGGTTTCACTGTACTACCAACCTCTTACCTTCAACTGCCACATTACAATTTAATGAAATACTAAAATTCATTAATATGAATTTGTAATGGACTTTTTTCTCTCTCCAACAACAACATTAAGTACGAGAGAGAGATTCACTCGATTCGGGGCATTAAAAATTGATCAATTCAATAAAAGTCGATCGAATTGCTATAGTCAAACAATATCGAATTCATTACCCCCCGTAAGCTTTCTGAAATAAATTTTTTCTCTCTCTCACAACCATATACAGTCAATAACACTACTAAAAAGCCAATTTTTGATGTGCATGTGTAAAGCTCTCTCGCTCGCTTCAGTGAAATTTTTTACTCCTTTTATTTGATTCAATCAAATTGTGGAAAGTAAAAAATTTCTTCCTCGCATCAGCAACGAATTAAATTGGAAAAAATTCTCTCTCGAAAAAATGTTCGTTAGAATGCAGCTCACAATAATAATAGCACACACAATTTTATTTGAAGTATATTGAGTAATGTTTTCCTGTGGTGCATGTTATTATATTTTTTTATACAGAACGAAGTGAAAACCCTTCTATGCTGCATCATTCCACATTCGTATATTCATCAAATAGAACATTTGGAAAGCATATTATTCATTTCAAATTATGTATTGCATTTTATTAGGAATTCCATTAATAAATTTAATTAAAAAATTTCATTGCATTTATTTCGAGAGATTTGATTAGAAAATTTATTGTTAATTAAAAATCTGAGTGTGAAATTATTAAAAAATTTTACTTTATTACTCAAAAATCATAAAACCACATAGCGAGACATTGAGAAACTTGAACTTGATCCCAACCAGACCACCTCATTAAGCTGACATGACTATCATTGACATATTCACATGGTGCTGTTGACAATCTGTTGCTTCTCCACAGCGCTAAACAAATAATTTTCCATCTAAATGCACAAAAAATCTCTTCCATTAAATTGAACATCATCAGGAGCGGTGATTTTAAAAAGGGCAAAAAAGTCAGCGAAATTTGCGAAATAAAATGTACAGCAATTGTTCGAGAGTCATAGAGCATAAAATTGAGTCTCTATAGACGGTTTATCATAATTTTCGGTACGTGCACATAATCAAACTGACTAGTGAGAGTCCTGTTGTGCACTTTTGAATTCTGCCAAACAACAACAATCGGAAATTGTGATGATTTTGGAAGCGGTAGCGGCGGGCACATTAGGGGGGTCCAATTTAAGAAATCTCCTTGAATTTAAATAATTTGGTTATTTAATGCGGTTTCCTTGTGAGAAAAGTTTAACGGTTTTTTTAAATTTTAAATTTTTTTTATTTGAGTAAAATTTAAGAAAGTGAAAAATTCTTAGGTGGTCTTGACACTTTCGAAAAAATATTTAATAAGCAGCTTTACACAATTAGTTTTGATAATTATTACACAACAATGGCATTAAAATCCCCAAAAGGATTTTGAATCGAGACTTAAAATTCCTCTTTTTCTCGCTCCTTGTTTGTTTTCGTGCCCAGCGACTGTTACAATGAATAATTGGAACACATTAGATAACAAATGGACGGCAATTTAATCTGGAGGCAGGAGAATGAAAATTGAAATAAAGTGAGCATGGAGAATTTCTCGAGCAAACATCTATGCATGGCTGTATGGTAGCCGAAAAGGATTAGTTTTTGACTCGGTGGATTTTCGAATAGTCTGGAAAAATTTCACCCAATTAATCACAATCAATGCCATCCCATATAACTCTCGCTCTTTTGTAAGCCTTTGACCACGAAAAGACGTAATAAAAACACACACACAGACACACGCGTCTCGGACAGAAAGACTCATTTGAGTTGATTAATATTGATGTGTGATTTTGGATATTCTTCTTCTTCTAAAACTTTAGCTGATCCCTCCTGCCACGTTTATAAAATCAATTCCCTCTGCCTCGTTCTGGAAGTGGTAAAAAAGTAGAACACTGGGACTACACAGCATGATAATGTTAGACCTCAGCTGCTTTTGGTAGTCATCAAAAAATCATTTTTACTCGACGCGCGTTTTTTTGCATTTCATTATTCAATGCTGTTTTTTTTGGAGTTTAATAAAATATATAACATGGGATGGGATTGATTTGTGCTCGCACTCTAGAATTTTTTGACACGATAGAGAAAAAAAATTCAGCACAGCACGTGTTAATTTTATTTTTTTGGTTATAGACTTCTGAATAATTTTTTTAGTGAATTCAATGAGAATTTTTAAAAAAATTTGAAAGATATTCGATCGCATATTAATGACTTCGATCGCTCTCATAAGTTGTAGCTACTGCTGTTTCAACATGATTTTCATAAATGAGAAACTGTTGTTGTTGAATTAATGCAATAATCAAATCAGATTGAACTGATTGGATAGAGTGGAGAGAGAGGAAAAAATGTTTCAAAACCCACTCGTGGGTGTTGCCGCGTAACCCACTTGTAACAGATCAGTATTGGAAATGTAATTATGGGGAAGATTTTTTTTGGGAAGCTGAAAGGGAAGCATAAGGGAAATTACGTTTGGGGAAGCCAAAAGGGAAGCATAAGAAAATATTTTTTTAGGAAAGTCATTTGCCACTATGTTCCATTTTCCACTATGTTTTATTTTCCATTGTGTATCATTATTTCTATTTGGCTCAATTGTAACATTTCCCATCATGTTCCATTTTCCACCATGTTCCCTTTTCCAGCACGTTCCATTTTTCACTATGTTTCATTTTCCACTTTGTTCCATTTTCAACAGTGTTCCATTTTCAACAGTGTTCCATTTTCCACAGTGTTCCACTTTCCACAGTGTTCCATTTTCCACCATGTTTCATTTTCCACTATGTTCCATTTTCCACTGTGTTCCATTTTCCACTGTGTTCCATTTTCCACCATGTTCCATTTTCCACAGTGTTCCATTTTCAGATCCATGTCAATCGATTCCTGGTCCAATCACGAGTTCAACGATACCCATGAAGTCATATAAGAGAAAATTTGTATGAAAAATGGACATTATGGCGGTCCGTGGCACGACCTGTGGTCATGACCCAAAAAATTCCAAAAATGGGCTCATATAGACCCTAAGAGCTACCATCTGGCGAAAACTAGAAGTCTCTAGCTGGTCCAGGGGCCGAGATCTCGATGGAACGGACGGACGGACGGACAGACGACGGAAATACGAGCATATAAGCGTTACCACACCTTGTGTGGGTTACGCTAAAAATGCGATTATCATCAATTTCAATGAGCTCCGCTCATACGCACATGTGAGTTTATTTTATTTGCTTGCGGCTTTAAGTGCGCCCCTTTTTTTGCATGAGAAATCATCATTAAAATGCTCAATATTGACAATATGGTTAATTTATGAAGATTTGCTTCCTTATCAGCATCACAAGATCTCTCTCAATTGACGTTTCTATCACAACAGAGATGAAATATGTACAAAATACACAAAAGGCAACATTAACGAGTGTACGAGCAATAATTCATGTCACATGCGAGAGAAAGAAAATTTTATATATAAATGACATCGAGAAAAGGAGAGCTCAGCATAAAAATACATCTTGATTAAAAGCGAATCGGACCCTATTGAGAGAGAGTGCGTGTGTATGTGCGACAATCGGTGGCTTTATCTTTTTATGATCAAATTATCTTGTCTTGTTTACAGTTCACTCAGCTTAGTTACTTTTATTGTTATGCGATATCTCATTTTTTAAGTGAATCATCGATAATTATGTTGTTAATTTTTAAAATTTTAATAAAACCGTTGAAACCCTCTAAAAGTTCATCCTCGAACGAAAATTATTAAATGGCACCATAGGAAACAAAGTTAAGAGACTGTAATTTAAGCCAAACTCTTGTTGAATTCAACAAACATACACGCATATAACTGAAATGTCAATGAAAACGCCTCACTTTTTAGAAATAAAAATGCGATCTATACAGTAAAATTGTTCAATTGCAGTAATAATGTTCTGCTTTTTATTAAACACGTATTTAACGCAGAAGTCATGCTTGCCCCCTTCGCAGCATGAAGAAGTTCTCTAATTTTCAGTATTTTATTTTCGAGGAGGGATGCGGGTATGTGCGTCAGAAGATGAAAAAAAATGTATGAAAACACCTCAGATCAGAAGTGGATGTTAATGGATGATGGAACGGTAACGAGAGCCATATGGATGCTCCACGTGCCCGCTAAGAACGTAAAAAATGTGCATTTAAAATTTCCAGTGATAAGATCTCAATATGCACTGCATGCTCTAAGCCTCAAGTATCACTTAAAAGATGTTGAGCGAAGTAATTACGATGTGTGCCAATCAAAATGTGATCATTAAGACATTCGAGAGAGTACGATAAGGGGATCGATATGGAACTAACATCGAGGGGTGGATGCTTTATATTTTTTTATTCAATTAAATTAGATTCTCGTCCATGCCTTGCCAAAAAAAACTGTAACCATATTACTAAGTCCTAATGAGCTCAAGCCGATATCACATTGTGCGAACACCAACGGCTACCGTTGATAATGAAGCAGCTTCAACTTCATCAAAGTTTCACCAATTAAACACGAAAAAAAATTAAATTGCTCTCGCACAATTAGATTGTTTCCTCATTTTCTCTCTCTTTAAAAATAACACAATTAAAGTGCATAAGTAGCATATGGAGACGTTAATACGATCGTCACTCATTGAGACGAAAGGCATGAAATTAATGTTGAGACAACAATCTTCAGTGAGTGCATATACATTGCATGGCCACCCTCCCTCGATACGATTTCTTCTTCTTCACACACAAAATTGACGACAACAATATTGGATGAATATGAGAATAAACAAGAGCCGAGGGTGGTCCATTGAAATCTTAAGTGAATTTTTGCTGCTGCTTCTTTGCTCGTTCTATATCGAGATACAACATTATTCTTCCGACGTACAGGCACATAAAACATAAAATATGTTTTAATGCCGAGAGGAAGAAAAAAATTATAAATCAAGGGATGAAAATTTTTTTTAAAAAAGTTTTTAATTTCTCCTTACTAAAAATATTATTTAGATAATTTAACAATGATTTCTTCAAAAAGGATATGTAGGAAGGAGGATACAAATCATGTGAGAGGATGATGGCAATAAATATCACATTTGGCAACTCTCACCACTCACTTAAAGTAGACATTTTCGAGTGTGTATATGACTCAATAATTCTTTCTTTCTCTTTTGATTAAATCATAATCTCCTCCATCACCACCGAAAGCACACAGCACTCTTCTCGTGAGCTGGAAAAAAGAAGAAATTGAATTTGAGGCGAAAAGAGAGCGATTGAGTAAGTAAGTAATGTGAGTTGGGGCCTTGCTGTGTTTCGCTCCTACGGAATTAATCCCGCTACTGCTATTGCTTTTTTTGCTGCGCACACCATAGTCATAAAACGTGGGAAATTTCACAGGGAATAGAGAAAAGTTAGGGGTGGAACACTATAACTACTCGATAGTGATATTTAATTAATTTAAATATTTTTTGCATTGCAATCATTAAGTAAAAAAAATTCAGAGAGTGTTCTTTTCCACCTCGAAAGATATTTTCTTTCCTGATGGACATTAAATGAACGAGAAAATTGAGGAAATATCGAGTGAAACGCGATGAAAGGAGTTGTTCGAGTGGAATTTCAAATTGCGCAGTTCCTTGGCGATTTTTGATCTTTTGATAGTCTGAAAATAATTTTCTAACTGAAATTCTCATGCACTGAATGCCTTTTAGCGACTTTTTTTTCTATTGAAAAAATTCCTTTTTATGCGCATTTAACGTAAAAGTCACTGCTGGTTTTTCTTTGTGATAGAGTCGTCAAGGCAGTCATTAAATGTTGACTACATTTCCATCAAACTCTAAAATATGTGTGTGGCAGAGAGTCAGAGCATAAAATCTTTCACAATAATTACACACCTCAAAAAATCTTTTTTGCCTTTTTTTTCCATTTTAAAGGAATTTCTAAAGAACTTCTTTTTTGCTTGCTGCACCCCATACGGGGTTCTTGGTTATGTGCAACAGTTTAACCCCTCGCTTCAAAATATTTTGCCTTTTAAAGAAATTCTGCTTTAAATGCCTCCGAGATTGAGAAGTTGAAACTTGACACCGGATATTACATTTTAAAGAACATTTTCTCTTTTATTTGTGTGTCTCATATAACTCAAAACTTATATGCCGATTTAGTTTATGGATGACTCTTTATTATTTGCAATCACATTAAAATTACAAATTTATTTTATTTCACTCTCACTCGAGAGAATTATGAAGCGACAAATTTGTTTTCTTGAGGAATAAATTTAAAGCCATTAGAAGATTTTATGAGGGTCATTTGTGAATTAATATACAGGCGAATTATTTGATCGAGAGATGACGACAAGAGTGAAAGATATTTTAAAAAATTTAACCTCAAAAGTTTAAATTTCTAAAAAGTCAATTAAAAATTCTTTAATTACCTTAAACATCCACACTTAATAAACTCCCCTTTTAAACTTCACCGACAACTCTTTCAAATTTTTCCGCGTCAAAATCCGATGATCATCAGTAGCTGATGAGATGAAATTGTAATAAACATCAGCCTATCTCATCATATATCGCCTAATAAAGAAAAGAGCGTACACAGAGAATAGAGCACCACTTGCTGGTTGAAGTGATGAGAAATCAGATGTAACAAAAGGAGAGCACACCAGGACAGTTTTGGATAGAGATCAAAAAGCGCAAATTAATATGGTTACCGAAGGCGGTTCAACATCAAAACCCAAATCTCGATGATTCCACTCGCTCGAGGATGATGCTGGGATTTTTGTGTTCTCCCAGACTGCCGGGCGGCGGCACAAATCGTCAATGATGATTATGAATATGTATTCATAAGAAAAGACAGCCAATGACTAGCTGGGAGGTGAGAACATTTCATCAATCAGACTCCCGAATAAGAAGAAGAAGGAGGTGAAGAATAAAAAACTTTTCTTAAATACAATTAATGCTGAACAATGGCATAATTGTTATCGTTATAGGTCGCGAAGCTGCGTAAGATCATTTCTATGTCGGCAAACAGCGTGATTTGACTACCAAAATAAAACACCACCATAAACCCCAGCGAGGAAATTTTAAAATTTTAGTTTTCATTCATCTCTAATCAAATTCAGCCACTGGGCGAAGTTATGATTGTTATAATTTTTTCCTCACTCGACTCACCAAAATTCGATTTTAATTCTTTTGTATGCAAGGCAAAAAAAAATCTCCCGGCACATAAAAGAACTCTATCGAGAGAGATCATTGTGTTGTCGATCGATTATTAATGAAATATCATCTCAAGAATGGAAGAGTAAAAGGCAACAGCAGAGATATTTATGTAATAATTTTTTGTTAATTCCATTTCAATTGATCCATAATAGCTTTTCAACAACTTTTTTCAATTGTTCGACATCTGGCCTTTTGTAGTCGCTCTCACTCTATGCATTTCAAAGGGTTTTTGACTTCTCTACCGAAAAAGAGATTTTTTTTTGTGTTATGACGTTCCGAATCTCTTCAGATTTTCATTATATTCGGCGTGATAGTTGATCCTTTTGTTGGGATCTGACTATAAATGATGGTAGTTGAAGAGAGAAAAATTCATTTTTGTCATTTATTAATTGGATACACTCGAGAGAGTTGTAAACGGTGAATTTCATTTCTGCTAATCATGTTCAATTAACGGAACATGCATACTTTCATATGCAAATTAAGTTCTTCCTCCTTGAAACTTTTTGAATTAATAATTTTATGCAGGTATTTTTGAGATTCAACAATTCGCATAAATTGAGGTTGAGAGGGACAAAATTATTGCATGATTTAAATTATCTAAGTGGTGCATAATTTATGTTAAAGTACTCGGAAATTTTTTTAAATGAAACGAAATTAATTTTGTAACGTTAATTAAATAGGCTTAAATCATTTTTAGCCAATCAAATTCCTCAAAGCCACTAAGGTGAGTTAAAAAATGAGAGAAAGTGCGCCTTATTGACTTGCTGTTGCTTCTACTGCTGTGCTTTGAAGTGTTTTGACATTCTTACGTTGTAAAACTCTTTTCAATATCATTATTGCATACACTTGGAGATACAGCACAATTCGCAAGGCAGTTTATAATTTAATTTGCCTCGCACTGTTGTGCCACAATGGTATCGAGTATGAGAGACCTTTACGGGTAGATGAATTATTGAGAAAATTGAGTTTTTCGCAAAAAAAATCGTCTTTTGTGATCAATACGGTTGCAGAAAAGTAATTTTTTTGCATTATCGACCGCGAGACCGTTTCATGAAATTTCTTTTTCTCACACAAATAGCCCACAGTGGGTGGCTTATTGCTTAATTTTAAGTGAAATTATTGGCGAGAAGGTGTGCTACTGACTTTTATAGTCAAACTAGTGAGATTTTAAATTTTACTAATTTTCCGGGGGCGGACGACTTGGATATAAATTTTTTGGGTATATAAAAATCTAAAATTTATATTTTTATATTTTTATATACCTCATTTATATTTTTATATTTTTTATATTTTTTATATTTTTATATTTTTATATACTTTTCGATCGGAATTTACTCTATATTGTGACTTTTCAACTAAAATTTAAACTGAAGTGAGATCCAGTAGAAGAAAATCAATCGATGGATTCGATAACCATTCGAACAGATTCAGAACTTAAATTAATCCATTTAACTAAGATCAGCTCTGGAAGAAGATCCAGTAGCTTTAAGATTTATCAGGAAGTCTGGAAGTGAGATCCAGTAGAAGAAAATCAAGCGATGGATTTGATAACCATTCGAACTAGATTCACAACTTAAATTAGATCCATTTAACAAATCCAGCTCTGGAAGTGAGATCCAGTAGCTTTAAGATTTATCAGGAAGACTGAAGTGAGATCCAGTAGAAGAAAATAAGCGATGGATTTATAACCATTCGAACTAGATTCAAACTTAAATTAGATCCATTTGAACAAGATCAGCTCTGGAAGTGAGATCCAGTAGCTTTAAGATTTAGTGCAGGAAGTCTGGAAGTGAATCCAGTAGAAGTAAAATCAAGCGATGGATTTGATAACCATTCGAACAGATTCACAACTTAAATTAATATTGGAACTAAGATCCAGCTCTGGAAGTGAGATCAGACTTTAAGATTTAGTGCAGGAAGTCTGGAAGGAGATCCAGTAGAAGTAAAATCAAGGATGGATTTATAGGCATTCGAACAGATTCAGTGCTTAAATTAGATCCATTGGAACTAAATCCAGCTCTGGAAGGAATCCAGCAGTTTTAAAATATAGTGCTGGAAGGAGATCCAGTAGAACTAAGATCCAGGATGGATTTGAAGCCATTCGAACAAAGATTTAGTGCTTAAATTGAGATCAAATGCCGAAATCAATTTAAAATTTTTTTTGTCGTTGAGAAACAAAAAAAAGAAAAAGCATATAAAATATAATTTATATTTTTAAATAAATTTATATTTTTATATTTTATTTATATTTTTATATTTTTAGTATATAAAGATAAAAATTATATAATTCCCCTCTAATTTTATAGTCGAGATATTTTATTAGCATGCGTGACTCAATTTATCTAATCAGATTTTAAAAAAATTATTTTAGTTGATCTTTAAAATTTGCGAGTTTTATATAAATTAGCGGCACTCGAAATGTGTCTATAAAATTATTTAAATTTACACCGCAATAAGCTCATACATTTGACATTTACTATCAGTTAATAACTTTGCTGGTCATAACATCTAAATGCATTCACCATAAATATTTTATCGCATTAAAGCAGCAGTCGCTTTGACACGATAGTAGAAATTGGAATTATGGGCCGATAAATTCAGAAGCATGATGTTTATTAAGTTGTTGTGAGAGAGAGAAAATTGCTTCGATAAAAATGGCTTTAATATTTCGATAATTAAAATCTCTTTATTACATCTTAGGCGAATTAGTTGCTTGTTATTATTTGCTACCAGAGCGTCACGATTGGAGTTTCACATAGATCGCCATTAATTCCCTTCCCCACTCAAATATCTTGGAGATTGATTGCTTTTTTTCTCACTCGGCGCATTTCACAATCGACTAGAAATTGAGATCGAAAATGAAGAAAAATTGAACCCAATTAATGTTAATTAATCCCGCCACTGGTATGATCTACAAAAAGTCCATTTTTTTTGTTACTCGTAGGTTGTAATTACAAGTCGACGATTAATAAAATTGATTGGCGAGTTTTACATGAAAATTCCTTGAAGGCATTTAAACTTTTAAAAAATTAATGATTCGAAATTTTCTCAAAACTTAAATTTAAATCTGTCACTAATTGAATTTTAGGACAAGACTCGCTCGGCTGCATTTCTAAACCGCGACAAATTGAACATCATAGAGCACCTTTTAGCATAGTCAATGTCCATAGTAGCGCGAAAGACAAGTGAGAATTATTTACACGATGCTAAAGAAGAAACTCCGCAAGAGCAGAGAAAACATTCAACTTGCTTCATTGTCTTCGTCTTCATGCATTGCCATTCACGACACCCCGTCGCTGTTAATTTTTCCTCTCGCGACAAAACTTTTTTTTTGTTGTCTTGCTGCTTCCTCTTTGCAGTTTCGCGAGCATGTTTTGTAATTTTTTTTTCTTTGCATTTTTAAAGAGAGATGAGAGTGTGAAAGAATTAAAAACGCAGAAAATTAAATTAAAAATTCTCGTGCAAGTTTCATAATGAAAAAGGGAAGTTTTTCGTTGTCGTCGTTGTTTAATTAATTTTTTTTGCGCATTGGAATTTTTAATGAATGAATTGCGTGTGGGATGCGACACATTTTTTTGAAAATAATTTAAATTTTTGCCTCGATTTTTACTTTTAGAAAATTAATTCAAATTTAATAATTTTTTTCGGAATTCCACGACACGCCACAACCTCATCTCACTCACCACGTCGCTTCATAACAAATTTTTCATTAAAAAAATTTAAAATCGCAATCATTTGTCATTGCTGTCTCGGTCTCTTTAAAAAAAATGAGAGCGAACTCCAATTAACTTTAATAATAAACTTTTTTATGACTTTTCAATTGGATTTCTCACACTTAAAAAATGGTGATGGGAAATGAGATTGACATAAAATGATTATTTTATGTAATCGTCTCACATTGCGAGTGCCGCACGTTCAGGAAATGGAAATTTACGTTTCAATACTAAAATTATGGCCGAGACTCTCGCCTACACACAAAACCAAAACCCATCAGCAGCGATCATCGATGTCATATTGAAAGTTATTCAATAAATTTATTCGAAGCGTCATGCAATAAAAATTGAAAGTTTCGATTTCGTGTGTATGAAAAGTGATTTCAATTAAAGCCCAAAAACGCCACCGATTCGTAAGCAGCAAATTTTCGTCTTTCTCACTCCTTTCACACGATCTGTGAACGAAGGCGAGAGCGAGAGAGAGATTGTTAATGCGCAAGTCGTCGTTCGTTTTGCAAACATGCCTCACATTCTTATCAACATTTTTTTTTCGGGATAATTTATTAGTCCGAATGTGAAATGAACGAACGATGTTGATTGGCTACTTTATTTTTATGAATAAATGGGGAGCAGCGCATGTGGGTGTTGGAGTAATTTTATTGATAAACTGCAGAAATTATACGAGCGCAAATATAGTGTATAAAGTTTCTGCTGCCTTGTATCGGCAAATTGTTGTTGAGCATGCAAAATTGCTTCATTTCCATCGCCTTTTTTTTATTGAGAGCCTCAGCCATGAAGAGAATGGTTTAAAACATTTGTGACGAGAATACTTAATTTACTGTAATATACAAGAGCTAATGGAACGTACAAAAATTGGGTCACAAGCTTTTTTTCAATCATTATTTTAATAATTTCCTGAAAGAGTTAAATGTTTAACTCACGAACGATTCCAAAGCAAATTTTAGAGAGATGAGAAAAAAAGTAGAGCACGCAAAAAAAATATTGCACTTTACATTAACATAGCTCTTAACATGATGCATTTTGCTGTTGATTTTCCCTCAAGATTTAAGTTGCTGTGAATGAGGAAAAAAGAAGCTCCAACAGCGTAAACAAGTGTTTTCATTCATTCACCTCCTCAATGAGCGTATATTTTAGCTCATTTAGACCACAAAAAGAAATCACTCATGGGAAATGAAAAGTATGTGTGTGCATTTAATGCACTTTCATTACGTCTCCATTAATCATGTTGGAAATATTAAAAAAGGAAATTACTTTCAAAAAAATAATAATAATAATTGTAACTTCATGTACCAGATGGCACTCAGTTAAATAAAATCGAGCTAATATTGAGAGTAAAGTGATAATATATCACATGTTTTAAAAATTATTTGTCTTACAGCATAAATCACGAAAAGGTGTTCAATAATCACGAAAGATTTATCCCATGCAAGCATTTTAGCAAGCAAGAGACCTGGAAAATTCGTGAACTGCAAGCTAAACATGATTTTTTTGTGTCTTAACGAAATATTTTCACACTCTTGTCGAATAATCGCATTTTTGCATCAGAATTGTTTCATAAAAAAAAGTTATAAAGAAGAAATGATACAAGAAATTGTACATATTTATATTGCATTATTATAGCATATAGTCATGAACATTCCAATATGCACACTCTCAATATCGATGCGCTCCTTTCTACACGAAGATTTATTTCGAAGATTCCGAGCACGAAAAAAAAATTATCGACGGGAGATTTCATTTCACTGAAGCAGTAAGTGTAAACTTAAGATTTTTCATCATAAATTTCTGCAATTCTCATTAAATGCGAATAAACGTATTCTCTTCGCATTCGACTAATTTCACTGAATAAATCTCGTGTCTATGAGTTATTCGAGCACTTCTCGCTCGCACAAGGTAGCGAACATTATATTGAAGAGAAAAAGAGTTGTTATTAATTGTTCGAGTGGTGCTTTATGAAATCCGAGAGCCAAGTAGCTGGAAAAATGTGTATAAGAACACATTGAAGTGTCAAAACTGGTTCATATCAATAATTTTGTTTTCCGTCTCGTAGCTTAACGGAAGAATTAAAAGTAAGCATGCTGATATATTTTATGAAAATCGCAAAAATAACGGTCGAAAAAATTGTTTCTTTCATGGTCGTGCTCACTTAAAGGGGCAAAAATTTTATCAATTACATAAAGCGAAAAGAAAAATTAAACTTGAAGGCAGGAAGAGTCAATCAGGCCAATGGCAACTATTAGAGGGAAGTTTACATAAAAAAATATTCTGAGATTAATTGCATAATTCGTGTATTGTAAACACACTCTTATGCTTTTGAAAAATTAGTGGCCATTAATCATCAGCAGTTTTTAAAAAATTATTTCCAAACTTCTTCAGCATGCTAAATGGCTATTTTATTTGAAGGATTCTCATCTCATCCATTAAAATGTTATTTTTCCTAGCTCTTTGAAAACCAACAAAAAAAGTTAAAGTTCGTGGTTAATTAATTACTACTCTGAAGCCATCATGATAGGCAAGAAAAAAAACATGAACGAAGTTGAAGTGAAACAAAGGGGCAGACAATCCAAAATTCTGTACATTAATTAGATATGAGATTATGAAAAATGATTTCAATCGAGGTGTAGCCATGTTTTCTCATTTAATAAATTCATAATCTCTTTATTATGAATTTAGATTTTTGAAAAAAATGTATACTTATCACAAGGTTACTTTAGTTATTTAGCGATCTTCAGCTGCGTTAATCCAATATTTTTCTCCATTGATGAAATGCTGTGGGTTGCCTATAAATAAATTAGATTAAACTTTAATTTATCAGTAAAACTAAACTCACTTAATGCCTCTTCAGCACTTTTATACTCTTTGAATTTCAAGAAGATAACTTTGCCCATTGGACCTTTAAGTTCATGAATTTCACCAAATTTCGAAAAGTATGATTTAAGCAAATCCTCAGTGTATCGTTGAAACATAAGTTTAATGGCAATTGTGCGAGTTTTTTGATTATGAGATGAAAAGCTCGATGACGACGGTGAACGGTTGCGTGATGCATTTTCACTTGGATAAAAGCTTTCCCTTCGTTTACGGACATCAATTCGTCCACGGCTTTCGCTCCTTTGATACTTGTGAGGAGGTGAACGGCTCTGCGATTTACCTCTACGAGTCTTATCATGGATTTCACTTTCATTCCAATCGTCGTCAACCTTCTCCGTGTCATTGCCATCAACAAATTCTCTGATTGTTAAGATTGAGCCATTCAACGTGTGAGTAGCTTCCAAAAATCCTTCTCTAGGGTTTGAGTCGAATTGCAAGAAAGCCGAGCAATTTTCAACCGACAGTTTTTCAACGCCCTTTTCACGAACATTAACTCTGTTAATTTCACCGAATCCTTAAAAAAATTATTTAATAAGAATTTATTGCAGCTTTTGTAAAAATAGTTTTTACCTTTGAAATAGTCGTAAAGCACTGAATCCTCAATGTCTTTGCCAATGTTCTCGATCATGTACTTTGGTCCCTTTGCCGGAGACTTGCCAAATGAGCGACTAGTGTCATTGAATTTTGAAGGAGTCTTAAAAGATCTTCGTTGATGAGGAGGAGGTCGGCCAGGAATTCTATGTGTGTTGTAAAATGATCGCACTGGAGATTGTGGTGGCGGTGTTCTAATAGAATTTCTTCTCGGTGGATAATACAATGGACGTGAAGGAGTTTTAGTTGAATTTCGAGACGAGCCATAGCTTGGATATCTTGGTGGAGTCTTAGGTGATCGAGAATAGCTTGGAGGCGACATAGGTGATGAATATCGCGGAGTTTTTGGTGATCTGCGACGTGCTGGCGTTTTAGGTCGCATTGTTTTTTGTCCGTGGTAATCAGCACTTCCTGGCTCGATCTTCACCTGATGTGACGGCTGTAAGTTTCCTGTTGAACTCATATTAAGCATCGAATTTACAAAATTCTTGGCTTTCAACTCATTCGTTAGAGTTTCAACCTTTTGTGCCTGTTTTGTTTGAAATCAATCAGATATTAAAGCTATTGGATGGTTATTTCTTACCAATTCTGTGCTCTTAAGTTTCTCCCTATGAAGCTCTGCCTTCAACTCGCGGTTTTGAACCATAGTTTCACTAATTGCAAAACAATTTCGATAAAATTGAAATTAAATCCCACAAATTTAGCTTTAATACTTACATCAGCATTTCCTGAAGCATCTTATTTTGACTTTTTGATCTGCTTTTAGGTAAATTATAATTTTATTAATTTTGAAGTGTTTTAGACATTTCTTTCGACTCACTCTCGACGGGAACCTCTCTTATCACTCTTGCCTTCATCGTCAGAGTTAGTTAAATCAATTAATGGATTCATTTTAACTCAGTTTATTTAATTAAATATTAGTTGTTGTTAAATCGCGGCGCGGTTTATTTTTTCAGATGACGCGAAAAAAATTGACGGTTATTTTGATGCAAAAAAAATATTCGTTAATTTAGGATTTTTTTTGAAATTTTATTTTGAGTAAAAATTATGTGAATTAGCGAAAATAGAATCGACTGTTGAAGTTGAATTCGAGTCATTGCGATATGGTGGTGGAGGTGGTGACGAGTCAGTTTCAAGGAAATCGTCACTATCCCAGCCAGTTTCCGTCTCTTTAATTTGATCGTGTTCTTCGTTAAACTCTCGAATAATCATCGGTTCCTCTCTAATTGAGTGAGATCGCACCAGAAAGTCTTTGCAATTTAGCTTTGAAAACTCAACGACAGCTGATGAGTGAGGTTTCCATCGTTTCTCAATGCCAGTTTCTCTTAGTGTCACTTTCTTGATTTTACCAAACTCTATTGAAATTAAAGATGTAATTTTTATCTTAAAAAAGTTTAGTGTCCTTACGTTTGAAATAATTGTTTAATTCATTCCACTCGACAAACCTACAAAACTCCACAACAAGGTACTTCAACGGAAGAGGCTTTCGCACAATTAAGCTCTCAATCTTACTCTAAATTATAAATAAAGTTAAAAAACTGTTTGATGGACACAAAAATACTTACAGCTTGCACTATTCCTGATTCAATATCTGCCAATTTTTCTTTCAGTGAAGATTCTATGCATTCGAGTGATTTGTTGTCGATCTTAAGATCTCTAATAAATGAAATTGTTCAACTTTAAAACATACACTACGGAAATATATATCTTACATAATATTTTTTCGTCGACATAAAAGCTCATGCTTTAGCTTTTTGGATTCTTTTTCACTCCTAAAAAATTTTAATTATTATTCACAATTTTTCACTCTATTTTACAAACTAACCTCTTGTTTACATCGATTGTGGCAGGATTAACAGCTTCATGATCATTTTCGTTAATTGTATTACCAACAAAAAAATTCATAATTCTTGAAAAAATTAAAATTATATTATTTAACACCGAATTAATAAAATTTTTCAGAAAGTTTTGTTCGAATATCTTTAACGTCTTTTAAAAATTCAAAATATTTGCAGGGACAGTAATTTAAAACTACGTCGAGTGAAGAAAAAGAGTCAAAGGAAACAAAATTGAAATTAAAAAGAATTGGAGTTGACTTTAAACTTTAAACAATGGCAGACGTTGAAAAGAAAAAACTTAATGATTTGCGTGTCGTAGATCTCAAAAGTGAGCTCGAGAAGAGGAGTTTGGAGACGGGTGGAGTAAAAACTGTTTTAGTCGAAAGACTTGAAAAAGTGAGCATTAATTTAAGTATTTATAAGTTTGTTTAGTTTTAATTGGCATATTTGCATTCTAGTTGAGTTCTTAAGCAAGATCCTTTTGAGTTAATTATCTTATTTTTCATAAATTGTGATAATTTTCATTCAGTTTTAGTCGCCATGTTAAAATTGTTGTTGTTAAAAAACATCCAGTAAGCAAAAAAGTTTTAACCATATCCAAAATCAGCATAAATTTAGTTACGTAATATTATACACCATTTATTGACCCACATTTTAATTCATTTCGAAGGCAATCCGTGACGAAGGTGAAAATCCAGAAGAGTACCTATTTGAAATCTCTAAGGGAAAGCCTGTAAAGCCAACAACACCCTCAAAACAGGCTAAGGAGACTGAAAAGGAACAAGCTGTCGTTGCTGAGGAGCAGCCAAAAGAACCGGCTATTGAGAGCACCGAAGAACCGATTGTTGAGTCGTCAAACGAAAATTTACCCGTCGCTGAAAGTGGAGAAAGCAACAATAATGAAGATGACGAATTGATCCTCAAGGACGACGAGTTTGAAGAAATTGATAAAATCGGTAATAGTGAGCCGACAACAATTAATAAGGATGATTCTAAAAACGAGGTTGATAACGATGCTAACATTGAAGATTCACTGAATTTAACTATTGGCGAGGAAGAAGAGCAATTGTTGCGCGATGACGATGATATTAAGCCTAAAGGTAATATTTACATACAGTAATTTATGGTGATGGTACTAACTTTTTCGCTTTCTTTGCTAACAAACCATTTTGGAATTTAACATAAAAGAAATTACTGAAAATCCTATTATTGAATCAGATAACAAGGTTGAGGATGAATCGTCCAAAGAGAATTCAGCAAGCGACAAGAAGATTGACAGGTATGTGATGAAACAGTAATAGAATCATTTCAAAAACTAATTTTATATTTTTTAGCTCAACTAAAGGAAAAGAGACTGTAAAAAGCCCAAATAGCAAAGATGGTGAGTCTGATAGTAAGAAGAAAGTTAGCATAGTTTTTAAGTATCTTAGAGTATAATTAGTTGGAAGAGAAGAAAGTTTTAAGTGAATAGTGCTAAAAAATAGATATTGGAACAAAGGAGATTGCGCGCTGTGACATCACATTATTTTTTGCGGGATTTAAATTCAACAGTTTTGAGTAATAATCATGGTGTGGTAAGATTCTCGAAGCAAATATGACAAAGTTCATCGAAATCTTTTTAATTTTTTTAATACACTCAGAACTAAAAAACACAAAAAGTAAAATGTCTAAAAATTGAAACCTTTTCCTATTCATTTTCTGTTCGGACTCTCTTCCTTCTGTTTTCGTGGCGGAAATTTAGAAGTTTCCTCATCAAATTCAGCAGCTGAGAGTGCTTCATCATCATTGGTCACCACTGAGAAAAAGAAGATTACGGCACCGTCACCGCCTCCCCAGCCCGCTGTCCCAATCGCAACTAATAATCAGAGTCGTAATTTGTGGGTTTCCAATCTATCGACACTTACCAGGGCAACCGATTTGAAGCAGATCTTCAGCAAATATGGAAAGGTCGTTGGTGCAAAAATTGTCACAAGCACTCGCACATCAAATCAAAGATGTTTCGGCTATGTCACAATGGCAACAGCAAAGGATGCCACCGAATGTATTAGCAACCTTCATCGTACCGAATTGCATGACAAAACTATTTCTGTTGAACGAGCAAAGAGTGATCTTAATGGGCCATCATCATCACCATCATCAACTAACGGCGTATCGTCTTCAAAAATTTCCGATCCTAAAAGCTCATCTGATAAGCGCAAATCCGAGAGTGAATCCATCAAGAAGGGCTCAACGAGCAGCTCATCGAAGGATGCAAAGGACACCACAAAGGATCGCAAAGTATCGACTTGTGACGAAAAAGAAAAATCTAAGGAAGATGATGATTCATCTCCAAGTAAGCCTCAACGCAAGCGTATATCACCGCCTCGCTCAAGATCAAAAGAAATCAGGGAGGTAAAAGAAAAATCTCGTGAACGTAAATCCATTTCATCCACTGCTCGTCAAGGTCATCGCACCAAATCAAGAACAAGATCACCAAGAAGAACATCTCGTCCTCGTGAAATATTGTCTTTTGATAAAATGCGCGAAGAAAGAGAGCGTCAAAGAATTCGCGAACGAGAAAGAGAATTGCGTAGAGAGGAGGAACGACGTCGTGAAACTAGACGTAGACAGTATGAAGAGGAACAGCGTTTAATTAGAGAGCGTGAAAAGCTCGAATTGGAGAAGATTAAAATTGCCAAGGAGAAGGCTGAATTGATTCGTATCCAGCGAGAACGACAAAAATTGGAACTCGAAAAAATTGAATTGGAGCGTCTCGAGTTGAAACGACAGCAGAGAAAGTATGAAAACTTAAAAATCTACTCTCTTACTCCTCCTGCGGGAGATGACTTAAGTATAAAAACATTTTAAAAGCTTTCGTTAAGCTTCACATTTTCTGATGTTCTCTCTCCCTCTCTTTCTTTTAAAATGCAACTGCAAAATTCGATCTCTGATCTTTTCTTGATTTATTCTTCAAGCGTGCCTCAAAAATTATTTTTTTTGTGTAAGAGAAAAATCTTAAGGAAATGATTGTAGAACATGTTTGTGTTTGTCGGCATCATGGAATCATCCGGAGGTTTTACAATAAAAGAAAGGAATAAAAACAAGCGAGAGACGAAATTAAGCGTGACGAATCCAACTTTAACTAAAATCACCAGAGACATCTCTAAACTTTAGCTAGACAACAAATTGTGGCGCATCTTAAATTTTCGGATAATCCAGTAGAGTGACTTCTTCATCAGCAAACACGAACATGCTCTACTCATTTCGAAAAAAAAATCAGTTGTGCCTAGTTATTCGAATTAAATTTTTCCAAAAGAGATTTTTGTAATTTTTCGCGTATGAATATTTTCTCAATTGTCATCAAATTTTTATTGATTTCATTTTTTTGAAACTTTCGTTAACTTAATCTCTTTGCTTTTCATCACGTTAAAAATAGAATTGAAGAGGAGAAACGGGCAATAAAAAGACCCCTCTCAACGGACCGCTATGAAGACGAAAGAGATCGTAAGCGTTCAACGAACGACAGGCGAGGTTTTGAGGCACCTCCTCCACCTCGATTCGATATGACACGGTAAGTTATCACTTGAACGAAAAAGAGAGTTTTAAAATAACCACAATTTTTTCACAGCAATTATGATCGATCGGGTGGTGATCGAGAGAGAGATCGTCCGTCTGACATTAAGAAACGTTTAGACGAATATCCAAAACGTGACGATTCTTATGCTTCAACATCAAAGAATCGTGATGCTGGATACAAGTCGCGAAGTGATTATAAGACAAACACCGGGAGCGGTGGTCGTGGAGATGAATATAAGCGTGAAGTTGAAATCACACGACACACAAGCAGCGCATATGGACCTGCATCAGCAATTCGCATTGAAAGTAAATATCCGACATCGACATCGGATTATAGAGCGAGTGGCAGCAGTAACCGTAATGATGATCGATCAGCCACTAAATCATCGAGGTTCTATGAATCGCAAGCTGATACACGATACGAACGTGGACCAGCTGCTCCAATTAGCTCCAATGCATGGGCACCAACACCAAGTTTCCAAAATTTGAGTGCAAATGACATTTGGGCGGCAAAACAGCAGCAACAGCAAGAATCGACTGCTGCATGGCGTGGCAATGTCGATGATCGGGCTGACTATCGCTTTTCAAACGCTGAAAGAAAGCCAGCTCAACAATTCATTGATCCATCGAGAACAAATCAATATTTGAGTAATGCTACTCTCATGCAAAATGCTGCACGCAGTTTCTCCCACAACCAATCGCGCTGGTAATTTTACTGAAATAATTATATATAATTTGTGTTGAAATGATTATTATGACCTGAATAAAGCGCATCTGCTAAGTAAAAAATGAACAAGTCTTAGTGATAAGGGAATGCTTTTTATTGCGAAAAAAAAGTCGTTTGAATGCAATAAAATAAAAAAATAAAATAGTGTGAAACAAGGAGATAGTTGTGGCCCCATTTTATTATTAGGAGAAGCATATGGAAGTGCATGTGAATGACTCGTGCATCGAGAGCACTTTCACAGAGATTTCTTCTTTTCTTCATGCATTTTTATTCTCTCTAATCGAGGGAAAAATAAAAATACATCAGAAAAAAAATTTTTTGAAAGGAAACATATAAAAAAAATCTTGTATAGAAAAAGAAACAAAAAAAGCCTCACCCATTAAATTTTTTTAACAAAAAAAAAAAAAAAAAAAATAAAGTTTATCCATTTCAGATACTTTTATTATTTTTTTTTTTCAGCTAATTCAGTAAAAAATTTTTTTTTCTAGGGGTTAGTTAAGAAATACAATTAAATTTTTTATGGAAATTAATTTTTATAAATTTTTACAACAACCTCAAAAATAAACACACCACCAAACAACAACAAAAAATTTTTCACACACAAAAAAAAAGAAAAAAAAAAAAAAGTTGGAATAATATCAAGAAATACAAGGGATAGAATAGAAAAAAAAAAAAAAAAATGAGGAAAAATAACTAAAAAAACAAACAAAAACAAAAAAAACAACAACAACCTAACAATAAACATAAAAATCTACAACCAAATAAAAAATCAGAAAAAAAAAAAAAAATCATCAAACAAAATATAAAACAAAAAAATAAAACCAAAATATCCAAATTAACAAACAAAACCAATAAAGTATTTTACAAAGTATACTTTTTGTCTCGCTTATTTGCTCTTTAAAAATCATACAAAAATTTGTGATTTACATGATAATGGATGGCTCAGGTACGCTCTCTGTAATGCTTTTGTGCGGTAAAACTTGACCACCATTTACAAATATTTCATCCTTAACGATTACATCCTCGCCGAGGACAGTGATGCCCTCCAATCGAACCCAACGACCGACAATGCATCGCCAGCCAATTATGCATGAATTTAGCCACGTATGAGACTTTATTGTCGCTCCTTTGAGAATCGTACAACGTTTTATGCAGACACCTTTAATTAATTAAGACATTAAATTTTACTTTACTGACTTTTATAAAGAATAAATTCTCACCATCTTCAATGACGACATCGGGTCCGATAGTGACATTAGGTCCAATTCTACAGCCTTTGCCAATTTTTGCTGACGGATCAACCATCACATTTCCAACGATGCCTTCGCCTTCATAAAGTTGTGATGCATCGCGATGTCTCAGTGAATTGAGATAGAGGCACATGCCGGTGAGAAAATCTTTGGGCTGTCCAATATCCATCCAAAAACCGTTAAGTTCAAATGCATAAAGCTGCTTATCACTCGACATAAATGGAAAGACTTCTTTTTCAATTGACGTCGGTTTCAGTTCAATGCGAGACAATACGGAAGGATTGAGGATGTATAAGCCAGCGTTGATTTTATTGCTGACAAACTCTTGTGGCTTCTCAATAAAGCTCTCGATGCATCCATCGCTATTGTAAAGCACAACGCCATACTTTGACGGTTCCTCGACTTTCGTTACAACGATAGTTCCCTCTTTGCCATGATTTCTATGAAATTTCTCTAAATCTTGAAATGGAAAGTCACAAATGACGTCAGAGTTTAATACATAAAATGGTTCCGGACTGGTAAGGAGAATGTTTTTAGCCAGTGCCAACGGTCCAGCCGTTCCTAGGGGTTCAGTCTCATGTGAGAAAATCAAATTGACACCAAGCTTTTCAGTTTCCTGCCTCAATTCTCGTTCCATCTCGTCAGCTCGATAAGAGACTGCAAGAATCACCTGAAATTAAATTATTTCAGAGTTTCAGAAATTTCGTTAAATTTCATCAGCTGATTTCATCATACCTCTCTCACGCCCGCCTCTTTAAGCGCTTCAATTTGATGCAAAAGAATCGGCTTATTTGCAAACTCAATTAGTGGCTTCGGTCGACTTAGTGTGAGCGGTCTGAGTCGTGTCCCATAGCCACCGACAAGAATTAAAGCTCTCATTTCACTCTTTTCTGTTGTATTAGACATTTTTTTATCTATTTAAGTTTATTATTTACTTTTTTTCACATACAATCCTCTTCTTTGTCACTTTCACAATAATTTATAGTGAATTCACTTAACAAACAGTGTGCGTGGTAGGAGAGTTAAAAAAGTCTATGCTGCATACGTATTTAACTTTATATATTTTCTAAACTGATGATTCAGAAGTTTTTGATAATAAAAATATTGCGAAAACTTTTCACTCGAGAGTTTTTCCCCCTTTTTTAGCTATTTTCGAAAAAGTAAACAAATAAAAAATATTTAATAAACTTTGAAGATGGTAAGAAAGAAAAAATTATTTTTTAAACTCCAATCAACTCAACTTAATTTAAACTTTTAGGAAGTATGTCAGCAGGATGATGTTCCTCTAACCGAACTGCTTGCCGAAAAGCACATTAATTACGTTGCAAATCATGGAAATGATAAAAATGATTTTGTAAGTTACAGCTAGGAAATGATCAATTGAAGTTAATTAAATAATTTTGTAGGAATATACAATGACAGAATTTCTAAGAATGAGTGGAATCTATTGGGGAACAACGTGTCTAGACATCATGGGACATCTCGATAAGCTCGATAGACGATCGATAATTGAATTCATCAAAAAGTGTCAGTGTCCAAAATCGGGTGGAATTTCTGCATGCGATGGCCATGACCCACATCTTTTGTATACGCTGAGTGCCATTCAAATTCTCTGCACCTACGATGCATTGAGTGAAATTGATGTTCCGGCTGTTGGCAAATATGTGGCATCACTTCAGCAGCTCGACGGAAGTTTCTTTGGCGATAAGTGGGGAGAGGTGGACACTCGATTTTCTTTTTGCGCTGTGGCAATTTTAGCATTAACGAGCCAAATGAACTTGATAGATGTCGAGAAGGCAACTGAATTTGTGCTTTCGTGTGCTAATCCTGACGGCGGTTTTGGAAGTAAGCCACATGCAGAAAGTCACGCTGGTCTCATCTATTGTTGCGTTGGCTTTCTCTCAATCACTCACAATCTACATCGACTAGAAACTGAAAAGCTTGCATGGTGGCTCTGTGAACGACAATTGAAAGCGGGTGGTTTAAATGGAAGACCTGAAAAACTGCCAGATGTCTGCTACTCGTGGTGGGTTCTCTCATCGCTCACGATCCTAGGACGTTCTCATTGGATAAGTGCGGAGAAGCTAAAGGAATTTATTTTATCGTGTCAAGACACCGATACAGGAGGCTTTAGTGATCGACCTGGGAATCTCCCAGATATTTTTCACACACTCTTTGGTGTCGGCGCATTGTCGCTGTTAGGCTTTCCAGATTTAAAGAAAATCAATCCAACTTTCTGCATGCCTGCGGAAATTGTCGATAAAATTTATCGTGTTCAAGTTTTAGATTCTTAAAACTTTATTCAAATGTGTTTTAGATCAAATGACAAAGAAGATTTCCAAGTTATTTTCGATATTTCTGCTTCTCCCAAATCAAGCACTTTAACATAAGGCAAAGTTTCCGCTTCAAATCCACGCTAAAGACAAAAATATTAATAAAATTATATTCTTCCCTATGAAAAATTCCTCTCACATGAATCTCAACCGAATTGTTGTAAATAATTTTCTTCTTTGGCTGCTCGACAATCTTTACAGTCAATGATTTTTGAACGATGCGATACTTTGGCTTGATATAGGTGCTCGAAATAATTTTCTCATAAGTCTCGCATGTATTTATTTCAGTGTGAAGAATTTTAGATAATGTATCAGCCCGACATGCTTGATAGAGATCGCGGCTGAAATTTCTTGAGATTATGAAAATTTATTTAAATTTCTAAATCACTTACACAATCACATCTCTCGGATAAATCTGCACCTCATATTCATTATTTTCGCTCATACAGATATAAGCAGGGATAATTTTCATTATCATGCACTCAGTCATGACTTTTATTCAAACTTTTTTTATAAATTTAACGTATGCAAATTTGGATAATATGAAATTTGTCTTTGATTTGTTACTGGCTTAAAATATCGACCCTTTACAATGACCACTCTCTGATGAAATGAGCGTAAATTCTCAGCATTTTGACGGACCTCTCTCTTCTCATCATTGCCCTTAAACGATCTCTTCATTTTTTTCGTTGATACTTTGTGGCCATAGTGGATGTTGATAGTTTTCGGCTGCTGAGTAATAATTTTCGCTAGAGGAGGTCGAGCTTCACTTATTGGATGGAGTCTCTGAATTCTATATCCTATCAGGCGTTTTTTTGTGCTGATTTTAAAAAGAAGTGAACCACGTTGCTTATCACTTACAATCGCTGCATGCTTTCGTTTATTGACCCTCATTAAAAATTCTAAAATATTTGTTTTAATTAATTTTAGGGATCCTCACGGTGAATACCGGTACGGTGATCACCGGTGATCACCGAAACTTTTCGTCACCGGTGATCACCGATTTTTTGTCAGGTGACACCGGTGACGAAATTAATACATTTTTCTATACTTTTTGAGATTTTTTTTAAAGCTACAATTTTTTTAAACTAGTAAATTTTAATTGAGAAATTATAGAATACATTTAAAAACTTTTTTAGACTAAAATTAAATGGCTAAGAAAATTGTTCAAAATATGCCAACTTACAAAAAGTTTTTTCAGTTATTTAAATTTTTAGATAATAATCAGAAAAAATTTTATACCAAAAAACTTTTTAGTAAGTTGGCATATTTTGAAAGATTTTTCAAAGGACAACAAATTAACATGTTGGTTTGATATCTTATCAAACTTTAAAAACTTTAAAAATGCAAAAATTTATAGAGATATTTTAAAGATATTTTATAAGATTGAAGTGTGATGCATCAATTAATGAGAAAGAAAAATCTCTACAAATAATAAGAAAAACTAAATTTTTTAGTGTTTAACTTTATAATTTATATGGAAACCAAAAAAGTATAAAAATTGTCATAACAATTTCCAAAATGCCGAAAAGTAGTTTTTCCTTTAGAAATATTGTCAAAAGTCGTCACCGGTGCACCGGTGATCACCGGTGAATGACTTTTGTCACCGGTATCACCGAAATCGCATTCACCGGTGAATTAAGGATCCTAATTAATTTGAAATGGGTAAAATACTTTAATTACTTACGCGCATAATAAACTAAGAAAGGCAATAATTTATCACCACAAATTTCTTGCAAGAATTCATAGAAGAAAATGTCGTTTCTTCCTCTCAGATACATCGCTGCTACATTGATATCGCTCGCAAATTTAGGAAGTTCGAGGTAATTTTTTGCATCGATTTTTTCGAAATACTGTAAAAGCTCTCTAAAAGCAAACTCGCCTAGACTCCACAATCCTCGGGATATTCGTCCGAACCAATCGAAATCTATAAAAATTAAATAGTAATTAAAACTTAAAGTTATAAGAATGCTCACCTCCGTCTGTTCTAAAACGCTTATAGAGTTTTATGAAATTTTCAATTTCATTCGTGATGAGAATTGTGAGATAATTTTCCACGCCATACCACTTTGAGCCGCACATGCCAATTAATTTACAAATTGACTCTACATACTCCTCGGAACATTTAATTGTCGACGCACAGTTGGTCGAGAGAAGTGCATTGAATTCATCCTCAATGTCATGATTTCTTCCAGAATTTAACGAACCCGAATCTTTTGATGCGTCCTCTTGATTCTCGAGTTTGACTTTATTAAAATCCTCAAAACCCTCGAGCAATTCATCTTTTAGCGTTCGTCCAGTCTTTTCCGACTCCATGCTAAAATTTTCAATTAACATTGCGTTGTTCTCATCGAATTTCATATTTGAGTCACTCGACATGTCGTCTAAATTTATGCCATTATTATTATCCAATAGTCCATTATTTCCATCATAAGACACAATATTGTTTGTGTCATAGGTCGCATATTCCGACACTTCCTGCTCCAATTCAGCATAATGTCCATTTTCTCGAACCTCATCGTTAATTGAGCCCACCAAAAGACTAACGAGTAATTGACATACATGCTTCAATTCAATATTCATGTCACTATTGATGGTGTATGGATTTCTTAATATCGCCTCGAGGTATTCAATTGATCGCTCTAAAATGTTTTGCGAGTAGTTGACGGCAATCATGTCAATCCATTTAATTAGGAAGTGCTTAACTAAGCCAGCAACATGCGAGCTTGTTCCCAAAATCATAAGTGCTTCGCTCTTACACTCGTCGTCACCGGTAAAAATTGCATCACAGATGCTCTGATAGAACTCAATATAGTCTTCATCGATTTTTTCGTCAAGGAGATATGTGTTGGTGAGAAAAACTGGACCATTAACATTCTCTTCAGTTATATGCTTGTGATATTCGTCGATTAGATCCAATGTCGAATCTTCTGGGAAGTAAATCAACTGCTTATGATCATCTTCAACGGCTGCATATGTTTTGTTTGTGTCAGATCCGAGAATCGGTGCACAGTTGGCATCTTTTAGCACTTCATTTGTAAGGTCGAATGTTACCTTCCCTCCCGAGTGTTTTGCATAGTTTTTGATGCTCTAAAGAGGTTGAAAATAATTTGAAATCTAACAATTTTGAGTTAAACTTACATTAACGAGTTCCATAACTTTATAAGTTGCATCTTCCGCTAATCTTGAGTAAACCTCTGGTTGGATCTCAGTATTATCAATCTGTTCGCAGATATTTCTCACCTAATTAATTAAAATTAATTAAAATCCTTTTCATCGTAAATTATTAAAAACTTACCGATCTTCCGGAAAATCCACAAAAGTACTGAAATTTAAATCAAAATTAAAAAAATTGCAATTATTTAAGTAAATTTGAACCTTTTCCGATCCATTCGAAGTTTGTGGGCTGTTGCTGCGTATTTTCTTCTTTTTGCTCTTTTTTCGAGGCAAATTTCCATTCTCCATCGTCGATTTAATTAAAATTTATCAAATTTACAAACTTTTGTTTTTATTTCGAGTCACAGTCAGCACTCTCTTTTTTTGTCGATGCCGCAAATATTTGAGAGTTTTCACTGTACTTAATTTACAAAGTTTTTGCCCCTCGATAAAAAAAAGTTGACAAAATAAAACAAAAATTCACTAAAACTCTTATAAATGTCGACTTTTGAGTGGAGTGAACATAAGGCGCCCGATGGCAGAACCTATTATCACAATAATGTGACAAAGGAGAGTCGATGGGAGAAGCCAGATGTGCTGAAATCACCGGCAGAGGTAAAATCAGATAAAATTCATTTTCGGCATTTGTTTATTTAATGAAACTCTTTTAATTAAAGCGCTTGCTATCTGCCTGCCCATGGAAAGAACATGTTTCTGATTCGGGAAAAATATTTTATCACAATGTCGCGACTAAAGAGTCAGTTTGGACAGCACCAAAAGAGTATCTGGAACTCAAGACAAAAGTCAGTGCTGAAAAAATGGCAGCGAGACCAACAACACCCGGCACTTCGCCTTTTTATGGCTCAGATAAGACACCGGGATCGAATGAAAATTCATCGTCGTCGGCTATGGATCATGCAATGGCCGCAACACTTGCACAGTTGGATTCTATTGAAGTTCCAGTTCTTCCCAAAAATGAGGAAATACCCGAGAAACCAGCTGATATTGTTGAGGAAACAATTGAATTTAAGGACAAAAAGGAGGCGATTGAAGCGTTCAAAGACTTTCTTCGCGAAAAAAATGTTCCTGCATGCACATGGGAACAATGCATTAAAATCATCTCAAAAGATCCCAAATACAATGCTTTTAAGAAGCTCAATGAGAAGAAGCAGGCATTTAATGCTTACAAGACACAAAAACAGAAGGAGGAAAAGGAGGAGCAGCGACTGAAGGCCAAAAAGTCGAAAGAGAATCTTGAAAAGTTTTTTATGACTCACGATAAAGTCGATTCCACTACCAAGTATTATCGATGTGAAGAAATGTTCAGTGGACTCGAGGTGTGGAAGTCAGTTCCCGAGCCCGATAGGCGAGACATCTTTGACGATTGTATTTTCAATCTTGCACAACGCGAGAAGGAGGAACAGCGTGTGCTCAAAAAGAGAAACATTAAAGTTTTGCGTAAGTTTAATTTTTTTTGATTTTTTATATTTAATCTTAAAACAAATTTTTTAGGGAAACTCCTTGAGTCAATGGACTCGATCACTTATCAAACAACATGGACGGAAGCGCAAGTTCTTTTGCTTGAGAATAATGATTTTAAAAGCGATATTTCACTGCTTGGTATGGACAAAGAGGATGCACTGATTGTCTTTGAAGATCACATTCGAGCATTGGAAATTGAGGAAGTGGACGAGCGTGAAAATGAAAAAAGACGACAAAAAAGACTTCAACGGAAAAATCGTGACAATTTTCTGACTCTTTTGGACTCTTTTCATGAAGAAGGAAAATTAACATCGGTCTCCTCGTGGGTCGAACTTTATCCGACGATTTCGGTTGATTTACGATTTTCAGCAATGCTCGGTCAGCAGGGTTCTACTCCACTAGATCTCTTCAAGTTTTATGTCGACCAGCTCAAAGCACACTATCATGATGATAAGAAATTGATTAAGGAAATCCTCAAGGATCACAAATTTAACGTACAAGGAAATACGTCATTCGAGCAGTTTGCTACTGCCGTTTGTGAGGATCCTCGTTCAGCGTCTCTTGATCCGGGAAATGTAAAACTCACATACAACTCCATGCTCGATAAAGCCGCTGCCGCTGAGAAAGAGAAACAAAAGGAGGAAAATCGACGCATTAGAAAGATGGAAAATGAAGTCAAAAATTACTGGATAGATGCTGGTTTGCAGGTGACTTTAACTATTATAATAAATTGTGCAAAATTAAAACACAAATTCTTAAAATCTAGACAACCGACTCGTGGGATAAAGCAAAAGTTGCAATCATCGATAAAATTGATTTTGACGCTTACGATGCTGAACTTAAAATCGAAGAATTGTGGGCTGATTTCATTAATGAGAGTGAGACCACCTGTAGCCATCATCACTCGCGTTCAAAGAAATCGAAAAAAAATCGTAAACGCAAGAAGCGTTCTCGATCAACTTCCGCTTCATCACATCATTCTATTTTCGAAGAGGAACAAGTACAATCTTCACCTCCACTTCCGCCTCCTCCACCGCCGCAGCCCGTCGACGATTACGATGAGGGTGTAATTGAAAAGAAACGCAAGAAGAAGAAAAAGCATAGAAATCGTTCACCAGAGAGTCCGGGTCATGTCAGCATTGAGGATGCAGAGATGATTGTTGAAGCCTCTCCAAAACCGATGAGTGACGATCAAGGATTGAGCGAGTCCGAGCTTGAATCACGACGTCTAGAGCTGCTAAAGCAACTCGCTGAAGATTAAATTTCTTCTGTTTGTGTGTTGAATAATAAAAAATCACAAATAACTTTTAAAAACTTTATAGAGTAACATTTTATAAACTTTAAAAAAAATGTTAAATGACTAATGACGCTCGTATTGCTCGTGAGTGGATTTTGAGACGCTGAATGGTAGGTTGTTAATGATGCATACAGGTTGCTCTAAATAAAAAAAGTAATTAATTAGCTAGCTTCAATCTATCTATCAGAGAACTCACGAATAGCTTTATCAACATCATCAGTGGATTTAAATTCGATGAAAGCACAGTGCAGCATCGTCTTCTTAATTGTGTCTTTTGGCTTACGAACTTCTTTGATTCTTCCATATTTCTTGAAATGATTTCTCAAGTCAATCTCACTTATTTTACCAATCAATCGAGGCGATGCCGAAACGACAATGCAGTTTGATTTTGCCTTTCCATTGTTAGATTTTTCAAGTTCAATTTTTACTTCGCTGCCAGCGATCGTGTGCCATCCTTGCTTGACAAATGGCTTATCTTCGGTCTTGGTGAGTGTGAAGTAGGCATAATTCTTATTTTCATTACTTCCATACACTTTTGGAATGTAGTAGTCCAAAACCCTTCCAAAGCCATTAAAATAATTCTTGAGGACATCGAGAGTGAGGTTTTCGCTGAGCGGAATTATGCGAAATTTTGAAATCATGTCCTCATGTAGTGTGATCGATTTTTCAAGGGACTCATCAGTCACCAATTTGCGGTGGACTTCAAAGTTGGCAGCTTTTCGTAAGTTTACCAGTTGATCGCCAACAGTTTGAAAGGGTTGTGCTATGGCTTTTTCGACAGCTTCCGATGATGAGTAGAGAATGAAAGCGTATCGTAAGAAAGTTTTACTGACGAAGTCAAACTTGCGAAAAATCTCAATGATCTTGCCAAACTGTGAGAAGTGACTTTGCAGCATATAGCTTGGTAGATTTTGTATAGGGCCACTGATCATGAGGGCAGGAGATCTCTCCTCAGACATCGGTGGGTATGCGTCACGATCAACAACAATTTCACAGCCGTTAATCACATGCTTATTTGCCATAAGATCCTTGTATACTTTGCTGAAAGTAATGTAAGTAAACCCACGAGACTTTCCATCGTTGTCAGTGGGCTGATATATGTCCGAAATCTCTCCATAGCTTTTGAAATAGGAAATGAGAAGACTTTCGCTAAGATTTGCTTTGACATAAATGCGCGTCAATTCATTCTCCTGGATGTTATTTGAAGCACTGGATTCGACATCCTGTAAGTTAATCATTAGATTAAGAATGACGAAATGTTGTAAGTTCTTACTAATTTTGCGAAATCGCATCGAAATTTCTCCAATTTCTCAGCGAAAAACGCAATCTTCTTCTCTCGTTCGCTTGCAGCTTGATCAAAATCGATTGTTCTAATAAAAATTCTGTTATTTAATGATCTTCCTCACACTTTATTCATCTTACCCAAAGCGCTGTCCAAGCTCATTGCGCTTTTCCTGTAAATATCTTTCCATTTGATCCATTTTTATCGCGTTTTAGTTTTTCATAGTTAGGGTGAAACGTCGTTTAGTCGGAATACTCCTTTACTCGGAAGTTTTTTTCATGATCAATATTTCTTGAACGATACATTGAAGACCCACACTTTCTATCCAAAACCAAAGATATTAACATTCTGCATTTTTTTGGTGGGGTCTGACAAGAATTTAAAGCATTGGCATGGCTTAAAAGCCTCTTTGAACTTTTTCCATACAAACAAAACTCAAACTTCAAATTAATATACTCTATAAAACCGATTTTTAATCTAATTTTTTATAATCTTTTTTCTCATTTTTAACAAAAAAAATCACCGAAACATATTTTTAAGTTTTTCAACATACTAATTTTTCCTTAAATCGGAATTTTTTTGTTTAGACGTTGAAAAAAATTTTCTGTTTTTTTCTAATTAAATTTAGAAGAAAAACACAAAAGCAAAGAAAAATCAGACATGAAAACATACAGCAGAGCAGCAAACGAAAGAATAAAAATCCACTAAAAATTATTAATTTAGACTTCATCCTAAATGAACCCACACTACACTTAAAAGTATTTAAATCCTCCATACAAATACAATAAACTTATTCTAAAAAAAGCACCGAAAAGCTGTCTTCCACCCATTAAAAAGCATAATTTCAGAATTATTCCTTCATCAAGAGGAACCAAATTTCAAAAAAAACATTTAAACCTTTCATAAACCGCAGACTTTTTCCATGACAAAAAAAGACCAAGACAGTTTTTACCTCCCCTATCTTCAATACCAAACCCAAGCAAATATTTTAATATCACCAACGAACGGATTTAAACTATTCAAAATATATCACACCAACACTACCAAAACAATTTTATATAACCTGACTTCAACCGAACAAAAAATTTAAACACAAAGCATACATTCTACTCTTATTTTTTCAGATTTTTTAGTTTTCATCACAAACTACCCATATTTTATTTTCACCATACCACTTTCGGACATTCGACAACCAAACATATTATTTCAAAAAGAAAAACAATTCATTTTTAATAATTATTTAAAAAAAAAAGAACATTATTAATTTTTAAACAACCCAAACCATTTTTACCAATACTACTCGCCATATTACACCTCAAAAATCAATCAATCGATTCCTCAAATTATGAGTTCAACAACCCAAAGCCAAAAGGAAATTTAAAAGATCTTCCGTGGCATACCTATGGTCATGACCCAAAAAATTCTTATTCCCTCATATAACCCAGACACGACGAAAACCCGAACCAAGCCGAAACCGAAGGTGCATACTACGGACAGACGAAAGACGAGGAAGAGACACAAAGCGCCCACAACTTTTTCACCTAAAATATTTATATTTTAATTTCAGTTCAACTCATATTTTTTGTGATCGTTCACTCAATTATTTTTTTTAACATAATTTTACCATCATTACCATTTAAAACACCAACCAAGCTTGTCATGCCTTAATTCAGTTGGCTTATAACATTTTTAATGTTCTAAGTAACAAATAATGTAAATCAGTAAAATTTTAATTAAATTTTCCCCTTTAAAATATCTTAAAAAACTTCCAATTTAGAAAAAAAACTCGACAAAGAATTTTTATTCCGAGTTTAGGCGGGATATGTTTCAATAATTTACAATAAAACGGGATAAAAATACTTAAAGGGTCCATTTTAAAGAAAAGAAATTTTTCATTGCTTGTCACTAATTTTTTGTCCGTTAAAAGCCAAAATCTATGTTTTGTCAAAATTTTCAGAAACTCACAAAAGACGTTTCACCCTATTTCTTCTTCTTATATATTGAGAAATTATTTTTGTCAGTTATGAAAATATTCAAATTAAAACCCCTCGAAATTGAAGCGAAAAGTTTCGCGTCTTTTAAAATAAAAAAAGAGAAATGAAAGATTTTTTTGTATTTTATCGGTTTTAAAATAGTAATTACCACTCAAATTCGTGAATAAATACATTTAAATCAACAACCAGCAACTGTTTTACTTACAAACGACGAAAAAAACATCAATAATTTCGCGATTGTGATAAAATTCAAGAGACGCATTGCTCGCAAACCGAAGCCTCGTAAATATTTTCTAATTTCACATTAAATAGAGTAGTTACTGGAGCAAAATGGATTTTCCACCACCGGAATTGTCAATGCCACCTCCGAGCTTTCAACCACAACAGCAAGGATATCAGCCGAGACCATACAATCCAAACTTTCATCATAAACCATTTTATAAATCATATAAGCATGGCATGCAAGTTCAGGATGACTTTGACGGTAAGAGACTTCGTAAGAGTGTCATGAGGAAAACGATTGACTATAACTCGTCAATCGTGAGAGCTTTAGAGGTGAGGAAAAATAAATTTTTCTTATGTTAAGATCCAGCTGGATGTTTAACATACTTTTTCAATATTATAGAATCGCTTATGGCAGCGAGATCATCGAGATCGGCGTGCCCTTCAGCCTGAAAATAGTTACATTCCTGATCTCATGCCACCATCCAGTTATCTCGACAATCCCAGCAATTGCATCACAACGAGATTCGTTAAGACGGCCACAAATAAAATGAGATGCCCTGTTTTTACGCTCGCATGGACACCCGAAGGTCGACGATTAATTACGGGTGCGAGTTCCGGCGAGTTTACTCTCTGGAATGGATTGACTTTTAATTTTGAAACAATTCTACAAGTATGAAATTTTTCATTTTGATTTTGCTTATTTTTAAACTAACATTTTGACTTTATTTAAAGGCTCACAGCACCTCCGTAAGATCTATGATGTGGTCGCATAGCGATAATTGGATGGTCACGGCTGATCATAATGGCTTTGTAAAGTACTGGCAGTCAAATATGAATAACGTTAAACAATATCAAGCGCACAAGGAGCCGATTAGAGGACTAAGGTAGATCTTTTTGTTTTAACCCTCTCTCTCTCTCACACTCGCTCCCCTGATTATTTTGAGATTTTAAAATAAAGTGATAATTTTTATTCCCTTTATCAATACGAACCTTAATATGAGTTCATGAAATGAGAATTTTAAATAAAGAATACACGCATCAAGATCCATGAAATAAATAAAGAGTAGAAAAAAAGGATCTTTTAAAGCTTCTTCGACGCAATCTCTAAAATTATAACAAATACTGTGATATTTCTGTGATTAAAGACAAAATAAAGACTTCGTCCAAAAATTAAAATATTTAAATATAATAAAGTGAAAATTAGTGTGAACATTTAGAGAGAAAGTCTGAATAAATTTTTGGATTTTTCAAAAATTAATAATTTCCAAGTCTTTTCAATCTCACGCGCGCAAGAAATATATATATGTGGTGATGCAGGTCACGCTGTGAAATATCTGACTGATGGACGAGAACTTTCAATTGCGTCAAATTTTTAAAATAATAAAGAATTTTAATAAAGATCTCATATAAAAAATAATTAAAGAAATAAAGAAGTTAACTCAACGCACATAAAAAATTTCTTCCCAACAATTTTCTAAATTTTAGTTTCTGCCCGACGGACTCAAAGTTTGCGACATGCAGCGATGACGGAACAGTGAGAATTTTCGATTTTCTACGGTGTCAAGAGGAGCGAGTATTGCGTGGTCACGGTGCTGATGTTAAGTGCGTCGATTGGCATCCTCAAAAAGGACTCATAGTGTCGGGAAGTAAAGACAATCAGCAGCCAATAAAGTTGTGGGATCCTAAAAGCGGCCAAGCTCTCAGTACACTTCACGCGCACAAGTCAACCGTTATGGATCTCAAGTGGAATGAAAATGGAAATTGGCTTATAACTGCATCGCGTGATCATCTCTTGAAGCTCTTTGATTTGCGCAACATGAAGGAGGAAATGCAGACTTTTAGAGGTCACAAAAAAGAGGCGAGTGCAGTCTGTTGGCATCCAATTCACGAAGGTCTTTTCGTTTCGGGAGGATCAGATGGTCAAATTTTATTCTGGAATGTTGGGTGAGTTTTAATTTTTAATTAATTTGAAATAGAAGAAAAGTATTTTTTTTGCAGTACTGATAAAGAAGTTGGTGGAATTGAGATGGCACACGAAAGTATTGTGTGGACATTGGCTTTCCATCCTCTCGGACACATCCTCTGCTCTGGGTCAAACGATCATACTGTCAAGTTTTGGACACGAAACAGACCCGGCGATCAGATGCGCGACAAATATAATCTCAATACGTTACCAGCAAGTCTTGCGGCACTCGACGAATATGAGATGGATGATCATGTGCTCATACCTGGAATGGGCATTGAAGATAACAACAATGAGTTTGATGATTCGCATGACAATCATCTGCCAACGCATGATATTCCAAACGAGCAAATGTCAATCGATGGAATAATCCCTGGCCTTGATTTTGCGGGTGCTTTTGATAAGAAAGCTCCATACACTAAGCCTATACCAAAGAGCTTTCAGGCTCAGTGGAATGTCGAAGGCGGCAAGGATGGCATTCAAGGAATAATGGCAAAGCTAATGGAGCGACTACCAGGCATAGCCAAATGGGACACTCAACGACCCGATAAATTAAACGTATACGGAAAAGAGTTTGATATGAGACGTGAGTTTAATTAATTAATTAATAATGAGGTGTGTAAATTTTATAAAAAAAATTCTAGCTGGGACTAAATTACATCAAGCAATGATGACTGGATTTGACTCAATTTATGGCTTTATTCAATCGGGTAAAATAAAAATTTTAATTAAAAGAATAATTAATAAAAATTCTTTTCAGAGGAATTTATGAGCCAAATTGAAGAGGGAACACAGGCCAGTAATGATGGTATAAATGCCGATTTTGAAGAGTCAAGTGAACCTAATGCGAAGCGGTTCCGACCTGATTTCGAGGAGAGCAATGACTTTGAAGCAGCTCCTCCTCCTAATTCAGCACCCTGGGATAATCCACCGCCCGTATTTAACAACAGTAATAATAACAATAAAAACAATAACAATCAGAAACCGTCGAATATAAGAGGAGGAGGTGGAAGTAGAAGGGGCGGAAGTCGATGGCGCTAATTAAAATTTAATTGCTTGATGAAATTGTTTAAATTTTTAAAATCACTCGATGGAAATAAAAAATAACGGTTAAAAAATATTTGAATTTTTCTTTGCAAAACCCTGATCACAAAAAAATTGAAAGAAGCCGAATTCTGAAATTTTCGAAAAAATTTAATTAATCCAATAATTAAGGACATTTACAGTTCAAAAAACACTCAATTAATATAAAAGCAATCATGTCGGATCAAGATTGGTCAAAAATGAAGGTAAGCAGTTTGGATTTAAAGAAATTTTCGTAACCTCACGATTTTGTTTATTTATAAAAAATCATCAATTTTATTTAATTTGTTTTTATTGTGTATTTAAGGTAGCGGAACTTAGAGATGCACTCAAGTCGAAAGGTCTCAACACTACCGGAAATAAACAGGAGCTCATTGATCGACTTCAAACTGCATCAGGTAATTTAAAAAAAATTATAAAGATCCAGCTGGTAATAGGAGAATTTTTTAAAGGCAATGAACATCCAGAACTTGATCCAAAACTCGAAGACGAACTTCTTAAAGACGATGACATTGATGAGGATGAAAAGTCATTGCTTGACTCTACACATGATCTTTTGAAATCACCAGAAAGCTCAAAATCATCGACGCCAGAAACGCCCACACCAGCAAAAAAGGTTTCGTTAAAGCGCAACACAACCATTGCCATACCAGTTATTGAGAAATCAGAAGAAGCTACAGAAAAACAGCCATTAGACGCGTCGGATGAGCCAGAAAAGAAAATTGTTAAGATCACACATCTCTCATCACAAGAGCGTCTCGAGTTGCGTGCTAAAAAGTTTGCCGGAAATGAAGGCAGCGCTGCTGTTGTTGTAAGTTCAGCTGTTAGTTCTGATCCAGCTGGATCACAAGAAAAGTTAAGTGCAAGAGCAGCTCGTTTTGGCATCACAGCTATCACAGCAACTAAATCGTCAGATTCAACCACAAAGTCAGCAATTACGGCACCAACATCAAAAACTGAGGAATTGTTCAAGAAACGAGCTGAACGCTTTGGAGCAATTTCAACGGATGTTAAAAAGGCAGAGCTTGATGAAAAATTACAAAAGAGAAAGGAACGATTTGGCGTGGCTGCGGCATTGTCAACAACAACGGTAACTGCTGATCAAGCAGAAAAGGCACGCTTACGATTGGAGCGTTTCAAGACAACAGCTTAAAGTAGAGCAAGTACAATGAAATTTTTTTAAATTTTTTTTTTCACTAAGAAATAATAAAAATGAAGTTAAGAATTTTTTGTGGAAAAAGATTAATGTTTGTGATTTTATTTTATTCTCAAAAAAAGCAAGTGCTGGAAATTTACAGCAAATAAGAGTCGACTGCAAAATTACACCTTGATGATTGATAAAGATTAATAATTTTTTAATGTTTAAAATGTGAATTTGCTTAAAATTAACGAAAGAAAAAAGAAATCTTATGGAAATGTAGTCATTTTAAGCATTAGCCGGCTCAATTTCATTTGCGGCTTGTTCTGGCTCCTCATCGTTGTAAATATTTTCTGCCATTTGCCACACTTGCATAATATTATCCTCGGAAACTGAACAAATGACCCATGGTTCATTTGGATTCCATGAGAAGTCTGAAATCTTAGCAGTGTGTCCACCGTGAATGAAGAGGAGCTCTGGTGGTCCGTCTTCGGCATCTTCAGCTGTCTGCTCTTCGCCAATCTTTGACAAATCCCAAACATGGAGACGACGATCAGTTCCACTGCTAGCCAAAATCGTCTCATTATGCGGGGACCATTGAACTTGGAAAATTTCATCCTTGTGCGACTCAAACGAATGTAACTTAAGCTTAAGATTACGCAAATCCCACAGTGCAACTGTCTTATCAGCAGATCCAGTAGCCAAAATGAATTCTATAAAATGTAAAATTTAAGTAAGCTATTAGATTTCAAAGAAACAATTTAATTTACCTGAATATGGATTGAAACTCAAGCAATTCACTTCGGCGGTGTGAGCATCGACCGTGTGTGATGGTTTTGTGGTATTGTTAACGCGCGTATCCCAAATCATGAGCTTCTGATCGTCGGCAACGGAGCCAAAGAGAGATTCGTGTAGCAAATGCCATGCAACATCCTCAACAACGGCAGTGTGTCCAGTGAAAATGTTCTTAGCGTCAATGATTCGATATTCCTTGGGTGTTGCATTAATGTCCCACAAGCAAATGGTATGATCATCGCTAGCCGATAGCAAGTAGCCGTTCAAGTTTGGATTCCACGAAAGCCCATATCCTTCCTTTTGATGACCTCTCAATCTCAAGTCCGGATGACATTCGCCTGATGGCTCGGGTTTGCTTGGATGTTTGGTATAGTCGAAAACGAGGACATCGGACGAAGGAGTTTTTGTGGCAATGACGCAAGGATTTTGAGGCATGAAACGAGCACGATTCACCTCTCCTTCATGATTGATTTTTATCTCGATTTCAATTTTTCCCGAAACACTGCCAAAACCGCCAAACTCTCCCTTCTCATTATCATAGTGACTCGCATCAAACTGGAAATCTTCATTGGGCAATTGAACGCTTGCGATGAGCAAATGATTTTGTTCATCTGATGTGTGTGTCCCGAGAATGAGACGATGAACTGAATAATCTTTGCCTTCGGGCTTCGTAACGTCTGGCAGCCACTGAGCAGTTAATGATGGCCATTCCAATGCATGAGTCATGACGAGATCATAGAGAAACGGAGTATTTTTCTTCCATATCTTGTACTCCTCATTGATAACTCGCTCCTCCACAGCGTCATTGTCAAAGGGTTCAGCTGGATTTCATTTTAATAAAAATGAGGTTATAAGTATTTACATTTCAAAGTGCTCTAATCGAGTAATTAACGACACAAATCTATTAAAATAGTTGTAACAATTGACTTTCGACTTACCGACTTCACTTCGATCGACCATTTTAAGAGAAATTTATTGGCGCAAAAATTCTTGTTTGGCTTGAAAATTTATTACTCAATTTTATGCGCTTATATCGTGTAAATGCAACGATCTTTAACTTTCACCCTCTTCCGCTTAATCTTAATTACAATTTTCAGACTTTTTTTGCGCTTTTCCGATCGATATTTCTGCTTAAAAAATTTAAATTAAATTATCGCCAATTTTAGTTTTGTTGAGCGGCGTCTGAATAATTTTTCGCATCTTTTTCGAAAACTCGGCGGGAAGAGAGATGCAAAAATGTTTATTTTTCGGACATTCGAAAAGTGAAGCGGAAAGAAATTTAACAAAAATATTTAATTTCGCGAATTAAATTAGATTTAATTGGAAAAATCACGCGAATTTCGCGGCTATCGAGTGCCCGGGCAGTCGATACTTTCTTATAGGTCAACAAATCCCGCTCATACTTTAGGGTTTTGCGCGGAACCAATTTCTTTTTCAGGTCTTCAATAATTTTTCTTCTTTTTTCTTTTTCTTTCATTGCATTTTCAAATTGTCCTTAAAAATAATTAAAAAATTGCGATTTAAAATAATGTTAAACTACTAAAAAAACATAAAAATTAACAACAACAACAACACGATTCATCAATATGAATATGCAAACAATTCAGAATGGAGGCGATCTCGTTCTTCTCTATCAGCCATTGTCGCTGTATCTCAAGCCAACGGCAAATCTCTCAATATCCATCACACTTCCCAGCAATGTGGTTACGGGACAGAGTATCAGCAACTTCGAGGTCATGGATAAATTGCGAACCATGATACTGCCAGACACATTTTCACTACTAAAGGTGAGTTCTGATTCAATAACGGTAAACTTTTAATATGTGAAAATTTTCTAGGTCTCAAAAACAACAATTGACTTTCTGCGCTTCGATGGCGAACTCGATGATAGAAATAAGCTCAAACATGTCATTCTACGACTCGACGGACGGCAAATTAAGCTCACCGGATTCATCGACTATGTCAAAGTGCGAGCTGTTGAAAAAAAATCAGATTTTCCGACGAGACACGACTGGGATCAATTTTTTCGTGATGCAAAGAACATGGACGAAATGAAAGCTGGCGAACGTCCAGACACCGTTTATATCTCAAATCTTCCAATAAGATGGTTCTGCCCGAGACATCATGAAAATGACGATATCGTTAAGCCAAGCGAGAGTCTCTTTAAGAGAATCTTTGAGAAATTTGGTGAAGTCAGATGCGTCGACATTCCCATTTGCGATCCTTACAGAGATCAAATGAAGGGCGGATTAACGGGCATTAAGAATTTAAGTTTCGAGGATGAAACCTACTTTGAGGGGTAAAGTTAATTCATTTAGTTCATGTTCAACTTACAATAAATGAAATCTCTTTAGCTATGTCCAGTTTATGGAGTACGGGAGCTTTGTCAGATGCATGGATGAGTTCAGGGGAATGAAATTGGTTCGCAAAGACTCGGATAAAATTGTGGCGGTGAACATCGTGGCGAATTTTGATAAGACAAAGCATCTAAGCGATGTCAGTATTAAGAGGAGAAAAGGTAATTTTATTAATCATATAATTTAGGCAAATAGTTTTAAAATCAACAATTTAAGTCATTCGAGAGCATTTGATGGACAAAGATCGTGAGAAAGCGGCCGAAGAAGAAAAGAAACGTGCTGCCGAAAGGGAAAAGCTCGAAAAAATTAAAGCAAAAGAGGATGTTCGAAAGGAAATTCAACTTAAGCGGCAACAGGAGAGGGAAGAGCGCCGCAAGCAAAAGAACATTCAGAAAATCACCGAAACTGAGAGCAGCGATTTGACAAAGAAAATCCGGAAGGAACAAAAGAAGCTTCTCAAGGCACAGCGTAAAATGGAAAGTATTCGTCTACTGGAAGCACTTTTTTCAAGAATCGAGAAAAAGTTTCCAATAGATGATGTTAATGGCCCTACTAAAGGCTTTAAAGGTTTTGATCTGCGTAAAAAACTTAAAAAGAAAAAGTCGAAAAAAGACAGCAAGAAGGACGATGACTCGATTAGCATGAGCAGTGTTAGTTCCGACGAGAGTAGTAAGAAAAAGTCTAAAAAACGTCGAGACTCGTCGGCATCGAGTAGTTCTAGTTCTTCTTCGAATGTCTCTAGGGAAAATCCTCGTCACAAAGCTCAAATTCAACCGAATCCCATGACTAACGGAATGTTTCCAACAAGCGGATGGGTACCAATGGAAAATGGTCAGTGGATGCCAGCACCCTACATGTTTCCTACTCCTTTCTTTGGCGCTGGAATGATGGCACCTAGACCATACTTTAATCCCAACTATCGTGGCGGTTATCGTGGTCGTGGACGTGGAGGAGGAAGGGGTCGTTATTATGACGGAAGGTATGAAATGTTGTGCAACAAAGTAGCTCAAGAAATTAAAAAACAAAATCTAAGCAGATACAGCGATCACAGAGAACATGATTATAGGCGTTCTCGATCGTACTCAAGGAGTCGTTCACCTCGACGCCGCTCGTACTCAAGGAGTCGAAGCCGTTCAAGACGATCCAGGAGACGAAAGTCTTACTCAAGAAGGTAAATTAAATTTATCCAAAAGTATTGATTTAGTATTAATTATTTCTTCTCATCAAACTGTACAGCTCTAGCCGCTCTAGATCAAAATCTCACTCGAGATCTCGCTCCAAAAGTCGACATCGTACAAAGTCAAAGAGCCGCCACAACTCTAAGCCGAAGCTTGTAACGACACTCAGAGATGGCAATATAAACAAACCACATCCACCAAGAAGGTCAAGATCTGGTTCAGCTGGATGGTCTTCCGATGACGGCAATCATAAGCGTTCGAGAAAATCTCGTCGGGACTGGTCTCGCAGTACATCACCATTGATTCCACTTAAAGAGGCAAGAGCAATTCGACGAGCTGCAGAGGACGCGGTGACTAAAGAAATGGATGAACAACTAAAAGCTGACGAAAAAAGACTGAAACAAAAGGAAATGGAACTCGAGCAAGAGGCAGCTGAAATTGAAAAGCGAATGGAAAGGGAAGCAAATGGTGAAATTCAACTTTATAGTCCCGATAAAAATGCACCACCTGAAAGTCATACTCCGCCTATTCGTCAATCGCCTCAAGAGAAATCACCCGACAAATCGCCATCGCCAAACAATGTCGGTGAGCCTATAAATGAAATTTACACAAACGAGGAAATTGCAAGTGCATCATAATCATTTATTTCTACAAATAATAATTTTTCAAAATTTAAACTAGAGAATGGAAATAAAATTTTTGTTAAAATTCTAAAAATCTAAAATCACTAATTAATTATTTATGAGTAGAAGGTCAATACAGAAGATTGATTTCCTCGAACAAGCAGTGTTGGAGGCATTTCAGATGTGAGAACGTCAAGCCATGACATGTAGAGTGGCGCCGAAACAGTTCCCTGAAATAATTAAATTAGTAGTTGGAATTTTAAATTAATTAATTTCTTACCTGTCTTGGCATTGGCAAGGACATAACAATCAATGAGGCCTGACTCGAGTGCTTTAACATCATCTCCCTCAAACGGAGATGCCTGTTTGTTTTCTCTTCGAGTTGCTTGAGTTCAGTTTGAGTAACATAAACTTTTTCGTTCTGTCCATCCATGAATCCTTTGAGAAGATTTTGATGCAAAATGATTGTCTCGTCTTTAGGTTTTTCAGTTATTCCTTGCATCATTGTTAAAGATGAATAATCGATGCGAAGTTTTGAAAGGAGATTTGCCATGCTAAAAAAATTAAGTTATTAAAAAATATTTTACAATTTATTTTTCTCACTTTCTTTCCTCAACTTCAAGTTCATGGCGACGATTTGAGAGCGCGAATACGCGAATTTTACAGTGCGCCCAATTTTGTCGAGTCGAAATGATGTAGGGTAAAAGCATTGTTAATCCACCGTCATCGTACAGCCACCACACATCGATTGTTCCCTTATCTTGCTTGACATTAAAAATATTCATAGCGTCGAGGATGTCTTTTGGAATTTTAGAGCCGCCTTGTGTCGCATAGTTTATGTCGCTTGTTGAGAGTTGGCTGTTCAATTTTTGAAATTTCGGAAGTGGCATGGGAGCTGATAATTTAAATCAATTTCAAATAAAATTCGTTAAAATAAATTTTTCTAAATTTACCACTTTGAGGAACATTAAGAGAATTTGTGCTCGATCCCATCGCTTCTAAATTCAAGTTCGAATCAACGTGCATAATTCTCAATGGTTTTCCAGCGTTCAAATCATCATTTGAGCCAATGTCTGTTGCATAATTAACAACGCCATTATTTTCTTTTTCTTTATATTCAGGAATGAATTCTCCAAAATTGACGCCATAAGGAAGGCTCAAAATTGCTACGGCCATGCGACAGTCAAAGGCAGCACTAATAAAATTTTATGAGATTTAAAATAATTTAAATAATTAAAAATTCTTACTGCAAGCTATTGAAATAGGTTTCCAGTTGATCAACATCGCAATTTCTCCAATCAGCTTTGTATCCCATCAGCACAATATTTGGTTGAAATTTACCGAAGCCACTGGCTTGAATGAGCGACCTAACGCCCTCCTCAAACTTCACATTATCCACCAAATTGTAGAAAGCTTTAATTTTCCTTGCGTCAAGCCATTTTTGTGCGTCCTCATACATTTGAATGCGACGATGATGTGAAAGTTTATATTTTAAAATATCACCAACAATCATCAATGAGTGATTTTTCGTAATTGCATTCGCTAAATCGATCAGTGGAGGTCTTGAAAATGGAGCACCTGACAGCACCAAAATTTGTGGATGATAATTTTTAATGTGATCATTGACACGCTGTAAACGAAGTGCGGCGGAGAGTGCCGTCTTATAAGTTTGCTCTTGTGTACTGCTGCCCCAATTTACTGAAGGCTTTCGATACAAAACCAGCAAGTAGAGGAGGAAAATGAACACGAGAGTGATAAGTGATGAAACCCATGAGAGAAGGAACATTATAATGATGCAGAGAATGCAGCCAATCAAACTCAACCATGCGTTGTAAAACTAAAATATTTAATTTAATTAATTTATAATTGTTAACTCAAAATTATAACTCACTCTAAAAGTCGGTCGCCATCCGAGAGGTTGAACGAAAGCAGCATGGAACGTGCAGAAATTAATGAGGGCATATGCAGCGAGATAAAAGTTAGAGATGAGTGGAGCAATCAAGTTCAATTCAGCGATCAATAGGAAAATCGCTGACACAACAAAAACCAGAACATAACCTCGATAGGGTTCACCATTTTTGCCATAAGGTTTTGAGAAGAAAATTAATCCTGGATAAATGCGATCAACACCGAGTGCCTGCACTAAGCGTGGAACGGAGAGAAGATTTGTGAGTGCCGTCGAGAGAGTTGCTGCCCTAAATTATTAAAAATAGTTTTAAAATGTATCAAATAATCTGATCATGGACATACCAGCAGCCAGCGTAAATTAAACCACCCCAAACTGACATCAATTGCATGACTGAGTAGCTATTTTGAAGTCCATATTGGCATGTCTATGAAAAATTTATTAAAACTCATTTAATTAATTAAAATTCACTCACATTATTAGCGACACAATCAAAGTGATAAGATCCAGTTTGGTTCATGACCTCAGATATCATTCCGGAGCCATCTCTCATTGCTGCAGATCCAGCAAAAAAGGCAAAACTTATGTAACTTATTGTGGAAATTAACAAAGCCAACAAAGTTCCTTTTGGAATGGCTGCCGCTGGATCCTTAAGATCACCGCAGATATTTGCACCCGCTTGAATGCCAGTCACACTTGGGAAGTAGATGGCAAACACAGTCAAGAATGTTTGATCGAGTCCTTCGCTATGTCGATAATCGGAATGTAAATTTGACTTGAGAGTTTCGACCGAGAAGCCTGAAAATCCTTTTGAGATATCTTCACTTCCCGATGGACCCAATAAAGCGCCAATGAGAAAATCCAAAATAGCACCAACAATTATTACAACTAAAAAGTTTTGAGCTTTCACTTCCCACTCCATTCCGACTGCGCAAATTATGATCATAATCACGAGTGCGACCATGCCGATAATTCTGACATCATTAATTCCGCCATCGACAATTTTTAATCCATAATTTCTCAGCAAGTCATTAAGTGAGTCACAAAATCCAATAGTGTTCATAGAAGCCGCAACTGCATTCGCTAAAGCAAAAACAACCCCAACCGATGCTCCAAATTCAGGTCCGAGGGATCTAGAAATGATGTAATAAATGCCGCCGCCCTTAACTTCTCCATTCGTACTGATAGCAGCAAGTGATGTGACCGTAATGAGGCAAACAACAGTTGAAATTCCAATAATTATCAGCGTTTGAATGACACCCGATTGTCCGACGACCCACGAGAGACGTAAAAACAGCATGACACCCCAAATGTTGAGGAGACATGGAATAAGGACACCCTGAATCCAACCCAGCTGAAACAAGAAATAACCAAAAACATGAAATCGACGTCATCGCTTTGTTACACCCTCCAACCTTAAAATGCCCATGAGGCGCAGATGCAACATCGTCAGCAACATCTTGCTCCTAATAAAACACGTGTTTAAAATATTGTCTTATGATAACACTCAAGTGGTTGCACTCACAATTTTCTGCTTTGGCTCTCCATGCAATTCACCTAACGATGGCCTCTTGAGTGCCCTCTTCGATATTCGATAGTTATCTAATCGTGGAAGTGCTTCACTGAAAAGTAAATTTACTTAATAAATTTTCACTCAATTAAAATGTATGCGACATTTGATTTCTCTATTTGTTTTTAATGAACTTTTAAAATTGTCAGAGCTTTTTAATTTTTTAAAATTAAAAATATTTTTTATAAATTTTCGATTTTTAACAACTCCGTAAAATACTAGTAAATTATTTTTTGAATTTCTTATTCAATCATCGCTGAGAGAGAATTAATTATTTTCCAATAATGTCTCGCAACTATATCTCATCATATTAACACACGAGTGCACATTAATGTGTTAATTTTGTGATAATTGGAAAAACTAATTCAATAAAAAAAAACTGCGCGGAGCGTAAAAAGTATCATGAGATATCGCATAAGAATGTGAAAATTCCTTTTAATTGGAAATGATTTCACATTTTTCTAATGATGATTAAATTGGTGACTCTTACCGTGTTAATTGAGCGAAACTGAATTTTCTACGATCAGGTGTTGAGGCAGGCACAGTGCGTGAATTTCTACGCGCATTAGCAAGATCGCTGACATTGAGTGAAACCTCGATCTGAGGTGGTTTATTAATGTATTTGTCACTGACACGTGTTATAGTGAATCTGTCCATGTTTTAATTTTTTCTTTTCTTCTCCACTCAATTCATTTTAATTGAATTTTAATTTTTGATCTGAAATCGAGCATAAAATTTTGCGGTCACACTTTGAACGAGACAAAAGAAAACTAAAATGCAACTGAAAAATCACGAATTGCAATATTATTTTTTTTGCGCCTATAATGAAAATTCAGAATTTTTCTCACGAAGTCAATTATTTTTGTATTTTGCTTTACTTCACTAAAAAATCGAAAGTGAATCACTTAAGGTTGATATTTGCCACTGTATTGCACTTCTTTATGATTTGTTTTGATTTTATGTTGCGTTAAACTGAATTAATAATTTTAACGCCATGCAGTTGACATTTCAGTATGAGATAATTTAATTTTTAATTGATTTAATTAACTAACTTTATGTTTAATAAATATTTCATAGTTAAGCAGTCGTTAAAATAATAATGGAAATTTACATAAATTTTGTAGAACAAAAAATAAATTTATGATGTTAAAAGTTTAAAAATTCTTTTTCATAATTTTTTTAAAAATAAATTTAACAATTTTTGATTTCACTTAAAAAAATTTAAATTATTTGAACTAAATTTCTTAGAACTTTTTAAAAATTTCACCTTAAACTTTTCTTCAGAACCGAATAAAATTTCACCACTATAAAATTTCTCCCTTTTTGTCTATTTTATCTTTTTAAATTACTTCACGACTTTCCGAGGGTATCCGCGATTTTAATCCACACGATGCGACAGTCGTTATCGGAGTGAGGAGAGTTCTAATAGAAAACCAAGCTTTATAACTCCGATCATCGGCGACAAACACGAGAGATATAGATCACAGTCTTGTTAGGCTATTTACTCGATTATTTTGCGAGAATGTGGAGGAAAATTTTCTTCACGATTTGCTAATTTGAACACTTCATCGTCGTTGGACGTCGAAAATAAGTTTGAATGCAAAAATGGAGTACTTGAGGTGATTTTTTGATATTTGAGCACTTTATTGACGAATTAGTACATCGGGGTGAAAATTTATAGAGTCAACATGTATGACAATAAAAATGTCGTCAACAGCTTCTGTGAGAAAAATTTAAATTTTGTGACGAATTAATTAGAAATTATTGAAAAATTCAAACAGAAATTTTTCAACTTTTAGCTTGAGATTTTTGAAAAATATTAAAAGTCACCAAATTTATGAACGAACCCAATCGAGAAGTCGATTTTCCATGATAATGGACTGTCAACACGGTAAAATAAACTTTGAAGGTTAGAAAACTTTAAAATGAAGAATCTCTCTTAAGCTTTTCAATATTTTTATTCAATAATTTTTTAACCAATATTTTTCAAGATAATCACGTGCTGACTTATTTATGCTGCAAACCGCTTTTCAATGTTAAACTTATGAGTTGAAGGTTAAGACGGAGGTTTGATTGCCTCGCACAAATAGCATTGGTGGCATGCCGAACGATAACACCTCCAACCATGACATATAAAGTGGCGCTGACACTTCACCCTAGAAGAAGAAATCAAAAATTCATAAATAATCTAAAGAAAAAGAAATTCTTTCTCACTTGACGCGGCATTGGCATTGACATGACAATCAAATTTGCCTTCTTTGAGTGCTCTCGCAACATTTCACGCAATCGAAGCTGTCGATTTGTTTTATCTTGCATTCGTGAGCGTTCTTCGTCACTCGCAAAGCATTCATCATTTTCACCTTGATTGAACCCGCTTAGAATTTTCGAGTGGAATTTTGTTGTTCCTTCTTTTGGTGGATTTGTGATGCCGGAAAGCATCGTGAGAGTAGAATAATCTAAGCGGAGCTTTTTAAGCAGAATTGCCATGCTGAAAAAATAAATTAATAAAATTAAACTTTAAAAATCTCAAACTAACTTTTGTTCCTCAATTTCCGATTGATGTTCTCTGCTCAAAAGAGCGAAAATTCTAATTTTACAGTGTTTCCAATAAGAACGTGTCGAAAGAATGTAGGGCAATAAAACTGACAAGCCACCGTCATCATAAAGCCACCACACATCGATCGTGCCCTTCTCCTGCTTTATATCGAAATAATTCATTTCAATATCTTCTGTTGACATGTTTTTGGCTTTGGCTTTTTTGCCTTTTGATGACGTCACTAAAAATAATTAAATTTAAAATAAAATTTAAAAGAATTTAAAAATTTACCTTGAGGAGCGGTCAAGTGCCAATCGTCATCAGTCAGGACGTCATTCAGTCCATTGAATGCTTGATTTACATGTCCGGAACCATTGCCATTCATCTTTGATGACAAAATTAAAGAATAATCGAGACCGTGAGGCATTCGAAGGATGGCAACTGACATGCGGTACGAAAAGATGTTGCTGGAAATAAATTAAATTTTTAAAATACTTCCAGAGCATAAACAAAAAAATTTTTAACGTCTTTTTTAAACTTTCAAAAAACTGTTGAAAAATAAATTTAAATCTTACTGTAAAATACTATGATAAGTTTTCAATGATTCATTTCCAGCGGTTGCCCAGTTGCTCTGGTATCCCATCAACACAATGTTCGGCATAAGACGACCGAATCCACTCGACTGAATCATCAGTTTAATTCCTATTTCAATATCTGTGTCATCGACGAGATTATAGAATGCTTTAATGCCCTTTTTACTGAAGTACTCGTAAGCTGCATTCTCTTTAACTTTCCGCTCATTATTAGATAATTTATCGCGCTTGACGTCACCAATTATGAGCAGTGAAGAATTTCTCGTTATCGAGTAAGCGAGGTCGATGAGTGGCGGTCTTGAAAATGGATTTCCGGCTAGCACCAAAATCTGTGGATGATAATTTTTAACATGCTCGCCTGTTGACTGAAGTCGATGTGCCGTTGAAAGCATCGCTTTGTATGCTTGCTCTTGTGCTGATGATCCCCAGTTGACATTTTCGGGATTTCGATATACAACAAGAAGATACAAAGCGAACACTGTGAAAACAGTGTAGAGCGATGACTGCCACGACAGCATGAACATGATGACCACACAGAGGACGAACACGAACAGACTCAGCCACTTGTTGTAATACTAAAGTAGAAATTTACATATTTAGTGCCATTTTACAGGACTAATATATTAATTTCTACTTGCCCGAAACGTTGGACGCCATCCGAGAGGTTGTTGGTAAGCTGCGTGAAATGTACAGAAATTTATGAACGCATATGCAGCGAGATAGAAATTTGTAATGAGCGGTGCAATTGCATTAAGATCAGCCATGAGGACAAATGCAGCGGAAATGATGAAAGTGAGTACATAACCTCGATAAGGTTCACCATTTTTGCCATATGGCTTCGAGAAGAAATAAAGTCCAGGATAAATTTTGTCAACACCGAGTGCTTGAATGAGTCGAGGTACTGACAGTAGGTTAGTTAAGGCTGTACTGAGTGTGGCTGCAAAGCAACCAGCATAAATTAACCATGGAAACACTGACATAAGCTGCATTTGTGTGTAGGTGTTGTGAAGTCCGAAAATACAATTCTAAAATATTTAAAAATTAAAAAACCCGTTAGATTTTGTTGAAATTTACTCACATGCTCGCCGACACATGAAAAGTTGTAGGGAAAGTTTTGATACTCAATTTCCAAAGCTATGCCTGAAGCATCTCTGAGTGCACCTCCGCCAACGACTAAAACAAAGCCAACATAAGTTAACATGGAGATGACGAGAGCTGTTAAAGTTCCTTTAGGAATGGCTGATGCTGGATCCTTAAGATCACCGCAAATATTTGCACCAGCTTGAATGCCAGTCACACTCGGGAAGAAAATCGCGAAAATACTAAAAAAGTTTTGACTGAGACCTTCACTAAAGCGATAATCAGACCATAGATTTTGTTGAATGACTTCCATTTTAATGCCAGTAAATCCTTTAGCGACTTGCTCTTGAGTCTGTGGTCCTAGGATGGTTCCAACTACAAAATCAACTATGGCACCAACAATTATAACAACTAAAAAGTTTTGAGCTTTCACTTCCCACTCCATGCCGACCGCGCAAATTATGATCATGATTAAAATTGCAATTGTTCCAATAATTCTGACATCATTGACACCTCCATCGATAAGACTAACTCCAAAGCTTTCGAGAAGACCTATGAAAGAATTACAAAATCCAATTGTGTTCATAGAAGCCGCAACTGCATTCGCAAAAGCAAAAACAACCCCAACCGATGCTCCAAATTCAGGTCCGAGTGAGCGTGATACAATGTAATAAATACCGCCACTTTTGACGTCACCATTTGTGCTAATTGCTGACAGTGAAAGTGTCGTCACTAAACAAATAAATGCAGAAATTGCAATAATAATGAGCGATTCAACAATGCCAGAATGTGCCACAATCCATCCCATGCGAAGAAAGAGCATGACACCATAAATATTGAGGAGGACAGGAATGAGAACGCCCTGAATCCATCCCAGCTGAAAGTGAGGCTTGTGACCATCTCCACTATTTTTGTCATCGTCCTATAAGAAAGAAGAAAAATTATTTTATGACCAAGTTATTGCGCAATCATAGCTTCGATGATGGATATTTTAACACCGAAAAATTTTTAGCACATTCGTTTTTTGTCGATAATTTGATCTGCACGCATTTTGATCTCGAGTTGTGTGTCTTGAATGCGAGTAGTTTTCTAGTTTTGAGCAGTTAAACCTTAAAATTTAAATTCAAAAAAAATTTAACTTTTTTAAAACTTTTAGAATTTTTTTTTAAATTTTGCCCATCCCGAATTCAAAAAGATCCATGAAAATATTTTTAAAAAATGAATTATAACCTAAAAATATCCAAAGATCCTTCATCAGAGCTATAATTAATGGATTGCACTAAAAAATCTTACACTTTTTGATATTTTTTGTTCACCATACAATTCTCCAATGGATGGTCTTTGAAAAGTTCGCTTCGATATTCGAAAGTGATCAAGACGTGGAAGTTTATCACTGAAAATCACATGACTTGAAATAAAATTCACTAAAAACTTATTTTTTCTACCGCGTCCATTGAGCAAAGCTCATTCTTCTTTCACCACCTTCCACATCCACAGCACGTTCATTCTCAAAATTTGGCATTTCCGGGACTGTTGTAATTTCAAATCGACTTTCTCTCATTTCTTTTTAAAAACTTTAAATCACACACTAAAACACCATTTTTAAAGCTACAAGTCACACTTCACTCGGAACTAAAACTAAAGTCTGAAAACAATGGGACACTCTCTTTTATACCCGCTCCAAAAAATATCCACAACGTCTAATTAATTAAATTATCATCTTAATAATTTTCAGCTTCATACTAGATTATCACAGAATTAACAGATTCATGCATCAACTGAACTTGCGTCTGAAATCGAAAGTTGTTATTGAAATTTTAAATTTGTTTGTTATTTTTATAAATTTTATTTCTTCTTAAACTTCTAAGAACTTTTCATAGCTTCATCGACTAATTTTTGAATTTCAGGTGGAAGATCCGCAAGTTTTTCGTCCGACTGCAATTCTTCATCTTCTTCTTGCAAATCAATTTCATCGTCATTAATAATTTTGATATAATTAAAATGTCTAAATTCAGTTGAGATGTCACTCAGTGATTGGGTTTCAATTTCCGACGACATTAAGCTTTTATTTGACTCGGAAGATTCTCCAACAATTGTTCCATTCTCTTCTCTTATGACCCTCAACTCCTCATCAACTTTCGACGATGTGTATCCATTTAAGAGAAATTGTGAGGGCGAAAGTCCAGCATTGCCGCCAGAAATTTTCGCCATTTTTTGCTCCATCGTTGCAATTTTAGCTGCCAGTAGACGATTTGTCTTCTTTTGATGACGCAAAGCTATCGACTTATCGTTCAGATTATCGAGAAGTGCTAGACATAAAGCTTTGAGATCGGAAATTGTTGCGGCTTTGAGGGGAAGCTCAGCGACTGTGCCTTCATTGAGAAGTTTTTTGACTTGTTTATGTGACATTATCATCTGATTATTTCTATCATCGCCGAACTTTAAAATACCTTTGACTTTCTTTTGTTCGAGAAGCGTCTGAAAAAAATTAAATTTTAAATTAAATATTTCATGCCTAAAAAATTCTCACATTAAGTTTTCCCTCCGACTTTTTAACATGCTGCAGTTCACTCTCTAAATTAGCGACTTTTTCTTGCAAAAATTTATTCTCCAAAATCAGCGAGTCAAAGTCAATATTTTCATTTCCTTGCATAATTGCACTCAACTCGTGATTGAGTCTGTGGGATTTATGTGCGAAGGCATCACGTTCTGTAACAATTTCTTCTTTCTCATCGAGCAGCGAACGAAAATCGAATTGGAGTTGAGCATTTTTCTTTTTGAGTCCTTCGAGCTGATCAATTAATTTTGATTTTTCATCGTTCCACGATTTTTGCAGATCATCAATGTCATTCATGTCCTTGCTCTTTGACGCTTTTAAAGCTTTTGAAATTTCAAGATTTTTAGTACGCAAAAGTTTGATATCGCCTTGAAGCTCTTGCAGTCTCTGTCGCTGATTCTCGACCTCCGTCTGAAGTGCAATATTTTTCTCTCTCGATTGATTCAATAAATAACCGAGTTGCGATCCCGACGCTCCAAACGTGTCGCCATGTTCCGAGTTTTCTAGGCTATTTTTCATCGCAGAATATCGCATCTGAACTGTTTCCGCCATGAGCTTAAATTGATCTCGTTCGGCTCGATAGCGTTCGACTTCCGTCCGCATGATTTTCAATGCCTCATTTTTACTCTGCAGTTTTCGCTGCAGTGCTGATTGCTGCAAAGAATTAAATTAAATTTTTTACAATTCAGTGAGTTGAAAACTTTTTGCTATATTTTGTAATTTATCATTTTACTTCGTAATCATAATTCTCCATATGTGAGTGATAAATTTTTATTCCCTTTCACAATTAACTTCTCGATTTCACTTCTCAGCTGCTCATTTGATATTTATTTTTTTAGTTAGTGAGTTATTAAAGAAGTGAAAAACATTTCATTTAAATTGTTTTAACTTTTATATTCACAGAAATCCTTACGATTATGATTGTAAATGGAATGAATGTTGTGATAGAAAATTTGACATGCGCAGTGCGTTATCGTGACTGGAATTTTATTTAGTGAGAGCGAGGTTCAAAATGTGGGGATTTTATGTTGTGGAAAAGTGACATGTGGATTTTAACGGATTTTCTTTCAATTCATGTTGGTGAGGAAAAATTCAAAATAATAAAAATTTATATTTTTTGATATAAAAATTGTTAAGTTATTTTTTAACCACAAAATTTATATTTTTTAATTTTTTTTAAACTCTTAGTTTTTAAACAAAAATACAAAATTAACTTGAAATATTTCTTAATTTCATATCAGCATGATTTATGATTCGAAAATTAATTTTATTGATTATTTGATTGCTAAGAAGTGGACTCATAGAGATTTAGTGTTTGTCCTAATAGAACGTAAATATGAAAATACGCAATCAAGATGCTGCAATGCCCATGACGTAGATATATTTATTTATGAGCAGCATTGTAAACAATCATTTAGAATTTTCCGGAAATTTTTCTTTGTGAACCGCTATGCAAAAAAATTCAATGCTTTTTAAATTCAACAAGTATCCCAACTCAATAAAACTTTATGAATGAAAAAATGCAGACGTCTTGTTTCGATCAAACATTTAGTCTAGAAAATATTTCAACAGCTTGCGTAAAAAAAATCTGAGACAGTTAAGTTCATTGGGTCACGAGTAAAAGAAGCCATAGAAACATGAAATTGTTTTTTGCCTGTTGCAAATGTTTACGGAAATATTTTTTCAAAGCCAAATTAGTGAATCCACAAGTTCAATCAACAAGTTTAATCAACAAATTATCGTTGTCATGCCAAGGAATTATGAAAAATTTAATCAATAAAGTTCAATCGGTTTAGGCTAATTTTTGAAATCGATAATCTAGAAATGAGTAAACTCGTGGATGAAATTAAAAATATTCGTTGAACTTGGACGTTTTAAATTTAAAAATATAAAATTTGAGTTTTAAATTAAAATTTGTTTAATTAAGTTCAATTTAGACTCATATAAATTTAAAATGAAACAAAAAATATCTATGGATAGTTTTATTCAAAAATATCTGCAATAAAATAGTTCTAATTAGACATGAAAAATAAAATTAACAATTTTTTATTTAATTTTTTTTGCATAATTAATTTTCATGAATCACTTTTTGAAAAAACGAATTCTTTAAGCTGAAAACAAAATATATAACAAGAAGACCAAATAATTCCCAGTATATCTTAGTATGCTAATGTTAAAGTATTTATTAATCAATTCATTATCAAAATATCAGGTATTTTTCGATTACCTGGGGTTTTGCGCAGTTGAACTATAAATAACTAAAAAAATTCATTAAAAATTAGGAAATTCATTCTTTGACTTATTGTTGAGCATGTTAAAAATTCCAAAACATCATTTTCCAACCAATCATGACCAAACAAAATGATCATCTCCTTGACAACATTTCCCAAAAATTTGCTTTATCGATGAACTTTTTCAAGTTTCAAGAAATTTCTTGTCAGCTAGACGTGAAAATATTAAGTGAAAATTTAAATTAATGTAAGTGGAAAATTAATTAATAAAAAATGTTCCAAGTTGATGACTCAGATGATGATGAAGGCGAAGAAGTTTCAGAGGTCGATCTCCTTCAGGTGAGATAAAAAAGTTTTGATTACGCAATTTTGATGCATTAACAATTAATTAATTTTTAAGCTTAGTAAATAGTTTAAATTTGTAAAATATTAAAAAAAAATAGTTTAGATTTTTTAGTAGAAAAAAATTAACATTTTTAGATAGAAATTAGTGGAAAATTTTGAGCTTTTTAAAGAGCTTACGTAATTTTTTCAAGATGGCGGAAGAAATTCCAAAAATTTATTTTTTGGATATAAAAATTTGATTAAAAACTTAGTTGCAACTAGTTGATTGAAAATCTAACAAAAATTATATTTTTAAAGATAAAAAGATTTGATTTTTTTTTCAAGAATTAGCATCGCAATTTTTCTAAAATATTCTTTTCCCCTTTGACTATGTGACGAAATTTTATTGATAAAACAAATTTTTCCATGACACAAAGATTCTCAAACTGAATCGCAATAAAATAGATTTTCATAATGATCCTTAAATAGCACTTAACCTTAGGTCCTTAAGGTCACATTGAATTCAAATTCATTTAAACCTTATGCATCGTATGTGAAGCTCACTTTGTGCTTATGAAATGCAATTTTATAATTTTCTGCTTGAAATAATAAAAATTCTCTATCTTTTTTTTTTAAACTCTGTTAAAGGGAATAAATTAATTAAATATTGTCACATGCACTATAAAAAACTAGAAATTTTCAATTGTTTTTGCAGAAAAAAATATTTTAAATGCATTATAAAGAAAATGTTGTGAATTTATTTTTTTATAGTTTAAATTTAAGTAGTTTTAGGTAAAAAACAGGAAAGAAATGACATTTATATGGCGTAAAATTCTTTAAAAAATAAATTCCTATTTTAATCATCATTTAAATGATTTTCAGATAATGTTTGTTTGATTGTGTTGTAATAAATTTGTCTTATCATTTTCTCAAAATATAAACACGCAAATTGTGTACAAAAAATGAATGGAAATTGGCAACTGAAATATGGCAAATCAACCTCTGTGTGTGTACATAAAATTCAAATTAAAAACCAACCTCAGAAATGCTCATTCTGAGTTAATCACGTGATGGCACATTTTTGATAAATTGAACAATTAAAAAAGAATGAACTCAAAAAATATTTTTGCATGATTTTTCTTTTTCACGAAGAACGGTAAAGATTTTCCCCTAGGGAGACACAAAAAAACTGTGAACCACCAACTAAGTGTGTTTGTGTGTACATACACCCTCAACAAAAATCATCAATCAATAAATTTTGATCACTTTGCAAACTTTTTGCGATCTTTTTTTATTTTTGAATTTTGCCAATTTTTTTTCCTCAAATAATATTTTTGGGCGTATTTAACGCGCCATCGCCGACGTCGCCATGATCGATTTGGATGATCCGGATTTTCAGCGAAGGAGAGAAGAATGCGAGCGAAAAGCGAGACGTGGGGAGATGGATCCGAGGTTGGAATTTACATTTCAGCTCTTGATGGATGGCACGGGTTTGCCGCGTTATCAGATCATGGATCACATCTTCGAAGGAAACATGCTCGATGAAATTAATCAACTCTTTTTGCCGAACATGCGTAAGACTTTTTTTTCATTTCGAAAATTAAAAATCATTTTGCTGGATTTAAAAAATTCATTTAGGTAACAAACTCATGTGGTTTTATCAAGAGGGCGAGGAAGTTGAGGCTGCACCCGATTACTCTCGTCCAGGACCATCACGAGCGACAGCATCGTCATCACGCACACCAATACCAGGCACCTCGTCAGCCATGAGTGCAAACAAAAATAAACTTTTTCTCACCGACGGCTGGTCGTGTGCTTTCACTGGCGTCTGTATTTACATGTTTCGCATCAACATATCAAAGCAATTACCTGAAGAGGGCTTCCATAAGGACTTGTGAGTTTAACCCACTCAAATAATGGCGTCAACAAATTTTTTGTTTGTTAATCTCCAAAATTAATGAATTGTGAAATTAAATTTTTTTTATTAATTGCTTTTTTCGCCCACGCACTCGTTAGATATTGCGGAATCATTGATGCTGAAAAAGTTGGACTTGTCACGTCAATCGAGAGAATAACTGAATTTGTTTTTATGCAAGCACTCGCTTATCCCAACATTGAGAACGAGGATGAGGAGATGAATTGTAATTTGATAAAGCAGCAATTGTTGCCAGGTTTGAGATCCTTTTGCAGCGCCTTGAGGGTGTGTGAGCAAGTTTGCATGAAAAATAATATCTTCGACGACGGCAAAGTTATCGTTTCGAAGGCCGAAAGTGTGCAAGAGGTGAAGGACTTATCTCAGGAAGTGGAAATCATTGGAGAGCTCGAGGAGCGTGTAATCAATTGGATCAAAAACATTTCAAAGATTCTCATGGAAAGTGAACAACTTCGTCGTGAAAATGACTCGAGTGGACCTCAAGATGAGTTGGAATATTGGAAGCGAAGAGGTGCTCAGTTCTCGCAGCTTCTATCCTACCTTCAAGAACGTGAGGTTCAGTGGACACTCTACTGTCTCACTGTGGGAGGCTCGAGAATGATTAAAAATTGGAAGGAGACAGATAAGAAAATTACTTTCTGCTACAACGAAGCACGTGATAATGCAAAATTTATTAACGCCATGGAGCAGTGCTGTCATTCGCTATATCTCGATGATCCTGTCACCATGCAAGATAGCATTCTAAGTCTCCTTCAAACTGTGCGCTTAATTTATTCCGTATCGCAATTTTATAACAACTCGGAGAGAACGTCAACTCTCATGGTTAAGGTGAAAGAAAAAATGTGGCTTTAAAATTTAAAAGTTTATTTATTTAATTTTCTCAGATAACAAATCAAATGATTGAAACCTGCAAGTCGTACATCACGTGTCGTGGAATGGAGACTATTTGGTCACAAGACCGCAACTTAGTTCGCACGAAACTCACTAATTGCCTTAAACTTAATCACATTTATCGAGAAACTTATTACAATGTTAGATCACAGCCATTCCTACCCGATCAAGAACCCTTCGCATTTAGCGAGAACTTTGTGTTTGGCAAATTTGATACATTTTGTGACCGCTTATCGAAAATAATTTCCATGTTTAATCTCATCGATGATTATAATCATCTGTTTGAGCGTCGGTTGGAGGGATTATTGTTGGGCGAGGCACTCGAGGAGGCGATGAGTACGTTCGAGGAGGCAAAGGTGGCAGTTTTGGTTAAGAAATATGACTACTTAGATCATCGCAATTTGGAGTTCAATGAAGATTTCGAACTTTTTATGGGCAAGACAAACATGCTGAAAGAATCCATTGCTTCGATGATTGAGAATAATTTCGACTCGGTGTGGGAGACTCCGCAAGGAATTCGCTTCTTAATCAGATTCGAAAAAGTAAGCACGAAAATTCCAATCAGTACAATGAGTGACAAGTATGAGCGCATCTTAAAGTATTGCGAAAAAGAACTCGACCGAATTTTGAAGCTCTTTAAAAAGCAGCGAGATGATCCGCCATTAGAACGATGTCTCCCGCCAATTTCGGGTCGAATTAAATGGTGTCGCAGTTTACAGTCACACTTGAAGGAGTTAATTACGAACATTATTAGTCATCCCGTTCTCGCTAACCACTCGATAACTAAAGATCTCGAGAATCGTCATAACTACGCAAAAACCTTCATCTCTGAATATGAGCAAGAAATGACGCAGCTTTGGCTTTCGCAAGATGTCTCTGTGGCCGATGCATGTCTCATTCAACCCGTGTTGGCAATACAAAATGACAAATTAATTGTTAACCTCCATCCAACCATTCCGTTGCTGATAAGAGAAGCGAAATGTTTAGCTAAACTGAGCATTGACCTTCCAATTGTTGCCACTACATTGTTATGCAAACAGCATCATTTTGACACAATTTCCGACTCGATGAATGTGAGAAAAAAAACAACTTCTATTTGAACAATTTTCATTTTTTTTTGTAACTTTTTAGGAACTCATTAAAATGTATTTCCGAGTAGTCAAGTCGGTGATACAAGAAGTGCGGCCACTATTTTTGCCACAACTCGTTCGACTGACGACCATGTTGAGGCCGGGATTAAAACAAATTAATGTGAGTTAATTAAATTAACGTTTTTCCTGGAAATTTTCAATTTTTCAATGCCTGAAATTTTAATCAACAATTTACTTTTTTCGCAGTGGACAAACTCCCGATGGATGGAGTTCTATGAGCAATGTAAGGTTGCCATAAACACGTTCGAAGTTCTCGTGAATCGTGTGCATGATATTTATACAAATCGCATCCTCTTTGTTCTCAACTCAATGCAAGAAATTTCTCTGCAAACTTTTCCGATTGATGAGCTGTGGACCGTACAGCAGTTCCTGGATAAAAATGAAGACGCGTGTCGTGCCGCAGCTATCGAATTAAATCGTAAGAGTCAAATGGTTGAAGAGGCAGTGGAGGAAGTTCTTGACCTTGTACAGAAAGCAAGTTTAATTTTTCGAAGCATGATTGGAGCTGAGAATGATTTATTTAGCGAGGAAGAAATGCGAATGCATGTAGCTGAGGCACCGGCAAATGATGACCCGGTAAACACTAATCAGCAGCAAGATTGGAGTTTACTTTATTCATGCTTTGATAATCCATTATCATTGTTTACAATTTACGAGGGCGGAATGCCCAAAGGCATGGTAGAAATGGTCTTCAATGCAATAAGCGAAATGAGACGTTATTACAGTCGAAAAGTCATCGACGTTCTGATTAAGGTCACCCGTGCGTCATTGGATATGTTGAGGAGGCGATTTATACTCGAAAGTAATGAGACGGAAGTTTCACAAAAACCCATTTTCATACTTCAAGCGATTTTAATGATTCCAACAATTGCAATTAAACCGAGTTTAGATGACTTGCAGGATGCCCTCGCTCAAGCGGGTAAAAATATTGCTGGTGTATCGAAAGGTGTTGCTCAGTGGAACTCGGGAAGGGATGAAGAACGCTGTACGACTCAAATCAACCCAAAAGGTCCACGTGCTGTTGTGGCTAATGAGCGAGCAAATCGAAGAAAAGTTTATCGCGTTCACTCAGAGCAGCGACCGCAAATGCCGCACATGGCGAAAAGCTTTTACACTTATGTGTTGGATAACAAAGAGGTGATTAGAGTTTTTTTAAATAAAAATACACAAAAGTGACATTTATAAATTATTTCTCGGTAGGTTGTAAAAACACTTTCACTCCTCTCGACCTGTACCCGCAATTTGAAGCATGAAATTCAAGAGTTTGTAAAGAAATGGAAGCCATATCACTTTCTATGGAAAAACGACAAAACCATTCGACAACTTCTCGACTATACTCTCGGCGAGTTTGAAGCGAACCTTCGATATCTCACCGAACTCGATGCCAATCTAACAATTGAACCGGACATGGAGTATTTTGGGCAATCGTGTGTTGCACTTTCAACGGATCAGCTGAAATTTGGACTTAACATTGAGGTCAAGCAATTTAAGCATAAAATTGGACAAGCCATGAAAAAGAAATATAAGCGTGAAATGGACTATGTTTATGCTGTCATTAATGAAATGGATCGCAAACTCGACAGGCCTGTACGTGATCTCGATGACGTCAGAATGGTGATGGATACTTTGAGTAAAATTCGAGATCAAGAAGTAGACATGGAACTTAAAATTGATCCCATTGAAGAAGCTTTCAGCACATTACAAAAATATGAAATTTTCATTGAAAAAGAAAACATGGAAATGGTTGATAGTTTAAGAGACACGTGGTACAAATTAAAGAACCGTGCTCTTGATACACATTGTAAATTATTGGAGATGCAACCGATATTTCAGGAAGAGCTTACAAGTAATCTCGATAGATTTAAACAAGAGAAAATTGACTATGTCAATGAGTACACGAATGCGGGCCCAATGCAGTCCGGACTTAGTCCACGTGAAGCTTCAGATCGTCTCATACTCTTTCAAAATCGTTTCGACGGCATGTGGCGTCGCTTGCAACTATTCCAAAATGGTGAAGAGCTCTTCGGCTTACCACAAACTGACTACCCCGAACTTGGACAAATTAAAAAAGAGCTTAATTTATTACAAAAGCTTTATAAGCTCTATAATGACGTCACCGACCGAGTTTCAACATATTATGATATTGCATGGGGAGATGTAGACATTGAAGAGATTAATAATGAGCTTATGGAGTTCCAAAACAGATGCAGGAAACTTCCGAAGGGTTTGAAAGAATGGCCAGCTTTCCATGCTCTTAAACGAACAATTGACGATTTTAATGATATGTGTCCATTGCTTGAATTGATGGCAAACAAAGCCATGAAACCTCGTCATTGGCAGAGAATTATGGAAGTGACGAAATATACTTTTGAATTCGATAGTGATGGATTCACACTAAAGCACATTTTAGAGGCACCACTTCTAAAGCACAAAGAGGATATTGAGGATATTTGTATATCGGCCATGAAGGAAAAAGATATTGAAGCAAAACTCAAGCAGGTCACGAATGAGTGGTCCGGACATGAACTCAGTTTCATGTCCTTCAATAATCGCGGTGAACTTTTACTTCGAGGTGACACGACAGCCGAAACAATTGGTCAACTTGAAGACAGTTTGATGGTCCTCGGATCGCTTTTATCTAACCGTTATAATGCACCGTTTAGAAAGCAAATTCAACAATGGGTTTATGATCTCTCAAATTCAAACGATATTCTCGAGCGATGGCTTCTCGTTCAAAACATGTGGGTTTATCTTGAGGCTGTATTTGTCGGTGGTGATATTGCAAAGCAGCTTCCGAAAGAAGCAAAAAGATTTTCTAAAATTGATAAATCGTGGCAGAAAATTATGCAACGTGCACACGAAACGCCCGGTGTCATTGCATGTTGCGTCGGTGATGATTTATTGAAACAACTTTTGCCACATTTACAAGAGCAACTTGAGCTCTGTCAGAAATCACTCAGCGGATATTTAGAGAAGAAGCGAATGATGTTTCCACGTTTCTTTTTCGTCTCCGATCCAGCACTTCTCGAAATTCTCGGACAAGCTTCGGATCCACATACGATTCAAAATCATTTGCTTTCAATTTTTGACAACACTCGATACGTGAAATTTCACGATGTTGAGTACAACAAAATGATTGCAATAATTTCATCGGAGGGTGAACAAATTTCGTTAGATCGAGCGATTCGAGCGGAGGGTTCAGTTGAGACATGGCTGACTTCTCTCTTGCAGTCAATGCAGTCTTCACTTCATGGCATCATTCGAGGTGCAAATAACCAATTAAACGACCCCAACATACAAATGCTCGTTTTTCTCGATAAAATGCCAGCTCAGGTTGGAATACTCGGTGTTCAAATGGTTTGGACACGTGACGGTGAACTTGCATTAATGCAATCTCGTCACGAGAAGAAAATTATGGGGGAAACCAATAATAAATTTTTGGAGCTACTCAATCAGCTCATTGATCAAACGACACGTGATTTAACAAAAATGGATAGAATTAAATTTGAAACGCTCATCACCATTCATGTCCATCAACGTGATATTTTTGATATTCTTTGCCGCATGAACATTCGCTCGGCGAACGACTTCGAGTGGCTTAAACAAGCGAGATTTTACTTTAAAGATGATCTCGACAAGACCTGGATGAGCGTCACTGATGTCACGTTCACATATCAAAATGAATATCTTGGATGTACGGAGAGACTTGTTATCACTCCATTGACAGACAGATGTTACATAACTCTCGCACAAGCTCTTGCTCTGTGCATGGGTGGCGCACCATGCGGGTAGATTAAATTTTTAGAATTTCCGAATGTGAAATTTAATGCTCTTAAATTGTTTAGACCCGCCGGTACTGGTAAGACGGAAACTGTCAAAGACATGGGAAAGACTTTGGGAAAATATGTTGTGGTATTTAATTGCTCGGATCAAATGGACTATCGTGGTTTGGGAAGAATTTACAAGGGACTTGCACAATCGGGTAATGAAATAATTTAAAAAATTAATTGCAAAGATTTAATTTAATTTTAAACTTCAGGAACTTGGGGATGCTTTGATGAATTCAATCGTATTGAACTTCCCGTTTTGTCAGTCGCTGCTCAACAAGTCGCCGTTGTTCTCACTGCTAAAAAAGATAAACGTAAAAGTTTCATCTTCACCGACGGTGACACTATCGATTTAAATCCTGAATTTGGCATTTTTATCACAATGAATCCTGGCTATGCCGGTCGTAAAGAGTTGCCTGAAAATTTGAAAATTCAATTCCGTACCGTCGCCATGATGGTTCCTGATCGTCAAATTATTATTCGTGTTAAATTGGCATCTTGTGGATTTTTGGAGAACATAACTCTCGCTAGGAAATTCTACACACTTTATAAGCTATGCGAGGAGCAGCTTACCAAACAAGTCCATTATGATTTCGGTTTACGTAATATTTTGTCAGTTCTCCGTACTCTCGGCACAGTCAAACGAAATAACACGAAAGACAGTGAGAGTACAATCGTTATGAGAGTGTTGCGTGACATGAACTTATCAAAATTAATTGATGAGGATGAGCCGCTCTTTATGTCACTAGTAAGTGATCTCTTTCCCAATCAAAGTCTCGAAAAAACTACCTACGCTGATCTGGAAGTTGCGATTGACCATCAAGTGCAAGAGGCGGGTCTCGTTAATCATCCACCGTGGACATTGAAGCTAATTCAGCTTTATGAGACACAAAAAGTGCGACATGGCATTATGGTGCTGGGTCCGTCTGGCGCTGGAAAGACGAAATGTATTCATTGTCTGATGAAAGCTTTAACGGAAACTGGAAAAGTCCACAAGGAAATGAGAATGAATCCCAAAGCGATAACAGCAGCACAAATGTTTGGAAAACTCGATGTCGCAACGAACGATTGGACTGACGGTATTTTCTCAGCCATGTGGCGAAAGACGCTCAAAATGAAGAAGCAAGAAAATATTTGGTTAGTCCTCGACGGACCTGTCGACAGTATTTGGATTGAAAATTTGAACTCTGTCCTTGATGATAATAAAACACTCACATTGGCTAATGGAGGTAAAAAAAATTTAATTTATTTAAAAAAATAATCAAATAAATTTTCAGATCGTCTTCCAATGTCGCCATACTGTAAAATAATTTTTGAGCCGCATAATATCGATAATGCTTCACCTGCAACTGTCAGTCGAAATGGAATGGTTTACATGTCATCCAGTGGATTGGACTTTAAACCTAGTAATTTATTAATTTCATTTCTTAATTTTAAATTAATTAAATATTTTTTAAAAGTTCTTGCTGCATGGCTAAAAGGAAGGTCAAATCGAGAAAAGCAAGTTTTTTCGGAACTCTTTGAACAGTCTTTCCTCGCCGTTTACGTCTGGGGTACACAAAATTGTGAATTCATGATGGAAGTTATTCAGTGCAACATCATACAACAAATGATTTTCATTCTTGAAGGACTCGTTCCATACTCTAAGGAAATCGAACAAGCTGCCTCCCAGTCAATTGCTGGCAGTAACGAAGGTGAGACAAATACTTTCAAATTTTCATCATTCAAAATTTCTTTCCCCACATATTTAATTCAATTGGCCATCATTTATTATCATAGGTGTCATTGAACCAGGCAGAATCAGTCGTAGGTTTTTAAATCCATTCTCATGCAAGTCGCAAACTGTATAAATTTACACAAAATTGTCCCATTTTGTTTTAAAAATCTTTTGTCACTTTTTTGAGGTGCTGCGCATTTTTGAACACGTCTTATCTGTCCACTACCATTTACCAAATGGTTACGGAACAGAAATTTTAAAAATATTTTTTTGTTCATGAACTTTTTAAAGCATTTACTCCCAAAAAAGTTCATAATTGCTTGTAAACTTTTTGTATTAAAAGTTCTTTGACTTCTTTCTAGAGCTTTTGACTGTTTGCGGATTTCTTTATCTTCCTATTCAGATGATTTGCTTGAAGAGGATGAGAAACCCAAGGATGAAGTTGCAACACCTGAGCATCTCCATCGACTCTACATTTTTTCGTTGACATGGGCACTTGGTGCATTCCTCGACACAGTTGATCGCATCAAAATGGACAAATTTATGAGGAAAAGGTTTAAGAACTACGATTATCCGAAAGATGCCGATGACCCTGAAGCGACAATTTTCGACTTTTCCGTGTCGACGAGTGGCATGTGGGAGCCGTGGAAAAATCTAGTGTCCGCTTATGTCTACCCCGAAACATCAACTCCCGAATATTCTTCAATTCTTGTTCCCATTGTCGACAATGCTCGAATTGAATATTTAATTAGCACAATTGCAAATCAAGAGCGTGCCGTTTTACTCATTGGTGAGCAAGGAACAGCTAAAACAATTATGATTAAAAATTTCATGAAGAAACAAAATCCCGACACACACATGGTTCGTTCCTTTAACTTTTCATCGGCGACGAGTCCATTCCAGTTCCAAAAGACAATTGAAAGTTACATCGACAAGCGACTCGGCAACACTTTTGGACCGGCGAATAACAAAAAGCTAATTGCTTTCATTGACGATATTAATCTACCAAATGTCAATGAGTGGGGCGATCAAGTTACAAATGAAATTGTGCGACAAACGATGGACGCGAAAGGCTTCTTTAATCTCGAAAAACCGGGTGATTTTACAAACATTGTTGACGTACAATTCATCGCCGCAATGGGTCTGCCTGGTGGTGGTCGAAACGACATTCCATCTCGCTTAAAACGACAATTTTGCATTTTCAATTGTAACGTGCCAGATGACAATGCGATTGATACAATTTTCCGCACAATTGGTGAGGGACATTATAATGCCAAGCGAGGATTTACAACGGAAGTACGAAAACTCATCAAGAGATTAATTCCTGTCACACGTATTATTTGGCAAACCACGAGAGAGAAGCTCCTTCCCACTCCTGCCAAATTTCATTATATTTTTAGCTTGCGTGATCTGAGCCGTATATGGCAAGGAATGATAGGCACACTCTCGACTGTCATAACTAATGAAAAGATCCTAGTGTCGTTGTGGAAAAATGAGTGTACGCGTGTTTTTGCCGACAGATTTACGACAGTCAATGACTATAGTTGGTTTGAGAAGGAATTAAAAGTAATTTCTATTCGAGAGCTGGGTGAAAATTATGAGGCCATGCTCGATGCTGATCCCGATATTGTTTGGGTTGATTTTATGCGCGATGCACCTGAACCGACTGGTGAAGAGGGCGAAGATGCAGACACTGAACTTCCAAAGGTTTATGAACCTGTCGGCGATATGGAATTTCTTCGAGAACGTTTGAAAATGTTTTTACTGCAATTTAATGAGATGGTTAGAGGTGTCGGAATGGATTTAGTATTTTTCCCCGACGCCATGTGCCATTTGGTGAAAATTTCACGAACCATTAGACACCCGAAAGGAAATTGCATGTTGGTTGGTGTCGGCGGAAGTGGAAAGCAGAGCTTGACCAAACTTGCGTCATTCATTGCTGGCTATAAGACATTCCAAATCGCCTTAACGAGATCCTATAATGTTGCAAATTTCCTCGAAGATCTAAAGCTTCTCTATCGCAGTTGCGGCGTGCAAGGCAAAGGTACAACTTTCATCTTTCAAGATCTCGATGTTAAGGAGGAAATTTTTCTCGAGTATTTAAACAATATTCTCTCATCGGGTGTAATATCCAATCTTTTCAATCGTGATGAACAACAGGAAATTATCGCTGAATTGAGTCCAGTAATGAAGCGTGAGAATCAAAAGCGAACAATAAATCAGGAAACTGTAATGGAATATTTCCTGCAACGTGTCTGTCACAATTTACACGTCGTTTTCTGTTTCTCACCGGTCGGCGAGACTTTCAAGAGAAGAGTAGTTAAATTTCCGGCACTAATTAGCGGCTGCATTATTGATTGGTTTCATACTTGGCCAAAGAATGCATTAATTATGGTTGCCGAACATTTCCTCACTGAATTTGATATTTCATGTTCGAGTGATGTTAAAATGGATCTCGTGAGAGCTTTAGGGACAATTCAGGATGGCGTTTCTGCAACGTCAGTCGAATATTTCCATTGCTTTCGACGTGCTACTCATGTGACACCCAAATCCTATCTCAATTTCATTGCTGGTTACAAAAACATTTATACAATGAAATTCAATGAGCTTATGGAAGGTGCAGAGAAAATGGATACGGGTCTCGAGAAATTGGCAGAAGCTTCAGAGTCTGTTGAGATTTTGAAAAAAGATTTAGCGATTATGGAAATGGAATTAGCTGAAGCTTCACTTAAATCCGAGCGAGTATTGATCGAAGTCACTGAACGAGCGTCACAAGCTGAGGCTGTAAAGAATCAAGTCATGATTGTTAAAGAGAAAGCTGAACTTCTCGTGTCAAATATTGCAGTTGAAAAAGCATTAGCAATGGAAAAATTAGAAGCAGCAAAACCGGCTCTCGAAGAAGCTGAAAATGCACTCAACACCATCAAACCAGCTCACATTGCGACAGTTCGAAAACTCGGTCGACCGCCGCATTTAATTATGCGAATTATGGATTGTGTTTTAATTCTCTTTCAACGAAAAGTTCATCCTTGCATGCCTGACGTTGCCGCACCCTCTCCCAAACCTTCGTGGGCCGAGAGCTTAAAAATGATGGCATCGACAACTTTTCTTTTACAACTCCAAAATTATCCTAAGGATTCAATTAATGAAGAGATGATTGAACATCTGCAACCGTATTTCCGGATGGAAGATTATAACATGGACACAGCGCGAAGAGTTTGCGGTGATGTTGCCGGGCTTCTTTCATGGACAAAGGCAATGTCATTCTTTCATGCGGTAAACAAGGAAGTTTTGCCTCTAAAGGCTAATTTGACGATGCAAGAAGCGAGACTGAGGGTAAAAATTCATATTGACACATAAGATGAAAAATTACTTCAAAATTTTCTCTTTTAGGTCGCCATGGAAGATTTAGCTGGAGCTGAAAGTCAATTAAGAGAACGTGAACAGGCTCTGCAACAAGTCAAGGATCAATATGACAATGCCGTAAGAGAGAAGCAGAGGTTAACGGACGCGGCCAATGTCTGCTTGCGAAAAATGAATGCGGCAACTGCGTTAATTAATGGTTTAGCTGGTGAAAAAATTCGATGGACGCAGCAGAGTAAAGAGTTTAAGGAGCAAATTGGAAGACTTGTCGGCGATGTTTTACTCGCTACAGGATTTTTGTCTTATTGTGGACCGTAAGTAGATTAATTTTGAGTTATTTTTAATTATGCTAAAAATAGCTTGATACAATCACAATCAATATTAATCACTTCTTCTCCCCTCACACTTTCGTGTAGCTATAATCAAGATTATCGTGCACAAATGATGAAATCTTGGATGACATTGCTTAAGGAAAAAAAGATTCCTTACACAAACAACATCAACATAATCAGCATGCTCGTTGATAATGCTACAATTTCGGAGTGGACATTACAGGGTTTGCCGAATGACGAGCTCTCAGTGCAAAATGCTCTAATTGTGACGAAGAGTAGCAGCTATCCGTTACTGTGTGATCCGCAAGGACAGGGCAAGTTATGGATAAAGACGAAGGAAGACCAAAATGAATTGCAAACAACATCGTTGAACCATAAATATTTCCGAACACATTTGGAAGATTCTCTTTCACTTGGACGGCCGTTGCTAATTGAGGATGTGGGTGTTGAATTGGACCCGGTTATTGATAATGTCTTGGAGAAGAATTTCATTAAATCGGGCTCGATTGAGAAAGTCCTTGTTGGTGATAAAGAGTGCGATGTCATGCCTGGCTTCATGATTTACATAACCACAAAATTACCTAATCCAATGTTCTCGCCCGAGATAAGTGCAAAGACATCGATTATTGATTTTACTGTCACGATGCGAGGCTTAGAAGACCAACTGCTTGGTCGAGTAATTCTCATGGAAAAATCCGAACTCGAGTCGGAACGAGTAAATCTTTTCGAGAGTGTAATGAAAAATCAGCGTACGATGAAGGAGTTGGAGGCGAATCTCTTGTGTAGACTTACATCCACCGAGGGATCTCTCGTGGACGACGAAGCGCTCATAGAAGTTTTACGAGAAACGAAAACGACAGCTGAAGACGTCAATCAAAAATTACAGATTTCGGAAATTACAGAGAAGAAAATCATGAAAGCACGCGAGGAGTATCGTGCTGTGGCGACGCGTGGTTCAATCTTGTACTTTTTGATTGTCGAAATGAGCAATGTCTCGTGCATGTATCAAAATTCACTTAAGCAATTTCTCAACATTTTCGATAACTCAATTACAAAGTCAACTCGAAGTAACATCACCGAGGAGAGAATTACGATAATTTTACGATATTTGACTTATGAAGTTTGGGCATTTACAAGTAGAAGTTTATATGAACGTCACAAATTACTTTTTACGCTCATGATGGCAATTAAAGTTGATTATCATAAAGGTAAATTGAAATATTTCCTCGATTTTTATTGTGTAACATATAATTTTTTACAGGTTTAATCTCTCACACCGAGTTCATGTCCTTTATCAAGGGAGGAGCCTCACTTGATCTCAATGCAGTTGCTCCAAAGCCTTATAAATGGATTCTCGACATTACTTGGCTAAATTTAGTGGAAATATCAAAATTAAAACCATTCAGTGACATTTTAAAGAAGATTGAGAGCAACGAGCGTGAATGGAGAGTTTGGTATGAAACTGAAAGACCTGAAAAGGAAGAAATCCCATGCGGATACAATGCCCTTGATGTTTTCCGTAAACTTATTTTGATTAGAAGTTGGTCACCAGATCGAACAATTTCACAGGCTAGAAAATATATTGAAGGTGATTAAAAAATTTAATAAAAAAGTTTGACTGATAATAAATTAAATTTTTTCACAGAATCTCTCGGAGCAGAATATAGTGAGACACACATTTTAGATTTGGAACTAACTTGGGAAGAATCTGAGCCGAGGACACCATTAGTGTGCATTCTATCTATTGGTAGTGATCCAACAAATCAAATAATTGCTCTCGCTAAATTGAAAAATATTCGTAAGTTCTTAATAAAATTATTTTACTTCAATTTTATAATATTTTATTAAACAGCAATGAAAGCAGTAAGTATGGGTCAAGGTCAAGAATATCATGCACGCAAAATGATGACGGAATGCATGGCAACAGGTTTGCTACTCGTGATTAATGCGCCAGTTCAAAAATAAATTTTCTTCCATCAACAGGTGGGTGGGTGTTGTTGCAAAATGTTCATCTCTCCCTTAACTTTTGCGCTGAAATTATTGACATATTGATTGAGACCGAGCATGTACAAGACACATTCCGTTTGTGGGTGACTACCGAAACCCATAGCGATTTCCCTATCGGACTTCTTCAAATGGCCATCAAGTTCACCAATGAGCCACCGCAAGGCATTCGAGCGAGCATGAAGCGAACTTATCAAACTTTCACTCAAGACTATCTCGACTATACTTCCGCATTCCAGTGGCCACCGCTTCTTTACACAACAGGTTTAATTTTCAATAATTTATTCAAAATTTTAAAAATATCAAAAATTTATCTTCTCTTGATTTTTTGATGCAATAATTTAATTAACTTTTACTCTCACCACAGCTTTTCTTCATACAGTCGTTCAGGAACGCAGAAAATTCGGACCACTCGGATGGAATGTCGCTTATGAATTTAATCAAGCGGATTTTGCCGCAAGTGTGGCTTTCATTCAGAACCACCTCGACGAAATGGATCCGAAAAAGGGTGTGAGTTGGCAGACAATTTGCTATATGATTGGTGAAGTTCAGTATGGCGGTCGTGTCACGGACGATTTTGATAAGAGATTACTTACAACTTTTTGCGCTGTCTGGTTTTGTGATCAACTACTCACGCCGGCTTTTGAGTTTTATAAAAATTATAAAGTTCCAGTTACGAAAAATATTCAGCATTATGTTGATTACATAAGTTCACTTCCAATCGCTGACTCACCGGAAGTTTTTGGCCTTCACTCGAATGCCGACATCACTTACCAAATTAATACCGCGAAAGGAATTCTCGACACAATCTTGAGTGTGCAACCAAAAGAGAGTGGAGGTGGAAATGGAGAATCGCGTGAGACAGTCGTTTATCAGCTGGCAGATGACATGTAAAATATTTGAAAATTTTTCTTAAAACTTTAAATTAAATGCTTTTATTACAGGTTAAGAAAACTTCCACCGCAATACAATGCATTTGAAGTTAAAGAATCGCTGGCACGAATGGGTGCAATGCTTCCAATGAATATCTTTTTGAGGTGCTTTTAATCGTAAAATTAATATTTAATTTTAATTACTTTCTTAATTTATTCAGGCAAGAAGTCGATCGAATGCAGCGAGTCATTAAAACCGTTTACACAAATCTCACTGACTTAAAACTCGCAATCGATGGAACAATTGTTATGAGTAATTATCTAAGAGACTCACTCGATGCAATGTACGACGGAAAAATTCCTGATCGATGGACGAAGGTGGGTGTTACGAAAATATTGAAAACAAATTTGTTGAGTATAAGTTACATGAATGAAATTTCCTTTTGAAAGCATCAAAGTATTTTGTGCGAAAACTTATTAAATTTCAAATGTCGCATAAACTATTCTTGAAAGTAAAATATTTCATGAATTGTTACTCTTGTTTCAAGGCTAAATTGTTTCGTAAGGAAAATTTACTTATTAAAAATACCTTTCTGACAGAGTCCAACACCCGAACCACCGGAAGATTTATTTACCTATAAATTAAATTTTAATTTAATAAAATTCAACACAAAAAAAATAACCGATTTTAACTTACAAATTAAAATATTAAAAAAACTCATTTCTTAAAACTATTTCCTTAAACTTTTTATATTTTTTTAATTATTATTTTTTTAAAATTTTTTTTAAAACTCTATATAAAATTACAAAATTAAAAAAATAATTTTTTTTTTCCCATAATTTTTCCCGGAGGAATCCAACAAAACCTACTTTCTGTACTTACTTACACGTGCATGTGATAGATTTAAAGTAAGATTTTAATTTTTTAAAGATTTCATGGGAATCAACGACACTCGGCTTTTGGTATACGGAACTGCTGGAACGAAATTCTCAATTCCGCATTTGGTGTGCACATGATAGACCAAAAGTGTTTTGGATGACGGGCTTCTTTAATCCTCAAGGATTTTTAACAGCTATGAGACAGGTTAAAAATATTTTTTAAATACTTTTTTGACTTTAAAAAATAATATTTAATAGGAAGTAACTAGAGCACACAAAGGTTGGGCACTGGACTCTGTAATTTTGCAAAATCAAATCACACGATACAACAAGGAAGACATTCACGATCCGCCATCTGAAGGTGAGAAAATTTCATCTGAAAATAATCAGGAAATTTATGAAAAAATTTAATTTTACAGGTGTTTATGTCCACGGTCTTTTCCTCGAAGGTAATTTATTTCCGATGATTCACAGCTTTTACATTTCTATGTGGGCCGTGTTTAATATCCGCTCTCGACGTCACAACAAACATTTTCTTTTGGAAAAATTTGCAATAACACTTAAAAGTTATTTGAACAATCGTACGCTGACGTCGAAACGCCTTAAGCTCATGGATGAAGTAATTTTCTTGAAAAAACTTTAAATTTTCCAAATCCATGAGCTTTTCAGTCGTAAATCATGGATTTAATGGTTTTTGGGATTTTGTGATAAAATTATTAAATGACTTTTTATCGATTTCATGTTTCACAAATAAAATTTTTCCACCACGTGCTTTCAGTATTTAAAGCGTAATTTGTCACTTGATTAATAAAAAGTGTTTATCAATTAAAGGTGCATCATTGGATCGTCGCAGCGGAAAATTGATTGAATCGAAGCCGAAAGTTCTTTATGAGCAGATGCCGATTATTTACATTTACGCTATAAATACGACAGCGGGCAAAGACCCAAAGCTCTACGAGTGCCCGATATACAGAAAGCCTCAACGAACAGACCAAAAGTATGTCGGTTCAATAGACTTTGAAACAGACGCTAGTCCAAGGCATTGGACTTTAAGAGGTGTTGCATTGCTTTGTGATATTAAGTAAATTATTTTTTTTAGCACCAACAAAAATGTAAAATTAAGACAAATAAAATTATTTTACTCAGCACAAAAATATAATTTTTAAATTATTTAATATTTAAAAACCTACTGACAAAATTAAATTTCAGGTCATGTCATAAAATTCAATTTCATAAATTTAGAATCCAAAAAATGTTCTTTCATGAATTTACTCCGCTGCTTTTAGCATCCTACATCCTTTAAATTCTTCTCATGTCTTAAATTTTGAAGCATATGCTGAGACGTCGTTGTGAATTCCGAAGATTTTCTTCATATACGTATTCTGTTAAAGTGTCATCAAATAAACAGCGATGTATCTCAGGTAATCCCGTGGGGAGTATTTGACTTGACTTCTACAGCATGTTTTTATTGAATGTGGCTGTAAAAAGTTGACAAACAGGTAGATTCTATATAAATTGCATAAGAAGATAACATGAACGCTTAAAGTTTCCAAGGTTATGAAGCTGAGGCATAAAAAAATATTTTTAATAATATTTTATCGAAGCGTCTAAATATATTTTACATCTGCATATCTTCATCATTAAATTGCATCGTACATTTTTACCCATTATGTCGCGATGCATCTGTCAACATCGTACGAGTAATTGCCTTATAATTTGCATCCTTTAACAATCTCTTAATCGTCCTACAACGGAATTGACGTCATTCACAATTTACACGACTCCATGTCAATAAATGTGACAAACAAATATTTGTCGTACACAGAAGGACGATATGTCAGCATGAATCATTAAACAAATTGGACCAATAAGTTGTGTGCTGAAAAATAAAGGGAAAAAAGCGTGCAATTTTCAATTTTCAACTTTACTTCTCTTTCTTTATCTCTCGAAAAAAATTGTTCCTCTCTCTTTCATCTCGCAATGGCATAAAATTAATATATATCATATCATTATTGCTTAAACTTAGATCATTCATAATATTTTTGCATAATATTTTGAAACATTATATACATACGTGCGAAGGAAATTCTTAATCAAATTTAAATATGTGAAAATCTTCATTCAGCATCATTAAGCTGGAACTCCTTTTCTTTTAGAGAGGAGAAAAGCGTTTGAGGGTTATAAATTTTTCATAGACGACTTTTAATTTTGAATATTTTTTTAATCTTAAATTTTGGACTTACTCATCCAACTTGCACTAAACACTCAATATTTTATATTTTATTTCATGAGAAAACTTTTGTTTCTCTTTTTATTAATCGTTTCTTTCTTCGTTAAAATATAGAACTTTTCTTCATTTTGAATTTCATTTAAAATTAGCATAAAAAGAATTTTCTTCTTTGTATCATTTTCTTAAGCTTAGAACTTTTTCCACAGTAAATAGTTGCCTTTGTTGCATTCTTTATGTCTTATAATTTTTTTTCGTTTAATTTGAAATTAAATTTTTAAATATCGAACAAGTTTGGCTGGAAAAAATGTTCAAAAATTTAATAAATTTTAACAGTAAGAAATATTTTTTAAAGAACCATTCGGAATGTCATTTTTGGAGATCAATTAAAAAATAAATATTAAAATTATTTATTTTTGAATTCATAATTTCCTGAGATTAATTTATAATTGCAATACTAAAAAAATTAAATTTTCTTTTGATTTTAATTTTTAACTCAAATAAAAAATCCAACCATTAGTCAGGAAAACCATCATCCATCATCTCTCCATTACAATTATGATTCATTTCATTTTTATTCAAACATAAATTTTAAGATCCTTCAATAAAAGTTTAACTTCCTTGAATTTATTAACTGCAGCACGAACTGGTAACAAAATCTACGCACATATTTTGGTTTTTAAAAAAATACTGACATCTCATTTTATTTTACTCAACCACGTAAATCAATGCTAACATAAATATTGACACTCCATTATCGGAGTGTTGATGTATGAGGATATTTTGCACATTGAGAGAGGTAACTTTTGATTTACATACTGCGCACATGAGGTGAATAAAAAATATGATTTTTGCTTTTTTTCTAGAGCTTTAAATGAGGGAAAAAAGTTGAATGTATAAAAAATATTTTTTCACGAGTTTGAAATTTTTCATAAACTTTTTGCGAGTATCAAGACATGACAACTGGAAGAAATATATTTTCAAAAAAAAATAGTAAAATTTTGGTAAAAATATTTTATTAAGCTTTTGCTGCATGTTTAAAATAAATCAAGATTTTTTGAAGTAATGAATTTTGTAAATTTATCATTTTCTCAATTTTTGAATCTTTTTAAAATCAAATTAATTTTTTTAATTCAAAGTTGTCATGCCTTGGACTTAAAAAAGTGTATAATAAGCGTAATCAACATTTTTCATAACTTGTTCTTCAATTAAATTAATAAAATAGCGACATTAATACTGAAAAATAATTCCTGCACCACTTCTTCTTCTTCTACATGGAAAGGATTTTTTAAATTTACATTTTTTGTCCACAAAGGGATGGAACCTTTAATAAATCTAATTTGTCCATCATTTTGTGTCATTCACTACAACTACGTAAGAGAGCCTTTAATATAATATTTTTTTTCTTCTTTGGGGGATCTTTTTACTTATAATTCAATTTACTTTTTGTTGTTGTTCAATCTACAGTGTGCATCGAGGAGGGTGATCTACATCAGTGTCTGACATTAAACATTTTCCTTAAATCTCATTTTGTGAATATCTGCTGAGTAGTCCGTATAAGTTTTTGATCTGCATTGCCTCCTCATTTACATCGGTATCGTCGTCATCGCCATTTTCGCCTACATAGACTTGCTGCTCTTGATTCGGCTCATTTACTTTATTTTTGTTTTCCACCTTTTCATTTGGCTTCGCTTGACTGGTTCCCTGTTGTTGTGGCATTTGTATTTGATGCTGATTCAATTCCATCTTACCGTTGCTCCCTTCGAGATTGAAGGCATGAGTTGGCTGATACACACGATGCGTATCGTAATATCGATTTTTCAAGTACTCTTCAATGTCGTTATAATCGAATGAATTGCCACGCTTTCCAATGCTCTTAAGGATCTCTCGGTTTGCTTCCGCCTATTATTTTGCATTAAGAAGTGAGTTATTTTTATTACAATTTTCCACTGAGAATATGTGTGGCTCACCTGTCTGACGGCATTTTCTCGTTGCCGACGTGCCATCTCCAGCATTACTCGTTGACGTAAAACATCCAATGGGTTGACAATTGAAAGCGAAGGCTTTGTTCGTTTTGGCGAAAAATATTTTTCCTGTGAATTATGAAAATGAAAATATTTTATGTGAGTACCCACTTTCAAGCATTCATGAAATTTTGTCAAGAAAAAACATTTTTTCCCGCCTTAAAATTTGAAAAATTCCGATAAGACAAAAAATTCTCAGTCAGTTGCCCTTCGCTTGTTTTTGTTGTTTTGAAAAAAATTTCGAAGGAAAAAATTTTTACATTATTTTTTAGCATTAAGAATATGCCAAATGAATATAAGTTTCGTCCGTACGAAATTGTAAAAGAAAATTATGACGAAAGTTTCCTTCCCGGACCGCGGAGTGGTTAGTTGAAAATTTTGAAAAAACACGTCGATTGCAAAAATAATTCAAATTTTAATTTAATTATAAAGGACATCGAATTTGTTGTGATGAGGCAAATCTCTACAGCTATGGTGGTTACAATTTTAAAGAGAACGACGAGTCACATAATTTATACAAGGAAATTCTCTGCTACAATTTTGTAAGGAAGTGCTGGAAGTTGCTCAATGACGACGAAACAAATGATGAAGCTGAATCGATTTATGATGTGCCGGATGAGCTTGCATCGAGTGCTATGGTCATGTATGGTAATGCTCTAGTGATTTTTGGAGGCACAAGTTATCCTTTTGGGCTCAGGTGAACTTAAAATAATTCCATTTCAAAAATTATGAACTAACTTTAACTAAATGCCTCAGATGTTCCAATACAGTAACGCTAGTGAAGCCTAATGAGCAGCCATTTCGGATACACGAGCTGAAAACACACAATGATGAATTTAATCAACCTCCGGGACAATATGGAATGTCTATAGCGTGCCAAGACAATTTTCTCTATACACTTGGTGGAACGCAAGGATTCGATTATACGGCTGACCTTTATCGACTTAATTTTCTCGCTGCAAAGTGGGAACTGTTAGCAATAAGTAGACCTGAAATTGATCCGATTCAGCCTATCGGACGATATCGACATGAAATAGCTATCGATTCAAAACACGTCTATATTTTTGGCGGAGGAACTGCTGATCAAGTTTTTGATCTCAAGGTTCTGCCCGTTTATGATATTGTTGCGAGAAAATGGGATCGCATTGAGACATATCCAAATAGTAGAGACCAATTTCCAAAGCCACGAAAATGTCACTCACTCGTTCAGCATACGATTAAGGACATGGACGGAAATGATGAGAATTTTGTTTATATTGTCGGCGGGAACAATCAAGCAGGACCTCTCAATGATGTGTGGAGGCTATCACTTAAAACTCGAACATGGTTTTGTTTTCGTAAAGCAGGTCTTCGAACTACCCTTTATTTTCATGATGCAGCTCTATCAAGCGAAGGATGCATGTAGTGAGTAAAACTTAAATTTTAAAGTAAAATAATTAATGTTAATGTTTGATAATTTCTTCACAGTATATTTGGCGGCATAACTGCAAACGCAATGCGTACGAATAATCTCTATAAAATGTGGGTAACAATACCAAAGCTAAGTGCTATGGCGTGGGACTCGATTTTACATTATTTTCCCAACATCCACATGGCACCTAAACAATTTTTACTTCAGAAAGGAGTTCCGAAACGTTTTGCAGATCGCGTACATCCCGATTGATCCCTCACATGGTTAAAAAGTTTAGAAATAAAAATTTAAAGTTTCAATCATTTAAAAAAATTAATAAATTGTTTTTCCATATGTGCTGAATGCAATGAATCATAAAATGTGATAAAAAATCACAACAATGTAAAAAATTCAGGAACAAGGAAGTTTTCAGTCTATTATTTTTTTTATCGCGTGAGATTTTTTTTAATTCAGCTGTTTTTTCCTAAAATTATTTTTATTTACACTTTTTCATAATATATTTTTAAATGATTGCTTAAGTGATAACGAAAATGCTTTTAATAAATTTTATTCGCGTACTTTCTGCACATTCCGCATTTTAAATGCGACTTCCTTGTGCGCGAGCTCGCGAGAGAAAGTTCAACAAACTTCCGCTTCAATTAAATGATTACTGTCACCCTTATATCTATTGAAGATGGGATAGATTGATTGATTTCGAGCTATAAAAAGTGCAGCGATGCATGCGAAGCAAACCATGAAGAAAAGTGTCACATATATGAGGGTAAATTTGCCTGAAAATTCACTTCGAAGGTCATCGAAATCGTCCTTTACGAGTTTTTCCTGTTTTGCCCCTTGAGAAACTTCCAACACTTGCACGACATTTTCCTTAATCTTGTCCATCAAATCTGTTTTAACTGCTGAAGTTATGTTGTTCAAATCATTCTCATATTTGCGTTCAAAAAGTTCCTGATCAGACTTTAAGAATTTAACTAAATTTGTCTTAAATTCAACCAATTCCGTTGAGTTGTCCATCTTATTTTCGAGGACTTTTAAATCATTATCGACTTTTTCAATTGTTTCCGCAACTTTTGTCTCTAAATCGTCCATTTTAGTGCGAACGTTAGTTATGACATCATCCATTTGCTTCAAAAGCACATAATTATTAAAACAGTCCTTAAACTTTAGCAGATGACTGCTCCATTGAATAAATCTCGTAAGTGTAATGGATTCGCTTATGCAAAGATTCGAAGAGAAATCAGCACGCGTTAATTTCTGCAGTGATTTATAAAATCCTTTTTCGATTTGTGTAATGGAATTATTTTGAACTTGAAGTGATTCCAGATTCACGTTGTTAGTTAGCAATTGTTCGGTTATGATCTAATGGATTTTTAATTAACATTTTTTTAAACTAAATAATTTTTTTCTCACCTTAATTTTGTTATTATATAACAGCAAAAGTCTTAAATTGACATTATTCTTAAAAGTGTCATCATCGAGCGATTCAATATTGTTCGAGACCATTTCAATTTTGTCCGCTTTAACGAGATCACGGAAGGCATTTTTATGCACTTTACAAATGCGATTATAGTTCAAGCTCAAAATTGTCAGCTGACTCAAGCCCACAAACGCATTCTCGCCTATCACCTCGAGATCTGTATTCTTCATGAGCACCAAGGTTATTTTCTTATCAAAGTATGTCGTGTTTAGTGTTTTAAATCCCATCGTTGTCAATATCATAATTTTCTCCATATTTTCGAATTTCTCAAAAATTCCACTCGGCAAATTAGTAAATTGAGAGTCTCTGATTTGCACCCAAGCAACATCCGCATCAGTTTTATTTGTGTTGTCTCTCGACATCATTGTGATCTCAAAAATCTCATCGTTTGGCACGACACCGCGCAACTCACACCCAAAACCATGGTTTCGATCATTGAACGATGTGCAATTGTGGAGTGCACACGCGAGAGACAAAATAGAAAGAAAAACGACCGAGAGGAAATTCAGTGACATTTCTTTAGACTCTTTAATTTTTTAATGCTTTCCTATCAACGATTTAAAAGCGACTGAAATTGAAAACGAGAGTTATTCAAATTCTTATCATCATTTTCGTCCCATGTAAATATTTTTCTTGATTTAATTCAATTTGAAACAACACAGCATTCATTACTCATTCATGCTTCTCTTTCTGCTTATCGTCTAGGCATGTTTTTCGGATTCTCTCTATTATTTTCTACGAACGATTTGATTTTATGGGAATTGAGGAAGATTTCGTTAATCAATCTGATAATTACTGTATCGTGACAAATTTTTATAATTCATTTATTCATCGAAAAAAAACTACGATGATGACTCAAAAAATTCAATTATTAATTTTTTAAAAACTCACTGATTAGTTTTTATTTTACGCGTAAAAATTTAAAATTAAAAATGTTTTTCTTGCGGGGATTTCATGACGTTCATAAATTACTCTATAAATCTGAAAAAATACTTACTTGGAAATATTTTGAATTATCGTACGGTGTTGCCGTGATTTGAATTACCAGACAGCATAGAGTCGCGATAATTGCACACTGCCTCAGAAACGTCATTTCTCGTCGCTGTTTGAATCCCTCGACAATTTCTGCAATGAGAAAAAATTAGTTTATCAACATGTTCTGCTTATTGCTCACAGCATGAAGTGTGGAAATAAATCGCAAAAAAGGGAAATTTCAAATTTGATTTTCTTCGAACAAAAAAATGTTACGGAAGTGTAATTAAATTGAAAAGTTATATTAATTCTCAAAATATATTCGCAATTCATGTAGTTTTTCGTTGAATAATTTTTTTATGGTTTATTTACATAACTTATCGGAAAATCATGATTGACATAATCAAGAATAAATTTATCATTTTTTAACCTTAATAATTTCGATAGATAAAATTCAAACTAAAATTTTTCTATCATTAAAACCCAAAAATTTTCGCTTTAACTATCAATGAAGAAAATCTACAGGTGTTTTCGCACATTTACCAACCACCCCAACAACATCGTCGTTATCATGTTATACATGTGACATTTTGAGAGACGCTTTCTTCACTCTCACTCCACTCGAATACATTTTCACGCACTCAAAAGCCGCTTTTGAGGCATTTTGAGCCGTAATGACAGACACATTGGATTAGAGTCAAGAATTGAGAGCGACAGTGAGAAGTGTGTTGGTTTAATGAAGAAATACTGTAAAATTTCCTCCCCATCGACTTCTCAAAAACACTCTAGCACCTCATTGTTGTAAGATTTCGAGAGAAAAGCCATTTGAGAATAGAAACAAAGTCCTGACATTTAATAAAATAAATTACGTAAATTTAATTATTTTTAGAAAAAAAAATTAATGAAAAAATTAAATTTATAAATTTTTTTTTTGTAAAAATTAAATTTTCACACTTTGTTTTAACACAAAAAACCCAATGCGAATTATTCATGACACAGATTCACTGTGAATGCACACTCAAAATGTTATCACGAATTTCGTTTGGATTTTTTTCCATCAGTTTCATGACATCATACATCCCGCGAAAACAATGGATGCACAACAACTGTAAACCGCTCTCCTTTTTCGCATGTCAATCAACCGTAATTTATTGCTTTCTTATCATCATCATATGTCAACATATACAAATTTAATTTTGATTTAATTTGCAAAGAAACAATTTTTACAGGTTGAGGTTATCATTAAGATGGTTTTATTAAAACCGCATGCTTGGTTTTGAGTTGATTATTTAATTTATTGCTCGTGAACTTATCATTAATTAAAGTTGATTAAATGTGGAATTTCATAACACTTTTATAATTTAAATTTGAGTTCTTAAAAATACTAATTAATTGCAGCTTCTGCACACGTGTTTCATTATAATTTAATGCTCAGTTGGTTCACCACTAAATTCGCATCGTTTTCACAACAAGTGAATGCTTTTCGGGACAATGTACCAATTTATTATGAATTATTAATCAAACAATTTTCTCCATCGAGTGTACATTGAGTAGATTTCGCAACTTTGATGCTGTTGCAATCATTTTATTATACTTTAAGCTGAGAAATCAATAAATATGTGATGAAGAAAAATTGAAAGTTGATTGATTAACGAGGTCAAGAAGGGAGATCAGAAAAAAATAATAAATCGAAAAGGAAAAAATCATCAAAAGTTTAAGAATGACCCAAAATTTACATCCTCAACTAGTATGTGACCCAATTACGAAGTTCTTGATAAAAAAAGTCACATTTGGCAACAAAAAATTTGCTCGTTTGCTTTCTATCCCTCAGGTAACCACTTAATATCCGTGTCTATTTTATTCTAGACTTGAGATAACCACAGAACTTACTATGACTCGACCACTTGAAAGTTTTGTTCCACAGTAAAGGGTCATCGAAAACTTTTCTCAACCCTTCTTCACTTAACATCATCATCGACCCACCTGTTTGTACATGTGAACAATGTAAAAATCAACTTTAATTTTTTTGTGAAAATTTAATCATCCGTTTCGGAATTGAATCATGACTTTAACTTTGATGATGATGATGAATTGCACGTGATTTCCACACAAGTTGGTCTTACCTTTTTCTCAATAGTCAATAGAATTTTAATGACGGGGTTAATAAAAATAATTCAGAATTTTATCGAACTAGGTGAAATTTATGTCAATGAGAAAATTGATTTACTGTGGCATGGAAAAACATGTGATCTCTTTTAATGCCAATTTATTGCGAAATATTTATTTCATTTGTTTGAAATGACACATTTTATAATATGTTATGTCACAACTGTTGGTTTTGAAATGTTACACAATTTTTTGCGCATTTTCTGTTAACATTTTAATCCTTGTGCGTGTCAAAGAGAATAATTAATTTTTAGAAAATGTTAAATAGTTCTTAACTTTAAAATCAATTTTTTTAGATATTTAAAAAAATATTTAAAGTGAGTTTTATAAAATTTTAAACAAAACCTTTATCAAATGACGCATTAAATACTTCTTCATTCATCATTATGCATGCCAAAGATTAATTTCATTCAAAATATTATGGATAAACAAAAATTTATTTTTAAATTCTTCTCATTTCAAAAAAGATATTTGAAAATAATACGAGAAACATGTCAGATGAACTCAATATGCTCCTTAAATATTTTCAAATTTCTTATAATTTAAAATTTACTTTTTCAAATAAATTAAATTACTAAAATTTTACATGCATGTGATAATTCCTAAAATTTATATTATATAATTCCTTCTTCAATTATTCTAAAATCAAAACCATTTACAAAATGTAATTAAAGCTCTCTGTAAATTGAATACAATTTCATGTCAAAGAAATAAATTAAAATCTTTCATGTGAATTCTAAAAACATTGCTCTAAATTTTGTTTTAGTAAATGTCCTCAAAATGATGACAATTATAATTTCGAAACTTGTATCATCGTTTAAGAGAAACACGACATCATCATCAGACAAACTTCTTTAATGGAGCAAATAATTCTGTGATAAACTGCAAAAAACTTTTTCATCACAGTCAATTAACCTTCATTTATTGCTAATGATTCTTTCGAAAAAAGATTTTTAAAGCTCAAAATTGAATTTCATTAGAGGTAAAATATTTTATCAGCGCCACAACAACAATCCTCAATAAATCCCCCAACATCCATTGTGGCTTGAAAACGACTTTAACATCATTAAAATCCTCAACATCATCCGTGTGTTTATAAATTTTCAAAGTGCAAGCATTTTTAAATTTTTAATTTCTAGAACAAAAATTTAATTTTTCAGCTTAATATTTTTTGATAGAGTAAAAATTTCAAGTCTCAAATGTCATCACATGAGTTTACCTATTCATAGACAGTAAAGAAAAATAATTGTTATTGTTTCAGCCAGCCACATACGCCATGTCTATAGAGAAAATCTTCAATGCGAAAGATAAATGGGTCGGAAAAATAAAAGAGTTTTAAAGCTTTTGTTTCCTGTGAGTATTAGAGACCTGTTGATTGCTTTCAAAGTTACTTGTTGACTTTGAGGGATTTTTTGCATAAATTTCAAAATACTTTTATAATACAGAAAATAATTAAATATTATACACACATTTTCAACATGCAAAAGTTTTCTATAAAAAATATTTTAATTTTTAATCTTCATATCCACACCTCTAATACCCATAAGCTCTCAATCGCATCAAAATTTAATCCAATTTCAAAAGTCAAAAGTCATTTCAATTTGCTCTTTCAGTGAAAGTTTGTTAAATATTTTATTATGATTGAATAAGAAGCAAATTGATTGAGAGATGAGCAAAAAAGTTGATTTTTATTGAAAAAAATGGATAGGAAATAATTTTTTTACTGAGTGATTCTTTTTCTTTTTTGCTCGAATTTTCTTCAAACGTCAATAATTGAACGACATCTATTCTCTCCAAAATTAATGGATGAGATATTTGATAGATTGAAAATTCAATTTTTAACCAACTTAATTTTGTGTTTAGAGTTTTTGCAAAAAGCAAACCTGTGTAAATTTTTTTGTAAACTTTTTTAAAGCGATAAAAACGAAAAGGTCAAACCACTTTAAGAGTTTGTAGAATTTATAAAAGGAAAAACAATTTAGAAAAGAACCTCTGTGAATTCTTCCCTAAATGGTCAGTAAATACTGAAATTTTTAGGATTTTTTCTCTCAACAAAAAAATAATGTTTAGCCGCATAAAATTGCAATTTATGATTTTCTATTAAAATTCTCAACATGGTGAGCAAAAAGTGTCATTAACATAAAAGCTCCTCAAATTATTAAAATAACTCAAAGAGTCCTTGGAGAGTGGCAGCCACACACACACAGCATCATCTCAGGTGGATTTTTAAAAGCTAAACAAAAGCTTTCAAGCTCACAATTCATTTTTTTAATCTCGCAAATCTCATGAAGACGTCATCGTGTTCATTATTTTCTCCGGTATGTTCATGAGGGTTGCCTTGTTCGGGATCTTTTTGAATCAAATCAGATAATTTTTGGTTTGAAGTTTTGCTTTATGACGTTTGTGATTTTAATTTTTTGTAAACGTTTTAAAATTTAAATTGTTGAGTTTAAAAATATTTTGAAAAATAAAATAAAAATGTTTCATAAAACTTTAAAGATAAAAAATAATCTTCCATCTCCAAAAGACCTTTTTAGAATCCTCTTAAATTTCACTTCTTAAAGTCTTTAAGAGTTCTTAAGAAAAACGACCTTCATGATGTATCCATAAATCGTTAATAACACTTCATTCACCAACTAATGCTTTTTGCGTCACAAAGCGACAATTGAGGCTTGTCGGAAAGTTGCAACATGTGAATTAATTCAATATTTATCGAGTCTCTTATTGACTTCATTAATTGATGGATAAGTTCTTACTTTTTCAAGGTTCCTATTGACAGTTATTCAGAAAATCAAATCACGTTTTTACGCATTTTTTGTTTTCTTGATTTGTGTGTGAGAAAACACGAAAAATTTATGCAAACAATAATTTTTGTATGTTGGTAAAAAAAATTTCTTTTTCCACAGAATGATGAACAATGAAATAAATTTTTTTGATTGTGATAAATTTCTTCAAGTACCGACGACATTTCTTCTATTTTCCCACTCGACGCAAATTCATTATTGAGTTCATGTGACTATGTCGCAAAAGTGAAGAAATAAATTAAATTACAATTTGTGGAGTTATTAAGAAAATTTTTCTTGTTTGATTATCGCAGATTTTTTTATGCTAACATTTCCGACGCAGAACTTTGTGTTTGAAAATAAATAAATTAATTAAAATTTTCTGTCAACAATTGAAAACAAATTAAATGCGTCAACATGAAAAAAAATTTGAACGTACATAATTTTACGGCATTTAAGTGAGCTTTGTGTTTGTAAAGATTTGTAGAACTTTTTTCATAAAATTAATTTGCTGAAAAATTAATGTGCGGGTTTTTAAGTATGTTAAAAAAAGCTTCTTTGAATTTTCATACATCAATAATTTTATTTCTGTGCAGTAATTTGAAAAAAAAAATCGTTGACCTTTATGGATCGAGAAAAACAAATTTATTCGGGAAAATCAGATGACATCAAGATGAAAATATTATCTTTTGACATTAAAATTTCTCTAAGTAAGGTGAAGCATAAATATTGAAAATATTAAGTACTACCATAGGTATCGTATTTCGGCCTGTGGCGATTTATTTAGGATAATTGTCTCAATAAATTTATTTTCAAGCAGGAAATTTTTTTGTGAAGGTTTGCAACATATATTTACGGATTTTAAAGGAGTTTTAAGTTTTTTATTAAATTAAAATAAAAATTTCCTATTTTACTAAAAAATCATTAAAAATTTTAAAGCCTGATAAATTAAAACCATAACGAGGAAATTTTCATCTAAATTTTATACAAAATGAATCATGACTTATGATAATTTTCTTAATGTAATTAACACAAGAAAGATTAAAATTACCTTCGAAAGATTATTCAAGCGATTATTTAATTACAATAATTTTCAAGATGCTTACACAAGAAATATTGATTTTCAATGTCTTAAATGAAAATTCTTAATTGATCGCTTGAGAAAATTGTCTTGTGAGTGATTAAATTTTAAATGCTTTTATAATTTTCACGATGATGAGGAAAAATATGCGAAAAGTGAGTATGGTAATTAGCTATTAATATTCTCAGGTGTTAACAACACGTGTTGGAGCCTTTAAATACCTCGAAATTTATCTTCATTGAATGAGACTTTAATCCATAAAGATAATTAGATAATTAGGTTTTCTCACGACATGAAAAATTCTCAATATATAAAAATGACCAAAAAATATTGAAAAAAATTTAATTTGAAATTCTACGAAATCTTTAATTTTAAATGATTTTCACCTTCCATTACTTTTTAGGATTTTTAAGGTTCTTTTTCTTTCACCAAAGCTCATAAAAATTTAACGCTAATCTCAGGATGTTTTTAAATCAGTTTGACAGTCAGAATGTTAAAAAATCGATTGGATTAAAAGCTTTGTGGATAAAAAATTACAACGCATTTGCTAAGTGGTGAAAAATTCTGAGATAAAAAAATGTTTCAAGTTCTTTAGAAAGTTTCATTCAAGCGACTTCAATTAAACATTCCAAAAAATATTAAACGTGAGTGTTTATGAAAACTTTCTCTTCAACACCTCTCTAGATACAAAAGTTTTTCAAAATTGAACTCATAACCTTTCGAAATTCGATGACACCTTAACTAATTTTCACCATTGACTATCAAAATATTTACACAAATTTTCTTAATTGTACTTGAAGAAAAAAGTTATTCTGCTTGGGTTGTTAATTTTTCTCTGATGTCGCATAAATGTCAAAGCATAAAGCAACATTCGTTACATTTTAAAGCAAAAGCGTACATGTCTCGGGGCTATTTGTGTATTAAGGAATTACGCGAAGAATTCTCAGCTTTTTCAAGAGATAAGAATTTATGTCTCAGTGGCTTTTCACATCATAAAAGCTCCAGCTTACATAAACATCTACACTGCCGACGCTCATTGATATTTTGGCGGAATAACGCAGAAGTGCTCCGTGGCATTAATTATAAAAATTATTTCACACTCTTTTTGCGACTATTTTTAATTGAGCTTTTCATTGTTGGCGACACATCGAGAGGAGGAGGATTAAAACATTTATAAATATGCTTCAGTTAATTACTTTTAATATCGTTAATCATATATGCTTTTTTTAGATGATTTATTATTGTCAATTGAAATTTGTGTACTTATGGTATCGTCGTGGGTTGATGATAAAATTTAATTTCGTGCAAACGGTTTCATGATTAAAATAATTATTAAAAATTTCCTATTCACCAATTTTTCTACCTTCATAATTTCACTAATTGAGAGTGCATTCTATGTAATATTCGCTCGTTTATTTAAATTACTTCGAGAACATTTACAAAAAGTATTTGAAGGCAATTTCCTTGATGGCACTGGCGACGGAAAAAATACGCTGTAATTAATTTGAGCAGATGGAAGAGTGAAGGAATCAGGATGAGACATAGGAAAAGCTTTAATTACAAGTGAGGTACTTCTATGTAATGCCAAGGTTGCAATTAAACAGTTTTCAGGCAAACTTTCTTTTGTGTCTCTTTAAATAAATTAAAAATTAAAAAAAATCTGGCGGAACTAAAATTTTTAATCACTTTGACGCGTTTGCCAAGTTATCGCAACTAAAACTTTTAATTAAATCTCGGCTTATTCAATTGGAATGAAAGCATTATGAGCCGAGAGCATTTACTGTTTTTATTTTTTGCTCCAGAACAATTAATCCCTTCCGAGAGCAATTATAGCTTCACTCCTCGCTGAACTTTTTCTCATTTTCAGTAAAATGATTGAATGAATTTGCGAAACATTTTAGGGAAGGAGTTTTTAGTGTTAATCTCTTCGCTGAGCTGGTGATAATTTTATAATCGACATTGTCGTCGTTTAAAGACCCTTCGAGATTTTTAAGCAGTCACAAAATTTTCATGTTTTTTCAATTAAAGTAATAAAAAAGTCAACTCACATGTTCTCAATAAATTTTCTTCTACCAGAAAATTAAATTGCCTTCGTTTGATTTGATTTGGGTCGAGTCACACCGGGAAGAATCCAAAAACACACTTTCAACTTTTTTCTTCTTGCAAAAAATTTCAATCGTTCAAAAAAATCAAATTTTCCTTTTTTATTTTTTTTTTGCGGCAATAATTTAAATTAAGGAGAAAAATAAAGTTGGGAAAAATTCACAATTGTTTTAACTTTTTTTGATTTGCTGTCAGAAAACTCTTTCTTCACTCAATGCAACAAGTTGCTATCACCACGATGTTCATTCAAGAATTGTGCTCGATTATGTTGTTCAACATCCTATTTTATAGGTTGACTCACAGTGACTGCGCAACGCACTCGTAAACACACGAAGCAAGTGTTTTCGTTTGACGAACAAAGAGTCGACGATATTTGAGGATCATACGACCAAAGATATTATGATGAAATATTTTTTGACAACATTAAATTGAATAAAAATGTTTCAAAACCCACACGTGGGTGTTGCCGCGTAACCCACTTGTAACAGATCAGTATTGAAAATGTAACATGGGGAAGTCCTATTAAGAAGCCAAAAGAGAAGCCTAATGGAAAATATTTTTTGGAAAGCTGAAAGCGAAGCATAAGAAAATATTTTTTGGGAAAGTTATTTGCCACTTTGTTCCATTTTCCACCATGTTCCATTTTCCATTGTTTTCCATTTTCCACTATGTTCCATTTTCCACTATGTTCCATTTTCCACTATGTTCCATTTTCCACCATGTTTCATTTTCCACAGTGTTCCATTTTCCACTGTGTTCCACTTTCCACTGTGTTTCATTTTCCACAATGTTCAATTTTCCACCATGTTTCATTTTCCCCTGTGTTCCACTTTCCACTGTGTTTCATTTTCCACAATGTTCCATTTCCACAGTGTTCCATTTTCAGATCCATGCCAATCGATTCCTGGTCCAATCCCGAGTTCAACGATACCCATGAAGCCATATAAGAGAAAATTTGTATGAAAAATGGACATTATGGCGGTCCATGGCACGACCTGTGGTCATGACCCAAAAAATTCCTAAAATGGGCTAATATAGACCCCAAGACCTATCATCTGGCGAAAACCCGAAGTCTCTAGCTGGTCCAGGGGCCGAGATCTCACTGGAACAGACAGACAGACAGACGGAATCACGAGCCAATAAGCGGTACCACACATTGTGTGGGGTACGCTAAAAAATTTTTTATTTAACAAAAGTTCTGAATTTTAAAGAAGTTCTCAAACTTTAATCCATTAACAATTTTGAATTAACGTCTTTTAAAATTTCAACTTTATGAATGGATTTATTTATGTTCAACATGAATATATTAGATATCCTGGAAATATTTTTGGGCATTTTCCAATGAATCCTTTTCATTTCTTAATTAATTTAAATTTAAAAATATTTTCAAGACCTCCTACGATGATGAAACGTGTGACGTGTGAAATAGAATAATAAAAAAAATTGCAAATAATATTTTAATTTTTAATCACAATTTTAAATCATTGCACATTGGAAATGTCGCTCTCTTCTGAAGCATACAACAGCAAAAATTTACTCTCTCACTTTATTAATGTAAAAGCAAGAAAGAGAAAGAGAGAAAAGTTAGTTTATTATAAACATCGGTTAGAATCGAACGAATAAATAAAATGTTGGAATAAAAACAAAGAATTTAATAATTTTAAAAAACTCACAAAGTTTACTGAAAATATTAAAAGTTAAAAAAATCCATCGACATTGGCTAAAAACTTAATTCTCAGAAGTGGGTCAAGGCTGGTTGTCTTCTTTACTCATTTAAAAAACTAAAAATTGCACAATTTTCTTAATTTATTGCGCACTAAAAATAATTGTGCTTATCTTATCATCGCAATCGCATTAAATTGATGATCTCAAATTTGAAACAAAGCATCTCAGTAGTGAACAATGTCTTGGATTGAGTGGAGTGATAAATTTTTTCGTGGTCTCGATTTGACCGCACTTGACGTTGATCAAGCCTTTTTCAATGTTACAAATCATCTCAATGATAAATTTTATCTTTATTCGCTGTCATCGGACTGCATCAAATGTCCATTTAGAAAGCTAAAAGAAATTCGCCGAAATAATGAAACAGTTGTAAAATTAGACGTGGCGAGGAATTTTGAATTGAGACTTTTTAAACAGGATCATGGAGAATTCGTCAATCCAGATGTGAACAAAGCATCCGATGGACTTTATTGGAGCTCTCAAACTGATTTGGGAGAATTCGGAGTTTATGATTTGATTCTTACACAAAGTGGAGCTAATAAATTTATCATCGCCAAAGAGCCGGTTGATACAAATTCGTGTAGGTTAAATTGCAATCTCAATGAAGCTTAATTTTATTTGAATTTATATCTTGCAGCAATTGTCATTGTCACTTTTCTTCTTGTTTGTCTCTACTGGATTTTTAAGTCTGTGAATAAATTTGGCATGCCACAAAATAATGCAGCAACTGAAGCCAACGAAGAAATTTCACCTAGTGACAATGAACTTGAAGCTCCAAGAGCTAAAAAGCGATTAAAAAGTTTGGATATTTTTCGAGGCATCGCGATTGTGCTGATGATTTTCGTGAATAATGGAGGAGGACATTATTGGTGGATTGAGCATGCAGTTTGGAATGGCTTGCATATTGCTGATCTGGTATTTCCATGGTTTTTATTTATTATGGGCGTTTGCATACCGATGAGCATCAAGTCATTGCTGAATAAACAAATTCCTAAAGCTGAAATCATGAACAAAATTATTAAGGTATTTTAAATTTACTTTCAATGAATGCTTAAAGAAGAATTTTAATTTTAGAGATCAATTACACTTTTTATTATTGGACTGTGCTTGAACACAACTTATGGAGCGTCTTTCGGCGATATTAGAATTTTTGGTGTTCTTCAGAGATTCGGTGTTGCATACTTAATTGTTAGCTTAACTCATCTCTTATTGATGACCAATGCTGTGTCTGCCGAAACGAGATGCCAGCAACTTTTCTATGACATAAGAGTTTTATGGAGACAATGGATCGTAGTCTTGGGAATAATTTTGGTTAATTTGGCAACAATATTTTTAGCGAATGCTCCCAACTGCGATCGAGGATACTTAGGACCGGGAGGAATTCACGAATATCAAGAACATTTTAATTGTACCGGAGGTGTTGTGGGTCTCATTGACAGAACAATTTTAGGCGATAATCATTTGTATCAAAGAGCTAAAATTAGATCAATTTACAATGCTCCATTTGCATTTGATCCCGAAGGAATTTTTGGATGCTTGCTCACGTGTGTTCAAGTATTTTTAGGCGTACAATGTGGCATGACTTTATTGACTTATGCTACACCAAAGGACAGATTGAGAAGATGGAAAACATGGGGAATTGGATTAATGATCGTGACTGCAATATTAACTAAATTTTCAATTGAAGATGGATTAATTCCAATCAATAAGAATTTATGGTCTCTCTCATATGTCACCATCACAGCATCACTGGCTTTCTTCCTTCTCAGCATCATTTATTATATTGTGGATGTCAAAAATTGGGGTGACGACATATGGACAATTTTCCTCTATCCTGGAATGAACGCAATAGCTCTATACGTTGGACACACAATTTTCCATAAAATGTGGCCATTTCACTGGTCTTTTCAGATCATGAACACCCACTTTATTCTTTTACTTGAGAATATTTACACGGTGATTATTTGGATTTTAATCTCGCACTATTTATATCACAGAAAATTATTTTACAGCATCTAATGCAAACATTTAAGTAATTTTTAGAGAGAAGAAAATAAAATAAATTTTTTTTAATATCAACGACAATTTTAAAATTCTTCCCCAGACCTCCATCAAAATTCGTCCCAATTTGTTTGCGTCTGTCCATCATACTTGCCAAAGTCGTCGAAGTCAGCGAAAGTTGTCTGAGTAAAACTGTTCATGAAATTATTGCTGAAAAAGTTTTCATTTAAATCTGTTTGAGTTTCAGTGGAGTCAAAGAGCGTGATCGAGTCCTCTTCAAATTCATCATTGCTGACATTCCACGTGACTCCTTTCTTTTGACTGGACGACGATGACAAACTATTTGAGTTTTCTTCCTTCATAAAATCTTCGGCGGTGCTTGTCGAAGAGCTTACTTTCGGCATGACTAGTTGATCGTCAGTGGTGGTGGATTTAGAGAAAAGTGTGACATCATTTAGCTTTATTGTATTCGTTCCAACTGACTTGAGTTTATTTTCAATTTTTCTCTTCTTAATTTCAACACTTGGATCCAAGTGATTTTTCCTCTTTCGATGTGTGAGCAGTGCCTCGTTTGAATTATATGCACAGTTGCAGATATTACAAGTAAACACTTGGCCACAGCTTTTCATGTGAATTTTCATTAACAGCTCAGTGCTGAACTTGCTCAAGCATCCGTTTCCACACATGAATTTCTCGCTGTTGTGCGATTTATAAAAGTGTTGAATTAAATATTTTCGCGATGAGAAGAAATCATTTTGAGCATTTCTTTTGCAATGCTTTATAGGGCATGAGTATTGATAAACGATTTTCTTTAACTTCTCTTCAGCGGATGTGATTTTATGATGAATTAATAAAACATGTTTCTTAAGTGAATTTTCGTTTGTGAAATCTTTGAGACATTCGACATAATTACACTTATATTTCTTCTCCTCAATCTGATCAGCCGTGATTGAAATTAAAACATAAACTATGTTCTCCGTCATGATTATTTAAAATTTATTTTTTAAGCACTGAAATGTTTTTGATTTTTGAAAACGTAAACAAATTTTCTGTCTCTCTCTCACAACGCCATTTCTTCGCATCAGCCGAGCCCTTTAAAAATCCCTTTCGGAAACGATCCGAACCACCTTACGTATACGCTGCATCCATTTACAAACGTACAAGCATAATTTCAAAATTTATCATAAAAAATTAAATTTTCAACTTGAACGCGCAAAGTAAGCGCCTAAAATATTTTATTAATTTTCAAAAAGTGAGACGGCATCAAATGAGCACGGCCGTTGCGACGAAAGTTTGAGGAAAGTGGGCAAAATTTGAATAAATTTTTTAGCCCCGCGAAAAAAAAAAGTTGCAAACTAGAGCTCGAAACGGATGACTCAATAAAAAAAGTGAAGAAAAGCATGTCCAGTACGGAACAAGAGACGAGTAACAGTAGCAGCACCAGCGACGATGGTAAAAATGGCAATTTGAATAGTCTAATGAACGGAAAGAGTCGAAATAGTTCGAGTAATGGCAAGAAATCGCCAGTGAAGCAGCCACAACAAATTTCCTCATCGCCTCTCCAGCACCAGAATCGATGCACTTGGTGTGCGGAGACCAAGCAACCACTCAAATACGTCCTGCCAACGCAGAATGGCAAAAAAGAATTTTGCAGTGAGACGTGCATAGCGGAATTTCGAAAAGCATACAATAAAGGAGCTTGTAAAGAGTGCGATAATGCAATACGTGGTAATGCACCAAATCGCGATTTTTGCTCAACATATTGTCTAAACAAAAATAGTAAGAAGAAGAGTAACGCTACAGCGACAACAGCATCGACATCACAGCCCAATAAGATGGTCAATAACAACAATAATAATAATAATAGCATTGAGAATATTAACAGTAAACAGAAGAGCTCAACTCCAGCAACAACAACGTCATCGTCAGCTGTTGAGGCAAATAATAATAATACACTGATTAAAGAGCACTATGCGGTGACTAAAATTAGTCCAATGTTCCAGTACGAAGCATTTCATGTCTTTGATTGGAATGAATATTTAAAGGTACGTGTGACATTAAAGTTATTAAATTTTTTATTCAAAAAGGGTTGACTGAATTTTATTTAAAATTTAACGACAATTTGTCAATTTGAATAAATTAGTTTTAATTTTAAAAGTTTTAAAATTTTAAGCGCTGTTAAAAATTTAAAACATCCTTTTGCGCATGATCAGACGATTTTCCATACAAATATCTCGTTTACATCGAATATTTTTGTGTTCATGGTCACGTCTTGTGGGGATGAAATTTAAATTGCTAAAGAGAGTTAGAGATTTAAATTTTCATCTAAACGAATGAAATGAATAAATTTTTTAAAATTATTTTTTTAGGAAACTGGTAGCGTACCTGCACCCGCTGAATGCTTCAAACAAGCCTTACAGCCACCTAAAAATGATTTTAAAATCGGAATGAAACTCGAAGCCGTTGATCCGCGAAATGTAAATTCTATATGTATTGCGACAGTCGTTGGAGTGCTCGGATCACGACTTCGCCTACGTCTCGATGGAAGCGATAATAAAAATGACTTTTGGCGTTTAGTTGATTCGAGTGAAATAAAGACAGTCGGTCATTGTGAGAGTCATAGTGGCATGCTTCAACCGCCACTCGGTTTTCGAATGAATGCGAGCAGTTGGCCATCGTTTCTCTCAAAGACGCTGCACGGTGCTGAAATGGCACCAATAGAAATATTTCAACCCGAGCCCAAAACTCCTAAACGTAATTTGTTTAAGGTCGGCCACAAGCTGGAGGCAGTCGATAAGAAAAATCCGCAATTGATATGCTGTGCAACTGTTGCTGCTGTGAAAGACGACGAGATTCACGTTACATTCGATGGATGGCGTGGAGCTTTCGACTATTGGTGCAAATATGACACGCGAGATATCTTCCCCGTCGGATGGTGTGCAAAGAGCTGTCATCCAATGCAACCGCCAGGACATAAAGGGCGATTTGACTCGACCTCAAGCAGACAACGACATGCTCGAGTGAGTTATACGCTCGCACAAGACAAGGAACTCAAAGAAGCGACACCCGTAACTGCACACTTTCACACACAATGCAAAGCTGGACCATTCATTAACCCTCTCAAACTACCCGTGATTCTAACGGGACCATCACATCAATCTCTTGCAAAGTTATGCATACAAGAAATTCTCTCGGCATGTCGAGACACAAGTCAACTGTCGCCCGTCCTTTTCAACATGGAAGGTGATACTCACATTTTGACGGCGTCGAGTAAGAATTTCACTGTGAAAATTCCACCGTTCACGAAAGAAAAGGAAAAAGCCGATGAGGAACTTAAAAACTTTTTCGAGTCACTGCTCAACGCTTGTCACGCTTGTAAAAATTTAATTTCTCTCACACTCGAGCCGGAGCAATGTGAAAAGTGCAGCGAAAAATTAGAAAGTTCGACATTGAATTCGTCATCGACTGTAACAACAAATGCACCTTCAACGCCTCCGAAAAGGCAATCAAAGGGAACTGACTCACCGATTCCCAAGAGGAAAAAACTAAACTTTTCCGATGCAGAAACTTCAACACCGATAGCAGTTCCCGTAAAGTTGAGCGCGAAAGACTCAAAACAAATTGTGTCGCCTATCGTTTCGAATATTCAAGAGACTAAAATTAAAGAAGAACGAGTGACGCCTGAATTACCTACATTTCCTGAACCTGAAACGCCGCAATCATCGGCTGACATGCGAGGACGACCTGATATAGAAGTTGAAAAGCGAGAAACCGATTGTCCATCAAGTAGCGCCTCAAGTCCTGGACCAACAATACCCAATGGAAATATAAACGATTGGAAAATCGAAGATGTCATTCAATATATTTCGACTGCGGATAGTTCACTAGCTGTACATGCTGACTTATTTAGAAGACATGTAAGTGACATACATTGTTATTTTTCACAATTTTACTAATCATTTTTGCGTTAATTTCTAGGAAATCGATGGAAAAGCATTGTTGTTGCTCAATTCCGAGATGATGATGAAATATATGGATATCAAGCTGGGTCCAGCCCTTAAAATCTGTAATTTGGTAGAGAAGGTTAATAACAAGTGTAATAATCGACATCGTCATATGAGTCATTGAACGTTAAGCTCTCCATGAAAGTAATAATTTATGTAAAAAGCACCCTTTAAGTTTAGTCCATAAGTGAAACAAAAAATCTTGTTGAATTTTTTTTAGAAATTTGCTTTACCTTTAAAAACCCTTTTTCTTCTTTGAGAGAATGTGACAAACAATGTGTGAATGTTCACAAACACATTAATAGAAGTTACAAATTTTTCACTTAAAATCTAGATAGCTGAAATTTGGAAAAAAAAATATATTATGTCTCCACATATAAACTTATATGTAGCTCATGTAACACATAAAACCAACAAAAAAAATAATAGTTTGAAATCTGGTGAATAAAATTCTGAACTTTATGAATTAAAAAAACATGATTGGATATTTTTTTAAACTTTAATTATTTAAATGCTGCAATAATAATTTTTACCTCAATTAAAATTTAATTTCCTTCAATTTTTTAACGCACAACTTTTATTGCCCAGATTTTATTTCCTCGCACTCTCCACTTATTAAATTTTCAAATTTCACCAGAACACTGCGCGTTCCGCAATAAAACGAGAATTATGTTATAGAATTTGCTTCAAACAATAAAATAATGAAAGTAATACATAAAAGATAATAGCCAGAGAGCCTGTAGCAGATTATTATAGCCAAGCCATACCCTGGCAATGATTGCAGAGCGGAAAAATAATGAAATAAAAGTTTTCTTTTGATATTATTAATTCATGAATATCCTTTTTGTTATGCTAATGTTGCAACCTCCCCTCCATCATCACCAAAAGCAATTATGATGAATGATGAATTTTCTTTTTTTGGGTTATAAAAGAAAATTTTCTCATCTTAGGGCAGATGGCTTCAAGACTTTCTTACAACCGAAAGTCAAAAAAGATTAAATTGCTAAAAAACAATATTATCAGCCTCAATCAAGGCTTAAATTTGTAATTCAATAGCAACTGAATACTGAATGAGAGAAAAATAAACCGATGAATATAATAATTTTTTTATTTTTCTTTTCAGCTAAAAAATCGGCTAAACAAAATCAACGATAAGTTTTTCAAAATATTCTGACACAAAAATTTACTCGAGAAATAAATCAAGATGTCAGGCGAATATTTTTTTGTCACAGGACATGAAAAACTGCATATATAAAAATGAATAAATCTAAGGTCAGCCCAATCGAACAAAAACAAAGCCGGTGCGAGGTGGTAAATAGGTGTGAATAAATTGACTTCTGCCAGCATGACCCTCCGGAACAGAGACGTGTGTCAAACTCGTATCGACACGATTAAAGCCACCGAAAAGTTCATCGTCAGAGCTTAATGCAATTTTGTAGCTTCCTGGCCTCTCGACTCCGATACGATAGTCGGTGAAAGAACGCTCATAGTGCAAGTTGAACACAAATACATGACCATTACGTTCAAAGCTGATTATCTTGTCTCCTTCATGCTTCCATGTCACGTAAGCTTGCTGGCTACATTGAGCGGATAGAGAGAAAGAGAGATGGTAAAATTTATATATTCGCATGCGATAGATTATAAAGAGAGGATAAGAACATATGCGAACCTATTAAGCCAACCGTACTTCTCCTCTGTCAGATTCATGGCCCGATCAAATTCATTGAGGAATTTATAACGCAGCGTTGTGTCATCTGCATGAGTGCATAAACATAAATGTATTAGTTTATCGTAATTTTGTGAGGTGAGAAGGGTCGAACATGACCGCAAATTAATTGATGATTTTGTAGGCAACATATTTTTACGACTGACACACGTCCTCATAAAGAAAACTCAATAAATATAAACTCACCAACGAGATTCCATTGCCGTCTACAATAATGGTATGATTGATTATTCCCGATACGAGGAAAATCGAGCCACTCAGGATGTCCAAATTCATTGCCCATAAAATTCAGATAAGCCTCACCGCCAAGCGTATGCGTGAGTAATCGAATAATTTTATGGAGAGCAATGCCTCGATCAACAATGAGATTAGGCGGTGAGCTAATGGCCATACTTGTGTACATTTCCTTGTCCATAAGCCAAAAGGCGAGTGTTTTATCGCCAACAAGTGCTTGATCGTGAGATTCAGCATAAGCCACCGTCTTTTCCATCCAGCGTCGATTTGTAAGCGTGTGCACAATATCTCCGATGTTCCACTCCTCATCTTTATACTCCTTTAGTATTTGAATCCACTTATCGGGAATGGCCATGCCAAGACGGTAATCAAAGCCAATTCCACCCTCGTCTATTGAACAACATAGAGTCGGCATGCCACTTACATCCTCAGCAATTGAAATGAGATTGCGATTAATGTCGTGCAGAATTTTATTAGCGAGTGTCAAATATGTGAGTGCTTCTGTGTCGACATTGAGGCCAAAATATTCACCGAAATCACCACTAAATGCCGAGCCAATGCCATGATGATGATAGAGCATTGAAGTGACACCATCAAATCGATAGCCATCGAAGCAATATTCATCGTGCCAGAATCTCAAGTTCGAGAGGAGAAATCTCAATACTTCATAGGAGTCGTAGTTGAAGAGACGAGAATCCCACAAGGCATGCTCACCACGTGATCCTGAGTGAAAGAAGCATGAATCAGTTCCGTCAAATTCATTCAAGCCATCGAGAACATTCTTTGACGCATGTGAGTGGACGACATCGAGCAAGACAACCAAATTATTCTTATGGGCAACGTCCACGAGATACTTGAGATCGTCTGGCGTTCCAAATCGAGACGAAGCGGCAAAGAAGGAGGTCACTTGATAGCCAAAGGATGCATAGTAAGCATGTTCCATAATCGCCATAATTTGAATTGTATTATATCCTTGACGAACGATCCGTGGAATGACGTTATCAGCAAAATTTCGATACGAACCAACTTCAAGTTTTTCAGTTGCGATTCCAACATGACATTCATAGATTTTTAATGATTTGGAGATGACGGCTGGGCGTTTAAATTGAAATTGATAGCGAGACGACTTTGGTGGATTGTAGAGCTTTTGTTTGTAGTTATGGCCATATGTAAGATCCGTCGGTTGAACCACATAGGTTGCCCATGGCGATAATCGTGGTAACAGTTCATTTTTTGCATTACGAACAATAACTTTTAATTCGGAGAGATGAGCTATCTGACATGACCCATCAGATTTTGGAGGAATAACAAGTTCCCATTTACCAAACTCGAGTTTCTTGTAAGGATTTTCTATCCACTGCCAGTTGTCTGTTGAATGAAAAAAAAAGATTTAAAATATCAACGAATTTAAAAAAAAAATCAAATCGGCTTACTGAAATCTCCAGTTAGGTACAATTCGACAGCGCCTGGCGCCCACTCTCGAGCTACCACAGAATTATCGTCAAGCACATGAATACCGTAATATTCATAACCCTTGGTAAACTTTTCAATTCCACCCTCAGATGCCTCAAATTTCCTCAACCACTGCTGTACGCATGCATTTCTAAATTTAATTGTGGGAAGAACATACAAAAATTTATAAGTAAATAAATATTTTTATGAGATGAAAAGTCAAGTGGAAATACATTCAAATTCTAAGAAGATTTACATAGGGAAAAACAATATTTTCACTTTACCGGAAAATTTTTGTTTTTTACTTTTCCACTATTGACCTTAACTTGACATTGAAATATTGTCAACAATAAAAATGATGAATTTTCTCGAAATTGAGTAATAAAGTTGAGGTAATTTTTCACTTCTTTTACCGTCTGTGAATTTCCTTCTCATATGGCTTTAAATATGGATCGTCCTGTAGTAATTTCTTGATATTTTTGATCTCAACAATCGATGTGTCCATTTTGTTTTTTAATTTAGTTATTTAGTTGTTTTTTTACTTTTAATTTATTATTTTTCTATTATGCTGCTGTAACTTTATTGAACTTTATTGTCGACACTGTAAAAACGCGATTAAAAATTAGCGAAAATAAAAATTGTTTGTACGACGGAATTGCAGTGGATGCCGTCTAATTTCATGAGAGAATTAAGAGAGAAACGGTAAAGAGAGGTTTTAGTGATATTAAAAATTACTTTTTCAGAGAATTACAAAATGACAAGAGGAAATGCAAATTTATTTTGAAACATTATCAAACTTTGAATAAATTTTATTAAAAATTAAAGTCTGTAAAATTAAACTTTTCATGTATTTTCATCACAAACATTTTTTGTTTACTTCCGTCTTAGTGAGACTTTACTTTAAAAACATCAACTTCTCTCTCACAGCTTTTTTATCACCTCGTGAGAGAATTCTCTCAAAATTTTTATCTCACCCACATTTACTCTCAAAATTCTCTCACGCTCTCGCATTGCACGAAAATTCTTCATTCACATACACACCTTTCATTTTACAACTTTCAACATATTTAGTAGTGTTTTCGATATCGCTCGATAAAGACGCTTTAACGCTCAATTCCGCTCAAAAAAAAAGTCAATTACGATATCAAAAAAGCAAATAATTTTTTTTAAAGATAAAAATTTTTTTGAGGACATGCATAGTGTACATACATGTGAAAGCAATTAATTAATAGATAAAAGAGTTGATGCATGTACATGAGTCACATCATCATCATCGTTATTTAAATGTATGAGCTCAACCAACGGCATATATAAAGAAAGACAAAAAAATACAGCAAAAGAGCATTTTTAAAAGCGTAAAAAAGAAACAATCGCGTTTGTGGTGCTTGCTCAAAATGAGAACGGGTTTGAATGTTGTTTTTTACCGATTTCTCTTAGCACCATGATAATCGTCGTTAGTAGTTTGTGTGCATTCAATACGATCGGTTATTAAAGACTCTTTTTCGCGTGCATAAATTAATTAAAGTGAAAAAGTATTAATTTGCCTAAAAGCATTCTAAAAGGATATTCTTAGGGATTACTCGACATTAATCTTGCCGGACTTAGTGACGCAATTAAGATACATTTCTTTAATTATCTTTTTTCCTCTCTTGGATTAATTGTCAACTGGAGAGGAGGAAAAAAGAGAATTTTTGGATTACCAGTAAGGCAACACAACCGTGTGATGTCATTGCGGGAGCAATAAAACGCTTTTTATGGTAAGGAGATGATGCCTTTTACACTCAAATGTTTGATTAGGTATACCTACATCCTGGGGTTAAATATGTTTTCGCTCATAATTTTTTTTAAATTCTAAATCCTCAAAAATATTTTTGTTAAATTCAAAAAAAAATTCCCTCACTTGGATTTTCGCATATATTTTTTGTGTCTTCTGATTCTGACAGCATCTACACACACACACATCCACACTCATATCCATGTCTGATTAATATTCGCCGTGTTTTGTTATGAAAATCGACTTTTTTTCTCGACTCGCGCTCTCCCGGCGAGAAGTGTTAATGGAATAATTCTTATTCCGAATTTTTAATGCGTACACAAAGCCAAAAATATAAATCTCAAAAATCCCCCGTTATGGTGTTTGATATTTGACGCCAACGCTTAAATTTTGTTTTTCAAGCTGCAAACAAAAGTTTCTGTCGCTCTTGAATTTCCGTCTCGATCGCTCGAAAAAAGTTTTATGTGCGCTCGCTCAAAATTTTCCAGCTCCGACTGAATTATGTCTAATTAGCATTTTAACAAAATAATATGCTTTTCCAAGCAATTTAATTCACTCCATTGTTCATCGAGTTTTATAATTTTAATAATATTATTTTAAACAAACGATAAGAGAATAATGCAAGAGAGTTCTAATTAGCTAATTATTTCTTTAAATTTAACGGTTTTTTTTAAATTATTAAAAAAGTTTATAATTCTCACGCTAATAACCTCTAGTGATGATTTTCAACCTTTTCACGCTAATTCAAGAAGATTACCAAAAACTTTTCAACTTATCAGACACCACCGAGAGCTATTTTACGTAAAATCAACACTAATAACATAAATTCAAATTTAATGGGATGAAAACTATTATTTTTGGGCTATGAAAATAATCGCATTAAAATGTATTTTTCTACATCATCAACATGAACATTAAGAGAATTAAAACTCAGCGAGAGAAAATGTTGCATGCGCTCGTTTAAATGCAAAATTGTTTAACTCGAGGGCAACGTGAAGTTAGGATGGGAAGATGAAAATGGAACAAAAGAAGCACTCTAGAGCCAAAAGCATGGCTCACACCGCAGCAAGCAGAAAATTTCTTCTTTATTCCTGCATTTGTTGCATATTTGAGTGTCTGTAGAATGAAGAAGAAGAAGAAGAGAAAAATCTTTTATGCAAGTCTTGACTGCATTCTCGCTAACTTCTGACATCTTTCCATCTTCTTCTTATTCTTTGCGTGCTTATAATTAAATTTCTTGAAAATTCTTTTCTGCTTCTTCTTATCATTTGCAGTGAGCTCTTCATACAGCAAGAGAAGAAAAAATCTTTTAAACTTTTTAGCGTAACCCACACAAAGTGTGGTAACGCTTATATGCTCGTGATTCCGTCTGTCTGTCTGTCCGTCCGTTCCTTCGAGATCTCGGCCCCTGGACCAGCTAGAGACTTCGGGTTTTCGCCAGATGGTAGCTCTAAGGGTCTATATTAGCCCATTTTAGGAATTTTTCGAGTCATGACCACAGGTCGTGCCATGGACGGCCCTAATGTTCATTTTTCATACTAATTTTCTCTTATATGGCTTCATGGGTATCGTTGAACTCGGAATTTGATCAGGAATCGATTGGCATGGATCTGAAAATGGAATACTGTGGAAAGTGGAACATAGTGGAAAATGGAACACAGTGGAAAATGGAACACAGTATAAAATAGAACACATTGGAAAATGGAACACAGTGGAAAATGAAACATAGTGGAAAATGGAACATGGTGGAAAATGAAACATGGTGGAAAATGGAACAAAGTGGAAAATGGAACACAGTGGAAAATGAAACATAGTGGAAAATGGAACATGGTGGAAAATGGAACATGATGGAACATGGTGGGAAATGGAACATGGTGGAAAATGAAACACAATGGGAAGTGTAACAATTGAGCCAAATAGAAATAATGATACACATTGGAAAACAAAACATAATGGAAAACAGTGGAAAATGGAACAAAGTGGCAAATAAATTTCCCAAAAAAAATATTTCCTTATGCTTCCCTTTCAGCTTTCCAAAAAATATTTTTCATTAGGCTTCTCTTTTGGCTTCATAATAGGACTTCCCCATGTTACATTTTCAATACTGATCTGTTACAAGTGGGTTACGCGGCAACACCCACGTGTGGGTTTTGAAACATTTTTTAATTTTAATCTTTCGACTTGCGGTTTACATCCAGTATGAGAAATTTTGTTAAATGCCTGCTGCATTTTTGGAAGTTTCTTTCCTTGTGGTTTGAGTTTGAGGCATTAAGAAAAAGTTGTTCGTTCTCCAAGGAAATATATTTTGTGAGCTTTTTTTATGTAAAAGAAGATTTCAAAAATATCCTTAATACTTTCAATTATCCTCATTTAAGGGTTTTTCCTATTCAGCAATTTTCCCTTCGATTTGACTTTGACAATTTTTCCTATCGACACCATACGTGAGCACACTAAAGAAAGAGTGAGTGAGGATTTGAGCTTCATTGATCGTAAGAATTCACATGCTAAATTTAATTTGTCAATGCGACAAATCCTGATAAGATCATTTAGTGCTGTTGACGCTCTTCAGTTCTGCCTTTGCCAACTCCACAGCTGTGTGATGTTAATTAAATAAATCATTGAAATGTAAATAACACATTTTGAGCTGTGTGCTGAATGCTGTTTGTGTTGTTGGCTTGTCAATTAGCAGCACTGAAATATTTTCTTAGCAAATAACTTCAAAATAATTTTCTCATCCGCATCAACCAGCATGAGTTTGTGCTGCAGTTTTCTCTATTTTGACTCAAAGTGATTGTCGTTGAACAAAAATGTAAATAAAAAGCTTGATGACAAAAATTTTACTCACTCGAAAATGAAATTGAGTTGAAAACTTTGTGATCTCGACATCGTGTGAGGTCATAATGGCCATAATGAATGATAAACGATGAAACTAAAGAGAAAAATCATTTTCAACTTTTTAGACCATCCCAACACAGTCGTTTGTGCTCATCACCAAGTTTTTTTGCCTGTGTGTAATCAATGAGGTGTAAAAATGAGTTCAGAATTTCCATGCTCGATCGATTTATTCAAACAGATAATTATGAGAGTACAGAACAGCTTTTTGGAAGTAATAATTGAACTCAATTAACATAAAAATGAGAGTTACTCATTTCATTAATTTTTTCGCGTGAACTTTAAATTAAATTTTATTCTGACAATTTTAAACCTGAGTGTCTCACCCCTTATTATTCATCAATTTAAGCTCTGGACTCGACTGCACACACAAAAGTTTTTCTATGTTTAATTTTCTACTTTTTGCTCATCACTCGAATTGTTTAATTGAAAAATTCTTCTTTTTAATTGAATTAAGATCTTTTAATTAATTCTTTATTGCGGACGACGATAAAAAAGTTCAAAAAGGTTGTCTTTGAAGTTTTGTAAGTTGATTAAATTTTTTCGTGTCCTTTGTCGAAAGTTTTAAGCCTTTTAGCTGCCATGACTGCTGTTCTATTTTAATTTAGTGCGTAGCATGTGCTCTGTAGGCTGATTTATAGACTGATGTGATTCAGTAAAGAGTCTCGCATCCGACAGGGATAAAATTTAAATCCATAAACATTCATTATGAAGTGCTTTGAGCTTTCACAGTTCAGGAGAGAATTAAAATGAATGGATTTAAGCTTTAATTAAAATTTACAATCCATTTGAGTCAATTTACGCTTCGCATTTTTCACTCGACCGAGTGCTCAAAAGAGAGTGAAAGAGCACGAGGAGGAATGAAAAATGTCATCTGCAATTGTGCTGAACATGAAAATGTGAAAAGGAGCAAGAAAAACTAATTAAGTCGCTGAGAATTGAGTTTGTGTGTGTTGCTTTGACAACCACCAGCAGCAGAATTTAATCATAAATCTCTATTTGTTCCTCACTTCACCGCCACACAGTCCCTGTTGACAAGTGAAATAATGCATGCTAATTAGAAAAAGTTGTTCCTCCTCTGCCTGTCACATTCAGCATTTCCCAAAGTTGAAATAATTATGAAAAATGTGCAAATCTTTTCTCTTTCTTTGCTCTAAAGATTTTCAGCGAATTGTGGCATGACAGGAGAAAATTAAACGAGCAGAAAAAACTTTTTCAATTGTCACGTTTTGTTTGCATTTTTTTTCTCTCGCTGATTGTTAGACAAGACGATGAAAAATTTCACAGACATAGAAAAATTTTGATTCAATAAATATTGGATAATATCAAGTCATGCGAGTTACTGCAAGTATCAATAAAATTTATGTAAATTCAAATTCAACACAAAAAATCTCACTCAAGATGAAATTGGAACAAAAAATTGATTTTTTCTTCCACATGAAAACTTTTTCCTTGCTCGAAGTAAAAATAGAAAAATTCGATAAACCGTTGAATGGCAATGACAATCGTCATGACATGATTTTCAATTGATTATTGTTCAAATAAAATTTTCCTTTATAGTCAATCAAAATTGCGACTTGAATTTGATGGAAAAATTTAAGGACTGAAAGATTTGAATTTTTTTATGTCGCAAAAATTGGAAGGAAATTAAATGGAAAATTTCTTAAGCCTTTTCAGCGATTTTTTATCCTTCATGAGTGCTCGAGAAAAATCGATTTTTCCATTGTTGAATTATTAAAGAACTTTTCCTCTGTTACATGTCAATTCTTGACATTCACGTCACTTTATGTCTTCGGCTCAGACACAGATTCAGATTTTTAATATTTTATAAGCTTCAACACGCGAATGATAAAATTTTAAATAATTTAATTACTTTTGTCCTTTTCACTGCTATCTTGATTCGCAAAGAGATTTTCATCGTGGTTCAAATTTTGTGTCCTTTTATTTCGTCACGTTGAATTAGTTCCGTCGTTTGTGTTTACTTGAGTGAGGAACAAATTTTCTTTCCTTCCTTCCGCATTGAAAATCATTCGAGAGTGAAAAATTACAAAATTAGATTTTTCCACTTTGCTATCAATTTCCGTCGATTTTCACATCAGAGTTAAAGAAAAGAATTTTTTGTGCGATGAGCTTAAATAAGAAAGAGTGTGACAAGGGCGAAGAAGCATAAAAGTCATCATCATGGGATTTCGTGCTGATGCGTCTTCAAATGACTTAGAAGGAAGGGAAAGAAAAAGGATCGCATTGAGTCGCATCGACATGAGAAAAATTCTCAGAGACGCAAAGCATAAAAATGGCAGCACGAAAGAGAGATGAGCTTGGGAAAAATGTGACAATGAGCCTAAAAGAGAAAATTTTGCTCATCTCACGTTTCATTTCCTCCTCATTCAGACATTCCTCACATACGACTCGTGTTTGTATGATTGCATGTGTGATAACAAATCGGAAGATTTCAATTTTGAGCCACAACAAAACTCATTCGAGAAATATTTCAAACATTTATCAATTTTGTAGCTTTTCATGCCAAATTGAGCAAGAAATGAAGCCGAAAAATTGACTTCGGATTTGAAAATTGAATTTCAATTTGTCACGAAAATTTTAAATTTCTCTCTTCCGAGTCATTTCATAGAGAACAAAATTCCATCGAGTAATTTCATCTCTAAACGTCTACAAATTGAAGTCAAAAAATAAATTCATGAATTTTATGCTCTGCAGATGCTTGACGGCAAGATTATGTGATTTATTGGGGTGCAAAAGGAAAAAAGTTTGTGGCACAAAAATTTTCATTTTTGATTGTGAACCATTTTTTTATTATTTTAAATATTTTCCATAAATTTCGATCTTTATTTATCGTAAAAAGATCAGTGATTTATTTGAGCAACGAAGCCGAGTTTAATTGACCGAAAAATGATTTTTCTTCTCGGTCGGTTGTGTGAAAATGAACACTTGTGAACTCATTTTGTATTCATTCACTCATCCGTGTTCTGACTTTTCTTGACTTAATGATAACCAACATGAAAAATACCTTTTTAGACTTTTATCGGCTCAAACAAGAAAATTATTATTTTGTGCTGGTCATTTTGCGATAAAAAGTTTTCACGCTAAATTTCCTCTTACAATTTCACGAAAAAGATCATGAAATAGGTTGCGGAAAATGTTCTGTAGGCAGGATGAGAAATGCTCATAATTGTATTAATTTCAAAAACCATAAATAATGCTGGAGGAAAACCGCAAAAGAGAAATTTTCTTTTCCCTTGAGTGCCCTGTAAATTTTTGCTTTTTTTACTATGAAGAATATCCATCGTGTATATTTTAAAGAGAATTGCGAAAGAGAGGAGAAATTGAAATAATAAATTTTGGAGTCCACATCATCGCATGCTTTAGCTACATATTTTCCAGTTTCTACTAGTTCATTTCTTACTATCCATGCAACGCTGTAATTCTCCTATTTCGCAATTGTTTGCCTTCCACTAACATAATAGTTCTCTTATTTCATATCACTCGCACTAGTGCCTATGAAACTGATGTTACATCTATATTCATAAACATTTTAACTCAAACTTCCCATTTTCACCCTACTAAGAGGAGAGTATCTAATCAAGGGACGATAAACATGGATGATTTATTAAATTAATATGAAACTGTAATTTTTTATACAAAATTTAGATTTTTTAAACCAAACTTGTCTACCCTCGATATTTTTTGTTTCCACTCAAACAAATGCATATGATGAGCGTTTTATCTTCACAATCGCCACTCTGGGATTCGAGCGCCATTTGCCATTTAATGTTTCAAAGAATGATGGCAAGCACAAAAAAAGGATCAATATTGCTTTTCGGTTTTATATTCCCAAATCAGCCTTACATTCATTTCCTATATCGCTCTCAAAACTCACATATTTTCTCATTCATGTCGAAATTATATATTTTTTCTCTAGAAAAAGCATTTTTAAACGATTGCATTACAAAAGAGAGGAAAGGGTGTTTTGGGAATAATATAATGGCATAAAAGAATGAAAATGGGAGCACATGAGGGGGTCATTTAAAGCTTTATGACACCTCTGTGATATTCAAATTGAATTTTGTTATATTTGAAAATTGATAAGAAGAAAATTTTATTGTAAGTTGACACTTAAAATTGAATGCTCTTAAGAGTGGATGAAAAATTCAGTTGTTCATTTTTAAAATGCTCTGCAAAGAAATCAAATTTATTGTTTCACTTTAAGTGGATCGCTTAACATTCTGAGTATAATCCAATCCCTGAAGCGAAAAGAGAAATTTATTTTAAACAAAAAATCCAAAACCATTATTTTTGGCCATAAAACTGAATTTATTATTTTCTTATTTTCAGAAAACACCCTCGAAAAAAATAGCTCACAACACCAAACATTTAGTGCAGTTAAAAAAGAGAGAACATCTAAATTCATCGTCATAGTAGTCCCTTTTGTTGGAGATTGGTGCGGTGTGTATAGAATCAGTGGTTGTTGGCAAATGTGCAACCGAAAAATCTCTCGTCGTTGGAGCAAATAGAAAAAAAGAAGAGAAAAACACACAAAAATGTGGGCATTGAGATATTTATCGGCGGTCACTCTCCTCATGCCGATTGTTAATGGCGGTGACTGCGGTACAAAATTCCAAAATAAATGTACATGTGGCCTAGGCACTTATATCGATCCGGCTCCTGTGTTTATTGTAAATTGTACAAATACAGGCTTCCGAGAAACATCCATGCTCCAATCGCTGCCAAAGCAGACGGAGGTGCTCATTTGGACGGGCAATTATGTACCCGAACTTCCGTGGAACGTGTTCGGTGCGATGAATAACTTAGATAATTTGACAATTATAGACATGAGCAATAATCACATACGCGAAATTAGAGGCAAGAGCTACCATCACGTGTCGAACGTAAAAAGACTAATTTTGAATCACAATAACCTCAGCATATCGAGAGACGACGACGAATTCAATCATCATCATCCGCGTGTATTCTCGAATTTCATCAATCTAATGGAATTGCATCTAACAAATGCATTCGCCGATAATACGACGGAGCAGCTTAGCGAGGATCTACACGACATTTTTGTCGAAAGCAATTTAACGAAGCTCACAAAGTTGCATTTGGAACAAAATGAGATTCGAAAGTTTAAGGTGAAAAATTCAATTTAAAATGCAAGCGATGATAATTTAATTTCAATTTATTTTCCTTTTCTCCAGGACAAACGCGTTTTTTGTGACCTTCCGAGTCTCAAAGACCTTCATCTGGGTGATAATATACTCGAGGAAATCAATTTCAATGTCTTTTGCCTCAAGCATTTACGATTTCTCGACCTAGAACGAAATAAATTTACACAAATGAAAATCAAGGATCTTCATGCTCTGGACGTGCTCGCCGACTCCCAAGGGAACGAATCCAATTTGATTATTGATTTAACTTACAATGAATTGGCGTGCGATTGTACGATAAATAATGTCCAGGATTGGGTGAAGAAGACAAAGGTCACAGTAAGAAATTTAGATCGACTATTTTGCTACAAGCGTGGTCATCCATATCAACCGTTACTCGCTGCCGTGTACAACAAATGTAAAGTGCAGACACGAACGACTACAAGCGGCCACACAATAGCGCTTGTTTTTCTTGCTGTGGTTTTTCTAACACTACTCTTCACCCTCATCGCAACCGCCATCTACATTAATCGTACGCGTATTAAGAAAATTGTAAATCCGGTGATGACAAATGTATCGAGAAAGGTTCACTATACAACCATAAAGGACGATGACGCTCCAGAACAATATGTTTGAGTGCTGACTAAGCATAAACGTGTGTTGATGGTGATGATGATGTTACGACATTTTCACATATGGAGGGAATATTTGAAAATTATGTCACGCCTTAATTTTTTTTCTAACTAAATTTATGTTGCAAAACACTTAAAAAAGTGCGACATAGTTTACGATTATTTCCATTTAACGATACTAAAAAATTTTATTTTGCGACAATTCTAAGTAAAAAAATGTACTTCAATGTGATAAAACGACACGAGTCAATGACATATAAAAGAAAATTGTTTTCTCCTCTTTTTATAGGTATGTTTTATTTTTAGGATGAGAAAATTGAAAATCGACAAAAAGAATGAAGAGAAATTGTTTTTTTAATCGAATAGAGGATGAAAAGAAAAAAATTAAACGATAAAAAGAGAGAGAAAAGAAATTGATAGTCAAGAAAAAAGAGGAAAATTTATTTAGTTTTAGGATGGAGGCGGACTTTTTTGTGAGGTTGAAATTGATTTGGCTGAATCTTAAATTTATTCGAGTTCGGTACTATACAAAAAAATCAATTTAATATTAAATTTCCAAGAATGAAATCAATAAATTGAAAATAATTTCACATATCAATGATTTTAAGCATATATCAAATTTCGTATGAAAGCCAATTGACACAAAACCGAAGCTCGTGTTCTCTCTAAAGTAATTTTCTCATAAAACTTGCAGGATTTTCCAACCACCCACACATAAAAAGCTTCTCATAAACTTTCGTATGTGAATAGCATGCATTAAGCTCCTTATCATACAAACTAAAATAATTTCTCATAAAGCTCACTCGACTAAACTTTTATAATCGCTCCTCATGCATAACGATTATCGGTTTGCAGGACAAAATGAACTTTAACCTCATGAAAAATAATCCTCCCACAACAATTTTATGCTTCTTCATTTTAATTCCCATTTATGACTAAATTTTTAACTTTTTAAGTCAATTTAGAATTTTCGAAAATTCTTGCATTTAATGAAAAAACTAAATCATAATTTTGCATAACAGAAAATAAACGAACAATTTTTATGTTTATATAAAATTTAAATGCAAACATTGAATAACAGAAGGATGCATCCGATGAAAATAGAATCTACATAAATTTCATAATTTTCTAACCCAATAAACTTGATATAAGTAAAGCTAACAGTAGATAAAGGAATGTGGAGAGTCCTGGATACACAATCATGTATTCATAAATGAAAATTCAAGCAAAAGTAAAATTTTGAGATATTTTTTTTTAAATTTAACTTAAAACCTCAAGAAATGTCAATCCCTTGATTATCTCTCCCTTGAGAGTCTGGCAATTGAAACCTAGCTAAATTAATAATGCAAAATGTTTCAAGTTAGTTTAACAAGACACGTGTATGTAAAACTTGGTAATTATGTTAAAATCATAATTATCAATGTACACCCCGAAAACTCAACGCTAATTTATGCACCAGTTCGTCTGCATATTCCCGAGTTAAGGACATTCTCATTCCTTTATCAAGATTAAATTCAACTAGGTGTAAAATTACATTAAGCTGTGATGCATTCAATTGAAAATTAAATTTCCATTTTTGTCCTCGAACAATCTCGCTCTGCACACTCTTCAAACTGCAAACTGTAGAAGAGAAAAACTTTTTTATATTCACGACTAATTTTCCAGTTAATTGAAATTCAATTTGCTGTTAAAATAAAATGAGAAAAACTTTTATTTCTATTTTTATCGCATTTTGTTATTAAATGAATAAAAATTGTCCAATTTTAATGTCAATTTTGGAAAATTGAATTTAATTTGTGTTTTCCCAATTTATTTTTGATTGTTTTTTCAGAGAATTTTAAAATTAAATTAAAATAACCTTTTAAATCTTTTTGTTTGCAAATTTGTTATTTAAATTGGTTTCATGTAAAGGCCTTAAAAAATTTAGACGAAGGGTTCGAAATCTTAGGGTGGAACAAATTTATATCTTTACATAAAAAAGCCACACATTAAAAGCCACAATCTTTTGTTTTCTCATTCTCTTTCCATTCCACCCGACGACAGTCTCCAGTGCCTTTAATATCACAAAACCCCTTTTTTTGGTTCATAAATTCCAAAAATTATGAGCACACAAAAGTTTTCTCTAATCTCATTGAATATTTCTTTTTCCCTTTTTTCATCTCTTTATCTTTTGCAGTTTTTCGATCGAGAATACATCGAGATCCGACAAAAAAAGTTTCAATTGGTTTTATAGCAAAGGAATATTCAAAGCTGATAACGAATTTAAGCCACGTTCTTACTTCGATTTGGAGCAGCAAGAAAAATACCTAAAAAGATAATCAAAAAGTTTCAGTTTTTCCTCTTCGATTGTGTTTTTCTTCTTCTACTTTTTTATTTCATGCTTCTTCATATGAGAAAGAAATAAATTTTACGATTGAAAGAATTTTTTTTTAAAAAAACTTTGCTAATTTAAAATTCTATCAAGTTCTTCTCCATTGATGCACAAAAAAGTGCCGAATGGGCCATGTCGTCGTCATCATCATCAGCGTTTCCATTCAATCGATATATGAATACACAAGAAGAAAAGAAAGGAAGAAATTACGGATAAATATGAAGAGCCATAACAATACGCAATCAGAATGAAAGTGAGTGAATTGAATTAGAACTGTGCGAGGGATAAAAGTATGAAAATAATAAAAATCAACAACGAGATGTGGCAGCAGATGAATCATCAATCATGTCTCGTTTTTTCAATGAAGCGTGGTTGGGAATTCGATTGGAGGAAAATCTTTTTCTTTTTTTTTGTTACAGATCTGTGAAGCAAGGAATTCCCACATGCTGCTTCACAAGCATCTACTCGCAATTGTTACAACTCTTACTCTCTCGAGTGAGTTCCGCCGTGATGATTGAAATCAACAAATATATCAAGGTGAAGTGGTGTAGCTGTTGTGAAGATACTCAGGATGAGTTGTTATGGCAATTTCAGTGATTAATTTTCTACATCACACACGCAAATGCTCACAACATTTTGTGGCATTTATCAACTCGCGTCAAGTGAACTAAATTTCGAGTGGGTTTGTGAACTTTCGCATGCTTACTTTGTTTGAAAATTATTTCAACTGTTGCCAGATGACTAAAAATTTTCACTTTTTAAAAAAGTCGTTAAAATTTTTAAATAAATAATTTTGAGGAGAAAAAGTTGCAAATTTTTTTAAAAAATTCCTCAATAAAGTTTTTCACAATTGTTTCCTACATTTTCAAGAATTTCCTCTTTGTAGTTTCACACATTGTATTTTGATATTGTCTCATCTCAAGTTTCATCACCCTAATTAGATAAAATTTGTCACAATTTGCATATGTACGAAGTGAGTACTTTATTTTTAGCGTGTCAGGCGTGCACATTGGAAAATTATTGTCATTTTTGTACTTTATGGCAGTGAAAGCGGAAAACAAGGACGTCAATTTGTCATTTTATGACATATTTTTAGTGTGCGTATAAAAACGCGGGGAAAGGTGGACTTTATAGTCACTTTTATTTCAAATTCGTACGCTGATAGATCGTGAAAAATTTTCATTAAATAGAAAATGAAAAAAGCTGGCAGTCTGAAAAAGAAACTCAGCTTACCGAGACTGCCGAGTGTCTTTGTTGAAGAATGTGTAAGAAAATATTATTAAATTTGCCTTTTAAACCTTTTTTTGAATTTATTCATAAACGAAAAAAAATTCCTTCTAGGAAAAACTGCCCGGCTTTAAAGGTCAAGACTTCTACGAGCTCCGTCAAGAATGTCTCAATGCAAAGAAATTATTTGAGGATGCTGAATTTGAGGCGAGCGATAAAAATTTATTTTACGATAATGACACTCCAAAATCCTACACATGGCTTCGACCCCGAGAAATTTGCAATAATCCAATATTCGTTGCAGACACATTCTCGAGGCTCGATGTAAAGCAAGGAAATTTAGGAGATTGTTGGTTCGTGTCGGCGGTCGCAACCCTCACGCTCCACAAGAAATTTCTCTATCGAGTTGTTTGCGCTGATAACAGCTTTGAGGATGACCTCTATGCGGGCATTTTCCATTTTAGATTTTGGCATTTTGGCGAGTGGGTCGACGTGGTTATTGACGATCGCCTTCCAACATTCAATAAGCAATTAATTTATATTCATTCGAAACGAGAAAATGAATTTTGGTCGCCATTACTGGAGAAAGCTTATGCAAAGCTTAAGGGCGGTTATCAGATGCTCGATGGAGGCGAATCGAGCGTTGCTTTTCAAAATTTCACTGGTGGCATTACAGAGTCATTTAAATTGGACGAGACGCCCGAAAAAATCATCAATAAGTTGAAGACAAATTTGAGGAAAAGTTCAATGCAGGATGTTGGAAGTAAGTTTTGAAATTTAACCATTGCAAAAATCATAATTTTCTTTCTTACCTACCTATGGATGTTCTGATTGGATGCGGTATCGACATTCGCGATGAGGAAGACGAATTAGAGGACCAACTGCCAAGTGAACATGCATATTCAATCACGCGGCTATCGTGTGTCAATAACACGCAACTTTTACGCCTCCGCAATCCGTATGGCAATCGAATGAAGTGGAAGGGCGCTTGGTCTGATAACTCAAAAGAATGGGATTCGGTGCCGGAGGATGTCAAGAGAAGAATGAGTCTTCGACGCACGTCTGACGGTGAATTTTGGATGTCATATGAGGATTTCACAAAGCTCTTTAGTGTCATTGAAGTTTGCAATTTTTCGCCGGAGGACGCCATCGAGGAAGAAGATGAAGAACCGCAGCATGACGGCAAATGGTATAAAGCCATTGTGAAGAGCAAGTGGATTGCGGGTACGAACTCTGGCGGATTTAAAAATGTTGAAAATAATCCTCAGTTTTTAATGACACTCGAGGCTGCAAGTGATGATGGCAAATGTTCGATTGTTGTCACTTTAATGCAAAATTCTGATGGACTCGCCATAAGCTTTTTCGTCTATCATGTTGATGATGACGAGAAAATTCTCGTTGACAAGCCGATGAAAAATGATTTTTTTATAAAAGCAAAGCGTGAAGAGAAGCGAAAAGTTAGCTATTCTCGAGAAGTGAAATGTAGTTTTAAATTGTCATCGGGAAAATATCTCATTGTGCCGTTTAATAGAACATGCGAGAGTGGTGAATTTTTAATCCGTGTTTTTTCAGACACAAAATGTGAATTAAAAGCATTGAGTGAGGTTTAAATTATTTTTAAATTTTAACAAACTTTTTTTAAATCGAAAAATAAAATTCAGTTAAATTTTAGTTTGAAATATTTATTGTTTTTCGTGCAACACTAAATGTTCTGGAGTGCAGAGAATTTTCGTTATTTGAAAAAAGTTTTTGTGTGAAAATTTTTTTGCATGTAAATTTTTTAACACTCAAATTTATTTCTTTCCAATTTTATAATTTTCTTGTCACTTTCTTCCATTTTAAACATTATTTCTCTCAAAAAAAGTTCAGTCTTCAATTGATTTTCCTTGACAGTTTTTACAAATTCCATGAACTGATTTTGATAGTAATTAAAATTAATTTTTAACTTGTAACAATTAAAATTTTATCTATCAAGATTTTCTAAAAATAAATTTTAGGTAATAAATTTAACTTTCTGAGGCAGGTTTAGTGAACTTTATTTTCCTCCAAATTTAATTTCTCACAAATTACATATTCACTTGAAATCAGACCCTTAAAAATGAAATGTTTTCACAATATTGTCAAGCGCAGATATAAATTTAAGTAAAAATTCATGTAGGCGGAAATTCTGAAGAGAGAGAGAGAGAGAGAGAGAGAGAGAAATGACATAAACAAAGCACTTTGAAATGTTCACTAAATGGCACAATAAATATTTCCACGCAATAAAATAGTCAGGTGGCAAATTTTCATGTAAAAATACTTGTTTTAATATTTCAAGATTTGACATTAATTGTAGCGAAAAAGAAAATTTATTTATTCTCGGATGCATTTATTATTTAAATTCATACAAAGTTTTTTATATCTTTACTATGAAAACAAGGAATAAGAAGTGATAAAAAATATAAATTGATTTTTAAACGCTGAAAAGATGTTTGATGAATTTTTATATTTTTTTAATTTTAAAAAAATATTTCCTTCCCCAAATTGACTTCGAGAGAAAAAAAATTAATCATTTTTTTTTGTGGGTTAAAAGAATTTTATCCTGTTCTCGTTCTCTATCTCGTCGGATGATAAATGGAAGTGGAATAAAAAAAACTTTACGCACATGAAAATCGTGATATGAAAGCGAGAGAGGAAAAAAGTCCCTTTTTAGTATGACAACGGCAGTACGATTTCATTCATTTTCAAGATTTATCACCATGAGCAGCAGCTGAGGATTTTTTCCACTCTCTTGCGTACTCACTGCTGAATGAAGAGCGGTAACAACAAGTCAAAGAGGAATTTAAGCTTCATCTCGCATTTTTCTTATCACAGGAAACACTTGTCGACACACTTTCAGACCTTTCTTATGCACACAGTGAGATAAAAAAATATTTTGAGTGATTTTTAGGTCTCAAAATAAATGCGTGAAATAAAAATCATCAAACTTCAATTTAAAATCGATTTTGAGCTTTTATCACTCAATTTTTTTACTCATCGAATTTAAGCTTGATGTCAAGCATGTTTGAGAGTTTGAGTTCACACAAACAAAACAAAAAATAGTGATGCAGTCATAAAAGTGACAAAAACACGACAATATTTGTTTTTCCTCCCTCTCATTTCACAATTTTTCCATTCTTTTCACAACTTCCGCAGCGACAACAAAAACTGAGCATAGGTCGGAAAAATATATGAAAATCCAATAAAATAAAATAAAAATGCTCAAATAAAGCGAATTGAGGAAAAAAGGATTGAACGTTTTTTTTATTTGCATCGAGCGATGTTGAGAGGATCACAAAAAAGGTGAAACGCAAGCGATAAATCAGAAGCAGATAAAACGGAATAAAAATTGCTGTTTGGAAGTGCTTCGAGTGAGTGAACGAGGTGCTAAAGTTAACAGCAAACTTTTTTGTTGTTCCACAAATTTTCAATTTTTTGTCAGTCGTAAGCTTGTCAGACGCGTGAAAAACAATCGGAAAGGCTCGAAATATTTTTTGAATGCTCGCGTGAGATGAAAATTTTATGACAACACAAAATCTCATTTCATTACGTTGCACTCAGGCGTTCAGCTTTCATGATGATGATTTTTATTTAAAATTGTCACACAAAAGTGACTCGACAGACAGCCAGCCACTAGGGATTGATTAATTTTTATGAGAAATTTCTTCAAATGTCAGTCACATAAAAAATTTAATGAAAATTAAAATAATTTTTATCATCCATCAAATTTAAATATTTTTGCCCATTTTTGCTTGCTCAAATGACCCAAAAAGATTCATCAAAATTGAGAAAGCAAACAAAACCTTTTTGTTTATTTTCATTAAAATTCTCTAAAGTGCACTCACAAGCTGTGCTTAACATCTCTTACAGCAACCTTCCGATGGGTTGACAAACACCCGAAAAAAAAGCTTTTTGGATTTATGAAAAATTGGCAATTTATTACGATCTGTCTGCCGCGTGCGACCTCAATCCTCATTTCCACTACCCCACAAATTCCACTCAATCGTGTCAAGCTTTTTCTCTTCGTGATTTATTGCCCAACGATTTTTATTAGAAGTTTAGCTTTTTCCCCTCATTGCTTTCATCCACATCACAACAACAACACGAAACACAATTTTCCCATCTCAAGGCAAGCTGATCTGCTCTATTGATCCAATAATAATCATTCAATTCACATTCACCGTGTGTGTAGTGCTTTTGTACATACTTTCTCGTTTGTGCGAGACTATGAAGAGGGTGAAAATAAGAAAAACTCTCGAAAGTTTTAAAATTGATATCTTGATGCTTCATCTCGAGTGCTTTTCTCGATACAAAACATCTTTTGACATTGCCAATTCATCCTCTCCATCCTCAACTCATGTGCACTCGAGAGTAATTTATTAATTTCACTGTCGAGAGTTCTCCTCGTGAGATATAAATCAGTTGTTGCCATGCACACTGCCAGTGATTACCGATTATTGCGAGATTGCATGAAAAAAAGTTCTTCGGGGCCAAATAAAAACATTTTAATCTCTTCCTAACGAGATTTTCCAAGCAGTTCCGCAATGTTTGAGATTTTCTCTCAGCTGATTAACTTCAAACATGCAATTTACAGTTACTTAGAAATTTTCACGAAAGAAAAATGAAAATTGAATGAAGTGCAAAAAAGTTTTTCCTTTAAACTTTGAACTTTTCTTGGAGCTTTCGAAGGAGAAAACTTGGTCATTTGTGAAGTGAGGTGAAAATCGAGAAGAAAGAAAAGTTTTCTTTTGTAAATTCATGTGCGAATTTTTTACATGAAAATCTTTTAAAGAATAAAAAATATTTTAATGTCCGCACTTGAATCGAAACAATTTTGAACTCGCATGCAGAAGAAAAATTTAGTGAAAAAAGAATTTTTGATCTTTTGTTCCTTGAAAAAGATAAAAAGCGGAAAAATTGAAAAAATATTTTCCACACACAAATCACGTTCGACCCAAATGTAGCGAGAAATAAAATAAAAAAAGTTTTTCATTTCACCCTCGGTCAATTTTTAGAATTTGTGCGATGTCATCATTCTTGCGATGGTCTTCATTAAAGAGCAAAATTTATTAAATTTACCTTGGAATGTTTTTCTCAACTTTTATTGTTGACTCCGAAAAAATTCCAAGAAAAATATTTTTAGAAAAGTTTTTAATAAAAATTAAATCAAAATTTACTGGCATGATGCTGCTCCGCTTATTTATTACTGTTGTTTTTTTCGCTTTTGCAATATTTTTTAACCATAAATTTAAATTATTTTTTATTCCGCTTAATTTTCACCGAAGCAAAGCCATTTATGACTTTCTATGAGCTGTTATGCTGCTGTGTACACACAAAACACATGTGAAAATGTATGAAAAGTGGAGATTTTCACATCGAACATTGCTGCATTCAGTTTCTATGTGGGTAAAAAAATTTAATGAAGCAAATTTTCATCGTCGACAATGTCCTGATAAAATATTGACACCGCGAGAATGAGATACAGCGAGAGTGTGTGTGGAGGCAGTGCTGAGTGTGGCAAGAAATTTCAAGGAAAATCGATGCGATTAATTATTGATGATTGCCATAGAGCACCGTGGCGGTGGTTGAGAAATTTTAAAAGCAATTTCTGCAATCTGTGCCTCACTTTGCGCGAAGGAAATATTCATAAGTATTGACACACAGTGCAATTTTCACAATCGTGTATCGAATTTCCATTTGATCGTTTTTTAAATAGATTTAAAAGCACAAAAATTTCCAATTAAAAAAGTGGAAATGGACAAAAAAGAATTTTCACCTCGCAGGCATTTGCGAAAATAAATGAAACTGCTGTGTTGTGCCATTGCCATTGCTTTCTGTTGTCGATTACCATAGGCCGCTGTGTGTACGATTATCTCATAATTGAGAGCTCAATGCTTGTAAATTTTCCGCTCGCGCATTTTTAATGGCAACAGCTCGTGATGTCAAATTTATAGCCGACAGGAATTGATCCGATTTTAATCCCTTCCACTTTTTTATCGCAAACCTGCTCATAAATTCGTGTCACGCGATTTAATTTTTTTATGATCTGATTAAAAAAGTTTTTAATCGAAATTTTTTGGAAAAATATAAAATTCAAAATATAAAAAAGCTTCCAATGCAATGCAAATCAATTTCGAGATGAAAATTGACGTAAAAAAATTCTTTCTAACTGCAATGCGAACATTTTATGGAGAAACTTGTATTAAAAAGTTTGTAATGGCAGCAGATTGCAATTTTATTCACAATTCAATGTCCATTGCAAAACTTTTCATCTCAATCTCTTCCTCAAGTGCTTTCAATCGAGTTCTATTGCTTTTGTTTAGTAAACAATTCACTTCAATTCAAAGATGAAAGATCAGCATTAAAAGTGCGGACATTTAATTTAATTTCTTCCAAAAATATTTTTTTTAATTGAAAATGTGAAAAAATAAATTTTGAATGTCCGCACATGGATCAACAATTTTTACACGTCAAGTTCAATTTCAATTTTCATTCTCGAGTGCTTTTGTTACAAATTAATTGCTGGCTCATCTTTTGACTCCAACATCTCTTTCAATCGCATCCTTTTTCTTATTTTGTCGACATTGACTTTTTTGCTTTTTTCCTCCTTCTCAATTTTCACTCACAGGAATTTGATGAAAAAGTTTTTCAATTTTTTCCTTACTTCTTCTTGAACTCAACTCAACGGTTATGTTCGGAGGCACGGCGTGTCCCTTTCAATCGCAGCAGAACGAAATAAAACGATAAAATCGGCATTTTGGGGATTAAACTCGAGAGAGAGAGAGAAATGCGAAAATTGAAACTTTTTCCTTCATTTCGTTTTTCATTTCCATGAGAAAATTGCGAAAGCCATAAAACATGCAAAATTGACGATCTGTGAAATTGCAATGACCAACAAAAAATTCAATTTTGTGGCTTACAAATTCCAACTCAATTTGCAATTTTCATTTTGATGAAAACTTTTCATTTGCAAAATTTGTTACAAGCATTTCAATTTGTATCCATCGTGTCCGGCAATATTTTACCAATTTCATTCGCTCACTCTCGCTATTCAATGCATCCAAATCACGTCTGAGCTTGTGCCATTTTCAAATATTGAAAATATCGGATCATGTTCATGATATTAATGCCCTCCTGTACAGACTGTCTCTCTCGAGTGTATGCAGTTGAGCCGCATTTTCAGCTCTAGAAATAATTGGAAACTCTTTTGTCCTTTTCACGGCTTAATGAATCAACATCGCGGATATCAGAGTCTCCTCATTTCATAATCGCACACGCTGTTGACTATTTTGATGGCGATACGAAAATTTTCAGCACTCATTCAAATAATTAAAATTTAAATAATTTATATTTTGGAACATTTTCAGTCTTTATTTTGTATTTGCATTTATGATGCAATTTTTACGTTTGTAGAACTTTGTGTCACTTAAAATATTTTATAGCTTAATTACTAATTTATTTCGTTGACGTTTCTTAATGTCCATTGGCCATCGGTTGGTAATTTTCATCTAAGAGTGTGAACTTGAATACGAACATGTTTTCATCGGTGAAGTTTACAGGTGTTGCTTTCCAAGTTTCACTAGAATATGAAGACGTACTTTTAAGTTCTTTATTCACGGATGTTAAAATATCACTCGGATACTTACACGTCCATTCCAAATCCAACATAGTCTCCAATCTTAAGGTCACAAACCCCTTTGTCCTTAATGTTCTCGCTGTTTACGAATGTGCCATTTAGAGAAGCTGTAAATTGACGTTAACTTCAAATGAAGCATTTAAAATCCCAAACTTACAGTTATCTTCGATCGTCCACACTGGATTTGTCTCATCATTACAGACTATAAAAGCATGTTCACGGCTAACGCATGTTGACAATATTTGAGCTGTTGCTGCACCTCCACGTCCTTAAAAATTAAAATAAAACAAAAATTTATTCGAGCTGGATCTCAAAAAAAAATAATTCTCACCAATTACATTATTCTCCTCCAAAATTATCAATCGATTCTGTATTCCAGGCCCTTGCCTTACAAGTCCGAAATGCGCTCGCTGTCCATGCCATTCCATATTAAGATTAAATTAAATATTTAGTTTTTAAATTTTTTGTAAACAATGCGAAAGTTTTTAAAAATGGCGCGCTTTTGGGTTTTGAATTCTTTGAATTCCTTTGGATTAATTTTAAATTTTAGATAAATCACCATAAATCAAAAAAGCTGAGTTGAAACTAATCGTAAACTTTTTCATTTAAACATAAACTGAAAAATAATGATGTGAACTTTTGCACATGGATGTAGTTGATGGCTCGTTAGCACAACTTATTTTAAAATATATGCGCAACATAATGAACCTACAACAAATATTCACTGCTGATAAACTTTGAGGTTTCAAGGCTTCAAAATCAAAAATTGAAATTTAATTTTACGTATTTAATTTTTGGCGTTTGAGGTTTGTGAAAATATCCAAATTTAAATTATTAATGTACAAAATGAATTTTATGGCAAAATCCTCTCATTATGCAGTTCTTGATGAATTTATTGAATGCGATTATGATGAAAATTTTTCATTCATCCATTTGTGTGAAATTTAATGAGGGAATTAAATAAATTGATGTGCACTCAATTGCCTTCAATAAAAAATTTATTTTGTTGTTAAATTTTAAGCTGCTGATTTTTATTCATTGGCAGATCCACGTTTGAGTATAAAGCCAAAGAATTTGATGATTGTGACACGATTTACAAACGATCGCCCTGTAATGTAAATTGAAAGCAGGAAGAGGAAAAATAATTAAACTTTTAGGTCGGCGTCTATAAAAAAGAGGAAAGGAAGTGAGAATTTTAATGACTTGAGATGATGTTAGTGATAGTACACATCATTAATCTCATCTCATTTCGTTTCACTTCAACCCCGCATCAAAGAAAAACCTTCGCATTCATCCTGCAGCATGAGCTAGATGATGCTTTGGTAATGAATAACAACCTACGAAATAAAATATTGTGAGAAATGAAGCACAGCAGCATGGATGATGATTATGGGCAAAAGTAGAACAGAGAGAGAGAGAAAAACTGAAAAGATTAAAGGCCAAAATATCAACACTCTATATAGAGAGAGTCAAGTACGAAGCAACAGCGCAAAAATAGAAGAAATTTGTGATAAAAAGCGGCGACTAATGATTGCGTGAGAAAAAACTTTTTCCACCTCAAAAATAGCGCAATTGCTTTGTGCTGCACACGACTGGCTTTAATTTAATTTTCATTTCACTTTTTAATTATTTTGCTCATTATCGAGTGAAAAAGCTTTTTTGCTGATTGCACGTTGAAAGCTTAAAAAGAGCTTTTAGGTTTTACACAAAAATAAAATTTGCGAAGTTTAGCGAAAGATAGAAAAAACTTTTTGCAAATATTTACGGAATGAATAAGGAAAAAAGTTTGAGTGAACTTGCTCATGCATGGCACGTCATAGCTTTTTGTTAGCTGAACTTTCTATCCTCATAGTTTGTAAGAATGGAATGTTGAGTGCATGTTGAAATGCATAAAAAGCTTTTTTCTGCCACATAATAAAAATGGCGAGTTGAAAATGTAAAGAGAAAATTTTTATAAATGGTAATTGTGAGGTGGCTGTGAGAGATAATCGTAGAAGAGAATTTTCAATGTGTGTCAAGTGCCATCCAAAGGCAGCAAGAGCAGTGGCAACAAGAGAGTGCAAAGGAAATGATGATAAAAATTGAATGAAGAACATTCACAAAGCTTTTGCGATGCCAGTTGCACTTAAATTGTAAACACTTTCTTGCCATTGAGCGAATATTCATGAAGAAATAAATTGGAAAATTTTGAAAGAAGCTTAAAAAGAAAAACTGCAATGACAATGTTGGAAATTGAAGTTTTTCATTTTTTTAAATTACAACTTTTTTATTTGGTAGATAGATAGATAGATGACAAAGAGGTAGCACTCTGGAGTTACCAGGATGGACGCGCCCGTTTTTGTTTCCTTTTCCATAGCTCAAAAGCCAGGTTAAGGTTTAAAACGTAACCATGCAGAACTCTTAAGATTTCTCTTAAGAATAGAGTATAAATACCCCTTTTTTCCCCCTCAACAATGGACGTCCCCGCGGGAATCGCCCACCTCGGGAGCTGCAACATACGTCTTGAGAAAGACATACTAGCGATCGAACAACCCCTCTTCGTAGATAAATAAATAAAACGTTATGGACGTCCAGCATGGAGACCCAACTATCTGGACGTTGTTACCCATAACGGAAATAATAACAGCTGTACACAGTCTTGTAGTCGCTCATTGAGTGTTTCCAACTAAGCACAGCCTCAACTGAATCTTACGATTGCAGTTGGAAAAATAAATTAAATCAAAGGTGGTTTCGACGGCATTGTATAAAAGTTACCGCCACTACAACCTTCCTCAGTCCTGACAAGCTGTTAGGCACTGGCCCACCCACATTACAAAACAAACAAACATAAAACATAAATTTATAAACTCTTCCTTCCTCAACTGTGTCACTAGGATTAACAGTTGGTTTTGCTGGATACCAACGAAAATTATATAAATAATTAACTTCAATGTGAAGAATCAATTTAACGAGTATATTTGAAAATATATAAATATATAAAATAATAAAAACAATAAAACCTATATAGAGAATTTAATCTAATTTAATTTTAAACAATTTCTTCGTTACGAATGTGTAATGAAAACTTAAAGATCCTCTGGAGATAAAAGAAAGTGAGAAAAATCGAACGCATGAATACTAAAGTTTGAGAAATAAAGAATTTTTGAGGTTATGAACTAATTTATATAGATCCAGAAAAGATCCAGTTGAATCAAAACAAACATTTTTTAAAGTTTTCGATTTTTATCATTTCAATGTGAAACAATAATATTGAAGTGATTGACTAACCACTTTTAAGCAAGAATGAGTGAGTAATTCTTCATTTAAACGCATTAAAAGTAAAATTAATTGTTAAAAAAATTTCAAGATTTTCTTTCACTCATTCTCGCTTTTTACCTGACTTAATTGGAGAAACTCGATGACACAACGATAGATTGATGACTTAACTACAGGAAATAAGTAACTTTTATTTTTAAAACACACTTAAACACTTTAAAAAAGGTAAATTAAATTTTTTTGTTTTGTTTACCCAGAGGGGCGAACAACTTTTTTTTTAAATTACAACTTTTTTATTTGAATGAGAAAATTTAAATTTTAATTAAACATTTTTCATTTCACTTTTGCGCGTTGACGATTAAAAAACTTTTTCATGTCTTTCCCTTCATTCGTATGCAAATGCAGTATATTAAAAAAAGTGTTTCACGACATCTCAAAGTTTAAGTCTTTTCATATGTTGACTTTGAACTGTTCATGTGTTGATGATAAAGCGTTCTTGACATTGGAATTTCCTTTCTAATCTTTCTCCGTTTTTTTTCTTCTCGAACAACTAAATCAAGTTTTTCTTTCTGTGTCTGATTGCACAAAAATGATAAAGGCACAAACTGTGAAGCTGTAAAAGCAAAAAAATAAATAAATTTATCGGGCAGGCGAGAAATTGATGTGAAATCGAAAAGGAAAATTTTTTGCCCACATCAAAGAAGAAAATTCTTTTTTGACATATTGCGAGCTGAGTGTTGAACCGAAGAGAAAAGTCAGAAAAAGAAAAAAAGGGACCAAAAATGTGGGAAGAAAAATTTCTTCAAATAAATCCAGTTTGGGGTAAAAAGTTCAATGAGCAATTCATAAGGAAAAAGATTTTCACACTTTTGAGGTGCTTTAACATTATTTTTGACAAGTTTCTTCTTTCGTGAGTCTTTAAAAATCGAAAATCCTTCTTCGAAGTGACAAATAGATTTTATTGCTGTGTAAACATGTTTTTTCAAAATTAACCGATAAAAATGTTTTTCTTTAACAAGAGCAACACAACGAACGATGAGATTATTATTATATAAGATAACATGAACGAACATGTTATAATTTTTCGTTGCATGAAATCAAGGATTGGAATTTTTTTTTCAAAGTTTTTAATTACAGTTAATTCTGATAGAAAGCTTTTGAAAAGACGAGAAGATAAAAATTAACCTTTAACATTTATCAAAAATTAATCTCATAATATCTCAACCCCTCGTTTTTCATCCTTTAAGCTCGCTAACATCCACACACAATTTACTGCTCAGATGTTGTGTGCGAGTTTCAACAAAAACAACATGTTCAGTATTTGGTTTTGCGGTAAAAAATATTTTGTCTATTTTTATGAGCACTCTGCAAACTTTTTAGCATTTATAAATTGTTGAAATTCATATGCCGTATAAATGTATAATATTGGCTGGTGCATGTGGGTAAAGTAAACAATCCATGCTGCACAGTTCGTACTAAAAATCATCATAAATATATTGAATGAATGTATGAAGCTCATCTTTCGTTCCCTCATGCGAAATTCGTAAATGTTATGAGTTGGTTATGTTGGAAAAGCAAACAATGTTATAGCATAACTAAGAAGAAGAATGCCAGTGGGAAATGAAACAGCAGCGGCAGTAGAAACTGGAAAATATGTAGCTAAAGCATGCGATGATGTGGACTCCAAAATTTATTATTTCAATTTCTCCTCTCTTTCGCAATTCTCTTTAAAATATACACGATGGATATTCTTCATAGTAAAAAAAGCAAAAATTTACAGGGCACTCAAGGGAAAAGAAAATTTCTCTTTTGCGGTTTTCCTCCAGCATTATTTATGGTTTTTGAAATTAATACAATTATGAGCATTTCTCATCCTGCCTACAGAACATTTTCCGCAACCTATTTCATGATCTTTTTCGTGAAATTGTAAGAGGAAATTTAGCGTGAAAACTTTTTATCGCAAAATGACCAGCACAAAATAATAATTTTCTTGTTTGAGCCGATAAAAGTCTAAAAAGGTATTTTTCATGTTGGTTATCATTAAGTCAAGAAAAGTCAGAACACGGATGAGTGAATGAATACAAAATGAGTTCACAAGTGTTCATTTTCACACAACCGACCGAGAAGAAAAATCATTTTTCGGTCAATTAAATTCGGCTTCGTTGCTCAAATAAATCACTGATCTTTTTACGATAAATAAAGAAATTTCTAAAGTTTATGAAAAATTTCTAAAATAATAAAAAAATTTGTTCACAATCAAAAATGAAAATTTTTGTGCCACAAACTTTTTTCCTTTTGAACCCCAATAAATCACATAATCTTGCCGTCAAGCATCTGCAGAGCATAAAATTCATGAATTTATTTTTTGACTTCAATTTGTAGACGTTTAGAGATGAAATTACTCGATGGAATTTTGTTCTTTATGAAATGACTCGGAAGAGAGAAATTTAAAATTTTCGTGACAAATTGAAATTCAATTTTCAAATCCGAAGTCAATTTTTCGGCTTCATTTCTTGCTCAATTTGGCATGAAAAGCTACAAAATTGATAAATGTTTGAAATATTTCTCGAATGAGTTTTGTTGTGGCTCAAAATTGAAATCTTCCGATTTGTTATCACACATGCAATCATACAAACACGAGTCGTATGTGAGGAATGTCTGAATGAGGAGGAAATGAAACGTGAGATGAGGAAAATTTTCTCTTTTAGGCTCATTGTCACATTTTTCCCAAGCTCATCTCTCTTTCGTGCTGCCATTTTTATGCTCTGCGTCTCTGAGAATTTTTCTTATGTCGATGCGACTCAATGCGATCCTTTTCCTCCTTCCTTCTAAGTCATTTGAAGACACATCAGCACGAAATCCCATGATGATGACTTTTATGCTTCTTCTTCTTCGCCCTTGTCACACTCTTTCTTATTTAAGCTCATCGCACAAAAAATTCTTTTCTTTAACTCTGATGTGAAAATCGACGGAAATTGATAGCAAAGTGGAAAAATCTAATTTTGTAATTTTTCACTCTCGAATGATTTTCAATGCGGAAGGAAGGAAAGAAAATTTGTTCCTCACTCAAGTAAACACAAACGACGGAACTAATTCAACGTGACGAAATAAAAGGACACAAAATTTGAACCACGATGAAAATCTCTTTGGAAATCGCGATAGCAGTGAAAAGGACAAAAGTAATTAAATTATTTAAAATTTTATCATTCGCGTGTTGAAGCTTATAAAATATTAAAAATCTGAATCTGTGTCTGAGCCGAAGACATAAAGTGACGTGAATGTCAAGAATTGACATGTAACAGAGGAAAGTTCTTTAATAATTCAACAATGGAAAAATCGATTTTTTTCGAGCACTCATGAAGGATGAAAAAATCGCTGAAAAGGCTTAAGAAATTTTCCATTTAATTTCCTTCCAATTTTTGCGACATAAAAAAATTCAAATCTTTTAGTCCTTAAATTTTTCCATCAAATTCAAGTTGCAATTTTGATTGACTATAAAGGAAAATTTTATTTGTACAATAATCAATTGAAAATCATGTCATGACGATTGTCATTGCCATTCAACGGTTTATCGAATTTTTCTAATTTTACTTCGAGCAAGGAAAAAGTTTTCATGTGGAAGAAAAAAATCAATTTTTTGTTCCAATTTCATCTTGAGCGAGATTTTTTGTGTTGAATTTGAATTTACATCAATTTTATTGATGCTTGCAGTAACTCGCATGACTTGATATTAACAAATATTTATTGAATCAAAATTTTTCTATGTCTGTGAAATTTTTCATCGTCTTGTCTAACAATCAGCGAGAGAAAAAAAATGCAAACAAAACGTGACAATTGAAAAAGTTTTTTCTGCTCGTTTAATTTTCTCCTGTTATGCCACAATTCGTTGAAAATCTTTAGAGCAAAGAAAGAGAAAAGATTTGCACATTTTTCATAATTATTTCATCTTTGGGAAATGCTGAATGTGACAGGCAGAGGAGGAACAACTTTTTCTAATTAGCATGCATTATTTCACTTGTCAACAGGGACTGTGTGGCGGTGAAGTGAGGAACAAATAGAGATTTATGATTAAATTGTGCTGCTGGTGGTTGTCAAAGCAACACACACAAACTCAATTCTCAGCGACTTAATTAGTTTTTCTTGCTCCTTTTCACATTTTCATGTTCAGCACAATTGCAGATGACATTTTTCATTCCTCCTCGTACTCTTTCACTCTCTTTTGAGCACTCGGTTGAGTTAAAAGTGAAAAATGCGAAGCGCAAATTGACTCAAATGGATTGTAAATTTTAATTAAAGCTTAAATCCATTCATTTTAATTCTCTCCTGAACTGCGAAAGCTCGAAGCACTTCATAATGAATGTTTATGGATTTAAATTTTATCCCTGTCGGATGCGAGACTCTCTACTGAATCACATCAGTCTATAAATCTGCCTACAGAGCACATGCTACGCACTAAATTAAAATAGAACAGCAGTCATGGCAGCTAAAAGGCTTAAAACTTTCGACAAAGGACACGAAAAAATTTAATCAACTTACAAAACTTCAAAGACAACCTTTTTGAACTTTTTTATCGTCGTCCGCAATAAAGAATTAATTAAAAGATCTTAATTCAATTAAAAAGAAGAATTTTTCAATTAAACAATTCGAGTGATGAGCAAGAAGTCGAAAATTTAACATAGAAAAAGTTTTGTGCGTGCAGTCATGTCCAGAGCTTAAATTGATGAATAGTGAGGGGTGGGACACTCAGGTTTAAAATTGTCAGAATAAAATTTAATTTAAAGTTCACGCGAAAAAATTAATGAAATGAGTAACTCTCATTTTTATGTTAATTGAGTTCAATTATTACTTCCAAAAAGCTGTTCTGTACTCTCATAATTATCTGTTTGAATAAATCGATCGAGCATGGAAATTCTGAACTCATTTTTACACCTCATTGACTACACACAGGCAAAAAAAACTTGGTGATGAGCACAAACGACTGTGTTGGGAAGGTCTAAAAAGTTGAAAATGATTTTTCTCTTTAGTTTCATCGTTTATCATTCATTATGGCCATTATGACCTCACACGATGTCGAGATCACAAAGTTTTCAACTCAATTTCATTTTCGAGTGAGTAAAATTTTTGTCATCAAGCTTTTTATTTACATTTTTGTTCAACGACAATCACTTTGAGTCAAAATAGAGAAAACTGCAGCACAAACTCATGCTGGTTGATGCGGATGAGAAAATTATTTTGAAGTTATTTGCTAAGAAAATATTTCAGTGCTGCTAATTGACAAGCCAACAACACAAACAGCATTCAGCACACAGCTCAAAATGTGTTATTTACATTTCAATGATTTATTTAATTAACATCACACAGCTGTGGAGTTGGCAAAGGCAGAACTGAAGAGCGTCAACAGCACTAAATGATCTTATCAGGATTTGTCGCATTGACAAATTGAATTTAACATGTGAATTCTTACGATCAATGAAGCTCAAATCCTCACTCACTCTTTCTTTAGTGTGCTCACGTATGGTGTCGATAGGAAAAATTGATGTCAAATCGAAAATTGTTGAGTAATAAAAAAATTGAGTCCAAGGAATATCCTTAATTAAACACTTTTATATCAGCAGGGTTTCTTTTAAAAAAATCAGTTATATTTTTACCTTTTTTGAACATTGTAGTTGTTAGCGAGAATGCAGTCAAAACTTGCATAAAAGATTTTTCTCTTCTTCTTCTTTTTTCTGCAGACACTCCAATATGCAACAAATTCAGATATAAAGAAGAAATTTTCTGCTTGCTGCGGTGTGAGCCATGCTTTTGGCTCTAGAGTGCTTCTTTTGTTCCATTTTCTTCTACGCTAACGTGACGTTGCCCTCGAGATACATTTTTGCAATTCTATGATAGCGTATGGAGCAGAAATTTCTCACTTAATTTCAATTCTCTTCAGTACCGCGATGATGATCTGATAGAAATATTTAATGAGATTATTCTCATTTTGGATGATTTATTCAAGTTTATGAGAAATTAAAGTTTCATTTTTAGCTCTGAGGGATGAACTTAATGAGTTTCATCTGCACTGAGATGATTCAAAATCGAATTCATAATGCAATTTAATATTTTATAAATTTGAAGCCAATCAAATACATTTTTATTGCAATATATTGGTTATTTTTAAAAACCTAAGGTTACTTTTTATTTTTTATTGGAATTTCAAAGATATAAAAAAAATTAATTGTTGAATTCAAAATTTAGTAAAGTTTTTCAATTTCCTTTTCATATTTTTTGACCACCACATTTCTCTTCACTTTCAACGTCGGTGTCAATTCTCCAGTGATCATGCTGAAGTCATGCGGCAAAACAGAAAACTTCTGGATCTTTTGAGCATTTGAGATTGCATTTAAGTTAACTTTGTCGATGACTTCTTGAAGGACTTGATTTAATTTTTTATTTTCGAGAAGATCGCTCAAAGTTTTTTGATTGATATTTTTAGATTTCAACCAAGTTAAAGCTTCAACTGCAAGCTCATCTTTTGGTCTTCCATCGCTGTTAACTTCAGTTTTAAATGTTAAAAGCATCGTGAGATATTTGCGCTTGTCGCCGACCAGGAAAGCATTCGAAATTGCTGGACAACACTTTTTCACAGAGTTCTCAATCAAAGCGCATGGAATATTTTCACCACCGGATGTGATAATGAGTTCTTTGATTCTTCCTCGCATGAATAAAAATCCTTCATCATTAATGAATCCAACATCACCCGAGTGCAGCCATCCTTCATCATCAATAGCTTTTTGCGTTTTTTCAGGATCATTCAAATAGCCCATAAAGACGTGTCGACCCTTCATGCAAATTTCACCCTCTTCCTTTTCATTTTTATTCACAAGTTTTGTTTCAGCTCCTCCAATCGGTTTTCCAATGTTGCCAAATTGACCAATCGTATTTTGTGACTGGATGGTATGAACAATTGCTTCTGTCATTCCATACGCATCGAGCAGCTTCATTTCTAAGCTCATGAAAAAGTTTTTAGTCTCCTGACTCGTTGGAGCACTTCCAACAAAAAAGACATGACATCTCTGAAATCCTAAAGCTTCTCGAACTGGATTCAACATGAACTTCCGAGCAATCATCAATTTGAATGACGAAGCATTTTCACTTTCTTTCTCGCTCAAACAATTTTCCAAAATTACATTTTGAGCCCACGAGAAAAAGCTTCTTTTAAAAAAATTCATTTTTGAAAGATTTTCTTTAAGTTTTTCTTCAATTTTTTCGAACACACGAGGAACTGAAAAAATTGCTGTCGGTTGAACTTCTTTAAGATATTGAAGAAAACTTCCCTTCAATGCGTGTGAGTCAGTGAAATAGACGGTTGCAGCCACATGAATGGACATGACGATATCAACATTAAAAGCTGCGACATGTGAGAGGGGAAGGTATGAAATTGCGACATCTGTGCCAGACCCAAATTTACCTATGGCCTCAACCAAAGAAATTGCTTGCCAGATGAGATTATCATGAGAAAGCATTGAACCTTTTGGAAAACCAGTCGTGCCAGATGTGTAGATAATCGCGCAACATTGATTATATCCAATGTCTTTTAATCTTCTTTGGTATTCAACCTCAACGTCATCAGATATTGAAACTTCCAAAAATTCATGAAATTTTGACGTTTCAATGACAGAAGTCAGTTTTGGAAGATTGTTTTTAATTTGATTAATTTTTTCAAGCTGATCATCATCGACAATCAGAATTTGAGCTTTGGACTTTTCGAGAATGTATTCACACGCTTCGGAACTGTTTGTTGTGTAAATTCCAGTGACGACACCACTAGAAAAAAAATTATTTCATTTTAAAATGATTTTTTTATTAATTTAAAAAATCATTTACCCTGCATGAATTGCTGCCAAAGCACTGATAACCCATTCAGGACTATTCCAAGCTAATATTGCCACAACTCCTCGCTGCTTTAATCCCAACTTTATGAAAACCTTCGCTATCTTTTCGACTCGAATTTTATACTCTTTGAAATTAATTTTGTGCCAAATGCCATTGGAGTCTCGATAAGCCAGTGCATCACGATCGGGAAAATTTTTTACCGTTTTATTGAAGAACTCGATCATGGTCACTGGTTCGATATCACCATCTCTTCTGGAAATTTTCACCAGCTGATTAATGTCACTCGTTCTATATTCCATTTTTAAAGCTTCCGATTACTTTGAAAGTTGAACTTGAAATGACACACGCACCAAAAATTTTATGTTATGATAATCGAAGAAAATAAATATTTTTAGAGTTGTTTTGCTGGTGAGTTATCAGCAGTCTAGTCAGTAAATAAAAAAATTACAGTTAGGTAGCCAAAAAGTCTAGAAGCTCCAAAATTTCAAATATTTTTTTTTACCTGAAAATTTACAAAACATAAAATGTAAATTAATAAGTTAACATATGGCTGGCATTTATGAGAAAATGTGATTTTAATTTGTGTTTACGATACGCATGAGAAATAACCTTTACAACCTTTTTGCTCTTTTTAATCTTTTAATAATTTAGACGAAAATTTCTGGTCAGATCTTAAAAAAATTAAAATGTGAATGATTTATTTTTTCTATGATTGAATTTTTAAAATTCTATTTTTATATTTTTTGACAACCAAATTTTTCTTCACTTTTAACGTCGGTGCCAATTATGTGAATAAATTTTTATTTTGTGTAGAGAATTTTTGCATACAAAGAAAATCAAAATTTATGTATAGCGGAGCTAATATTGAGAATAAAATTTTAATTAAGAAAAACTTTAGAATATTCATAAAGTTTTCTTTCTTCTCATAAAAATGTTATATAAAAGATTTTTATAGTTTTTTTAATGTGAACCATAAACGATACCCTTAAATTCTCATTCCAGATTTTAAAAAAGTTATTTCAAAAATACGTCAGAAAAAAATTCAATAATTCAAACTCATTAATTCAATTTTTTTTCTCCTTCAAAGATGAAAGCTTCAAATTACTTTTCTCTTCTCATTTTTGCATTATGAGAAATATTTATGCTAATCATTCATTATCTGAGATGATAACTCATTAGGATGCTTCTTGAATAATAAATCATATTTAATTTAATGAATGTAACAGAGAACGGGATGCACGTGATGCTGATTATCACATGACGCAACAATTCAATTTACTCAATCTTGAATCTGTTGCTTTAAAAATTAATTTTTAATGATTTTTCATGACATATAAGGAAAGTTGAACGGCCATATGCGAGTGAAATTTGAGAGCTAAAATTTCCATGAATTTTACCGGTTTCGATTGAAAGGTTAAGTCTCGCTATAAAGGAAAGATTATTTTTCTCTGAGAATTTTTAGATTTTGCGCAATTTTTCTCTCTCTTTCACTCTCGCATTACCTTCGTCAAACATGAAAATTATGAGCTCACTGCTATTATATGAAAAAGGGTTTACGGTTTGTTAGAGTCATGATTATGTTCATGATGAAGATGTAAAACCACGAAAAGCAGCCACGTGTGTCGGGTTGTGCTATTCATATCCATTTTCATCCTTCTTTCAAATAAACTCTTTAACGATGATGGGTAGAAAGTTCATCTGTTATCACATTGGGATTAAGTTGTTAATTGTGTGCTGCAAGGTTATCGGAGTTTATTAAAGCTTGAACATTTAACATGAATGAAAGTCTGAGATGGTGTTGGATGAGTTAGTATTTTTCATTTATACTTTTCTATCTTCAATGGCGCCAAAAATCTTTGAAGGAAAAGTCCTTAAGCGGATTTTGAACGTGCCTTAATTCCGAATTTATTTCACCGATTTATCGATTAAATGAGAAAAGCCGCAATGGTGGTTCTATCATGGGGCTTGTTAGTGAGGTTTGTAGAAGACTGACAGCGCTTACAAATTACACAATAAATTTACGACATTCCCAAACGAATCGCATCTCTATTGTGCCGTTTGTTATTTTTGTTCGGTTTCTCTTTTTGATGATAATATCATTACATGCGATGTCGTTATATCTATTCTTACAGCATATGTACATGGATATCGTAGAAAAGAAAAACATGTTTACGAATGTCAAATCCGATTTACATCGCAAAGAAATTCGTAGAAGAGTTTTCTGTTTTTTAAAGACTCACGAAAGAAGAAACTTGTCAAAAATAATGTTAAAGCACCTCAAAAGTGTGAAAATCTTTTTCCTTATGAATTGCTCATTGAACTTTTTACCCCAAACTGGATTTATTTGAAGAAATTTTTCTTCCCACATTTTTGGTCCCTTTTTTCTTTTTCTGACTTTTCTCTTCGGTTCAACACTCAGCTCGCAATATGTCAAAAAAGAATTTTCTTCTTTGATGTGGGCAAAAAGTTTCCTTTTCGATTTCACATCAATTTCTCGCCTGCCCGATAAATTTATTTATTTTTTTGCTTTTACAGCTTCACAGTTTGTGCCTTTATCATTTTTGTGCAATCAGACACAGAAAGAAAAACTTGATTTAGTTGTTCGAGTAGAAAAAATCCGAAAAAGATTAGAAAGGAAATTCCAATGTCAAGAACGCTGACTTTATCATCAACATGAACAGTTCAAAGTCAACATATGAAAAGACTTAAACTTTGAGATGTCGTGAAACACTTTTTTTAATAAACTGCATTTGCATACGAATGAAGGGAAAGACATGAAAAAGTTTTTTAATCGTCAACAAGCAAAAGTGAAATGAAAAATGTTTAATTAAAATTTAAATTTTCTCATTCAAATAAAAAAGTTTTAATTTAAAAAAATGAAAAACTTCAATTTCCAACATTGTCATTGCAGTTTTTCTTTTTAAGCTTCTTTCAACATTTTCCAATTTATTTCTTCATGAATATTCGCTCAATGGCAAGAAAGTGTTTACAATTTAAGTGCAACTGGCATCGCAAAAGCTTTGTGAATGTTCTTCATTCAATTTTTATCATCATTTCCTTTGCACTCTCTTGTCGCCACTGCTCTTGCTGCCTTTGGATGGCACTTGACACACATTGAAAATTCTCTTCTACGATTATCTCTCACAGCCACCTCACAATTACCATTTATAAAAATTTTCTCTTTACATTTTCAACTCGCCATTTTTATTATGTGGCAGAAAAAAGCTTTTTATGCATTTCGACATGCACTCAACATTCCATTCTTACAAACTATGAGGATAGAAAGTTCAGCTAACAAAAAGCTATGACGTGCCATGCATGAGCAAGTTCACTCAAACTTTTTTCCTTATTCATTCCGTAAATATTTGCAAAAAGTTTTTTCTATCTTTCGCTAAACTTCACAAATTTTATTTTTGTGAAAAACATAAAAGCTCTTTTTAAGCTTTCAACGTGCAATCAGCAAAAAAACTTTTCTTCACTCGATAATGAGTAAAATAATTAAAAACTGAAATGAAAATTAAATTAAAGCCAGTCGTGTGCAGCACAAAGCAATTGCGCTATTTTTGAGGTGGAAAAAGTTTTTTCTCACGCAATCATTAGTCGCCGCTTTTCATCACAAATTTCTTCTATTTTTGCGCTGTTGCTTCGTACTTGACTCTCTCTATATAGAGTGTTGATATTTTGGCCTTTAATCTTTCCAGTTTTTCTCTCTCTCCGTTCTACTTTTTACCATAATCATCATCCATGCTGCTGTGCTTCATTTCTCACAATATTTTATTTCGTAGGTTGTTATTCATTACCAAAGCATCAGCTAGCTCATGCTGCAGGATGAATGCGAAGGTTTTTCTTTGATGCGGGGTTGAAGTGAAACGAAATGAGATGAGATTAATGATGTGTACTATCACTAACATCATCTCAAGTCATTAAAATTCTCACTTCCTTTCCTCTTCTCCTCTTTTTATAGACGCCGACCTAAAATTTTAATTATTTTTCCTCTTCCTGCTTTCAATTTACATTACACGGCGATCGTTTGTAAATTGTGTCACAATCATCAAATTCTTTGGCTTTATATTCAAACGTGGCGCTTTAGATCTGCCAATGAATAAAAATCAGCAGCTTAAAATTTAACAACAAAATAAATTTTTTATTGAAGGCAATTGAGTGCACATCAATTTATTTAATTCCCTCATTAAATTTCACACAAATGGATGAATGAAAAATTTTCATCATAATCGCATTCAATAAATTCATCAAGAACTGCATAATGAGAGGATTTTGCCATAAAATTCATTTTGTACATTAATAATTTAAATTTGGATATTTTCACAAACCTCAAACGCCAAAAATTAAATACGTAAAATTTTAATTTAAATTTTTGATTTTGAAGCCTTGAAACCTCAAAGTTTATCAGCAGTGAATATTTGTTGTAGGTTCATTATGTTGCGCATATATTTTAAAATAAGTTGTGCTAACGAGCCATCAACTACATCCATTTTTTTTTTTTTTTTTTTTTTTTTTTTTTTTTTTGTTTTGTGTCCCCCCCCCTTTTCCCCCCCCCCGATTTTTGGGTGGGGGAAAATTCCCCAGGGAAAATTCCCACCCCCACACCTGTGCAAAAGTTCACATCATTATTTTTCAGTTTATGTTTAAATGAAAAAGTTTACGATTAGTTTCAACTCAGCTTTTTTGATTTATGGTGATTTATCTAAAATTTAAAATTAAAACAGATTAAAGAGCTTTAAAAAACCGTTAAGAATTCAAAATCCAAAAGCGCGCCATTTTTAAAAACTTTCGCATTGTTTACAAAAATTTTAAAAACTAAATATTTAATTTAATCTTAATATGGAATGGCATGGACAGCGAGCACACTTTGGACTTGTGAGGCAAGGGCCTGGAATACAGAATCGATTCATAATTTTGGAGGAGGATAATGTAATTGGTGAGAGCTAATTTTCTTTTGAGATCCAGCTCGAATAAATTTTTGTTTAATTTTGATTTTAAGGACGTGGAGCTGGAGCAACAGCTCAAATATTGTCAACATGCGTTAGCCGTGAACATGCTTTTATAGTCTGTAATGAAGAGACAAATCCAGCGTGGACGATCGAAGATAACTGTAAGTTTGGGATTTTAAATGGTTTATTTGAAGTTAACGTAAATTTACAGCTTCTCTAAATGGCACATTCGTAAACAGCGAGAACATTAAGGACAAAGGAGTTTGTGACCTTAAGATTGGAGACTATGTTGGATTTGGAATGGACGTGTAAGTATGCGAGTGATATTTTAATATCCATGAATTAAGAACTTAAAACTTCTTTATATTTTAGTGAAACTTGGAAAGCAACACCTGTAAACTTCACCGATGAAAACATGTTCGTATTCAAGTTCACACTCTTAGATGAAAATTACCAACCGATGGCCAATGGACATTAAGAAACGTCAACGAAATAAATTAGTAATTAAGCTATAAAATATTTTAAGTGACACAAAGTTCTACAAACGTAAAAATTGCATCATAAATGCAAATACAAAATAAAGACTAAAAATGTTCCAATTTATAAATTATTTAAATTTTAATTATTTGAATGAGTGCTGAAAATTTTCGTATCGCCATCAAAATAGTCAACAGCGTGTGCGATTATGAAATGAGGAGACTCTGATATCCGCGATGTTGATTCATTAAGCCGTGAAAAGGACAAAAGAGTTTCCAATTATTTCTAGAGCTGAAAATGCGGCTCTACTGCATACACTCGAGAGAGAGAGTCTGCACAGAGGGCATTAATATCATGAACATGATCCGATATTTTCAATATTTGAAAATGGCACAAGCTCAGACGTGATTTGGATGCATTGAATAGCGAGAGTGAGCGAATGAAATTGGTAAAATATTGCCGGACACGATGGATACAAATTGAAATGCTTGTAACAAATTTTGCAAATGAAAAGTTTTCATCAAAATGAAAATTGCAAATTGAGTTGGAATTTGTAAGCCACAAAATTGAATTTTTTGTTGGTCATTGCAATTTCACAGATCGTCAATTTTGCATGTTTTATGGCTTTCGCAATTTTCATGGAAATGAAAAACGAAATGAAGGAAAAAGTTTCAATTTTCGCATTTCTCTCTCTCTCTCTCTCTCTCTCTCGAGTTTAATCCCCAAAATGCCGATTTTATCGTTTTATTTCGTTCTGCTGCGATTGAAAGGGACACGCCGTGCCTCCGAACATAACCGTTGAGTTGAGTTCAAGAAGAAGTAAGGAAAAAATTGAAAAACTTTTTCATCAAATTCCTGTGAGTGAAAATTGAGAAGGAGGAAAAAAGCAAAAAAGTCAATGTCGACAAAATAAGAAAAAGGATGCGATTGAAAGAGAGATGTTGGAGTCAAAAGATGAGCCAGCAATTAATTTGTAACAAAAGCACTCGAGAATGAAAATTGAAATTGAACTTGAAGTGAGCTTGACGTGTAAAAATTGTTGATCCATGTGCGGACATTCAAAATTTAATTTTTTTTGCGTTTTTAATAAAATTGAAAATATTTTTGGAAGAAATTAAATTAAATGTCCGCACTTTTAATGCTTTCATCTTTGAATTGAATTTGAAGTGAATTGTTTACTAAACAAAAGCAATAGAACTCGATTGAAAGCACTTGAGGAAGAGATTGAGATGAAAAGTTTTGCAATGGACATTGAATTGTGAATAAAATTGCAATCTGCTGCCATTACAAACTTTTTAATACAAGTTTCTCTATAAAATGCTCGCATTGCAGTTAGAAAGAAATTTTTTACGTCAATTTTCATCTCGAAATTGATTTGCATTGCATTGAAAGCTTTTTTATATTTTGAATTTTATATTTTTCCAAAAAATTTCGATTAAAAACTTTTTTAATCAGATCATAAAAAAATTAAATCGCGTGACATGAATTTATGAGCAGGTTTGCGATAAAAAAGTGGAAGGGATTAAAATCGGATCAATTCCTGTCGGCTATAAATTTGACATCACGAGCTGTTGCCATTAAAAATGCGCGAGCGGAAAATTTACAAGCATTGAGCTCTCAATTATGAGATAATCGTACACACACAGCGGCCTATGGTAATCGACAACAGAAAGCAATGGCAATGGCACAACACAGCAGTTTCATTTATTTTCGCAAATGCCTGCGAGGTGAAAATTCTTTTTTGTCCATTTCCACTTTTTTAATTGGAAATTTTTGTGCTTTTAAATCTATTTAAAAAACGATCAAATGGAAATTCGATACACGATTGTGAAAATTGCACTGTGTGTCAATACTTATGAATATTTCCTTCGCGCAAAGTGAGGCACAGATTGCAGAAATTGCTTTTAAAATTTCTCAACCACCGCCACGGTGCTCTATGGCAATCATCAATAATTAATCGCATCGATTTTCCTTGAAATTTCTTGCCACACTCAGCACTGCCTCCACACACACTCTCGCTGTATCTCATTCTCGCGGTGTCAATATTTTATAAGGACATTGTCGACGATGAAAATTTGCTTCATTAAATTTTTTTACCCACATAGAAACTGAATGCAGCATGCAGCAATGTTCGATGTGGAAATCTCCACTTTTCATACATTTTCACATGTGTTTTGTGTGTTTGCAGCAGCATATCAGCTCATAGAAAGTCATAAATGGCTTTGCTTCGGTGAAAATTAAGCGGAATAAAAAATAATTTAAATTTATGGTTAAAAAATATTGCAAAAGCGGAAAAATTTTCCTCGCACATTTTTTCTCATTGAAAGTTTTTTAAATGAACGCGATGCAGAACTTTCTGACCAACATCGTTGCGCTCTATGGCAACAACAGTAATAAATAAGCGGAGCAGCATCATGCCAGTAAATTTTGATTTAATTTTTATTAAAAACTTTTCTAAAAATATTTTTCTTGGAATTTTTTCGGAGTCAACAATAAAAGTTGAGAAAAACATTCCAAGGTAAATTTAATAAATTTTGCTCTTTAATGAAGACCATCGCAAGAATGATGACATCGCACAAATTCTAAAAATTGACCGAGGGTGAAATGAAAAACTTTTTTATTTTATTTCTCGCTACATTTGGGTCGAACGTGATTTGTGTGTGGAAAATATTTTTTCAATTTTTCCGCTTTTTATCTTTTTCAAGGAACAAAAGATCAAAAATTCTTTTTTCACTAAAATTTTCTTCTGCATGCGAGTTCAAAATTGTTTCGATTCAAGTGCGGACATTAAAATATTTTTTATTCTTTAAAAGATTTTCATGAAAAAATTCGCACATGAATTTACAAAAGAAAACTTTTCTTTCTTCTCGATTTTCGCCTCACTTCACAAATGACCAAGTTTTTCTCCTTCGAAAGCTCCAAGAAAAGTTCAAAGTTTAAAGGAAAAACTTTTTTGCACTTCATTCAATTTTCATTTTTCTTTCGTGAAAATTTCTAAGTAACTGTAAATTGCATGTTTGAAGTTAATCAGCTGAGAGAAAATCTCAAACATTGCGGAACTGCTTGGAAAATCTCGTTAGGAAGAGATTAAAATGTTTTTATTTGGCCCCGAAGAACTTTTTTTCATGCAATCTCGCAATAATCGGTAATCACTGGCAGTGTGCATGGCAACAACTGATTTATATCTCACGAGGAGAACTCTCGACAGTGAAATTAATAAATTACTCTCGAGTGCACATGAGTTGAGGATGGAGAGGATGAATTGGCAATGTCAAAAGATGTTTTGTATCGAGAAAAGCACTCGAGATGAAGCATCAAGATATCAATTTTAAAACTTTCGAGAGTTTTTCTTATTTTCACCCTCTTCATAGTCTCGCACAAACGAGAAAGTATGTACAAAAGCACTACACACACGGTGAATGTGAATTGAATGATTATTATTGGATCAATAGAGCAGATCAGCTTGCCTTGAGATGGGAAAATTGTGTTTCGTGTTGTTGTTGTGATGTGGATGAAAGAAATGAGGGGAAAAAGCTAAACTAATAAAAATCGTTGGGCAATAAATCACGAAGAGAAAAAGCTTGACACGATTGAGTGGAATTTGTGGGGTAGTGGAAATGAGGATTGAGGTCGCACGCGGCAGACAGATCGCAATAAATTGCCAATTTTTCATAAATCCAAAAAGCTTTTTTTTCGGGTGTTTGTCAACCCATCGGAAGGTTGCTGTAAGAGATGCTAAGCACAGCTTGTGAGTGCACTTTAGAGAATTTTAATGAAAATAAACAAAAAGGTTTTGTTTGCTTTCTCAATTTTGATGAATCTTTTTGGGCCATTTGAGCAAGCAAAAATGGGCAAAAATATTTAAATTTGATGGATGATAAAAATTATTTTAATTTTCATTAAAATTTTTATGTGACTGACATTTGGTGAAATTTCTCATAAAAATTAATCAATCCCTAGTGGCTGGCTGTCTGTCGAGTCACTTTTGTGTGACAATTTTAAATAAAAATCATCATCATGAAAGCTGAACGCCTGAGTGCAACGTAATGAAATGAGATTTTGTGATGTCATAAAATTTTCATCTCACGCGAGCATTCAAAAAATATTTCGAGCCTTTCCGATTGTTTTTCACGCGTCTGACAAGCTTACGAATGATAAAAAATTGAAAATTTGTGGAACAACAAAAAAGTTTGCTGTTAACTTTAGCACCTCGTTCACTCACTCGAAGCACTTCCAAACAGCAATTTTTATTCCGTTTTATCTGCTTCTGATTTATCGCTCGCGTTTAACCTTTTTTGTGATCCTCTCAACATCGCTCGATGCAAATAAAAAAACCGTTCAATCCTTTTTTCTCAATTCGCTTTATTTGAGCATTTTTATTTTATTTTATTGCATTTTCATATATTTTTCCGACCTATACTCAGTTTTTGTTGTCGCTGCGGAAGTTGTGAAAAGAATGGAAAAATTGTGAAATGAGAGGGAGGAAAAACAAATATTGTCGTGTTTTTGTCACTTTTATGACTGCATCACTATTTTCTTGTTATTGCCATCATTTTTTGTTTTGTTTGTGTGAACTCAAACTCTCAAACATGCTTGACATCAAGCTTAAATTCGATGAGTAAAAAAATTGAGTGATAAAAGCTCAAAATCGATTTTAAATTGAAGTTTGATGATTTTTATTTCACGCATTTATTTTGAGACCTAAAAATCACTCAAAATATTTTTTATCTCACTGTGTGCATAAGAAAGGTCTGAAAGTGTGTCGACAAGTGTTTCCTGTGATAAGAAAAATGCGAGATGAAGCTTAAATTCCTCTTTGACTTGTTGTTACCGCTCTTCATTCAGCAGTGAGTACGCAAGAGAGTGGAAAAAATCCTCAGCTGCTGCTCATGGTGATAAATCTTGAAAATGAATGAAATCGTACTGCCGTTGTCATACTAAAAAGGGACTTTTTTCCTCTCTCGCTTTCATATCACGATTTTCATGTGCGTAAAGTTTTTTTTATTCCACTTCCATTTATCATCCGACGAGATAGAGAACGAGAACAGGATAAAATTCTTTTAACCCACAAAAAAGGGCATTTTCCACGCTTTTTTCTTTCGTTAATGTTTTTTTTCGAGGCAAGAAAATATTTTCTAAGAGTTTCTAGGCAAACAAAATTTATTTGATGTAGGATGGAAATTTTAAGTTTCCTTTAATATTAATTTGGCATCGCCCACAATGTGTACGAAATTAATTCAGCGAACTATTAAATCGAGTAATTTTACTCATCATTCCATAAAATAACCTTTAGGTATGCCTTTTATTCTCATGCAGTATTAATTATGTTTGATTGATTTTCTCTATGCTTAATCAATTAGGCAAATAACCATAGCATTACTCTACTCACATTCTACCACACCAACTGTATCATTAAAATATGCTCAACTAATGAGCATTTGTTGATTTTCCTTCATTAGAAATATTTTCATGAAACGTTAAACATATTGAGAAAAAAAAGACAAAATTCAAAAGGCAGCATGTGAAAATTTCTCACTTAATGTTCTTCTTCTTAACTTTCCGAGCACGCAAAAAACGAAGAATTGATTGATGATTCTTTTAGGCCATGTTGAGTTCGTAGTAAATTTTATTATTTTCTCTTATTCAATTTCTGTTTGATGAAACTTTTTTCTCGTAAATTTAGGGTCGAATCTAAAATATTTTTAAAGTGTTGCATAATTTTACTAGAAATTAATTGAGTTTATTTTTGCCGGTTTAATGCTAAAATTCTGCATAGTTAGCCAAAAACTCTCTTACGTCAATTAACAAGACTTAAAATCATCAGCATACCCGATAAATAAATATTTTGCATTTTCTGTCAATATTTCCAGAGAAGTTCATTGAATTCATTTTGTAATTTCCTAGCTAAGCATTTTTTGACTTAAAACTGTGTCATTAGTTGACTATAAAAGAAGTTAAATGAATATTTCCAATTCAGTTGTCGTTTGATATCGAAAGTGTAAAGTTCTTAAGTAAAAATCATCACCATGAAATTCATCGCAATTTTCGCTGCAGTAATCTCTGTTGTTGCCGGTCAATGGGCTCAATATGAACTCGGATCATCTTATGGATCTGCTCCATCATACAAGGCGCCAAGCTACTCAGCCCCATCATACAAAGCGCCAAGCTACTCAGCACCATCATACACTGCCAAGCCCTCGTATGCACCTGCTTATGCTGGACCTGCAACTTCTTATACCTACCCATCACCAGCTCCACCAGTTCCTTGCCCAACAAACTTGTTGCTTAGCTGCGCCCCAAATGTAGCTCCAGTCCCATGTCAATCAGTCTCATACAAGCCAGCTTATAAAGCTCCAAGCTACAGCGCTCCATCATACTAAGAACTCAAAATCTTCGCCGAAAGGAATTCTCGCTTGATTGAAGACCGCAATCTTGAAATAAATTTTCCATGTTCAAGCAAAGAAAATTTTTTGAAATAAACTTTAAAATTTCTTTACCGAAGAAAAAGTTTTTTTATATAAAGTTTCTGTTGGCATTTTGAAGGGTATTTTATTAAAACTTTTTTGAAGCAAAAAAAATTTTCTTTTCAGAAATCATAAGTTATTTCTCGACTCACCCTCCATTGTATTTTATTATGATCCTATAAGAACGTCAAAACATAAAATTGAGTTGCTGATGATGATAATTAAATGAAAGAGCTGAGCTGAAAGCTCTCGAGACGCGTGTGCTTTGTAATTTAATCTTCAATCAACGCCAAATTGCGAGCAAGAAATTTTTAGCATATTGACGGTTGACATTGTCATTCAATTTTTAAATTAAAAATGTGTAACTAAATAATTAAAAAAGATTTTTTTGAGTACTTTTTCATTTGACAATCGCTCATCCAAAATTTTAAACTTTTTGGTAAAAAAATATTTTTGTTTCGCTTTGAAATCTGAAAGCCGAAACCAAAAAGAATTATCCTTGAAAGTAAACAACAATTATTTTTCTTTTCAGCACATTAAAACTTCTTCTTTCTCCTTTTCATCTTTTTTTTATTGACAATGAGCGCAAAAATAATTTTTTATATATGTAAAATGTTAATGATTGAAAAATATTTGTTAAAATATTCTTTAACTTCTGTCTTATGTAGGCACAACAATTTTTTTTATCGTAATGATGTCTTTAAGAATTATAATTGTGCAAAATTGTTCGTAAAAAGCTTGGGATTTATTTGACATATTAATCTAAAGGGTTGAAGATTTTTTTTTGTAATTAAAGGAAGACAAACAACCATATTTGTTATAGAATACGAAAAATAATCCAAGTGTTGACATCTAAAATTTTGAATTTTCCACATAATTTAGAAGATTTAAAAATTTAAATGCCCGTTTTCTGGTAATTTTAACTTTCATTTGAGTAACAATAATAAGAGCAGTTAAACTGCAAGTTAACATTATTCAAGAAGAAAAATGCTGCGTAAGGACATTTAAAAAAGCTTTCGATGAGTTTAAAAAATATAATTTATGAGTAAAGAGATTTTGATATCCATTCGTCCATCGTGAAAGTGGCTTGATTTGAGTTGTTGTAATCTTTTTCCTTAAAGTGATCAATCATCGTTTTCACCTTCACGGCGCACATAATAAAGTCGTCAAATGCAATTGTCTTATCGGGTGCTCCGTAGCGGTAGACAAGTGAGTTTAGAATGTGATTATTCAGATGATAACCCGCTGAACTAAGAGCTTCACGAAGTTCATAAGCTTTAAGCTTGTTGGTACGTTCACGATCGTATATTTGAAAGACAGCCTGGTGTGATAAATTTGTTAATTTAACTTTATTTCAAAATTTATGCATTACTTACTTTCCACTTGGCGATATCATTAAGAAGTGACTTGAATTCCTCCATGCCGAGTTTTCCAGAGTGATCAGTGTCCAGCATGGCAACCATCGAGCGACAAATATCCTTTGAAAATCCTTGAGATCCCGACACTAAGAAGAAAAGGAAAAATTGACGAATATTAAAATCCACCACTACAACCCCAACTTTCTAAAAAAAATAATGCGAGAACAACAACAGAAAAGCGTCAAGGTACAATAAAAGATTATGCGATGAGAGAGATTGATTAAAGCTTTTGTGTCACATCTGAACGTGATCAAATGTCGTCGGAAACCTTTTTGCGCGCATCCTGAAATGCTCACCATTTTGAACGGGTGCGTTGAGAGGCTGGGCAGTGTTATTATTAATATTATCATTTTGATTAGCCCCGAACGTCTCAGCGAGTGGAGTGTCTTTACATAGACTTGCACAAATTAGCGCTAATAATCCTCCACCATCACTATTATTCTCCGTTTGAGTACCATTAGGTTGTGCGTGTGATTGATAACCGTTTGATGGCGATGCAGTTGCATCCGTGTGATTTACTAGCTCTAAAATGAAATGTTTTTTTCGATATGTGTTTTACGAGATAGATAGAGAAAGAAATTTTGAACGTGACAAGATTGTACAAAAATTTATAATTTGCTGTGCATTTTTGATAAATTTTCTTGGAGTGAAAACTTCTTAACTATTTTCAAAAAATTTGAAGTTTTCACTCAAAGAATAACAAAATTAATTGGTACATATAGAACTTTTCATTTAGCAATCACATTAGGCTCAATTATTATTTTAATGTTATGATTGATTAGGGATGTAAATGGTTAATTTAAGGAGCAAACTGTGAGGTAGAAGCGGTTTACAATCTTTACAGGAAAAAATGAATTTTCACACACGGATACAATTTATGTTTTTATCTCTTAAATATATAATTCCTACATAAATTAATTAATACAATTGTTTCTTTTCTGATTATCACGATTGTGATTTTGAATGTGTAGATCTGTGCCGAATGTCTTTAACCCTTAAACTTACCATCTCGCATTGAGTGATCTAAAATTCGTTTTAATTCCATCCAGCCAACTTCCTGTTCGGGTCCGGCAATGTCCAAGAATAATTGTTCAATTGCCGACCTCTCAGGAGTTGGATCACGGATGTTTGGAAGATCACCGGCGATCTAAAAATAAATTTAATTGATTAAAAGGACGAAGAAATTTTATGAATTTTTTAACTCACTCTTGAATCAACATCGCCCATTCCGACGGTCTCGTCGTTCTCCTCAAATGTACTGGTACTCTCGGTAAATACACGAATGAGAAATTCTCCTTCTTCATTCGGCTCAAAAGTGGATGGCACAATCAAATAATGGCCTGGTGGCAACTTGAAGCGACAACTGACTTCACGCAAGTTAATAAAAGCTGGCGATCTGGCGACTGAGGCATTATATTTAAAGAAATTCATCTTCAATGGTTTTTGTTGCAAGTCACGATCAGTTACTTTATAGATGGCAAAGCCAATCGTTAGACAATCGAGTCCCATGTTGCGTCTCGAGCGACGATTTTTCTGCATGAGTGCAACTACAACTGTACACTTTCCATCGTCATCGTCCTCATCGGGATCTTCGAGAGTCATCACGTATTGGGGATTACGATGGAAGCTATCGAGGTAATTACGACATCCACCGGCACTGACTCCGGCAACCCACTCGCCCTCAAAAGTGTTTTGTTTCCACTGTTTCTTCGTATCATCATCATCGCCAAGGGAATCGGGTGATAAATTGCAAATTTCAGCTCGGTCAAAATACTTTACGAAATCACGGAAAGACATCCAGAATTCGCCATCGTGATCAAATGTCAAGCCAATCTCCTCTTTTGCTTGATTAGGTATGTAACGCCATTCCGGACTTTTATCACTCCACGGGCCGTTCCATTCAGCATCATTACCCCATGGATTACGCAAACGAATTAACGGAATTTTTCCAGTCGTATTTGGTGTCACAATGTCGACCATTTGGGCTTTCGTAAGACTATAGGCATGTCCTCGAATAAGACCCTCCGAGGTTTCAGCTTCGAGCACACCAGGATCGGGTTCGAGAGAAGCTCCCATCATTGAGTTCATTTTGAACCCTTTCGAAAGAATATCAAACAAGTTCGATGGAGCTTCTTTAAGTTCATACATTTCAGTTACACCACCCGTGAAATCCTCAAGAGCTTCGACTGTGGTACCGCCCTTAAGCGCCTCATAGCTGCCATGCAATTTAGCATAAGCTTTCTCTAACAATGCACTCCAAAACTCATTGCGTTCGGTACTATGCATGTACATTAATTCTCCTCTATAGGTTGGAAGTCGGTCATCAATGACAACGTCAATCCATTTGCCATACTGCCAAAACTAGAAAATGAAAAGAATAAAAAATTAATTATCATTTTATTGCGAGGAGTGTTCTCGTGAGCCATAATCAAGCCCTTATTTAATGGGTCATCTTATCACAAATGATTCATTTTATACTTTTATATGAGTGTTGAATGGATTTAGAAAAAAAAATCAAGATAAAAAATTAAAATTCACTTACTCGAAAATGAAAAACGCCAGCATATTCGTCTTCGAAGCTATTATCATCGCAGACCACACGAAAGAATAATTTTTGATCTTGAGTTAAGTTTGCAGCTGCCGCGAGAAGCCAACAGTCGCCAAGTTCGCCCTGTTGGACATCAAAACGTGAATATCCTTCGACAAAAAATTGTGGATCATCACAAATTTCCATTGGTCTTTTCCATTCGTAGTGACGATCGGGGCGTCGTGAGTAAAAAAGACTTTTATCGACTGCTGGAAAATCAGGATCCTCCCAAAGTGTTCCTGAGTCGAGGCATTGCTGTCGAATTGCGTAGAAATCTTGAACATCTTGTTGGCCACGAATTCCCGAAGCACGCTCACCAACCTAAAAATGGAAAAAATTAATTATTAGTTATTTTCCATAATGATCGTCAATCTTCAAACGAGATATATTGGTAGTCCATCGTGAGTAAATTGTCTAGTAATTGGCATGTCTGATGTATCTCTCTCCCACACACTTCACTGTCTCAACAAAGCATTGAAAATATTTTTCGACTAAATATGTGTTCACTCTTTGATAACGATATTCTGAGTGCGAGCGACTCTATAAAATATTATAATGAAAAAAGGATGGTTGTCGCCTCTAATTTGTCTCTCATGACAATTTCTCATTTCACACTCATTGCAGTATAAATAAATAAAAATTTTTGAGCTCTCACAGAGAAAATGTGAGCTATATGCGACAGTTCAAGTTGTGATATGCTCGAGAAAAGTTAACTATTGCATTGTTCGAAAATTTTGTTTAAATTGAAGCAAGAACACAACGGGAGAGATATTGAATCAGGAAAATGCATTACGAAGGATATTAAATTTAAGTGGAACGTGGAACTTTTTTTCTACATTTTAAAAATCCAGTTGCAGTTTGTAAATTTATATCTTTTATAAGGTGAAAAACTTTTAAAATTCTAAATCAAATATTTATCATTAAAATATTCCATAACATTTTAATCATCACTTTAGTAATTTCCACTCCATGAAATAAAAATTTACTCGATACATAAAAATTTCATTATGTTCGAGATAAAATTCTCGCTCTCTCTCTATCTCGCCGGGTAGTCTCGATAATGCATCCGTGAGACTTTTGTCTGCATTTAAAACTTAAACTTGCCAACTAGGTTATTCATTCATGAGTCAGAAGCATATAAAGTGCTCATCAGATCATAACGTGAACAAGTGTGAAGGAAATTTTAAACGAAAAATCTCACATAAGGTCATTGATGTGATAGCTTTAAGTTTTTTGGCATCACGCCAACGACCGCTCCTCACAACTATATGCTCTCTTTTAATTCGAGAAAATTTATATCAATTTTTCGACGCCCTGGAGTGTTTTGTGGCACACCTCACAATAAAATCACCCGAGTGACTTGCAATTAGACAAAATTAAATTTAAATTACAAAGGTAATCGCTACGAAAATGTGTCAATAGAACTTCAAGGTCACAGTCATGGTCGAAACATAAAAATCGTCTCTCATTTCTACCGCAGACACTCACAATTTTCATGTTCTGAATGGACGGAAGAACTCGTTTATTTGGCGCCTCTTTCTTGACAATCAACATTTCATTGATGACCTGTCCAATGTACTCCTTAGCTGCACCCATAACTGCCTCACCGGCTTGATTCAGCAATTGCTTGCCGATGTTATCGAGGCCACCTTTCATTCCAGATTGCAAAAAGCTCTAAAAGCATTTTTGATTAATTTTCTTCTTCTTACTTTTTCAGGTGCACTTTTCATGTCTCTCACCTGTAGCTGATCCATGTTGGAAATGTTTTACAATTTATTCTGATTCAACCTAGTTTCGTATTTAATTATCTCTCAATTAGTTACAATCTCAGTTATGCAGTTGTACGATGATGAATTCATTAATAATCACATCAAACAGTTAATATCAACTCTGAATCAAGGGGTGGACAATAAATTAGTTAAACTTTTAAATTCTTATGCCATGAAAATAATTAAAAACAAGTTTTCTTTTCACAATTTAATCAGCTGTCAGAAATATCTGAGTAAAATTATCACTTTTAATGAATTCCTTGAAAACTGACTTTTTATAATTAGCGTAAAATCTAAAATTTCAAATATCCACACTCGGCAGGCAGTAAATCAAGTCAGAATTTTTATTCAATGCCATCTGTAAATGTGATGTGATGTCATTACTATGATTTTAAATTTAAATCTACGTAATAGTATTAAAGAATCTGCCTTCTCATATAAAATATCCCGAGAATTACTAAAACACACAGCGACAGAGTTAAACATTAAATTTAGACTCACTTCGGTGATGTCATCAAAAAAAGTTTCAAATCAAATTTATTCGCAATTGGTTTGTGACGCAAATTTTTCACTTTTTACTTACGAAAATTCTTTTCAAATCACTAAAACTTCTTCACGATATCAATTTAGGCTTTAAAACGCAATTAATTAAGAGATTCTTTTTTGTAACTCGCTTATAAACATCGCATTCTGCTTATTTCGGCAGAAAATCGATGAATGTAGTGAAGATATTTTTTCTCAACACAATATAGGTTGTGACTTGTGTGAGAGCGGACCAGGAGATTCAAACTATTGAAAATCGAGAGAGAAAATGTTCATGCGGCATCGACGCACGCCTATGATGCCATTGCTTGTGTGAGTGAGAGAGAATTTTTATGTAAAAACATAAACCTTTGGTGTAGTCGAAAATGTGCGAGAGAGAGAGAGAGAGAGAGAGTAAAATTTATGTGAGAATTTCCGCATGATTCATGAAGACAATACTGAGAGAATGTAAATGACAACAATAAACATTTTCAACAGCGAACTTGATATCATAATTTCAAGTTTTTTTTGTTGAGGAAATTGTTGCATTTATGATGAAATTTTCTTCGACTAAAATTATGAAATTTGAGTCCTGTGAGTGTCATAGTGAAAATTATCTTATTAAAAAACTGTAACAAGAAGAGCTAAACTGATATTCTTTATTTTTAAATAAAAATATATGTCAGCCTATATTGATAATTTTTATTTAAATGTTCCAAAAAAAGTTCACTTTCATTTTTACTCTTTACTACTTTTGCTAATTTACATGAAAACCTGTTACACCTTATAAGGAGATTTACGCAGAGACGTCAACGTCAAGGTCATTAAATTTTTAAGCATAAATGCGAATAAGTTCAATGAAAAAACTTTTGGGAAATTCATGGATATTTAAAAAAGCTAAAATTGTAATTTTTCGCAACTGTCTGTTTAATCAGTGACCTTCATTTTTCCTCATCACATTTATGCATTAATAATTTTTAGAATGCACATTCACTCACCCATTTGACAATGTAATGTGCGAATGACCCAGCGCCAGCATCTTTTTTCCTTAATCCTTCTTCTTCAACGCCCGGCTCACTGGGGTCATCGTCCTGATTATTATAACTTTGACTAGGATAACTAGGATAGCTAGTGGGTTGAGGCATTGGATATGGAGGCGCTGCATGGGCCGGTGTACCAAGATTCCATCCAAAATTTGATTGTGCTTGGTTGCCATATGGCAGAGGTGCTAGAAAGGAAATAATTGTATTAGATATTGATTCGATATCTGTGGACTGTTATCTCAAAAATTTCTGTTTCTTCTTCTTACCTCCACTATTGGCATTATTATTTACACTCCAACCGAGACCTTGATTATTATTTTCTGCATTTTGTTGATTAAATGACCACATCACGCTTGCAATAATTATTATTTTGGCACTTTTGATATGCGAATTATTCGTCACCGACGAGATAAAAGCGAAAAGTTCAAACGCGTCTCACGGACAGTGAGAAAAAATTTCCCCGAATTTTACGAAACGCGAAGACGATTTTTACAAATAATGGCTTTTAAAATTTAATATTTTTTTATGATGGCAAGCGCAATGGCACTAAAAATTGAAAGCAGATTGTCCTGTCTTTTCGCGAATAAGTAAGCAATTAAGGAAAAATTGCAAAAGTATCGAAAATACGGGTCACAATTTCACGCGACGACCGAAAAAACCTAACTAAATGTCAGTGATTGAATTTCATTGAATCATGCTCTCAATACACAATTTTCTCTCATTTTTAAACATGTGTTTGTGTGATAATGAAAAATAAATCGAGAGAGAGTAAGAGAGAAAAAGTTTAATGCTGCACATGTGGTATGGTGTAAGTTGATAATTTTTTTGTAGGCGCTATGAAGAGGATTTCATTGAGGTAGGTTATGTCAACGCATTTTTCTATTAAATTTTATTAAATAGCTTTTTAAAAAATTATTTATCAAAGACAATTAAAGTTTTTTAAAAATTTTAAGAATGACTTTTTCCCCATTATACGCCCTCGCTTGAACCTTATAAAATTTTCTCGCAAACGATTGTCTAAAAATAAAATGAAAATGCAGTAGAAATAAATTTCCTCGACTTTTTTATTTTCTCTAGTGTATGACTAACTGTAACAACAACTTCTCCTCTGGCTAATATCAATAAACTAAACTAATAATGAACTTCTCATAGATGATAAATTAGGTGCTAAAGAAAGTTCGTGGCTGTAAATACTGATCGCTTGTGTTGTCTTCGTAAGTCGCCGATTGTTCACTTATGGAAGTTTCTTCGACGAGGAGATCTTTTGGACATCCGCATGACTTTGATTTTTTACCAAATTGTTTCTTTGGCTGTTTGTTAGAATTCGAGCAGTCATGATTGGCTTCTGAATTTTTAACTACAACATATCGTGGATTTTGTGATTGATAAGTTCCATATCCAATTTCGTCATATTTCAAATTTCCAGGATGGAAGGCAACAGGTTTTCTCTTTGGCTTTTCATCGCTATCTTCAGCGGACTCTGATGACTCTGGTTTTCTAAACATGCTCGATTTAATTTCAAGAACATGTCCACGTGTATCATAAAGATGATCTTCATTAACAGCAATCACTCTTTTCTCTTCTTTGCGATTTGGAGTCGGTTCCTTGGCATGACCGTATTGCAGTTGTCTCTCAGAAATGCTGTTCTTAGCACTATTTGACAAACGTCTGGCAATTGCAACTGAAACTACATCAGCGCTACCGAATCGTGGTCTTTGTGGAGCTCTATATGTAAATATTTATATTGAAATTAATGCTTCTTGATATCAAATGCTTGCACATGTTTAAATTTGTAAACTAAATATTTGGCTTACGGTTTTTTGCGATTCTCAAATTCGAATGTGAACTCTTGTGGTGCTCGCTTAAGTTCTCCACATTCGTGATGCTTTGTTTCTTCTGAATCTTTTGGTGACGTGCATGAGGAGCAGCTACATGATGGTTTAGGTTTAAATTCCCATGCTTTAAGTCCTTTCATGCACTGAAATTAAAAAATTAATTTATGACAAAAAAAACTGAATTATTTTCTTACTGGACATGGCTTAAAGAGAGGATGAGGTGCGGGCTTCACAATAGTTTGTCCACAGTTGCAAGCATCGCCGATTGGTTTAAAAACAGGAGCTGATGGTGCTGGCGATTCGTACTCTTTACAGATGGTTTTAATTAATGGTTTTACTTTGAATTGAGGTGCTTCCAATGGATATGGTCGAGGAGCTTTCAAACCCTTTTTACAGCTACAAACATCTTTGCCTTCACCGATGCAGTTGCATAGTTTAAAAGTGGCAGAAATCTAGGAAATAGTTTTAAAAATTACCGAGATATATATTTAAAGATATAAAATAAATTTTACCTCATTAAAAATGCAGAAAACTGCGAGGATTCCAAAAACAATTTTCAATTTCATTCTTTTTTGCTTATTTTACTTGCTTGAAGAGCTGATTAAAGAGAAGTGACATAAACTTGTTTAAAATTCAACGAATTTATATAGCAAGAATTGTGTTTGATGACTATTGCAATAATTCTAAACATGCAGTAGAGCATGCCGTCGGATAGACCTTCATATAGACATTCGCCAAAATTATCACGATCTGAAAAATTAAATTATGGAAAAATCACGTTGTGATGTGAGTTAAAAAATAATTTTTATTTTGGCTATTTTATGCGTATGTGAATTTCACAAATTTTTCTTTCTCTTGCCGTCATCATCGCTCTCAATTAGTGCCTCGTCCCACGGTCCTTGAATAATTGATTTTTGGTTGTGAAGTCTTTGAAAAAGAAAAGGACAAAAGATGTTTATGAAGACCAAAGTTGTAAGATAAACGATGAGGATTAATTGAGAAATTCCAACAAGAAAGTATACAGTCAATCCAATGATGGGGAGCAGCATGATTGGCTTCCAGATTTTCTCAAACAGTAAAGGCTTCAAAACGAAAACTTCTACAGATATCACTAACAGCACAAATGCATGGAGTGGTGTCGATAGTCGTGATGCGAGGCAAATCGATGCAAAAATACCACAATTCAATGAGATCGTTTTCGATACTAAAAAGCCATCGACACCATAGTCGTGCAGGAGGAGATGAAAGAAGAAAATGATGAAGGTTGTTGAAAAAATTGTATCGGTGGAAATGCTGTCGGTTAGGGTGTGTAGTAGAGGACTGAAGACATATCCAAAAATTAAAACAACTAAAACCGTTTTCGAGTCCTCGATGACATTCTTTAACTTGCTGTAATCGGACAAGATGTAAATTAAATATCCAATACTTGTCAGTGCGAAGGAACTGAAGAGGATCTTTTGTGGCTGGACAGTATTTTCGTAGAGGTAGTAAAACACAATCAGGAACAGGGTCACTACTGATATTTCCTGATTAACAATGGTGATTCCAGTTATACAATCGATAATTTTATGTTCCTTCAGATTGTAATTCTTTTTGAGATCTTTAAGGAAACTACTATCGGTGTAATTATCCTCATATTCTTGATTCTCGTATAAATTCTTTTTCCACGGTTTCTTTGGCATTTTTAGTTTCTTTCAATTTCACTCGATTTAAAGTTTATTTAACTTTTAAAAAAATATTTTATTTTTTTCAATTTTGTTTGTAAACAATTTTCCCGCGTAATTTTAAATTTTTTTATATTTACATTTTTTCATTTTTTAAAATTTCACATTTTTTACTTCAAATCATTTTCTTTTATCGCACTTACATAGTTAATCGATTGTCATTACACTTTTCTTCATTTCTAATTTATTTTTAGTTTTTAGAAGTCCTAAAATTCTATTTAATTTATTAAAACTCGAGAGAATATTTTTCCGATCGACGCGACACCAAGCGAACTGAATTTAAATCAACTAAAAAAAACAACATTCGCAAATTTTTTTAAAAAAATTATTTTTAATTCGAAATTTGTAGTTTTTTAAATTTGAAAGTATTTGAAATTAATCATAAGTTAATCGACTTTAGATGGACATAAAAAATAGACAGCACAACATTCAAAAAATACTATTAAGAGGTAAAATAAAAGTTTTCAGCAAAGAAGAAGAATTTATTTCTTAAAACTTAATTTTTAACATTACTTAACGATTTTCAGCATGGCGAGAGCGATGGCCAGAATTTCAGTTCGGAATCAGAATCAAACAAGCACTTCCAATGAGACTTCCAGCCGATGCTTACAATTTAACGGATGTACTTTTAGAGCAATGCCTCATCGGCGCTGGAGCTAACAAACTTCTCTTGGCTTACTTAAAGCACTCACTCCATTCACATCTCATTAGTTTTCCAGCTGTGATTAAGAGAATCACAAAATATTCACATTATGAACGCTACCACTGCATCACCGCTCTTCTTGAATTTCTCACCTCAATCTCGGATGGCATTAGCTGTAGAACTAAACCGGAGGAGTCATCTCTCATGAATGCAGTTTTATCTTTAGTTCATTGGCTGATTGAATTGAGCGAGAAAATGTTTATAAAACTTATCGAGCAAAATTATCAAGCGACACCGGAACAAAAGCAATGCTTGGAGAAGATCAAGATGCTGACTCAAAAAATTGTTCAAAATGAATATCTAATGGGTGTCATCTATCTTGCTAAATTAGAAGATCGTGAATTGTACGAGAAATGTCTCGTGAGCTACAAGAAAATTCACAACTTGAGTAAAGAGGAAGTCGTTAAAGATTTCTATCAAATGGTCTTTATAAAATTCGACAGCATGCCGATGAAGGAATTCGAGTCGAGAATGGTCGAGCCAATCAGCTTCTGTATGCAACCATTTCTCTCAATTGATGTTCTTGTTAATGCAAGCGAGGAGACAAGTCTTCATGCCTCTAAGCTGTTGATGATTCAAAAACTCAAAAAATATTCTAATGCACGACTCTATTGTGAAATTATTCGAGCTTGCTTCATCACTTTATGTCACGTTAAAGACATGGACTATAAAGTATGGGGAGCTTTTACACTCTACAAAGTACCGCAAATTTTAAAACAAATTCATATGCAGAGCAAAAGTGAGTAAAAATTGATTTATTGATGGCGATTATTTTTATTAAATTTTTCTCGTTTAGATTTCGATGAAAAGCAAGACTTCTCAGAGGACGTTGTTAAAGGTTTTGAGTTGCTTCTCGAGTGCACACCTATTCTCGATCTTCTCGATACGACCTACCAATGCAACTCAATTGAGTGCATTCTAATTGAATTAAAGAAAGTGAATCTCGTTAACGACGAAGTTGCGAGGAAAATTATCGACAAAAGACAACAGGCGATATTGAAACTGGAAAAGTTCCATATTCCCTCAACTCAACCATCGATTGATAAATTTGTGGCTGCAATGGATACTCCTTTAAGTGGGTTAATAAATTCGCTAAAATCGGATCCCGTTAAGCCAGAGTTTGTGAGTGTTCTCACATCACTCGTGATTGACAATCGGGCTTATCTTCTCTACTCGGCCGCAGCAATTAAAGGAAAGCACAGGATAATGATTAATGGATTGATGAAATTTAATGATATTTGCAGGGAAGTGACTGGTGAACAAGCAAAATCAAAGCAAATAATTAATATTAAATCAACAATCTTCGATACAACTTTCATCATGCTCTTTTCAATCATGCAAAAATGTGGCATCGATAAATTCCCTGAAATTGGTGGAGAGTATTTTTTTGAAAAATGGCTTCGAGATGGCATGATCGATTTATCAAAACCTAAATCACCGCTAAGTATTGTAAAAATGAGCGATCAATCAAAAGTTGACGAGTTAATTGCATATTTTAACGATAGCGGTTTGACTCTTCAGCAACAACCACCCTCAATAGCACTCAGATTTAGTGAAATTTGCTGGACAATTCCATCGTTGCTCTATAATGTTATTATTGCATGGGAAAATGACACGATTAAACCGCAAGCAGTTAAAAATATTCTCGATAATATGAGATCGAAAAATTGCTGCTTTGCAGTTGTGGCAGCGGCGTGGCTTTGCTCTTATATGCGTATACTACGCGACGATGAAGTAAAAAAGCCTCAATTTATGGTGCAAATATTGACAAAGCCGCTAGATGAGAGTATAATGAAGCAAGAAACATTTAACGAGCGATTTGCACTAACTCACGAGATTATTTTGAAACTCATTGAAGATCAAACAATTTTGGAAATTAAGAAGCCAATGAATAATGTTTTTAATGAACAGTGGAAGGAAATTATGGTCAAGCGATGGCTACCTTATGACGTCGCTGTAAATCTCGAAGGAATTCTCAAGGCGTGCGGTCCATTTTGGCTCATGAAGAATCTCGTCGATCAAATTATTCAGTCGAAATTTATCAAGGACATGGAAAATACTTTGGATATTGCATTCTCAGTCATGCATCTCAACATTGAAGCTTGCACTGAAACCTTACTCAAAGACGTTATCATCATTATGATGTTCAATAAGAATCAGTGAGTTATTTAAATTTTTTTTAAATATTTTTTTAATTAATTAATTTTAGGATGTCAAAAATCACCGACTCACAATCGAGAATTCTCGCCAAATTGTGCATTTATGCGATTCTTGCAACACTCGAGTCAGTCGAGCATTCGCCACAAAAGAAGAGACCACGATCTGATGATGATGAAGCGAGTCCGATGGCTAAGATGAGAAAAACGGGTATAGATCAGGCTGTCGAAGGAAGTCCAACTGAAAAAGAGGCGTCGACACAGCAGCTTAAAGAGCCATTAAAAAATTCCCTTCAAGAACTCTTTAAAGTTTTCCATCAACAGGTGGCAAACGACGAAATGTCTCTGAAAGTTAATTTTATCTTTCAATTCTTCTCGCTTTTGGTGCAATTTGAGAAAAGCATGAAAATCAAATCCGTGCTCAAACTCATTCCGAGTGGGTTGATTACGAATTTACTCAAAATTATACCATGCGAGGACTTGACCTATGGACTTATATTGAGGTAAATTTTCTAATTGCTTTGAAATGAATAAATAATAAATTTAAATATTTTTAGACTCTACGACTTGTCAGTTTCGTCGGGACGGTCATCGGCAATTGGCGACTTGTGTCTTTTGAAGCACATCCAAACTAAAAGAACAAAACTCTAAATTGTCTAATTTTAATTTAAATATTTATTTAGTTTTCTTCTTCTCAATCATTTTTTTCTTGTAACACGTGAGAGAGTTTTTTGCATTTGCATTAAAATTACTTTTTTTTTATCATTAAATTGTTTAAATTTAAAAAATATAAAGAAAATCTTTTATTTTTCAGAAAGAAATTGAAAGAGACATGGGAAGAGGGTACTGACTTGGCTCAGAATTTATCTTTTCTGTATTCACTTGTCAAAATTTTTATCTCACAGAAAAAATAAAATAATTAAAAAATCTTTTTCACTAAGTGCAGAGCTTTTTTTTTGAAATTGCGTGTTGAATTTTGTTTAAATAAACTTTATGTATGAGCCGCCGATTATTGAGAGAATTATAAAGCAGTTGATGATGAAAAAGGTTTTTGATGATCTTGTGGAGTTATTAATGGCGGATTTGCAGCTGGAATATCAGTTTGTGTTTAAACAACGATCGAAATAGACATCATTGATGTAAGCTCCTCGCATGGCTTTCGTCACGTTGTGCTCAAAGAGTCGTCGATTACTTTGGAGTACGTCAGCTGCTTCTTTGTTGAGTGGATCTTCAGCATTTGGTTCCTATAAAATTCAAGTAAATATTTTAGCAACTGAGTTGACCAACTTAAAGTTATTACTCACCAAAAACAGATATTGCAGGCCATAGACAATGGAATTGATTGTCAAGACTGGCTTCCAATCCTCTCGAAGAATGTTCAAGCACACATTTCCTATAAGTCAATTGTGTGTTAACTCGATTTATAAATTAAAAATTCTCTCACCTTCGAGATCGATGTTTGGATGATAAACTTTTGTCTCACATTTCACCTTTGGAGGTTCGTGCGGGTAATTTGGGCCAACCTACAAGAAATATTTTGTGTGACTCACTGGATCTTTTGCGAGCAATGACTTACCTTAAAATTAAACACAAAGCGACCTCCCTTGTAATATCCTTCGTCGGGACAAATTATCATTTTGAAATTCAGCAAGTCATTTGGATCGGGGAAATTTGTTATGCAGGTGCGTGGAAGATTTAGCTCGTTGATGTCTGGTGTTTGTATGTGAGTGAGAGAGAGTGAGAGAGAAAAAAGTTGAAAGTGAAAATTTTTTTCTTCCTGCTTCTCTAACAAATTTCTAATTTCTCAAATTTACCTTTTGTAATGCGAAGCTGGGCTGCAGTTCTCGTTGGTCTCTGTTGTCCTCCACCCTCTCCTTCCTTCTTTTGCTGTTTTAGCGCGAATAGCTTCATCATCTTGAACTAATTTTAAAATAGATTTTATTTCTTATTATTTTTTCTGTCCGAATTATTCGCCTCTTCGCTGCGCTCACAAATTTAAATGTTCGCGTTGCGAAATGGCAAATATTCTTTGTTTACTTTGATTAATTTTCTTTTAACCGTCTTTTAAATTGATTTAATAATCTCAACAATATTTTTTTACAGCTTAAAATTTAGATATTTAATTAAAACTTTTAAAAATTTCCGTTGTAAAAAAATTCAAATAAACTTTCGTCAAAAAAAAAAACTTAACGAACATAAGAAGAGTGCCCAAAATTTTCCTTATAAGCTCCATCAATTGTAATTAAAAAATTCAATTTCCAAGTGTCAAATAACCAAATAAATACCTTCACGAGATGAGTTTCCAAACGCCAATGCCCGATCAGGCATTTTTGTGGGATGTTTTCCAAAAGTAAGTTCGCAAATTCATAAATCAAAAAATTATGTTCAACTTTTATGAGTCATCAATTTTGAATTTCATAATTATTATATTTGCAGAGTGGATCGTGATCGATCGGGACACATTTCAGCGGATGAACTTCAAATGGCCCTCTCAAATGGAACTTGGCAGCCCTTTAATAAAGAAACTGTCCGAATTATGATTGGAATGTTTGACAAACAGAACACAGGCACCGTCAGTTTTCAAGATTTTGGTGCATTATGGAAGTACGTGACTGACTGGCAAAATTGCTTCAGATCCTTCGACACTGACAACTCGGGTTCAATCGACAAAAATGAATTAAAAACAGCATTGACATCGTTCGGTTATCGACTTTCAGATTGGTTGGTCGAACTTTTGGTGAGAAAGTACGATCGAATTGGACGAGGAACAATCTTGTTCGATGACTTTATTCAATGCTGCGTCACACTCTATACACTCACCAATTCTTTCCGTCAATTCGATGTCAATCAACAAGGTGTCATTACAATTCATTATGAGCAATTCTTGAGCATGGTGTTTTCATTGAAATCATAGGGATTTTAAAAAAAACTCATGATTATTACCTCGTTCCTCCGATAATTAATGAAAAATGCCAATGGGGGACATACAAAAAATTCACTAAACACGTTATCTATTTTTCTATTCACTTTCTAATCCCATTTTGATAAGTTAAACTATAAAAAATATATAAGCAGGTTGATATGTCCATAATGTTTTTAAGATGATTTAATGGCCTTTGAAATTAAAAAAATTTCATTATTATTAGTGTGTCATTATATATGCTGAAGACATTTAAAATTTAATGTTTAATCGGAAAAATTATGTGCTATATATATAAAAAAATGTTACAATAAATGTTAATCAGCTCTTTAAAATAAATATTATCTAAGACATTATTCAATTTAATTTTGAGTGTTTTTATTCTAGCAGATCTTGCAATTGATTTTCACACGATTTGAATGCCTTTTCGATTTCGATTGTGTTCAAATTTAATTTCACAAGCGAAGCTGAGTCATCAATTTTTCCAGCAGCATCGAGCGTGGCAAAAGTCTCCACATTGTTCCACTCATCTTTTACAATTTTGGCGAGCTTTAGAACTTCAATGATAATGCCGCGTGTTCTCTTTGAGCTCTCATCCATAAATGCGTTTCTATGAAAAGTGTCGGCGAATTTTTCATGCTGTGCGATTAACTCTGTGATTTTTTTAGTTTTTGACACATTTAAATCGAGATGATGACTTAGACCTTGAAGCATAACCATCAGACGATTGTGAATAGTGTTAATTGCTTGAAGCATTGAAAAGCGCGTAAGAGCCAAGCGTTTGATGACCAAATCTAGCATTGTTAATTTAGCGTAGGGTAGTCGATGACGAAAGAAGTTCGGAAATGTAAGACAGTACAAAATTCGCTGACCCCACTTGATTTTCAAAAGGAATCGAAAAACTGTAATGATAAGAAAATGCTTATAATCAATAAAATAAATTGATAACGTGTTTACCATCGTTGTACTTCTTAATTGACTTTGACGTAAAAATATTATCGAGTGACTGATGATTCATGTTGACATAAATAGCTATTTCGTCAATAGAGTCGAGCACATAGTTGAGGGAATTCTTTCGATTTACTTGGACGATAAATTGAATTGAATTCGAGCGGCCACCAACGGCTTCATTGAAAGCGCCCGTAAGATGATATGAGTTGGCCCACGTGTGATCCTCAGATTCCATTTGAGAGAAAAGTTTCATGGTGAAAAAAGTCATGAGCTCTGGAGACTCGATAAAGAACACTTTTCGAATTTCCTGTAAACTCTGCTCGACCATAAACTCATGTATGTAAATATCCATTACGAATTTTTCTGCAATTGAAATTTTTTGCTCCAACAGCTCTTTGACAATTCGATCAATAATTTGTTCAATGGGCAAAAGAAGAGAGTCTGTTGAATTATTAAGCATCCTGTAGAATTCTAAAGGTGACTCTTTTAATTTCTCTTCACTCTTTCCAGTTAATTTCTCAAAGGTTGAACTGAAAATCTGAAGCATGAGCTCGTCACCTTCCGCAATCATCTCCTGTCGAATGTCATTAATTAACTTTTGATTATTTTCTTTCGTTTTACTTTCTTTAGGCGTGGAAACAGCTTGAATCTCTAGTGTTGGTTCATTCGATGAATATTTTAGAATTTCGCTTTTTATTTTGTCTCTAAACTTTTCGTATAGTAATTTCTCATCTCCATTCTTAATTTTCTTCATCTCATGAGTCCGGTCGAGTTTGCTGATAATTTCTAGCGTAAAACTTGCTTCGGATGCATAAAATCGCATCACACTTATTAACGAGTCGCTTGTGATTCTTTTAGAAATTAAATCATTGATGTAGAACGACCTTTCCTTGTTCTTTTCAAATAGACGCGCTTGAATGATTTCTAAATCTTCCATATTTGAAGTGATTTGTTCAACAACAAATTCGTTTTGGAGATCTTGAAGTCTTGCTTCCGTCCACCAAATTTCAAAGATGTCAAAATATGTTTTCAGACACGTGACTAAGAATGTTATGCAGAGATTCTTCTTCTCCTTGCACGCTGCATTTTGAATTAGAAAATTGAGACTGGCGATGAGATACGAAGCACGAATGTGAGGAAGAAATTTTTCTTCGCTGATGATGCAGTTCTTGTGAATGTCCCAAAGCATTTCGAGCATTTTAAAGCGAGGTCTCATTTTATTGTGAAGAGTGATGGTCGTGTATGTTTCATCCTGTGCTTTCACAGCCTCCTCCTCTTCGAGTAAGAAATCAACAATTTCATTTAAGAACTTTTGTAGGAGTCTATAGTACTTTTCGATTGTGTGACCCAGCGATGATTTAATGGACTTTTCAATGTCTAGCTTAAATTTGTAGCTGATATTGATTGCTCTCACGAAATCTGCCAGAAATATTTGCAACGACTCGACACTTGTGCTTCTCATAGACACATTTGGCCTTAAACTTATGACATTGTCCTCTAATTTAAAGAACTTGCAATCGACAGGATTAATGAACATCCAGAAAATTTCTCGCAGTAAGCAGTATTCGGTTAAAAGTGATACTGGATGAGGCTTAATAAATCCCATTGATTTCTTCGATAGATGTTTTTGCCAGTCATGACAGAAATTGGCAGCAGGATGAGAGCTTGATATCTCAAGAGAAGTCATTTCTTTTGGAGACCACCACGAATGCTGTACATTGTCCTTTAACCACTTCTCTGCATCTTCAATTTTTTGCTTTTCATACCATGGAATTTTTTGAGGCGGTTTTAATGTGCTGCTCGATTGTTTAGTTTTACTCCTATCAAGCTCTCCCTCCTCTAGTGACATTTGCTTTTGATCTTCATCTTCTGACTCTGTCCATTCACTGAGATCCGAGTCAGTTTCATTTTTGGCAACTTCAAAGTTATCCTTTAAAAGAGAGCTAATAAATTGATCACTGGATCTCTTCACCTCTTCAGTGTTTTTTGGCTTGTCAAAGATTGCGATTCCACGTCGTTTTTTATCTTTCAGCTTAGGAATTGGATCGTAAGCGAGTGCGATCAATACACTCATAATGCCATACATCACATCCTTCTCATAATGATCCACAGCCAGCTCGTGACTTAAAGTTTCTTCGATAGTTTTTCTAAACTTTTTCTCTTCTTCGTGAAAATTGTTCAGTTTCAGCTTTTCGCAAATTCCTTCAATATCTCTCTTGACCTCATGAGAATTAAGGGATAGAAAGCGATGATGCTTGAAGTGGCTCCAACTGAATTGCAGACATAATTTGAAATTTTCTTCGCCAGGCTATAAAATGTGAATTTACAGATTTTTGCACTTTTATTGAGTGAAATTGAAATTACCTTGAATCCCGTTAAGCTCGTTATCAGCTTTGGAATGTTTTCTTGCAAGATAATATTTCTTTCATCCTGTACTGAGCTCATTTTAATTTAATTTCTCTAACATTTGCAATTGTTTACATTATTTTCGCCTCTCAATTATTTTTGTTAGTGTTAGTGTTGTTTACAAACATCAAAAATTTAACGAAAGAAAATTTTCTCATCAAAAAAAATACAGAAATTAGAAATAATAAATGAGCAGCATGCAGAAGCATTTGTTAAAGTCAAAATTACCGCCGATGAATCCTCATCCGCCGAAGGGACATCCAGGTCGTCAAAAAGACTACTCGCCGGCAATGTGGAGTGAATTTTTCGAGGATTTCGTCGATGTCAAAATAAATGAAAAATCATCCTTCCGTGTTTATCGATCAAAGCAGCCGATTGATATTGAAGATAGTCCAGTACTGGTGTGTCTCCACGGTGGAGGCTTCAGTGCACTGTCGTGGGCTGCGTTCTCACAAGAAATTACAAGCATAATTTATTGCCAGTGCATCGCAATTGATTTTAGAGGACACGGCGAGACACACACAGACGATGATGGTGATCTTTCAGCCGAAACAATGAGCCGTGATATTGGTGAAGTCATCGAAAAAATGTACGAGAATAAGGTGGCACCCAATATACTGTTAGTTGGGCACTCGATGGGAGGCGCCATAGCTGTGCACATTGCTAACATGGAACTGATCCCGTCACTCGTTGGAATCATTGTAATTGACGTTGTCGAAGGCACCGCCATGGAAAGTTTACAGAGCATGCAGAGCTTTTTGAGATCTCGACCAACTCACTTTAAGAGTATTTCGAATGCCATCGAATGGTGTGTCCGAAGTGGTCAAATCAGAAATATTGAGTCGGCAAAAGTCTCGATGCCGAGTCAGATTGTCAACTGTGAAACAAATCAATTGGCTACAACAGAGCTTCCTCTCTCATCAAGCGATTCGCCCTCAGTTGCTTTCACAAGTCAAATGAGTATTCCTGAAGATGCCGAAGAAGAACATGAGTTTCAAGCACCATCGGCAATGCCAGCTGTGAATAATAAGAAATACACATGGCGTATTGATTTGTCGCGCTCGGAGCGCTTTTGGACTGGCTGGTTTGAGAATCTCAGCGATAAATTTTTGGAAGCTCCCGTACCGAAACTTCTCATACTGGCCGGCATCGACAACCTCGATAAGAAACTAACAATTGGTCAGATGCAGGGAAGATTTCAACTGCAAGTTCTTGCTCGTACTGGCCACGCCGTTCACGAAGATCAACCGCATCAAGTCGCCGAGACACTCGGCAGTTACTTGATCAGAAATAAATTTGCTCATGCAAAAAATGAGTTCGAACGCGTCATGCCGCAGTGTTAAATAAAAATCTGAATTTTTTCCTTGTGGTTTTTGAAAAAAAAAGGATTTTATTGCTAAACTTCTTAAATATCTCAAACATTTTTAAATGCGATCAAAAAACACGACTTTAATATTTAATGAGAGAAAGAGGAAGGAGAGATTTTTATTCGCTAGCGATAAATCGCGACAGAGTTGGAAAGTTGAATGCTATTCAAGAGATATTAATAATATAATTTATGAGTCGCACACGCAATTAGATGTATATATTGTCATTGAACTATATTTGAATGTCACTCACATTAAAGAGACTATCGAAAAAAATTTAGAGTTTTTTTTCTTTTGCCAATCACAAATGGTGAATTTTTATATCCTATACGAATACTGACAAGAAAGAGTATTTTTTTTGGAAGCCGATAAACATCACATTGACATTTAATTAAGCGATAATAGAGAGATGAGTGGTTTTTTTAATCAGATAAGTCGCTCAAAAAATCTCTTTCAGCTCCAAAGAAATTATTTTAATTTTACGCATATATTTATGAAGAATTTTTGTCTAATGAGAAAACTTTCGCAATGACGAAGCTTTTGATGACTTTCAAATGGTGACTTGGTGAATGTTTTGCACGATGTTAGAAAAATCGATTTTAGATGGGACAAGGTAGAAGGAGGGAGCTACTTGAACTCCACAAGGGCATATAGACGCCATAATCCAGTTGAAACACCCAATTTTTGTGCGACACGTGGGACAATGGAGTTTTCCTTCGACATTATTTATAACTTCTTTCATCCATGCGATTGGCTCAATGAAATAGATTTTACTGCAATGCTCTTGAATCGCATCAACTTTATCTATTTCAGAAATCGATCGATCACTTAGCGATGTTGTGAGCACTTTATCAGTTATATCGATTATTGCATCTTGGTCGTCGTCGTCAGCGCCTGCTTCACTCATTAAATTGTTCAAAGACTTTTGTGTTGATTCCGCTTTAGTTTTTCTTCGCGATGCTGGCGATTCGCAGGACACTTCTTCCTTTGGGACTTTGTGAAGAATTAAATTCGATTTTGATGCAACAATTCTTCTGCACTTTCGGCATCGATACACGAAAGGCTCAGGAAACTCTTGAATGAGTCCAGGGTCAGGCCGAATTAAGTCCATAAAATTTGATGGAAGAATTTTTGCGCTCTTAACTTTCTCTGAAGCTAATTTAAGGCGAAATACTTTATAATACTTATTTTGCGGGTCTAGCGAGTAATTCATTTTATAAAATAATTTGCACTGCATGACAAACCCATGGTTTGGAAATACTAATTTCCTTTTTGATTTAACTCTCTCGAAAGCTTTCTGATAAGTTAAATTATATTTTTTCATAAGATAGGCGATGACTACAGATGAGCTTCTCGATACGCCATAAAAGCAATGCACAAGCACACCATTAGTGCCATTCGGATCTTTTAGGGCGTTTTCAATGAATTCTATGCAACTTGGAAAATATATTAAAATATTTTCATTTTTCATATCCGCAATTTGAATATATTTGATTTTTACTGGAAAAGAGTTGAAATGTTTATGTCATACTTAGTTACTTTTAATTAAGCTTACCATTTGAATTAGAAGCAACATACCTCGCGAGTGGAAAACTCTCCACTGTTAAGATATGTGTAATATTTTTCAATTTGAGAAAATTCAAGTTACTCGCCGCTGTCACATTGCCCAGCCACAACCTCGACTCGATTTCGTCTACAGAAAATGGATTGTCATCGTCATCATACTTTTTTGCATTGATTTCTGCTTGAATCATAATTTTTTTATCTATTTATCACAATTTGTTTTCTTTTTCGTTTTTAACGAAGGATTTAATTTTCTTTCGTCTAGTTTAAAAAGCGCGGGAAAAAAGTCAACAAAGAAAATAATTTTTAAATGGAAGAAAATATTTTTGATTTCGACTCGGAATATCAAGAGCTTTTAATTGAAGGATTTAATAATGAAGAAGGTATGAAGGTTTAAATTTAATTCAGCTCAAGTTTATTAATTTATTTTAGGCGAAGCTGAGAAAACAATCACAAATTATGATCAGAAGCAGACAAATTTAAATTTATTCTCAATTTTCCTCAATTGTCACGGCGATGCTGCTGCAGGAAGCGATGAAGAGAATGTCTTTAAACAAGACCTTGACATTCTTTTTAATCACTCGTCGTTCGAGATCCCACAAGAGATTGAAATTTTTGATTTTGCTTTCGAAAATGATTACGAAAATTTTGATCAACTTATTCAAATGGGAAGAGCAAACATCCAGAAGATTCAGGCAAACTTATTTATTGACAATTTCAGCCTAGGAAATAGTCGAACCTATTATGCTTATCGTGAGAGTGTGACAAAACTTTTATTGCTTCTGAGATGCAATTATCAGGAGTTGAGGTAATTCAGAGTGCATTCTTATTCAGACTTTAATTAATCCTTTTTTAATTTTAGCGACAAAAACCTTTATATGCTACGAACATCAATGGGTACTTTTGATTCCATGCCGCACTTTTCACTAGTTCACTCAGCGTCATCTAACGATGGAAACGCTTCTATGTCTTCAAGTTATCATCTGCTGCATGGCATGCTCGAGTGGCGATGGATTTATCTTACAATAGTCTACAAAATTGAGTTCATGCAAGGAAAGATAGGAGGTGACGAATCAGATTTGGCTGATGAAATTAAACTCTTCGTCTACGATTTAATAACGCTCTCAATTGTCAAATTTCAAAAATGTTCCAGTGCCAATTTAATTTTTTCATCACCATTCATTTGTGGCTGCGTCAAAGATATGTGGACATTAATCTTTGATTATATCAATCGTCTTCAAGATAGTTCTATTAATTTTTGGCATTTAATAGCAAATGTGATACTGAGCGAAGTCAAGAGTGGAAAGAATTTTTATGAAAATTTTAAATCCAAGAAAATTCTCTTGAGAAGTTCACAGCCGATAACGATCAGAAATTCAGTTGATCAATTTTCAATTTGGATGATGAGTGGATTGATAAATTTGCTAAAAAGTGAAGGCAGCTATGAGTATTTTGATGGACTAATTAAGAATTACTTAAAAGCTGAACAGAGTGAGGAAAATCTTCGAGTACTCATGCTAATGGTTGCTGAAACTCTACTCACCGCATGGTCTCCAAAAACTGATATTCTATTGCAGTTGTGGGAAATTTTTCAAAAAAAGATTAACTCGCCTTTTATGATTGCCGGACAGTCTCCAAATTTCATGCAAGTTTCGAACACATCAGCGGAAAATTTTCTTGATCAATTGAGAAAACAGCAAGCAGTTAGTGTCAAGAAACTAAACATAAATCTCTCGAGCTATGTCATGTTCATTTACACACTAGGAAAGATGGTTGAAAAGTTTACTTCTGATGGTCAAAAAATTCAAGTTCAAAGAATTCTAGGAAGAATTTTAGCAAAATTTCCTGCATCGAAACTCCAGCAGTTAAATGAGATGGGAATTCATAATATCCTGAGACTCATCTTAACTCTCGCTATATCAACTGACTTTGAAGAAATTGCACCAAAAATAACTCAGATAATGCTTCAAATACCTCTCGAAAAGTCAAATCATCAGCAGCAAGTTATGAGAGGTCACGTGGCAATGATAATATTACACTGTGAAAATAGGATGAACATAAAGCATTACGTGAACAAACTTATGGCTCAGATTGAAGTGCAAATACAAAAATCAATTGCTTCAAATATTCTCAAAGTGCTTGGTGAGTCGCTGCCACACATAATTTTAAGAAACCAAGATTTATTTGAATATGGTGAGGAAATTCTTTTGGATTCTTGGCTTGTTAAACATTTACAAAATATTACTATCGCTGAGCAAGATCGAATTCATGAATCACTGACCAAAGTTATTCAAAAACTTCAGAACACGGAAAATTTATCTCCAATCATTGAAAAAATATTCAACCTTCTACTTCCATACACACGTCAAAATTTTGGAAAAAGTGATTCGATCTGGTTGCCCGAATTAACTGCAAATCTTTGCTTATTAGCGTTAAGTCATCAGCACTTGAACATTCCCAAGTTTGAAACACTTTTTAAAAATTTCCTCGAATTAAACTCGACTAATTATGAAGCAACAATGAAATTCATCACGTTTATGATGAAAAAATGTGATTCTATCGATAAATTGGACACACTGGGGATCATGCAGAATTGGATAAAATTTTCGGTGCTTTTAAGTGGAAGCGTGCAAGAGTTAAAAGAGCTTACAAGATGTGTAATAAACTTGAACGAATTTCAATCCCTATGCGAGACATCTGTAATTCAACCTGATGAGTTTGTTGCTTCAAAAGAACCACTGATAACATTTGTAAGTGACATTGGAAAGAAGTACAAGGCAGCCAGTAATCAAGAGGTAATTATTTAATTTTTTAAAAATCAGAATTTATAAAATTATATTTACAGAAATTTAGTTTGATTGAGAGAATTCACTCATATTTGTTGCCGTTCGAAAAATGGGCCATTCCTATCCTCCAACAAAATGCATCGCAAAAATCTTCAACAATTACCGCATCCACAACTGATGAGACTGTGATGAGAATTTACACATTTATTGCAATCACGTTCCTCCACTGTGCTGAGCTAATTTATGTGCGTTCAAAGTCTTCATGCTTCTTCAATGTCGTGATAAATAATTTTATTCTTCCACCTGCACTGCTATCCGGTCAAAGCCAACAGCAACCACGTTCAGTCACAATTGCAATGCATAAATTTTTCTCGCTCATAATTGAAGGAATTTCAAGATTAAATTTTAAAAGTGATCAACACATTGGAAAGGTGCTCAGTGATGTAATCATAAAATGGGCTCCATTGTTTAAGATTAACAATAATCCCAAATTGGTTGCAAAACCATTTATTGGAGTATCAAATTCAAAAAATCTCGAACTAGTCGATTTCGTTTGGGGGAAATTATCAAAAAATTTCATTGCATTACAACCGGGGAGAAAGGCAAGCTCAAATTGCAGCATGATTTTGACAGTTGTTGAAGAGTGTATGCATTTAATTGAAGGAGATGAGGAACGAGTCATTGCGATATGGAAAAATATGATGGCACATGTCGTTGAAACTGCTATGATGCTCGAGGAAGTTGATCCAATTCATAAATCGTGCTTTAATCTGCTTGAGAGATTTATCAGGAACAAAAATTATGAGACATCGTCCAGAATGAAAGAATTGGTTATGAATAGTTTGACAACTTTAACCGATAGCAGTTTGTCGTACCATTCAGCTCCTTATTTCAGGTAATTCTTTTTTTAATTAATATTTTTTAATCAGTAATGAATTTCTTATTTTATTTAGATTTTTAAATAAGCTTGCAAGGCTGCAACCCAAGATCATCAATAATTTATTGCCATATTTGATGGAAAAAATTCAGAAGGTTGAGCAGCTTAGAGGAAGTGGACGGGATGTAAAATTAAGAAATTTCTTCGATCAACTACAAATGCAGTGTGGAAAAAGTTCAAGTCTCAAAAATTGTTAATAAAAAAATTAACAACATTCGTAAGTTCAAATTATTTTTCTGAGCTTTTCAATTGATCCTGAGCTTTTAAAATGAAAGTTTGTGTAACGGTCAAAAGTTTAATTTTATAAAGCGTGTTCCCAATTTACAAACGAGTTTATTGCCTTTAAAAATAGAACGATGGATATCTTCATCCCTAAAATTTGACTTCAATTGCAAAAAAATTTTAATTTATTTTTTCTCGCAAATAAATTTTGAAACTTTTCATTTCTTTCACCTTCTTTTTCTTACATAAACCTTCTTCAACTTCAAATAGAAACGTCAGTGCCTTGCTGAATATTAAATGCCTAACGTGATTTGCCTTTTTAACGATCAAAGAAGTAAGAGGAGAGATATTTGCTCATCTGGTCGTTGATGCTTGTGTGTGAAAATTTTTTCTCTCTCAGGCAGCATCGAATGAATGTATGAAGAATATTTTTTAATAAAATCGAAAGTTTTCTCTCGCATCCCCGAACGTGACTGTATTTATGGGTTGGCATTGAATATATTTACATTTTCTTCTTTTCACTTCCTCGATTCACTCTTTATATATTCTCGTAGCGCGAAGCGATTTGACTCAAAATGTAGAAAAATTGTTAAGTTGAGCTTTAAGTTTGCCCAAAGGGTTGGAAGTTGTTAGGGCGGCGGGGTTAAGGTGGGGAATTTGTTCAAAGAAGCGTTTGACATTATTGAATATGTCAGACTTGAGTGAGATATAAAAAAATTTGAGTTTAATAAGAATGAAAAAAAGTACGGTGTGTCTAAAGACCTTGAAAATTTCGAAGGTACCTCAGAAAATTCGAAGAATTCTCTGAAAATACACTCAGCACATCTCTCAAGCGTCAAGAGACCGTCCTCCGAAGAAAGCATTATCAAGGGTATGTCTACATAAACATTTATTGGGGGAAAAAAGAGGCTTGATGCTCTCATAAGCAGAAATCAATACGAGAAATTCTAAGCTGAAATATGTCGGAATTGGAAATGTGTGGAAAAGTTTTCTTCATTTTCCTTCAATGCCTTTCACAAGGAAATGTTCGAAACAGGAAAAAAAAGTTTAATGGGCAAAACTCAACTTTGATGAGAACCTTCACGTCATCGAGCTGGGTTGCTGCTTACGACTGCTTTTGTACGCTACAATTCCACATGAATAGCCGAAGCTTACTCTTCTGGGATGGACACTAAAGAATGATAACGAGGAGATTTATTCTTTGTGGAAATTGATGATAATCCATGGGATGATAATGATAATATTTATGGTGGATACATGCAATAATTTGAGGCATTTTATGGGCTCTCGGAATGATACGAATTTGAAGAGAAAAATGTGTGATTTTTTTGTTGTAAACTGGATTAGTTAGAAATCGAAATTTTTATAAATTGTATCTTGACTCATGGATTAATATTTTGAAATGATTTTTCTTCTTAAATTCATTCAATTTCCTTTGCTCACACAGCAAATATCAAAAGTTAAAGATATGGAAATTGTGTGGGAAATTGATGAACAAAATCTGATGTTGATGTCCTATCCCACTCTACATTGACACACTGAATTTAGTCTCCTCGCAATAAAATAGAAAAATATGTTGCGAAAGAGCATGAAATGAAATTAGATTAAGAGCAAAACTGCACATGATGTTGTGTGTGTGTGTATTAAGCAGAAGTGCCCACATCGTAATCTCCAATCTTGTCCCACTACCCCTATCTCCATCCTAACTACATACTAGGGATTATTTTGTGTGAGCATATTTGGGATTTCATTTCATTTCACGTACACGTTTTGCACGAAAAAAATAGAGAGACAGAATTCTAATAAAAATCGCTTCGCATCCTCACTCGAAGACCAGAAAATTCAATTTGGATTGCAAAAAGGCAACAACAAGAGAATCGCTTTGGAGTGGGGGAATAAAGTGGAAGAAGTGAATGAGTGAGCAAATGATAAATCTTTATGCTGACAGAAAATCCTTTTTTGTAGCTTTTTATTCAGCCATGATTTAGCATGTGGGTGAATTAAATGAGTATTTATACTGAAAATGTCCATCAATTGAGATTCAAGTAGCTTTATAATTTTATTTTACCACCCTTAACACGAATAATATTGTATTTCCAAGTAGCGCTTCAACTTTCTCTATCTGAATTTTATTTTTTTCTCATCATCACTTTATAGAAAAAAAATCTCTTTTTTTGACATTGTGTCCGTCGTCGGAGTTTCATTTTTCTCTTTTTTTTGGGTCATAGGGAATAATATGTCACATATGCTTTTTTACATGTGTGCCTTAATTGAGGGTTAGAATTTCAAAAGATTTTTCATTGATAATGTCCGATCACTATTTTTTTAGGCCATTTTATAAAAGCTAGCAATAAAAGCAAAATAAAATATTTTTACCCTAATAAAATGAAAGTTTTTATTAGTGAAATCAAAAACGTTTTAATCCATTAAAAGTCAAAGAAACAATGTATACATTATAAGCTCCCAAAAAAATATTTAGCAGGTCAAAATTCTTCATTTCATTTTTTTGTTTCCAAAGTTCTCTTCAATTGCACCAATTACTTTATTCCAAGAATTCCAATCCAATAAAATTGCTCATCATGTATGCACGACTGTGCTCAAATCTAATTCACCCCAAAATTGAATCAAATTCTGTGTAATTTCATTAAATTGAACGAATATGCATGCTGAATATTATTCACGACGACAATTTATTCAATATAATAAAATCAATGCGAGCGTGATCGGTTATCATGCAAAGGTTTTAATCAAATAAGCTTGATGCAAACTCACTCATGAATGCAATTGGGAACGAAATAATAAAAAATATTTTTTCATCAAATTGCAAATCGAATATTTTTATTTTTATTTTTCTTGGAACATTAATTGCTTCAAGGTTGTTGGTCGGGGTTCCGCAACGAACGGCTGAGCCACTTTACATGACGTTTATGCATTAAAAAAATAAATAAAAAATGTGTGAAAAATTTCAGGCTGTGGATAAAATGTAAGTTGTAAAATGCATGCTGGAAAAAAAGTTGCCTGTCAGGATGCCAAGGGTAAATTTATGTCAAATATTTTTAGTATAGTAATGAGTTTTGATGCTTTTCTGAAATTTTTGATTTCACTCTAAATGATTTTTTAAAAAAATTGTGCACATTCCTAGATAATTTTCACGAGTAATTTTAAAACATCCTCTCCACATTGATGTGACGCATGCTGGATAAACTGTCAGTCAACATGCCATGCAAAAATATTTGTGAATCCCTCATGTTGCATATCTTCACTATGAGCTCAACAAACAAAACTTATCTCACTTCTTCTTCTAACTTTTTGAGCAGTTTTTTTTCTGTTGGCATGTTATGATGGCATAAACAAAACTGTTATTATTACCCCGTGTACATAGTGGCGCATTGGAGCATTAAAGTCAACGAAAGAATTGCTTTAGCTATAAAAAATCATGTTAAGAGGAATTTTTGTGCAATTTCATTTTTATGGCATTCCGTTGTTGATTTTTCATTTTGTTAGAAGAATAAGGCAAGGTGTGTAAGCTTTAGAGAGAAAACAGAGCTTAAAAATTATTTTTTATTGCAGAATAAATTTTAAATTTAGATAAAATTTTCCACACCCTGTTCGCTAAAATTAGAAGTTATTTAAGGGTATACAAAAATTTTGTCTGCTGCAGCTGCTTCAAGTCATTAACTTTATTTGCATTGAAGCTTTTTGCACAACGAATTTGCTCTCGTTTAAAAAAAATCTCCAAAGTAAAGTAAAAAAAATGTTTCAAAACCCACACGTGGGTGTTGCCGTGTAACCCACTTGTAACAGATCAGTATTGGCTTCTGGTCTCATCTTTTGGCTTCCCAAAAATGGCTTCCCAAAATGGCTTCCCACTGTTTTTCATTTTCCATTGTGTTTTATTTTCCATTGTGTTTCATTTTCCACTATGTTCCATTATCCATTGTGTTCCATTTTCCATTGTGTTCCATTTTCCATTGTGTTTCATTTTCCATTGTGTTTCATTTTCCATTGTGTTTCATTTTCCACTGTGTTCCATTTTCCATTGTGTTTCATTTTCCATTGTGTTTCATTTTCCATTGTGTTCCATTTTCCATTGTGTTTCATTTTCCATTGTGTTCCATTTTCCATTGTGTTCCATTTTCCATTGCGTTCCATTTTCAGATACATGCCAATCGATTCCTGGTCAAATTACGAGTTCAATGAGGTACATGAAGCCATACTTCTAAAAAATGGACATTAGTGGCATTCCTTGGACACTCCTGGCCGGCCGTGACGGTCATTCTTCAAAAATCATCAATGCTAATCAATTCCTGATGCAATTACGAGTTCAACGAGGTACATGAAGCCATACTTTTAAAAAATGGACATTAGGGGCACTACTGGCCGGCCGTGATGGACATTGGTGGCACTCTTGGATGGCCATGATAGACATTCCTCAAATATTATCAATGCCTTTCGATTCCTGATACAAATACGAGTTCAACGACATGGAAATTTGTATGAAAAATGGCATTTAGGGCTGTCCATGGCACGACCTGTGGTCATGACCCTCATAATTCCTAAAATGGCCGAATCAAATTCATAGACCTACCATTTGCGAAAACTAGAAGCCTATATTCAGGAGCCGAGATCTCATGAACAGACAGACGGACGGACGGACGGAAAAGGCGCAATAAGGTTAACACTCGGGGTACACTAAAAATGGCAAGAGTAAAAATAAAGTTTTGTTGAAGATTACTTTCGCTGTTGCGCGCGCTCTTCTCAAGAGATTTATTTTTTTTCGCGAACGCAATGCTTTTTGGATTATTATGAAAGATAAAGCTGAAAAGATATTTTATCTTCTTTATTGCTTATTTAGGATGCTATCTTCTAAACAAGATGAGCATAATAAGTCTTTTTCTTGGTTAGTGAGATGGCACTAGAGGGTTTAGTGGGATGACACTGAAGATTGAGTGATATGAGTAGTAAATTTCATTAGATCCTTCGAATGAGTCTCAAAGTGCAAGTTGGTGGCTTAAGAGCTTTGTAAGTGGGGTTCTCAGAACTTTTAGTTTATCTTTAGCTTCATGAAGTGCTTTTATGGTTGAGTTGCATTTTAATGTTAGTTTGAAATTCTTCACAGCTTTGTGTGCAATGAAATGTAAGAGAATGTGTACATTGGACATGAGTGGATGGTTGGAGAGAAAATAGTTTATCAAAACTCATGTGTTGGCGCTCCTTAATTGTGATGGACAATTATGTTAAATAATTATTTCCTAATTAAATTAAACATTTTATTAATTAAAATTATTTTTAGTAAAAATATTTTTAAATGCTTCAGAAATTTTACGAAAAAAAATTTCAAGAGCTTTTATTAAAATTTAAAAGTCAAATGTTAAAAAAGTCAATTAACAAGTTTGTTAATTTTAATTCAAAATCTCCTTTTTATTCCAATCGTCATATTGTAGCAGCGGGAAATTGTAATTGAAACTAATTTCCAATGCATTCAACTTCATTCCTGTAATTGAGCCATTAAAGCTACTCTTAAATGCTTTTCCAGCTGTTCCCTCACACTTAACAGTCGGTCGTGCCAGCAACAACAATCATGCTGACTTTTTTTAAATGCAAAAGAAGGAAAGGAAAAAATTCAATTTCATGCACATAATCTCATGTGTATAAATCAGTCCTTCCACCTCAACCCATTCTCTGCTGCATATTTTTCAGAGCAAAATGACCAACTCGACTTTTTAATTTCAAAATAATGACTTGGATATTAAGAAGGGTTGTTATTGAAATGGCGAAAACACATATGTTAGCCTCTCCAGTTTTTAATATAAAAGGGAAGAGTAAAAAAATTATAATACCGATTTTTTTATTTGCTCACACGTGAATATTTAAAATGTGAGCGAGAAAAATTAATCGAAAAAATTAATTAAAGAATTTTGTGGAAATAAAATAATTTAAAAAAAATTTTGTTGAAGGTAAAAACACAAGAGATTCATACATGAAGAGTTTTAATTATATAACTCTCAACTCATTGCAATCTAAACTCACGGAAACACTACTCTAAGCTCAATTTCACATATGATAGCAATTTTTACCTTTCCTACCCTCTCGTCTTCTATGACAATGTAATGATGCTGCTAAAATACCGTACTTACTATCATCATCATCATCTCGTATGAAAATCGTTTACATTCTTTTTTCTGGCCAAACTCATGAGAGAGCATTTGCTCATGACTTCACACACACACATAATTTTGAGCATGACTTCATTATGTGTTTATTATTAGTCGACAATGATGATGACGTTGCTACTGTGACTACTCTGGCATCGCTGCACATTCTCACACAATTTCCCCAAGTTTACTAACCGGAGCAGGCAAGGAGAGTTCGTTCAAAAAGTGTGAGATAACAATTTTTCGGTGTGTATACATGAGAGGCACATTCTAGCACACTGCATTGCAGACAAAATGGGATTTTGAGAGCACGAAGAATTTCTTTTTTGACGAAGAGAAGTATAAAAGCTCCATTGAGGCGATGGACGTGTCTTTGGCGAATGCTTTATACTGTTTTCATCGAGATCCAAGCGCAGCATGAGGAAATGAGATTTTACATTTTTTACTAACTGCCAACAGTCATTTGGGTAATAATAAATGCTTATTTTTAGGTTGGTGTTGTGTGGCAGGAGATCAACCTGAAAATGTCTCGAGAGGAGCTTTAAGAAGAAGAATAAAATGAGAAAAATGTCATGCGAAAATTTATTTTTTAAAGAATAAAAATTATTTTAATGTGACTCATTTTTAAACCGACAGAACCTTAAAATTATTTTGCAAATCCAGCTTAAAATTTAATTCGTTATGCAAAAATATTCATTAAAAACTGCGGTTGCAATTTTTTTTGCAAATAAAAATCATAAAAGTTTTAATGAAAAACTTTCTACCTTTCTCTAATGATATCGAGTGCGTATAAGCGCTGACGTATTCAGTTTTTGTTTTAATTACTAAGTGGAAGTTTAAGCAGGAAACTCAGGAAAATTAAGTACACACGAAGGATGGTGATAATAAATTCACTTCACAACACATGAGAGCTATTTTCGGAGGTTTTGATTGACATTTTAGTCGAAATATATTCTCGAGCGAGTACCGGGGGATTTTTGTTTATCTCAAGGTTGAAAGACATGGCAACATAAGAGCGAGTGAAATGTAAACAACTTCGTGTACAATAAAAGGAAAGCGACGAAGAAGAAGATAAAGGCGATAAGGATTCTTTTTAATCGTTGCGTTGACATGGCATCAGGAAAAGCGGAGAAGGGTGAGCTTTGCTTGAATAAAAGACAGCAAGAATTTCGAATTAAATTAAAGCGTTTAAGAAATTAATTTTTAATTCACGGAAAAGGAATTTCTTGAAGAAGTTTTTGGAGAATTTTTTAATTCATTCAAAGACACAAAAATAATTAATTACAAATTTTTACTTTGCAAGAATTATTTTTGATTATTATTAAAAGATTTAAAATAATAAAATTCTATAATTAACCTTCAATATTCGACAAGCGCGCGACTCTCAAATCCATCGAGCAAGAATTTTAAATGATGTTGCGCCAAATCAACTTTTCACTTGCCTTATCTGATTTTGTTGATTTTCTTTATTGAGCTTTCATTCACCTTGCCTCAGAGGCTCTATTTGAATCAAATTACTTGCATCAGTGAACACTGACGAGGGGTGGAAAGAAGAAAAATGAATGAAAGTGTTCAGTAAAGAATATTCAAAGCTTTTCTAAAGGCATCAGCGATATTGTAGATGTCGAAGGAACAAAAAGAAGATTGCTTAAGGGTTCGGGTTGTGATTTTTTAAGCTCAAATTTTTAAATTATTTTTTCAACCAAATTTTTAATTCGCTAAAGTGAACATAATTTTTCACTTAGCGTTCATCCCTCGAGTCTTATGGATGATTGAAGTGATACGAGTACTTCGTAATTTTACTTTCATTCTTCACAATTGATGTAAAGTACTTTCACTGTTTATTGGAATCTCATTCACTTCATAAATTTCCCGTTTTTCTTTCGCTTCTATTCGCGCTCATGTGAACACTTTCATCGGTTCTCGTTTCCACTTTGATAAATGATGTTGAATTATCCTTCAATGTGTAAACACACCGACAAACATCAGAGTATATTTGCATAAGAATTTTACGCTTCGGTTGTGTATGAGGTAAAGAATCAGCAAGACCCGGAAGGCAAAAAAGCTAAAGTATGGGAATGAGAGAAGAAAATGAGACGTGAAAAGCCGAAAGGTAATGAAGAGTTCATAAATTTTTTGTGCATGATGATTTTGCTTTGAAGATTTAACCACTGATCAAATTTTTGAACTAAATGACGGTTGTAAATAAAATTTGTAAAGATATTCATGAATATTTTACTGAAATAATCCTACACAAAAGTTTCATGCTTTCATAAATAAAATTTCTGACTTGCTTTAAAAATTCTTTTATCTTCCACGTGAAGGCAACAATTTCTTATAAAAATAACAATAAAATAGTATATAAAACCACAAAGGTAACAAAGTGGAAGTGAAAAAGTATGACTGTAAATGTTAATCCTCACCTACAGCTTCTGCTTTTATTTATGGTTGCCTTCGGGTAAAATAAATCTCTATTTTTTTATAGAATTGAGTTGGACTAAAATACCTGGCGTACCTTGGAAGCTTCCCAGAAAGGATCATCCTCAAGAATTCATTGTTTCATTCCATTGTATCTTCTGCGAATATTCTGATAATAGTAAAGTTCATTAGACAATTATGATATATTTTAAAATGCTCTAACAATATTCAAAGAGTCACATAATAATAAAATGCGATGCCAAAAAGTTAATCTCTCATCAAAAGAATGAAAGTGCGGTCATTCACCTTTCAACATCAAATGCAACTTGAGGTTAAAAGCTTTCTGCTTCTAATTTATAAACAGTTTTCATATGAAATCATAGAGACAAAGCACTTAAAAGCAATTTCCATACATCACGACATGCACACGCACATACTCGACTGATGTTGGTGAAAGCTCTTAGCATCCTCTAACCAGTTGATAATGGGGCGGAAATTTCCCTCTCTAAGGTTCAAAGAACTGTGATGGATTTTCTATTCAATGGATGGAAAATTATTATGAAATAATTTGAATTTTTGATTCAGATATTTATGAGATTGTTTTTATTAAAAAGTTTAAATATTTTTATCATTCTTTGACGTGACAATCAAAAAGAGAAAAAGCAAAATAAATCTCGTTACGTTTTAAAGAGAATTTTATGGATTTACGACCGAGTATAAAAATATAATTAGCTACAAATGGGATTTTCATATTTTTTCATTTCAAAAGAATAAAAAATTTCATTCATGATTATTAGAGTAAAACGCTTTTAATTTTCGAATCGTGTTTTTCTCGCTCATGAGCTCGAGATAAAATTTGCAGAAAATGCTAAAAAGTTTTATCGTCATAAAATGAAAAAGTTGTTGCTAATATCATCATCAACATCATGTACACAAGCATTTTTTTGTGCCTTTGAAAATTATTTTTCTGAGAGCGCATTATGGGGTAAAAGTTGGGTGCAGTTACTTTAAAAAAAAATTTAATTAGTTGTAAATTAAAATAATTTTTTTATCAACAAAAAATTTTTAAATTGTGCTTGCTATCCGTCGATACTTTCCTGTATCACTCTCTTACTTTTTTCCCATCATCAGAAAAATTTAAATATTAAAAAACTTTTTTACTCTGTATAGCTCAAAGCTCGAGACTTTAATTTAATTTGCGAGTGTATTCTAGAGTTTTTAAACAAGTTGAAATTTTTTCCTCTCTTTCAGTGCAAGTAAATTTAATTTTCGGTCCAGCGAAAGGAAATTTTTTATTTCATTTATCGCGTTAAAATCTATGTGTTGAGATGAAAGGAAGAAAAATGAGCTTTTTGCCTACAAATTTGCATACCATTATGACATATAGCGAATGCCAAAACTTCATTCTCGGCGCCATGATGCAAAAAATAAAATTTCCGCTCGATGTCGAGGAAAAATCTTTTTTTATAAAATGCCTTTTCCGAGAAAGGCATTAATGCGTAAATATCCGGCAATTATGGGCTCAAGCTTCAGCAAAAAATTTTAGAATTAATCTAAATTTTTTTTATGCTTGAAAATTTTTTAAGAAGTTGAATTTTTAAATTTTTTGGTAAAAAATATCTCGAGACAACAAGTTAGTTCTTTGCACAGAAATATTCAAACTTTTATCTTTCTTTTTAATGATTAAAATTGTGTAAAACAACTGTGTGGAGTGGCAATTTATGTAATCGTAAAAATGTTGAGCATTAATTAAAAAAAATAATTTTACTTTCACCCCTTTTACATTTACTATTTTCACCCGTTTCAACGATATGGAAGTTATGGCACTTTTAAACGAATGTGAGTCGACTTCGATTTACTCAGCACCTTCATGCTGTTTAATTACGCTTTATGTCATGTTTTACCTTGTAAAAGTCAATGAATAAATTCTCGATACTCCAATTAGATATAAACATTTTTCTTAGTGACAAACTTAACCCTGTTGTTTTATTATAACAAGGAGTGTGAGGCAATACTATCATGATTTCTAGCCTCGCCACACCATTTGGAATTAGTTAACACCGAAAAACTTATTTTTCTCTCTCTTGCTCTCGTCTTTTTCATTGTTCAATGACACGCAAAAGAAATATTTCGAGTGTCGGTGAGTAATCGGAATTCACTGCTGGAGTTTCCTTAAAATATTTTTCTTCTGAAAATGAACTGTGTGAAATTCAAAGTGAAATGTGTTAAATTAAATTTTTTGCTTCATTCAAAATGAATTTTTTTTGTCTGACGGACAGCGAAGAGTAAAAAAATATTAAATTCAGGGTTTAAAAAATTTTAAATTGAATTTTTTTAAAAAAAAAATAAGTTCAATTTTCCAAGGTTAGATTTTTTAAATTTTACGCAAAATTTTATTCACATTGCATAATTCCAGGAAAAATAAATCCGTTTCATGAGAAATCAGTTCCACAGAGATGAGCTCAAGCAACATTGACAGACAGACATCATTTTCATATTCAAAACAACATGAAAACTAAATTGACAGTAAAACTGACAGATAATGACGAAAAAAATTTTCATGATTCTCTTTTTTGTGAGAACAAAAACAAAAATTACACTTTAATAGCAGCTGACTTTCGATGGAAGTGAAAATGGTTTGCAACTTGCTCTTTGACATGAAAAATTCACATTTCGAGGGGTGTAGAGGTTTAACTTCATTAATGACAATTAAATTGCTCCGGAATATTCTGAGTCTATTTATTTGCCGCACGTTCGAAGAACATATGCATAAAAATTACGGGTAGATTTGATTTGATTAGAAAGGGGAGAATTTTGACAGTTAGTTATTTTAATATTGAAATGTGACGTAATTTAAAAATTATTTCCAAAGAACATAAAAACCACAATAATTCAATGCCACGAATGAATCTTTTACGCACCACAAAATAATTTGGAAATTTATATAATTTCTTCCAAGCTATTCAAGACATTCGCGGTTAAATGTTTCCAAGGTTAAGAAATCGATTAAACGTGCGTTTATCCTGTACATTACCGAATCGGATATAGTCAATAAATTTTATGCGTGACTTTACGTGTGTCCATGGACTAGCAGTATTTTTATAGTCTTCCGACTTTAAGTCATTTGCTATCTGACTGAGGGTTGAGCTATTAAAGAATTATGTGAGGAAATTAATGGCGGTAAATTAACTGGTGGAAAATAATTGCAGGAATAATGACAAACACGATTGCCTAGATTAAAAATATGAAGAAAAATTTGTAATTTAGAATTTTATTTAAAAATTTTTTTAACTCAATTTTTCGAACACTTTAAGTCCAAACTTTATCTCTTGACCAAACATGAAGAAGTCAATATTTTTTAACGACTCACGTTGTCGATGTTTAATAGACACATTCACCTCCCACATTCGAACGACTTTGTATATTTTCGCACTTAATTCAATTCCATCAGCAACACTAACAATGGACTTTTTCCTTTTTCTCAGTTTCTTCATTTTTAATGACTCTTCTCGAAAAAGGAAAATTTTACGACTTTCCCGACACTCGCATTCAAAGACATTGTTTATGACACGCGATGGTGGAAGAAATATTGCGATTTGCTTTCTTCAGAATTTGATGTTCAATCATCGATTATTAACGCACTTTGTTGGAAAGTATTAAGTGAATTAGTGTGCTGATGTCCTGCGCAAAAAGTTTATGGCACAGAATTTTTTTTATGATGGTCATCAATTTATAGCTGAATAAAACACTTTAAGACGGTGATGGTGTTGTTGTTGATATGAAAGTGAAAATCCTTAAGTAGTCGTAATTATAACATAAATGTCTTGAATATGGCAATTAAATGGTTTTAATTTGCGTTGAGCACGACAGAGAAATTTTAAGAGGTAAAAATATTTTTTAGGAATGCAAATTAAAGTTAAATTTTTCTTTTTAAGTCCAAGACTTGAATTTTATCTTTTTAATCCTGCATTAATTTTTAATTCCACATTTATCTTTTACTCTAATTAAAAGGAATAAAAATACTCCAAATACAATAAGCGATAATTTTATGTGAACAAATTAATTAATTAGTAATTTCGAGTGAACAAAATTATACAATAGATTATCGCACGTAACAACAAAATTATATTTAACCTCTCTTCATTAATAGATAATTAAGATGAGTGGAAATGCTTGTCTTAATTTGGAAATGTGTGTTGATTGTCTGAAATTTCAATTATAATTAACATATTTACTAGTTTAGGAAGCTCTAAGTGGACACTTTAAGTTTGTCTTGTGATAAACAACTCGATACACATTAAGTGAAAATGAAGACAATGAAAGAGTGAACGCAATAAATCAACTCAACATCAATTCCTTCAGATTATTTTTGGCTGAAACTATTAAGACTTTTGGCTAACATAAAAAATAGATTGAGGCTGAAAACACAAGTTGAATTGATTTATTTTATTATTTCCTCTTCCAATTTTTCCACCCTCCGTCTTCGATAGGCGAGATTGCTGTTGAACGCCATAAACGATGATTTAATGATTAAATTTCCGGCTTTATTTATATTGAGTAGATAATATTTGGTTGTTTCAAGCCAAAGACCTACTTCATCGTCTGATGGTTTAATGCTGGCATCAATTCCATTTATTCTAACTTATTTTCATGGAAAATGTGTCATATAAAATTTTCTCCACTCCATCTATGTGTAGGCGAACATCTTTAAAATCGATTTTATTCCTCAAAATATCAAACCATGAGAGAAAAAATAAAGTATTTAAAAACAATAAATTTTCCATTTTCTTCTCAGCTCGATTTAAGCTTTTTATGCTCCAAATATTTTTCAATAATTTTTCTTGGATGTAACGAGAATAAAACTTAGTTTTTTATTATACGAGACTCATGGGCGCATTTGAAAAAAATAAAGAGGAATTTTTTAAACCAAATACTCTTTTAATTCTATTGAATTTTAAATTGAAATGAGCAAATCTTTTTGTCGCCATTAAATCGGGAGCATTTCTATCGATTGTTGTCCCATTGAAAAATAGATTTTTTTTATTTCGTTCTTTTTTAAAGATTTCGTTTGGACAATTAAATTTTCAGCGCATGTAATCTCTCAAAAAATCATCAATTTAATTGTTTTTTCTAAATCCAGTGTATTTTTTACGATTGAAGGATTTTTTATGAGCAATGATACAATTTTGCACTTAACTCGCCATTTATTGGCTTGTTTATAGATTTCTTGAGTGCTTCGTTTGATGAGAAACAATTTATTATTGAAAGCTTGAGTTGTTGAAGATTTCATTTATCAAAATTTAATAAATAAAAAATTTTTCTCCATAAAGCTTTTGACAAATTTTAATTCCATTAGAATTATTTTACTTAACCGCGTCCACAAATAATATTTTGAACGTAAATAAATTATTGATTCGATTTTTTTAATAAACTAAAATCTGTTATTGAATCAATTTAATTTAGAGAGCTGTCAAAAATCATATGACAAAAATAAATTCTTGCTCTCGGTTATGTCACAACTTGTGTGTATGAAACAAAAAAGTTGAAAAATTCCTCGCTGAAAGTTTTTTCTTCTTTCAGTTGCAACTTGTTCAAAATTGAAAACAAGAAAGAAAAAAGTTTTTTAGCTTTTGTTGAATTTTCTGGAAATGAAATCCGACATTTAGTTTTAATATTTTTTTTGAAAATAAATCAAAGGAAACGTGAAAAAAATTCAGGTTTAATTTTGAAAACTTGAATTAATTTCAGAATTTTAATTTTCCATCCCTCGCATTAAGTCTTTTCGAAGTGTATGGTTAAGATGAAAAACTTTGGATTTCATTAACAGTTTTGTCGAACCAAAAAGCTTTTACAAATTTCGCCGAGATAACTTTTTGCTCATTTCTAATTCCATCGAGTCTTATCAATTCAATCTAATTCTTCTTCTTTCTAATCCTCAACTTTTCACCTCGAAAATTAAACTCATCACCATCAATGTCGTTCCACGAAAAAAAAACTTGGTCATGAAAGTTATCAACCTGAGTAGATCTGAATAAATTTCACCTCGAACATTTTCATTTTCTTTTGGTTGACATCACCTTTTGGCTTTTACCGCTCATTAACAATTTTTCCTTTTATTTATTCATCACTTAATGAAAAAGGGAAGTTTTATCATAAAATGGGTCATGTTGGTAAAAATAATGACTTAAAGATTGTGTGCATTATTTGATGGTTTGTCATTTTAAAAAAAAGGGGTGAATATTTATGAGTGTAATTTAAATCTAAGAGTTCATTGAACTTTTAGTTGATAAATTTTTTTAATGAAATTTTTCATGTCAAATTATTTGATTAATTCTTTAAAGTCAGGAATTTTTAATTAATTGAAAATTACAAACCCCACGTGTAGCACCTTGATAATAATGTGCATTAACAGTCTTTCTCTTAATATAAAAATATTGCGGAGGTGAACTGAAAACGAGGCAAAATGTAATTAAAAAGTCTTTGAGTTCACCGTTAAAAAGACCCTTGACGTTCATCGTACCATCGAGGACGACGGCAAGAGCATTTCAAAGAACAGGAAAAAGGTAAAAATCAACATTTGTTCTCTTAAAATATTTAAATTGGAGGAAAACAAGATGGGTCTGCAAACGGCGTTGCCACCAAAGCCCGCCTAAACCCACGCATGGCACCCGCGACCAATCACCAACAAAAAAAAAGACCAAATAAAAAAAAAAAAAAAAAAAATATTCAAAAAAAAAAAAAAATTAAAAAAAATTTTCAAAAAAAAAAAAAAAAAAAGAAAAAAAAAATCGAAAATAAAAAAAAACAAAAAAAAAAAAAAAAAAAAAAAATAAAATATGATTAAAAGCCTTAAAAACAATGAGCGAGAGCTGAACAGAAAAAGGTTCAGAAATTTTACTGAGTGCATTTTTAAATAAGCTAGAGTGTAGGAAAAATGGAAAGAAATTGAAAAGTCCAGTTAGCAAAAGCCAAAAAGTTTTTAAAAAAATATTTCCAACCCTTTTAAAAAATCCATTAACAAAAATACAAACCGGACGAGAGAACTTTGTTGAGTCAACAATATTGCAACTTTTTTTACTCTGCGAAATAGCACGAATAATATTTGTTGAATTTGGATAAAATTAAATAAATTTTCATTTCGATAAATTGAATTGTAAATTTTCTTTTTGTTTATACGAGATGAATAAAAACATGAGAGAGAACTCGAGTTCATGGCTCATTATGCAATTGCGACATTGCATATTTATGAATTATCAACTATTCCACCTGAGGACTGTCGCTCATTCAACTGTGAGATACGAGAATTAAAATATCAATTAACTCTTCGCTTAAAGATTTCATAAAGAACCAATTAATATTAAAATTTATAAAAATCAAGAGTTAATTCCAACTTGTCCGAGTGCCATTTTTGTTAATTAGCAATGAATGTTTATGTGGGCTTGTTTATTATTAAAAACTTAATTAAATCAATCCCAAAAAAACTAACCCTTTTTATGGTCATGCTTCAGAATCAAGTTTCTGAAAATGTAATTAAATAACAAAAAGTTTTAAAACAAACTTTCATACCTTGATTTTCTTCGTTTATTTTGAAACATCTGAAGAGAAAGTTTTTCTCCATCCCATTTCAAAAATTTGTCCATAACATTAAATGAATTAGAGAATTTGAGCTGATCAAAAATCGAACGCTTGAAAAAATATTTCCGAAACTTAAAAATTTCTTCCTTCACTAACCTCTTGAAATTTTAATTAACGATGAAATTAAAATTAAATTAAAATCTGGAGGATGAGGTGCATTGAAAAATTCATAGCCACGAGCATAAAAACTTTTTTATTCCTTGTTAGACCGTTTTCATGTTTTTTCAAAAACATAAAATTAAGTTCCATAAAAGTTTCGTTATTTCAACTTAATTTTGGGCAAAAAAGTTTGTTAATCATTTAAGATTTAAAATTAAAGTTCATATTTTTATAAAACTTGAAGCAAATAAATTCAGCTTTGCGTCCATTAGCACTCACCGCACGTAAGTGTGTGAGCATTATTCATGACTGACTGCTGGCAGAAAGTTGAAAATTAAGTGCGGCTTCTCGAAAATCTTTACTTAATTAAAACTCTCCATTCTGTTTGCATTCGTCCTTGTGTGCAAATGAAAAGCAAATTAAAGAGGAAAAAGGAATGATCTCGTGCTCTCTGCGGTTGTCTGGTTATTTGAAGTGGAATGGTAAAAAAACTTGAATCGGAATGGTGAAATTGGAAATGGTCGGAAAATACCAACAGATAGTAAATGCTTTTATTTATGATGTAAGCAACAGCACTTACTTTAGTTATTTACTCGTTGAAGTGAAGCTTTTTGGTATGAAGTGAACGTGGTTGGAGATGAAACAGATTTGTAAAAAGTTAAATCTGTTGGTATTCGAAAAAAAATTATTGTGGTTGGAAATTTAAAAACCGATAAAAAATTAAATAATTTTAAACCTTTAAAAAATATTTTTTTACAAAATTTTATTTTTTGAATTTTTTTAACTCTTTTTACCAGCAAACTACGAATATTTATAACTTATTTAAGAAGGGATTTCTTTTTTAACAAGCGAGCTTTCGAGAATATTTTCGTGTTAACGGAAAACATATTTTCCATTTGGAAGAACATCGACCCATGTTGGATGTTTTTCACATGCAATTTTAGAATGCTATAAACTTTATTATCATCGGGTTCAAAACATGTTTATATCCTTGTGCAATAATAATAACGCCATAAACGTCCGGAGTTGAGTTGAGTAAAATTTTGATGAAAGAAAATTCTAATACAGAAAGTGCATAGTGGTGTCAGGTAATTTTTTCACACACTCAAGAAAATTGTCTATCCCTGCAGAATTTTCTTAATAAATGAAGTGTGTTCTTTATAAAGCTTTTATGAGTCATTTTATTCATTCTTGTAAATCATTTTAACGTCAATCGATGTTGATATCAAGCTTTGCGTATGCTCGAGTGTGCATGAATTTTATTACTTCATCATAAAAACGTCAATAAAAAACTGAGTCCACATTTGAGTCCGTCAAACTCATATTTGACGTTCAAGCGGAGTTTAAAACAATTTTTTTGCCATGACAGCTTTAAAAACTTTCCAACATCGTATCAAGAGTAATTTAATCAAAATTGATTTTCAAAACATTTTCAACCAGTCAGCAGAAACAACATCCATAAGGGTTAAAAATAACAAGAGTCGACGTGAAGTTAAATAAGAACGAGAGCAACCACATGTAGATCGAAAGGGAAATGCTAGGTTCTATAATTTAACTTTACACATTTTACATGAACAGTTTGTGTTTTTCAAGAGAAATTTAAATTGAAGTTTTCCTGTCAGATTTTATTAAAACAACATCAGCTACGAATGCGTGCAAGGTCAATGAGCCGCAAAAATGCTTATGAAAATTTATGATTGAGGTTTTTTAAATTTCAAGATGATGATTGACAGTTGTTAAATTATTTTAAATGAAAAAATTTCATATCCATAACAAAAAAAAACTTTGAGGTAGGCAATTTTTCAAATCGACTTAGTGTCGCATGGTCGAAGGTCAGGAAAAGATTTTATTTCTCCTCTCGCGTTGATCCCTCTTGACATTTTCTCTCAATCTCAGTTTTTCTCGAATGACAAAAGGCTTACATGTTTGATGGGCGCTTACATCTTCACTCAATACATCCACAAACACATACTCACTTCCGATGTGATAAAGAAAAGAGAAAAAGGCCACCAAGAGGGATAAAATGAATGGATGAAGGCGAGATGACATTAAGCTTGTAAAAAAGAGGACATAAAACGAGCATTTTCAAGTGTGTTGTTCGGATAATTCATCAATAATGTGAGGAGAACTGCGTGAAAATCTAGAGACCGTGAAAAGTTTTACGCTTTAATTTTTTTATTTTTACAACTTTTTTTTCTGGTAAGAAAACCCTCAATGGACTCTTCTTTAAGTTTATGAACCTTACCTGAATTTATATTTTCCGCCTTATAAGGCCTTATCATGAATTTTAATGACAATAAAAATCCTCCTTTTTGGATTTAATAGAGCGGATGTATTAGACTTGACTTTAATTAATAAACTCTTGAAATAAATTTGTTTATTTTTGGGTCATTTTAATATTTTAATCTCGCATTTAATCATCTTTCTTCTCTAAACTCAAAATTCTAAGCACAATCGTATTTTTAATTAATTATTGTCATAAATTATTTCAAATTTTTGAATAAATTAAAAAGAATTTAATTAACTTTTGTTTGAATCATTCAAATTCAAAACTTTAATTAATTATTTTTCATAATGAGAGAATTAAATAAAATTTGAGCTTTTTAATTAATTGTGGTAACGATCGAAATTCAAATAACAAATATAATTGGGAATTAGGGTTGCAAGGGAAAATTTAAATGATTTCATTTTTACAAGTTTTAAATTTTTTTAAATCAAATAAGCTCACACAATTTAACTCAATTTTTATGCCACTCATATAAATAAATTTTTTCAAATCCGCCTCAAAAATAACTTTTCACATTGTTTATTTTCTATTATAGCTCCGCTATATATTAATTTTGGATTTTTCCAAAACCTGTTTTCGACCCCTAGTGCCAAGACATTACATTGTGCAATACCAAAACTTATACTCAAATGATAGGCCTAGCCAAACCCTACAAACTGGCGAAAACAGATTTGAAATCAGTTGCTCCTACGAGGAGTTAGAGCCATTTAAGTCATCTTACTTTCTCACTTTCTCACTTTCTTACTTTCTTACGATCTTAGTGGGCGGCATATCTCAAGAACGGCTGGTCGGATTTGATTCGGGTTTGTGGCTAAAGATCGGGTTTTGGTTCTAGTTGTGCAAGAAGTATTTAGTTTTGAGGTACGACCCTCCAAGGACCGTCCGTGGGTGCAAAAATGTCCTTTTTCATACAAATTTTCTCTTATATGGCTTCATGGGTATCGTTGAACTCGTAATTTGACCAGGAATCGAATGGAACTGACGATTTTAGAAGAATGTCCATCATGGCCGGCCAGGAGTGCCACCAATGTCCATTTTTTCAGAACTATGGCTTCATGTATGTCGTTGAACTGGTCATTGCATCATCGGGAATCGATTGACACTGACGATTTTTGAGGAATGTCCATCCTGGCCGGCCAGGAGTGCCACTAATGTCCATTTTTTAGAACTATGGCTTCATGTATGTCGTTGAACTCGTCATTGCATCAGGAATTGATTGACATTGAAGATTTTTGAGGAATGTCGATCATGGTCGGCCAGGAGTGCCACTAATGTCCATTTTTCAGAACTTTGGCTTCATGTATGTCGTTGAACTCGTCATTGCATCAGGAATCGATTGACACTGACGATTTTTGAGGAATGTCCATCATGATTAACCAAGAGTGCCACTAATTCCCATTGCAACGGAGTAGGGTACTAATCTATGCGGAGCTATTGGAAATGGCAACGCCGTTTGCAGACCCATCTTGTATTTTTGATGCATACAATTGCATGTCATGCTCTATTTGCCAACATACATCAAGCTTTTTATACATATAATAATTCCTGCTGCAGCGTTTTCATTTTAGGATGAAAATATTCATAAAAATTTCATTTGTGTGATCTCTAAATTTTTTTATCCTCACACAAGAGAAAATCGGAAGTTGGTCATTTGTTGCGAAAACGCGATGCATGTTGCAGTGGAAATCAAATTGTTGAAACAATGAATTGAAAATTAAATGTCAGAATGACATTCGTGGATGCCAAAATGTTGCCATGTCGTTTTTTTTGAGATGCCCAGCGAGAAGTTTTTTTGTTAAAAATTTAAATTTAAAACTGAATTCATTTGAAATTTTTTTAAATGTCCACCCCTGGATTTTTCAGCCATTCACTGTTTGACAATATTTACAAATTAAAATGTCATTGAAAATCAATTTTCCGTATTCACTACCTTGTTGATGACAATTTGCTATGCGACGCTCTTCTCCAGCGAGAGAAAATAAATTTTTGAGTGGTGAGAAGTTTTCAATTTTGAATGAACTTCACTCACAGCATTCATGGGTTTTAAAACGCGAATGTGTGCAAATCGTCGACTGTCATGTGATTATCAATTTAAATGCAAATGATTGAAATTTTCATCCCTCTCGAATATTGAAAGTTTTATTAAGCTTTAACGGCTTTTGTGGTCTTCATTATTTGCAAATTTAGCGAGAGGAATTTGATTTTGGTGCTGTTTTAATTACTGTTGTGGATTTGAGTAGTTTTCTATTTATATTTTCCAAAACAAAAATAAAACTCATCATGACACTTCTTAAAGAGAAATTTAATTCAATTTTCTTATCTTAATCACATCCAATGACGTGAGTAGAGTTTTCACACAAACTTTTCGCGTTAATTAATTTAAACTTCAATTGAAAATCTTTTCGACATCATCTCGAACGATGAGTGATTGAGAAAGTTTTTCACTTGATCTCTCATAAGTAAATTTTACGCGCTTAAAATAATTATCGCATGGTGAAAGTTTCAAGTTTAAATGTTGTGCTGAGAAAAGTTTTTCATTCAATCTTCGTGTTGAAAAAATTTAATCTCGAGCACGTTTTGAGATTTTGTGAAAATTGTTCGCTTAGTAATTTTCATTGTTGTTTATTTTGGGAAACAAAATCCTGAAGGGGAAGATTGGAAATTTAAGTTTTTCGTCGTTAACTCGATTAAAAATGTGGTTCAAGGTTTTACTCGAGGCTTAAAAAATAAAAATTTTTGTATCCAATTTCTAAAAATATTTTCATGTCCACTCGATCGTAAAAAAAACTCTCAAAAAAGTTATGTTTTATTTAGTGCCGTATCATAAATGAAATCGCTTTGAACTCAATCATCAATCAGCCCAATGGCACATACCGAAATCATCATTCATATGATAAGCGCGTGTTTGTTTATGACGAAATGATGATGGCACGAAGCAGCGTGGAAGAATGAGAAATGTTGCGATATGATGAGGATTGATGATGAAGAAGAAGCTCAACCGTGTACATATGGATGTTATGGAAGCTGAATAGATTTCATGATTAATTTTCCTTCCTTTGTTTTCCTCCATATCGCTCGAAGTACTTGCTGGATGTATTCACATCAACCTTCAACGAATTTTTCTTTTTTACCTCAAGCAGATCAATTTCATACGCCATTAAAGTTATTTTTATATCATCGCTTGCTTCCTTTAAGAAGAAGCAAAAATTGAGAGATTTTCTAGTGATGTGAAAAGTTTCGTATGGAGGCAGTAGAATTTTTATGAAGGCCATTAGAGTCATCGATGAAATACTTAAACGATGCATACATAATAGAAAAATTTGTAAAAAAAATTCAAGTATCATTTTCTATTATTTTCATATTTTAAATCCTCAAATTTAAAAATATTGAAATTCGAGTTTTTTTAAAGTTTCGGAAAGCTTGGTGTTTGAAGCTTGGGCTCGGCTCGGCTCGGGCTTGATCATTTTGTCGAGCTTTCAAGCCTGATTTTGTATGAAAATTTTCAAATTTTTTGACCAAAAATTTTACTTTTTTTACGTTATAAATTTAAGAAAAATGGTTATTTACTTAAAATATGTGATTTTAATAAAAATTACCTGTTATTTAAGTCAATTTCGGTAAAATTTTATGCACCAGAAGAGGTTGGAAAATTAATATGAAAACATTCACACACTAATACACTCTTAAATCATGTAAATTTAAAAAAATGTATTAGACTTTTAATTCAAAAAAACCGTTATTTTAGGCTCGAAGCTCGTCGAGCTTTATAGGTCGAGCTCGAGTACTCGAGCTTCAGTCAAAATCACCAAGCTTTCAAGCTCAAGCTTAGCTCGAGCCGAAACACTAGTTTTTTTCTCAATTTCATTTCTCGCAAGATAATTCAATTGTTCAAATTTATGCTATGAAAACAATTCAAGGGTCCTTAAAAGGTTTAAAAGCGAGCGACAGTTGGGTGAAAATAAAAAAAGGCTTCTCTCGTGAATTCGGGGCTGAGTTTGAATTTTAAAATGGGGATTTTGTGTGAGATGATATCATGAATCTCAATGGCAACAATTAGATAGGTCGCTAACGGTTGCACAAAAGGCACGCTTCGACACTTTTCTCTTTAGCGACAAGTGCCCAACTTCTCACGATCGAAAAGGAGGAATTCCAAGGAAAATTACTTAAGGATTATGGAACTTGACATCGCCCAAAGCCGGAAAATTTATCAGACACCATCAATTCACACAACTTTTTCTTCATTGTGTCCGTTTTATTGCCGCATGCGAGAGAGGAAGGAAAAAGTTTTTTTTGCCATTCTCCCATTTATGCTGCCTCGGTTTTCTTACTATTATGACATAGTTAGTGCCAATAAAAGGCATCTCCTTTCTTATGCTTAACTTTACAATTGAAGACGATAAATCTTACGCTTGCCTATTTCCATTACTCTTTGCTCCTTCTGACTTTGCCTACATATATCTTATATTTGTCTTTACACTGTCTGCCATTGAAATTATTGCATGCAATAAAATTTACTTTATTGCATGCTAAACCATAAATAAATTATCGCAGTGAAAAACAAATGAAATATTTTTAAAAGGGTTAAAGATAAATTTAACAATTTATTATTTTTTAAATTAAATTTCTAATAAATTTAAATTTTTTTCGATATCCCACCTTAAACTCACCTATTTTACAATTTTAAGTCTAATGCAGGACTTTTGTGTGTGCGGATGTGAATGGAGTCAAGTGGGTGGCTCGTTAAATGTACCCCAAAAATTTATAACATCGATAAATCATAATTCATTATGAACACTCAAAAATAGGAAATTAATTCTCACCTTAAGCATACAATTGAACATTAGTTCTCTTTTATAATGCCGTCATTATCATCTTCGTGCGTTGTTGAAATAAATTGTCGAAAATTTATTATCATTCAACTTTTAGTGTTGAGATGCCGAATGGTGTTGGAATAATTTAGCTTTTCATTCAATTTTAAAATGCTAATTATAAACTTTTTCACTTCTCTCTGTAGTCTCGCAAAATGCCAAAAGCGTGATGCATTCACGAACTTTCTTTCGAGTACAAAATTTTCTCTCTGTTTTGTGTTTTCCATTAAATTGTTTAAATATTTATTTACTGCTGAGTTGATGCATTGTCTGCTGCTGTCATTATCTGCAACATTTATTTTTCATTGAGTTTGAAATTTCAAAACTTTTTAAATATTTTTAAAAATATTCATCGCTTGCAAGTCCAAGCCACAACCTCATAAATTTTTCAATTTTAAAAATTCAATCATCTTCTCAATCGATTTATCATGAAATTAATTTAAATCTCTTCACGTACTTTATCCTCATTTTATGAGCATCGTCCACGTTCTCATGGATAATCATTTGATATCGAGCATATTTCATGATTTATATTTAATCATTTTTAAATTCCTTTCCCATTCTATCAATGCGTGGTATGCACATCGATAACATATCAAAAATTATGTGAATCAGTGCATGCATGCAAAACGTGTGTGTGTGAGTGCGAAAAAGAGCAACCAATTTGTTAAAATGAGAAACGATTTATAACGTTCCGCTAGCATGATTTATTGCATTCAGCTTATCTTCTCATTCTCTTAAAAGTTTTTTGCACTTATGGGAATTTATAGAGAAATTATTTTTTTTCGATCCACTCACCCAAAGCAACAATCGGAGGGTTTTAAATTTCATCTACCTTAATCCTCTTTTTATTGCTGTGTTATAGATTATCAATTGTGGGTTTTCAAGAGATGGAATGTACAGAAAAATGCTGAAGATTTTGATAAAAATTGCTGATAATTTTAAAATGTGGAAATCAATTTAAAAATTTAAACTTAATAACATAAATATTTTAAAGCTTTTCATGCAATCCATTTATTAAAAAAAATCCTTCGCTATTGATAAAAAAATCGATTTACTACGGATTGCCAAAATTTTTCAACAAAACATGTCAAAAAAAAACGATGACTTTGTGTGTGGGAGCTTTATAAATCAGCCCTTAATATTTAAAAGAAAAATACTTGTCATACAGATAAAATTTATGATTATTGTGTGAATTCTTTCGCTTTGTGTGATTGTGAACTTGGAAAAGACCCAAAAATTTTCTGGTGGGTTTAATTTACTACCCAAAATTTGTTTTGTATTACTGGATTCAAACTTATGATAGCATCTTTAACAAAGGAAATGAAAAAATGATAGAAAAATCAAGGGATGGAAACTTTAAAGTTGATAAATAATTTTTGAATTAATGAAATTCTTAAAATTTAAAACACTTTAATTTTTATCAAAAACTCTGTTCCGAGTTTCCGCCCCTTGCGAGATAACTTTTGAAGAAGGTACTTTTAAAGTTCACTCTGATGATGATTTGTAGCAATCGTTTTAGGAGCTTATGCGAGGGATTCGGACTGAGATTATTTGCATTCTCACACAAATCGATGAAATACTCTTGGGTGAGTTTGTTTTGATAATGGAAAAATATTGATAAAGATATTGCATAAATTTGAATAGGAATATAAAAAATAAGAGAAACGTTTCGAATCGTTTGTAAAATAGCTTCAGAATAATTTTTGCTGTAAAAGAAATTTTTCTTGTTAAAAATCGAGATTTTATTTTGGGATATTTTCAGTTTTTTTTGAAGCAGTTTTAGTTTTGTAATTTGTTAGTTTCATTAATTGTTTTGTGCCTGAAATATTTACAAAAATGTTATTTTTTAAATAAAATGGTCAGCATATTTGACTTGTAATGGCAACCAATGAAATAATAATTTAAAATATTCGATTGTGTCTATTGAGTTAAATATAATTAAACATCACGAATAACTCAATTCATATTTGACGACCATTGGCAAAAAACATAAATCGACCAACGTTTTCAATTAAAACGTAATCATCACAAAAGTGCAATCAAACAAAGAACCTCAATTTGTTAACAAATTTTCGGTTGAAATAAAACAGCAATTTCGATTTTTTTTTCTCCAAGCCAAATAAAATACATTTACTGTGTACACTTGAAAACCTCATTGAAAGCAATTAAAAGCTCAGCAGCATAGCAGCATAAAAAATTGTTCTTTCTCATTAATGAAGTAATTTTATAAAGCAAATTTCATTTGGAGTTTATTTTTGTTTGTAAAACAAACTCGAGATGGATTCAAGTTCAATGGAATGAAATTTTTTAATAGAAAATTTTGCTTTGAAATAATTTACATTATTTGAATATTTTAACTTCAAAAATTAATTTTTAAAAATCCTTCCCTAGAATTAAAAGGTGAGAGAGAAACGACCAACTTTTCCTTTGAACTCACAGTCATTAAAATGTTCGGTTTGGTCACAAAACTTCTTCAATTTATTTCGCTCTGCAATTTTAAAAAGCGATTAATGAAATCCAAAAAAAACTTTTATTTTGGGGGTTAGAGGAAATGCGAGTTGAATAATAGATGTTTAAAATGAAAATTCCATTCTTAAAAGAATTATGTTTTCCTCTCTATGCCTCTCTCGTACTCGAGTGACAATTTGGAAATTTATAGACCATTTTAAATGCCATTGTAAGTGCTAAGTTTTCTCATTTGATCAAGGCGAGAAAATCGTTTTACAAAATTTAATCAAGAATTTTACAAAAAAATTTCCTACCCTGGATTTACATCTGACCCTCTGTTTGTCACTGAGGCATGTCTATGAGACTCTTCTTCTTACACTCTCAATTTTGTCACCCTCCCCCAAAAACTTCCTTCACTCCTCTCTAATTCGTTAAAGAGCAATTTAGAGCTTTAAATTACATGAAAATGTCTTCATTATTTCCTCTTACCCTCCACCCACTGCGTAGAAAAGAAAATTTACTTCAAACGTCCATGATTAATACGAATTGAAATTAGATAATGTCGAAAGTGCTTTCGAGCAACGCATTCGTGCATGAAGTCAACTTCTAATTGAGTTAAATTGCACTTTAAGGAGAGAGAAATGAGAAAAGGAATAATTGCTTTTGTAAATAGATGTAAAATGCATATTTTATTGACTTTTAATGAATTGTGCTAGTATTTTAAAAATCTGCTAAGTTTTATCCATAAATCTTTCCCTTGATGAAACCAAGCCACACTGCACATATTAGCTTAGTGACATCCAATTCAATAAACTTGTTACTCGCATCTCACTCCATTCTGAAGCCATTTTAGACATATCATGCTCAACTCACAAAATCTCAGTCACGTTACATCAATTCTCTCCCCAGTGCATAAAGCTTAAAAGGAAAAGCAGGAAGAGTTTTCTTTCTTCCTATTTTTATTTTTACATTTTTTTATGCCGGTAGAAAAGAAAGAGAAATTTATAAACGTGATATTATTAATATTCCTCAGAGCGAAACGTGCGAAAGGAAAAACTAAAATGATCGCCTTGAGAATTTGCTTCGGATGATATGAAATTTTATATATTTTGATAAGCTGAACAATGATTCATTGCAAGGGTTGGAATTTATAAAAGTTAAATAATTTTTGAACTTGACGATTTTTTGTCATTTTTATTTAAGAAGATTTTTTTAAAAAATTAATATTTTACCTTCAATTGCACAAATGCTTTAACTCAATATAGTGCAAACACAACAGCACCTGGCAATGGTAGGTAAATGTCTCATGAGACTGTCATTCGCAATGAAACTTGCAAATTATTTTTTTGATGTACGCTCACACAGTATGAATACACCTTGCATGAATAATGTCTTTGCAAGGATTCTCTCTCTCGCTATTGTTTGAATAAAATGTTGAATGTGGCAGAAACATGCACAGGATGGAGAGAAAGAAGTTAAAGATGATGCATGAGTCTCAGCTGAAAATTAAATTTGCTCTATTTTGTTACCTTCCTCTAGATGGTAATATAATACAGAAGGAACATCAAGAAACCTTGTCGATGGCATGAATAAAATATGATTAATGTTTACCTGCACTCTCATGAACATTCACACACCTTTTCAGTAATGCAATTTAATATATTTGATATACATGCACTTGCGAACAGAAGAAGAAAAATTAATAAAGAATTGAGAGAAGAAAAAGTTTTCGATACGATAAGAAAAAGTTTAAGAGAGTTTGAAAAAGGTATAAAATAAAGCTGTTGTTAAAAAAGTCAAAAATTTCAAGGAATGAAAATTGAATTAATTTTTTAAAAATCTAAATATTTTACTCAATATTTTTTAATCCCTCACAGCTCTCATTTTAGGACTCATAATCTTCTCTAATGACTCAACAAATGAGTAAGTAATCGAATAATAAATTCACCATGAGCTCGCTGCTGTGTGGGAGAGGAAAAAATTATGTGGAAAATGATTTGTGACGAAAATTGCTCTTAATTAAGTTATGATGATGCATGAAAAGGCTTAATTCATTAATGTGTGCACACACATGAGAGAAAGAAAATCCTTGAGGCTTGCTCCTCGGCATGGAAATTAGAGAATTAAGTAATCATTTACAGTAATTGAGGGTAAGCAACTGTCAATTAATGAAATTGTGAGAAAAGAAATTATCACTAATTGTGAACCGCCTCCGCTCACACCTCAGTTGAAGTCTTGAACGCTGAATTTAATTTATACACTGACGGCGGTGTCATGAGGCGTCGTGTTCATGTTTCGTTCATCAAAGTGACATAGAAAAATTGTAAGCAAAAATCAATAAAGAGAGCGCAAAAATTCACGAATACATTTCGAAGTCATTCATAAAACGAATTGCAAGGAAGTGGAAAAAATCCCTTAGAAAATTTCAATTCTTTTGTTGAGATTTTCTTCAATAAATTTTGAACTAAATTCGCACAAGAGATTTCGGTTTTTATATGCAAGCGCAATCATTTCAAACCCAATTTTTTTTCATGCTCAGCTGTCTGCTAGAATTAGATTCATGCACCGCAACATTTGCCAGCTCTCTCCGAAACCAATAAAAATTCACCAACATCAAAAATTATTCCAAGCGATCGAATCCAAACTCAACGTTCATAAAATTTGAAATGTTTAAAGCAATTGTGACAGCGTGAGTTTTATGTTGATTTATTGTAAAATATTCTCAGTTCTTTTTAGATCAAATGTGTCGCTAGTTTGCCACACAAACAAAAATGCATTCATATTTTAAATTGTAACTTTTCCTTCTCAGAAGTTTCACTGAATGCTTCTGCAGTTTTTTGAGTTGAATTAAATTTTATTTTTCATGCCCTGATAATTTTTTACAATCTCAAATAAAAAAAAATTTAGACCTTGATGTCAAACTAGTAAAGTTTGAAAAACATGAAAAGTTTTCATTCTGAATAAATTATTGACGCAAAAAAAATCAAATCATGTCATATGAGCTTACAAAGTTAGATTTATGCAAATGCCAGGCTTGAAACAGTAAAAGTTAACGATAAACATGATAAAAACCAGAAAAAAACTTTTTATTATTATCGAATTTCAAACTTTTATTTTTACTCTCATATTGTGTGACATGTCACAGCACAGTCATGCACATTTCATAAAATTTTCATGGCAAACAAATCGCTTCAATGTATGATTTTTTTACTCGTTTCTGTTTTAGCGTCGCGTACTATTTTTATTTTTTTTGCGGGTGCGATTATGTCGTGAAAAAATTTTATTCCATACAATGACAATGAGCGTTCATGTGCAAAATGTGATTGAGAAATTTTTCCGATGGAGTCGAAAGTTGAGAGAATAAAATTTAGAGAATTCAACTTTTTAATTTTGTACCTGACTAATTTTAAAGTTTTATCTTCTTCTTCTTTGTCAAAGCGTACATGTACCTCTAATTTCCATCTAAATTTGCTGATTTTCCAAACAAATTTCACGCTTCTCTGACAAAAACTTTTTTGCACTTTTAAAACGGAATCGTTTTAAAGCTTGAGCAAAGACAAACTTTAAAGCGATCACAAAAAACTAAATCGATAAACGTTTGTACCAGCATTCTCCGAATACCTACTGATTTTATATTTTTTTCACCGCAAAAAATTCGATTTGCGCTTAATCTCAGGTTTAATCAATTTATTGAATAGAATTGCATATCTTCGTTTTCTTGCTGCAACACTGCAACAGCAAACCATAACACGTATATTGACCGAACCGACCACGATTTTCCTCTGCATTTTTTCATGTTGAACAACAGAAATTGAAGAAAAAGCGAGAGAGAGAAAAATAAACATTGAAACTAATGGAATGAAATAAAAATTATCGCAAATAATCTCGCTCATTCCGTTTGTTGAATTGAATTGAAGAAAAGGGATGGTGAGTCTGTGAGATGAGAGAGAAAATTTAATATTTTAATAAAACACAAAGTTTTCTTCCCTTGCTTCTCTCATCAGCATTCGATGATTTCAACATTTGGTTGGCTTTTAGGTACTGTTTGTGGCAGACTGTGTGTATTTGATATCACAAGAAAATTACATTCAAAATATCCATGCGAAAGCAGGAAAACCAAAAAGGAAATAAAGCTTTTACATTCAATTTACTTTCTGATAGAGACAAACGACGACGAAGAAATATGACGCAAGACGAATGCTAGAAAGCTAAAAGGTGCTCTTGTGAACGAATTGGGGAGGAAATTTGTTGTATGTTGAGCAACAATTTTAATAGATTAAAGCTTGCGATAAGAGTGGAAGGTAGAAAATGTAATTTTGAGGTCAAAGTTAGATCAAGAGATGAATTACGAGGGTGTGCTTAATCTGTTTGACAGATTAAAGAAATTTTTTAAATTTGAAAATACAGAAAAATATTCAAAATTAATAAAATTTTCCATGACATCAAAAATTATCGGTATCGAATGGCACTAACAAAAATTATCCACCCATCTGTTGTTGGGCGAACAGAAATTTGTCTGTAAACATACGAGTGGTAAACAAATCACTGTACGATGGAATTGATTGATGATGATATGACACATATTGTATCTAATGGCCAGAAGCCATTCTACGAGCATAACAATGTCAATTGTTTGCCCACAGAGAGATGTCTTATTTACTTTTTTGATCGACAGTTTCAACATCATTAAGAAAGCTTTTATTGCGTGTCGCTTTCATGTTTCTTTTTATTTGTAATTTTTTTAAAAAATCGTTACTGTTTAACACTGAATTTTTTTAGAAAATATAACCTTTTCACACACATATCAAATTCCACATTTCTTACCTCGTTAAATCTCAATGATCCTGGAAATAAAGTGAACGGTCTCGGCTCATTCACCGAGATACTCAATCTCATTTTAATGCACATCCTGAAGCAAAAATGTTCATCCGTATGTTGGAATGTCTTTTTATGAATATTTGACCTTATCATTGAACATAATATCAAATCGAGTGTGCACAATTTATTCATAAATGCTGTCAATGAAGTTCTTAAAGATTTGTGTCTTAATATTTGAATTTTTCGAAAATTCATTGAATTAAAATTTTTCTGAACTTTTAAATTATTCCATTCCAAAATCACGACGTTATAAAATTTCTATTCAACATCTCACAAAAATAACATCAATGATAATTTTTAAGGATCACCGCCTTGCTCAATTACTCGTGCTACATTCTATGCAACTGTCTCCACATATTTCCACTCTGATAACTTTTTCGATTCAATGGCGCATTAATTGAAGTACGTAAAATCTCATGATAATCGTAGGTCATAATCATGATCAAGTCCAATGCACTGGAAATGGGAATCAAGAGTTGTGGCAATGAATTAAATTAAGTTCCACGTGGGAGGTTTTCAACCACTCCAGCACGGATTTCATGTTTTAGTTTTTTTGTGTACGATTTAATTATGGCCACCGTTGTTTAAGTGTTGCCACTACTGGGTTGAGAATGATTGAATGTTAATTTAATAGGAGTGTTTATAAATGGGTGATTTGTAAAATAGAAATGAAATTCTAGTTGAAAATAATTTAGAAGAAATTACTAAAAAAATCAAACTCTTATTTTTCAATTGATTCATCAAGTTGACCAATTTAATTAACCTCATGATGTAAATAAAATTACGATTGAAATTTTCTTCGTGTTCAAATCTCTATATCTGCCACAGACTAATGACTTTAATCTCAAAAACTGTAAAATTCACAACCGCACTTAATAAAACCAAAGCTGTAGGGAGAGGATTAACTTTACGAAGGCGAGAAAACTTATAAAAGTTCTTTCATGGAAGTGCTGAAAGATGTGGAACTAAGTGCAGCTGTTACCAGCTTATGGTTTATTTGAAAATTACGACACTTGAAATTGTGATATTTTTCACCTTAATTTGTAGAAATAATTACCATATAGAGGTAAGAATTTCTTAATTTTTATTTAATTTTTCATAAATTATTCATCAAATTTACACAAGTTTGTTTTAAAAGAATAGAAGATTTGTAACGGAAAGTGACGATAATGTTCAGTAACTTTATATTAATTAACTCACCGAGGAAATTCCCCGTTGATCTAAGGTCGAAAAAATCTCTTTAAAATTCCCTCAAAAGATCTTTCACTTACCCCATTATGACGATAATAAACTATAAAAACTTTTAGAAGCCTTGGTTCTTTGGTTGCATCCATCTCTCTGAGTGCTTTTCAACACCTTCTACTCATCCTGACGTGCACATTAAATTTATGACCAAATGAAAGAAAGTTTTTCAGTTGAATCTTAAAAAAGTTGAGTGAGTGAATAATAAATAATTCAACAATCGTCGCTTACTTTCAAAAGCAAATTTCAATATTATTTCCACCAACACTTAAAAATAATTGCACTCATCTTCAATGAGAACTTTCAAATATCAATTTTCCAGCTTCTATTTATCGACTCAATTTTTAAATTAAAAAGTTTTTAAATTCGAATTTTTATCACTTTTTTGGATGGCAATGAGATCGTGAGTGCGTGCGTAAATAAAGTTTTTCACAGGTGTGGTTAAAGTTTAATAGGTTTCGGAAATGTTTTGTAGAAAAGTGGGTGCGAGGTAAATAATTTTTATTAAAATTATCCTGAAGACAAACTTTTGTCCAGCACTCAATGAAAGTCGCTTTAATATTATCGGACACCTTTGAACTTTTATTTTAAAGTCATTATCAAGATCAATAAATGTGCAAATGATGTGCGTCGATAAAACCAATCGCTAAGGGGACGTTCGAAAGTTACGTCACGTTCATAGTCACTTTTATCTCGAGAAAAAAATTTGTTGAAAATAATGAAAAAAAATTTACGTTTCATAATTTCTGAACCTTCCCAGAAGTGCTAAAAATTAAGACCAGAAAGTTATTTCAAAAATCTTCGTTTCTGAAGTGTCGTGAACGTTAATGAAAATGTAAGAAGAGATGAAAATTTATGACAAAAGTTTTTCTTATTTTTTTCTAATGCTTTTTGTGACTTTTCTTTTGGGACAAATGTAACCATAACAATCAATTAGCTGCGAGAAAAAATTATCAAAGTGATAACATTAAAATTCATTCAAGCTTGATATAAAAAGTTTTTCTTCTCTCGAACAAAGCACGCGCACATGCTCCAACCTCCCACACTGATGATATGTGAAGGACAAATGAGTTAGATAGCGACAAAACTCGACGGAGGCTCATGTTATACCGCGGAGAGAAATTTCAACACATTTTCAGTTTCAATCTGAACTAAGCAAGTTTATTAAATTTAAATCTAATTTAATATTTTAAAAATATAGAAATACAAAATGTCACATAAAAATATAATTTTAGATCTCAGTGAAATGGCATTGAAATTTGTTTTGTTATAACAACAGGTTGTTTTTGTCTGAAATTATTTTAAGGAGAAAAATAAGAAAAATAAATTGAATTTCCAAAAATATATTTTTTCATGGTAAAAAATGGTAAAATTTTAAAATCTCATATTTAGATGTGTTGTGCGTAAAGTGATATTGTTAGCGTCATAAAAAAGCATTGGAGTGAGATTAATTTTCACTGGAAATTAAATATTATTGTCAAATAATTTATTAAAAAATTTAGAAAAAAGAAATTCAAATAAAAAAATTGCCCCGGAAATTGCCAATTTTTTTCATGAAAATTTAACCACAATTATCACAAAATTAATCTTACAATTCACTCATTAAGTTCGTCAACTTCTTATCTTAATTTACCTCACTCAAGTGAACGGAGCAAAACTAAAATGTTTTACAACTGTCGTTAGATATTCATCGTGCAGTGCTTCATAAATAATTCTAACCTCACTTAAAGCATCTTGAAATGTCATTACTTTGAGTGAGAAGCAGGCACATTCTTGAGAGTTGAAAGCACTCGATCGCTAATTAATTATTAAAAGCATTTCATATAATCAATCTGATAACGTAATTACTTTCGAGTCATCAATTAGGAATGAAAATGAATGTGCGGTGAGAACAAAAGAAGAAGAGTCGAGAGCAAAAGCGGTTACTCAGCGCGTGGGAAAGAAAATTGATTTTCTCTAGACATTTCTTGGATGGAGTAAAGATAAATTAAACAAGAACGATTTTCGGAGGAATTCACATGATGGAATTTGTTTGAAAAATTCAGTGGAAATTTGATGAAAGTTTTTCTTTATAAGTCTCGTTAAAATTGCTTTAAAACGATATCAAACATTTAAAAAATAAATCAATTCTGTACTTACATCCTAAGCTAACATCATTTCCTTCGCTTAATGTAAGCTCTAAGCTTGAATGTAAAAGTTTTTCTTCTTACTTTTTCGTTTTTCCTTTTCCGACCGAAATGGACGATAAAAGGCAAGTTTTTGATGGTAAGTAAATTTTCTCTCTTTATTTGATTATTTCCCGGCGAACCAAATGTTGCCAATTATTTCATGGGCTCAATACAAAAGTAGAAAAAAAAACAATTTCCAAGAAAAAAAATTAAAGGAGAAAAAATATTTTTTTAACAAATAAAAATTGATTTTTTATAAAATGTCCATCCCATGACAAAAACGCCTTTTGGTTCTTATTAACAATCCCAAATTCTTAAATTAGAATTAATTACAAAATTATAAAATGTTTATTTAATTTATCGTTGGATTTCCAACCAGCTCCGCATGAAGAATATATTTCATGGCTCGTTGTTTATTATCACAAAAGTTGATCCCAAAAATGCCGGCATTTACCGAAATATAATTTCATAAACCCTCCTACATCCGCACAAAATTTTAGAGGCTGGAAAGAACATCAAAAAGTTTAATCGGCAGTTGGTTGCTATTTATTAATTCATGAGAAATAATTAAAGAGTTTAAGCGTAACTTTTCATTAACTGAATAATTTCATGGTGAATTAAAAATTATTGAGTTCGCGAGAATTTCCTTAAAAACATTTCCACGAAACTTTGGTTAGAATTTTCAATATTCGACTTTTCAAAACAACACGACAAATTTTTGTTATTAATTCAAATTAACATTTAAATCTTCTTTGATGTTTTATGTGGCGCGTTAATTAATTGACATTTCTAGGAGGAAATTCAATTTATCGTTTGAGTTTAAAGAATCAAGTTGAAAATAATTTTGACCGGTTTCTAAGGTAATTTAGAATGTTTTTATAAATTTACGATGCTCTGTAAATGTTTTCTCGTTCCCACTCAATTTTCTCATCTTTAATTAATGCAAAGTCTTTGAATATGGTGAAATTGTAATTAATGAGGTAATAAATTGACAACGTTACCACCATTGAATGTCGCTAATGGAGGAAAGGAAAATTTTTGTGTGCTTTTCTTCATCTTATTTATTAATTTTTTCCTTCCTTACTTCTTCTACTCATTTCTTTTGCGTAATTTTCATCATTCATCGTATAAATTCGTGTGTGTTTGCATAAAAAATTTCATATCGCACATTGGGACGATTTGAAAACGAGATCCGCCAAAATAGTAAAACGGGTTGGGCAAGGTAGTGAATGCCCTCTTAACACCATTCTATAAGATTTTTTATGATACAGACCTTGGAATCAGGCTCTTAAGCCCCCTGCCAAACATGAAATAAAGTTGTGTAATATAGAACACTCATTTAAGTGTTTTTTATGACTAGCAACCTTAATTTGGGTCTGTTAACTTGTTTAAAATAAAGCTTTAACCAGCAAACATTTTTTAGCATCGCCAATGACCACTAAAATAGCCCTAAATATTTTATTAGTCAAAAATCAAAGCCTCCTTTTAGACAAATTTATAATTTTAATAAAACTTCATACAAAACTGAAAAATTTAGTCATCTTCAAGCTCATATAACTTTTAAAGGAGCAAAAATGAGCAGAAGTTCCTTCCCATTCTTACGCTTTTTTCTTGTCTTTATGAAAATGCTTTCAAATTTAGGTTCCATTAGGTTCCACAGACTTTAGGCAAGTTTTAGTGTGAGTCCGTTTTAACATATTTTAAGTAAGTTTAGAGCACTTCCAATGCTTAAAATGAGAAATTTGAAGCGAAATAAAATATATTACACAATTTTCTTCAATTAAACATCAAAAATGTTCAGTGATAGTTGTCAAAACTCAATTAATTCAATAAAAAAAAATATGATTTTTCTCGAGCTTAGAGGGGTCGACTTTGAGGCTCAAAAAGACTATTTACTAACAAGAAAAAAATTTTTATCACTCATTAGAGGATCTCAAGCATCTTAATATATAACAAAGACAAATATCTCACAGATCCTGAATTGTGGCGGTTTTCGTTTTCTAATCTCCCAATGTGTATCGTTACGAAGCGATTACTCATCACTTTCAATTAGACTCTCGAATGAAAAAGTTTTTTTTTCTCCTTTTCACTCTCGAAACTCTTGATGAAAAATTCTTTTCGATTATTTTGCAAAATTTTCTTTCATACGAGCACACACATGATTATATGAGGATAGAGATAACGAGTGAAACCATAAGAAGAAGAAGAGCTTTCAATGAGCTTTGAACTTCCGCAGAGTGTATGCTTTTAAGGGTTATTAATATTTTTAATTAAAAAAATTCATAATTTAACCTTCAATGTGGTTGAAAATTTCTTTTAAAATTGTTACAAATTTACCCAATTCATCGTCTTCCATCGACAATAACGTTAAAAAATTAATTAAATTTATTTCTCTCCTTAAAGTGTCAACATTATTAAATTTTTCCTCTTCACTCAGGTCGGTCGTGTTTGTAGAGTGTGTTAAGCCACACACAATTGATAAGTGACTATAAATTTTTCGTCGCTCGTTACACATAAAAAAGATTCTTCTTTTCCGCCATCTTCTTAAGTCTTAATTTATTTTTCCCTTCATATTGAGTGCTTACAGAGAGCGAGCGAGCATAACAGTGAAATTTAATTAAGAAAGCTTTTTGAAATAATGACACACAATGAGCTGACATGATGGAGGGGAGAACATAAATTTGCGAGCGTTTTATGAAATATTTTCGAGCAAATTTCCCCGCCTTGATGGCATCTTTCTTCTTTTTTAATTGCTCATTTTAATGTTGTTGTTTTTAACCAACTCTGAATGATGTAAAAATGACTGCGATTTTTAATTTTACCCATTTCTTCTAAAGACGCCAAATGCAAAAGCAACAATAGCATGTGACAGAGATGAGTGAGGCTTGAAATGAGCATTTTATGATTTAATTGCGGAGCCCAAACCGCTCATAATTTTTCCTCTTTAGCCATGCTCCCTTTTTAATATCCCTGAAATGAATGAATGTGAGATGAGAGTCGTGTCATAAAAAACAAAATTACGAGAATCAAGTACCATGCTCGCATTGCATAAAATAAAATTAAGACCGAAAAGCATGGAGGAGAGAAATGGAAATTAAATTAAAAGTCAAGGATTGGTAAATGTGAAGTACAAAAAGGGTATTTTATAGTGAAAGGTGTAAAAAGTCTTTTTTGAGGTAACATTTTTATGAATTATTTTTTCCACAAAGTATGATGAGGTGCATAAAAGTTTTAATAAAAAAATTCACCAACTATAAAAATTATGTCAAATTTTCACTTCATAAAAAATTTATTTGAAAAGCAATTTTTTGTAGATCTAAGTTTATATTTGTGTCTAAAGTATTTTTTATTTACCTGAAAATATAAATCTGTGCTTTGAGTTATTAATTGACAAATTAGTAAAACATAAAATTCTAGATCTGAAGTATAGAATTTTTACGATATCGCAATTATTTCTCGCATTTTTATCATTCATTGAACCCTCATCTTCCACTCTGACTGTACCCTAATCTCATTTACGAAATCTCGAGATTGTAACTTAATCTAATCATTTCATTAGATGGAATACGAAAAAGCTTTTTCCTCGAGTAAAATTCACTGCAATTTGTTGTGTACGCTCGACGATGTGTAATATGAAGAGAAATTACTGTAATTAAAACATGCTCATGGAAATGATTTTGGAGGAATGCAGAAGATGTGAAATTAGTTGGTAATTATGAAACTGAACTTAATTTTCAAATACAGAAAAGTTAATCTTAACCAGTTAAAAGTCAATGAACTAAAATAGCTAAACGACAAAGTTTTAAAGCACTAAAAACTTTCGCAACAATTTCAATTTTCGTTCCTTATCGTCTAGACAACAGCCAAGAACTTTTGGTGATATTAAAAAATATATTTTAGGGATTAATGCTGATTTTATTTCTGAATGAAAATTTTTTGCAGACATTTAAATATTCAGGATAAAAAAAATTATAATATTTAAAACTGGATGTGACAAAATTTATGAAAGTTGTTTAAAAATTTTAAACCATTTCACCTTTTATTCATCAAAATTTATATTCACAGTAAAACTTTGTTTACGCTTCAACGTCTTTTGAACATTTTGCATATATTTCTGTAATAAAATTAAAGAAAATTTCATAACAAAATCTTAGTGACCTTTTTGAGTTTAGTAAAACTTTTAACATTCAGGTGAAACATCTTTGCTAAATTTCAAGTTAATAAAAATGAGCGAAACATCTTCGGTTAATCATGATTGTTCAACTAAATGCGTAGAAAAGTGCTGCAAACCTAATGAAAAAACATGCAGCGATTTATGTGCTTCTCCATGTGACTCTCTTAATATTCCATGTGGCCTTTGTGGAGTGCCTTGCAGTCCATTAGACTCTCCTTACTTTCCATGTGGTGTGTGTGGAACTCTTTGCAATCCATGTGACCCGTCATGCAGTTTTTTCAACTTCTTTAATCCTTCATGTGGTCCATGCCCTGCAAAGGTAATTATTCAATTTAATTCATTAATTTAAGTCCTTAACTGCTTTCACTCTCATAGCGCTACATCAAGCCATTATTTAAAAATAGAGAACCATTGATGTGCTGTGATAAGTCAAAGAAAAATGGTCTTCAACTCGTTTGCCCTATGGTTGAGTGTTGCCCTCATCATTGCGCTCTTGCCATGCCTCAAGGTGAATGTGCACCAGAAAATGCCTTTCCTCAATTGATGCGAAATCAACAGTAAAAATTCATAATAAATTAAATAAAAAAAGGTTGGCAAACATTTAATCAATTAGGATGTTTTTTAAGATTTGATACAAAAAGAAAATTTGACTTTACCTTAATGAAAAAATCTTAGTGACCTTTGAGAGTTTATAAATTTAGTTAAATTTTTGACGTTACCAAATTTCAAGTGAATTAAAATGTGCGATCCATGCTATTCTCCGATTGCTCCTGTGTGTGATCAAGGCTTCTGTCCTGAGCCATGTAATCCTTGTTATGCGCCAGCTTGTGATCTTGGAAGTTGTGGACCTTTTCCGCAGCCTTTTGACATACCATGCAGTCCATCAGTTGCACCTTGCAGTCCATGTAGCCCTTGTGAGGCTCCTTGCTCTCCATCATGCTGCGCTTGTGGTCTTTGTGACCCTTCTGGACCAAAACCTTGCGGTCTACCAGCGAAGGTATTTAATTATATATTTCCAATTCTCATGTCATTTCATATATTCTTTAAATAGCGATGCTACAATAAAGAGTTTAAACATGTAAAGCCAGTGATGTGCTGTAGTTGCTCGAAAAAGAATGGACTTCAACACGATTGTCCCGTTGGTGAATGCAGTCCTCGTCAATGTGCCTCCACCATGCCTCAAAGGGGATGCCCACCAATCAAACCCGTTCCACCGATTTTCCGAATGCGTTATTAAAAATTAATGATTTAAAAAAATGTTTCTCAAAGTATTTCAAAGAGCAAAATTCAATTAAAGAGGCTGAAGGTATTTTTCATTAAAATTTACTTTTAAGGTTCGATGAAAAAGAATTTCAGATAATTTTAAACCGTCGAGATTATTTTGGCGCATTAAAAAAGGGACTTGAAAAATTTATTCACTCGAAAGAAACTCTGACGGATTTTTATTTTCGAGGACTTTGAGAAAATTGAACAACTTCCTGAATAAAATTCAACCTTCTTGAAAATATATCTTGAATATTTTCTTCGTGGATTTGAGAGCTTTCGAGAAAGATCTACTCGAGTGCTACAGATCCTTGCGAATTTTTTTTTATTCCAACGATCAAAGAAATTTTGTACTCCCAGCAAAGCACTCACAAAAATCGAAACTGTTAATAATTGAAAATTTCATTTCTAAGAGGTAACTTCGGAAAACAAATAAATGCGTGAGTAAATTAAATTCATCTTTTTTAAATTCGAAAACAGTTTTAAAAAAATTTCTACGAAAAATTAAATTTGCAAATTTGCAAATTATTAAAATTCAATGCAAGAAAATTTTTATTAACAATTTAATCGAGACGAAATGGGAAATGCGAGAAGCTTTTGTAGTCTTCTATGTTGCTCATTTTTTCAAATTCATCCTCCAATATCATGTAACATGCACAATGTCATCTTGATGAGGGTCTGCATCTCGAAAGACATTTTTTAACTTGAAATGGAATGGGAGGAAAAAACAATTGCAAATGAAGAACAGTTTCGGTTTTCAGAGACAAATTATTAAGAAATTTTTTAAAGTGCACTTAAGTGATCTAAAAAGAATTTAAATTTTTACAGCTAAAGGAAATCTTGAATATATTTTTTAGTCATCACACACCTTAAAAAATAATGTGAAGCTTAATGGCATCAGTGAACATACGTGAATGCGTAACTAATATGCGAACATACTCTCACCCCATCCAATCATTAGTCCTCGTCTCTTTTATGAATTTTTCATCGAATCGCGTTACGCGTGAATGTGAATTCTCATAATCGTAATTTTTTTCTGCCTGGCCCTTTTGTGCCTTTTTGCGCAATTCTCCAATGTACCTGAGGTAACATCTCCCAGAGTGCTCGCAATTTTTATTTTTATTGAATATAATTTTATTTCACATTCACACGGCGTGCCATTGCCACTGCTGCCGTTCATGATTCAATAAATGGAATTAGCTTTCTTTCTTTTCGTGATAAATTTTCAGTTCTCTTTTGTTCGACATAGACTGCACTTTTTTATGTTGCCATGAATGGGATGCAATTGATGAAGTCTTTTGAGTTTTTTTTCCTAGCATTTCATCAACGAGATACATTTTTTATTTGAATAGAAAGAATTCTATTTTATGAAAAAAATCTCATCTCAACCTTTCAAGTTTTAAAATTCATGATGAAATTCTTTTTGAAAGCCCTTCTTTAATTAGGCAGCGATGAAAATGTACAAACTCTCACATTTATGAAAATTCCTTTACATTTTTAAAGAAATTTATTACTTGAGAAAATTTTGCATTCACGGTTCGCTGGGTCGTAGAAAAAAATATAATGTGACGTCTGAATAGAGTAAAAAGAAGAACGGCAATAAAGGAAGTACAAATAATGCGTTATCACAAAACGAATGGAACTTTTTGTGTCTTCCTTTTTGCTCTCCATGACAATTTCCTCTCGCACATCATGCTTCACTCTTATGATTAATGGAACTTTAGCGGCAAAAAAGCTCTTCTACTTAGCAAATCTCTGAGGCGCGCGTGAATCATCATCCATGTAGTTGAAAGATGAAAGCTTGTGATGATGATGAGTTAATAAAAGAAAAAAACTTTTTCTATTTTACGATTGTGCTTCATCACTTTGTCTTCCAGTTAAGCTTTGAGAAAGTGTTCTTTAATTTTTAAGGATTTTTTAATTCCTGATAAATTGCTAACTTATTTCAAATCTCAACCATAATCACTCTATTTTCTGTAACCAATCAAAAACCTTAATTGAAACAATTTAAAAGTTTTTTCGTCTCTCATCAATTTCTATATCAATGTTTTTGTCATTCATTAATTGATAAATTTAAAAAGCAATAAGAGTGCCAGTCAGAATCACAAACGATGCGAGAATTTTTATTTCAACTGAACATTTCTAAATTGACTTTTTTAATTTAAATTGCATTGGTTTACTTTTCTGTCATCAACTTTTTCTCCTCTTTATAAAACAGAATTTCATTTTACATAAAAACTTTTTTTGGGAGTGATTTAAAATCTAAACCGATTAATTTAAAGTAAAAATTGAATTAGAAAAAAGTTTTCAAATTACATTTTGAATATTTCATGGCTTACATGAATGTCACATGAGAAAATCTGATGTATGAGTTAGGGTTGATGAAAAATAATTTAATGAATAAATTAAAGATTGGATGAAATTTTAATCTTGATTGTAGAAAAAAAAAATAGTTCCAAGATTTAAAATTTTCTATTTCGCAATCACCTGAAAACTAAATAAATTTTATAAAAGAAAAGCTGTTCATTTTCCACCGTTTCTAATGTACATTGTGATGCCTCAAAAAGAGTTCAAATAGATATTCGAGATCGATAAATGAAATGTAAACATTTTGCCTTTTGATTGAAAAATATTTTGTAGGAAAATAAAAATTCAAATTTTTTGCTACCTTCAGTCGCGTATAAAAAATGCCACAAAAATTGATAATCGAACAACATTTGGGACTTGTCAAGTCATGTGAATGTAAAATTTATCTTTCGCTGAAGATGAAAAGAATTTCAGAATTTCAATAAAGATTTTTTCATCTGTCATCGTTCTTTCGTGCTTATTTGATGTTGAACTCACGTGTGGGTAAGAAGAGGAAATTGAATCAAATTTATTTTGTTGCGAATTGAATTTGTATTTAATCAATTTTTCACATTCAGCTTGCAGAATGAATTATCATGTGGATGAATTGACCGAAAAATTCTAAAATTTTGATAAATTTTATATTTTGACGATTTTGTTTGTACTCAAACATAAAAAATTGAAAATACAGCACAAATTTGTCCGAACCAAGGACATTTTCAGTAATGCCTGGAAAATTTCTAACAAATTTATTATTTTCATATTCATAGTAAAATTTTTATATTAAAATTATAAAAATATTTGAATCATTTGCCGCAAAATTCTTCTCAAGTTTGCATTGCATAAAAAAGCTTCCGCATCACATCAAAAATCGATTGAGCATAAATCCTTCATCTTCACAAGATTGCTTGAGGTCGTTGATCGTAGTTGATGACAATCAATCTTCTCGTCGAATGCCTTGAAAACATTATTCAGATGTGTAAGAAGATGAAAATATTCTCAATCGACTTGTTGTGGATTTGTTAAAATTTCCTTCTACACAAAATTCTCTCGAGAGCATCCGAGATACGAGAAATCATTCATAAAGTCATATACTTTATGTAATTTGATTTTCGTTCATCTTCCTTTAAGCATTTTGCAGTAGATTACTGTCAGCATGGTGAGAATCTTCCGGGAGTAAGATAAAAAATTATTGATAAAAAGAAGAGAAATTGTCTGATCAAAAAATATTTTAGATGCTTTAATAAGGGGAAAAAACTTATCCTGTTAAAATTGAAAAAATCAAATTTTCTAATTAAGGACTTAATGAGCATAATTTTAGCAATAAACCCTCATAAAATCATCTTCACTTTTTTCGTTGCTTCTTCCAACTTTTTTTAAATTGAGCTGCACCCATTAAATGTCCATCCGTCATCTCATCACACTTCGTCGCTTCCCCCTAAAGCAGTTTTATCGCCAACTTTCTCCCTCTTCTATTTCTTTATGGTTCACTTTGCGTGCATTGACATTTTCATACTTGGCTCGTACACTCAAGGGAGTGCAGAAAGTCTTCAAATGGAGATTAGAAGAAAAAGTATAATAAATATCAACAACATACTTTGGAGCACTTAAAGAGAGAGAAAAATAATTTCAATTCTCTGACTCACACAATTTTTCACATCAACAAGTGTTGGCGTAAGTTCAAGTTGAAGTAAAAAATTAATTTATAAAAAAAATCCTTTATGTGTGGATGTACATTTATTGAACACTAAATTTATAAATTAAGCACGTTCTAACGATATTTCATGAAAATCTAACTATTGACATAGTGAAGTGAAAAATATTTTCAAAAATTCAAAAATTTAAATTTTCTGGAAATTTTTTAAATAAATAAATTTCAATATGAATTTTGAAACAACAAATCCTTTTGGTGTCAATTCATTTATTTTTTTATGGACTTTGTGCAAAAAATATTATTTTTAGAGCGCAAGTGAAGCACTCAGAGGATTTTGAGGAAATAAAAAAGAGCCAGGTGATTAATCTCCATAATTTTTATCTTCTCCGACCGCACAAAAATACCTCGTTAATCCGAGGGTTGCAAATGAGTGTGGAAAATGGGAGAACAAGAAGTCAAGTCGCTTGAAGTCAAGAACATTAAATGAAATTAAATTTTCTTAACCGACAAAATTTTAATTAAATATTTTAATAATTAACTTCATCATCGAGATCGTTAATCAAAATTCATTAGGACTTTTCTAACTCTAGAATTCTAAGATTCCGTCATTTTTTACTTTCATGAAGTATTTGAATCCGATAAGGTTGTAAAAAGTTCGAAAATTTTAATAAAATCGAATTTTTTGTATTTTTTATGAAAGACAAAAGTTCTCAAAATTCTCAAAAAGACTCAAAGAAAAAAATGCATAAAAAGAAAAATTTACAAAATGTTTGAATTCTAGCATTTTCTTTATATTTAATAAAAATTAGTAAAAAAGACACACAGTCAGTTGATGACTTTGTCAGTCTCATCTGGTTGAAAGAAATAAAATATCTCATTTATCATTAGCGTAACGGATTTTCCAACGAGTAGGCAGCATCTCAATTATGCCAATTTGACTGACGAACGAGGATGATTATGAGGGAAAATTATAATAAACAGTATCAAGTCATAACCGAAATTTAATTAAATTTAATCTCCAATGTCGCTTTACAGGGAAACTTGAGTCATTAATTTTTGAGGAGATGTGACGTCAGAGCGTGTCATATTAATCCATGGATGAGAATTTTAACACAAAAATTATTTTTGAAATTAAACAGTTAAAATATTTTTTATGATAAAAATTTATTAAAAAATTCACAACAAATCCTAATCAAATTTAAGCTTTCGCAAAAAACAAAAAAAAATACCATCGGTCACGTAATAAACAAACTCACCCCTTATTATCTTTTTTCTTATATTCGCACCAGCACGAGGGCAATAAAAACGAGAAGAATTAAAAAAACTTTTTCCTTAAAAAATGAAGAACTTTGTTATCAATCTCAAATGAAAATTGCCACGGGACGGGATGGCAAGAGTGTAAGAAATGCGTCCAAAAAAGAGAAACGTGTACGAGTGGCCGATGAGCAATAAAGAGAAAATTTCCATTAAAATTATTTACAAGCTATAATCGCAAGAAATATTTTAGACATTTTAATTGACTTCTTTTTATTATTTTAAAGGATCGTTGAAATTTCCCTGCGAGCAAAAATAATTTCATGAAAAGTGAAAAATTTAAAGAATAAAATTGAGATATTTTAATTTTTGTACTTTCTACTGTCCAGCGGGATGTTCTTATACACGAAACGAATCTCATTTGAATAATATTAATTCTCAAGTCCGAAGGGATAGCCCAGAGAAGATTAAGAAAGAAAAAAGTATGAAATGAAAGTTTTCCTCATCCGCCCTCAATATTATCTCCACATAGAAGCACAAGAAGGAATTTTTGATAAACATTCGAGGGTCTGATGATAATTTTCGAGAAAGGAAGAAAATTTTATGTCGCTTTCTCCTTCGGTATAGGCAATGATTGTAAATTTCATTTTAATATACATTCATGAGGAAAGGAAAAAAACGAGAGGAACGCTCAAGAGATTAATCCGATTGAATTATGCTAAAAGTTTCCGAAAGTAACTGCGAGAATAATTATTTGAAAGAATTTAAATAAGATTTTTGTTTACTTTTGTAAACGTAGAAAAATTGACGGATTAACAGTTATATTTTTAGATTTTTGATAGTAAATTCAAGACATTATAAATTTTTTAATTATTTACTTTAATAATTTTCTTAAATACTTTGTTATTTTTCTGTCCATGCTCAGCGTTTTTAAAATAGCTTTTCACTCACTTTCTTTGCCTTTTTATTTTTCCGTTAAATAACGAATGGAATTTTTGTCATTAAAGGCGAGAAAGAATTCACGGAATTTTATGAAGATTTAAATTGATCTGTCACTTAATGAAATTTAAGTTAGGTTGATTTTTTGGGAAATTTTTAAACTAAATGTTTATTTGTAAAGTTTGTAGTAATTGTGGTGAAGTCTTAATTTATAAAGCTCTTCAAAATCGTCTTTAGACACTCATTACAGAAATTCTTAATTCACGCATTTAAGTTTTTGGTACAATACTTATGTTTAAAATGTTAAAGAAAAAATTCTACATTCTACCTCAAGTACATTGCAATGAGATGAGTTCATTAAAATGCATTCTTGTTTTTTCTGAAAAGGTTTCTTGCATAATTTTTCTAACATTAAGTATGAGTTTCCATCTAGTTCAGATATGAAATTTATAAATGTCTCTCAACCTAAACCTTCGTTTAAAAGAACTCTATTAGAAATATCTAGCATATCTAAATAATGCAACAGTTTTATGAAAAAAAACATGAAATTAATCCAGGAATGAATAAAAATTTAAAAATAAAATTTTCACTTGATTTAAATCAAATTTTGCACTTAACCTTAAATGGCATTGTGTTTCATTGAATGACTCAAGTATTATTAAAATAATCATACAATTAAAATTTTTTCTCTAACGAATAAAGTTAGTAATTAGCGAAGTAAAATTAGAACTTAAGGATTTTCTTCTTGGTAATTTTTTCGCATTAAATTATTTCTTCAAACAGCTCGATCTGGAAATTTTCGACCCTCAAGCTAAATATAGTACAACCACCAGAAGTAAGAAGAAAAGTAATGGACGAAGTTTAGCTTTTAGCGAACTTTTCATTTCTCTTTTGCAAAATTTCTCCTTACCCAAGGATGAATGAAAAAGTTAGATAATTAGCTTACTGCCAACATATCGAACTTCTCTCAATTTCTTAAAATTGGCGTAAGTGGTAACAACAAGAAGAAATCGAGTGATGTGCCGCATGTGAATATGTTTCGAGGAAAAAGAAGAAAATGTCGGAAAATAACGATGAGAAATGAAGAAAAGCTTCGTTGAACTATTTTTCTTTCTATGTTCAGTCATTCAAATTTTTTAACCTTAAAATTTTTATGACAGCTTAAAAAATTTTAAAACTTCAAATGACCAGCCTTGGCAATTTTTCGCATTCGAAAAAGGAAAAATGATTCAACTTTTTTCTCCTTCAATAGCTGTGAGAGCCTTAAAAAATATAAAAATAGCTTTGGAAAGAGGAAAACATTTTTTATTGATCATTTCACTGCCTATTTCAACGCATATAGAAAATCTACATTGTAGAACGAGAAAACACATCCGAGTGAGAATCGATTTGTGTGTTCAAAAAAAGGTCTTGCCATTACAAGGCGGAAGGTGATTTGAGGGCGATGAGAATTTGTCAATTTTACATTTGAATGCTTTTCAAATGGAAATTTTTGTTATTTTTATTCCAATAAAAAATTGAGCGAAATTAATTTTTTTGCTATTTAACTAAGCTTTTGTGATTTTCTCGAAGATTAAGCCTTTTACGTTGATTAAATTCTCAACAATCTCGTTATAAAGCCAAAAAGTTCATGGCTGTCAAATTATCAGCTTAAAATGACAAATTTCTCTTTGTAAAAAAAAAAGTTGCGAGTCATGACATTCATAAAAAGCTTCCATATAGTAATACAAAAATATTGCAATCTCACTGTTAGCTTCAGTAGTGACAATCATAATATATATTATGTGTATAGTGCGAGGGAACTTGAACTTGGCACTTTTTCAGAACTCACACGTAACTCTCTGTGAGGAGTAAAAGGGAGAAAAAAGTTTACCAATTAATGATTTTTTTTGCGAACGAAAGGCTTTTTTTTCGGTAGAGTGCAGAGAAAAAGATGAACACGTCCTTCGCAGTAGCGAGTTTGTAAAAAAGTTTTTCTTCCTCTTCCCACCTCACTGCAAGATAATTCCATTAACGAGCACGTTTGGGGGCGCGATTGGAATTGTTAAATACGGGAATATTACGCAGCTTCATATAAAGTCGCTTCATGTCTCATTAGAAAGCCAAAAACTGGATGATAATTACGTTGAAGAGCTCTTTAATGGTTATAATAAACATAGTCGTAAAATATTATACGTAAGAGTTAATTGACAAGTTTGAGAGTGCGTTAATGCTGTCGTAACAGTTTTCGATTATTTTTATCGACAGAGTTGGAAAATTGAATTTCATCATTTCGAGATTTATAAAATTAATTTCATATTTCTTTTGCTTCATTTTTTTGTTTTTAATTCGAAAAGCTAATTTTGGTGGTTTAATTCCAATTAATAAATTACGAAAATATCTCATTAACTTTTCGACTTACGAAGATGTGTCAAGCTTAAGTGGTGATCAAATAAATTCTTGTGTCACTTACACACACACATATGAGAGAGTAAGTAAACATTCGAACTACCATCGTAGAGAGATAGAAAATGTGCGAGGATTATCATCAGCATTTTATAATGAGAATGAGAATTTTCATCTTTATGGCATTATGAACGATAAAATCGCAATCCATGGAATAAGAAGAAGATGTCAATGAGAGCATATTGACGCATTCTTATCTTACTGTCTTCACTCGAGTTTGTTGATTTTTGCAAAACCTAATGAGCAAATAAATTCACTCAATGTTGACGAAATATTTCGAGGAAAACACTCTGAAAACTTTATTTATTTGCTTTCACAACCCAAGCCTTGTTCTGCCTCACTTGCAAAAAATTACATCATCAAGAAAACAAGAACATCAACACACGAGAGCGACGATGACAACAAAAGGATTGAAAGGCGGCAGTAGGAGCGTGGGAGGATGAGAATAAAATCCAATATTTGATTTGATGAGGGTTCATGTTGTTTGGTTACAGTTTATTAAAATTGTATTGTGTTATCGTCGTCACTCACCACCATCAACATTCTTACGCCGGATACACACACGCATCCGAGTTTATCTTCAACCATTGTTGAATGTGGCTTTCTTGTGAAAGAAAGTCTGATACAAGTTTTCGAAAGTTTACTCTGAGGTCATTGAAAATCGTTCACTTGGAAATTTGGTTTAGATTTATTGAAACTCGAAAGTCAAAGGAAACAGCTTGCGGGATTTCTTGATAAAAAAGTTTATGAAAGAATTTTCAGTTAAAAATTAAAATCATGCTTGAGAACAAATTAAAATTTCACAATAATTTTTATATGAAAAAATCAATGAATTTCACATCAGCAAAAAATGCAATTCAAACCAATTTCGGACATCAAAATTGACCATTTAAAATCAATATTCTCTCGTCTCTTCCTTCAGCATTAGACACCATCGAACAATTTTTTTTTGTATTAAATTATCACCAATTTCAAGGTACTATCAACTCGAGAGCGATGAGATTGCCTAATGTGCCAAAAATGCTTACGTCCGCATGAAGCTTGGAAATTTTCTCTCATCGTACTTGAAGAGGGAAAAATGAAAATTCAATGTACACAACAGCTCATAGAATATCATATTATTACATCATGTCTTCCTCATTTACTATTGGTGCACATTGAATAATTCATAAGCCTGCCGAACGAAGCACTTTATGTTATCGGCACTTTTCTTTCTTCCTCTTTTCCTGCCATTGTGTGTATATGTGAGTTTTTAGTCCAAAGTAATGTCACTCGATCCCTCGAGGGGATGTTGTGTGTGCAGTGGAGAGGCAAATCTTGTTGAGAGTTACATCTTTTACTGTAGTACCAAAATCAACGAAAATTTTCCATAAATTGATATTTTTATGAAATTTTTAAAATATTTTAAATTTTTAAAAAACTAAAATTTTTTAAAATTTCATCTCTCAGCATCCAACCCCGAAAAAAAAATATTGTCTATGAAAATATGAGACCGTGAAGATGCATAAATTATGCCTCGAGGGTCTCCATACCTCTATTATTTAAAAGGATGTATTTACTCTTCAAATTAACAATCCGATAAATTATTAAATTTATTAAAAAGGTCACACACACGACAATGTTCTCTGTTCATCCAAGGCTTCATTATTTGGAGATAATTTAGGGGATTGAGTCTACAAATTTAACCTAAATCCTCCCTTTTGATAGACTGTACGAGGCTCAACTTTAAGCTTATCACAGATCCTTGTTCATATCAATAAATTGAGAATCCTCACCGACTATCTTGTTGTTTCTTTCTTAAATGCTTTCAAAAAGATATCTCCACGTGGCATCGTGTATACATCCACACGCACTCGATGTATGGTTGCTATTTTATTTCACTTTTGTCGACGGAAAGTCTTAAAAAGGAGAAAAAAATATTTATGGAAAAACAGAGAAACAAATTTGAATAGCCGAAACTTTTTGTTGAAAGCTTCGCAATAAAATATAAGAGATTATTGAAATTGAATTTCAGTGAGATTGAAAAAGTTTTTGTCATTCAAATACAAAGAGTAGAAAAATATATTAGCGGAACCTTTTTAACCAAATTTAAAGATTTTCTCCTTCAAATATTTAAGGTCACATTTCTCAATAATCGTTTTGCCAAAAACTTGCTGATTTCCGCTCATTTAATTTAATAACTGCAATAAATAGCACTTGGAAGGTATATGTGCGTGATAATGTGTTTGAGTCACTAAAGTTTTATGATAATTTCTCATCCAACCCAACCAAACACACTCGACAATGAAGAACAGTTTTCGGGCTTGACAAATATTTACATACGAATGAATTGCCTTCGAAAATTATTACCACATAATTCTCGAAACCCTTTTTAGTTTCCTCAAAAAAAATATTATTAAAGTCAACATCATTTCGGAGTGGCTAAGCGCACATCAATTTACTTATATAATTAATGATTACTTCAATTAGTGATAACACAAACACGAGGACAGCGTAAAAGTTATGCATCAGCATAAAATGGTGAGTGAAAGCTTTTAATTCGCGATGACATAGTTTGACCCATGCATCATTTGTGCAAGCTGAAGGAATTTTTTACAAAATTTAAAAATTAATTTTTGAAAGTTTAATAAAAATTTAATTTTTCAATTTTTTGCCTAATTATTTTTTTGAAACCCAATTAAGTTTGTTCGTCAATATTTAAATCCTTTACACACGTGTTAACATAATCCATTTGTGGTTTAGTTCATTAGCAACAAGTATTAAAACTTTTTCCTCTTCCCCTTTTTTTCACACATCACTGTGAGCTCTCAACTGTGTTGTATAATGCAACATCAACTAAAAGTCATTAGTAAAGTCCAGTAATTAGCTCACCATAAAGCTTTATGATCACTTGAGGGAGAAGCTCCATGCAGAGGACTTTTATTGGACCAGGAAAGAAAATTGGTTTTAATGTGCGAGAAATGAAGACATTTAAAGAAGAAGGGGAAAATGTGGCAAAGGTAAAAGGTCTAACCTTTGTACGAGATGTTCGTGTATGTCGTTTGTTACCTTTTTTAAGGCCAAAACTTATTTTGGAGTGAGTTTTGAATCCAAAAAGAATTAAATTTTGATTTTCCCACAAAACTTCAAAAACTAAAATTTTTATAAAATTTTGAAAATTTTTAATTGCTTCCCTTGATTTTTATTTTTTTTTAAAATACCAGGTATGTTTTAACTTTTTATTTTTATTCAACATCTTGCTGGAATGTTCATCATTAAATACATTCTGAATTTTTTCATTTTCTTCTTTTTGATAATTCATTCTCAGCCTCATAAAGCACCCCATGGACATTGACAGCAGGAAACTCGAATTCTCTAAATTGGCAAAATTTTTCCGCTCCATGTTAAAATTCCATTTTCACCATCCGATGTTATTTTGATGATTTTTCCAGTTTTATTCTCCCATGCGGTCTGCAAGGTCGACGAATGAATTTACTCTGGTTTTATGACAAGAGGTGGAAATTTATTTTAAAACTTTTCATTATTTTTTTGAATCTTCAAATATTTTTGAACGTTTCTATACATTTTTAAACACCCACCCCTTGAAACTACGCCTTACAACACGTGCAAGAATTTCAAAAGAATGGTGGCATAAAAATTACGATAATGATGGGCAGAACGAAAGTCTTTGCGTGGCAGTCTGAAAATTTAGGTAATGGATCTCTTCATTTTTTCTCTCTTTCCCCTGCCACATCCATATCATCTATTTTTAATGCTCCTTTACATTCTACAGCCAAATATTTATTCAAAAAAATAAAGAATATTTTTGTGTACGGTGTTGTTTGCTTTTTAGAACGACAAGAGCACATTTACCATGGTGTCGCATGTGTGTCTGAGTAAATATCTAAACACATTATACATGCTCAAGTTGCCGGCTGTTGTGCTTTACAATTCATGATTTAATTTCGATTAAGAAGAGAAAATGTGCGTGTGTGCTTGGATCAAGAACATTTCCCTTTTATTTTTTGTTGTTCTTTCGCGAATTAAAATTTAATTGAGAAGAATGTGGAAATATTTTTTTTTGCTGACTTTATTTACTTTTAATTTGGATAATTTTGTTTAATTTCATACGTTTTAAGCGTTTTTGGAGTGTTCAGAGGGCGCGGAATTAATTTAAATTACTGAATTAACTTTTTGTTTACATTTTCACTGAAACGATGCGAAAACAAAAATATTTTAAATTGAGCAATTTTAAATTTGTATTAAATTTCACTCAAGATATGCAAATATTTTAAATTCGCAATCTGGAATCCCAAAAACACACGTGGTTGAATAATCTCCGTCGTTAAATTGAAAAATGTTTGCAGAAATTTAACCTTCTTCCGAGAAGGACAATCGAAACAGCCCCGAAGGCATGAGACAAATAATTTTAGCACTCAAGTTTTGGAATTTCCTGTAAGATATTTACAAAATTTTAGTTCGTCTAACTTCAAAACCTCCTAAGATAAGGAAAAGATGCTTGCAAACTGTTAATGTAATGATTTATTATCCTGTAACGATTTTCCCTCGGGTCAAAGGGACATCGGATGTAGAAATTAATTTTAGATGTAATGACGCATTTAGGCCTATAACTTTGTTTGTATTAAAAATTAAACACTTTGAGAAAATTAAATTTTATTTTCAATATTTTACAGCTTTTTTTTAATTAAGACTGTTTGAGTTTAATTTTGAATTTTATTCCAATTAAAATATCTTTTGATGGTTTAGAAAATTCAAACAAAAAATTCATCATCAAACCCACAACCTGCTTCCACTGCCATGTATCACTGCTCGTGTAACATAAATAAAACAAGATGATGTAAATATAGGCATTGCATGGGACTGAAAGGTAGTCATTACAGAAGGATATACAAAAGGAAAGAAACACATGAGCACACAGTAAAGGGAAACAACAAATGGATGTCAATCATTCTTTTTTTCTCTGCATGTTTAAACTCAGCATCGAGGCTTGAAAAATATTTAAGTAACTTAGAAATTTTTGAAAATTCTAAAAATCTGTTTTAACCATGAACAGCGTTAAAAGGACAAAAACCCTAATTGGATCTAATATTTTGCTTTTCCTAAAAATTTTATCATCACATGATCAAATTACCTTTACAAAATATTGAAATTGATCCTTTCAAAGATAAATCAGAAACTATGTTCACCTTTAATAAACACAAGGGAGACATTCGTTACCTACGTACATAAAAAAGCTTCTTCTTTCGCATTTTTTTCACAACTCAACTCTCGACATCGCTGTGAACACACTAATCAATATTGATTTTCCTCATTCCCAAACTGCCTGATATATGTGTTCACTCACTTTCCTGCTTCCATTCTCTGCTTGCTGATTAAAGCATGTTATCGCAAATGGCTTGAAATGAATTAAATTTTTCTGCCTCCTGCTCTCTCTTTTTTTCAACAACAATCAGGATGTTGAATTGCTGGATTTCCGTTCTTTCTTTATTTTTTAATGTTCGTATGTTGTGGCTGTAATTTGAGCTTGAAATGAGTGAGGGTGGAAATTCGCTGGTGCGGGAAGAAATAACAGAGGATTAAGTTTTCTTCTTTCATATTCTCTTCCACTTTTTTTTTTGATGTTGAGGGTATTCGGCTGAATAAATTGTTGTTGTTGTAATTACAAAAATCGAGTTTTTCCTTAGATTTTGCTGCAAAGCAGTTAAAGACTATTTTTTATTAAATTCTTTGTGGTCTCTTCTTTCTATAAACACTTTTAGACCAGCCATAAACTTTCTATATGAAGCAGGAAATTTTTTTTAAAAATTAACTAATGTGACACGGAAAATTTTTTCATCTGGCCGATCGACTAAACGGATCAAATCAATTAAGTATAAAATTCCAAACACTTAATTTTAGTTAGTGTACAAGTTGTACTATGTAAGAAAAATATAAAAAAATTACAAAGCAATAAATTTTAATTAATTAAAATTAATTGCACGTTAGTTATAACAAAATTTTTAATCTTCATTTTAACGGCTCAAACTTTTAGGAACCTAAAAGTTAAATTTTAAAATAGTTTTGAACTTTAATTAATAATCCATAATAAATTAAAAAATGATAAAAATATATTTTAAATGATTTTTAAAACTCAACTCCACCTATTCACCAATACCCTTACATGACGATGATGAAAAAGTTCAAAGGATTTGTGTGAAGCTTAATAAAATTGTTTCATTAAAATCGATGAACTTTAAATCGTTCATTCATAATTGGGTTTTTTAAAATCTTAAAATTATTTTCTAAAATTAAAAAAGTTGATTTGAAGTTTCATAAAATTTGCTAGATTTATTTTTATTTCATTTCAAAATATTTTAAAAACGATGAACGAATTTTAAAAAACATTTTCTGAAAAATTTTTCTTCCTCAAAATGTTTTGCTCAATCCATTACTCACCATTTCAACAATTCAGTTTCTCATTTGATATTTTCACTTAACTTAATCTTGACTTTTTAATCGAGGCAACACACAGCTCTACACAGGAAGAATGCAATTCACGATAAGCTCCATGAGTGAAATTTGTAAAAAAGGGGAAGAAAGTGGATTTCTTGAAGCACCACCTAAATGCATAAATAATGAGCAGACTTTAACGTTTTAATCGAAATGTTAGTGAAAATTTGGTTGAGGGTGAAAAAATTGAATTAGTATTTATGCCACGAGAGAATGAATTACACGAGTAAATGATATGTTTGTTGTGCAAATCAACAAATTACACCCATTAGTGGAATCGACCGCAACGAAAGCGCATATATGATATAACATAACATGCATTAAAGACTAAAAACAAACAAATTGTATCGTATGAGGTTAGAAGGTTGTAAATTGACAGTTGAACGAGCTGTAAATGAAATTAAATTGATTTAACAAAGAAGCAAACCGAGAGGAGATAACTTGAAGGATTATTTTGAAAATTAATTAAATCTACCACTTTGTAATACATTAATTAGCTTTTTGCACTCATCTGAATTAATTTAAAATTTAAATTTTGATCAAAGGAATTCTCAGAAACTTCAAGTGATTCACCCTCGATAGCTCCTCACACTAGCGCATGTAATTTTCACGATACGCAAAAAACAATTAAATAATGCCGGTGACTGCCAGCAAATTTTACCGTAGTCACCTAATTGAAAATGATTTATTTATTAATACTAGTATGACAAGACATTTCCACACAAACAGTAACGATGAATTTTGATAGTAATTGTATCTATAGGAAATTGCGAGACTCGTTCCGCTGTTGTTCCCGTGTTTCATAGCCGCCGGATCGATGTTGTTTATGACATGTACCATAACAAAATCCGCATCTAATTTGCATTTTGAGGGAAAAGCATAGAGAGAAAATTTTAGTGTAATGTTGATACAGTGAAGCAGGTCGTGGCACTCTTCTAGGTTTTTTGAATTTTCGTATAAAAGTTATAAAAATAATTTATAAGAGTGTCCAACCATCTAATTCCACTATAACCACACGATAATAAGAACATCGTCAGCAGCATGGTGGTTTTAGATTTTGCGATGTGATTAAATCTGCATCAATTTATCAGATTAATTTACCTGAATTGCTGGGTGCACAAGTGTAGTTACCTAGAAAGGAGAGAAAGCAAATAACTCAACATGAAACGACAGGCTGTGCAACTCGATGGTAGTTACCCGAATCAGACGGCGCTGCCCGCGATATAATTAAGTTGCTCGTTTTCGTTGTACGATCGGTGCTGACATTAATGCCGCCACGCTGTGAATAGTTCACTACCCGACCACCCTTATACCAGTAGATAAATGACGGTGGATTTGTGACTTGTGATGTTGTGCACGTTAAGTTAATGTCGTTGCCACTCTTAATGTACAGTTCTGGATTTCCTAGGATCTTCGCTTTAGACACTGCTTATAGATGAAAAGAAAAGAATAAAATAAAAATAAATTTAATTTAATTTATGAATGCTCTCGAGAGTAAATTTAGAATTTTTTGTTGAAATTTTTAAAAATTTAAAATTTAGAAATTTTTAATTTTTTTCTTCTAAAATAAATTTTTAAATTTATCTAAACGAAAATTTATTCTGTCATTTCTTTTCACGAAATTGCAAATTATTTTTCACACACAATTTCCTCTCAAAAATAACATGGAAAGCCTTTTATGAGTCTCATTTCATCCATTCATGCCATTTTCACGTGAAAAGAGAGAAAAAAATATATAATTTATTTCTGAGAGCCTTGTATAATCTCGTTTATGTTTTCAATTTCATTGCTGCTGCTTATGAGGCTTTGATTGCTTCCCGTATACATGGATGCTTTCGAAAATCATATTGAGGGAGAAAATTGTACACGAGAGAAATCATTATTACCTAAATTGCTAGGCAAGCACACTCGTAAACGCGTACTCACTCCGCAAATGCTCATGGAATCGCAAAAACGAGGCATTTAATGTAATAATTTTTCATCTCGGCTGAGATTTTTGCTGTTTTGCCGTGTGCTTTGTGTCAAAATAAATCACTTCAAATGTGTTTTGCGAAAATGAAAATCGAGGAGTAGAAAATTATTTAATTTTTATCCATTAATTTAAAAAAAATAGAAAATAAATTATTTATTTCTTATTTTTCTCGTTAATTCTTCTCGCCCACTCGCATTAAGCACATACGCACGAATGAAGTTAATCAAGCGTGAGTATTTTTGCTTCTGTCGCCTTGACATTCATCAATTTTTTTTCGTAGAATTTTTTTGTTGCTTCCTTCACTTAGTAGCTAAGGAACTGGAGAAAATGAGAGAGGACGAAAATAATTATGGGTTTGGTTAATGAAACCCCATAAAGCTTGAAGAGAAAAACATTTTTCATTCATAATGGAAAAATGTTTTGCAGCGTGAAAGTATAAAAGACTCTTTAAAAGTTCAAGAGAATTTTCCCAGATTGAAATCCAGAAAAAATGAACAAAATTCAGTCGACAATAAATTTCCAGCTTTAACACAATTTCAATAATTTACAGCACAAGGCATTTATTTTTCAACTCTCCGACAGCATCAACTAGGAAATGCCGAGAAAAATTGCGGCATCAATTGGTGAAAAGTGTTAAAGCACACGCTCCAGCATGAAACAGCACAAAAGTACTCTCGTCCGGATGGAGCGTGCCGCATCGACAACCAGCGTCATAAATTGTCGGCTTTTCAGCGTTTTTTGTGCTCTCTTTTTTGGCATGCGGCAAGCACTTTGTGGCAGAGTTTCAAGTTAGAAGAAGAAAATTTGAGGAATGTAAAAAAATTCGAAATTTCAAATTTTTTATTTTATTTTCACAAAAATTTTGTAAGTGACCTCTCCTTGAAAATTTTAAAACTCTCATTTCATCTTACTAAAACAAACCCTCGAGGGCACTCAAACAAAACTCATCTAGCATACAACTCACCTATAACATTGAGACGGTACGCTTGACTTATTTTTGGCTCTGTCGAGACCTGGCACTCATACACGCCACTATCACGTGGCTGTGCTGACATGACTCGAAGCGACCACTCGTCAGATCCTTCCGTGTGTATCGCTTGATATCGTTGATCGTTTGTGTATGTTAATATACCGATTGTCATGATGTGCAGATCTCGTTTTCGTATCCAACTCACCTGGAAATTGAGAAAATGATGAATTTGCGTGGTTAGAGATTAAATCAATCTGAAGATATTTTTCACTTCTTTTTAAAAGTTATCAACCCTTTCAAGCAATATTTCATTTTTTCACAGTTCTTTATCTTGCACTCCATGACATCCTCGAATTTCAAAATATTTTTATCCATAAGTTTACTTTCATCTCTTTCCACCATAACAGCTGGGTAATCCGTGTATAGTGAAACTTTTTCACAATGTACAAGAGCAGAAAATAGTTTGAAAAGGAAGGAAAAGTTTTTCTTTTATTGTGTGGATTTTTTTGCTACTGTTATGAATTTTTTTCTCAATTGCTAATGCACTACCGCTCTACATTGCTTAAATCACACCGAGAACTTCTTTGTAGTGATTGTGTGCACAAACAAAGCATTAAAGGATTGAAAGTGAAAATATGAGATTGCAATTTTCCTAGATTAAAAAAAATTGTGGCAAGATTTACAATAATTTTGGCAAAATATTTTTTTAAATTTTTAAAAGTTGAAATTCATCAAAATTTATTTTTTAAAGAAATTCAAAAAAATATATTTTAAAAATTGATCACCAAAATTTAATTTTTCACAAATTTGAAAAATTCCACGAATTTTTTGAAATATTTTTTCTTTATCAAATTTTGAATTCTGTTAAATTTTTAACGATTTGTTTATGCTCTAATTTTATTTAAATCTTCCAAGTAAATCTGATTTCCGCTCAAGTTTTCTAATCTAATAACTTTTAACAACTCGATTAACAATTCTAATTAATGTTTTTAAGGGTTTTGTTCTTCATTAGTTCAATTAAATTTTAATATTCTAATTAGCAATTATAATTAAGGATTTTCAACGTGATCTCTAATAAAGCCGCGAGTGCTGACTGGAAAAATAATAATCTCATTAACAATTCATGAGATAATCGGATGACAGTTGATGAGGAAGACAATGAATTAATCAAATCATTGACAAGTTTGTTTTAATGAATGAAAATTTATTCCTTGTTTTTCTGAATTAAAAAGTTTATTAAGCTTTATTAAAATTTATTGGAATATTTATGGATAATTATTAATTACATCGAGACCATTGAACTAAACAATGTAACTTCATCGGGTTTTATTAAAGAAATTTGCAATTAAAATTAAAATATTATTTGAAGAATTTTTTTTGGTTTTTTAAAAATTTTAAAAGGTGATTTGATTCTTGTAAACTCTCACATTAATTTTTCGATTAAAACTCACCGCTCTATCACCAAGATTTCTAACTCGACAATGAAGCACAGCCGTTTGTCCAATCGTGACAGTAATATCCCTTTTTGTGCTATTGTCAAAATACGGTTGCGAGTAATTTTCATCCCAATATGATGATGGCGTATCGCCTCCACTCGAGTTTACTATCACTGTAAAAAAAATATACACAAGTCGTAAATCCTTCTTGTGACTCTGTGGTACAAACACATAATCCGACATGAGAGATGTGCACAAGAGCGGGCACTCACCAATCACTATGAGAAGAATTAAATAAATTTTCCTATCTGGCACTTCCATGGTTAAGCCTTTAATTATAAATTTAAAAAACTTTTTTTTTGGGTCACAACTTTTAATTTTTTATTATTTTATTTTTTTTGGCAGAGTAAAATTTTCTAATTATGCTCCATATCCTTTATTTGTCACTGTATCCTCATACACATATGAAAGTTTAATCGATTTTCCTATTATGTGTTGAGTGAGGCTTCGATGGTTGGCCGCACTGTGTGCAAAAATACTTTTTTTCCTCAAAATCAGCCAGTGTTAATTTTTTTATAAAGTTAATCTTTCATAACACTTTTTTATGACACTTAATTGCCAACAAAACACTCTCGGTCTTTTTTTATTCCTCTTGATACACTTTTGGACTACAAAAGGTCCTTCATCAATTTTATTAGGACTCGACTATGTTATTACAAATTGCAGAACTCGATTTTTTTTCTTATCAACTCAAATCACAAAATTGATTCATAATTAATAATTAACGCGAGTAAAATGTTTCTCTGGCACGCGAAAATTAACAAAAATTTTTTTTGGAGATTACTTTATTTTTTTTTTCGCGAGCAACTTGTCGAATTTGCTGCTTAACCTTGTAATATCTTCCGCCCGACTGTGGATCATTGTGGAAAGTTGGATGAGAAAATGCGATGGAAGTTGAAAAATGTTTCATGTGACATGAGAGAGAATGTTGCGTGTCGCTATCACGTGTTATGACACGCGACACATGTTGCATGGAGAAAATGTGATCGCGCAATTTTTCGTCCTGTTAAATTAACCTCAAAATTTCTCCAGTCTGTCAATATTTTTTTATGAAAGAAGAAAACACAACACTTCCATGCTACACACGAGAGCAGCTGTAATGACTTTTAATTTGGTAAGAGCATGTAATAAAGCTGCTGTGCACTTGAGCGGAAAAATTATGTCTTTTCATGATGATTTAACAAAATGAAATCTTCTTTTTTGCCTCGCTTGATTTCTTGCTCTCTCAAAAGGGTTTTCTTGTTTTTACTCATTGACACGATTTTCATTATGATACAGAGTCGACCTTTTTGAGGTTTACTTGAATGAAGGTTTAGAGTGGTGAACTGAAGAGGACATGAATGAAATTTTTCGCTGTTATTTTGACAATTCGAGTTATTTAAAGAATTTTTTGAATTCTTTAAAGTTAGGTCTTTAATTCATTTCTTAACATTATAGAAACTTTATATGACAAAATTTTAAAGACAGCTGAAAATGATTAATTACTTATTATCTTACATTGCACACCCAACCAGTCACATTAAAATTAATTAAATCATTTTCCAAACATCAACATTTCTATATTAATAATGACGGTAATTTCTCTTCAACTTTTTTCATTTTTGAATCATGTATTAAAACTCATTGAAAGCTTTTGAAGTGCATTCAAAAAAATAAGTTAGTGCTTTTAACGGTGAATTAGGGTTGCACTACACGAGCACTTAAGCTAACTCTGCAATGGAAAACATAATGAGGAATTTTTTAAATGTTCTTTTGTATAAAATTTTTTCGTTATTTTTGCATGCATCAAATGAAAAGGAAAACTCTCGTAGAAAAATCACACACGCAATTTTTGTTGAGCTCTTCTAGCGAAAGAAAGCAGAAAAAAATGTAAGCATTCACATTTGAAATGGCTTGTAGAATTTATTGCTTTGTAATATCTTCAACAATCCAAAATGTTTTTTTTACAATATGCGAGTGAGTACTTGAGCGGAAGAGTATGATGCAGAGAAAATTATGTGAAAGGAGGAAATGAAATGAAATAAATGAATCCATGAGGTATTTTAAAAAGAATTTCAACATCACGCATGCATTCAACATAAGGAATGACTCAAACTATTTTCATTTTACAAAAGTCATTGACATCATAAGAAATTATAATTACGTAAATTTTACTAACATAAAATTGAACTCAAGTTTAAAAATACTCTTATAAAATTAATGTGAGTGTTTCCAACATTATGTATCATATCTCTTTTTTTCTATCCTACATCATGTGAAGTGCAATTAAATGTAGTTTGTGAAAAGAAAAACTACGCATTTAATGAGTGAAACTTAAAACTTGAGAACGCGTTTAAAACTGCAAATAATGCACTTGCACATGCAATGATGTTATTGAAAAATTGAGACTCTCTTAATGAAAATTGTGGAATTTTTAAAAAATTTAAAATTTATATAAAACATTCAAAAAATAAGCCACAAAAAATTTAAATTTTTTTCGTTGATGTCTTACACAATTTGCACTTCTTGTGGAGCTGAAAAGTCATGCTCAAGTGTCAAAAGAGTAAAAGCGTGACATCCCACAAAGCACCCCTAACTCAAGCTTTTTTTAATCATCAGGAAATGTGAAAATGTGTACACCGACGCATTGAAAAATGCGAAAGTGCTCTCGTCTCGAAAGCAATAGTGAGAGAGGTTGTTTTGTCTGAAGACATTTTGCAAATTAAACCACGCTTCACAAAGCAACAACAAAAACAACCTCTTCAATTGTCAACGAGAAAAAAATGAAGGAAATTCATTTCAAATCGTGCTTTGTTCTCGTTAAGTGAGGCGCATATTCGCACGTTCATTCTTCTCGTTGAACTAGTACAACCATCAACAGTGATAATGAATGTACAAGTATTTAATATCACGCACCCTATTTCATATCACTTACAAATGTCGAGTGCGAGTTGAGGAGAAAAAATTTTCTTTTTTCATTTCTATTCACGCAGAAAATTTTCATCTTCCGAGATTTTTTATAGAAATTTTTCTCTTCATTATCTCACGCATTCATCGCTGCCACGCAATACATTTATGTCCTATGAAGACATACGTCCCTGCCGTACCCAGAGAGAGACCACTCAACACTGAGAAGCAATACATTTATGAGAAAATTCACAAATTTCAGTTCAAAATTAAAATCTGTTTATATTATATTATATATTAATATTTATATATTGTAAATTATCGCTCAGTGCTCATCTTTTTTTTAGGATTCATGTCGCTTATCATAATTTCCTGTCCTTTTTTCATTATTTTAATATTTTTTCGTTTCTATTTTAGTGCAAAAAAATCATTCCAGAATTCAAGAGAGCGTGAGAGTTTGTTTCCTGGTTTTTATATTAAGTGAAGAGCATAAAAGTTTATGATGAAAAAAGAAGAATCTATTTTAAAAATACCGGAAAACAAAATATTCTAGAATATTTTTTTAAATCATGATTATTATGAGCATTTTTACTCCTCTCTTCAATCTCTTGGGAATATAGCAATGTAGGAGGAAATTATGAGAAGGACTCTCAGTGGGTGAGAAGAAAAATGACTGTTTAGAATCTGAGAGGATTCTTTTAAATTGAGCGATTTAGGGTTTTTCTCGAATCTATCTAAAATTTATGAAGGTAAAAGCTTTCATCAAAATGAAGATTTTATTTTTGAGGGGGAATATTTTTTATCCTTGACTCTCTACGAAAATTTATTTAACAAAAACGTTTAATTTAGATCTTTCTTAAAAATTTTTTAATCTTTAATCTTCTTCTTCTCATTTTTATGGGAATATCAAAAGCATAAACTCGAGATAAAAAAGAGGAAGATAAAAAATATCAGGAGAGCATCCCAGCAGGGATAAACACAACTCTTCTCTTCGGATCATTTAAGGAAATTTGAAATTGCTTTTCACTCTTTCTCACATCTGTAGATGCCTTTTTCTGTGACTTTTCCATTTAAAATATTGAAGAAGAGCTTTTTTATCGCAATCTCTTTGTAATTTTCCTCAAACGCCTGTTAGGCATCATCCAATCTTTATTTAAGGAAGATATCTGACTAAAAGTCCACAACCTTCGATTTATGAAAACTCACAAAAGGGAAATTTTGCGAACTCTTTTCTTTTCCACCGAGGAAGAAAAAGGGGTCGAAAAACTTTTTGCATCTTATCAATTTTTATCATCTCGCCATAGTTCATTTAATTTTTTTCAGATGAAATGTTTTCGACCCATAATTTAAACATGATTGAGTGAATGTTTTTCAAGGAGGTATTTCTCAGAAGTTTTTTATAAAGTTTTATAAAGTAACCTCACCTTGATTAAAAAGTGATATAATTGGGTGTCTTAATATTTCCACTCTCTCTTATGTAACCTTGAAAAGCTTTTCTCTCACTCTAAAATTAGGTCTTGTAAAAGTTTTTCATTCGCCATTCTCATTTTTGGAAAATGATTTAGAGAGTTTAAGATAAAAGAACGAAAAAGTTTTCTTACACCTCGGGAAAGATTTATGAATTGAGTAAAAAAATTATTTTATGAGCGAAAATATGTCTGAGTTTACGTCATTAATTTTTGAGAGAGTTCAAGGATGTCTCGTTATTTATAGCAGTTTGAAAACTTGAAGACTATTGAGATATTTTTCATTAACTATTTACAAATTTAACCTTTCATTAAACTCATTCACCTTTAATGCAAATCTCATCGAGTTTCATAAAGTTAAACACGCAAGAAAAATAAAAAGGAACTAATTAATTTTTAAAAAGCTTCGTACATGCTTGAGGATTAAGAAATCTTCAAAGAAATTTTTTATAGAAAAAGGTAAAAGGTGAAAAGTCGTTTTATTATATTTTGACATGTGTGAGGTTAATTACGCAACAATTTCAGAAGTCAAAATTAAAAAGGATTCACTTTAACTTCTAAATCGATTGAAAATCACATTAAATCCGAGCACGTGTTGTTTAAAGAAAATAACTCTCGGAAAGATGTCAAACAGCATATTGACTGAGTAAACATACGAGTCGGAAGTCTAAGTGAGTAAGCAGTGCTGATCTGATTTCTCTCACTCACTTCAACTTAAAGCGCTTACACGCTCGAGAAAAATACATTTAAAGTGCGACTTCATGCGATTTTAGAGAGACAATTGAATCTAAGGATAAAAATGGATTTAAAATATATAAAAACGTGATGAAAAATATTCTGAAGTGTGTTTGCGTTTGTGTTTAGGAAAATTGTTGAAACACTCAGGATAAAATATCAATTTTTCATAAACGTCATTTTCAATTTTTTAATAATCCATTTTTCACTCGCGAATACTTGCGAAAAAAGAAGCTTTTGAGCACATTCAAACCGTACGAAGCGTAATTCTTGCGAAAATTTTCTTCTTACTCTTCATTTGCTTTTATCAAGATATAAATCATGCTTTTTCACTGCTTTATGTCAAGCGATGATGTATCGTGGAATTCATTGCGTCGAATAATAAAAATTTATTTTCATGATTTTTCCTTCCCTTGCTGTACTTATACTTAATATTTATGATCTAAAGTCGATGTTAAATCTTTTCTGAACACTTTTTTATTCAATAGAATTTTCGATTTTTCCTTTTATCGTTTTTCTACTCAAATGTATAGAAATCTCTTTTTCTTTTATTGAAAAAGTCAAAACTCTTTTTTTCCACTCACTCGATATCTCATTTAAGAGTGCAAAAGTTCTCAATCTCTAAAGATCACTCATTCACGCTTCATGTTTAATTGTCTGAAAAAAAAATAAATCGGAATCTATCGAAGAAAAAGAAGAAGGGCGATGAGTAGCAGTGAAGGATGTGAATTGAAGTTAATCAAGGAAATTAGCAAAGTCAAGTTTTCGCTGAGAATTCAATTTTGACATCATTTATTATAAAACTTGGACTTTCTCACAATTTAACCTAATTACTCGCAACTTTTTTTCTTTAATTAGCCAGCACAACTTTAACATTGCGATCAATAATGAAAGTGTCAGGTCGGAAAATTAATTTGACATTCTGGCTAATTTATCTGATAATTTTAATGCTGATTTTTTCGCTTTCTTTCCTTCATTTCCCTCTCATTCGCTCGCATAATTATTTCTAGCATAATCTTGAGCTCAAAAAGAGGAAAAATCCTTTCACATTATCGTCGTCGTCGTTCTTTAAACTTTCTCATGCAGATAAATCTTAAATTAAGCAAAAATTTAATTGTTATTTACGCGAGTGTCGACATTTAATATGAACAAAACGTGAAGGTTGCTTTCTTCTTTGAATCGCGCGCTGGCGTATATGAGGATTAAGAGCAATCATGAAAATGGCAATGATTGTATGCTAATGGTAATGCCGCATTTGAATCGGGAGCGATTTAATTAAATTTCAGCATTTCTCAACTTTGTGAGCACGTGGAAGTAAAATTGCAATTATACACGTTGAAATTAAGTCGAGGAAGTTGCTTGGGAAGGAAGTAAAAGGTGAACAAAATTAGTGAATACATAAAAGTTTCAAGATTATTTATTTTCTTCTTTTTATATGCGCACAAAATAATTTTTATATTTTTCGTCAACAATATTTCATGTGTTTTTAACTTCTGCAAGAACACACTGCAGATTCCTAAATACCAAGTTAATTTTCTCATTTTTCCACATTTTTTCTTCAGCTCGTTAATTCTTTTGACACAGCTAGAAAGTAACAATGTAACACTGTAAATGAAAATTTCACACATTGTTACACGCTCGAATGTGAATGTGAATATGGGAGGTGTGCGAATAGCACATTCATCACTCTTCCTTTCATTTACTTTTCAAGCACAACAGAAGCGATAAGTTTTCCTTCTTTTTAGTTGAAAATTTTATTACCATCCGACTAAGTGGAGCGTGAGGTAATGAGTGGAAACAACATTATTGATGAGTGTCACGCCCAATGTGTGGAAATTTAATGCGTTTCGTAATCTTTAAATAGCGTTAATGTGAAAATATTTTTTTTCTATGCTGGCAATTTGTTTTTTAGCTTAATAAGCTTTTTTTAGTTCGCGAAACTTTTAAAAACAAAAACCAAAGACACAATAAATTTTTTCCAACGCTCAGCAGAAAACACTTCGATAATTTATTTATCAGGGCTTGTTACTTACAATTGAAAACTGAAAAGCGATTTCGAAATTGAGAACAAAAGCTTAAACTTTTCTGAGAAAAAAAAGAAACTTTTCCTCTCGTCCAATTTTTTTGACATAATTGAACAAAAGGAAGAATAAATGCTGAACGTGATCGATTAGCTGAAGGTAATCGGTTTAGAACTTTTTTATATTCCATGTATCAACCTGAGCTAGAAGAAGAAAACTTTTTCAATATTTTTTCCGTTTTAGACATTTTTACACATTCACGTGCGCTTTTTTTGTTGAAAATATTTTTTTTGAAAATATAGCAAAGGATCAGGTTGTAAGTTGAAGGTGGAACAACCATGAACTCGAATAAATTTCAGTCTAAACTTAATCCCATAATAAAAGAACCTGCATGTTGGAGCAGCGAAGAATTTTTGGAGCGTTTAATTTCTCAATTTAAAAGCTTCTCTCAAAGGACTTTGGTGAATCGTCTAATGACACTTAAATTACATCTAGACAACAGTGAAAATTTGAAAAAATCTACAATTTCCTTTAGTTTTGATGAAGACTTTTCAAGGAAAACTAAATTGAAAAACTCATGACTGTATTACAAATTTTCTTCGCTTCCTAAACTCTCACTTCTATTTTATGCGCTGTTCAGAAAACTTTTACATCAAACGCTCAAGCGATCTCATCGACAGCAGTAGCAACAGCATCATTATAGTCAAGACTGTGGGTTGATTGTGAAACATATCACGTTAAACGATTCTTTTTCACTGAAAAATTGCAGGAAAACTTTTATTTGATGTTGCTGCTCGGTATTCAGAATAGTACTGTTGTTCATGGAAACCGAAAAAAATGGATGTAGAAGCTTAAATGATTAAAAATGAGATGCTCTTTATGGATTCGCTCTAGTTCACCCTTCTGCATTCACATCATTCACTTCGACTATATGTGGAGAGTATTGAAAAAGTTTTCAAAAGAACATAAAAAATTTGTTACCTCTCTTTCTCTCTTGTTCATGCAGTGATCGTGGAGTTAACGCTGTGCATATCAATTTTAAGCTTTCGACTGGACATAGAGATACGATTTTATATTGTTAGAAAAAAGAAATTTAAAAGCGAGGATTTAAAATCAAGTCTGACAACGCAAATTTATTTTAAAATATTTACAAGTTCATTTGTTCAGGGGGAAGGAAACTCAAAATCGATTTCAGTAAATTTCAAATGAATTTCCGGATGCTAAACTCAATCCTCATTCAATTGTCGTAAGAAAATTTCTTATACCATGGTGAGGAAAAAATGGTCGAGTGAATCTCTTTTACACAGTTCACTGAATGCTAAGAATTTGTGGACTCGAAACGTATTCAATTGAAAAGTTGTCAGTTCTCTTTCAACTGAATAGCGCAAAATTCAAGCGAAAGCTTCCATTTGAAATTCAATTCAAAATCATTCAATTTTTCAAGCGATTACTTGAAGCTGAATGAGCGAATAAGTTGACATCAAAAAAAGTTTTGCGCTCCGCTGACCACAATCGATAAAATTTATGTTTAGAATGCTTCAAAAGCTAGTCAGGAAATCGGACATTACCATAGTGGATTATCACTCTGGTCATCATACACGCATCGAGAGAAGGGGAAAAAATCCTTCATGAGCAATTTCAAAAGCTATCAATTAGAGTCTAATTGAATGAACTTGACATATGACATTAATTGATTGCGGGCAGTGTACGACTACAGCGATGCGATAATATTTATGTGCTCATGCCAAACTACGTTATTAGGCCTATTTATGCTTATTAAATACGCTCTTAGTTTTGTGCGTATGTCAGCTATAATGTCGCAGCAAATGGTCATTTTCCGTTCACGCTAAAATTTATTGGGCTTCTCAAAATTTATAGACCTTCAGACGCACACCAAAATTTTATTGCTGCAAGACACGACTGAGTGAATCGATGGAGAGAATGAAACATGTTTGGGATTTTCTTGAGAACATCGATCAACAGATGAAACAAAAGAATTTTGTGGAGTGTGATAGAAAAATAGAAATTGTGAAGGTGGCAAGCCGTATTTTATAATTTTATTTGGTGTATCTATGAAGTTATGATTTTGCCGTTTGCAGACTCTTATTTTTTTTATAAAACTCTTAACAAAAAATTGTTGACGTATCAAAGAAACAATTTTATCGATGACCATCTGAACATCCATTTGATTGATGTCTTTTGACTATTTTAAACTTCTCCCATAATCTGTCCATTCAATCCCATCTTCCCCCTTTTTCTTTCATTGTATGTTTTCCATCTCAATGAAAGCACAAACAAAGAACACACAAAACATCATCTTGATTAAATTGGTTTCCGACGCTCCCATTTTAGTGCTGTAATCTATTGAGGAAATTTGTTGCACACAAAATGAACAATCGAACAATTATTGGCTATGGGATTGAGTTAGGAGAATTTATGACGACAGTTTTTGAGGTTGAGTTATGGAATTGAAAAATGTGGAAAATAAACTCGGAAATTGCATTTTACGAGTAAAACACAGAATGTTCGTTCAATCATTGAGAAAATTTTATATTGTTAGGGTTGAAGTTTAAATGTCAATTACTTGAAATTGATATGAATTTTATGCAGGTTTTTTTGCATCATTTTTACCGTCATGATTTTCTTTCATTCACTCAACGAACACAAAAATAACTTCATATACGATTTTATGTGTCTGGTCTGGCATTAAATGCCAATTAATTTGTACCGAACATGTAACCGTTTTCAATAGAAAAGGAATAGAACATGGACAAGTTTCGACTTTCAGTTTGATGCGGTTGTGGTTATGGTTATTGTGATGGAAGTTGAGTGCTGTGCGGTTTAAAATGTTAAGCTCTAAAAATTTACGAATAAAGTTTTCTTTGAATTTTCCACTAACGTTTTATTTAGCTCGAATTATCAACACTCAACTCAAACCGACCATGATATCCACACACATACATGCTCTGCTCTGATACTTGAGTTCCATTACGTTAAGTTTGCATCATATCACTAATTGCCTTAACCATGACCATTATGAAGTGAACTTTCGACCTGAAAATTGAGTGAGTTTATTCATGAAAACCACAAGAATGGCAACAAACTAAACTCGTTAACTGCTTTGTAGTTTTCTGAAACAAAATCTTATTAAAATGAAGCGTCCTCGTCTTTTCATCATCGCTCAATTGACATTAATTTGACAACTTATCTCAGTTGACCTGCAAAGGAAAGAAAAATCTCTGCAATCTATCAAGTTGAGACATCGAGCTGAAATCGATTTTCAAAAGAGAAAAATATATGAGGAGGAAAAAATATTTCAATCAAACTAAAATTGGAGGTAAAAAAGTAGCTGATGAATGAATTTGAGAAAGATACAGAAATAAATCTCTCTAAGTTGTTGTAAGATGAGATTTCATCGATGCATTGCGATGAAAGCATTTACTTTGATGTTTTCTATAAAGAAAAAATCTAGCAATCTATTTTTAAATGTTTAAACTTTCTCAATTCAATCTTTAAAATTTACACTCAAAAAAAGCTCAATTTTAAAGTGTTTCATGAGATAAAACTCGGCAGCAGCTTTATATAGAATTTTACCCAAAAAAAGGTTCAATAAAAAAGAAGAAGTTTATAAACTTTTCCTCAAAGCCCCGAAGTATAAAACCCAATGTGAAAGTGTGACTCAAATGAGGATCAATTGAAGGCTAATAAAGGCAATAAAATGATTTTAATCGCTTCTAATGTTTCCATCGAGAGAGCATGCACTGCTTACGTATGTATTAATTGCTTTATTATATGCCACAATGGTCGAGAGAGAGAAAAAGTTTCTAAATTGCTTTAGCATGAAATTATTTAATAAAATTGCTTTATAAGAGTGCTTAAATAATGAAAAAAGGAGAACAATTGTTGGAGAAAAAGAGTCTGAAGGTAAAGTTTTCGAATGGACTTAAATGTGTTTGCATGTTAAAAATATTTTTTGCCTCCACATCACGATTATGTGAACGTAAACTAGCAGGGTTGATAAATTTCCCGTTTAAAAATTATTTTTAACAAGATTTCATTTAAAAAAAATTTTGTTGCTTGAAAAATTTAATTTTTACAACTTTGTCAACACAAAAATGCTAGAAAACTTAATTTAAATACTAGGAAAAATTTACGGACACAAATTTGTGCACATCCTGTCCATATACATGTAGAAACAGATAGAGAAACATTCAGAACACAAAAATTCAATTTACTCTTGCCCCGAGTTCATGTTCACGTGCTTTATAGAAAACAACAAGCAATAAATATATGCACATAACCTTTTTTCGTGAAGGTACTAAAGAACTGCAGTTTGCGCACCGCAATATATGCAAAATAAGACGAAATGGACTTTTTGAGGGGAGAGAAAGAGAGATAAATATGATAACTAAATGGAAATGTCATGCAAAAATCTTCCCTTAGATATTGCTTTTGTTTTCGAGGAGATTTTTTTTATTGCAAGTTTTATGAAGAATTTTTCTCATTTGAAATCTACATAAACGAAAACAAGCATCAGGGCATGCAGAGAAAAAGTTTATATTAACTAAAATTGCAATTTTATGTTTTGGGGTTGAAATATATTTGCAAAATGCCATATCATGCATTTTAATTTTTTGTATCTTTTATTTTATTTTCACATACTATAACAACTGCTGAGAATTCTCACGTTTAAAATTCATAAATTTTAATTCAATAAATTTTAGCATGCACAATAAATTAAGTCATACAAAAATTAATAAATATTGCCAGAAATTCAAAATAAAAACCGTTAGAAAAAAAACTAAATTTGTTGAAGTGTAAATTTAAATTCATGACATTCAGAGTTGGAAAACCTCATTGAAAGCTAACAATTTTAAAACTCCGTTAAAAATTTTCCTTTTATATTTCTATGTCAAACATTTCAAAGTTTTTATTAATTAAATTTCTTTCTTCAAACTACACTCTCTTCTGATTTAGCATTTAAACAACTTAAGTGCACTTGAAAAAGTAATTTCTTTGTTTGTTGAAATCAAGACAAAGTAAACATGAAAAGTTATCAACTCTTTGCTTTTCCTCTAAATGACATTCATTGCATTCTCTCTGTGTGAGCGTTTTTTCTCCGTCAGTGAACATTATTTAGCTAGATGGCTTGTAAACATGAATATGTGATGTGGTTTTTCTCTCTTTTGACTGTCGAAAATATTGTGCAGAATGAAAAGTTTTTAGAATGGAAAATTATGTTTATGCTTTTCTTATTTTTAAAGCTTTTTGCCTTCAATCTTAAAAATATTTTCCGGACATAATAATTTTTTAAACCGTGCACAGCTGTGACTGAAATTATTTTTCTAGAAATTAATTGTTAAATTTAGACTTTAGAGCTTTTAGTCAACTTTCGTGTCTGACTAATAATTTTCAAAAGCTGTAAAAATATTTTTTGCAAATTAATATATTCAAAAAGCATAAAAAATTCTAAAATATAATTTTCTAGATCCTTATCATCATCGTTGTGTACATTATTTTTACTATTTACATCTAGCGGAATATAAATAAAATAAGTAAAAAAAATTTAACAACACTCCCTTCTCTTTGTACAACTAGATATTTCGCACGGAAAAGTATTAAATAAAATAAAATCAGTAAATATTTTGACATTTTCATACATGTTGTTATAACTCTCTTTTGAGAACTTAAAACTAAATTTTGGTATTTGCTTTATCGCAAGATATTAAACATATGTATGCAATACTTGAATGAATTTAAATTAATTTAAGATCCAAAAATTAGAGAAGGAAGCGGAATTTTTGTTTGATTGATGTTTTTTAAAAGCTCCACTTCTCTAATTTTTGATCTTAAATTCCAATATTAAATTATTCAAGATTGCATACATATGTTTAATATCTTGCGATAAAGAAATACAAAATTTAGTTTTAAGTTCTAAAAGAGAGTTATAAAAATGTATGAAAATGCAAAATATTTACTGATTTTATTTTATTTAATATTTTGTGGAAATATTAGTTGTAAAAGAGAAGGAGTGTTGTTAAATTTTTTTACTTATTTTATTTAGTCCTTTTTCCTGATCAAATTTATTAAACTTAATTTAGAACAAAAATAATTTACAAAATTAAACGGTGAATGTTTAAATTTTGCTGGAATTTACCCTAGACGAATCTCTCGAGTAAGATTTCACCGTTATGATTGACTATTTTTTACATATTTATTTTATTGGTTCCAACAAGAATTAATTTTTCTGTAATTATTATTAATTTCATTTTTGGTAACATGCATTTTTTTCACTTCTTCTCTCGTTGTCTTTAATCTTGTCACTGTATGAAAGTGATTTGGGGGTAAAAAGTGAGAGCCAGATTATCGAGGGAAGTGGGTGAGTGGTGAAGTTGATGGTGTTGAAGTATTGGAGCGCATGAAGAATTTTTTTAAATATTTTTTACCGTTATTTTTAAAACATTGTTGCTTCGCAACAGATGTTGATTCCGGTCGTGAACGACCGAGAGAAAGAAAGAGAGCTAAATGAGATTGCGGGAGTAAGAGAGAAGGGAGAATAAAATAAAAGCGAACGTAAACGACGTATAATATAAACATGCTCATTTATATGTTCATGTTTTCATAGCCCACAACGACTATCGCTTGCAACAACAACTCCTGTCTGCTGTTCATGTGTAAGTTGGCAAATTGCATTTGCTTCTTCTTCCACCATAGACGTATAAATGCTCTTTTGCATGCTGATAAATATTATACGGGTTTCACTGAATGTACACACACAATTTTCAAAACTATATTTACTTCCAAACTAAACTTTATTGTTCTCTGACTATGAAGAACGGTTGGAAATTCTGTAAATGCAGTTAAATAGATGAGAATGAATGCATGTTGCTTATGCTTACTTCGTGGCGAGGAAAGACAGAAAAAAAAGAATTTCGTGATTTATGCGAACATTCCACAACTATGCAGAGCTTTAATTTTTTCTGCTCTCTCCGCGTGTAAAACAAGGAGTGAGAAATTAAAGAAAAAAAAGTATTTGTTTAATTTTTCAAAAAATCTTGCAACTAAAATGAAAACTGAGAAAAAGTTTCATTCCTTGCTTGAAACCAAACAGAAGCTACTGTACTAGCTTGAATCGCTTAATTTACTTCTTTTTTCTCACTCTCGCTTTGCTTTCACAATAAAAATAAAAACGAGTGAAGATAAAGTCGAGAGGAAAAATAGTTTGCATCACTTTTGCACAGGATATTCTCACACTTTCATTGTTGTTTGCAAGTGACGACTATAAAAGGGAATAATTATGCTTTTTAAGTTGCTAAGTGGCGCATTCACTGGTGGATTCAGGATTCATTAAGTGATAGCTGAGAGGGAGGAGGAGAAAAATGTTTATAGATCATGAAAATGCATTAGTGAGAGAAGATAAATGATTTTCGCATTAAAAATGTTAAATAATGATTGTGGATTTGAAATGAATATTTTACTTTTTAAACTTGTTGGAAAAGTTCATTGTCCTTGCCGAATAACAAACATTAAGCAAACAACAAAATTAAATCCTCATTGACCCAAATAAAAAGTCACGGTAAAAGTAACTTTACTCCCACTAATCCATAAATTAAGTCTTAACTACTCCCATGTTTAGCAATTTTGAACGTACGCTGTCAATAAAACGCACTCAATAATTCTTGCGTAGGATTTGAGTGTAAAAAGGGGAAGAAAATGACCATCGTAACTTCGAAATGACCCCCTTTGGGAATATAAATTTCAATCAGGGTGATCGGAGGTCGAGTCGTTAGAAGAAATAAAAAGAAGAACGTTTTATTGATGGCCGCAGGGAGGAAATAAAATTATTTAAAAAAATGGAAATTTAATGTTTTTAACTATTTTATTTTTCCATTTTCATGGTCGTTATCGGCATCATTAGTCGATAACAAAATCTAGAGATAAACAGTAAATTGTATTCGTATAAAATCCAACCTGTCTCCCCTCGTTGTCATTGCGTTGAGTGGAAAACAAATCAATCACGGCAATGTCTATCAGTGGAGAATTTCAATCGAGTCCATTCAAAACAAACAAACTGTTAATTATTATTTGTGTGCTGTACTTTCTCTCTCAGGGGTTGCGATGCTGTTGTGATGAGTCGGGTACTCTCTCGTAATTGTTTGTGTTTATTGAAGCATTTACTTTGGACAACGTAGATGACACAATTGCTTAATGATAAGTAGCTAATGGCAACGACTATGATGATGACAATGCTGTTGCGGTGCAGGGAAGGTGAAACTTGAAGATAAAGTTTTTTTACATTGTTCGTATTGAAAATTATTTCCATCCCTTTTCCACCGTCTATGAGTGATTCAATAATGAACGCAAACTTGAGGCAATTCTATTTGTTTATTGCTGCAATACACAATTCTGTTTGCTTTAATTTAATTAAAATAAGCTTCGTCTACTATTACATGCCATCACGAGGCTCATCCACTTTTTCATTGTTTCCTTTAGATTTAACAATTTCGAGTAAAGACTTGGTAATTTATTAGGACAAGGTCACTGATGCGTGAGTAATGAGGACACATTCTGACGAACTGTTGTGAAGCTTATGTAATGTGTGCATGACATATTGAACTCATTAAACTAAAAACAAATCTTCTTCTTTTTGTTGAGTTTGTTCGCAATTACTCTTCAAACTTTCGAAAAAATTAAAACTTTCTCCACGTGAAGTTTTATGACACTCATTAATGATTTTTATCAGAAAAAACTTTTTTATAAATGACAAATTAATTATTTCAATCAGAAAACTAAAAGAAACATCACAATAAAAAATTAATTGTTGCGAGAAACAAAAGAGATGAAATCACGTGATTGTGACCGCACTCCTTGCCTACATAATACACAAAAGTGATTGATCATGAAAGCAAAATGAAAGTCATTTCTTTCATTTTTCATCAAAAATACATCAATGCAAGCACACACAGCGGTGCTGTTTTGAAGGGTCGATGGTGAAGGGTTTTGTTCAAAAGAAAAGAGATGAAAAATCAATTGAAGTGTGTATATTGACATGTATGTTGTTATTTCCATGTTCGGAGTGTCATAAAAGAAGGGAAAGTCAAGCATTACCCACGCTTTTATGAACCGGTCAATAGCCATAAAAAGTCCCTTTATTTGTTTCACTTCCAACCTCCACACATTTTCCTTAGAATCAAAAAAGTGACCAAAAATATTTCACATCTTTTAAACTCGTTTGAAGTTAGCAAAAATTTGTTTGAAAATATTTTTCAACATTTTATTTTAAAAATAAAATAAATTTCAGCCAACATCATTGACATCATATTTAGTTGCGGGATAAAGAAACCCACACGTAGTGAAGTTGAAGGCCAAGAACCGTAAAACAGGAAATGTCTTCTAAGGTTTGATGACGATGCTGAATGAATGTGTGTGAGCAAAAGAGGGCGACCCGAAAGGTATATATGAAATAATAGTAGGAGAGAAAATGTATGTAATTGGTCTTATCATCAACTTGCTCGCCTGATGGCATTTGATTCTGTTAACGTGTGATAAAGTGCGACATCAGCAAGGAAATGCAGTGAAAGTGATTTTTTTACTGGTGAAGACGGCAATGATGATTGATGTACGTTGAAGTCGCTTCGTAATATGATTAACACACGTTTTCATCCTTTTTTATAGCATCAACCCTAAAAGAATATTATATAGATGTCATCGTAATAATTTCCAACATGAGACGCTGCTGTTGATCATATTTTATGTATTTGTTCTTGTAAGAAAATCGCTCGAATGTGCAAACATCGTCAGTGAAGTTGAGTGAGACACAAGCATTTGTCGGAGAATTCTATGAAATATTAATTTCATGTTCAACGTTCAATTTTCGAATGCTTCACATGCAGTGAAGATGCGCTGCTTGTTTTTCAAAGGGAAGTAAGATCTTTTAAAATTTATAAAAGATTTAAAAATTTTATTCCACTCCTTGGAACTCACCCAAACATTTAATACCATAAAGTGCACTTTTTGCCATGAGATTGAGCAACAACTGACAGTCTGGCAAGTTAAAATAGTCGTATAGTGTTTCTGCTGGTGAAGCTAGCAGCAACCAAGAAGAAGAAGCAATTTATGGTTTTCCATCCAATATCTCACACACATCTCAGCTGCTAAATTTATTGTTGAATATTAATTACATGTGTTTGCATGCAAAATTTAATATGTTTAGTTTCAAGCGAGAAAATCTTTTATGGGGAGAAATCCCAGCATGTTAAACTATTTGGCTTAATTCCATCCGCTTATAAATCACAAAAAAGCTCATCAGAAGCTTTCGTCTCATACCACGCGTGAGTTCAAGGTGAAGTCGCTCAAAATCAATATTTAGCCCACATTCTCATCGTTCGTCAAGCGGAAAATCCATTGTGAGGAAGTTTTAATAAAAACCACCATGGCTTCAGGCTTCACAAACACACCAAAAAATATGTGGCATAATAAAAAAAAATGCGAGTATGAGATTTTTTAAATTCTGAGAAAAAAGTTTTGATACTTCAGTGAAATTTCACTTGCTCTTGGCGGGCTTGTGATTCCCATTGTCTTTTGTGTGATGAAATTTTTTCAACAATCTCATGAGAACGCTTATAAATTATGTAGCATGTAAATTCCTCACTCGAATATGAGATTTACTTGAATCATAAATGAGGGTTTAATTTGTGAATTATGGAACGGGATTTTGTTGGGTTGAAAAATTTAAAGCTATTTTAAAAAAATTCATTGCACGCTTTCTAAATGAGACAATAAATTATTATTAACACTTCATAGCGCGAGAGTGAAAATGAACCTTCTATCTGCCGCATATAACCTTTTTTTCTTTAATTCCATTCGACGTTGAGTCCATTCCATTTCTTTTTGCTGCATTCTCTCGGCTCTGTCAGCCGCAAGTCATTTCACTCTCGAATTGCTGCTTACTGTTGCTATTTTCTCAGCGAGTGTCTTTTCTCCCTTGTCGTGTTTTGTGTCGCTTTTCACTTAACTGAATTGAGATATGATAGGAGAAGAATTTTTTTGTGACACAATTCGGATATTTTTGAGATGCTATGCGGTTTTAAGAATTATCAAATGAATGTTGTAAAAAATGAATTAAGAATTCATGTCTTTATTATTCTACCATTTGATCACTCTTCGGTTTTATCAACATTTTTTTTTATTATATAATAATCTCCGAGATAAAAATCAACAAGCAAAATTACAAGATGTGTCGAATTAGTTTTAATTCATTTCCTTGAGCCGAACAAAAGAAGAATAAGAAGAACACAAGTCGTTGGGATTTATAGTGCTTTCGAACATAACACTGCGACCGATGTCGACAAGGACGATTATGGAAGAAAGAAAAAATTGGTAAGAGGAAAAAAGGATTCAAAAAATAAAGAAGGGAAAAGTTTTTCTTTTCTGTTCAGCTCTGTTTATCTCGTTAATTGCATCTCTGTAGCTGCTCGAATGCCACTCGCTCGAAAATAGGGAGCAAAAATAGAGGAAGGATGGCAATCGACGTTATCAATTTGAACAGTCGAATATGTAAAGGCACTCGCGTTTACAAATTTCATCAGCATGTAGAATCAGCAAGAAGCCTTTTTTGGGGTCGAGCGGAAATAATGTAACTCTCAATAGAAAATGAAAAAATTAAATATATTTTTTAAGCTCATTGGAAATTAATTTTTAAAGTTTTTAAAAGTTAAAAATCATGTGACGGAATTTTTAATATCATCCTCTTTTTCCTTCTCACATTTACATTGAAGAGGGAGGCAGCAAAAGGCAGTTTGAATAAATTGACAGTTGAGCTTCGGCATAAAGTCACTTAAACATACTGAGAATGGCATTTCTTACCCTCGTTTTCACAGAAATAATAAATCCGAGAAACATTACACAAAAAAGCAAAAGGCTCACACATAAAAATTTAACAAATTCTCCATTTGAATTTTTTAACATTTTTTTGTCATTTCACTAGAACGATGACGCTGCGCATCCATTATTATCCTAATATGATTTTTTTTCTTAAATGGCTTCATTTCTAGACAACAAGGGGTTGGGGGAGAAACAAATTTGCTTATTGTGGAAATATTTTGGCAGTTTTGCAATGAACGAAATTCTTTTACTAAAATTTTTAGCCAAAAATCAAAAATGATGTCGCTAAACAATTTAATAAAAATAAATTTTCACACTTAATACCTCAACATTACCACATAATAGCCCATCAGCTTACCTTTATTTAAGCGCCCACATATACAACAACAAATGTTTGTTTTTGTTTTTAATTTAACCTAAAAAATATCGATTAAAAAACATTCGACCTAAATTATGCGAAGACATGAATGCCAACGTGTACAACTTCGTAGTACAACTCACCTCCCTCTACCTAATACGAAGAAATTGAAAAATTTACATAGAATTTTATTACAAGTTGCTACAATTGCCTATTAAACATTTTCACATGCCTCGTGCTGCCTCAATTTAAGATCTTCTTCTTTTCTTACCCTGATGTTATCTTTCCCTCACACGACTTCTTCTTTTCTCTATTTATCATATAAATTTAAAGAATTTTCTTCTCTCGTGAGAGAATTTTCTCTCGAAATTGCATGTCACATGCGACGTTGCGCTAGGAGAAGTGAAAAATGTTGCTCAAAAGTGGGATTTTTCGACGCAATCGCACAAAATTTGGAGGGGACAAAAAATTTCAAGTATCCTTTCACTTATTCTCCAACTTCAAACTTCAGTTTAAAGGGAAACTTGTTTACGTTAAGACGCGAAAAAGAGAAAGTTCCGAGTAAAGATTTCTCGAATGGACATTTAAAAAATGATTTGTTGAACTTTGAAAAAAATCGGCAATTGGATTACTAAACCGATGGATTTGAATCAATAAAAAAATCGTTCAAATTTTTTAAAAAAATTTAAATTCTTGTTCACAAGCTCGTTGATAATTCGCGAGCGAGCAAATAAGCTCAATGAAGTGAAACGTGCCGCATTCAATAATAAGAGATTGAAATTGATGTGAAATTGAGTGTGTAAAATGAGAGCGCGAGCAAATTCAATCAATATCGATGATTTTTTAATCAATAAAATTTCACTGTTGCCGACATCACCGCAAACAGTGCGTGAGAAATTTTGAGTGTAGACATAAAACAAACAAAAAACGAGGGTGTTATTGATACACAGACGAAAAATAATAAAATAAAAGAAAATTTATGACAAGCGAGAAAGCTCTAAGGGATGCCAATGTGGGTGCCGTCAAAATTGCCAATGAGAATCATTAAAAATTGGAGTGAGAGATAAAATATTAAAATATTCTCTCAGTTTTTATTTTTCGATGGAACGTTTTATGAAAATTTATTATCAAAATATTTTATAAATTCCGAGTGTATGTGCATGCTGCCTGCAAGGCACACAGTATACACTCTCGAACATTTTTCACAAAAACTCTGCTGTGTGGCTCATTTCCGATTTTCTTTTTTGTGTTGGAGAAATAATTTTTTTTTTCGGTGAGTGAATAACATTGAGCTCAAGGTGAGGGAAACGATGAATTTGGGCTTAGGAAAAACTGTCAAGAGGTCAATTACCGTATAATCTGAATAATTTTGTCATTACCACGCAAGAATTGTGGGTGTAATGCGTTGACCTGAGAATGATTGAGTTATGAATTTGGAAAAAATTGTCGAAAGTCATGATTTAAATCTTAAAATAAGTTTTGAGAATTTAAAGAATTTATTTTTAATTAAAAATTCTTGTCGTTCATCAACCCACTTCTTCTTTATTTATTTGAAGCAAAACATTTTAATTAAAAATAAAATTTTAATTGAAAAAATTCGGCAAGAAAAATAATTAATTCATAAATATTTTCTTCAACATCAATCGAATTTTCAATCGAGCTTGAAAAATTTCATCATAAAATTTTTTAATTACTCCTGACAACTTTTTTTCCTTTTCGCAATATTCGCCATTTTCCCACACACTTTTCAGTAAAAATGAATTCAATATAATAAAAATAAAATGTAATTAACAGGCAGTAAATTTTACAATATGGACGTGAAAAAAGAGCTGAAGAATAAATTTGAAAACATGAATGAATTTTAAGGAGCGAGAACGAGCACTATAGCATGTGTCAATGATGAATTTTTAATGGCATTCTCATGTAGATGTGTGTCGTGCAGTGAAAACATAGAGACACAAAAAAGGTCTCTCTCTCTCTTCTGGTAACTGAACTGTGTAATTAAAAATTTTTATCCGCGTGTATAATTACAAATTCATATATGTATCTATGGTGCTACCTTTAATGAACGTATGTGAATTTATCCAAGCTGCTGCCATCCTTCTTTAGCAATGAGTTCTGTGCAAAGTTGAATCTCACCGTTAAATTCAAAAAATATTTAGTGCGAAAAACTGTCAAAAAATCATCATAATAAAGTTGGTTATGACTCTAGCTATCAAGCTGAAATTTCATTAACCGTCAACATCATCATCAGCTAGTGTTACTTCTCTGCGCCTAATAAACATGAACTTTTTACTCGACTCTTTGAAATTGGATTTTTGTTTTCTCTTCCTACTCCTAAGCGGTAAGTTTTACAGACTGTATGTCCATAAAATTTGTACGCGGCAAACGTGTCGTGTGCTGTAGTTGAATTCTCTCACTTTTCCACTGGTTATAATAAATATTCCAAACGAGCCATTCACTCGCAGTGCAATGCAGTAAAATGTAATTAGAACTCAAATTACAAATGTTCATTTTGCCACTCGCTTTAGTCCGTGCACCGAGACTTTAAATGGTCGGGAAAAAAGTTTAAATTAGTACTGTCGAATGACGAAAGATTAATAAATGACTTTTTAATTAAGAGATGAAGGACAAAAGATGTAAAATATTCAGAAAAGCAATTAACTTTTATTACTTGAATGAAATTTCTTAGTTATTATCATCAATTTAATTCCATTGAATTTAAGATTTTTGTATCTGGCAACCAATTTTATGTCGGTTTTATTAATTTGTTTTTCGACATTTAAAGTTCAATGCTTTTAAAAATTTATTCTGAACCGAGTTTTTTAAAACAAAAATTGATTTTAGCTAATGGCTTTTGTTTGAGCTGGCTATCAATGTAGGTTGTCATGATTTAATTGATGTTGACATTAAAATTTTCATTCTCAAAAATATCTATAATTAGAAAATTTAAGTATGATGAACTTTAAGTTTCCAGACCTTTGAATGAAATTGTTCAAAACTGATAGACAACAAAATATTTTATTCAACTAATAAATCGCTATATCGATCATAAATAATATTTTAAAAAATTTTTAAGCATCGTGTAATCTTCCGCTATAACATTGTACGAGAAAATTTACATGCATGAAAATTTGCTGCACATTTTCATGTTGGGATTTATTAGAGAGTCGAATATTGTTGCAAGAATAAAGAGTTGAAGATTACCAACTATAAAGCGGATTTTAAGTACTTTTATGAGTACTAAAGTGACATCCGCATAAAAACTTTAGTGCCACTTATACGATGTCATGCGGCGTTGATGGTACAATGCAGCAATTTAATATTGAAATCGCCTTTTCATTGGGATTTTAAAATAGCCGCAGTGCATAATCTCACTTTTGTGGTCCTCTTGCTGATCATCAGCGTCGGGTCGGACTAGGGATTATTTCATCATGTCCCTATTGTGTGTATTCTCTCACGCTTCATAGCAAAAATGATGTCGAGGGAAGTGATTGAACGACCTGACATGAATAGACACGTGGTGGAATTTTTCACGCGACGCTTTACCGTAGCTTAACATTATTGAGGGCATTATCAACTGCCAAGGGTTGAAAAATGATCGAAGGATTATTTTAAAAAAGTTCGAAACATTTAAATAATTTTATTTTTCCAACCCATGATTGGATACAAATTTATCATTATATGCACATATTTCCATGCTTTAATGCTTTCATAGAAATGCGTAACAAGAATGCTAATGGCGTAAAAATCCAAGAAAGAAAAGTTCCGCCTCACGACATAGAAGATTAACATAAAATGCCTCTCTAATGTACCATTACTTTATGACGAGCTTGCCTTGCCTCATTCTCTCGTCGCGTGGATAAATTTATATGACAAAGACGTCGACGATGTCGTTTTAAGTGCCAATTTATAAGTCAAACATCACTCGCATAAGGAATTAAGTTTCTCGAAACATAAACTTATGGAATATGCATACATAAATATTAGAGCTGGTGGGGGAATTATAAAGCACTTGCACTAGCGTCAAATCCTGAAGTTATTAAATTAAAGAAAATATTGAAATTTATTTTTTAACGGTTAAATTTTAAAAATATCCCTTTCACTTAAAATCACCTTCTTCCTTATGCGTGCACATGAAAATCCTTAATCTAAAAGTTTATCATAATATCCATTTTATTATCATCACATTCTCCTCAGCACAACCTCCTAATGACACTTGAGAAAATATTTTTGATCCTATTTCTCAAGGCAAGATCTTTGGTAAAAGTTTTCCTCTCTTTATAGTTGATGGTTTTCATCGAAAAAGGATTGCGATAGAAATTTTGTTGACGAGAAATTTGAAAAGCCTGAGAGAAATTTATAGTAATGAGGGTATTTTGACATCAGAGAAAATATTTGATTGACTTCATTAGAAACTCTCTCATTTTGAAACGTAGTTTGCAAAATCCATCCATGGAAATATTTTAAGTCACAACATTATTAATCTGTTATAAAATATTGCGTGGTAAATTTATTGCATTTGAAAGGCATGAAAAATTTAACAAAAATTTAAGCTTCAAGTTGATGAAAATTTCCAATCATATTTGCGTCAAATGATGATTTAAGAATATTTTCAAAGGAAACGATTTAAGGAAAGATTACATCAGAATTGATGTAAAGAAATCTATGAGATAATATCTATGTTTTTGGAAAGTAATTTGCACCCTTTGAGGTTTAAATGATTTTAATGGCAAAAAGTTCCAATGAAATTTACTAAAAAGAAAGTTTGCAGGAATTTGAAACGTTCCAAATTTGATAAAAAAACAAAATCAATTTCAAAACTTTGTTGGTGAAAATTTCAATTGATTTGAGGAAATAAATTTTCATCAAACTCTTTTAAAAGAAACAATAAATTTTTCATGTGCGAGAAGTACGCGAGACTTTTTTTTAGATCGGTCTGAAATTTGGATATTTTATCGGCCTTTTTACGGCCATTTACGGCCTGTTTTTAGTTTTTTTCGGCCCCTCTTAGTTTTTGAGTTATGGACTTTTTAAAATTTTCAAAAAAGTCTCGCGTACTTCACGAGAACTATGCGAGACTTTTTTCAAAAAATACTTTTTTGAAAAACTTTTTATGTTTTTGTTTAGCATTTATTTCGGCCATTTGCGGCCTCTAAACAGTTTTGAAATTAGTCAAAAATTTCAAAAATTATAGTCGTTTGAAAATTTCTGAGTGAAAAAATTAATTTTTTATGAGAAGTACGCGAGAGATTTTTTTGAAAATTACTGTTACACAAAACTTTTAATGTTTTCATTTAGCATTTATTTCGGCCATTTGCGGCCTCTAAACAGTTTTTGAAATTTTTCAAAAAGTTCAAAAGTTTTGGTAATTTGAAATTTATATGGGTGAAAAAAAAATTTCATAATTTTTTGAGAAGTACGCGAGAGATTTTCGAAAATTTAACTCTAAAAAAAAACTTTTAGCTTTTTCTGTTGGCATTTAATTCGGCTATTTGCGGCCTAAAAAAATTATTACGATCAAGTGCTTTGTTTAAAAATTAAATGAGATTGAATTATCAATTTTTCAGTGTTTTTGGCGTCATTTTCAGAATTTAACTACCTGAAAATTAAAAAATTTATCGAAAAAACTTTTAAAAAAGTATTAGTTTTAGTTACTTACTACTAAATAAATAAAATTTAATTAAACATTTTATTTAATTTAAATCAATTTATAACTTACTTACAAATTTTATAAGTTTTTTCTAATTTTTTCGATAAATTTTTTAATTTTCAGATAGTTAAATTCTGAAAATGACGCCAAAAACACTGAAAAATTGATAATTCAATCTTATTTAATTTTTAAACAAAGCACTTGATCGTAATAATTTTTTTAGGCCGCAAATAGCCGAATTAAATGCTAAACAAAAACATAAAAAGTTTTTCAAAAAAGTATTTTTTGAAAAAAAGTCTCGCATAGTTCTCGTGAAGTACGCGAGACTTTTTTGAAAATTTTAAAAAGTCCATAACTCAAAAACTAAGAGGGGCCGAAAAAAACTAAAAACAGGCCGTAAATGGCCGTAAAAAGGCCGATAAAATATCCAAATTTCAGACCGATCTAAAAAAAAGTCTCGCGTACTTCTCGCACGTAATTTTTCCTCAATTCGACCGACATAAATTTAGAGAATCAATTCGTTCCAAGAATAACAGATTTCATTTTTGAATATGTGAAGGTTACTCATGACGTATTTTGTGGAACATCAACGTCAATAGCTCTCTCGCATAAAATTAGATCCCTTTCTCGAATGACTGAAATTTTTTGTTCTTCACACATGTGCCAAAAATTTTGTGTGGCTTGAAAATCATTCAAAGATCGATTAAGCCTCAATAGAAAATATTTTGTGTATTCGCCACACTCTCTGCTCGTGATATTTTATGAATAATCCCTTAATTAAACATAAGCTTGAATGTTGTTCTGTTGTTAGGCTTCATTTTCACACGATTCGTATGCAAGTCGTGTATGTGTGCTGATTTTTTTTACTTTTTGGAACTTAAGGATGTTTTTGAGGATAAAAAAGTGGCAGAAAAATAAATTGCGAAGTTAAAAACTTTTGCGGGTTCTTAAGTCTCTTTTTTCTTACAATTTAAATTTTGTTATTTAAATAAAAAAAATTTCAATCATAAAATGTAACCATGACACTTTTCTTAATTTTTTTGAGCTTATGAATTTGCTTAAAAATAGAAAATTTTATGTCTCATGAAATCAAAATATCGATAAGGAGTAAAAAAATATTTTTCCAATATCAATAGAGCTTCAGACGAGAAGATTTAATTGTATCAAATTGAAAACATTTTCCTCGTGCTTGCTCATAATTTCATTATTCAAAGGTTTTTTCATCGTAGCACTGAATGCAATTGAGAATTTTTCATTGAAAAATTATTTATCGTGTATTTTTCTGCTGCTGCATTTCGTTGAATTTTTGTGGACTTTAAAAATTTAGTTAAAAATTATTCTCTCATCACAATGAGCTCATGAAAGTTGTCTAACAATTTTATTGTCATTTTAAAAAAATCAACTTTGCTAAGAAAATTTAATCTCTCTCACTAATTTAATAATTTTATTAAGACACTCTTATGCGAATTAAAGACAAAATTAAATTAAAGAGCAATGGGATATAAATTAAACCAAGGGAATTTATCTCTAAGCTTATCTGCTTTTATGTACTGCAAAACATTTGCCGCTCCCTTAATTTTCTTAATTAATTTATTAAAGTTTGAGTTAGCCTCCGGTCGATTTAAGACTATGCTGAGTATAAGACGATAATTCATCAACCAGATTTAAATTTTTAAAGCTCTTATATTTTCTAGAAAAATTAAATTTTGTCGAAAATTATTTTCACATGTTAACAAGCTTTTAATTGAAACCCGCAGATTGAAATGTGATATTGTTGAAAAATAAATTCTTTTTGTTGTTTTTAAACATGCAGAGTACCTGAAAAAATTGGTGATTCTCGTTTACCCTTAAGGAAAAACCACTGACTGATATTTACATACATGCCAGTAAAAGCTGACTAAACATTTTATCTCATCGATCATTTTTCATAACAAGCGTGCACGCCATGATTTAAAGGGATGGGCAAAAATTATTAATTTTTTTTAAAAATCTAGCAAAAGTTTGCAATAAAAAATTCTTGAATATTAAAATATTTTTTTTTGGAAAATTGACACCGTCTAAAATTAATTCTACGCATGAATCTTCTTTAGCAGAAAAATATATTTTTCTCATAACAATGCAATACATCATTTCAGCGTGAGAGGTTTTTCTCATTAATTTTACTCATCTTGAGGTCAAAGCATGAATATTTTCGAAAAAGGCGAAAACACCAAAAAGCAATCAATTTTGGCTTTCTCGCCCTTTGAAATTGTTATGTTCGTTTAATTTCACTCGAGTCGTCGATCACCGGGTCAAAATACATCAAACATGGAAAGTTTCGCTGAACCTTTTATTTTTTTCTTCATCCTTGAATATGAAAATTTTCATTACAGCTAGCAGCTGCAAGAAAATTCGACTTGAAATTTTTATAAATCTTGTCTGATGCCATCAAAAATGACAAAAAGAAATAATTATTTTCAAGTCTTTGTGTTTTAGAAAAGGTCAAAATTTGATGCAATTAATGAGAAAACCTTGCGAGATAAATCGAAAGAGCGTAATTTAAAGACAATTTCCATAAAAATCCTTGCTTTTGTTTATTGACGAGATAGCATTACGGAATACAGTCGTTTTAAAAATGGTAATAGAGATGAGATCTTTTGCTCTTAAAATCTTGAAATTCAACAAAAATTTAAACATAAAATCGTCATTTCCATTAAAAATTGTTTAATGATGAGCTCAGGTAAAAAATCCTTTTTAAATTAGAGAATCGAGAGCGAAAGTTAGCTCGTAAAACATTTTCAGCAAACGTCATTAAATTCCTCATCATCCACCTCTCATCGCGATAATGATGCCCTCAATTAAAATGGAATTATTTTTCCCTGAATAAAGTGACTATTTTCATAGAAAAATGTAAAAATAATTAATAGAAAAATATGAAGAGATGTCAAAAGCCCTTGAAACTTTTTACTTTTATGCAATCTCAATGATTATATTTTCATGTAGATATTGAAAAAGGTTTTATGAATTCAAAAAACTTTTTTTAATTAACAAGTTTTTTAGGAAAAATATTCGAGAGCCATAAAATTGATTTTTTTTTGTAAAAGTCAACAAATTGTAATTTTGAGAGTTTTGCAAATAAACCAATATTTTTAATATACCAACACTATTTAATGGGAACTCACTTGTTTAATTCAATGACCACTAAATTTTTTTACCTTTACATCTCAATTAATTAATTCAAAAAAAATTACCTCTATTGACTCGAAAAAATAGTTAATGCACGAAAAAACACAGAAATAATAAAAAGAAAAATTGCAATAGTTGAACGAGTGGCAAACAGCAAAACCACAAAAAGCTTTTAAACTGTCTCTTGCTTTTCCTCACTTTTTTGTGCGGCTTCACGAACATTTAAGATCCATTGTGCAAAAACTTTTTTATCCTGGACTATAAATAAATGAGTTAAATTAATTTAACTTTGACAAAAGAGAGGAAAAACTTTTTCTTTTACCGGAGACATAAAGCAGAAGAGAATGAATGAGGTTTAGTAATGGGTGCATAGGGATGAGAACATTTGAGATTTTCATGAAAGTCTTTCTTATAAATAAATCACACATTTAAAATTGAAATAGAAAAAATCCAACTTTTTACAATAAAAATAAAATTTCTGAACAAACTTAAAGCTTTTTCCATCCTACAGCACACTTAACTCAAACCCACTTGAGAGTTGTATAATTGAATAAATTTGTTTTATTATCCACTCTTTACAGTGAGCATCGGATCGAATAGTGCTGATGCGCCCATTTCGTATTGGGATGAAAATTACTCGCAGCCATACTTTGAAAATAGTACGAGACGAGATCTGACAGTAACAATAGGACAAACAGCAACACTCCATTGTCGTGTGCGGAATCTAAGCGATAGAGCTGTAAGTGAACGACAAAACTTTTTTCTTATCCACTTTCCAGATGGCCAATAAAAGACATTCGATGAGAATATGATGGTTGTGCATTAATTTAAAGCAGCATAAAAATTTCCCAAACAAGTAAAGAAAACTTTTCCTTCCTCAACGATTCAATTAACTGTGAAATGTAATATTTTTAATTGTTCTGCAGATTTTAGATGAAATGTAGAATTTAATTGCTAAGAAATTTAAGAATCTAGAAGAAATTTCTTGAAATTTTCAATTTATTTAATCGTCATTAAATTTAATATCAATAATTTAGGTGAGTTGGATACGAAAACGGGATCTGCACATCATGACAATCGGTATATTGACGTATACAAACGATCAACGCTATCAAGCACTTCACACTGAAGGATCCGATGAGTGGTCAATGAGAATTTCATCAGCACAGCCTCGTGATAGTGGCGTGTATGAGTGTCAAGTGTCGACCGAGCCCAAAATAAGTCAAGCGTACCGTCTCAATGTCGTAGGTGAGTCGAAGGATCTTGACCTTTTTCTCTCAATTTAATACGAGCCATGAATTTTTAAATACGATGCGATATTGATGAAAAATTTGTTGACAAAAAGTATCAAATTAAAAGTTGCCGAAACTCAATTTGGATACTTTTCTCCGCATCAAATATTTTTAGAAATCTTTCGGTAAATATTTACACAAAAATAGCGAATGAAAGGAATATTTAAAATTGGAGAGTTTGGACAGTGTAACCGGATACGATGATGCTGTAAAAATTTACATAAACATTTTAAAAATATGAAATTTTATAAATTTCTTCAAATAATTTTCTTTGAATTCTTTCATTCGCGTTTTAATCAAACTCACTCGACATGTTACACTGTCACACGCCTTTAATTTTCTACCATTTACACAACTGCTGAGTAAATAATCAACATCGCATAGCGAGAAGATTCGAGCAATTTACGAGTTGAAAGGCAAACAGCAGCAAATCTGCCTCTTCTCGTTTTTTCGAAATTAAATTCCTATGATTAAAAATTTTTCCCCATTTTCACGTTTACAGTGTCAAAAGCAAAGATACTTGGAAATCATGAGCTATTTGTAAAAAGTGGCAGTGACATAAATCTCACATGTGTCGCCTCACAAATCTCGAGTCCCCCGTCGTTCATCTACTGGTATAAGGGCGGTCGTGTTGTAAACTATTCACAGCGTGGCGGCATTAATGTGCAGACTGATAGAAGTACGAAAACGAGCAAATTAATTATCTCTCGAGCGACTCCACTTGACACAGGTAATTACTAAGATGAAAAAAGATTTTCTTCTTGATAATTTTTATTGCTGTTTTCTCTTATAGGTAACTACACCTGTGCGCCTAGTAACTCAGGTATGTAATGTGAAATGAGATAAATTTTGTGGAAAAATTTAAAAAATTAAAATTGAAGATGAGAAATTTAGGTTACAAAAAAATTTAAAATTCAGATTTCCCTTCCACAACTTTTTCTCACTCGATTAAGATTTAATTTGACAAGGACATGGATGGACATTTCTCATTTTCTCTTCTTTCCATTTAGATGCTTCAAGCATACTCGTGCACGTGATAAGTGGAGGTGAGCATCAAGCGGCCATGAAGCATGGAAACAATAGTGCAAGCAGTCTCTTCACTCACACACGATGGCATGCCCTACTAACATCGAGTGCTTACGAGTATCGAATGACGTTACCTTTTCAAGCACTATTAGCTTTAAAGTCATCGACGACAAACGCCCTTTTCACATGTCTGATAGCGACGAGCATTTTTAATTCGTTCCTCTTTATCAGATGATTGTCGTAAGGTTTGTGAACGTACATTTGAGACTGCAGGATGCATCGATTCCGCTCCAATTCCGAAAAAGAGAAACTTTTCCATGTGAAATTAAATGATCTTACCCGGGTATAATGCCAAAAAAAACTTTTGTGCGCGATGAAGAGAAAATTTTCTAATGAAATTTATTATTGAAAGCATGAAAAGTTAAACGAGATAAAACTTTTGTTCATAAAATGATTTTTTTAAATATTTTCTTTAAAAAATGAGTTACTTGATCACGAACGTTGGCAGAGAAAGTTTTTAATTTTTTATCAATCATGCAGTTTTTTTGCTCAACAGCTCTCTCATCAACTTTAAACCCTCCCAAAAATCCATAACAATAAATGCAGCACTCAAGCTGAATATTTTTAAGGTTAAACAAAAGTTTCGAACAATAAAAAATGCAGTACTGTTGTGTAGCATACCGAAAAATGAGAGAGAAACTCCAAAACTATATACACTTTTAACAACATTTAATCACTGACAGATTTTTTAATTATAACAAGCATGAATTGCAAAAAGGAAGCATGATGGAGCAAAAAACGTTGAAAGGCGAGAAAAAAGTAGAATTGTGAGGAATGAATTTTTTTGTATGTTGAAATTAATTGCACTTGCAATGAATGCCGTTGAATGAATGGATTTAAAGAGAATGAAAAGGTTTCGATGAGAAGTTAAGGATTGACGACCTTTCGAAGTGAAAAATTTAATTCAAAATATTTTGATGAGTTTTCAAAATTTTCTATTTTTTAAAATTCCTAAAATTTAAAAAAAAAATCTTTAATTTTTCTTTTTTTGTTGCATGAAAATAATTCTACATGCAATCTGAAAGAATGACTTTAAAAAGTTGGAAAATGTCACTGAAAGTTAAATGACGTAAAATTGTTTCATTTTCAACCCTCATGTGCTCATTTAGCAGCAGAGTTCGAGGTAGACTTAAATGACTTTTTCACAGTTTATGCCATGATTGTGGAATGAAATATTTCTTTCTTTTCATATATCCGACATTTTTCTTGGTAATTTTGCTGAGCACACATGCGGGTTGTTCAACAAAACTCAACTAAAAGTTGTTTGTGTGAAAAAAATACCAAACACTCAGAGATCAACATGAAAATGCATTTTTGCAGCACTTTGAAACTAAAAACTTTGTAATCCTGAGGGTTTTCTTCTCTTTCAATTTAATCTTCATTGATCACTATTGAACAAGTTTGGATTTATTTGCACACTTACATGATTGCCTCAAAACCTTTTCAAGATTCAAACAAATAAGGGCCATTAAAACTCTTTTTTTCTGTAAGAATTTCACTCTTTGATAAATGCACTTACGATTTTGAAAAGAATTTGAGAGTAAAACCTTTTCCTTATTCAGCTTTTACTTTTCATTCTCATGTTGGTTGTGAGAAAAACTGCAAAAAATTCACAAAAGAAATCAAGCGGAATTTTTTTAATTTAACGGATTTTACTTTCAAAATTTTAACTATAAATTGAGAATTTTCCTGAAAACTTTAAACCCACCATGTGCTTTCAAATAATCCAGTAAATTATTCAAATTAAATTTGCTCGTAAACTCATCACTTCTTGATTAAAAAGGGAATTACAAAGGAAAAGTTTTGTCTTCAACGCTCCATTCACATGCTCACATGAATGCCGTTTTGTGCTTTTGCTTCATCATGAATCTCTAAATACAAGGCAAAAAAGGGAGCAAATACATAAAAGAAAGATGTTCGCTGACGACGAAGAGAAATTGCTGAAATTGAGCAAATGTTTTTTACTCTTGAGTAAATTCTGAATTGAAAAATCTCCCGAAAATAAAAATTTCTTTTTACTGCTGTTGTGTTGCTCCTCATATGTAAACTCACATAAAAGCGATTGAAATGAACGAGAGTGAGTGAGAGATGAATTCGGATCGTTAAGTAAAAAGTTTTAAAATAAGAGCTGCAAATTTTTCATCCCCTGAAATATTTTTTGTTTTGGTATAGTCAGAGATTAAAAGCTGTGATAAAATACAGAAAAACGAGTATTTTTAATGAAAATTTGCACGAACGTTAGTTGTTTGAGTTAGGAGAAAAATTTGCTTGCAGCTTAAAGTTTTATAAAATTTCCATTAAAATCCTAAAATTGAATTAGTTTTGAAAAGTTTTCAATCAAGGTTTTAATTATTGTCGACAATTATTCTGGATTTTAAAATATGCAAAGTTGAAAGTGAAATATTTTTAATTGATGCAATTTATTTTTAATGTTGGTTAATAAATAAATCTTGACGATCCGTAATAAATCAGTAACATGGCCAAGGACAGAATCGTTAGAAAGAGTTTAAAATTCTCTCATAATGAAAATCAGAAAAAGATTGAAACAACTTTCATAAAATATCGTTAAATTATGAAACGAAAATTTAAATTTAATTTTTTTATAATAAATATAAAAAAAATTCCACACGGAAATCGTTTCTCGAGTAACATTCTGCTATTACCTACCTGTTCATCATCATGAGCAACAGCAGCAGAATCTTTAATATTGCAAAATCATGCTATCATCGTCATCATGTAGATAGAACAATGTCATTTATCAAAATGTAAATTATTTTTATCAAAAAAACCTCCCTATAAAAGAAAACGGATTGACGGTTGGTGCAAGAGTTCTCTCTCTTCATATTTTATGTGAGTTATGTGCATGTTGAAATGTCATGTAAATATAAATCTCGAAATCGAGAGCGAAAATTGTCTCTCGAAATTGACAAGAACATGAAAAATTCATTTCTTTGTCTGTAAATAAAAAAAGATGGAAGAATATTACAAAAAAAAGAATTCATGTGATTGCGTTGATGTTTGTTTTCTTTTTCCAGGATAATGCAGATTTCCAAAGATTTGATTTTGCTGAAAAATTCAATTTTGTTGAAATGGGAAATTTGATAAAAAGCAAATACATTTCGATTCTGAAATAAATCGATTGCCATAGAAGTGCACTCAATCAAAAAATTATTTCAAGCATAAATTTTTTGTATGCGTTAGTGCCGAAATATTTACTTAATAAAATTCCTCTTTAATAAATTCGCAAAATAAATTTATTCTTGAAGTCAAAAGCTCTCATGTCAAGTTGTTTTCTTACCAAAGCTTTAAGATCCTTGACAAATTTTGACATCTCCTAAATTCTCTCGTGAAGTCTTTTTGCAACATAATTTGTTGCTTATTTGAGGAAAATATTGAAAAATTTATGAAATTAATATTTAGGTCTTCAAAAATTTCCTTATCATAAAAATTAAATTTTTTTGTCCTTTCATTGGAAGTGGTAATTTTGAGTGTGTCCACTAGAGTGATAATTTCTTTAAAATTTTATTTTACAGATGACTTTCTGTTAGCCATCACTTCACAAAAGTACTTCCTCCTTGAAAGAAGTGAGACCTTCGTCTACAGTTCATGCTCCACATGGCTGACATGAGTCGTCTCTCCAACTTTATTGCTTATGCCAATAACACACAGAGATGAGGCAAAGAAGAGGGTTTAATACTGTTTGAAAGAAAAATAGGTGTCAGGACGTGACAGTTAAAGGCAAACCGTTAGATACGTGCGGTTAGATGGAAAGGAAAACTAATTCAAGTTATATGTAAAGCAAGTCATCGCCATTCATTCATAAAATGGCAACAGCATGCATGATTCTTTCACATGAAAGTGAGAGATGTTGAAGAGTCTCTTAAAAGCATTTGGGGTGTGATGATGGCATAAAAAGATGCATCATCATAAATACACGCATCATTCTTTCCTTTCAGATTTAATATTTTTTCAATTAAATTGAATGTCAATTTTAAAGACGTGTTTTTTAATTTCTGTAACGTGATTTTTATTTTTTTTTAAAATGTTTTCTTTTTCAGCTCGACAAATATATTTAATCATCATCATTTAATTAAATCTAATGTCCTTACATGGATGTCATGAGTTGACGCTTTTTTAAAATGCGACGCAAAAAACGACCATGCTTAAAGGTGGTAAAAGTCTAGTTGAGGCAATTGTGAAAAATTTGTCATGCTTGACTTTGTAATTTGCCATTACTGCGATGGAAGAGAATGAACAGCCATCACAAACGACAATGACTAGAAGTTTATTTGTAAATTTTTATTAAAATTACTCTGTTCATGTGACAACGATGAATTAAAGTGCCAAGGGTTCTGGAATCGCACGGTATAAACACAACGAGTTTTGCGGTAAACGCGAAAGCTCACACCGAAAGGCAGGTGAGGCAGTCGCGTGGTGATGAAAAAAGTTTTTCACTCTCTTTTCCATCGTATGCTAGCGGCGGTATTTAGATGGCAGTGATTATTATGAAAATAGCAGATGAAGAAATAAAAAGTTTTCTCGCACGAAATTTTTGTTGAAAAGAAACTGAAAATATTTAAAATTTATTTTTTAATAAACCTAATAAAGGTAAATTTAAAAATAATTTTTTTAGAGTTTCTAATCCTTTTTCACGCAGTTTTGTAAAAGTCAAAATGTTTATTTTCCAGCCGCAACACATCACAAACTTTTTACTCTTACTCTTTCATTTCATTTCAACTTAATTTCGAAAGCTTTTTTGTGTGGAAGCAGAGGAAGAAAAACGCGGAACATAAGCCACATGCTGCTGCTAAAGAACTAAATTATGAATTATTTTTTTTCTCTTTCGCACACTCATTCGTAGAACTTTACGGATTTGTTTAGTTAGAAGCAAATGTTCGGTTCGATAAACGCAAAAATAGTTTTTGTAATAAAATTCTCAATATCAAAAATTTTTTCATCCCTTGCAAAATAGTAAAATTCACACAAAAGCTCTTTTAGTTTTTTTTTGATTTATACGGTCGTCACACACGAAAGTGTTGAGTACAAAGGCTATGACCCGAGAGCGAGAATGCGGAAACACAAAAAAGCTACAAAAAGCATTTTGATGTTGCGAGCGTCATAAAAAAAGATTCTCATATGTGAACATGACTACAAAAAAGTGTCTTATCATAAGTTTTACTTTTTTAATGCTCGCTACATATCTACAAGAGAAAGAATGCGGATAAAAGTCATTGTTGTTTAACACCTGTAGTTTTTAAATTAGAAACTTTTTGTATTCTTTTGAAATTGAGAAAGGGAAATTCAAAATTTTTGAAAATTTTTTTTTAAATTTTAGTTTAAAAATTAAAAAATTTTATTTTTACAAGAAATTTTTTCAAAAACTTCCATGCGATTCTCTTGCATTATTTTTCTCTTTCGGCAGCAAAAATCGGAAATAAAAGAAGAAAAATTGTTTTCGACTTTTTCCTTTTGTTATAATGCTGCTGTTATTGTTTTCATGATTGTTCAACAACGGTAGCAATCACAGTATATACACGTTTCGAGGAAAAAAGAGAAACAAGAAGAAAATGAGAGGAAAAGTTGCGATTTCGATTTCTCAACATTTCGATCCATATGTATGTGGCTTGTAAATCTTGGGGTTGTAGAAATTTATGAAGTAAAAAAGTAGTTTTGCTTTTTAAGGATGGAGAAAGTGATTTGTCACTTTTATAAGCTGTTGCTATAGTGCTACTGCTGTTGGTCAGACGTGCTTGGCTGTAAATTTCTCTCGCTCAATGCTCGATGATAAATTATTGTGGAGTTCACCAACAAAGAGCGCGTGTGGATGCGGAAAAAATTGAGATGCGAGTTTTTCTTGAAATGTGCCAAGGCAGATGACGAACAAATTTATTTTCTCAAGGACTTTCCTTTTCGTGCAAGAAGAAGAGGTGTCGAGCACGAGGAGAACTTAAATGTGAAAATTACATGAACGTTAAATTCTGCAGATTGGTTTTAATAAAGTTGTTTAAAATATTCTTGATTAAACAAGGGGTGGAAATTTTCATAAATATTCAACCCTCATTCATAATTCCTAACACCCTGCCAACAGCACTTAACCTAATATTTTACAGCCACACTTTGAGTCCCTCGCACTTTCTCATTTTATGCGCGTTGATAATTGTTGAACGCCTCATATAAAAGCAACATCTTGTTAACGCTCCACGAAGGAAATTTTTTTCTCTTCGTCATTTGCAATTTTCATCATCAGCGATTATTAACAAGAAATTCCTTGTCGTCATTGTCAGATATAGAAATGAGCGAGCGCGAAGAATTTTTAATTAGTTTTTTATTCTTTGCCCCGAACAACTCGCATTTTTCATGAAATTATTTCAGGAAAAGGAATGTTTCTGGTAGGCAGCGTATGCAAGGGATGCAAAACAAAAAAAGTTGGGTAATTATTTTTTTAAATAATTTTTTTGAAATACAAAAAATTCAAGGTACTTTAAAGTTTTTTCGCTTACTTTGATAGTCACTTTTTTGGTACTTATTTTTTGAAGTTAAAAATTTCGTTTTAAAAATTCACATGAAAAAACAAAGTAAACTTATTAACGTAATTTTTAAATTTAAAAATAAGGTACCAAAGAAAATTATTTTCATAGTAGGCTAAAAAATCTTGGGAGCAACTGGAAAAAATTAATTTTAATAAAAAGTCTCCAAACCTTGATCGAAGAATTTTTATGAATAAAAATGGGAACATTTTCTTTGCGTTTCACTTCCACTGTCTTGTTTAATTACTTTTTGAATTATATTAAGTCATTCGCACGATTCAAAAATTTGAATTAATTTCAATTGGTTCAGGAATTATTTTTGAAATTTAATAAAGTTCCAAAAAAGATTTTAAAATGAAATAAAATTTATTTTCCATGTGATTAATTTGCATAATTAATGTTTGCACTCTCTTGTACATGGTTATTGATGCTCTTTCAATAAAATGTAAAAAATTCTGCGAATGAATTTATAAAAAACTCAATGATATGATGGAAGCATGAAAGATGAAATTTTGCATTTTTAAAAAAAAATAAATAAATTTTCATTAAAAAAATTTTTTGATTTAAAAATTAATTTACAAACTCAAATTCAAGTTTCAATTACTTTCCAACCCTCGACTTAAAAAATCCTCCAATACATTCATGTATGAATGTGATGCAATTCTGCACATTTTTGTTTAAATTTGCATGTGATATATGCTGCTGCTCTATGTGCTGGGAATACCACACACACAGTTTTTGTATTCGCAATGAGAATATAAAAAGAGAGCGACAGAGAATTATTCAACATTTGCTAGCCGTAACCGAAAATGATTTTCCTGCTCCTGCTTGGCTGATCTCGTACAGAGATGTCGTATTTATGAAAATTTATGACACCATATTTGCACAACAATAATGCTGATTTGCGCTGATATGAATGCTCCATAAATAAACCACAATGAGGGAGAGAAATGGTTTAAGATAGCATTTATGTCAACACACAGCTCAACATTATGATGAGCGCAGACAAATTTACAGCGACACATTTTTTTGACTGCTAAATTTCTCATTGTGTTTTAATCGCTCTCATAGTAACGACCATGCAAGTATAGGGATGGAGTTTTTAAAAATATTTAAGTGACCTTCCCTTTAAAAATGCAATCCGCAGTAAAACCCGAAAAAAAATATTATTGACAAACTCTTTAACTGCGACTCCCCAGTCGTAAATCGTTGACGACTTCGAGACCCTTTGGGGATGTTAAGTAAGTGAGATGGAAATATGGCAAGAGATATATGAAATATGAAAAATCGCTGCATCATGCGACAAAAAATATTTCATGACGTTTGAATTTGTAGAGAAGAGGAACGAGTTTCAATTTCAGCATTTCTACTCTGTGACATTCCAATCATTATCGCTAGTGATATATTTGATAGTTTGTATTGCTGTAAGCAATGCTTTTTGAAAATATTCTTAGCGTGAATACTTTTGTTGAATTCTCAAACTTTTGTTGCTTTATAATTGCATACAGCTGTTCATCCCTTGACATAAACCTCCATCTCATTTCTCTGTAATATGACGAAAAATGTCGCAGCTTTGCTTTGCAATAATTTTTACAACGCAATGTGCAAACGATAAAAATTGATGAGAGAAAACTGCTGCCATACTCCAACATTTGAAACTAGTGCAAATAAAAAGAAGATGCTTCCGGAAATACATCAATTTAAAGCAAGACAAGAGTTCAGAATTGAATTTTAACATTTCGATTTAAATTCAGAGATATCTGTCGAAATGCAATTTGAGCACGTGGCAATTAAGATCTCAGATTGATGTCAGTGATGATGAAAATTTTACTCGATGAGAGCAAAATTTCCAAGAGGTTTTTAATGCTTGCACCACAGTTTCCAGTCCCTTTTCGTATTAGCTCCTACTTAGCCTACGCTTTCTCATTGATTCTTTATAACTAAACGAAAAAGAAAGTTGTTGAGCCTTTCCTGAAGAAAAAAGGAAGAAAAAAAGGTTAAGATTATATGAAAACGTGATTTTTATTTCATTTCTTGCACGACGAGGGTTCGAGAGTGAATTAGAAAGAGAAAAAAAGGTATTATGACGGTGATGATAAAACATAAGAGATAAGAAAGAGCTGATCAAGTTGGAGTCCATTGAATATCTCCATACAAAGGAGAAAGTACGAGTGTATTAAGGATAATAAAATGAGTCCTGTAAACCCTCACATTAAGCATTTATCAAATGCGACTGTGGCCAGTGTGAAAAAAGTTATTATTATGTCAAATAAAATTGTTTAATGAGCTTTTAGTTACAAAACTTTTATTGTTATAGTTTTTCCCGCATATTCTGGTTTTGATAAAAAAGTTTTGAAAGCAAAATGAAAGTCGACAAAAGGTTTTTTCATAAAATTCAATTTCTCCCCTGATTTCACGCATTTTTTGAATTTTTCTTTGCACGTGGAATTTTCTCATCTCGAACTTTCTCCGCGCTTTTTGTCATCCCAAACATTCATCATCAACGGCACAATTGTGCGACGATAATTTAATACAATGTGAAGAACAAGAATTTTTATCAGAACGCTATTAAGACACGATGTCGAGTGAGCGAGAGGAGCGATGATAGAATGTTGAGTGAGTGATGATGGACTGATGAAGCAGTGGAGAGGAAAAATAATTTGATTTTAAGTCACAATAGAATTCGTAATTTGAATGCGGAAATGAAGCTTTAAGACACAATTTTTTTTCGGCTGTAAGAAAAACTTGGCGCTACTCGATTAATTTTTGTGTCAGTGTGAGCTCTTGGAGGCAATTTATTGAAGTGACAAAACGAGAAAGGAAGAGGGAGATTGGCATGGCAATAAATGTCGTTCGCTTGAAAAAGCTCTCGCGCAAAGCATTTCAATCATTTCAGTTTTATATAAAGTTTTGCGAGCAGAGCACGGAGTTAAGAAAACGAGAGCTATGAAATTTTAATGCGAAAGCTTACATTGAAAATGTTACAGGAAAATGTTGGTAGAAAATTTTCAAATTTAAATAAATTTAATTTTAAATAAAAACCCACAAAAAGTTCTATTTTAAATAATTTTAATTTTTACGATTTCACCCACAGTGTTACCCATCCCTAAAGCATCATCAAAAATACTTAAAGCTGCCACAATCTAGAAATCGTTAAGCTACAAAAATTTTCTCTCCCAGCCACGACGAAAATGACAATTTGAGCTTCAAACGTGTATTTTTAGATTGTCATCATTATCATCTGGCTTTGAAAATATTTTCGACTTCAAACATATACGCACACACAATCACATTAGCACGCAGTTCACATAACAAGTCAGTCAGTCAAATTGAATCAAAATAAGGCGGGAGGGTTCGACACAGTTAAAGTCGTTCGATATTTCAACAAAAAATATTTTTTAGATTTTAAAAAATTCTCATAGTTTCCATCCCTTGAGTCACAATCTAATTATTGTCAATTTAGTTTGAGCGTTTAAGTATTCGAGTGCTTTGGTATCATTTCAACGGACTCAGTTTATCCGCTGCGATGACAGAGGAATTCACGACATTCCCACGCAGAGACGGCGTGCCATATCCTCAAATTTATACACGTTTCAAAGTTAAATCAAAAGACGGCGAGGAAGAATTTTACATTCAAGATTTAACGGAAAATTATTTCGATCAAGCTGTAGATTTTATTGTCGAGAATCATGCACGTGGTGCAGTTTTTCATAACGCTTGCAAGACTCTCCACAACGAAGAGGGCATTGAGCGTGTTCGGAAGTCATACCGGAAAGCATTTGAGGAGAGAATTTCTATAATTTGCATCAAAGTCGGAAGTGAAGAAATTGCCGGTCTCAATGGTTTGTATTTGAGATCCCGATTTGATGCACCACCTGCAGCAAGCGATGACGTCAATTTCCGGCGTCTACAGGAACTGAGTAAATGTGTTGAGGATGCCTTTAGTGTGACTGATCACTATCAGGTCGATAGATATGTTTTCGGAATTGGACTTGCAGTCGACAGTAAATTTCGTGGTAGAGGAATAGCGACGGAAATACTAAAAGCACGAGCTGGTATTTTAAAGGCAATTGATTTGAGTATTACATCAGCAATATTCAGCACGGTCGGTGCACAAAAGGCAGCTGCGAGTGCCGGCTACGATGAAAATTATTCAATCAAATACGAGCAACTTGAAAAAATAATTCCGGTTGATTTCTCATTCGCATACGGTGGATACTGTAAAGTATTATCGCTGAAAGTATGAAAGCAATGTGGAAATTCAATTACGAATAAAATGAGTGAACACAAATTGTTTCAGTTACAGTTGTATAAAATGATAAGATAACAGATTAAGTGCTACAGGGGAAAAATGTACAAAGTACGGCGTCGATTTAATTTCGAGATCTTTTAAAGCAATTTAATGAAATCTTTTTTAAATTTCATTTAAAGAAAATTTTAAAAGCGTTTAAAAATTTATTCTCATGTTCTTGAATTTTTCGCAAAAAAAATCCCTGAATTATTCATCGCTTGAATTCTCACAAAAACAACCTTGAAAAATGTCGTAAAACAGGACTCTCGAGTGCAGTCTTCACAAACCACCACTATAAACGACTATCTCTCTTAATAAAGACCAACTCGACATGAAAGCACACGAAAACTTTTCTTCCCTTCCACGGCAAAAAAAAATAAATGAAATTTCTCTCTCTCGGCTTGCTTTCTTTATTATTCTTTCATCTGAATATGATTTATCTGCACACCAAAATAAATATAAACTCACTCGTCCAACACAATGATGAGCGAAAATGGATTTTTCATTCATTCAATTTTCGCTTCTCTTGTGATTGTGCTTGCTTTCAATTTCAGCAATGTCTACGTTTTTATTATAATAGCAATTGAGGCGTTCGTTGTGGATGAGATTTAAAAAATATATTGTTGGATAAATGTTCGTTCAACCTCTCCCAGTTTCCAGGTATAAGTTTATGATTTTTATGGTTATTGTGCGGAGCTTTAGGTGGATGAAGAAGATAACTCTTCGGGTGTTCTTTGAAAATTCAATAATAGTTGGGTCGAATTGGACTTTAAAGTATGAGAAAAAAATTCACATTATGGCGGTGTGGCTAAATTTTATTAAATCCTAAATTGATGCTGTATGAGGAAAATAATAAAAGGTTTCGGATAAAATAAAATATGGAGGTGTCTTTTGGATAAAAAAAACTTTAACCGCAACTCGAAATCAATTAAATTTTCTGATATATTTTAGAACTTCAAATGTGTCAACCTCTCACAAAATATTTGACATTTATTTTTATAAAAAAAAATCACTAAACTTTCACTCTTCAACGAACCTCTCTAAAAATACGTGAAGCTTTTTTATGATCGAATATCGGAGCACGTTTTGAAGGGATATAATAAATTTAATATGATAAAAAAATATCTCATTTCTCTCATACGTACGTACCACTCGCCAAAATATCATCGCAGTGAACGATAAACGATTCGATTTAGAATTTTTTATGTCTCTCGGAGTAGCATTCACCACATGAATGGCACTTTATGTGTGTGTGTGAGAATGAGGTAAGTAAAGGACTCTACTGATGACGATGATCCCGCACTTCACACATTCACCGCGCTCTCTATTCATTTTCAATGCTGCATGTGGCAATAAATAATCAATGGCTGTGATAAATGTCGTACAATGTTTTTCAATAAATATTCTCTTGCGTGCTAAAAATTTTTCAGTTCGGTATGAGGTAATAATGCGGTTGCGGTCGCTTAATACGGCACGGAAATATGCATAATATGTCGCAATTTGTCAAATTCATATTCATATGCTGCTGCTCTCGCGATAAAAATCATAAAAAATCTGTCAATTGAGTTCACGAGAGATGTTGATGATGCGATATGGTGATCGATTAATCGTTAAAAGCCCAGTTGACATTTCGAGGAATTTATTAATAAATTATTTATAATCCAGGAATAAGTTCAATTTAATTTTTTTTGTGATAATTTATATTTCACCAACTGGGTTCGAAAAAAGCATTAAAAATCAATTGCGATTCGATGACGGCAACAGTTCAATCAATTCAGTATTAAGCACGAAGAATTTTATATCAATCGCGGGAGACATCATAAATTTTTATGCTGGAATGAGCTCAATATTCAATTTTGGTTTGTTGTCAGATCTATATCGCGCAACAATGATGATGAGAATGGAGTAAATTTTCATTTCCACGCTGTTTATCATTTCAACTGCAAATGTTGTATTTCGTTTAACATTTAAACTCGAGCACACGGTCGTTACACATTTCAACACATCAGCAGTTCCATAAATTTATTCCGCTCCTCCTCATCTATTTTTTTTCGCCCGCGATGTTGTGAATTTTATTACGATTTTTTCGCGATAAAGAAAACATTAAAAGGCTCGTATGTGTTTGAGGGTTGGAAAGAAAAAGTTTTTCGTGTGGAAAATTAGGGAGTTCCACTCGAGATCAAAAGAATTTGAGATATTTAACATAGAATGAAAAAACTTTTTAAATTTAAGACCAAAATAAATTTAATTAAAATATTTCCAAACTATTTTTCAAGCAGTTTAATCAGATCGTGTGCACATGCATGCAAAAGCAATTTTTCTTGCTTGTTAACTCTTTCCTTCTGAAACATGCACATTATACGGGTTAGATAGATTCGACTTAAGCGATAGTGCTCACTTACCTTGTTACAATATCAAATACGTGCATTCCTTCCTGCAAACAATTTTTCTTTTTTTAATCCCCCCTAAGGTGGTGCTGCAAAGTTTCCATTTCCTTCTCGTTTACATTTTAACCGCCCCCAACTTTCCTCTCGACTTTCTCTCTTCATCTTCTTTTCGCGATGCTGCTAATGGCATTGCTGTGTGTACTTTCTCATTAAAACTATATGGAAAAAAGTTTTCTTCGTCGACCAAATCCCACGCGAATGAATCGAGTACCACCGGGGCTAAAGCAACTGATGATCATAAAGTAAGCTATAATGGAGGCAATTCAACCTTTTGGCGTTTACCTCCTCACGGACAGACGCGTGATTTCTGCTTAGTGAGAGGATAAAAACAAGAAATGTACATTACCAGCGGATGTGTGTGAGAGAATAACAACAATTGCAATAATCATTACCGAAAAATGAAATTGGATGCTTTTACAGGGTAAATGTGAGAGCCAACTCATGACCTTTCTTTCCACTTGTGAAAATCAAAGCTCATTGTTAGCTTTCTTCGCCTTTTCATGCGCCGCATAAAATCAAATTGTGTTCAACAAATTTTCTCTCCTATCGGGCCTCCAACGAATTGAGTAAACGATAAATTGCCTAACAAGCTCCATTTCCTGTATGATATTAATATCATACATCCTTGCCATTCACACATACCGCACCACTCTTTTATCAATGCTGCTTTGAAGAAAAATAATTTTCTTCTTTCCTATCTTCAAAAACGCCCTTCGAGCATTTCCTTTCTCGCACATTCATCCTTTTTCGGTTGCTACTTTACCTGTTAATTAATTGCCACTAATCACGCTATAAAATTAATAGGAAGCATTGTTCCCCACATTCTCTAATTTATGTCTCCGTGCGATTAGATTTTTAGTAAACTTTTTTTATTTTCTGAAAAGTTTTTACAATTTCGATGCGAGAGCGAGAGAGACGTGACATTCTGAGATTTATTTCGACTAGTTTGAAAAATTAGACTTTTTTTCTAAATCAATGAATCGCTTCATGCTTTTCGTTTCCGGGTAACGTTTAAAGGAAAATTTATTGCATTCGATATTGAAGAGTCTCTTATAAAAATGACCTCACTTGATGTATACGTGACAGCTAAATATTCAAATTTTCCCAGCAATCATTTCGAGGAAGAAGAAGCAAAATTGGAAATTATTCACTGGGATTCATTCAATTTTTCGATCACTGAAAAAGTTTGTGGGCTTATGGTAATAAATAAATTTGCAGCATATTTTGAGAATGACACTCTCGACTTAATCTATGCGAGTGGAAGAGCTTCTGCCAATATTCACATCATCTCGTTACAAAAACAGTTTTTCATTCACTAGATCGAAAAAAAACAACAAATTGGATTGGAAGTGGCAAACGGCATAACCTTTGATGAATCTTTAATGCAAGCGGGGAATTATGTGGTGGCATTACAATACAGCTCTTTGTGGTGAATTATTTATGACTCACTCGCTTTCTCGGTTTTCCCTAATTTTCTCTATTTATTTCACAAAACAATTTTGCATGATAGTCATGCTTTATGTATTCATTATTTTACTCTCATAAACTATGCTTTTGTGAATGTATGCTTGAGTTTGGAACAAGCGGTAACAAGGGAAATATTTTCCTGGAAATTACTTGAAATGTAAAATCGCATGATGTTTTTTGTATACTTTGAATTTGCTTTACATTTCGACAATAATTGAATCTCATGTCTAACCAAATCCAAATTTAATCCAAAAAATTCTCATGTACTAGGATACTCTAACAAAAAAACCAACCATCCTCAGGATAAACAAAATCCCGCGAAATGTTTTGATACCAAATATTTTGTTTCTCTCTCCACGACCTACATATGAGCACATTTTCTGTATGAAATTGCTTTATTATATTTTCTCTATTTTTAGTTGAGTTGCTGGTAGTGGCTGTGATCCAAAAAATAAATCTCAAAAATCTTGTTTAATCCGCAAAATGCTTCGTCTACTGAAAGCCTATTGTTGGTGTGAGGGAAGTACGGCGGAGAATTTCTCCATTTGGTCTGAATTTTGGATATTATTGTGACCTAATTGTGACTATTTGTGACGCACTCTCCATTTTTTTTGACACCCAAAATTTTTTGAGTTTTGAGCATTTCAAAATATTGAGCTTTCACCGCGACTCACAAGAACACGCAGAGTTTTTAAAAAATACTTTTCATGATATTTTTATATTTTCTTATAGCATTTATTTTGATATTTTTGACATCAAAAGATTTTAATTCAAGTTCAAAAATAATTTTTAAAATAAAAAAAAGTTTTTCACCCCATGAACTGATGAGAACTATGCGGAGATTTTCTCAAAAAATTTAGAGAAAAAAAGCATGATCATAATTTTTTGACTATTTTGACTCGAAGATATCAAATCGGTTTGATAAAAAGCACAGTGATTTAATTCAAATTTATTTTACTTTTTTCATCCTTCTAAAAAAAATTCAGGTAAATTTGAAAATAAGTATATTAATTTTAATCTTATCAAAATTAATTTTTTAAAATTGTACAATCGGGTTGAATCACTTCATCGTTGAACACTTTTATTTTTTTAATTTACAATTATCCACTTCATAAAATTAAAAAATCTGCATTCTTAAACAAAGTTCTGCAAAAATATTTTATTTGAGATTTTTTAAGACGTTGCATCCTTAAATCATCGAAACAAATTTCCATATAAAAACCTTCACAAAAATGGATAAAATCCAGTATAAAATTTTTTTCTCACTTTGAGAAATTTTTTATATAAACTAGAGACTCAAAACATCTTTAACACAAGAAGAACAAAATTTATCTCTATTTACTTTAAAAATTCGTTCAATCTCAATCATCGGTTGAATCACTTTTTCATCATCGGTTGGATCAGAGAAGAAGAACAATCTTTAAAAAATTTGATTTTTTTTCCTAACTCGTCATGTGCAAGTCAAGAAATGATAACAGAATTCAAACCACAAACGTGGGTGTTGCATGAACAGATCAATTAAAAAATATTTTTGATCCATGGGGGTAAAGCCCTTTTAAGATTTTTTTTTGCTTTCGGTTAAGGAAAAACATCTTGTAGAAAAAAAAATATAGGAAGAACAATATCCAGTGGAGGAACAAAATCGAGAAGAACAACATCAATGACAGCGATTCTTGTCCAATCTCGAGTTCAACGAGGTACATGAAACCATATAAGAAAAATTCCATAAAAATGACATTCTAGGCTGGCCATGGCATGACCTATGTCATGAGTCATGACCCAAAAATTCATAAAATGGGTAAATCAAAACCACTGGTATCATTTGGTGAAAACCAGAAGTACAAGGTACCAATGTTTTAAAGGGAGACATACGGACGGGCATCATGCATGGGGATGGATATAAGTGTTACAACTTTTACTGAATTAGGTTAAAATATCTGTTAAAAGTAAATATATAGTATATTTCTTGCTACATGACAAGTTTTATCAAGTATCAAAATCATATCAAAAAAAAAAAAAATTCAGCATTTAAGCATTCACTTCCTGTTCAGAAACATTAAATGATCAAAAATATTTTTCCTTCAATGTTTTAGTTATTTAAATTAAAACACACTTTAAAATAATTTATTAAAAATCAGCTGTTTCCACTAAGACATCCAAAATACCTTTTAAGCAAGTTTTGTGACTTTTTACTATTGATTTTTTCATTTTCTCACCAAAAAATCCTTAAAAGTTTCATTAAATAATTTAATTTAATTAATATAAAAGGATCAAACCGAGGAAAAAAATTACAAACAGGAATCTTTGATCACACCGAGGGTTAAAACATTTTAATAATTTTAAGATGAAGGAAGCTTAGAAAATTAAAAAAATCTTAAAAAAAGATGAAAGAAAGTGTTTTTTAAGTTCTTAACTTTTCATATTCATCAACAAGAGATGGAAGAAATCATCACGTTTTTCATGAAAATTTGCTAAATTGATCCAACTCCCGATTGATAATCCTAATATTAATTAAAGATAAAAATTTCTTCAGACTTTACTAAGTTTAATTTTTAAATTAAATTAAATTTGAAATTTAAGTTTTCACCATAAAATTATTTCAAAATTAATAAACGGTTAATTTTCAAATTTTTATAATTTTTTTAGAAGGCATGAAAAAAAGCTCAAAATAAATTTGACATTCAAATCACAGTAGCTTTTTAATCAAACCTCGGATTTGAATAATTCCTTCGAGTCACAAATAGTCAAAAAAGTTATGATTCATAAGCATTTTTGCTTTTCATCTAAAATCATTTTTGAGAAAATCTCCGCCATAGTTCTCATCAGTTCATGTGGTGAAAAGAGCTTTTTTATTTTCCGCATTTTAAAAAATCATATTTTTTTGACAAACGTTTGAATTCAAAAACTTTTTGGATGTCAAAAATAGTCAAAATTAATCAAAGAATAAAAAAATCATGAAAAAGTATGTTTTTTAAAACTTCCCCGTAGTTCTTGTGAAGTACGGCGGTGAAAGCTCAAAATTTTGAAATGCTCAAAACTCAAAAAATATTGGGTGTCAAAAAAAATGGAGAGTGCGTCACAAATAGTCACAATTAGGTCACAATAATATCCAAAATTCAGACCAAATGGAGAAATTCTCCGCCGTACTTCCCTCACACTATTGTTGTCGATGTTTCACGCTCCTCAATTCACTTGGGAGTGGGATGATGCTTTATTGCTTAAAACATTTAGTAAAAAAATAATTGATTTTTATTAAAGTCTTTTTTGAGAAAATTCATCTTGGTTAAGAAAAAAATCCTTCATTATTCAAAACATATTTTTTCAACTGTGTTGTGTTAGGAATTTACAAGCAGTTGGTGAAAACGATGATGGCGATCTTAATCGCTTTATGAGGTGTGTGGAGGATGAGATTAAAACGGCTGACGTAAAACGTAAAGCCACGTCAGCATTAATGCTATGAATAAATATTTTCTTAACAGCCCTTTTTCGGATTCTGCTGCTCGGCCTCCTAATTTGTTTATGATCTACTTCCCATTTATTCTAATGCTCTATAATTTTGCCCCATAATCGTATCCCCTACAGGTCCATCTATTTTCAACATTCTCCACCCATTCAGACCTTCCTACAATTCTTGTAAACCAATCAATATTGATTTCCTTTTCAATAGCTAAAAAACAAAGAACGGAGCTCTAGCAAGTTTTAGTAATTTTGAGTATTTTGAAATTTTTATAAGAAAAATGGCAAGCCATAAAAATTTTACCTGGTGAAATATAAAAAGAAATAAGAAGATGAAAATTTGTCTGAGAATGTAAGCAGCTAACCCAAATTAATGAATATTCTAAGAAGAAACATAATTTAGGTAACTCTATCTACCCTGGCAGTTAATTGATTCTTAAAAGTGATTAAAAAGACTTTCGCTAAGTAACAATGTTCCACGTCTCTTAGTCAATAAATTTTTAATCCTTGCTTTACCAAAACTACCATAACGTCCTCCATTTGAAAGCATAAAAATATTTATTAGGATATTTTTCGTTCGCAAAATAATAAAGATTAATATAGTTCGATATCTATTTGCTGCGTGCATGTTTTGTGATATATTTGTTTGTCATTTGATAGTTCTAAGCCCCTCTCTCGTTGCCAAGATAGCTGGTCATTCAATTGCTCAGCTATATTTTTTAGATCGTTATATTTAATAGCTCTCTCCGCATCGTACGAGCCAAATAGCACTTTGCAAAATATTAAAATGTCTCTCGTACAGCTCGAATGTTAGTCGATAATAATTGTGATTACCATCGTGGTATCATCGTACACATAATAACATGAGAGAGTCTATAGACGCTTATAATCTGCCACTCTTTTAATTTTCTTCCGAGCTCATCATAATACGGTTGATCTTCCTAAATAGACATAGCATCGGACGTATCGAACATACACACACGTACTCTATCTCTAAATCCGGATAGAAAACCAAGCCACCAAAAAAGCTTTACAAATTAGATTTTGTCCTTCCTGCACTCATGTACAGAACACATTTTGTAGTCGTGCTGTGCATGTTTAAAAAATTATGAATTTTGAAGAAGTAAAAAAATAAAATTTGAAGCTTTTTCTTAAAAAATATTTGACCTTTCTGACCTTTTTAAACACAGCACTCATCGGATTAGAAAATTTAATCAGCTTATTGCTCCTTAAATTTAAAGAAATATCCTTAAAATCTTCAGTCTGACATTTTAAATATTCCCAGACATTGAACGTTCAATTTCTCTAATTGCCATCATGACTCCATAGATGAATCTAAATAAGAGGATGAGGTTTAAGCTTTTTCTATTTTTTCAATCATCCTCAATGGTGCTCACAACAAATTCAATTAAAATCCCTTCCTCAAAGCTTGGGTGAGAATTAGAAGACATTCATTTTCAGTATAAATATTTGATCTCTTCAATTGCTCCGCTCTCAACGCTATTTTCTTGCTAATCCTCTAGACAGGTTGGGTTTTGATGATGTCAATGGCATTCCAAAGGATGTTGACTAAAATACTCCTCTTTGATGCGAGAACATGAAAGAGTAAATGGATTAAAAAGAGAAGGAAATGTAATTTTATAGAAGGGGCGCTCAGCACATGCTGGCTATTCTAGCAAAGTTAAACAATTGCGAGAATGTAAAGGTAAATTGAATACAGTTCACTTTCAATCTCACTCAAATAAAACTTTAAATTTTCTTCGAGAGAACCGAAACAATCTGCTCGAGTAATTTAATGTTGATTGTTGGCTCTCTCTCTCGATAATTTTGAGATGGAGAAAAAGCATGCGGCAAGTCAATCGATGAAAACATCATTACAGGCATTTGGTACACGAGCGGCGGCGAAACTTAACTTTTTTCATAACACCAGGGGAAAATTTTTGTAAGCGGCAGATGAGAAAATTTTCTCGTCGATTTATTACAAGAAATTATTAAATTTTATACGCGTCATTATCGAGGGGGGTTGAAAGTTGTGTGAATTTAAATGGATGCCATTATTCTCATTGTAACAGTCTTTATTGATCGGAAAGTTTGCTTTTGTATAAAAGTAAAGTTTGTGTATAAAAGAAGATTTGTGGGGACAGAATGGCCGGAGGGAAAATTTGTTATTTAGGTCACGGAAGTCATCAATAAAAAATTATTACTAGCTGACCTTTCTCAAAATTATGAGTGTGCTTTTGGGTGTCAATAAAATTCTGAAAATAAAATAAATCATTTTTAAAAAATACTAAAACTTGAATGAAAAAACCGTAAATTCTTTTTGTACAACTAACCTTTCCTAAGGCTTTTTTCTGTAAGTGTCATAATGAACCCTAATGAAAAAAAATCATTAACTTAATTTAAATTTTGTAAAGTGCTTAAGATTTACTGAATTATAATTTGCCATTTAACCCTCCAGAAATTTAATTTTTTACGGAAATAATTAACTTTCAAGAATAATTTATCTAAAATCGTGCCCGAAAATTGCTCAACAACCCCTTTGACCCTGTCCTTGTCCACAAAAGCAATTTCTTCCAATAATAACTGCCTTCAGATGTTGAACTTTGGCGATATAATTTTTCCGCTTAATTGCCTTTGATATCCGAAAAATTTTTGTGTCGGAACGAATTCAATTAAGGAACAAATTATGGAAATAGATTTTTTTATGTCGTAAATTCAAGTAATTGAATTTTCAAAACGGACGTTGAATTTCTGCTTCATAAATCAAACCTCACTCCTCGGGGGAAATTAGTGATAAATTTCTTTTTCTTTTAGCATCCAATTTTTTTTAGTCAATGGGTGAAAAAAATTTAAGTTCTATGTGAGATAAACATTAAATAAATTCAAGTAAAAAAGTTTCCAACCCTTGAATTTTTTGAGCAAAAAAAAGGAAAATTTTCATGGTGTCACAATCGTTATTCACACGCCTCGTGACATCCTCTCACATATGCGCTTGACAATGCTGTTTACCTGTCACTTTGAATTTGTTCTCACCCATTTCTAGGTGAAATAGAGAGATGAAGGTCAATAAGAAGATTTTACCATTTCAAAGGCACTGCTGCAATGCGTAACAAATGTACATAAATTTTTTATCGCCTGAGAAGACAACACAATTTGTAGAATAAAATGCAAATGGTACAGCCAAAGCTCTCTAGCAATCATAACGAGAGAAATGATGGAGGGCAATAGAGATTTGGCGGGGGAGAGAGGCACCATGAGCACATTAATCTTATTATTCCAGAAGCTTTTCTTATTTTTGCATGAAAAATGATAAACGGGGTTGTGAAAATTTTAGCGGAAAAAAGGGAAGAAAACTTTAGTTTAGAAATTTATAAATTTATAATTTTGTTCCCTTCCATCTTCACATTTTTAAGGAGCAGCTCAATGGAGCCAGCATGCTGAAGTGAAATTGACATGATAATAGTTTTTATGTAATTGTCTCTCGAAAGCTTGTAATAAATTTTTGCTCTCTTTTCATGAAATTTTTCTTCTTGTATTTGCTTATCATAATCGCTTTCTCGCATATTTTTTTCGTCTTCTTCAATTGACAAAATGCGACATTTAACATCGCTGCGCTGTAAAGGGAATTTTTCTTTTGTTTCTTCTCTTTTTTTGATGTCAATTGTTTTCATAACATTCATGTGTATTCGCACTTTTGTGTACAAATAAAAGAGAATTTCTTTTTATCTCTTTCAAATCCTATGGGACTTTTGATATTGAGCTTTTAGAAGGCAAAGAAAACAATTGGTTCAAGAAGAAAAGGCAAAAATCAATATCTTCAATCTCATTTCCAAGGCAATTTCGTACAACCAAAAAGTGTCATACAATTTTGAAGAAGGACAAAAAGTCAATTATTGAGAGTGTCTTGAGTTAAAAAAAGATTTTTCTGATTAAAAAAATTATTCACTATAGAGTTCAACAATCTTGGCAAAAAACTTCCATGAAAATATATAACGGAGCTACAAAATTGACAATCAAAAGTCAACCGAAACGCGATGAAGAAATTTTTATTACATATTTATGCCACTTCACGACTCGAGTGCGACAGAAGGAGAATCAGACAGCGAACAATCGACGTAAATGGATGAAACATTGCCATTAAGTATGCATCGTTGAAGTTTTTCATTTTCTTTCCTCTTGTTCCTTCTTCAAAATTTTGTTCCTTTCTCAGCCACAAATAACCTTGACCTCAGTCGGTCGCTCCATCTCCTCACAGCATTTAATATTTGAAAAATTTCCCTCTAACCGCATGAATCCCTTAGCAATTCCTTCACTAGTCCACTGGCTATGCTAAATTGAGTGTAGAGCCTCATTAATTCGTTATTAACTCAATTATTTTCTTCTCGGGGTGCTTTTTAGTAAACGAAGGCGAGAAAAAGTAAATTTTTCATCAAATGCTCATTAACTTTTTGCTATTGCTAACCATTAATCTGCATTTATATTTGGGAAAAACAGCCCCGCATACCATCCAGGGAAAAGGCTCTAAATTCATCAAAATGTTAAAGAAAATTAAAAAAATGAGAGATGTTAAATTGGAATTTCATGAAGTAAATTACAACCTTAAAGATCTCGAGTTTGACGTGCATGAAAAACACGAAGTTCGTTGAAGTAAAATAATTACATTGCCTGTAAAATTTATATTTAATTTGCCGTTTGAAAATTTAGAAAATTAGTTTAGCATTTTAGAAAGTTGATTGAAATTAACAGAATGTGAAATAAAATCAATTAAGGATATTAAAACAATTTGGGTCCTTTAATAGCTTCACTCGAATAAGTTTTTGTTAGAGTTAAATTTCACTTTAAATTGATATCAAAAAGTTAATTTCAATATTTTGAGTTAAACAACATTTCAATAGAAAACTATTCAAACCCTCACTTTTGTTTTCACAGCTTTTCCAATCCCCTTTTTTTCATGGCAACAAAAATAATTTAATTAAGTAATTAGAAGAACGAGAAAGATCTCAAAGAGATTAAAGCTTAATTCGGCATGTTGTTTCGCCACAGTAAGCAACAATAATCGCATTGGATATAAATTTTTTGGGGGTAGCACAAACATAAAGCAGCTTTCAGAGAGTCTGATTTAATGATAATAGATTTATACTTTTTCACTCAGGATCAGGATAGTGCTGTTTCTGCTGTTTTCGGTTATTTTTTTTGAATTGCAGATTAATAAAAAAGAGATTCGGACATTGGCAGCAGAACATTAATATGCATGTGCATGGAGGCAAATGAGTGAGTGCTAAATGAATAATTAAATAAAATTGCGTGTTTTGCGGTCTCCATACATGTCAATTGCATTGGTGACACAAAACATGTGCTGGCGAACATCATAAATCATGGCGAAAATCGGCATCGAGGAAAAGTTGTCAGCGTGACAGAACGAATTACAGGAAAATGGCAGCATCATGGACGTTCGGAGAATGTATGTGAATTTAAAGCAATTTATCGCTGCTAAAGTTGGAGAAAGTGTCGTTGCATGTCAAATTAGGGTTTACATTCACGCACACACACACGTAGTAAATGCAAGGTATGGATAATTCTTTGAACTCAAATTTTTAAGAAAATTTAAATGTCGCTAATCTCTAAAAATTCTAGGAACTTCACAAAAATGAACATGTTTAGTAAATTTGCCAATTACATTTTCCGGAAATGATAAAAATAGAAACTACGCACAAATTTTACTACATGCTATATTTTGGCACAACACACACTATTCCGCCTCCGGTCATAGGATTTTAACAAATGTTAACAAAAGTTGAAGAGCTTTCAATGTTTCTGACACATTTTTGAGGATGAAATTAGAAAATCACCATAACACGCTGATTTTCTTAAAGTCAAATGTCGGAAAATGTTACATTTCAATGCATTGCTGATTTTTTTATGACACCCTCTCGACGTTTAGTACCTTTCATCTTGATATTGAGCTTCTTTCACTTTATTGACACTTCTGAAGCTTTTTAAATCCCTTAACAACGCTCTTGTGCGTTTCTTACGCGTTTTTACCGTCGCATTTGGCATTTAATAATTTTTCCACGGCTTCTGCCAATTTACGGCTTTATAAATATTTCCATCGACTTTTTAATGCTTTTTGATTACTTTGAAGAGTTTTATAGGGATTTCGTAGTCAAATTTATGGTAAATTTTTGGTGAGATTTTTTGATGGGTTATGAATAATTTTTGAAAAATTTCTTTAGAATTTAATTTAATTTAAAACTTGATTTAAATTCAAAATCACTTTAAACAATGACCCGGATTTGAAGCGAATGTCATTTAATTTTCTGAGAAAATATTCGAAAAGTAAATTTCCATTACTCATTCATTCACAACGTCCTACATAAAGTTCGTTTTCCTTGTGGAAACAATTTTCAAGCTGAAGACAAATGACGAGACAATATGTCACGACAATTCTCCATATTAATCAAGTCTGAGCTCAACACCCTCCGAGTATGTATTTTAACTTCAACAAATGTACACGCGATTCAACTTAGCGTCTATTCAACCAACTCAACGGGAGAGCCGTATTCATGCTGAGTTGAGAATCGCTTTTGTGAGCTTCTGATTAATTAAGTTACAAAATAATGACTTGAAAAAAGTCTTCGTAATGCAGTGAAATAAAAAATGCATAATTATAATTTCTTTAATTAAATCAAAATTGAATGAAGTGAGAAATCTCTAATGAGATCCAGAGTTTGTACAACATTTGTGCTCAAGATTTGAATGAACCTTTTGATACTTGCATCGAAAAAAACCTCATTAAAACTTTCCAAGGGATGGAAACACGTTGTGGGTGATTTTATTTTAAAAATCTGTAACTCTGGAAATTTAATTTTAAAATCACTCATTTTGAACTTCCAGTTGTGTTTGTTGAACTGTTTGAATAATCTTTAAGAGTTGTGATGTATTAAAAAAATTGTTATACAATACTTTACTTCATTCTTTAAGCCGGAAAAGTGCAATCATTTTTGCGTGAAAACAGAAAAGTTTATAATAGAAAATGTTGATAATTACCGATATCGGAAAACGTTATTCTAGGCATAAAATTTCCTTTTTTGCAAAGATAAATCACTCTGCAAACTAATTTTTTATGCATACTTTTTTCCTATTGCTTTTTGCTCTTTTCATTCGATTTTTTTCTATGTGATTTAACGCTGAAAGAAAAAGTTCCATTGCAATTGTAATTTCAGAGATAGTTTCATTCATCGATAGTAAACGATGTAAATGCGCAAAAAGTTTTCTCCTTTTCCTCTATTGAATTATTGAGGTAGAAGATGTACTTTTATGGCTTTAAATTGAAATTCCTCTCTTTTGTGTTTTTCTGCTTTTTTGTTCGAAGTCAATTATTTAAGAGGGCTGAAAGCATGAGCGAAATAACGGATGGGAAAAATTTAAGGAATTTCATATGTGAGTCGAAATAAATCTTGACGTGAATGTCTTTAAATTTTAAAATTGAATCACTTAGATTTATTTTTTTAGCTTAATCACAAATTTTTCTGTACAATAAATATTTCTCAATATCGAATGGTTTCTCCACAAAAAGAGATTTTTTGGGGCTATCATAAAAAAAGCTTAATAAAAAATATAAAAGAAAATGATTGAAAATCTTTTTCATCGCTCTCGACCGAGCTGCTGCCGGTAGCATAAATTTTTATCTCACTCTTTCATTGAAGGATTTGATTGAGGTCAGTTTAGAGAGAGTTTTGTGGTTGAAAAAAAATGATGAATGATATTGCTTATAATCTCCTAAAGATTGAGTCTCGAAAAAGGACTATTAGAGCGAAGGATTATCGTTTAAAGATTAATTTCTTGCTGATTTGAAGCAGAGATTGCATTTTTTATGTGGAACGTTAAAAGCTTTCACAACTCAAGAGCACACGTCACTCCATGAACAAAGACTGTTTTCTATTTCGAAACATCTGACTTTCTTTTTTTTGTTATTATCCGAAACCCACTCAAACATTCACATCATAGAAAAGAAAAGAGTCAAGCGGAAACCAGTGAGAAAAAAATGGTAAACAGGATGAACATCGTTGTTGAATAAAAAAAGTCATCAACAAGCAGCGCCAGCAAAAAGTGAATTCCGAGATGAAAATGGTTTTTCTTTTACCCCGTTCACTGACGTTGGAAGTTGTATCTAAAAAAACAGTCGAGCCATAAATTTCAGTAAAAAATGAATCCACCTAAAAAAAGTTGTGAAAATGAAAATGAGAAGTTAAAATAAGGTGAATTAAGATGAAGTTTGCGGGTAATAAAATTTTAAGAATTTTTAAAAATTTAATTTATTGTGAAAATTTTAAAACACTCCAAAGAATCAAAAACTAAAATAAAATACAGTAAACAGGTTCAAGGATAGAGTGATATCGATTTATTACAAATATATTCCTATCTTCGTCACTGATATCTTGCAGCTCTTTTTATTCACGATATAAATATATTTAGCCTACCGCTGAGTTCATTTATAGCACGTTTTTATGTGCGCCACCACACATTCTCAAATTGAAATATCTTCCACAATCACTTCATCAACATTTCAGTGTTCATAAACAATCATAAATAACGTTAAGTGAAAATCACGCTATAATGAAGCTTATAAATTTCCTCCTCACTTTCTGCCTTCATCTTGATTTTGACTTTGACTCAAACCACGACAACCGATTTCTATTTCATGACACATTTATATCACATATCATTGCTATTTTATTTCTCTTCGGGTACGACGGTGTAAGCTGATATTATCGACCCATGAGGGAGAGATAGAGAACATTTGTATTCCAAGCCGTTTTCATTCGTTTTCTTTTTGGCAATAAGAAATGTGTCATTTTGATATAGATAGAGTAAATTCTATTTAGGATTTGGGGGAGGTTGAAGGGACGAGTTGTTGATATGTTTGGTGAAAAACTTTTGTGATGATGATTTGCGTTAAGATTAATAAACTATTTTGGACACTGATATAGTTTATTTATTTTTGGAGGAAATTGAAATATTTTTTTTTATTAACAAAAAAGGCAAAAACTTATTAAAATTTTCTCTTAATTTTTTTAATGACGAAGAAGAGCAAAGAAAATTCTCTTAATTATTTTACAAAAAATATTTCTAAGGATTTTTAACTTTTTTTTCTTGGAACTTTCGAGCACATCAATAAATAAAATTAACACATAAAATTTTCTTAAAAATCATCCAAAAGATTTAAAATTCAGATCTGCAAACTTTTTAAATTATTTACGAAAATTTTGTAATTCAAAAAAACTTTCAGCGCTGTACAATTTCTCTGGCAAACTCTCTTTTAAATCCATCGATAATTCAATTGAAAACTTTGGAGAAAATTATTAAACCCGAGAGCTACTCTCATGGCCAAATTCAACTGTTGCTCAACTGTTGCATCCCACGTTTTATGCTTCGGTTACCTTTAATTTATGGATTCCTAAATCACTTTGAACTGTTGCTAAATAATTGAGTATTGCTAAAAACTATTCTTATCAACTCATTTCATGTCCATCAAATAAATGATAACTTTTTTATATTTTCTGCACAGCGGTGTAGATTTATTCTGCTGTTTGAATGACAGCATACAAAGTGAATGAATGTAAGATACCACACAATTTTATTATATTGCTTCTAGTTGGAGAAACCTTCTGAATTATCATTATCATCATTGTTGCATAGAATTGATTGAATTCTTTTGTTAAAGAATAAGAATTGAATCAGTTAGAAAAAAATGTGATGAGATTTTTTCTCTACATCGCATGCAGCTTCGTTAAATATTCTAAGAAGAAGTTTTTCCTCTTTGAGTTCAAATCTCATCAAGCATGTGTACATTTATGCACGTTGAATCCGCTTTTTAGCATTGCCACAAAGAGCAAGCGAGAAAGAGTGAAATCGGAAAGGATTTTGCGGTTTTATGAAAAAGCTTTTTTACTTGATATTAAGGAAGCTTTTAGCGAAGTGAATTCAAAATGAAATTGCTGCATGATAGCACCATCGTTATTGGTTTCGTGTGCAAAGAGTGGATAAAAGTGACAAAGTTAGAATTGAATCAGACAAACGTTGTAAAAAATTATTAAATTATTCAAATTTTTAAATTTAGTTCGTTAAATTGTCAAAAAACTTTTTTAAATTCAAAATCCATGAAAAATGTTTTATGTGTTTGAAAAAATGAAAATTTTTATGCCTCAAAATTTGATTTTTCTATCTTTCATGTTTCGTGAATGCATCGAGGAAAATTTATAAAATTACAAAAAACTGAATTTTGGGTTTTTCTCATCCGTTTTTAAATTTATTTCTACATGCAGTGCGCGATTCATATAAAGTTGTAAAAATAGAAAATGACAGTGGTAAAAAATGAGCTCTTTACCATAATGATGATAATAATAATTTTTTTTCTGTCAGCATTTCCTCGAGAAACGAAATTTATTCATAAACCATAACGCAATTTGTGACGGAAATGGAGGAAGAGAGAAAGTTGAGCAAATTAAATCCGCCTTATGCATGTTGCTGACCAACCAACCAGTAGCAAGCAAGTACAAGAGAATGAACATCAACAAGCATTGTGTCAACCAGTGTTTGCCACCAAAAAGAGAAAGGAATTTGCTCGTCCGCAATATTATGTTGCACAGAATGATTTCAACACAGGAAGTGGACATAGAAAATGTCATCAAGAGGTTATGCTAAAATGCTCTGTGGCTGCAAGTGTTCTCACTTCCTCGCAACACCCCGATTCTCATTGTTTAATTATTTTTTAATATAATAAAAATTTCTCTCTTTTTTTTGGTTCATGAAACCTCATTTTATCTTCATCTCTAAATTATTTAATTCAAGTCACATTTTCCAGGGTATGCAATTTAAAATTACAGCGGGTCAAAAATGGTATGAACGCGAAATATTAAATTAATGTGTCTTTAGTATTAGAAAAAATTAAATTTGATATACGAGCGAAAAAAGACAAGAAAATATCCTAAATAAACAACCGTTTGTGCTTCATGAGAAAAATAATTTTAAAATTCTCACCGAGGTTTTTATGATGATGATGTAAAATTTGTTTTCACGCTTAGTTTAATATTTTTAACAAAAATAAAAAATCACTAATGAGCTCAATTTATTGGCAAAATATCCATGCTTCGAAATTTCCGGAAATTAAATTAATTAAAGTGACTTTAAAGTTTTTGTATCTCATTATAAAAAATAAACAACAAAAATCTACGAGAATAAAACTTTTTATAAAATTCCATGACGCAATTCATGAACACGCCATTCTCTTCATCTTTTCACTCTCTCTTTCTTCACGTCGCATACAAAAGCGCTGCTTTGTTGTGGGCAAGCCGATAAGCAAGTCCTTAATTTTCTTCTTAGAACGTGATGAATTTTCTTCTTCTCTTTCTTGTGTCCCTTTCATAGCTCATATTTCACATCACAAACGAGAACGTTCGTGGTGGAATAAAATGAGAAATATATTGCGGCACCTCTCAAATTAATTTCATAATTTCGGGGAGAGGTTGCCATGGACTTTTTTTTATTATTCTACGCTTGAGATTTTTCAGAAAAAGTTTTAAAATTGCTTCCATTGGGCAACATGCACATGCCTCACTTAATATTACGAGTGAGTGAAAGAAAAAGTTTTCCATATAAAAAACTTTTACCATATCCACCCACACATGCATACACGCTCAATATAAATTCATTCGAGAGTAATTTAATTACTCAATTCTCACTGAATTATTACATCGCATCGTGTGTAGCAAATTTAATTTACTTGAATTTCCTTGAACATATTTAAACACTGCAATATGGAATTTCGAGAATGACGAGAGTAAATCATAAAATTTATACGCTGTAAAGTTTTGTTGCTTTTGTTTGTGTTTACCGAGATTTAGCACCTTCAACTTTATAGTATGAACTTATAAAAAATAATAAATAAAATTTCATGTGGGTAAAAAATAATTAAAATTTTAACGTATAAATGCATTTTAAACTTTATTGCCAAATATTTAGATTTAAAAACTTCAGTTTAAAAACTACAGAACTTTTTCATTGAGTGGAAAAAATGTGGAATTTTCTGCATGTCACTTCAAAAATGCTTATATTGAATTTGAACGAGATATTCAACCTCAATAACTCTCTATGTAAAAGTCCTTGGAGAAAAGCTTTCATGCTGTTAAGCAGGAAGTTGAAGAGAAAATGAGAAAAGGGTGTGAATAAGTGCATAATTTATATTTCATTAAATTTTAAATAATTGTTTTCTTATTCATCGCTTCAATTTTAAAAAGATCAAATTATTGAATTAATTTTTATCAAGTTAATTTTTAGAAAGTTAAAAAAATTCAAACTGTAAAATTAATTCTCGGGTAAATCAAAAAACAAATCTCAAGCGCGAATCCTTCATTCACTAATTGTTAATTTAAACAAAGAAATTAACGTAATGAGCTAAATTCAAACACGCATAAACAAACATTTAAAATCAATTAAAGGAATAAATTTTGGTTGGAAAATTTATTTTAATAATAAATTTATTTGAGCACAAAACACGCGGTTCTGTGTTAATTATTATTGAATTAATGACAAAAATATTATCACTAAAAAAATAAATTTGTAATTATCTATCAGTTAACGAATTCGACATAAAAAATATTTTCAATTGCAAATTTATTGCCAGGAAAATTTTCGCAATCAATTTATTTTGGTTTTTCCGAAAAATTTGCAACCTAAACATTTAATTTAAAATTTAAATTAGCAAACAGAAAATTTTATTTATTTTTCGATTGGAATCAACATTTAATCAAATATTTTTGTTTATATGCTGCAAGCGTTTAAATTTTTGTGATGTTTTTCGATTGAATATTTTATAAAAACTTTCGCTTAAATTTGAAAGATAAAATTTTCGTTTTAATCTCATTCTGTCGTGGTTGAAAGACTTTTATAATATTACAATATTCATTACGTACACACTACACAATGTGGCTGATTTTGCAACAAGAAGCTTCTTTCTTTCCACGTTATAAGGTTTAATTTAATTTAATTTTTTCCTCTCTTTTTTGCCTGCAACACGGAGAAAGATTTTATGCAGTTTATTTAATATTCTTCTTTTTTGCTCCTCTTCAACACACTAAAAAAGATATAAAGTGCAGAGTGAATTCTCTCTTTATATATTGCAAAAAGATCTTGTTGCATAAAAAAGGAGAAAAACTTTTTGAAAAGATTAAAAATTAAAGAAATGAGACTTGAGGAAAATTTACATTTTATCTTCTTTTAGATACGAAAATGTGGAGAGATGCAAATAAGAAGAAGTTTTTGAAATTAAAAAATGTTTTAAAGAAAAGTTGGATTTGACTTGTGGCTGAAAGTTGAAAAGATTTGATTAAAAAAGGTAAAGAATTTTTTTTTCAAATTTTAAACGAAATTTAAAAAAATATTTTTTTCTACTTAAAAAATCTCTCAAAATCAAAATGATAACAAAATTCCTCCATGTCTGTTTAAAATTCAAGCAAAAGGTGTTCATTGTTAATTAAATTTAACACGAAAGAAAAGTATAAAACAATGTTTTTTAAAAGTTTAATGAGCGAATTGATTCGTCGAGCGTCTCACATAAAATAAAATGTCTTCATATTGCAATTCAAAATTTTTCTTTCTCTCGCTTCGTGTTTTAAAGCATTTTTATGAGCGAAAATGCAACAACATCAAAACAGAAATTTTCCGCTCCACTTTTTCTTTCGAGTGTTGCGACCGAGCGAGAATTCTCTTGGCTCTCATTCAAAATAAACATCATGAAAGCTATAAAAAGCCATAGCGACTGATGAGAAAAAGCTCTTTGAGTTTTCAGCACTTAATTAATATGGTAGTTTCGGTTTCAGATCTCTCTCTACTATCAAACGAAAAACCACTGCAATTAAGTGTCTGAAATCCGAATTATCTTCACTTCGGTAGTTCCATTGTAAGGTTTTACACACCTTTCTAGGGAAAACATTTAAATTTAATGATTATTAGACGAGATTAAATTTTTGTTCACAATAAAATTGAGAATTTAAATTTTATGAGATTGAAAATTTTCTCAAATTTTTAACAAAAAAAATTAAATTTGAATTCATTGCCAAAAAATTTATGTTTTATTTTCAAAAGCTCTTAAAATCAACATAAACACGCGAAAGAGATGACACGAGTAACATTGTCATCAGATTAAAATTAAATTTGCGAATAATAAAGTGAAACAATTACGAAATATTTTTTTTGTGTTGAATTTTCTGTAATTTCAACAACGCACAACGCCGATGGGAACTTGCTGAAAAGTGAAAAAGCGCACAAAATGTTTTCACAGGAAATTAGGAGTGGAAATTGAGCTCATTCTACATTTTACATCATTTTCCCAACTTTACAAACGTAAAAGGCTCGCTAGCTCTCACAATTGTATGTACACAATACACATTTCAATTCCACACAATTACCTCGACACTTCCTGTACAATCATTAAACTAGCATTTACTCTAATGAGTGTATGCATTCATAAAAGTGTAAGCAAGCAGTGAGAAGTGAGAAATTTCTAAAATTATCGAGTTGAATAATTTACAAATGAGTGTCCACTCCTGTATTTTGCATATAAAATGTTTTCTCACCAATTCACTGCAATGCTCACCATAGAAATTCATAAATTATGCGTTATTCCTACAGCTGCACAAAATTCCATTTCTCTTTTGTTGCTAATTGAAAAGGAAGCTTTACAGTACGTGCATAATGATGCGAAATAAAAAACTATTCATTTCCAACGTTGTTTTCATTAAAAATATGTGTATGAGCTTTTTATTATAAAAAGCGAGTTTCCATTATTAAAAATGTTTTAGAACCTAGATGCAAATGTTTTGTGAGCTCATTTACGACTTTAATAATTCTAGGTAAAAGTTTAGCTGTTTCTACTCCTCTAAGGATTTAAATCCATCATTTTGAAAATGAATAAATTCTGTGAAAATTTACGCACTCACAAATCAAAGCTTCATGTTATGAAACATCACAATTACCAGTTTCTATTATTCAATTATTCGCAAATTCTCGCCACGCAACTCATCACAAACTTGACCATTATAATGGAATCACTGAAAATTCCAAACGACTCTTTTCACTATTAATTGATAATTAGCATAAACTACATATATTTTAATGTGTACAGCATAACTCACACATGCCATTTGTTTCATAATTCATGAGATTTTAATTAGCTTGGCGGTCGATGAGGATTTTATAATATGGCGTCGCTCGTGTATTTCCACTCACATATTTATATTTTCCTTTGGGATAAACACAAGCATTTGCATTAGTGTCATCATGAAGTACAAATGCGGGAATGCATTTTAAATGTGTCGGAAAGAATAATACACGTGTAATGTAAAATTTACTTACCACGTTTTGAAAATCATTCTCTCCCTCGCTTATTCATTTATACAGAAATTAATGCTCATCAAAATTTTCCGCTCACAATTATTCGATCAAAAAAGTTGCTCTCTCTCAAAATTTCCGCTACATTGAATCATATTGAAATTGATCATAGCATAAAATATGAAAAATGATCTGAAAGAGAATAAAGTGTGCTTAATTGAATTTTCCAAAAATTTATTGTTGAAACGAATAATCCGATCGAGTCAATAATTTTAAATTAAAGTGGATGATTTTATTAAATTTTTCCGTACCATTGATATGGCTTTCGATATCTCTCTTCCGTATGTGTTGTTCACATTATCATCATTCAGTATTCATTCGTTCTGCTTCAATGGTTTTCGACATGTCAGACCAGGGGACGATAGACAAAAACAATGAATGGACACTTTTAATTTTTTTTGATCCAAGTTAGGGTACTTTTTCCTGATTTCCTGAGTTTTCCGTTATTTTAAACGAATATTGGCAATATGATTAATTTAAAAGCTTTGAAAATATAATTTTACATCTTTAAATTGTCACTTTGTCTCTAAGCTTTAATTTGAGATATTATTTATAACTTTTCATAGCCTACTTCATTTTTAAAATTAATGATATATCTCAACTTCGTGATTAAAATCCATAATTTCGTGAGTTTAAGCAATTGATTCTAAAATTTCTGTGAATGCTGATTATGCTGAGTTTTCACCCCTTGGAATTAATAAAACAAATATTATATAAAAAAATTGAATGTCCACTCCTTTTTAAAATCTTTTCACTGCTCTTTATTTATCAGAAAAAAAGACCAAGAGAGGAAACTCAACTCGGTTATCTCAAGTGGAAAAGAGAAATTTAATTTTTCAAGTGTGTTCGTTTAAGAGTTTTTTTAGAGATCGATAGAAATTCTGCACTTAAATTGTTATCTTCAAGCTTGCATGAGGAACAAAATTCGATTGTGTACTCAAATGTAAATCTAGCTTCATGGGAATAAGATGAGGAAAAGTTACAAGTATGTCCCTTTTCTTAAATCAACTATTTTGCAAACATGGTTGAACATGCAAAGAAAAATTCAGTGAAATATCAAGGGAAATTTTAAAAAATTGAATTTAATTTATATTTTTCTCAATGATATAAAAATATTATTTTTGATAAATAAAATAAAATTTCCACCCCTCGCATATCGATAACATTTCAAAATGGAATTTGGTCTCTTTTCCCAAGACGAAAGTAAGTGGGGCATGAAATTATTGAATTTGTGTCACATGGCACATCTCCCTTTCACTATTAGTCCAAGTAGAAGCGACATGGATGAGAATCCAAGTCGGTACCATATTCGTCTGATGTAAGAGAGAAATCTATAAATTACATCAGCTTATATCCCAATCATTTCTATCTGACTGTTGAAATGTGATGATGACAATAAGTGTCTTGAAACATGAATGGAAATCTTATTTGAGTTACAGGGAAAGCACACTGAATTTAAAATAAATTTTATTTTATAAAAATATAAAAATCAAGAGTTCAACTCTCTAGATAAAAAGGAAAAAGATTAGATCACAATACTCAGCACTCTTCACTTTACTTTCAACATACAGAATTCAGCACATTGTGGAGATTATGGCAGAGGATTTTGTACTGTAGTCATGTTTGATGTGCATTTATTTAAAGTGCTTAATTTCATGCCAACCTTTCAATATCAGAAAAAAACACAAACTGTAGAGTGCATGTGTTTACTTTTTCGAATGGAAAATTTATATGCATTGACATGAAATTTATGAGTTTGCATTGATTTTTATTCAAACACGTTTAAACAATAAATTTAGATTGCAGTAAAAAATTAAATTTATTTACTCAATTTCACAAAAAAATTAATCCGTAAACTTTTAATTAAAATTGAACAAATCATTAAAAAATTCCATTCAGTTTAATGATACATTAAAAAAATTCTTCACAAATTTAATAACTTTAATTAAATTTAATGCGATTAAATATTGCATGAGAAGCCATGATATGTTCAATTTTAATCAATTTTACACCTTCCTGGATCATAATAATTTTTATCGACACTTAATGACGTCACAATGCATTATGACGTTTTATGTTAAGTAGCTTTCATAAAATTCTTTATTACCAAAATCAATATAATTTCAATTTGGAGTCAAATACCATCACTTGATTAAGTGCCTCAAACAATTGACCATCTCACGGTAATTATTCACTCATCAGACAGTAATTAATTTCGAGTATCAACACGATTCGGTCGCAACTTCGACATTTCTCCATCAATTTCATTAACTGCCGCTCATTTGTTGCGCACATGCTTCATTGTCACCTCATAACTTTCATTTTAATTAACACGACGAACGGCATGCAACGTTTGTATCACATATCGCACTGCGTTGAGGAAGTGAAATTTATTTTTGTACAATCTGTTTGCAAATATTAGCACACACTCGGAGAGCAGAAGCACATGTGGGTGTAATTCTAATTAATTTGTTAGATTCTAACATAACCGTTAAGAAGAAAATTTGTTTAACAGCCTTGTAACAACCGAGAAATTTTTTTAATTAGTTGAACGAAAAAAGCTTTTTTCGGCTATGAAAAGTTTTTTAATTCCACAAAAATTTAATTGCATTTTATCATCAAGAGATTTTGAGGGAAATTAAAAAATTTTCAATTAAACTGAATAAAAATTAAATCTCACGTTGGATTTTGCTAAATTTATTTTAAAATATTATTTAGATTAGATTAGATAACAGTCAGGTAGCCACTACCGAAGTAGGAAGACGTCCGACGCAACCTCACATGATTGACCCGCGATTCCTCAGAAAAGCGAAGCCTAGTGGGCTACTTAGGCAAGTATCTACAGTCGATACGAACCACAGGTACGAACACACCCCTGACTGGAGTAAATACAATTAGATAATCATTAGTGAGAACCGATGCCGGGCAAACACCCTCTATCATCGGCTTTGGTTAATAGGGCATTTTAAAATACCTTTACGGCAATGTTAGTGTGTTAGTGTTTTTTTTGTAAGTTTTTGTTTTCGAATGATTTTTTGTTTGTAGTTTCTAGTGAAACTACGGTTAAGAACAGTCTTGTTTACTGAGCAGATATTACAGTTTCCAACTAATCAAAACCAAATCAACATTTTATTTGTCTCAAATCACTTAGATAAAAGCCGTGATTCCACCACTACCTTCCTCAACTGAGACTAGTGTACACAGTTGGTGTGTCGAGTCAAAATATATGTCCGTTGTCCATTTTAGAACGATCACAAACACAAACCCTCCCTCGAGATCGAAGTGTGCAAATCCCTTAACTCCTATCTATAAATATCCTTTCAAACAAAATTACAAGTCCAGGCTGACATTTTTATTTTGAAAATGAAATTTACCCAATTCACTCATCAACAAAAAAAAAAAAACTTCCCCTGTTTAACCTAAACTTGTTTCAAAATAACTCCACTTCCGTTCCTCAACTGATCCGGATTTCAGTTGGACCCTGTCACACTTTTACCAAAATAAATTTCATTAAATTACATAGTTACCCATGAAAGTTTTCTTGAAAAATCCTCAATGGACAATTTTTCCAAAACAGACTTCCTTCCTTCCAAATTGAGTGTACTCGATCATTTTCTATCTCTACCTGTCCTAATCTAACTAACTAGCCACTTTTACCTACTCTAGCACTGCCAAAACCCAATTAATCACCGGAGCAAATAATTTTTGCAACTCACTTTTTCAACGCACACTTCGATCTCCTAAATTTATTTTAAAATATTATTTTTTAAATAATTGAATTGCAACGTTAATTAGCGTTGATTCTGTCAACGATATTCGTCAAGGTTTACAGTACAAACACATAAAGTTTCAAAACATAAATTTCCATTATATTTTACGACATTGTAAAATTATTTTGACATATATAAAAACATACATGAACGTGAGTTAAAGTTGATTAATTTCTTTCTGAGGCAAAAATTGAAAATTAATTAACTTCTCTTGGATGTGACGTGAAGTTAAAAATTTATCAAAATAAAAACAAGCGTTAGACATAAATTAATTACGTTTTGTCAGTTTTAATTTAACTCAGAAGAATTTTTAAAAAATTTTTTGCTTGCAAATTTAAAAAAGATAAAATTAAGAGCTCAATATTGTCGCTTATGTATGTCACTATTAATTAAAATAAACCTCCTTTTAAGTCTGAATTTAAAGTTTTAGCCCGCACAATTTTCGTTTAATAAATTACATGGAGCTTTGCATGATCATTTTACGGATGAACTTTAAACGTGTAATTTTCCTTGGAATTTTCTTCTCCAAGCGTGCATGAGAAAGTTTTGCACGAGAAAGTGACTCTCGAAAAGCGATGTTAAACCGAATGACTGCTGGAAATAACAAGGGATGGAAATTTTTAAATATTTTCGGAAAAATTTCTAATAAAAAATATTAAAATTTCCCACTCTCTGCCTTAACTTTGCAACGTTCTCCCCTCCATTGCTTAGCTAGAGTGTTTTAGATGTGAAACGATGATATAATTATATACCCTGGTATAAAATTTGTAAAGTCTTTTCGAGTCAGTTTGTGTATAGAATAAATTGCGACATGTTTTCAACATTTTGCACGCATTACAATTTTATTTTATTGATATTACACCTACTAAAAATGCCTGCACAGAAAATACGTACATACATAATGAAAAATACACCTGACATTCTCCTCTTTCTTAACATGGATTGACATCATCGACACAGCCATTGAGATGGATGTCGAATAATGAGGAAGAAATCATTTTAATTCACGCATCATGAGCGCAAGATAATGAACTTCACATTTCAAAAAGTGTCGAGAGAAGAGTGAAAGTAGGTTACAAAGAAAATTAAATTATGGAAATTCGATTTTCGAGAAAAACATAAATTTTACGTCGTATTTTCTCATATGATCAAAAAATTTATCTTAGAAGCCCTCTAAATTTTCAAAATATGAAGCGTACAAATTTCATTTGCACAATAAATCCATCGAATGCCAGCGTGGCACGAGTCGAGCGATTGATTTATAAAGGCATGACTGTGGCTCGCATAAATTTGTCGCATGGCAATCGAGAAAATAATCTAAAACTCATTGAAAATATTCGACATGCAGCTGACTGTGTCTCGAAACGAACTCAATACTATCAGCCGGTGGCAATAGCTATGGATCTTCGTGGACCTGAAATGAGAATTGCAAAAATTGGAGAAAATTTCAATCGAATAGTGACCGAAGGCGAATCAGGCTTGAAATTTTCTTGTGATCCAAAGTTTGAAGATTTCCCTCCGGTCGACTTGGCATACCTTCCCTACAATTTGATTGGAAAATTTTTGAAAAAAGGTAAAATTAAATTATTCCCTGAATTAATTCTAAATCAATGAATTTTAGGCCATAAAATTCTCGTCGATCACGGTAAAATCATCCTTAAAGTTACCGATTTAATGGGCAACAATTTCTTCGCGGCCGTCATCGAAGGCAGCGGCGAATTAAAAGTGAATCAAGAAATTTTCTTTCCCGACATATTCAAATTTCTCAATTTAAAGCCAATTCCCGATAACGACTTGAGCGATTTGAAATTTGCAGTCGATAACGAGGTGGATTTTATTTTGGCATCTCATGCACATTGTGGATTAACAATAAAGCAAATAAAATCACATCTCGATGGAAACGTGAAGGTGCTTGCGAAAATTCAAAATCGATATGCGGTTGATGAGATTGGTGAGATAAGAACGTGCAAGAATTCACTCTAGAAATTCCTTTACAGGTGAGATCATACACGAATCGGATGGCATAGTTTTTGCGCCCACCATCGAGATCGAGACAAATGTAATTCCGTTCATGTATCGAATGATTCTAAGCATGTGCAAAGTCAATATGAAAGTCATGTTTATTGCACTCGAAAGTCCTCTCGAGTATAGCGACGAGTGTGAAGTGATAAATTGGCTCATGTCCTCGGGCGATGGGATTATGATAGCACGAGACGCGCCACAACTCGAGACTGCAGCAAGATTGAATGAAATAAGTTCAGTTATTGCAACATCCCGTGAGGAATTTTGCAACCAAACAGACGAATTTTGTCTCCATTATCACGATCAACTTGTTGTCTTAGCATCGTGCGCTGTCACAACTTCACTCACAACGAATGCAGCTGCAATTTTTATCTTGTCAGAAAATGATTTACTCGCTCATGGAGTTTACTTTCATTCACCGAAATGTGTCGTCATTCCAATTATCAAGAGTGCTAGAATTGCACGACAACTCAACATTCTCAATGGATTTATTTCACTGTATTTACACAATGCTTCAGATAAGAGAGTATCTGGTAAGTGCTTACTAAGAAATTCTACGAGAGTTTTTAGCTGAGGGGAAAATTCCTCTTTTTGGTTACATTAAATGATTTTTATTTGTTAGAGGAAATTTCCCTTTTTTATTTCGATTTCTTCTCAGTTGATGAACGAAAAAAGTTTTTAGTTTTTCTTGAGATTCTTTCAAAGAGCATGTCGACTCTATTCGAATAAACTTCACGTGAACTTTGAGAGAGTAAAGACCCTTTTGTGATTTAAATTAATTTAATCTAATAATTTGAAATTTCAGACGACTCAAAAGTAAATTTCGGCGTGGAGTTTGCAAAACTTCGAGGACTCTTAAAATGTGGTGACACCGTCGTTATTTTAACCGAAAATTATTCACGAGTCGAATACATTCAATACGACAGCAAACCGCAAACCTTTTCAGCTTAAGTCAATCCCAACTCATTCACACACACTTTCATTTTTTTTCAATAAGCCTTTTTGCAAAAGCCAAAATTGCGGTTCGAAAGAAATTGTCCGAATCTCGAATGCATTCATGAGGAAATAAAAGAAGGATTTTGATATCCGTTAAGAAATTTGCGATCGAAAAAAAAGGTCATAAAAGCTTCTTTACCCGAGTATAAGTCCTCCGCTGAACAAACATTCTCAATGACGATAGATTCACCGCAAAGATCAAAAGGCACTTTTTGTGTCCCTTTTTCGGAGAATAAAAAAATTTCTCTATACCTTTTCTAGTGACGCAGTGGGGAAAAAATAAAATTTACCACCCAAAGGACTTTCGCAATGAAATGAGTATTGAGGATGTGGTGATGCAAGGGACTGAAAATTTAATTAAAATTTTTTGTGCGTTAAGAAATAATTTCAATCTAAAATAAAATAAATTTTTAATAAATTTTAAGACTTTTTAAATTTTCATCCCTTCTAAAAACTTTACATGTGCTTACAGCTCAACAAAATATTCTACGTTCTTTTACTTACTTAAGAAAGCATCTAAAAATCTTCGAAATAGAGAGAGGGAAAGATTTTAGTCAATTTATATAAATTTTCAAAGCAATCCTCCTTCAAAATCATAATTTTTCCCTTATGAGCTTTACAAGCCATTCATTCACATTCATAAAGCTTCACATATTTTTTCCTGAATCACATTTAAGAGAAGATAAGAGTCATGATAAAGAGTGAGAGATGATACTCTTTAAGGCATGTGGAAAGGAGTGGACATTTTAAAGGGGAATTTATTGAAAAATATTTTTTATTTGAAATTTTTTAACAAAATAATTTTTGACATCAAATCTTAGAAATTTTTTAAAATTAAAATTTTTAATTTCTTGAAAATATTTTATACAGTCAATCTAAACTAATTTCCAGTCTTTCGAAAATATTATTTTGATATTCATCCTTATCTCTCTTTCACTCGACTCTCCACATGCCTACTGACTAAACTGACAACAGAACTTTTTTCCTGCCTTACGCAAAAATGTTCTTTCTTATCCCTCCTCATATTATAATGAAGCAGATTCTCATGTCTAGTAAATCAGAGACCGACCATGAACAGGTAAAGCTTTACCCAAATAAAAAAATCACATATTCACAGACACTTCAGATTAGACCCAAAACTATTGTGATGGAGTTTGCATTTGAAATGATTTATTACGAATTCCAGTGGAACTCTAGCAGTAGGTGGTTGAGTTGTGCCTTTCACACATTGCTGCTTAGATAAATATTCAGATGTAGGCTCACAGTCACCCTTTTTCCTTATTGTTTATTTAAACATGTTAAAAAGCTTTCTCATACATCAACAATTCGTTTAGTTTCTAAAACCCTAAGCTTAAATTTTGAAATTCTTTAAGATTTAATTATTTTTTTAAATTAAAACTTTGACATAAAATTAATTTTTTTTCATGGCTCGTAAATTCTTTTCTAAACGAAGTAAAATCACAGCTGGAATGCTTCATACAAGAAGAGGAATTTATAGCTCAATAAAAGAAAGGATGAAAAATTTATTTCCCTTATGCTAATAGAAAAAAAAGATAATTTAATTCTATCAACCATAAATTTAAGCTGGAGAATTTTTCCCTCATTATTCACACGAGTATAATTTTTCCTTTAAGCCATCATGTGCACGTGTGTTGAGCAGTTCATGTGAAAAACCGCAAGTGTAAGTAATTCCTACCGATTTTAACCTTTTGTGCACGCAAATAAGAGACAATGAATAAATAAAAGATAGCACGTGCTTGAGTTAATGTACAAAGCTCTTTTTTGTGGCAGTTGCGGATTGACTCACACCTACTTGGCGATAAAGATGAGAGAAATGTGAATTTAATGGGACATCCCGAAATCCCTTTTTAGCGTAACCCACACAAAGTGTGGTAACGCTTATATGCTCGTGATTCCGTCTGTCTGTCTGTCTGTTCCAGTGAGATCTCGGCCCCTGGACCAGCTAGAGACTTCGGGTTTTCGCCAGATGATAGGTCTTGGGGTCTCTATTAGCCCATTTTAAGAATTTTTTGGGTCATGACCACAGGTCGTGCCATGGACCGCCATAATGTCCATTTTTCATACAAATTTTCTCTTATATGGCTTCATGGGTATCGTTGAACTCGGGATTGGACCAGGAATCGATTGGCATGGATCTGAAAATGGAACACTGTGGAAATGGAACATTGTGGAAAATGAAACACAGTGGAAAGTGGAACACAGTAGAAAATGGAACACTGTGGAAAATGAAACACTGTGGAAAATGAAACACAGTGGAAAGTGGAACACAGTGGAAAGTGGAACACAGTGGAAAGTGGAACACAGTGGAAAATGGAACACTGTGGAAAATGAAACATAGTGGAAAATGGAACATAGTGGAAAATGGAACATGGTGGAGAATGGAACACTGTGGAAAATGAAACATGGTGGAAAATGGAACATGATGGAAAATGGAACATGATGGAAAATGGAACACAATGGAAAATGGTGATAATGGAAAATGGAACACAATGGAAAATGGAACATGGTGGAAAATGAAACACAATGGGAAATGTAACAATTGAGCCAAAAGAAAAATATACACATTGGAAAACAAAACAAATGGAAAACAGTGAAAATGGAACATAGTGGCAAATAACTTTCCCAAAAAAAATATTTCCTTATCTTCCCTTTCAGCTTTCCAAAAAATATTTTCCATTAGCTTCTCTTTCTTCTTAATAGACTCATGTACATTTTCAATACTGATCTGTTACAATGGAGCAAACCACGTGTGGTTTTGAAACATTTTTTATCTATAAATTACATTTAAAATCTTTTTCTATTGAGGGAATATTTTTGAGGGATTTTTAATGGACCTTCCTTTGGGTTTGACTGAAAAAGATTAAATCTGAGGATTTAGATTTAAATCTTGACATAAAAATAAACTTTTATAATTCTCAAACTCAAATATTCATCGCACGTCATTTCTGTATTTAACATCCACTTCTTTAAATCCCTTAAAGTGAGCAGAAAAAAAACATTCATCGTGAGTATAAATAAAATTCAATTTGTAGTTGAACATTATTGCCGTCTAGAAGAGCTCTACAGAAAAAAAGGAGTAAACGATGTATGAATAGACTAAATAAAAATGCTTGAAAAAATTCTACACACGATTTCAACCCCAGGGGAGATTTTGTTAATATTGTACACGCAGAATGTGCATTGACAAAACCCCTGCCGAGGCATCGCTAATTCGCGTAGGCACGTTCACTGAACTGGAGATCACTTACATCCTATAGGAAGAGTTATTTGCGTGTATGAAGGAGTGAAACACTTTAATAATTTAACTGCAACCCTTCAAAATTGAACCCTCATAAAAATCATCTATGGCTGAGATGGAATCAAAGTGTTTCATTCCTCTCGACATGTCAGTGACATCCTTTAAGAGCATGTGTGCGTGTCGAGAGTGAGCTTTTGTTCCTTGTTACTTTATGAGATAAAGCCTGGAAGGAAAATAAATTATTTTTAGTTTGTGACATCACAAGTGGAATCTCCTCATAGAATAATTTCAGGAAAACCTCAAATTTGTGGAGCATTTTGAAACATTGAGCTTAAAGAGTTGGAAAATTTATCATTTTATAAAATTGATTTAGGTTCTTGTTGGTCATTCGAAAAAAAATAAAAAATTTTTATCGACAACATACACTCTAAATAAATTAAATTAAATTAAAGTGATAAATAAATTTTTGAAAGTCACCACAAAAATATCCCGAAGTGATTTTTAATTTCATTTTTGAGCAACTTCAGCACAATAAATCATTCGTTTGTCACGGACTGGGTCGAAATGGCCAATAAAAAAAACTGAATATCCCGTGCAACCCTTTCATAAATTTTAAAAATTTCTCCCTTCCCAGCTCAACTTTTTTTATTCACTTTCCTCTTTTGCGATTCTTTTTTATTGCAACGCAAATAAAATCCACTTGAAAAAATGTTGTGCCATTCCTCTGAAATTACTGTTCTGCCTCTCCCGCCCATTCGATTGAATGAAATAAAAAAATGATTTTTCACTTTCAACTTTTGAGCATCCAGGAATTTAAATTTTCAAATTTTGAATTTTTACATACGAATAAATTTTTGGGAAAAAATTAAATCTCGAATGTCCTCACATTATTAACTGATTTTTTCCTTCTCTTTTTAATGAATAATAAAATGTTGTGTTTTGCGTTAATAAACAAAGAGGAAAAATAATGAATAGCATGTCTGCATTTAAATCCATAATTTAAACCTCTCTCTCTCTTCCGCTTGTGCAATTAAATATATTTGGCTGTGTTGCACTGAACTGTTTCACTTCCATCTGGTGTATGTGTAGCAGGAATAAAATCGTTTGATTTATTAATTGTGAAAAAGGTAGAAATGAGGTTAAAAGTTCATTGAATTTGTTTAAATAAACGAAAAATATTTTAACCTCATCTAAATTTAGAAAATTGTTTTTAATTCAATTCTTAAAAATCTACATCTGAAATAACAATTGTTATTTTAAAAGCTCAAAATCAAATAAAAGCTCAAAACAATCTCGCAATTATTATTAATATCATTTTTATTATGATTTCATTGGAAGCTCTCGCAACATTTTTTTTCATCTTCCTCCGCATCTCTCTTAATTTTTATATTCAATTTCCTTGTGACAAAAGCATTTTCATAAAAATTAATTGCTCGCGTACTATTAAAAACATTTTCTATTATTTTTTTGCATGTTTCATCTTCTTCTCGTTATTTAGGCACTCAGATATCGTTTTTTACTGCTTTTAATAATTAGCACTTGATTTTTATTGGAAAAAGATTGAACGACACAAAAGTGAGGTGATGCGTTTTACGGCAACGCATTTTGACTTAAGAGTAAAACTTTAAAAAGTAATCAAAAGTGATAAGAAATTGAATTTTGCTTCTTTTTTGGCCAAAAATAAATAATTTTTAATGCATATGAACATGACTTAGAGGTATTGAAACGTCTTGTATAGAATATAAAAATACGAATAATAAATTGACTTCAATAAAAAAAACTTGAACAATATTCAATTTTAAATTGAATAAATGAACTTTTGTTTTTTGGCGAAGGGTTAAAAAGTTTTGTATAAAATAATTGCTTGAAGATTCTGTAAAATGTGCGATGCATAAAATATTTTTGAGACACATATAAGAATATAAGAGAGATTAGTAACATAATATGAGATAATTTTACGTTATTTTTTTAGCAAAATTTGATAAACTATAGCTGTGTATAAATCTTGATGAAAAAAATTCTCGAACCCTAAAAACGTAATTTTTTAGGGGATCATAAAATAAAGTTTTTGTGCGCAAAAAGACTTCCTACTACAAAAAGCTATTTTAGCAGCATAGAAAAAAGTCCTGAGACGATGCTCTCTCAAATAATTGGCTTTGAGTCATAAGTATAAAAAATGCCCCTCATTAAATTTTCTTTTTGTAGGAGATTACGATAATTCAATAGCGGTTTTATTCCACCGGTGCCGATGGGGCTGCATATGTGAAGACTGGATACCGTGGAGCGAATGACTCTTGATTGCCGACCAAACGAGTAAATTCAGTATCTTCCTTATCTTTAATGGTGAGTGCATGAAAATCACTTTCATTGAAGACTGGCAGAGGGATGTTAGGATACAACGAACCTCCTTCAGTATTGTTCCATCCGATGGCACCGCCATTTGTGTTTGGCGAGACTGGTGATGAAATTGGATGAGTTGGCATGCCCGAAATATCCATTTGACTGGTCGGTTGCTGAGGAGCGAAACTTTTTAATGGAATAGTACCAATAGTAATTGGAATGAGTCCATCGAGATTGGTATGAAGGCCAGATACTTCGCACACTACAGAGAGGTCGTAGTGCAAGTCAATGATGCCACAATTGATCATGTTGGATGCAGGCAAGGCCGGAATTTCTAAAGTTTGACGAATTGTTTTCTGTTCGCCCTTTCCAAATGGACCCAATGCCAATTCACCGATCGTTTTAACGTCTTTCTTTGTCACTCTTGGTGCAACAGTATGGTAAGCAGTGTGCTTTCTAAATTGGAACTTTACCTTTTCCAAATCTACATTTGATTGATTGTCAATTTCAGCGAGAATCGGAATCGTTTGTCCACTAACAAAGCCAGTTATGGGAATTGAGACAATGACAGAGAGCGGAGCCGATGCACAACACCAGCAACAGAAAGTTTTGTCCATTTCAAGTTTAAATGGTTCACCAGCTTTCTCCATGAGATTCAAATCGACTGGAGAGATGACAGTAAAAGCCATTTTAGTGTCTTGATCGAACTTCCATGGACGATCTAAATATAAACAGTTAGTAACGAAGAACATTCAATGTGTACGTAACTCACCCAAAGTAACTTTAATAGTGTATCTAACATGACCAAATTCACCCTCAAACGAACATGGGAGTTGTGGTGGAAGAGTACAAGTAAACGGATAAGCGTGAGCACCGGCTGGAAGTTCAGTTTCAGCCGAATTGACTCCACCGAGAAGATAGTAAGAGATTTGAAAGTACTCTTCTTGACCCGTTAATTCAGTGGTTTCGTTTTCATCCTTGCCCGTCTGCTCGTTTCTTCTCTTCTCCGTTTCCTTCCATTCTGTCTTCGCCTCACCAAGAAACTTAATTTTGATACCTTTGAAAAGAAGATTTGAATATTAATGAAGCACCACGACATCACTTCTAAAAATAGCTCAAAAGGCGATGACATCATCGGTGTGGAATGTGGATGGACTTTAGCATGATTTTTTTGAATGAGTCAATTAACATTTAAAACTGATAATTGATTGAAACAATTTATATACAATTAGCACTGCTAAATGTTTAAATGCAGACGTGTCAAGGTCACTTATCTTCAACTATCTACTTTATGTGCTTAAAAAGTATATAAATGGAATTTTCTGTATTTGCGGTGAAATTATTATGCGGTTTAATAACTTTATTTAATTTTAAACTTTTCTCACTCACCACGAACTTTCTTGGGCTTATCAAAGTTCACCAAGAACTGGCCATGAACAGTTTGTCTGTAAATTAATTAGAAAATTTTTCAGTAAATTTTTCACACACCCAGAAAAAATATTTTCAAACTTTTCAACTTACCCCGCAAAGTACGTGTTAATTGGTGAGTCCAATTTAATTTCACATTCGGTTAATCCCATTTTGCGACAAATATCAACGTTGGAAACTTAATAAGTCAATGCGAAAAAAACAAATTAAGAAAAGATGAAAATTTTTGTTATTAATTTGATAGTCACTAAGTTAAGAACCCTTCGGAGCGTGCCATGGAGTGATAATTTTAAAATTTTCTGTTATTTTTGTAAATCATTGAAATATTTTCATCCCTTTGTCACATTTTTTGGCGGGCAAATTCGCGAATTCAAGTTCCAACATTAAATTCTTAAAATTATCCTCATTTCTACGATTTTTAATCATGCCTGTTGAAGCTAAGCCAGTATTACGTTTCGCTAAGTTGTCGGAGCATGCATTTGAGCCGCTAAAGGGCAGTGAAAAAGCAGCAGGATTCGATTTAAAAAGGTGAGCTTTAAAATCTTAAATAATATCAAAAATTAAACAAATATTTCAATGTCTAGTGCTTATGACATTGTTGTTCCCGCTCGCGGCAAGGCCATCGTAAAGACTGACATCCAAATTGAACTTCCCGAGGGATGTTATGGTCGAATTGCACCACGTTCTGGATTGGCCGCCAAAAATTTCATTGACATTGGAGCTGGTGTGGTCGACGAAGATTATCGAGGAAATATTGGCGTTGTGATGTTCAATCATGCCGATACTGACTTCCAAGTGGTTAAAGGCGATCGCATTGCTCAGCTGATTTGTGAAAGAATTTTTTATCCATCATTGGAAGAGTGCAAGGAACTCACAGACACAACTCGCGGTGCCGGTGGCTTCGGAAGCACTGGAACTAATTAAGATCTCGTATTGTTAAGAAGAAAGTTCGAATAAAATGTTTTGCATTTAACTCTAATAATCCCCTAAATTTTATTATTTGCTCTTTTTTCCCCAAATTTAACAATTTTTATCAATGAATATTTACAACAAATCTATTTGTATATTTAATCGACCAGCTCGATATGCTTTGATCTCTCGACCTGCTCCAATTTCTCCTTATCCAACAAAATCTGAGTGTGTTCAATCTCAAGCGCCAACTTGCGCTTTTTCATTTCACGAATCTCCTTTAGTTCTTCAAAATCGCCCTCGGAAGCTATGAAAATCATGAAAGTTAATTTTTAAATCAATTTCACACGCGCTCACCTCTCTTGATGCGTGGATGCATTTCTTCCTCTTCTTCGTCTTCAATGTCCTTCAACTTGGAAGGAGTTGAAGCATTCGAATCATTAATTGACGACATCTCGGTGTCAACATCCTCCTGACTGCTGACATCAGCATCGTGAAGTGTTTTCAGCAAATCCTTACCAATAATGTCCATGATAAGCAAGTGAGCACGTGACAAAGGCAATTTCTTCTTATCCAATAATTTTCGCTGTCAAGCACGTGGCCGTGAGTAATTTTTGTTTAATTTTAAAAATGATAAAATTTAGCTTACCGCCAGTGATGTTCTGCAGCCATACCAAAACGGACCCTTGAAATACTTAAAATCGCGATCGTGAATTTTCAAAGTCTTCTTCGCATATTCCGCAATTTTTTTCCATTCGCTGTTTTTCTCCTCGGAAGAATGATTTTCTCCGAAAAGCATCCCTTTGCTTTCGAGGATTCGCTGAAGAATCAAGACTTTATTCTTATCTGTAACAGCGCGACGAACCATCACGATTTTTTTTTTCACACGGCTATTTTTTAAACGAAAACTATATGGACACACGAGTTGACAAAACGAGAGTCAAGAGGAGAATGATTCGATGCAAATTCTCACGTGCATCGTGTTCTGAGATGGAGAGAATTTTTAAGGGGGATTAAATTGGATATGGAAAAAATTAAAATTTACTATATAGATCGCATAATTTATTAATTGAAAAAATACTTAACAAGCCATGTGTGGCAACAGTTTAATAGAAATTAATTAAGGCCTTAATTCTACTCATCAAGAAGCAGCTCTAGCTCATCGACCTCCTCATCAGCTCCATAAACCATTGGCGTTGTCGAATTCTTGTTTGTGACATCATAAAATCCAATTTGATCCTCAATCGAAATAGTTGAGATAGCCGACTCTTGAATAGAGATCAATCCGAGACCTTCGACGGTGAAAATTTTATGCCATTGATCGATCTTATTGCGTTTGATCATCGACTCCTTAAACTCTCCAACCCACTTGTTGTATTGAAAAGGACAATGGATTTTTGCGATTTCTCGATATGCGATAATTGTCTCCTTAGCTTTGTCAGTGAAGTCAGTTGTCACTCTGAATACGAAATCGTAGATAATACTTTGAATTTGATCGCATAAGTTGATAAATCGATCGGCACCGTTTTTGACGAGAAAGAGAAAGTCTTCGGCTGGTGTAACGGTACCGACTTTAGTTATTTTCTTCTGCGATAGTGCTTCACTTTCATCGTCCATGGAAATGTCATCGTTGAGATCTGATTCCTTTGCTTTCTGGCCAAACGGCTTCTTGATCTTTTCACGTACAACTTCGAGCTTAAAAAGCTTTTCAATTTCGTCGATTGCTGATTGGCTCTCTTTTTTAATCGTTTGAGGTACATCAAATAGCTTCATTAGTTCATCGTCGAATGGTGGAAGTGGCTGTCCTGGATTTAACGCACGATAAGCCACAGCATTACACATGTGTTGATGTACTGGATTTAAGGCAACGATATGCTCACTAATGCCCGAATCATCCTCTACAGCATTCATTAGATCCATTTTATTGATCAAATCATCCATAGCAGCAGCCTGTTCATCGCTGGTTTTGTATTTCTCACTCTTTAACGATGGAAATTGTGTGTAAATTACATCATCATCGTACGGCAACTCGATCATTGACAAAAACATTCCTGCTTCTTCCTTATGTGGAACAAGAACAACGAGATGAGGTTTAAGATTGTCTCGATAAATCTTTCGTGCGATCATGAGGTAATTTTTAGCAAGCATGGCATTGACGAGAGCAGAAAAGAGCGTAGCAGCCTTCTCTTGATCAGGATGAGGCACGACAAGATGACAACCACCGCCGGTGAAGAATTTTGGCGGGATAAGATGTCGTTTGCAAAATGCAATACAAGCCAAGCACTTCTTGCCTCCATCGTATTTTATATCCTCGTCTACGGGACAAATTTGTTTGCCATACATAAAAGCGCGAACTAAATCATGTTCGTCTGGCTTCTCAATTTCCTCATTGTTACGTCTATAGGTTGTAGACATTTTTGTGTACGTATTTGCCTCGAGACACTCAGTCTTGAATGACTCGAAGGGCGGCTCGTCTTTAATGTGAACGTAAGCAGCAATATTTACTGAAAATTCACTTCCAATCATGAGTTGACAATACCATGGAAATGGTCGCTTTGCCTTGCGTTGGAAATAAAGCAATTGCGATTCGACATAATCAATATGACAGAGATTAGCATCTTCAGAATCGTCGATCATTTGTGCAAAAATCTGTTCGCTAGTCGTTTGAACTGAACCCTTGGCTTCGCTTTGTGTGAAATGACATCCAGTCAAATTTTCTGTGTCTTCATATTGAACTGTATCAGAGACGCCAATGAGCTCGATGTCTTTGATACCACCAAGGATGACGTCAACATTTTCTCCACTGCATTCGGTGAGGAAATTTGAGAGTAGAATAACTCGAACATTTGTGAACTTCTTTGCCCTTTAAAAATTAAGTTAATTAATTATAATTTTTATCAATTTTTGAGTATATCTTACATTGTTTCCTCTCGAACATAATGAAGAGTTACCAGCAATCCATCAATCCAGTCCACATTCGAATCCTTATTAGCATCAACTTTATCTAATTTTCTCAACAGATCCCAAGTTGCAATAGACAAAGATCCCATTTCGACAATTCCCTCAAAATCCAGTTCCAAAGAGTGTAATGCATTGGCCGATTCTTTACAGCCAAAGAGAATGACACCAACTTCATCAGTCGGAGATGAGAAAATTTTACGCAAAATAATCTTCATAGCGCAAAGCTTAGCTCGATCGAAGAATGTTTGACCTTCATTGCCAGATGGCTGCAGTGTGTTGCTTCCTACATCCAAGAGAATTACAACGGCTTCCTATAAAAAGAGATTTTACAAAAGATCCAGTTAGATTTAATGTTTTAAAAAGATCCAGTTGAAAAATTGCGCACTTTTTTACACGAATTTCACAATCATGCAAAACTTACTCGTAATGCACGCGCCATAATAATTTGTTGATGTTATTTAAATAAGATATTGGATTTAACTCTGAATTAACTCTAAAACAATTCAAATCAACGCGTATTTTCGCTTAAATTAATTAAATTTATTTTTCCGGTTGAAACTTGATATTTATGTTTAAAATTTCCAAGTTAATCACCCCTCGTCGAGTCCTTTGTCAGTTTTGTCACTCGCGAACACGACTCAAATCAGAGAGAAAAGTTTTTTGCTTCAAGTTTTTACAAATTTAAATTTTCCTTTTCTTTTTTCGGGTTTCTCGCGTCCCAAGCACAAAAATTATCGAATTTAATTCCAATTGCATCTCAACACGTAGCATGCTAGTGAAGAAAGATCTTTAAGAAAAGCGATGGAGAAAGAAAATGAAGTTCAAAAATTGAAATTGAATGAAATTAATCAGGAAGAAAATAAAACTGAAAACAATAGCAAGGACATTCGAGGATGCAGTCACTACAAGAGAAAAGCGAAATTTGTGGTGAGAACGGAAGTTAATTTGCTCAAGGTTTATGCAATAATACACGGAAATTTCATTGAACGCAAAATGAGAAAAAGTGAAATTTTTCAACATTTTCTTTTCCTGCTCTCACTTTCTATAAAATGCCACGAGATCCAGACAGACAGCATCACGTATAGTTTTACATCCATATCTGATAAGTTCTGGATGTTCACTCTTTGCCGCGACGTCATTAAATACATACTCTTAATTAATCATCTTTTTGTGTGCATGAGAAGAGAGAAAAAAAGATGTAAATTCACACTTTTTTTATTATACATACACACATACACTCCTCTTCGGGGAAATTTCCGAGAGCTTTTGTTCTTGAATCTCTTGTTCGAGATTTAATTTTGGAAATTCTTTATGTGGGTTTTTTTGAGAGCAAAATTTCTTTTATGACATCAGCAATGTCTTGGGCAAAAAATTTAAAAGATGTCGAAAATTCCTGTTAAATATATTTAAAAAACTTGAATGAAATCGAACTGCACGGATAATTCAAGGTCCTTACTGACATAGAAACGGTCATGTTACGCTTTTGCTTATATATTTTTAATACCATACTAACAAGTTTGCAGTGCACTTTGATCAATTATCACTTAATAAGCTTTTTTTTTGTTACTTTCGCAGAGTCCATGTTGCGGCAAGATCTATGTGTGCAGATATTGTCATGACGAAGTTGAAGATCACACGTTCAATCGAAAAACTGTAACTGAGCTAATATGCACCGAATGCGATACGCGACAAAGAGTTCAAATGAACTGCGAGAAATGTGGAATTCGCTTCGGTCGATACACATGCTTGATCTGTAATCTCTTTGATGACGATGATAAGAGTCAATATCACTGTACTTCATGCGGAATTTGTCGTGTCGGTGGCAAAGATAGATTTTTTCACTGCTCAACATGCAACATGTGCTTGCC